>OY728152.1:112602370-115102370 GCA_963277665.1 Viscum album
CAGAAGAGTCCCCTCATCGTATGTCTGTGTGGTCAGAATCAACCATCATCTCGATGATCCCTGAAGGAGGCTTGCTCTTAGGTTCAGCATCTAGTCTGCTAGTGTTTTCACTAGATGAAAAACTGTGGTCACCGCCTCAATCCAGTCCTCAGGTGCCTCAGGGTCAGTCACACCTTGGAACATGAGTGGTCTTTGTCTCTAGAATTCATGGAGCGCACTCAGCCTATGCTCTTCATCCGTCTGTACTGCAGGTACCACAGGATGCTCCACTATTGGGGGTATTGTACGGGAACCACTAAGTGGAAACACCTGGGGAACTGGTCCCTTTATCAAAGCCTCATCACTGAGGGGGGCATCATCATTATCATGCTGCTGAATCCTAGCTGTTATGCATCGTGGAGGAATCATGTAAGGAAAATATATGTACTTGGTCAATGAATATATCTGGATAGCTGACAGACGAACATAGAAAAAAATAACCCATTCCAGTATGATGCATGTACCATTCTTTTATTTCCCCACAACTACTACATTCATGTTATGAGTTGAAAAGCAGGTTACTGGAGTCCTGGGGTAAGGATACATCATCCGCCCACACCAACGCTGGAGTATCTGGGCTGAAATCTGGCCTCGAAACCCTGAACGATGTTTCCCCAAACAAATCTCACATACTCTTGTCCCTAAGGTAGGACCAAACACTTTTGATACTACTCTATCATGACCCTTTCCTATGGGGCCCGAACTGTAACTCCCCAATCCCACCTCCAATAGGCCTGGGGCTAGTGATTAACACTGAGTAGGCATATTACTATCATGGGAGGCATTGCATAGGAACCTATAGACACACACACACACCACAAAGCCCACAAATACTGAAACGTAGAAACAACTAAGGAAAAAATTGAATGCATAAAACTAAAACCAACCAACAGTGTACAATGATAAGTAATGTAGAGAAATTAAACTGGGCCAGAATAAAATCCCACCAAATAAAAGAGTCTAAAAACTACAAAGTACAACTTGTATCATAAAGAGGTATTAGGACTACTCCTCATATCTGTAAGAACACAATTGTCCTTGAGGAATTCAGAATTCTTGGTCCTGTCCTCGTCCACCCTTGACCTTGAAAAAGGCTGCTCATCTGCATAAAACATGAAACAAGCACGAAAATCCCATGTAGTGGTGAGTATAAAAATAATCAGTAGAGGATCCCAAAAACCAACAAAGAATTACTCAATGGAAAAGCACAATCATCTCTACCTAGAATATGTCTACTGAACAAATAATAGGAGAACACCATCCAGATATACCCACAACCTTGACCCGCAGTCTAGATTAAAGTCGCACAACCACATACTCCCGCTAGGGATTCAATTCAAAGAATCCAAGAATCGCTCATCTAGGAGAACTCACTCAATGAGTCTGATAGATCTGATGACATTTTTCATAGAAGTATTGTTTAACAGGTAATGTCACAAGAGATAGATACAGTCATTATGGGAGAACACACTCTTGAGTAGGGAAATAACCTGATACACAGATGAGGATCACTTTTAGGTCCATGGAAGATACCACGAATCATCTTTATTCACTTTCTAGGTAGTAGATTTATTCCCGGTGGATTTGGTCTCATCGATGCCTGATTCTACCTAGGTTCAAGAATTGATAGAGGATCTCACTCCAAGCCTCACGGAGGGATTCTTTACTCTATCTCAAAAAGTCCTGCTGAAGGGATTATACTTCTATAGAATGAAACAATACCTAACATTTAGGGGAACAAGAAAAAGGGAACTATCCCAAACCGAACATGTCAAAGATACGGTGTAAAAAAATATCAAGCCATGTACAAAGAATTACATGGCATGTAGAATCATCACACACCGTGTCCTCTGACCTCAGGTACTACCCATGTACAATGGACCATATCGCAAGGCTGGTCAATTAAAATGACACAACACAGCGTGTAAGAAAATGATCACATGTTATGTCAAGGAATCTAGGGTCTGCCTCGTGTATGCTGGTCAGGTGCCTATACATGGTCTCAACCCATATCGGCTGACCCATTTAATCGTCACATGGGGTGAACCGCGCTTCTGGTCTCGCCCAGCCATATGATGTAGTACACGACTGTGTACACCACCTCGTGTCCATGTATCCCTTGGATACATAACGAGTCCAATGTATCCACCTCTACCATGTAGTGTAGATAGTACACTTCATGTCCCAAAGTCGTGTCATTCTTCCTGTGTTCGTGTATTGCCCGAGATACACGTTGAGCTTTGAGGAAGGTCCTTCACATTGTGAGACCATGGTCACATGAAGTGTCATACCTATATGATCCCTAAAACCCTATCTGCTACCGCTTGTACTACACAGCTTGTTCTTGGGAATTACACGCAGTGAATTCCATAAATTTCTAGAAGGGACGCTTATCACTGGAGCGCCACCTGTGACGATTCAATCTTTATACCGATGATCTGATCACCATGAAACACCAGATTCCTGTTTTCTTGGATTTCCTGAAGACATTTTTGTTTTTTTCAGGCCCCCAATCGGCCTCAAAAACACTTATTGATCCTCCTACACAAAGTACGCTCGAAGAACGACCTCTTCCGATTCGAACTGATTCGTCATCCACCATTTTTGTCGCACCTCCAAAGAGTTTGTTTGATGTCAGGTCTCCAGTTTGGGATCGTTGCATCACATTATTGGTGTGCAAAGATCTATTTCTCGTCATCCCATAAAGAATATGAAGAATGGAGTAGAAGAGAAAGATGGGAAAATCTAGTAAAAAAAGGAACGAACCTCCACCATCATTCATCATGGCGTTGAGCCAATCCCATTAGTAGGATCAAATGGAGAAAAATCATTCAAAAATATAACATCGATTAAATCCCCAAGACCAACCCAATAAAACCATCCTCGCAAGAACACACAAATCTACGGATCAACCTATTCGTGGTTGGGTCCACATTCATCATTTAATTCAAAAATAACGGGGAAGAATAAATGAAATAACAACCCCTACCTCAAGAAGGGATTAGTTAATGATGAAAGAGGTTGTGCTGCCGTCATCTCTGTGATCCTTCAACATCGTTTGAGTAGGGATTTAGATAATTAATTCATAGTCATTTTCACAGAGTGTTTTCTCCATAGCTCCATAGATTCTCCATAGTTTCTCTCCACCTTTTCCAATAAGAAACAATAAATTAAACCATAAAAATGAGGTATCATGATTCATCATTCTGTAATACTGAGTCGATGTCATTACACTTCAGCATTAATGAGTTAGCATTGTTGTTCTAGAGTGACTGTGGTAGGGCATTAAATATTGAAATAGTTTCTCCATCATTACATTGCAGAAGAAGCTACCAAATAAAATAAATCAACATTACGAATTAGTTAATATTATTTTATTTTATTTTACTAAAAATGACCCAAAATTATCTTTTTCCCTCGACCCATGCCGGTTGAGGTTAGACATGTTCTTCGGTAAAGTGATCATCCTGATTGAAACAGTGCCCATATATTTTTAATCTGGGCATCTACATGGAAACTACCACAAATGCACACATATTCTGACTCACATAACTTAAAAAAGATCAAAATACTATTCAGGGATCACCCGGCCTCATAATCATGTGTCTTCTCTATGCTGAGTCTCTTAATATTTCCATATATAATTCAAAAAATAATTAATAGTGATTATAAGATATTACATGTTGTTTATAATTTTATTAACTTTTGATCAGTGTGTGTATCTGTAAAACAATGTACACTCTCACCTTCATTAAACCGAAAGATTCAAGATATCCTTACTCAAACATCTTTTCAAACATTTTTATACCCACAAATAAGTGTAGAAGGGGTCCCTATGTGGCCCAGTTGTGTGTACCCATGAAGAACTGTGGAAGAGGTCCCTGTGTGACATGGATAGTCCAATGTACTGTTGTTAACCCCAAACCAGGGTGTGGATCAAGTTTATTTATATAATCTTATCGGTGGCAGGTGATCACCAAGTCCAGTGGATTAGGTCTCGGCTTGAGATAGAACCACTTGTTTCGTATACACTGTGATACTTAATTTAGTCTTCTCTATTTTACTACATTACTGTATAATTCAGATATCACTAAATTCCCATTTATAGATACTATTGGAAAGTTGTTATTATTGTTGTGAATTAGTAGAATAGATTCAAAGGTAATATTAATAACCTAAATTCGGATTACTAAGAATAAATCAGTCTTCAAGGAAGTTATTTAAACATTCAAACTCTTATAACAGTATAACCTTGATTAGCTGGATTGTTTTTAATCAATTAGGTAACCATTTTAGAAATATTTTTGAACCCAAATATTTTATCGATAGTCAATTCCTCCCCCCCCCCCCCCCACACTTCAGTAACCTACTCCGACCAGCATTTCGTATCAGATGTTGTTTATTTAAACTATGTTTAACCTTATTCAATTGTGATTGTAATTTTATATTGAAGATCTGGTAATGTCTGTTAATTTTAAATTTCTATCTCTTTTAATGTATTTATATATTATGGATAGTATATTGGAACATACATCAACCAACAAACCGCCATACCTTAATGGAAAAAACTATACTCAACGCAAAATTAAAATGGAAATGCATTTAGAGAGTATGGGTTTTGAAATTTGGTCTTCCATAATAGAAGAATATAATATTCCTACAACTGATAGAATCACAAGGGCTGAACCTGTCATAATAAACTAAAATAATAATTTCAATGCTATGAATGAATTATATTTCTCTTCAAGAGATGTGGAATTTAATAGAATTTCTGGTTGTAAAACTACCCATTAAATATGGGATACCTTGTATGTATCACATGAATGAACATATACTGTAAAATAAATAAGATGTAATACATATAATATTAAATATGAAAAATTTAAAATGAAACCTGATGAGCCTATCTATGACATGTATCTTAGGTTTAATGAGACTGTCAACACAATGTTCTCTCTTGGATGATAAGGCACTACCAAGGAACAAATCAAGAAAATTCTCAAATTTTTGCCTTATAGAAGGAGAGGAACGTCTGTCTCAATTAGAGAATAATGAGACATCATCATGATACCTATAAAATAACTCACCAGAAAATATATGATGTATTAAGAGGAGCTGAAAGTCAACAAGGAAGAGGAGGATGAACCAATGCGGAAATCTGTTGCATTCAAGACCACCACTTCTAAACACAATGACAATGCGAAATTGGAATCTTCAGTAGAATGTTCCAGTAGTGAACAATCATCATCTGAGAGTGATGAGGAGATGGCTCAATTAGCTAGAAGATTCAGGAAAATGTACAAGAAGAATAACATTTTATGAAAGCCTAAATTCAATGGAAAACATGACAAAAATGGAAGTTAAAAAAAGGATTGGAAAATAAGTGAGAAGGCTGATGAGATTGTATACTATGAATGTAATCTCAAAGTACGTATCAGGGATGACCGTTTAAATCCCAGGTACAAAAAGAGATATGAGGACAAGGACATGAAGTATAAAAAGGTCATGAATGCAACTAGGTGTGCATCTGAGGAAAGTTCAAGGGACTAAGAAACATCACATGATGAATAGGATAAAAATGCCAATATGTGTTTTATGACAAACACATCGGAGGTAACACATGATTATCCGGTGCATAATTCAAACTTTTCTAAAGATGAGAGTGACTGTGAAAATATGATTGATGAAGAAATGTTTGAATACTGTAAAATGCTAGATGAAACATTCAATGAACTAAAAGACAAATATAAATCCTTGAAGAAACAGTATGCTCTCACTATGGCTATTAAATATGAACTCACAACTGAAAAAGATAAAAATTCTCAACTACTCAAAGAGGGAATGGAATTATAAATGTCTAATGTGAAATTGAAGAGTGACGTAGAAAAGTTTACTATTGGGAAAAATACCATTACTCAAACGATGGGAAAACCAATTAATTAGAAATACAAGACTGGCACTGGTTATCAACCTGGAAAAAATAATCTTGTTAGAAGAAGTATTGTTTCTAAATCTAGGACATATTGTTCTAATCCCAGTTCTAGACATAAATAAACTAATCCAATTTATGATACACCTTCTACCGTTTCATTTTTTTCTAGATCAAATAAATTTTACATTTAAAATACCTTAATGTATTCTTATAGAAAACCTATGAGGTAGGTATGGGTTCCTAAAGAATGAATTACTAATATTACTGGACCCAAACAAGTATGGGTACCAAAATCTATTTTTGCTTATTAATTTTGTGGGAATGTTGCATAAAGAGTTCATGTAATGTTTTATGGTACATGGAAAGAGGATGTTCAAGACAAATGACATGATACAATTCAATCTTCTAGTACATAATAAAAATAGATGGAGGATATGTCACATTTGGTGAAAAATCCAAAGGAAAGATTATTGGCCTCAACCAAATTGATAACTCTAACTCAGTTTTAATATCTAATGTACTATTTTATGAGGTATTAAAATACAATCTACTTAATATCTCACTATTATTTGATGATGGATTTCATGTTAGATTCTATAACGATGATATAAATGTCTTTAATTCTAATGATGAATTAGTATTTCCTGCTTTAACAGATGATTATTTTTACTCTATTTACATAGACTCCATATTTCTCAAAATCCTTCTTGCATAAGTGTATTTCATAATGTGTCTTGGATCTGACATAAGAGACTAGGACACAATAATATTCACCCACATAAAAATATAACTAGAAAAATCTTAGTTAAAGACTTACCCAAACATGAGTTTCTAAATTACAAAGTGTGTAATCCCTGTCAAAAGGGAAAACCACACAAAATATCCATTAGACCATAGAAATAAGTATCAACTTCTGAACATCTTAAACTGGTTCACAAGGATTTTTTGGACGATCTAAAATATCTAGTTTAAATGGGATGCACTATGTTTATGTTCTTGCATATGTGTTTTCTAGATATACTTGGTCCTTCTTTATGGCTCACAAAATTGAATCCTGCTCTCATTTTACTAAACAAGCCATTTCTGTGGAAAATTATAGTGGACTTAGAATTAAATCCTTAAGAAGTGATCATGTCTATGAGTTTGAAAATCATGACTTTGAAACCTTTTTCCCAAAAAGTTCTTATTTTAACAATTTATCTTCCCCAATAACACCTCAACAAAATAGAGTTGTAGAGAGAAGAAATAAAAACCTGCAAGAGATCGCAAGAACAACGCTTAGTGAATATGACCTACCTATTTATTTTTGGGTTGAAGCTGTCAAAACAACATGCTATATAATCAATAATGTGTTGATCAGACCAATTCATAAGAGGAATCCTTATGAGTTATGAAAGAATTGAAAACATAAGGTTAACAACATCAATGTTTTTTGGTTTCAATATCTATATTCTTAATACTAAAGATAATCGTGACAAATTTGAAAGCAATAATGATAATGGAATATTTTTCAGATATTAAATGTCTAGTATAGCGTAAAGATTGTTCAATAAAATAAAAAAATGTGTTGAAGAATATGGACATTTCAAATTTAGTGAAATAGATCCACATGATCCAAAAACCATTCTATAGAATCTGGATGGTGATGTATCAAATTTGAAAATTAAACCAAAATCCACAAACTGTTCTGTGAAAGAATCTGTGGAAACCTCGAGTTCTAGAAATTCCATAGACTCAAGTCACAATGAATATGAACCTGTTGATGAATCTAAAATCACTAGTCCATCCTTTTCTAGATCTGTTAGAACTCTTATTAATTATCCTTTAGATGTTTTTGAAGGATACCTAGAGAAAGGAACACAAACTAGAGATTCTATTATAAATCAGGTTGATCATCAAGTCATTTTTTCACTTCATGAACCTATAAACATTAATGATGAATGATGAATTTTGGGTGATGGCTATGCAAGAAGAACATAATTAGTTTGAAATGAAAAATGTTTTGAAATTTATTGAAATACCTAAGGACTCATTCACCATAGTCACTAAATGGGTGTTTAGAAAAAAGGTAGATGAAGCTGGTAACATAGTTAGAAATAAGGATAGATTGGTTGCACAAGGATATAGTCAATAAGAAGGAATTGATTATGAAGATACATTTTCTCCAATAGCGAGACATGAAGCCATTAGAATCATTCTTTCTTATGCATGACATCTAAATTTAAAAATATATCCAAGAGATTTTAAGAGTGCATTCATAAATTAGTATATAGCTGAGGATGTCTTTTGTGAACAACCCCTTAATTTTACAAACCCCCATTTTCCTAATCATTTTTTCAATTATCAAATTCCTTATATGGTTTAAAATAAGATCCATGAGCTTGGTATGATAGGTTGAGTAGTTTTCTAATTTCGAAAGGTTTTAAAAAATGAACAGATGATCCTATACATTTTATGAAAAAAATTTCAAATTTTGTTTTAGTTGTCTAAATATATGTAGATGACATTATAATGGAATTTTTATTAAATTATTTATGTATTGATATTTCTTAAATGATGCAAAATGAATTTGAAATGAGTTTAATGAGTGACCAAAATTTTTTTCCCAGATTTCAAATCATTCGAAATAATGATGGTATTATTTTAACTCAATGTAAATATACTATAGACTGCTTAAATTTTTGGATTGGATAGCAGTAAAAGTAGTTCCACTCCAATGAGTACCAATTTTTAGTTGGATCTTGAAGCATGGGGAAACTTTAAAGATCAAACCACTTATAGAGTATTCATCAGAAGTTTTCTCTACTTAAAAGCTAGTCGACCTGACATTATGTTTAGTGGATGTATGTATGCTCATTTTCTAGCAAATCCTAAGGAATCTCATTTAAATGCTGTAAAGATAATTTTCAAATACCTCAAGCATACACCCAATCTAGGACTTTTCTATCCTAGAGGGTGATTATTTTAATTAGTTAGTTATTCTGATGCTAACTTTGGTGGGTGTAACTTATATAGAAAAAGAAACATTGGAAATTCCACTTTTTAGTCTAGTCACTAGTATCATGGTGTAGTAAGAAACAAAATTCTGTTGCATTATCTATTGAAGAAGATGAATATATAACTTCGGGTAGTTATTGTTTACCAATAATGTGAATGAAAAACAGATTACTAGATTTTGGACATCAATTTAGGCATGTACCAATAAATTTTGACAACACAACTGCTATTAACATCTTGAAAAATAATATTTCACATTCTTGGAAAAATAATATTGATGTAAGACATCACTTTTTGAGAGATCATTATCAAAAAAGTGATATTACTTTTGAATTCATTGGTATTGAGTATCTGCATGCTGATATATTTACCAAACCATAAATTTTTAAAAGAATAGACTACATCATACATGAATTAGGCTTGATAAATCTTAAGTAATTGTCTTACTATTTTATATCTTAGTATTTCATTTTTACTGTCCCACCATAAAGATCATGTTTACTATCTCACAGTAAAGTTCATGTTTACTGTATCACGGTAATGTTCATGTTTACTGTCTCACTATAAAGTTCATGTTTACTATCTCACCGTAAACTGCAGGTTTAATGTCTCACTATAAATTTATTGATTATTGTCTTACCATAATGTTCAATATATGTCTCACCATAAAGTTCAATCCTTGTCTCACTATAAAGATCAGTCACTCTCTCATCATAATATTCATTAACTATCTCACCGTAAAGACCCAATATGGTCTCACCATAATGATTATTTGTGATTTTTATTTACGAATTAAAAATTGTATCGCGATCATTATTTATTTAACCTTTTTATATTCCCGCGCTTTTACTTTTGTGACTTTTGGTATTCCTAAATGATAAAATAAAGGAAGTGTCACTTATCCTTCACTCGATCATTCTTCAATTCACTCAATTTGTAACCCTTATTCAACCCTTCAATCCTTCTCTCTCTTGATCCTCTAGTGAATGCCTGGGATGAAACTCCCTTCATCTATGACTTCTGATAAACATAGCTCAAAGAAGAAGAAAATTGCACCAAAGCTGTCACCCGAAGGTCCTTTAAATCAAAATATGATGAACTGAGTAGTAGTACCTAATAAAAAAGTATGTACTAAGTGGATTTAATCACATAAGTCTATATTTTAGAATGTTTTTAAAGAGAGGGTCTGGTTATAATTTTTTTCTAAGGATGATAGAACTATCTACCCTATGTTAGTGGCTCAATTTTACCATATGTTCGGTTATCCATTGATTCTGAAGTGGGTTATGTTGTGAGAACTGGATAAATAGCCATAAATTCTCATTCTCTTTGAGGTTATGGTATTCATGCCTTAGGATAACTCCTGAATGAATCTGTGATGACAATTATAGAGTACCTCCACTTTCTAGTGAATTATTTGTTTTGGTAGATGCTCTAAAATGCTTAACCTGAAATGGAACCAATAGGAGTGTTGTTACTGCTGCACTAGATGGAGAATCAAGATATCTGTTTAGGTTTATATAGAACTTTATTAACCCTAGAAAAGGTGATTTACTATACTAAAATATCATGATGTGTTTCAGAATAATATTATAAAAAATTTCTATAAGATCAACCAGTGCATGTATATCATACAACATAGGAGTGAGCTGATCAAAACCACATCCAAGTCAACCTACCTATTTTATTCATGGCTTAAATCATCCATTCTTCATGAAAAAGGAATGGTTGGACCTAATTATTATGTTATTAATGATTTTGAGTATATCCTTTCCAAATTCATTATCAAAAGGATAAAAATCAATTGTAATTCATCGAATAATGCATGGGTGGAAGATAATGATAGGATTTATGAAAATTACAATCCAGTGGAACAACTTTCAAGACCAAAAGATATTTTTGTTACTGCTTTGGAACCATATTAGGTTGTTGAGAATTCAAAAGATGAACAAGAATAGGCTGGTGTGTCTTCTAGTGAAAATGTTTCTGATAAAGAAGACAGTACTCATGTCCCTAGTGTAGTAAGTGATAAAGAAGTACTTTCTTTTTATGATGTTGTTAATATGGAAGATCAACTTGATATTGGAATAAAATATACTATCAAAATAATCATAAATGAATGATATGGAAGAACCAATAGAAGAAGAATTACGTTCTATTCGAGAAACTGACACTGAAGAACTCTAAGTGGAATAATCTATTCCTGAAGTCATTCCTTCGGGTGAGGAAAGGCTGGAGTTGGATTTTTAGATGGATACATAGGAAATGAGAGAGTATCTAAGAGATGAATTTTTAGAATTAGATCAAGAAAATAAGTCTCTCAGTATTGAGAAGGATGGAACTGTTGACGGGGATCAAACCCCAAATTTGGAATCTTTTGAAGTACCAAACCCGATAGATGCAAGTCCAGTATACACTTGGTTAATGTTCCCAAGTTTTTATGATGTGAATGACTCCCATGAAGTCTCAGTAAAAGGAATATACCTTTATACTATGTTCCCATTTAAATATATATAAAATCATTTCCCATGAAAATAATCATGAGATAATATCATTCCCTTTCTCTAAACCTTCAGTAGAATAACTATCCTTAGTGAGTAAAGATGATCTGAAAGAATTTGGAGCTATTCTGTTGTCTAGAGTTGAAAAACTCATTAATTCCCAACCTTATTTTATAACACATCTATGTGAGAAAGGAGCTTCAATTTTTTTGTAAAAAGGTATTTGGTAGATCCAACACAAAACACATCATGAGATTCAAAAAGTAAGAGTTGAAAAAAAACACCCTGATGTGTATATGGGGTGCCTTAAAAAGTGTTAAATAAGCTGAAATATCTTACCTCAGCTATCAAAGAATATAAGGCATTTGAAAAATCATCTCATCCTTCCTATGATAGTTAACTACTTAGAATAGTGGACAAAGAAGAACAGCATACTATTCATAGTGGTTTCAATAAATATTATCTATATAAATTTATCAAGAACAGTGACAGAGTTATTGATCTTCTCCAAATCCATTAAATATTTTCCAATGATGATCACCAAGAAATTTACAAGAATGTGTATTTATACATCAACTTATTCTTCTAAAAGACTGAAATGACCAGTAATTTTTAATATCCTGTAGAAAATCGAAGGATTATTACAATTACTCTAGATTTAAAAACTCAAGTCCAAAAGCACACAGACTTCACTCATCTGTTGGATAAGTTTATGAATAACCAATATTACTTTGAGAAAGCTATATAGTATTATGGAGAGATCATTTTGTATTTTATTATGATTTTGTGGCCCAATCATCATGTACAATGTACATCCATTATTGCTCCTACAACTGCACCTATAAGTCCTGGTTTTCCTACGTTCACCTCTTCCCTAGCCTCCACTTTTATGTCTTTCAGTCAGGCACTGAGCCAAATCAGGCATGTGATCATTGATCAAGAACTGCATCAGTCTTCTAAATCACCTAATTTGGCTCTCTCTTTCTTTGAAGGCCTTAATTTACCTTCTCTATCAACAATCTCACTCCCTTCTTATACATCATATTCTACTCCTATGGCATTCTCTTCTGTTGCTACTGCTAATGGAAATGAAAATACCAACCTGTGAAGAAGGACAATTCTTACACTATTTTGATGGGAATCCTGCTACATTTGTTTTACTTTTTTAGTGCCCCTCTTTCTTTTTTCCAATGCATTATGCACTTTTCTTCTCTCTCATGTCTTTATTTTTCATGTATCTTTTTCATAATCCCAAAAAGGAGTGAAATGTCTGGGAAATAAATTTGAGAAATATATGTGCAAAAAATATGAGAAAAATAAATGAAAAATATTTGGGAGAAATATATGAGGAATATATAGGACAAATATAGGAGAAGAGAAAACTCACTCTATATATGCACCATCGAACGATGTTGTTAGGACACATATACAATCAAAATTTACATTGTTTGTGATAATAAAAAATAGGGATATTGTTGGAATCCTCTTGTATTAATCATGTTTTAATGATCACAAATCTTATTCAGTATATAAACCATGTTAACATTATCTAGTCTATCTCACATAAAATTTACAATTTCTTAGTAAAAGCAATCCAAAACTCTTAAATATTTTACACACAGTTTTGTTACTATACACTATATTTTGATTCACATTATAATGATTTATATGAAAAATTACTTAGTTTAATTCATTCCATAAATATGACTACATATGTCTGAATACAAATATTTTCCTAATTTTGAGACACCATGACCATGAGACACTGTGAACAAGAATACACTGTGAACAAGAAGACACTGTGGCATTTAGACTCAATGAAATCCAGACACCATGATATCTAGACACCATGAAATCCAGACACCATGTGAAGGAGACACCGTTTTCATGACATACACTGACATCATTTATTAATATGATTTGTTGTCATTCAATTTAATCTTTGATTGTCATATTTGAATATTTTAATGCAATAACATAATTAATATTTTTTTGGTAGACAAGTATGAGATACGAGTACAAAGTACATGCAATCTGTCATCTCAAACACGTGAATTAGAACATAAATCAGTAATGCGGACCAAAAAAATAAATAAATAAGCACAAGATGATACTAAAAAGTAGAACAAGCTGGTGGAAGTGAGGAGAACAAAAAATAATATACATACTGAATACTTGATGAATGAATTTACTCATGCAATTCGACGATGTTGATGAACTCATGAAGAATACTGGAATCTCGAGAACAAATTTGCATTATCAAACATCTCGAAGAACACAAGATTGAGCTGTCTGACTTTTGACACTCTGTTTTCCATACGAGGACTTGAGTTCTGCATCTGCTTAATCTCATGATGTCCAAAGCTGAAAGGACTCACACTAATAGCACTTATAAACCTATCTCAATATTTTGGCTCTTTTTTGTATCATTTTATTAATATTCATGTAGTGTGTGTATCTATATAACAACAAACTCCGTCTCTTGCATTAAATAGAAGGATATAATATATCCTTAATCAAACAACTTCATACACATGTGTATACCCCCGGATAAGTGTGGAAGAGGTCCCTGTGTAGCCTGGTTGTGTGTACCAATGATGAACTATGGAAGATGTCCCTATATGACCTGGACAGTCCTGTGTACTATTGTTAACCCCGATCTAGGTTGTGGATGATGTTTATTTATATAAACAGGTGGGTTGATGGTGATCCCCATGAGGAGTGGATTAGGTCTTGTCTTGAGACAGAATAGTTTGTTTCCTATATGTTGTGAAGCTTAATTTTGTCTTCTCTATATTACTGATTTACTGTATAATTCAGATATCACTAAATTCAAATTGATAGTTACTCTTGGAAAGAAGATATAATTGTCTTGTCTAAGTAAAATTACTTCAAAATTAATATTACTAACTGACATAACAATTACTCAGAACTAATGAATCTTTTAATAAGATATTTAAGTTGTTAAACACTTATAATACTATAACCTTGACTAACTGGGTTGTTTTTAAACATTTGGGGAATCCTTTTAGAACTACTTTTTAACCAGAAATTTTTATAGATACTCAATTCTCCCCCCCCCCCATCTTGATTAATCTAATCAAACAAAAAAAATACCATTTTTATAGGAGGGGTAGTATGAAATTATTAATATATACATTGAATTTATCAATGATAATGAATCCATTTTAAGATGATGATAGTTGTCATTGTGAACTCACATATACAACAGATTCTCATCTACATAGACTCAATATGTTTTTCGTTATTGTATTAATTTTATTTCATATAATATATCATATTAAATTTCTAGAGTTACTATATAATATATATTTTATTTTTATAATATATTTTAGTTAGATAATAAATATTTATAATCGAATAATAATATTTTAGAGTGTTAAACACAAGATATAATTGTAGGTTATAATAGTATTGTTAATTTTATATTTAATTAAATTTAAAGGTATTCATGATATTTTGAACTATCAATTGGTCATCGTTTTGGAGGAGGCATGTTAATTCAAAATAAATTTTCTTCATAACAATATAAGAAATATATTTAAAATCTCACAATAAAATCATGTGAAATACGAAGTTTTATGGTGATTGTTCATATGCCTTCCCTATTAGGAAAATGAACGAGTCATTAAATGAATATCCTTAAAAGTGAAAAGTGTAACAAAAAGTTTCTTGTGGAAGTGGGAAATAAAAAAGATATTTGGTTCAAATTCCTAAAAAAATCAATGCACTATTGTAAGATCATAATGAAAAATAGGTTGTAGTAAAAGTATTGTTAATTTTTTTGGGTATGAAAAAAGTTATTAAAATCCTTATTTAATATATATATGTATTGGAATCCATGGATTTTCCCTAATGTGGGGGAATATAATTATTAAAATTTGTAAATGAGTGATTTTTTATGATCTCACACATAGAGAAATTGAATCCATATTAATGAAATTTATTACAATCAATAATATTGAATGTGAATAGTTTATGGAATGATTTCCACTTTTAATAATATCATTTATTTAAAGTTAAGTATATGTATTATTAATAAATATATTAAATAATCAACATTGTTTTGATAAATCACAATAGGTTGAAGGAAATTATGATGATCCTTACCTACACTCATGAATCCAGTGTTCATAGACACATACATTTCATACATGCATTTATACCAACCACAAAAACGTAGATATAACCATACATAATTAAAAAATCAATAATTACTAGTTTTATATCTTCCATATAGAGGATCATTTTAGTTTTATATCTTTATTGATTTAGGACACATTTTAAGATAATAAAATTCATTCCTTCATCAACTACTGCACATATAAATTTATATATATATGAAACTAGTAAATTAATATTGAGTCTTCAAAATAACACATAAAATATTCCACATATCCTGTTGGTTTCTCCCAAATTAACAATATTTTTTTGGGGTATGCGGTCACATGTATTACATCAGCGGTTATCGAATCCACAATGACGTAAGAGGTGACCTAAAGAATAATAAATTCAGTGGGGTTGATTTGGAAATGAACTATCTAGATTTTGTTCAAATATATTTTATTATTAATGTATTTGATATAATTATGTTAATTAATATTTTTAAAACAATTATCTGACCCTTCATTATCAATTTGGGTGGATTGGATGAATTACTTTTCTAATTAATTCAATTTAATTAACTAATAAACAATTCATTTAGCGAAATCAATATGACTTCATCACATACTAGTTTTACTCCATCACATTCTCATTAGAGTCACCTATACACATTGAGGATAATTTTTATGAGCACTGTAAGATAAATGGTCTTATTAAAACCCAAAATTTGTGGGGAAAAAAATCAATAGGAAGGTGGAAGAAAGAAAATAATTGAAGGAAATTATCAAAAAAATAATTGATTAAGTATTAATAAAATGATAAATGACATCCAATACATTTCCTTTATACTCTCTAGGATCAAATCATTATATTTTTATCTATCAATTTATGTTATTCTATCAATGTAAGTTGTAATTAAACTTATATGGGTGGAAATAAAGAAGAAAAACAAGGAAATAACTATCACTACACCATTGTGTGAATACATTCACAGAAGATGATGTGAATAACTGAAACTCAAATAATAATACATCAATGTGATATAAAAAATAGAAAATAAAATAATAATAAGTAGAAAGGTTTATGAAAAAAATCATTCATTAATAAATGAATGTGAATGATAATATTAAATGATAAAAAGTTTTGATGTGATTACAAAATTACCAAATGATATTAAAAATGAATGAAAAAACATGTATCATAATACCAACTTCAAAATATTTATATTTAGTAATATTTGTATCATGGGTTCGACCCCCCAATAAAATATTCTTTCACCATTAATTAGAAGAGTGAAAAGTTGGAAAATTAATGAATATAAAGTTGACATTTCATTGTTCACTGAAAAATTAATCTAGATTCATCCACCTTTTTATTGGAATATTCCATTGAATATGAATATTCCATGGATTTTTATATAAGAAAAATATTTTATTCTTTGTTTCCTATATTATTCGAAAACACATTTTTCCAATTGTATGAACCATTCAGATTTTATGATTGATATGGTTTGATGATTTTATGGGACGTCAAATCTAGGCCACAAATTATATATCTTACCAGGCTCGCAAGATCTCCTTGAAAATATTTGAATTAGCTCTGACAATAGTTGAAAGAAATTATCCCCATAAGATTATTTATCTGTAGTTAAAATTTTAATTTTAGTGGAATTTAATTATGGGATCTAGTTTTATTTGATAGGCCAAAGCCCTATAATTCATTGACTAAAAAAATTTGATCATCGAAAAAAATCACAATCATCCCTTATGATTAAAACATTTATCCTAAGAAATTCTAAACAATATCATCAATAATATATCAAAATTTCTAATTCCAATAATGAATGTAATGTTTTCCAAAAATAAATGACTGATTCAGAAAAAAAATTAATTAAATTATAGATGTGATGAGAAATTAAATATAATATAAATAATACAATAAAATTGGTTTTTAGGGTCAATGAAACATAAGAATATTAAAATTATAGTAATAAATATTATCCTATTACAGTTACTAGTCACAACCCCCAATTTGAATTTTTCATGTCATGAGAAAAAATTCTCCAAAAAATATGAAATTGAATTCCTTTTTCTAAAACATTGTAACATACACTTCTCATAAAAATTCATCATTCTAAACAATCATGAATCCAATAAAAATCATTTCCCACAGCCTACAATCAGAAGAATTTCCAAGGCCAATCAAAATCCTTTTTTTATATTCATCACCACATTTCATAAAACATTAATTAACCATGACAATGGGTTGTGTATCTCAAAATTCTTGGAGACCATTTTCCTATTCAAATGGAAAAATATAAGCACTAGTTGGGAATCTCATTTAACCTTTTTATCAGTATCGATTTTTTTTAACCACAATAGAGATGAAAATATTTTCCCTAGTAAATAAAAATATGGAGTTATAATCCCTATGTGCCAAATTTCAGACATATTTTCTATTAAATTAAATATAGGTATTTAAAACCAAACTATGGGAAAGAAAACTATGGAGTCATGGTGTCTATATGATAAACTCCTTGAATTTGGAATAAAAAATACACTTAGTAGTCCCCATTTTTCAATTTTTTATACTCAAATTTAACTAATAGTGACCCCAAACCCCATGTTATGTTGATAGAAACCCAATAACTAAAATAAACAAGAAAATTCAAAAGAGGCGTGAATTGAGTCATTTAGAAAATGTGATGAAAATTTTATCACTGAATAATCACCTAGGATCACTAAACAATCCAGAAACTATTCCAATAAATATAAATATATTTTAAAATCACAATAATTAGATTAAAAATAAATTTATATTCAGTTTTGATGATTCCCAATATGTTTTAATATATTAAATAATATTGAATTGATTCATTTTCAAATATAGTTAAATCTCATTATTTCACTCCAAATATTGAAATGAAAATTTTTTTAGTGATAAAAGAGAATAGAGGGCAGCGTAATGAATTTCGAATAAAGAGAGGGAGAATATTATTTTAAATTAATTTATGGGAAAAATAACCAGTTTTGTAGTTGATGACCCATAAATAAGAAATGTCACACTTTTTCTCCATGAAATGAGTTCCCACCTTGGGGATAGTTAAATGAAGGTATTAATTTTATAAGGCATGTGTTTTATTTCGAAATACTAAAATGCATCAGCTGTAAAATAAAACACACAAAAATATTATATATCATATGAAACCCCAAGGGTGCTTCCATAACAAAAACAAAATAAGGTGAAAAATAATATACCTATTTATATTGAAATTCAAAACATTGAGCCAATATATAGGTATAATCTATGTTTCCTCCCAGAATACACATTGTTTAATGTTTTTATCTTAACATAGACCCCCCAACATAACCCATATCAAATTTAAATATATCAAGGATTATATTTCTCAACAAATCCCTCAGATCATGATAAGTTCACCAATAGTGTTAGTTGGAATGTTTGGAAATTGGTTCATGAAAAATCTCAATGGTCATACTGAATGGGGTTATCCAAAAAATATAAAAAATGGTCCATTAAATCAGTTTTTGGATCTTACATAAGACATCAAGGATAATTTGATTATAATTATCTTTGAGATAGGATAAAATGAGAATTGTAATATTGTTTTAACACATATAATGAAGTACATAGGAGGGGGATGATGGACCATTAACTTGTGATTTGTGTGGTAAAAGTATCATACTTAAGAAGAGATCTTGAATTTCACTCTTTTTTAAAATTTTTCAGTAGAATTGGTTCAATTTGAATAGAATTTTCAAGATCCAAATTAGAAAAATGAATTTCAAAAATTGTAATGGACATTATTCTTTTGAATTCTATTTTTGTTTCAATAGTAAATAGTCTGGAAAATTAAATATTGGAGCCATCTAAAATTGAATCTAGCTATGGATTCATGTTTCCCTCATGTGGATACAAGAAATATAATTCCACTTGAATAATAAATACATTATCATATCCATGATCATTTTGGATATCATTTTCAACAGTATATATCATGTTAAATTCATTAACATCTTCGTCAACACTAGTATAAGATCTCAGGTTATAGATGTTGATATCAAGGAACATGTTTCCCTTGGTTATTTCATGTTCTCATTCCTATCACTAAAGGCAATGTCGATTTTTTTCTAAGAACAAATAAATAATTATTAGGAGAGTTTTCTCCATATTACATAATCTATTTTGATTGTCATGGAAAATTAATTATGTAGGTTAAATTAAATTTTCATCTTTTAGTAAAACATCCACTACGATATCAATTAGAGTCTGAACACTACATTAAATGAGTTTTAGAGTAACATGAGTGGGTTAGAGATCCTCAAGACATAACTAACAATAAATAGTATATGGATAGAGGTTCACACTATATCCAATATCACGAAAGGCCTTGATCAATTAATTATCTCCATGTATAACAATGGTTTATATAAAAACTATTTCCCCTAACATATGTGGAATTATTCCCTGGATGGTGGTACTCAAATTATGTTCAAAAATGGAATTATATTATTTATTAAAACATTATAATTATTTTACAGTATTCTTTCTGTTACATGGAGTCTGAAGGTATGTTTTTTATTGCATCATATAGGTGTATTTTAATATTAACATGATAATAGATTTATCCCAATGTTTCATTCTGTTCTATTTTGGTATTTTATTTCTCAGGCATTGAGGGAATGGATCAGGATCTAGGATTATTTTGTGAGGTAGGGGTTCCTCAGCATTATTAGTAGGATTATCAGATTCAATGAGTTTGTCATCATAATTTTAATGATATATTGAGGAATTATATTTATTAGGAATGGTTGGTTCTAATTTCTTTTGGGTTTTACCATCCTTAATTTTTTCACCAAATTCCGTTATTCATAAGTGCATTTTTTGTAACTAGATTCCCCCCATCAATGTTATTGGAAGAATAACATGATTAGTAATGGATTCCATTCCTGTATTTATCAATTTTTGTTCATTTTTATGTGATTAGGTATATGAGTTCATTTTTTACATTTGACGTTACAATTGATCCGGGTTTGGATGATAGACAAATTGGGTAAGGGATTGAGCTTGTTAGCATTCCCCAAGAAGAATCTTTGGATGTTGGGTGGAATGTTGATTAAGATATCGTATATGTTGGTAAAATTGGAAAATATGATGCTGTAATGGTTATTTTTGTGATTCAAACTGGTAATGTTACTAAAAATATTATCTATGATGGGTGTAAATAAATTTTGATTTGGTGGGATGATGATATTCATTTCAACAGAAGCATGTATGGTAAGATTATGTTGGATTGAATGTGTTTTGGTACTTGGTATTTTGACTTTTAAATGTGCTAACCACTTCTGAGAATCCAGATTGATGGATTGGTTGCATAATTGTATGACTTATTTTCAGGGTTGTCACAAAATTTTCCAACTGGATCAATATATTTGGTTTTTAGTCCTTCCTATGATCAGTCACTTAAAAATTCCTAGTGAGTAAAGTAAGTTTTTTTCTATGGTTTTCTTTTTCTATATGATTTTTCATCCCTAAATATATTGGTGTATTCATGTAGTAATGTGTTTTTCCCTGTGTTTGGTTTTGTTTTGAAATATTTTTCAAATACACATATGTAATTTTTCAGGATTTATTTTTTAATGTTACATTACACATCATGTCAATAAATGGTCTTTTACCATGAAATAACCCAATATAGTGTATTATCATTTGTTGTATAATTTGGAAGGCATGGCATGGTGCCATTTTTAATGTTTATTTTAACCATTTCCATGTTTCTTATATTATTGTCCCATCTTTTTCAATAAAAATTGATGTTGTTTTAATGCAAAAATGGTTCTGGATGGTAAAAGTATTTTTCATATATTTTTATTTATTTTTGGTACGTAGAGTGAATGGATACGGGTCAAAAATTAATTAACAAATTATGTTCTCAATTCTTTTGATAGAAATTAAAGACTCTCATTTTAGAGGATTATATTCTATTTGGTGGGCACATGGTTTTAATAATTTTGCAGAATTCTTTAACATAACGGTAAGAAATCACAATCTCTATCCCATGAATCAATGGATGGTTGTTATTGGAATTGAGTATGAAGATATATTTAACATATCATATTGTAACATGCCTAATGCATGTGGTTTCATATGTCTTTGAAGGTGTGAGTTTGTCATTCAGGGTTAGGTCTGGAAAAATTTCTCTGTTAGGGGAATTCACATTTTGGTTTCTATTTAGGTTCCCACATTGATTTATGATTTCGTTTATGGAATACTGTACAATTTTTAAACTCAATTTTAGATTCCAAATAAATATAAATACTAGGAGAAATGTGAATGATTCAACTAAATTAACTGTACTTTTCACACCTTTGGTGTTCAAATATGACTTGATGATATCAAATGCAATGAGTGTAGATGGATATGAAGAGACTGAAAGTGATAATGATGTTGAGAAATTGGGGTGGAAAAGAGTAACTGGGGATAATAGATAGATTTTACATGAAAACAGATATGGGTTGTCGAAAATGGTTCCAAAATATGGTTGCAGTAAAATTTTCCAAAGTTATGTGGTTTAATGGATAACTGGTAGTATAACATGGGATTTCAAATCCCCAGAGTACAAAAAATGGCATAATTAACATACATTCTACGTAGTTCATTTGGACATGATGTGTACTACATGGGTTCAAATTTATTTGATTATTAATTATTTTGAGAGACTAAAGAGAATTCAATTTAAAAATAATTATTTGATCCTTAGTTATAGCGTGGTGTGGATTGGATTAATTCCTGTTTAGATTATCTCAATTTCACTAAATCGTGCGTAATTCATTAAATGAAATCAATATAACCTCATAAAATACTAGTTTCAAACGTTCACATACAAATGTTACTCACCTATACATTTTGATTATTATAATCATGATAACTCTAAGGTATATGATATAATAATCCCATACATATGTTGAAAATAAATTCAATAAAGAAGAGGAAAGAAGAAAGTAATTTAATGAAAATATCAAAAAAATATAAAGAATTATAAAAATGATAAATAAAATACAAAAAAACCCCTTTATACTCTTTTTTTTTCAAATCAATATAGTATTAGTCCTCAATTTATTATATTCTATAAATGGAATTGGGCAGTATACTAATGATGTAGGATTTATTAAGAAAAACATCGAAATAATGATCACTCAACCACTATGTGATAAGGTTCACAAAATTAGCATTGAATATATCCACCCAATAATGGGACAACATCAATGTGATGTATAGAAAAAATTTAAAATGTATGAATTATTGGAAAAAGTAATGAATATGTTTTTTATTAAGAAATGAATGTGAATGAAAAACATATTTTAGAAATTTTGGTGATGTGATTTAAAAATGAAATACTGAAATTATAAATGAAAAAATAATTACATAGATCATAATAACATCACTAATATATCCTTATATAAGAATATATGGACCCTATGGTAGAGCCCCTCATAATAAATTCATTCTCGACTAATTAGACGATCCGAAAGGAGGGAGATAAATGAAATGAAATAGGAATTCATCATTGTTGACCAGAGCATTCTTCTAGATTCATCCCAATTTTTGAATTAGAATAATATAATATATTTGGAAGAATCTACAAGCATTGTTTTAGAAAAATATCTTCTTATAGATTTCCTCTATTATAGGTGAAAATTACAATTCAATGGTATCATCTATTTTGATGTGATGTTGAAAATTATGGGATGATTTTATCAGGCTTGAAATTTTCCCCAAAATTGAATGTCAACTTTTTCTCCCTATTTCTCCTTGAAATATTTAAAATTAGGGTCATGATCATTCCTCTTAGGGGCATGTTACATGATTCCCCGTACCCAACATAATTTCGCCTTGGGTAGTTGACTGTATCTAATTAGGCATATCACTATGATGGGAGGAATTCACTATATACATGTTCAAAAACCTCAATGAGAACACAAAATTACGAAATATAAAATCATCTGAACATCCTATGAATTAATAAATCTATATCCCACAATTGGAGTATGAAAAGAAGTAATGAAGAAAAACTGGTCCAAAAACAAGCCCACCACAAGAAGTCTTTAACACATTTCCATCCTGAATCTAAATATACAAGGACTATTTTTTGAAAGACATAGGTACACAGATCGGTCTGCCCATTCTCACTAAGTGTCGTATGGTCTTGGTATGCATAAGAATCCCTCAAATGGTCAATCATCGATATAAGACATAGAATGTGTGGGAATTGCGTGTTCATGGGTTAGTAAACAATACTCAATAGGACACCTCAAAACCACAAATAATTTATCAATGGAAAGTATTTTCATCTCTATATAGTTATACCACTATAACACATATATGATGAATATCAATATATACTCAATCCAAGTCATGTGGTCTAGAGAGAAGTTACCACCATTAGTATATCAACCTAGAATTCACACTGAAAAATTCCATGAAGCACTCAACGAAGATAACAAACAAATTAATCTGATGGAAATGAGGATGCATGTCCAAGAGGTACTTCTCATTATGTCTCTCCATGTGAATGATATTCGGATAGAATAATGAGATATATGATACATATATGAGGATCATAAATTTGGCCATCGGGTGATACCAAAGATGAATTCATGATTAACCCGCCAAGTATCAGATGAGTGCATGGTATTATTGGTCATGTCAATAGACAATAATCTACATAGGGCATGTTTATGAATAGAGGATCCCACTGTGAGCCTCTCGAAGAGATTCTAACAAATATAACCCATAAATCACACTGAAGTGATCATTTTCCTATGATTAGGAAATAATACAATACATACCTGCATGGAAAGTATTATGAGAAATATAACTAATGAAACGTTTCCAATATATGGAGGAAAAGAGATTAAAACCATATACGAAAGAGTACATGACGTGTAGAATAGTTTCACACCATGAACCTTGAAACCAGGTTCTTCACATGTCAATGACACATGTCATCAATACCGTGTCTATGTATTAGAACAAACTGTATAGGAATACTATGAACATTACCCATGTTCCCAAACATGACATCAGATGGTATGGCTATGTTAGTGTATGTGTACACTACTTAGCCAAGGCACTTGGTCCCACCCATGTTATGTGTGAGAGTACAGACTGTGTAGACAACCTGTGTACTGCACCCTATGTTCGTGTACTTCCTAAACAACATGGCAAGAAACTAGGGTGGTTCCACATGTTGTGTGATAGGTATCCCATTACATGTGATATTTAAGGTCTTCTAGAACCCTATCAGTCAATCAGGGGGGTCCCCATGGCATGTATATCCCGTTTACACACTCTGTTATTTGGGATTTTACTAAATCACAGGTCTATTGTACATAATCTATCAGGTGCTTCTATCATACTATATCGTGATCAAACCACCATGGAATCCAGGATCCTAGTTCATCCAAGACATTACATCACGGAAAAACATGTTTCGTCATTGTATACACTCGTCAATGAGATAAAATCATCTTTCATCATTCAACACTGAAGATTTCAAACGAACGAAAATTCAATGTTCAACCATCATCTGGATCACTTCATATCTATTGTCTAACCTTTATTGTAATATGGAAATTGATGATATATGATATTGGATCATTTCTCCAAGAATTGGGTGTGAAACGGTTGATTGATCGGGATGTGTTGAGTTGAAGGAAAAATGAAGAATGCCCATGATGATTTTTGAATCAGGGGTGAAAAGAAGAGGAACAAAATAAAGTAATAAACCTTCATCATTTTTCATGTCGATATCAATCCCTATCCATGTGAATTTAAATAAATTAAACAAATAATCACAAATATTAATCACTTGTGAAAACCTCAAAATGTAATGCCAACCTAAAATACACACAATACGTGAATCAATACATTTATTGATCGATTCATTTTTTTCTTAGAAATAAATAATCGGTAATAAAAGAAGTAAAACACATATCTTTCCTCGATTTTGATAATCAGTAGATGAAGAAATTTTTTTGTCTAATTTAAATATGTAACATACATTTAATTCAATGTGCATCAATCATTGATCTGCAATTCTATCACCATTTTCCTGCGAGTATTCTCTATGATTCGATCCAATGATTCTTTAAACGTTCCATAGTAATGCAGAAAATTAATGGGTTTTTATAAAAATATTTATTTAAATATTGTCAACTCTTACATCAAAGAAAATGAATAAAATTATTTATTAAAATTATTTTTTTTCATTTTTTTGATCGTGAAAACATTTCAACAAATGGCCTAGTCTTAATAATGTTAATCCACACCAAGTGTAACCAACATGTTTTGATCTCAATGGTGCCCTTATATTTCAGATAAGAACAATCATTTATATTTTATTCCAATTTGTTTTTTGGAAAATTATGTGCTTATTATATTTAATATATTTAAAATATCCATTTTAGACATAGAAGACCTTGGAATTGAATGTCGCCTCAAGGGATGGTCTCCAAATTAAATGATTTAATTTCAAAAAATGATAAACAAATAATTAGAGACATTAAACTCTTCCCACATTGAAGATTTGTAATGACAAAAATATTAAACAAGGAATACCCAAAAGAGATGGGGTTACTGAATATGAAACTAATCCTCCACTCCCATGTTCACTTCTAGATATTCTCATTCTGGAACTAGACACAAAACATTGGAATTTGATTCCCATGATATATTCTCTCATGTTAATACTTGATCTCCCCTGGGTACTCATCAATGTTTTCTCTATCCTCATTGTCTATTTATCTCCATTCAATAATTTGTGATGGATCTTCCATTTACCATATCAAATGAAACACATGAGATTTATTGTGAAACTTTAATGTCTGTGGAAAATAAGTATTGCACTTCTCAAAGTCTATGTAGTGTCTGGAAAAAGAAGAATGAATATCAGATATATCTTTCTACACCGGAAAAATATTTTTAATCCACATCAATGTAAAACCCAATGTAACACATGGTCTCTATACATGAACTCCAATGTTCCCATATATCTTTAATTATATGACTTAAGATGGCTCAAATCATTTCTCATTTACTTCTGGATGAATTAAAAATTATCTATTGTAGCTTGCACCATATTTTGGCCCATCAGTTCCAGCTCCACAAGGATACTCTAGCAATGTTTCAACATATAGGGCCAGCCATACAAATCCTATAATAGGTTTATATGTATGGGGTAATGGAAGATGTTAGAGTATTAAAAATACACTAGGGGTAGGTTATCCACCAAAATAATTCCAAAAGCACACATCAATGGTCGATGATAGTCTTCTAGAACCTGAATGGCCTATTGTGTTTGGTTATATATTTGTGGTTGATTTGGTGTGCTCAAGCATACAGAAGTCCCAAACCCCTCACGTAATCCCATTCCAACTGTGATGCAAAGGGAGAAATATGATTATAAATAGTTTTTGATGTAACTACAATTATTTGGAATATATCATGAACATAGAGGTGTCACATGATCTCTAAAGAACTCTTTTATAATATTGCAATGTAGGAGGTCGAGTTGGTGGGTTTTCCTATGATCACCGATATGGTAGCATTTCTCCTAGACATACATAGTAAGGGTTTCATGATGTCCATAGATTTCCCTTCCCACTCCCATTTTGGCACCTCAATGGGCTAATCCAGTCCTAATGGAACATGGTTCTCGACCTTCACATTCTCACTTATAAGGAATTAAGAGGAAAACATTAAAATTCCCTTACTATCCATGATCATGAAAACTAATGTAGGAGGTCCCAGTACATCATTTCAATGTCGACATGTGCGAATAAGAGATGTTTGAATGTATAAGACCCCATCCTTAGACCATACTTAATATTGAAATAAATGAATAATTCACATTGAGGATCTTTTTAGGTTTAGTGTTTTAGAGAATTAGGACATAACTATTACATCTCAAAATATTACAAAGTAGTCACTTCTACTAAGTTTCTATAAAATAAAAACTCTTAAAAAGAAACATGTCTATTTCCATGTTTTAGATAGCATGACTTTTCCATTATCCCATCTTTGACCCTATTCCACATTATGTCCTGTGAAAACATTTCAAAAAACATGGGGTGAGCAAAAAAGCTCAGTAAGGGATACACAAAGAAGAAAAACTGTTAGTTTTTCAAAACAACCAGCAAACCAAGAATACTTTATCAAAGTAATACTTTTCACATTTATAAAGTAGTAAAAACTCATCCCTGAATAAAAGATCATTACTTACCCTTTTGTAACAAAAAGATTACCATAAAACCCAATAAAGTGCTTTCTCCCTTGGGCAACAAATCCCTAACATCCAATGATCACTGATAAAAGGAAATTTTATGTTAGTGGTTTTTTATGTTAAAAGAAAATTAACTCTTTGAGAGAAATGTGTTTCATACCTCTCACAAAAAGGCATCATCCAACATTGTGTGATTATATTCTTTTAAAATCTTTCAGCAATATAAACCATTCTTTGTTCATCATTCAATGCACATGCTTCAGGGGAAATCAATTGCGGGTCCAGGAATCCATATACTTATGTCAGCTCATTCCTCTCACAAATTTTATAATGATACCTAATAAAAAACATTCATAAGTATACATTTTTAATAAATATAACCCAGGGAAAAGGTGTTAAGACATACATGAGAAATATTTGCACCACGTTGATGCCCAACTTATCTCCAGTAACAAGCTTCATGATATCCGTTTTTGTAATCCCCACACTTATTTCACATCCATAAACATGAGATTCCATTGGAAACTCATAAAAACCCAACAAAAAATGTGAATATCTTGACAATCTGTCAAGACCACTGGAATCTGTATCTGATGTCATAGCATGTTGTCTTTGTTGTTGTCTATACAGTATTTCTTTACCTTTGAAGTATTCCAGTGAAAAAAATTGAAAAATATAGTAGTTTTCAAATGATAAAACAACTTTAATAAAAAAAATTAAATGATATAACATTCATACCTCTATGGTAATGAGTCGAAGAAGTCTGGATGGCCAAACTAAAAAATGGCCGATACTCTGCCTAACTGTCACCACCTCATCTGTAGGTATTGGTACCCTAGCTGATCTATCTATAATATCATGTACAGTGACCCTCTGATTCTCTACCTCTAATTTTTGATGATGAACTATATCTCCTATACAATATACCAACCTGTATGCTACTATATGATGTTGAGAATCATCAACATACAACTTGCAATATGTAGGAAGCTGCGGCGGAGGCGTGGGATAAAAAATGGGGTCCGCTGGCTGAGGTGGGGGAGTGGGAGCTACTGGCGGAGGTGGAGGATAAATAATGTGGTTTGCCGGGGGAGGTGGAGGAGTGGGAGCTACATTCTGAAATTGTCTTTGAATTTCTGCAAACATATACTGCACAGACTCTCTAATCTTGTCCTCCATCAACACATTAATATTTTGAACTTCATCCTCCAAGGATTCTATATTTTTTTATAAACCCCCTCAATTTTAGAAGTTGAAGAACGAGGAAACACTTTTCTTACCGATACACCTGCCAGATATCCTCTTACACGACCAGGATGTTCGGGCCTTCCCAATGCTGCAAATAAAATATCATCCCTCCCAGTAGCTATAAATGTCCCCTCTGAACTCTACTCCTCAAGAGAGTCCTGTATTAATTAATTGAACATTTCTGTAATTATTGAAACTTATATGAAGAAAAAAGTTAACTTAAATAAATTAAATAGATATTTTTCAATCCTCTCAGCTACGATTCTCGATTCTTCCGAAAGATATTCCCCTTTTTTACCTTCTGAGCTATCTTCCATTTTTCACATCTAGATGGAGGGGATGGAAGGGCCACCTCTCCAGAGCTTGAAGACTCATCTCTTAGTTGTTGAAATTTTTCCGCCATCATTTTTTCTTCCAATAATGCATACCCTCCCCGAGATAAACTATGAGGGTATACATTTTTATATTGGATCTCTTGATGAGCTTTCCTTGATTTCTTTAATTTGAGAATAAGAAATCATTAACAAGACATTAATAAAATCATTTATATAAGAATGTTTATAAAATTTTACATTGAACTTACCAGAAATGACTCTTTTTTTCTACTTTCAAAACACTGTCTCCATGTGTCATCATCTATAAAAGGATATATACGACATGGATTGTCATGAATCCTATGACCATAAATGAAATCAGATGAGAGGGTAAATTTGAAATCCCTCCATCTCCTGGCATCCAACGATAAGAATTTCTTCCAGACTCCTCTAGTGTCAGGAATATCAAATGTCATCTGATAAAGAAGAGGTTAAACATATTATATATACTAGAAACATTAATAGAATGGTCAAAAAATGACAATACATCTTACCAAAATCGTCTCCCACAACTGAGAGATAATCGCTTTATCCACACCTCTCCAATCATCATACAGTATTCTTACTCTGGTCATAGCCTAAGTTGCAACAAAACTCTTAAAATCATTGGAATTCAGACCTCTAGGAATATCATCATCATCAAACTCAATGACTATCCTCTGATCCTGCGTACGGGCAAGTGATAATTTTGGTAAATGTGTGCACCCATGTTTACCAACCTGTGAACTCTTTGTCGTAATAGGAGCATGTGAATGTTCATCCCCAGAGGTATGACCAACAATATGCTCCTCTCCAGAATCATGTGGTTTATCATTGGAATGATTTTTCATTATCCATCAAATCAAAAAAACAAATGTCAGTTCACAAATATACAAATTCAAATATTTTAATACTACAGTAATCAGAAAATAGAAAAGTGTACTAAGTTACATAATAGTAAACATTGGTAATATGGTAAGCATGTTAAACAATGGTAAAGATGGAAAAGATGGTCAATATGTTCAAGATGGTAAAAATGGTAAAAATGGTAAACCTGGTAAACATTGTAAACATGGTAAAGTAATTGTCAGTGAACAAAAATAAGCATTTTAAAATTCATGTAATGGTTATAAACATGATAAAGTAAACTAAACAAACTTAAAAAAAACAAAAACATATAGTTATTTTATTTTAAAACATGTTTTAATAAATAAAAAAATATCTAACATTTATGGAAAAAAAATGTAAACAAGAAATAAACATATCTTACCTGTAATTTTAGGAATGTACAAATGGATTTTTTTCCCAAATTCCTTCGTTGTGATCGTTCCTTATGGCACAAACTATGTCTTCAACATGATCATCATTATGTTCTGTTAATATTTCCATGGAAGTAGGGATCCCACATAAATCAACATATTCTTCAAGTTCATCCTCACCAACATATTGTATTTTCCCTTGTAAAACAACAGCCCACTGCATATCTGATTTATCTACTACATAGAAAATTTGTTTTTCATGTGTTGCCATTATAAAAGAATCAGTTGTGTCTTCCAATCTATTCAGATTAACAAGTGTAATTCCAAATTCATCGTGTCTGACACTGTTGTTACCGTTAAACCATTTACAGTTAAAAACGAGAACTTTAATTTTAAAGTTATCAACCTCCCATATGTCTTCAATCACTCCATAATATTCACTTGATGTAGAAATTGGGTTTTTGTCCTTAGCACTCGAAAAATGCATTGCTTCTACAAACTCCAATACACCACTATTCTGAACTGCACTTCTATTGTCCTGAGCTTTTGTATGAAATGTATAACCATTAATGTCATATCCGGACCATGTTATCACATTTAAACATGGACCACCCACTATCCATTTTAATGTCTCTGATACATCTAATCTACCAAGCAATGTCTTTTTAATCCATGACAAAAAAGTTTTGTTGTGCTCATTCAAAATCCACATTTCTTTCTTCTTTAGATGACATTGTTTCAACTCATTAATATGCAATGTGATATACAGTTGAGCATCAGATATGTTATTCAAGATGTATGATTCTAACTTATACATCTATTCAACTGACAATGATTTGACTTTCAAGTCCTGAATCCCCTTTCCCTCATTATTAACTCGTTCATGGAGATATGGAGGAAAACCTATGTGTTGCACCGCAGCCATGTAGCTTGTACAAAACTCTTCTACCTCCTCAGAAATATACTTTTCAATAATGGAGGCTTCAGGTCGATATAGTTTTTTAACATAACCCTTTAATATTTTCATATACCTTTCAAAAGGATACATCCAACGAAGATATACAGGTCCACAAAGCTTTATTTCTCGAACTAGATGAATCATTAAATGCACCATTATATCAAAAAAAGTTGGAGTAAAATACATTTCCAATTGAAAAAGTATAAAAATTGCATCCTTTTCCAAAATTTTCAAAGCATTCACATCAATCTCCTTGTTACAAATTGGACACTCTGACAGAAATTCATATTCCTTCCTATATATAATGCAGTCATTCAAACAGGCATGTATTTTCTTGTATCCCAATCGCATCGGGTATAATATTTTCTTAGCTTTGTAATGTGAATCTGGAAGATTGTTATCTTTTGGACGAATGTCTTTCATCAATTGTAGCAACTCTCTAAAACTTCTGTCACTCCATCCAAGCTTCCCCTTCAGGTTAATCAATCATAACACCGCCGACAAAACCGTAAAATCTGTACAACTAGGATATAATGGTTTTTCAGCATCACCATATAGACGCGCAACTGTCGGTTCTATCTCAATTTGTTCTGCTACAATATCACGAATCATTTCTTCAATTCCATCAGAGTTACCATCTTGCGAATCATCATCATCAGTGACATTCCGTCTATTTTCACCATTCCAAATCCAAGGGTTGTAACTCGGATTAAAACAATGACAAATCAGATGATCTTTTATCTCTCTACTTTTCAACTTCTTCATATTCAAACATTTCAGCCATTGACAGAAAAAAATGTCACTACTTGGAACATTTCGTTTTTCAAATTACAAAATGGCATCAACTCCTTCCTCAAATTCATTAATCATTCGATGTGCCATAGTCCAACTTCGACTCATTATTACCTATAACAAATATCAACAAAAAATATATATTTTTAATATATGACAAATATATGTTTATATGAAAAAAATCATAATTTGAATGTAAACCAATTTAAAATATAAAACAAATCTATAGGTATTTAAAAAAATAATCTTGAATTTTATTTTTAAAACAAAATATAGTTAGATATAATAGTTTTAAATTTCATTGAATCAAAGAAAACCATGATGCCTACATAGTTTAAATTTGATTTCTGTTTTGATGTTTTAAAATATTAGATAAACTACCTATTTAACATGTTATTAATGGTTTCTGTAGACCCTAAATCCATTTGGTAAATATTTTCCCACAATTATAAAAATAAATGGAAGTGTTTTTGGGAGGAATATGTTCAATCATTTGATTTTGATGTCCCATATTCTATAACAAAAGGCAATGTGGATACCAAAGCCCTTAGTTTGGTTTTTTATTCTCAAAGGGTTTGTGATAAAAAAGAAGAGTATAAGTTGATGTATATGATAAATAAAATACAACTATATTTTATTTATGGTTATGATAGAATGAATTCATACCTTATCATTTAGGATCTGCTCCCACCAAAAGTAACCCTCCTCAGTTCAAAATGATTAAATTTAGATAATTATGCATGAATTCATACATGTGTTGTTGTACATAAACCAAAAAGAAGATTATTAGTACTAAAATTAGAACTATGAAGAAACAATAAACTCTATATACTCATGAAAGCTACTCCACAACACTTCCATGTTACTAAAATCTATAAAAAACTACAAATTTCTTTTAAAAACCAAAAAAATTGTTTATATTTATGTATGGTGGGCATAACATGTATACATAGTAAGATCCTCCCTAAAACATCTCATGAAAATGTTGAGGAAGCACACTAAAGCCCTATAAAAAAAGGAATCTAAATCATCACCTAAACAAGGAAAAATAGTTTCATATACTCACTATGGATCACTCACAAAATAATTCATATAAATAAACCTTTTCGTATAAAAAATTATATATATATATATATATATTAAAATTAAGGATCTCAGATACCACTTCTCCACTAGTTTTCCTCTCACACCCCAATGCGCTACTCCACAACACTTCCATTATACTAACATCTATAAAAAACTAAAAATTTCTTTTAAAAACCAAAAAAATTGTTTATATTTATGTATGGTGGGTATAACAAGTATACATAGTAAGATCCTCCCTAAAACAACTCATGAAAATGTTGAGAAAGCACACTAAAGCCCAATGAAAAAAGGAATCTAAATCATCACCTAAACAAGGAAAAATAGTTTCATATACTCACTATGGATCACTCACAAAATAATTCATATAAATAATCCTTTTCGTAGAAAAAATTATATATATATATATATATATTAAAATTAAGGTTCTCAGATACCACTTCTCCACTAGTTTTCCTCTCACACCCCAATGCTAATGTCATGGTCTCACCCCGCCCATAAATCATCCTACACCATGTGAAATTGTATCACTTCCATCAATGAATCATATGTATCTTAGATTATCTCATCACCCTCTTATCAAAATAGTAATGAGGTGCATACTTGGATACCACTACATCTTGTTTACATTAAATGTACAAAAATCGCAAAACATAATTCTAGAATATCCGTGAAAAAAATGAACGAAATAAATTCGTGGAAGGCTTACTTGAATGTTGCGAGTTCAGATGATAGATCCGGGATGAGTGAAGAAGATAAACAATAAAGCCAAAATGCGTTTAATGCAGGTCGATCGACAAGCAGATTAGGGTTTACCGCGCGAGAGAGACGAGTCGGCGGACTGTCAATCGAAAAATCGTAAATGACAGTCCACGGGGATTTAATTTATTTAAAAGTTTTATAATGTCAGTTATTATATAAGCGACGTTATAAACTATTTTTGAAATTTATAATGTCAGTTATTTTAAAACCGACGTAAAAAACGCATAGAGATATAGTTTTTTACGTTGGTTATAAGATAACCGACGTAAAAACCAAACAGGTGCGATTTGTAACGTCAGTTATTAAAATAACCGATGTTAAAAATATACTCACCACATTTTTACGTTGGTTATATATAACCGATGTAAAAAACGTTTTCTGCACTAGTGCACGGTGCTTAACTAGTCAGCAGGTTAAAGCAGAGAATCAAAGACAAGGTAATATGTTACAATCATTTTCCATCCTAGTGTTGAAATGGGATCTAATAGCAATGGATTTTGTTATAGGTCTTCCACGAATGGTCTGGAAACACGATGCCATTTGGTTGATAGTGGATCGTCTAACCAAGTCAGCCCATTTAATCCCTATTTGTGAAACCCATATGGTGTAAGATCTTTCAAATATCTATATCTGAGGAGTGGTAATGTTTCATGGTGTACCAGTTTCTATAGTCTCAGATAGTGATTCAAGGTTCACAACCCGTTTCTGGAAATCATTTCAGCAATTCCTCAGAACACATTTGACTATGAGCACATCGTATCATACCTAGATAGATAGACAATATGATCGGATGATACAAACATTGGATGAAATGTTGGGGATTGTGTAATGGATTTTGGTGGCTCATGGGAGGAGCATATACCCTTAGTAGAGTTCTCATACAATAACAATTATCATGCCTCGATGCACATGGCTCCGTTTGAAGCATTGTATGGGCATCCTTGTCATCATCCACTATGCAGGGTGGAAACTAGTGAATCTTCACTATTCGTGAAAAGCATTAACCAAGAGGCAATATAGGTGATCCAGTTGATTTGAAAAAGGATGGAGATTTCTCAGAGTCATCAAAAATATTATGCATATCACCTTTGAAGACCATTGTCGTTCGTTTTGGGTGATCATGTCTTCTTGATGATCTCTATAAGGCCTGGACATCGTCATTTCAGGAAGTAGGGAAGTTATCTTGTAGATACATTGGCCTTTCTGAGATACTGTAATTGGTTGGAGAGGTGTCATATCAGTTTTCCTTAACATTACAAATCAGTTTGGTGTATAATGTGTTCCACATATCTCAGTTGAAAAAGTATCAGCCTGATCCTGACCAAGGGATCAGATGGGGTCACGTTGACCTAGAAAAGGATGCTTCATTGATACATATCCTGGTTCAAATTGTTGATAGGGAATATAATTTCTTGTGTGGAAAAAGCATCAGTCTAGTATGGGTTTTATGGCAGCATGGTCTGATTAAGGAAGATACTTGGAAATGCGAGAATAAAATGAAAGAGCAGTCGCCAGAACTCTTTTAGTTGGGTGAAGGTTTTCTACTTTATGAGGACAGAAAGACCAACGGTGGGGAGAATTTAGTACCCCTGGTTTCTGGTATGTAATAATTTCCTGATTCCTTTAATGGTTTTATTGTTAAGGGTGATGAATGGGAGAGTCATGAGAACATTGAATTATGTATTGAGGCAAAGGGGAAGTCGCATGGACGGTGCATAGTTTGTCTAAACAATGTTGTAAAAATCCACATAGTTGGTCTTGGAGGCATTATCTTCCACATGGGTGGCACATGGTTTGTATAACCGTGTGGCCAAACCATATGTGGAGGGTCTGTCGAGGCAGTGGATAACGCACTGTTATCACATAGTTTGTCCAACCATGCGAGAAAACCGTGCAGCTAGTTAAATGAGGTCCTATAAAAGAGGATCTCGCACAATTTTTCCTCTAAGTGCCTAGTTTAAGCTCCTAAGAGGCCATAACTCAGGATTTTTCGTCTCTTAAGGTCATAGAGGGTTCTCCCATCATCACAGAGGCGATCTGAAATCTTCTCTTGCTGAATCGAAACAGGATTTTTGAGCTATGTGATCGTTCTTCTTCATTCTTGATCAGTTTCTTAGATCTAAATAGATATGCATCTCATGTTTTATCAGTTTCATAGGTATATTCCCATTATGGGAATATATAATATTGTGGATTCCAAATATGATGATATTTTCTCTTGATCTTTCTAGGAGAAGAGATCTAAGGCGGGTTCTTGATGAAGCAACCTTATTTTCTTGAGCGTTATTCATTCGTTGTGGTTTCCATCAAAACCCTAAATGCAGGGGGCTTCTTTCTCGACACCAAATAGTAAAAATGAGTGGAATGATTTTAAATAGAGTGTGTTCTGTGGAATTGATTGTGAAAATCATAGAATAAATATTCTTTAGTGTTGACTTGTTGGTTAATTGAAATTGTAAAATCTTGGTGAATTTTCATGAAAAGTGATTTGGCTTCATGATTTTAAAATGAGGTTTTAAAATTAGGGATTTTCTGAAATTGTAAATGGTTTGATGGAAAATGGGTTTTCAATAAAAAGGGAGATAAATTGAAATGGTTTGGAATTGGAATGGTTTTTATTAAAATGGATTTCATTAAAAATGTGTTTTTATAGAATGGGTGTTTCAGAATGATTGATAGGAAGATATGGTGTGTGTTTATATTGCATTCGGGGCAGACAAGGGTTAGGGGTCTCCCACATCAGTGTTGGGATGGGTATGAGTTAGGTCTCTTCCCCGTCAAGCATTCATATTTCATTCGGGGCAGATAAGGGTTAGGGGTCTCCCCCATCAGTTTTGGGATGGATAAGTGTTAGGGCTCTCCCATGTCACGTATTCATGTGCATTAGGGTTGGATATGTGTAAAATTTCGCCCCCATAATGGTTGGGGTGGATAAGGGTTAGCGCTTCTACCCACATCCAGGTAGCATGCATGGTTAGTTTCATGGGTTTGTGGAATGGTTAGGTATGCCAAAAAGGAATGTTATTGAAAAGGTTTTTAAGAAGGTTTGGTTATTTTTCTGAAAACATTACATGCTAGAAAATTGGTTTCAATTTATCTTGGAATGCATTTGGTTATGAATGGTTTTGGAACCTTGTTTATATTTAGTAATAAACTACATTTAAGAAAATGTTTAATATAAAATATTTTTATATAAATGTGGCTAACTCTTCCATCCTAGTGGCATTAATAGGTAAGTCATTGGGGAAACCTACTGAGTTTTATACTCACCCTTACATTGGTACTTTGGTGCTATTGCAGATGTCATATTTCGCGCCACATGTAAAGGTAAAGCATCTTATTGCTAGTGGCTTGTGCTGATACATGAGAGATGTTGTGGAGATTTGTTCTTGTGGAGCATAGAAATGTAGTGTCTTTTTAGATTCTTGAGTTGTTCATCCACTATATACATTGATACTCAGTTTGGTCTTCTACTGTTTGTTCATTTTATATATTTTGATATAAATGAAGTCTTTATCGTTATTTCATTTGTTCATTCGTCATATATTGAATGTTTGGTTATAGTTGTTTATGGGATTATTTCATAAATGGTAAATCAACCCCCACTTGTATTGGAAACCCTTCGGCATTTATTTCCAGCCTTTTGCGCCTTGGATATGTCGCTTAAGGGCTAGTAATGACTCGGGGGACTCTCAAGCCAATGAGAATTGGTGGGTCAATACACATGTCTATAAAGATGGTTTTATTTTCCATAGAATGGTAGAAATATATAATATGTATTAAAATTTAATAATATAATATATTATATACATATCATAATTATTTCTTAAAGATAATCAAAATACCATTATTTTATGTTAGTGAAATGATATTTTATACTGAATGATGGTACATAAAGAAATATGAATGAGAAAGATAGGTTGAGAAACTATAATTAAATTCAAGGTTTATCTCCCTTAAAATGTGGTTAATACCATTAGGGGTGGTATATTGATAATACCATAGCCTCGTTATATTTTATATATGTTTTGAAAAGTCGTTTGTGTAGATTTTCCTTTCAAATTAGGTGCATTTGTATAAGGGGAAATTAGGAGGGGAGTGTAACATTTATATGTTAAAAGGCTAGAAGTTAAGTAAATAATAAAATTATTCAAAATGGAAATTCACTCACCATGCATGATTATAATGGATTGGAGAAGGGATAAGGATGATAAATTCCTCAACCACCCATTCCAACACATTTTTAAACTTGTTTAAGATTTTTACTAATTTATTGTATACATTTACCATTGAACTCTAACCATGGTTAGTAGATTTTACATAAGGTATCTTGTCATTTATGCCCCAAAATAAAGTGATATTTATTTAAAATTCAGACCAAATATTTATAAATTTGAAAACCATTTCGTTTTATTCAATATACTAAAGTGATAAAATGTAATTTCAAAATAAAATTTACAAGTTTTAACTTTTTTTAAAAAAAATTTATATAAAATATCAAATATTTGGTTGTTAGTTAAATTTATAAAAATTATAAAGTCCAAACTTAAATTATAATTTGGTCTTTAAAAATTTTCCATGAATTTTTAATTCAAACTAATATACTATTGAATTCATAAAATATATGTTTTTCTTTAAAAATCACCTCAAATAAATTTTTAATGAAAAATCCCAGAAAATAATCATCATATTATATTATTGTTATTAATCATAAAATGATTTATATTTCACCATATTATATTTATAAAATTTTATAATTTAGATTTAAAAGAAATTCTAAAAAAATATTTTCATATTTTCATATTTGAGAATAGATTTTTAAAGTGTAAATTATTCGTGTACATATTATATATTGTTTTCTGATTAAATTAATACTATCCAATTTTTGATATCTAAAATATTTTTCTTCATTAAACATTTGATTAATGAAAAAAAAATATAGCACATAAAATGGACAATTTTGGGCGAATACATTTCTAGGAATAAAATGATCATATTAGTTGTAAGAGTAAAAATATAATACAATAAATGGTGTAACATTATACCCCCTTACATAAATTACACCAGCACATTTGAAATCGTATGATCAACATAATTTAAATAGGGAACTCATAACTAACATACACAACTATATTTTTATGAGTTTATTTAATAAGTGGAATGGGATTAATCAATACGAAAAAATATTATAAGATCATTGTAATGTTATATAATCCTTTTAAAATTTTATATGCAATTATAATAAGGTAAGAAGATCTAGATCTATATGGAATAACATCCCACAATCCCCGAAAATTAGTTATATGATAATCATACTGAAAGAAGATTTTATTTATAACCTAATATATAGTAGTTGTGGAAAACAAACAGAGAAAATATTTTAAATAAAAAGATAATTTAAAATAAATTAGTATCTTTCACTTTTTTTCAAGTAATGAAGTTTTTTTGAAAATAAAAAAAATTTCACCCTATGATAATTTTGAGGTGATGAATAAATCAATTTTACATATTTTTAATATTCATTATCTAAATGGGATAAAAAATAATTATAAATTATGATGTAAAAGACGATGAAATCGCCTACTCGAAAAAAACATTTTAAAAACATTTCTTTTACGTAATAATTATTTTTATTTTATTTAGAATAAATAGATATCCATTTTATCTATTTTATAAATGTTTAATCAATAACAGAGTAATAATAAATTTATAAATATTCATAAAATATATCTTCATTTCAAGATTATAATGGTATACTTTAAATAATAACATTTCAATGGAGTGTCATGTTTCATTTTTACATAGTATTGTGTACATCACGTGCTATTGAAGACATTGGATTTATTTAAAAATGAATATACCATAAATACTTGAGGTGATAAAATCCCTGATAATATTGGTGTTTCATATCATATATGACATCTAATATGAGCTTCATCAATTAAAATATTAGATGGTTAACTTTTACCCCCTAAAATAAATATTTTCATGGAAATTTAATATTGTTATGGGTAATCAGGGGTCGAAATTAATAAATGATTTATTTTAAAACACATAAATTATGGGTTTTAATCAATCACACTCATGATATGTGATAAATGGATGTATAAAGGACATTCCTAATAACACATTACTAATCTCCCATGTTGTAGATCATTAGTGGGAAATTAAAATACAGACATTAAAGAGAATATTAATTCTCAGGGAATTGTAGAGTGGTGGTGATTATTTATCAAAAGAAATAGTGTTATAAATCAACATTTAATAACCACAAAACAATTGGTATGTAATGAGTTATGTTACCGTTATATTCAACCAAAAAGAAGGAATCTGTATAATTTTTTTGTTTCAAGATCATTTCTATAGAGTCGAGGAATTCCATTACCATGTAGAATAACAACATATGAAAATACACATACATGATTTCATATTATTTCATCATCATAATTTTATTCTTTAGTTTCACTTCAATAAATTTCTAACTAATTTATTAATAAAATAAATTTCAATCCAATATTATCATTTTTATTCCAAGGGAACAAAAAATAACTTTTTACTGATCATAGTATTTTTAATAGAGAAAAACTTTTCATTGCATTTATTTACTAAAACCAAAAGCGCTAAAATAGTTAATTACATAACAAAAAATGATTAAATTAATACATCCCATAAATATTTATCCTTAAATCTCATCAAAAATATAACTAAACAAATTTTTAATGAATGGACCAAAATTATCATTTTATTTATCAGAAAAAAAATAGTTGTTCTTAATGTGACATTAATTTTTTTAACAAATCTATTACCCAGAATTTTTAATGAAAACATGTATCATAATAAATATAAAATCTCATTTTATTGAATATATTTTATAAATATATCCATGATGTAAAATACTATAAGGATGTCCTAAACCATCAAACCTCTAACTAATTTCATGGTCACCAACACTATCCCATAAACATCTCATTATTATCTCAATTTTATGACAATGGTAACAGTTATCATCCATCAAAAAATGTGTTTCTAATAGGTTTAACTTGTCACTAAAACAATTATCTTTGACAACACTACCATTAAAAATAAGCGATAAAATACAATGAGAAATGATTCTTTAGTACAATCCTTATACGTTTTGAGATTCATATAATGAGAATACCTTTGGAAAATAATCTTATAACATTATTTATGTATCCAAACACAAAAAAATGATTCCTTATTTTCCTTATGTACTTGAAGAATAATTGTGAACATGATATCTATGGTTAATTTGAGAAATATTACCTTTATTCATAGGGTATTCAAATGTGTAGTTACCCATATCCTTATAGTGGAAGCTTACTATATTGGTATGCTCATTCTTTCCCTTATAATCACGACAATGGTTACATTTTTTCACGACACATTATGATAAATTATTTCCTTTTTAATCATGAATGAATTTGTTTCATTTCATAAGTATCACATATTGGTAAATCCATCTTTCCCTTATTCCCCATATATACTTTTTTTCTCTCTATTCCTTTTCATCTCTTGTTTACCATAAATGTCATCATCTGTTGAACATTATTTCCCTATCTTGATATAACATGATATTATGTCGTCATATGATTACAATTCATGGGATAGTAGTTCCATTTTAAATATTGGCTTAATGGTATCAAAGTAAAAAATCACTCATACTCTTTGGATTACATTCATCTATATAGTATCAATTATATCCACTATGTACCATTTATAAACAGTAAAATATAATATATTAGATCATAGGGCTATTTATAATAATGTAAATTCCTATATCTATGGAAATAATTATCATAAATTGTAATATTAATGCATAAATAATCTCATAATCATTAAGATAGATTTTATAGGGATATTTTTTTTAATCCTACATAATGGTTTTTAATGAAATTTTTAATTATCAAAAGAATATCCCACGTACTGTAAAACTAGGTGTGTAGCAAGAGTCATATTCATGCCCTAACTGATAATCAATTTAATCCCAATGTACCCTTTTTTTTTATTATTACCTCTATGTAAACATATTTTAGAACCACATCTACTTGTAGTATCCATAAAGTGATTTATTTCATAGGGAAACCGTATAATATATTATTTACCAAAGCATTTGGTTGTTCTTCAAGACATACACTCGATGTCTACCACATGTTTATATTATCTCATCTATGTTCTCTGAAATATAGCTCCAATGGGTTCTAAAAAAATTATAATATCATGGAATGTTTAAAATATAAATGGGTTATGTGTTTTATAATTTAAATAAATAAAAATAATATTTTATTTTATATTAACCTTTGGTATTTATAATTAATTAATAATACATAGATATTATTTGACCTAGTATTATTTTCATATAATAGTATTCATCGACAAAGTAAATAAATGAAGAATAACTATTTATCAATAAAGAATGTATGTTAATAAATAAAAATAATTATGATTACTCATAAAATGAAAATTAATAAAAAAATATTTCTATTAGTTAATTTTATACACAATTAAATGATATATATATATATATATATATATAAAATTACATGTTTTAAACAACAAAAAAATTATTTAATATAATAAATCATTTTTTGGAACTAAATGGACAATCATTAATCAAGGTTATGTATTAGTTAAAAATTAAATTTATAAAAAAAATTTAATGGAATATTTATTTTAATAAATAGAAATTTTGTTTTCAGGGAAATAAATAAATTATTCGAATAACAATTTAACACTAAATAAATAATTTATAACAAATTTTTTAAATTCGTATTAATTAGTTTTAGGAAATTATTTTAGAAAAATTTATATTTATAATTTTATTACGAATATTAAAGGAAAAATAAATTATTTCAAAATATTAATTTTTTGCAATGATATATATTCATTGTTATAAATATATAAATTTTAATGTGTTATGGGTACTATGAATTTAAATATATATACAAAGATTTCTGAATTATTGTTATGATTTTATAAAAGGATTAATAAAATATTAAAATGAAAATTTCAAAATTAGGATTATAAAATTAAAAATTTGAAAATATAAAAATAGTTAAAATTAGATATAATAAAAATTTATTTTTAAATAAAAAAATAAATTAGTATAAGATGAAAATAAATCCTTGATGTATATTTACAGAACAAATATTGATTATTGTGTTTCTTTCTCAGTGTAACCAATGGACTTCTCGAAAGGTTGCTTCCCGCATTAATAGGGGTTTCCGCTGTGGATGAGGGGATCACATCTAGATGCTAATCAACATTAAAGAATCGAGTGGTTGATATTACCAAAAGGGGAGTGGTTGTTCGTTAGGGAGATCCAAGATCAGTGGAGTTGATACTGAGCCGGAGTTAACCATTGAAGAAGGGATCGATCTTGGAATAGGTAAAGGTCTAATGTGAGGGGTTCATCGAAGAAATTATTCTAGAAAAAATGATTAAATCATTTTTAATGGTATGTATTTGTTTCCATGTACAAAAATACTTTATAACGTCTTCAGCATTGAAATATAATCTTTATTTATGTTTTGGATTTTTTCTTTTTCAAATGTCTGCAACCCCTATTGGATGCTTTTCTATATATTTCATAATCCCAGCTTACATGATTATTTTTACCATAATTTTTAATGTTTCTATTAAATTCAAATGGAAAATGGTTGGCCTGTTATTGATCAATTTTTATGTGAAATATTTAATAATTAAATTTTTTTCATCAAGATATTGAAATATTTATATTAGCTATTTCCATGATTCATTTAAAGTATATAAAAATTTTTTCCATCATTTGAAATGGTGTGTGGATGAAGTTAAATTTCATTCATACTAAAAGAGTATTTCATATTTTTGTGTCAAAATAAATTTGTTTAGGTTCTGAAATGTATAGACCAGCATTCCTTGAATGCCTTATCATACACCGCATTCATAATTACATATACTTCTATGGTGTCTTCAGAAATATTTATCTGGCCTCACCGTTTATTTATTTATTTTTTTGTGTATATAAAAATGTTTTTATGAAGAGGATTATTGTTGGAATGGTCGTATCATAGGGTTTCCATTTTTTTGGATTCTAGTTACTAGAGATAGGGAGAGAGCTAGAAAAAAAAAATGAATCCTCTACCTTGGATGTTCATTTGTTTTGAATGCCTTATATCTGAATAAATCTTACCATAGTTATATTTTTTAAGGGGATTCTTTTAAAAATATTATTTTTATAACATACATTATATATTCATGAAAAATGTTTTATTATCATTCATTTATTTATTTATTTATAAAAAATCCATTTATATCTAAGGGTTTTGTTTTCATCAAATAATATATATATATATATATTCTTAATTTATATTTGAGAAAGAATATTTTTTCAAATTATTATGTTTTGAGAAACTATATTTTTTAAATAAATATTCTTATTTTGAAAAGATGATTATTTTGACATATTATTTCTTATATGATAACTTTAATAGTCAAATTTTATTTAATTTATAATAATTTATATTAACGATAGATGTCATATTTTATGTATAAATATTAATTTGATAATATTTTTTTTTATTTCAAGTTAGCAAGGTGTATTTTAAAATATAATATAAATTATATTTTGATGTTATTTGAATTTATAGTTATTTCATATGCATAAAGAATTGACATTAATTTTTAATTTCGTTGATATCTCATTAATTTCATACTAAACATTTGTATTTAATTTCATTTCAAGGAATTGCATAGAATTTATTCAAATATGGATTTCTCCAAAAATTATCCCGACTTCTATAAATATAGTATTTTAAATTTTTTGAAATTTTTTTCAACATTGAAAATAATTCATGTATTTATTTATTAAATCATAGAATTATTTATTTATTGAAAATGTAGAACATCGATTTTTTTTCACAAAATGAAATTTTGTGATTTAAAATAAAAATATATAATGGTGAATTGGGAGTAAAAAACAACTTTAATTAGATGACGTCCAACCCATGATGATACTCTGTAACCAAAAAGATTTATAGTATATGGAATGTACTATTTTATTCCATAAATGTAATATTATTTTAAAATTATTTTCAATCAAAAAACAATTTTTTCCCAAGATAATTTTTAATGGAATTTTAAAATTTATATATATTTACAAAAAGTATTTTATATATCAAATATTTTTATTTTATATAAAATTATTTATGTGTTTTTAAATATATATGTAAAATAGTATTTTTCACTGGTTTTAAGAAATCCATTAATGGAATCAATTATAGTAATCAATTGTTTTAAATAAATCTCACATATCATTTTCAAGTTCTAAGAAATATGGGTTCATTTATGTTATTATCACACGTGATGAAAATTTTTTATTTTATAATAATTGTTTTTTACATCATTTTTTAATTTAATCGTATTTCTCTAATTCTCTACAACCTCAAAAAGAATAGGTCCTAATATTTATAAAGTACTGTCTAGTTTTTTTCGAATAAAAAAATTCCAGTAAAGTTATTATAAATGAATCTGTAAATGTGAGTGTGAGTCTTACAAAACATCCTATGATACAAACTTTAGAGACCTCATCCCCAATAACTCAATACTAGAGTCAACTTTATTAAACTGGTATATGGTATAGTTAAATTCTTCTTGAAGGATATAATAGTATATTTTTATTGGTTAAAAATATAAATACTTGAATATCACATTACAATTGAATACATAATATACCCTAATTTTTTCTTCGAGAACTCCATTAATACTCTCACAGTATCCTTGTATATAAATTATAAAATATTTCAATGTATCCAAGTGAAAATAAAACAAAATAAATGTGTGATCCCTGATTCTTAATATGGGTATGTTTTTAAATAAATATATAAATAAATAATACATATTGAATTTTAAATGGTAAATAACTGAAATCCATTCAATTTAAACAATAAATTGAGCATAATATGGCATGAAAAAATATTACCAAATAATTCCATATAAATAATCACATGATCATTAAATCATTACAATATATGTTCTCAACAATCAAATATACAAATTATTAAATGGAATGTCAAAAATTGAATAAATACTAATGGAATATATAATTACAAACACAAATATATTTTTTGTTGAGTCCTTATTCCAAGTAATTTATATAAATGGGTAAGGCTTGGGCCAATAACCAAACTAGTTGGTCTAATGTGACCAACTAATGCATCGAGGGTCTATAATGTAACCTCCTATAACAGAATATTACCAATTAATTCCTCATACCAATTTTGTGAAAATTTATCAACATTAATAATCATATTTAAAGGTTATCATATGAAATTTTAATGCGTACCATAATTTATAAATATAATCATAAATCATCCTATGTAAAATGGGGAATTTAATTATAGTTGTACATATATAGTCCAAATGATCATAAAAAAATAAGACATATAATTATGTTGGTATTATAAAAACATATCCTCTGTGGATCCTATGTAAAATATAGGATTGTTTTCATTGAAAAATTTAAATACCATAAATTTTTCTCAAGAGATTTTTGAGAAAATAAACATTGTATTTGTGAAATAAAATTTTAAAAAAAATGTTGACAATAAAATTTGACAAAAAATTTGAAAATAACCTCAAAAATAATTCAAACAATTTTCACAGAAAATTATAATGGTTGAAAATTCATTTCATGCCATACATGTTAAAAAAATGATTGCCTTCACATTTTTGGTAAATTCCAAGTAGTAATTCTTTTGAAAATGACAGGAACATTACATTAATTTATTTATAAGAAGTAATAATGAGTCAAATTTTATTTAATAATTCATTTTTAAAATCTTGATAAACATTATTAAAATCTTCTTTAAAAAATGGGTTTTAGGGAAAATGGATTTCTGAACAATGAATGAAATAAAGTTGCATTTTATTAAAAAAAATTCTAAATTTTTTCTATATGGAGGAGTGAAAGAAAAGGTTTTATTCATCTAAAAGCTTCATTAAAACCCGTTGGTTAAAAAACATTATTTCTAACGACAAAAATGTCATATTATTACCCCAAGGGATTCCAAAAATTAAATAATAAGGCCCCAGCCTAAAACATTACATAATCATATGTTAATTCAATTATTCACATTGAGGATCTTCTTAGATTTAGACCATTAATGAATTATGTCATAACATATACATAACAACATGAATATTACATGTAGACACTTATACTCAATATCCATTTTTTCATAAAATAAACACTTTTAATAGAAAACAAGAGTTCGTTCCTTGGAAACAATCTTCTTTAATTCTTCCTTTCTCTCACCCTTCTTTATACCCTGTGAAAATCATTTCAATGACATGGGAGGAGCACAAAAATCTCAGTAAGGGTTATAAATTGATGAAAAAAACACTATTTCATCAATACATAAAAAAATTACTCTATTTAACACAATTCAATAATGTATAAGACTTGTTAATAAAACATATAAATCATAAATCAGAAAGGTAACTTGTGGAATCCAAAATGTAAATAAATTGTATCTTTCACAACTATATTGGGAGTGCATTTGGAATACCCAATTCAGTATATTCCATAAATATCATAGAAGAATCACTAAATTTTACCTCCATAATGATACCCAATTATTTTGAGAGTTATCTTGGGCTCACCCACCATAGGTTTATCCCAGATCATCCTGTATGTGTAAACAATTCCCATGAACCATAACATAATCATAACATATGAACTATTATAAAGGAAAGATAAAATTAACACAAATAAATCACAATATAACTTTTCAACATGTTGACCTAATATATAAATACCCAAAACCATTTCCAATAACTAAATATATAAAAAAATATGGTATTTATTTTCCTTGTTAAAAACATTATGTCTTTTAAGGTATCCAAGGATAAAATAATGCTCGTGGCGGCACAAAGGTCTATGTCGCCATGTATGTTAAAAACAAAAATTATTTTTTTTATTCAATAAAACACTTTATTAAGAAAATAGTAGCATTGAATGAATTTAAAATTCAATGTAGTTTAAACACCGTATAATAGGAAATTGATGTATTAATCAATGTAAGCCTCAATGAAAATAGATTGAGATTATGTTCCATATGAAAATTCAACAGCATAACGATGTCAAATTTAAATTTAGAAAATTAGTTCATGAGAGATAAAAGGGTCTCTCATCACATGTACATAATATTTATAGAAATAAGGGTATATAAGAACATATCCAAACATAATAAAATGGAAATTAAAAGAAATAACAAAAAATTATACTTTTACTAAAAGAGAAGGGTGAACAGTTCCCTTACCTCATGTCTGAATTGACTCGTTCATTCATTAATCACTTTAATAATAGACATTAGTTAAATAGTTTAAATTATTCATAACCTTATGCACGTTTATTATTCCATTTATATCACTTATTTTCATGTTATTAACATTGCATAGTCATTTAAGTTAATTACAGTCGTTTTTTTTTATATTTGGTACTTGACTAAAAAATTGACATCTTATAATTACATGTAGTCCATGTGGTCAAAATTTAATTATCTCAAGAAATCTATTTATTCTATCTATATCATATATATCAGATATATCCAGAATATATTTGTATTTATAATAATTCATTACATCTGGAGATAAGAAATGAAATGCAACATTCATGGGGATGGTAAGTCGTTCATACGTAAGAACGCTACTTTCATTTCTATATCGTATTTAATGGAATAGAAACCTATTGATACTTAGTTACATAATAATTATAATATAATATCATATATAATTTAATTAACTACATCCTTTATACGTTCGACATATGGAAAAAATGATTCATATCCCTTTGAGGGGTGGTAGTACGCACTTCCTTGAATGAAATTATCATATTTACCTATTATGGAAACCATAAAAATATGCTATAAATGAAAAATAATGAATTATAAAGAAAATAAAAATATAATACATATCACATATAAATACATTTCCATCATAATGGACATATTGATATGTTATATGAGAAAATTGAACAATCATCATTTCATGAGGCAGTAGCTCACCGTGCACATAAATAATATGATCATATCCATTAGATGGAGGGATATTGAAGGGTAGTTTGAATCCCTCTCATAAACAATATTTTGTATATTTAAGATATTTTTTTATAAAATAATGGAATAATGATATTTTAGGAGATTTGAGATGAAAAATAAAAGAAAGGGACTTGAGAGAAGACGTTACCTTTAAATCTGGTAACTCCCTTTTGATTGAACCAAAAGGCTTTATTAAAAAGCCTTATTCCCTATGTAAGGATTCTAGGAGGAATATTGGGAAGCTGGGAGACTATTGAAGCAGACGTTTGACCAGCAAAGGGTCTTGGGAGGAGTAAGTAATAGGTTAGAGGTTATGTCTTTATATAAGAGGGAGGAGGGGATATTTAGGAACGTATTGTTTTATATTACATTAAAAATGATTTTCGGTTTCCATAGGTCCAAAAATAATAAAAATAGAAGATAAGAGGTATATTAGGAAAATAAAATTATCCAATAATAATTGGACAAGTTGTGGATTTTTATTAAACATTATTTTTTATCTCGCCCATGGTAAACTTATTTAACTATTACCATGTCACATTGTATATTCATACTATATGTTTAATATTTATACAATTAAATTCTAAGAGACCCAAAATTGATCATTAATGACATTTGTATCATTATATAATTAAATTGGACAATTCGTAGATTTTTAGGACTACTTTATTATTTAATATAATATTATTTTATTTTAAAACTCATTTATGTAAATTTGTATACTATTGAGACATTTATTTTTAAAAAATACATTAAAACGTGACCATTTAGAAAAAAATATTAAATCAAATATAAAAAGACATATTCATCAATAAAATAAATGGATTGAATAAAAAGTTTCAAAATAAACTTTTTTTAATATTTATATTCACTTTTATTTTAAATATTACTTAATGACGTAATCATTACAACATGATTGGGTAATAAATAAATAAGTTTATTTTATGTCTAAAAATTATAAATAAAATATCATGATTTATGAAATCATTTTAAATTTCTAATTTCAATTTATGGTCGAAAATATCAGTTCTAAAACCCCATAAAAAATTGTTTTACTAAATAATCTATGTTTATTTGTCGTTTTCCATAACATTAAATTAACTTTCATAAAATGTCATTTTAACATTCACATGGCTCCACGGGGGTCAAAAAATTGACCCAAGGAAGCCCATGGTCGGAAATGTGTCATCCAATAGGATTAGGAGACGTGTTAGTGTAATTTACTAATATTATAATACTATTTTTACCCTTATTTAATATATTTATCTTTTAACCATGGTAAATAAAATATTTACTGAAGTTTCTATTACTAATGTATAATAATAAATGTTACATATTTATATTATTTGGGCTTCTTAATTCCAAATATTGAATCCATTTTTCCAAATTCAAAGAACATAAGTTACAAAAATTATTTTAAAAATAATTATTTTTTTTAAAACAAAAAGCAGGTTTTTATGAAATAATAAATATCAAAATATTAACACCTTTTTATGTCCATTTTCAGGGTAAAAATGCTTCAAATTTCCAAAAATTATATTAATTGATAATAATATAATCCAATTAAACTTCAAAACCAATAAAAATATTAACCTTACTATATAAATAAATTATCTTAAAAGGCAGTTTAGAATTATAATGCAATTTTTTTCAATATTCATAATAAATTTAACATTATCATAAAATACCAAAAATTTACCCAAAGTGAATTTTAATATACTGCTTTTAAATAATTGTATTTTTTCAAATGGAACATATAAGTGTTACATAATCTTGATTCAAAAAATTTTCTGCATTAAAAGGCGGTAAATCCACATTTTAATGAATGTTAGAGTATTCCGTGCTTAAAATTGGATCCAATCTTATTTTTACCATCTAAATTTTTTTGGATAAATGTAATGTCATTTAAAAATATTTTATAATAATATGTTAGTTACTGTTTCTCCTTCCCACCAGTAAAATATCTAGACTTTATCTACCATTTAATAAATTATTATATTATTATTTTTCAGTATGACTCAGCATTGTGTGCAACATGAAATATTAGAATAACCATTATTGAATGACCAGTACACCCTCAAACATATAATAACATTCAAAGTGACATTAATATTTAATTAAATACAAATAATAAATTTGAAATGGTCTTTTTCTTTATTTATCTGGGATGCTACATCTTTCCCCCTTTTTTGAAATTGTGTCCTCACAATTTTATTCACTTATCAAATAAATGGGTGTAATTATCCCTCACTACATTATAAGATTCTCATGTTTCCTCTTCAACCGTATGGTTTTTCCAAAAAATATAAACCTGATGAATTAACTTATTCCTCAACACTTTCTCTCTTCTATCATGACTCTAGACTAGTTTTTCCTCATAAGAATGATTATTTTCCAACTGAACTACCTACGGAATAAAAATATAAGAAGGATTCAACATATATTTTTTCAATATTGAAACTTGAAAAAATTGTGTACCTGGGATAAACCTGGAAGTAAATTCAACCAATAGGCTACTAATCCAACATTATACAGGATTTCATATATTCCACTGAGCATCAGACTCAACATTACCTTCTTACCAAAACACATCACATATTTCCATGGAGAAACTTTGAGAAAACATGATCACCTTACACAAATGAAATAACCTTATTTCCACTATCCTCATAACTTTTCTATGTACTCTGAGTAGTTATCATGTGCTTTAAAACCAACTTAACTTTCACTACTATCTCTTCTATTAATTCTGGTGCCATCAACTTCCATTAACTAGTTAATCCCAAAATATGGAGTTCATCGATGTTTCCAATATAATGACAAGAATTGTGCCATCTGTATACTAGAATAAAACTATTATTATAAGAAAATTCAACCAAATATAGATGTTGGTCCTAAATTCCCTGGTAATCCATAGAGCAAGCACATAGAATATCTTCAAATTTTTTAATAGTTCGTTCTGATAGCTTATCATATTGGGGATGAAAATCTATATTAAATTTTAATTCTATAACCAACAACTTCTTAAGGGCTTTCCAAAGGTTATAATTAAACCTAAGATCCCTATCAGATTGAGTGTAAAGGAGAAATATATGAAACCATACTACCTCATTAACATACAACTGAGAAAGTTAATCTAGAGACAGATTATCTCAAATAACAAGGAAATGAACAGATTTAGTCAGTCGATCAACAATATCCTATATTAGATTATTACTTTGAGATGTATTTTGTATCCGGAAAACGATGTCCATGTATATATTTTCCAATTTCTTTTCTGCCTCCGGTAAAGGGTGAACCATAAATTTGGGTAACTTCTACTATAATATAACTTGTTGACATGTCAAACACTTCACTTTAAATTCAGTAATATCTTTTTTCATTCTATCCCACCATTAATATTCTACAATATCTCTATACATCTTTGTGCTATCGGATTGAACTGAAAACCGAGAACAATGATCATCACTTAATAACTCATTTAACAATTGTGAATCATAAGACCCACATAATCTCATTCCAAATCTCAAAATACATTCATTATCTATGTTAAAGTCTGTCAACATATCCTTCAGAACCAACACTACCTTTTATTTTGACTCATTAACTTCCTGTTATGCTTTATTTATTCTGTCTGATAGATATGATTTCCCTAACATCTAAAAAAAATTGTGTAATTTCATGGACATGAAAAATCTATTCCAAAGTTCATCAAGTGGATAATCAATGAATCTTGTTCGAAACGTAACATATTTAATATAGCAATTCAATTTCGACTCACAGTGTTCGACCCTTTATTTTACATTCCTAGAGGTTAATGAATCGTCCAATCATAATCATTGATTAATTCTATACCTCGCATCTATCTCATGTTCAATAATTTCTGAGGGAATGTATACTTCAAACATTTGTGGTCAATATATATTTATCATTTTAATCCATACAGATGATGCCTCAAAAATTTTAAATAAAAAAATACACCATCTGTTTCCAAATCATGTATAGATTAATTTAACTCCTAAGGTTTAAACCGATGTGAAGCGTAAGCAATTACACTACCATTCTTAATTAGGACACAACCATGTCATTTCAATGAGGCATCACTGTAGATAAAAACCCCAACATTTCTTGAATGTAATGCCCAAACACAAGCATTCACAAATCATCTATTCAATTCCAGAAAACAATCATCAAATTATTTTACCCAAATAAACATAACACCATTTTGAGTTAACATAGTCGGTGAGTTACATAACAGTGAAAAAAATTCAAAAAACCTCCAATTATAACCTTCTAAACCTAGAAAACTATGGATCTCGGTTATATTTTAGGGTCTTGGACACCATTCGATAACTTTTGTTTTAGCTGGATCAACAGTTATGCCATTTTTTTAAACAATGTGACCAAGGATGCTAATTTAGATGGGGATTTCCCTTGAAATTACATCCCATCTAAGCTGCCATGTTTCCTCTATGAAAAATTATTCTAAACATAGAAATATCATAGATAATCTTACATGGTAATCATCAAATACTATATCATTTCAATTTTACCATAAATTAATTTTTAGAAATTAATTTAATAATACCCCAACTCCAAACGTTGTCTAAACTAACCTCTGATACCATATATAAGGCCTCATACTTAAAAATTACATAATGCAGTGTTTTTTGAATTATTCACATTGATGATCCTTTCAGGTTTAGAGATTTATATAATTATCTCATAACTTATACTTAAAAACATGAATATTAAATGTAGACACTTCTACATAGTATCCTTTTATCATAAAATAAAAACTCATAAATGAAAACACGAGTTCTTTTAATGATATAAATATTCATTGATTATTCTTTTCTCAGACCCTTCCTTACACCGAGTGAAAAGCTTTTCAATGACATCAGATGAGTATAAAAAGCTGAGTAAGATTTATAAAATAATGATAGAAATAATTAGTCCATAAATACAAAACCTGAGCTCTTTAATATACCTCATGAAATCATAATATTTTTTAATAACACATAAAAATCATAAATCATAATAGTAACATGTGGCATCCATTACACACGTACATTGTAGCTTTTACATCTTTTTAGGGTGTAACATTTGAAATACCCATCATAGTATATTACTTAAATATCATAGCAGAAACATTAACCATTACCTCTGTCACATTACCCAATGCATTGGAGTGCTCTGTCGGGCTCACCCACCCTAATATCATCATGTAACCACCCATATGTATAAAGAAATCCAAATTACCATAAAATAATCATAAAATATGAACAAGTATAAAGGAAAGATAAAATTTCCATATTTCAATCACAATATAAAATTACAATATATTAAAATATTCAATTCATTCCCAAAAAAATTTAAATTCTACAATAAAAAAAATATTGTTTGGTATTTATTATCCTTGTTATAAACATTAATATTTTTTAATGAATTCAAATATCAAAGAATACTTTCGGTAGCAGAAAGGTCATTGTTACTGCATATGTTAAAATGGATCATTCTTTTTGTCATTTAGTAAGACATTTCGTAGAGAAATAATTCTATTAAATTGAAATTAAAATTCAAAAGGGTTTAAAAAATTTATAAAAGAAATATGTTTATAAATCAATGTATGCCTCAATGAAAGGATATTGAGACAAAGTCCCTTACAAAAATTCGGCAGCCTAATGACGTGACATTAAAATTTAGAAAATGAGTAGATGGGGTATAAAAGGATCTGCAATAACCTATACATAAAATGTACAAATATAAGGATATATAAGAACATACCCAAACCTAAAAAAATGGAAATTTAATACCTAACCTAAAGATGTATTTCACTAAAATAGAAGGGTGAATGGTTCCCTGACATCTTGTCCGACTAGACACAATTGTTTTTTAATCTCTGGAATAATGAAATAAAGATAATTTATACATTCATCATAAACTTTTTTCATGATTATTATTTCTTTTATATCACTTATTACACTGTTATAAATGATACATAATCATTTCTGTTAATAATGGTAATTTTTTCAATATCAGGTTCTTGAGTCAAAAAAGAACTTCTTATAATTACAAGTTGTCAATGTGGTCAAAAATACAATAAATCCATAATTATATTCCTGATTTATATATCATATATATCATATTTATATCCAGTATATATATGTATATATAATAGTTCATGGCATTTGTAGATAAGAAATAAAATTCACCTTTCATGGAGACGATAAGACATACGTACACAAGAATGCTACTTTCATCCCAATTTTGTATTTAATTTAAATGAAACATAATAATAGAAAGTTAAATTATCATTAAATTATAATATCATATATAATTTCATTAATTCAATTCTTTATACATTCCGCGTATTTCATGAAAGTATCGTATCACATTGAGACGGTGGTATTATGCACTTCCTCAAATGAAATTATTGTATTTTCCCATTATGGAAACCATAAAGGTATGATATAAATGAAAAATACAGAATAATAGAGGCAATATAAATATGATATATATCACATATAAAAATAGGTCAATCCTAATGGCCACCATGAGAGGTGTTAGGATATAATTTAATAATCATCATTTTGTGAGGCAATAGATTATCGTCCAAAGATACAGTACGTTCGTTTCCATTAGACTAAGGTGTGAAGAAGTTTAAATAGAAAAATTATCATAAAACCATCGTAGTATTTTTATGATATTTTTTTTATAAAATAGTGTAGTAAATCATGTTTATGGTGTTGGATAAAGAAAATAAATGAAAATAACTTCATAAAAGACGATACCTTTAAATCGGTTAACTCACTTTGGTTTTAACCAAAAGTCATTTTTGAAATGTCTTCTACCCAAATTAGGGCTTATAGTTTCCATATAGGGTTTTTGGAAAATTATTAGATTAGATCTTTCATGAGACTACAGGCTAGGGATATGTGAGTAATGGGTAAGATGTGGTCTTCTTTTATAAGAGGGGGGGGGGCTCTTTAAAAAAGATTGAAAGTATTATTTTATTATAAAAATGCTTTTCGGTTTCAAAATTCCCAAAACTCATTAAATACAAAGATAATGGGAATATTAGTCGAAATGAAATCATCCAACAAGAATTTGATTTATTTTGATAATTTTTTAATCCTTATCTGTTTTATTTAACCCTTTGTTAACTTATTTAACTTTTACAAATTCTTCTTGTATATTTATACTATATAGATATTGTATTTACTATAAATTTTCAAGATACCATAAATGTATAAATATTGAAAATTTTTAAATTATATATATTATTTTCTCGAATCATATATTTTTAGGACTGTTAGTTTTTAATGAAATATTAATTGATTTAAAAACTCAATTATGTGAATTTTTGTACTAATAATATCATGACTATTTAAAAATACACAACAACATGATCAATTCAAAAAAACATTATTAATACGAATATTACATGTCATAATCATTATTAAAATTTTTGTGAGGAATAAAATGTTTCAAAATAAATTTCTTTTAAATATTAATGTCTACTTTATTTAAAACATTCATTAATGAGTTATTCATTACATCATTATTTTGTCATTAATAAATTTTTTTATTTGATATTTAAAATATATAAAAAATATAATGATTTAGATAAAATTTTATATTTTTAATTAATATTTATATTCTAAAATATCACAGATATATATTCATAGTAAATGTTCTTTACTAAATGATATATGTTTATGTTAAATTTTCCTTAATTTAAATAAATTTTTATAAAATGTCATATTCCTCTTACAAGTGGCTCCATGGGGTACCAAAACTGACAAAAGGATGCACATAGTATGAAATATATTATCCATTATGATTATGACACGTGTAATTGTTATTTATGTTTATTATAATATTATTTTCCAACTAATATTTACTAGATTTAGATTTCAAAAAAAGTAAATATATTATTCACTAAAATTAATATTCATAATGTCAAAAAATAAATGGTACATATTTACACAATTTTAACTCCTGATTCTAAATATGGAATCCATTTTTCCAAATTAAAAACACATAAGTTTAATAAATTAATTTAAAATTAATTCCCGTTGTCAAAAGCAAAAAGCATGTTTTCCCGAAATAGTTACTTTCCAAAGATTAAAACTTGTTTATATTAAATTTCATTGGGAAATTTGTTCCTATGGAAACAATTGTGTTAAATAATAAACATATATCACAATTTATCTTTAAACCAATCAAAATAACTATATAACTATATAAATAAATTAGGTTAATTGAGAGTTTTGAATTAAAATGTTGAATTTTTCACTATTCAAAAAATAGATCTTTATTAGAAAAATACCCAAAAATATACCCAATGTAAATTATGATGTTATTCTTCTAAAGAATATTTTTGTTTTTTAAAATAGAAAATAGAAAGTAGAAATAAATTAATATTGAAAATTAGGATCTCCATCGAAAGATAGTAAATAGTCATTTTAAAGAATATTAGAGTATTTAATGCTTAAAATTGTATCGATTATTAATTTAATCCTATAAAATTTATTGGATAAATTTAATGTCAAATAAAAAAAGTATATTCATATTTTAGATAGTTTTTTTACTCCTACCAATACACAGATACGCGTTAAATACCATTTAAAATAATATTATATTATTATTTTTTGTATGACTCAACCTAGTGTGCTACATGAGATTTTTGAGAAACCCATTTTTTCATGTCAGGTAATCCATCTAACATAGAATACCATTTAAATTAAAATAAATTTTTAATTAAAAATTATTAACAAATTTGAAAGTGTCATAATCATTATTTACCAGTGATGTTACATAAACAATCTCAAATAATGATGAAATTGTGAAATAAACCATTACCTCATTGGTAACTTCTAAATAACAAGACCAATAAAACAAATGACATAAAATGAATAAATAAGTACTATTAAAAAAATATATTCATGATATATCATATCATAGGGTATTATATATACCACACAATTGTAATAATTGGTCAATATTGAAAATTTCCTGATGAACTTAATGTTAGATGAGACACCCTTAACACAGTTCTGGTTTACTTCATATGTGTTCATAATTCATCTACAATGTCTATAATAATGTTATTAATTTTTTAAATTATAATATTAATAGTTATAATATTATTTATTATCTTATTATAACATTTTATCACCCATTTGATAACAAAAGTTCATTATATTCATTGTTTAGGGTGTCAATTGGCAGATTTTATCATTTGTGTATTGTCATGATGGATTTTAATAATGTGAATACAATATATATATATATCATCTATATAATATTATTAATGTCTTAAATAACTTATTTACTACTTTTATTTATTTTTATATCCATTTGTGAATGTTATATATTTAAAATAAATCACATCAATTTTGGAGACAACAGGACATACATACACATGAGCGACGATATCATTCCATGACCGAGTAATATGGTAATTATGTGTTTCATATATTAGATTACATAAAAAATAAATTCTCACATATATAACATATATTAATTAATTCTACCCATTTTAAATTCTACATAAATAGAATGTGAAAAACGAATCATATCGCTTCATGAGGTGTTTGTTAGTCGTATACATGAGATACATCATCTAAAATTAAATGAATACAATGTAAAAAGTAATATGTGATATTAAATTTCAAAAATTATAATAATATGGAATAAATCCTATAAATGAGGCAAATACATCATTATATCCATCTTTTGAAAGTGGTGATGGAAAACAAACTACCACAGCTCACAAGAATGTAGTCCTCTATACACCCAGTCATTGATTTTTTATCCCATTTGATAGAAGTGGGGATGAATAAATATTTTTACATACATATAATTTAATATTGTGAAACTTAACATTCCGGTATTATTATATTGTTAGTTTTAATAAATTATTTATAGTGAAAAAATTGTGCAAAAATTAGGAAAGATCTTTGTTAAGATAATTGCATTCGTAATGAGAAACCTCATTTGGATCTCTAGTGAAGTACCATTGGGGTGGTATATTGGGAAAAAATATCTCTAGAGTATTATAAATATATTTGGTATATATTTGGGTGTATTTGGTCTAAAAAAAGTTTATTAAGGGGTTTTTTTAATTAAGTGAAGGTAGTTGTCTTTAATTAGTGGGGAAGACAAACCCTATTTTAAATTTCATTGAAACATCCAAAAATATTGTATAAAAATATATTAATTCACATGAATAAAACATCCAAATATTTATATGTTTTATTTTTGTTTATTATATGTTTTAAATATGGATGTTAAAAAATATATTGATAATTTGGTATGTAATTTCAACAATTATCATCTTAGTTTAACCCCATGGTAAATCCAATATTAACTTTAATTTGGTAATTAAACATTACCATTTTGACTATTAATTTGGATCAAAGATTAATTTTACCACACTAGATAATATAAATTATGTTGAATATAAACAATTATTCAACATTTCCAAATTAAATTCAACAAAGAGGTTGAAATCAAATTAAAATTATACCTACACACACGATGAAAAAGAAGACTTCCAAAGTGAAAATTCTCATATGTATAAAAGGTTTTAATATAAATATTCAATATGAAATTGATTTCAATTAACTAATTAAAAAAATTATAATATAAATTAAATATTTTTACCATAAAACCATTTTTTTTGTTTCATTTATTTTATTATATAACATAAATGAAATTTAATTTTTAGTGAAAACCATTATATTATATATTCATCAAACATGAAACATTTCATTAAATTCCCCATAATTCACAATATGATAATTTTTATATGATGATTTCATAATATAACTTATTTTATAAAAAAAATTATAAAATTGGTAAAAATTAATTATAAATTATGTGTGCAACGTGTGCCTAAATAACATTTTCTAAAAATAAACATTTTTAGAAAACATTTATTTTACTTATGATTATTTTATATTTTCTAATCAATATATATATATATATATTTAATTTAATTTATAAATGTTTATTATAAAAATCATATTTTATTTCATATTATTCGTACCCTCCAGCTTAACGGCTATGTTATAATGGCCATGATTAACTGATAAAATTTTATTACTGTATCATGTTTCATTTGAATCCAGTTGCATAAATAATATGATATTATTTATTTTGAATTTATTTAAAATTAAATACAATATAATTTCTAATTATGATAATTTCTATTCTATATTTGATGTTATGTGTCGTGTAATCTATTCAATATTATGTTCTTCTATTTAAATCTATGGGTTTCAGTATTCAATTTTATTTTAAAATGGATTCAATGTAACATTATATCCCTAATACTATTAATAATCCAAATATAGTAATTGGAATAATTTTTAATTTTTAATTTTTTTCAAAAAATAATTCTATACCTAGTAAAATAATTTTTTTTGGAAAAACTATTATCTTTTTATTTTTCATTTTAATGTTAAATTAATTTTCTCCAGTCCTATAAATTGAATTGGAAAATATGTATTCCATATTTCGAATCAATAAGTACAAATTTTTTAAATAACCTCTAATTTATATTTTGTCATTATTAATAGAAATATAAGTGAATAAATGTCATCATAGTAAGGAAAAATGAGGGAGTGAGGGAAAAATTAATTTTATATAAACTAAAAAATTATCATAAGACATACCTTTGTTATATTTTCATAGTGAATTTGGAAATTTCAATCAGTGTTTCCAAAATATAGAATCATTTTTTCATGTATAATTTATCTTTTCCATTATAATTGTATCACAATGACATAGATATCACATAATTGTGTCCCAATCCAATGGGTCATGTGCCATAAAGCACACCTTCCGATATGATAGAGGCTATAGATAATTACTGAGAGTCCAATGTAGTAAAGTGGGGAGACTATATACTCATAATTAGACTACAATTTAATGGAAAAATAACCAATTTAAATAGAGTATACATATTAATAATTAAACAATACATATAACATAACATTTAGAGGACTGAAATAACAAATAATCCAAAAGTAGTGCTAGGTATATTAAGATGAAAATGTCATGTCCCTGTAAAAAATTAAAATAAATATATAGAATATACAATAAGAATGATACATGTATCAAAATAAAAAAAGTCAAAGTCGAATTATCTCTAGAGAACATCGTGATCCTATATCCATCATGTCCAACACTTCCCAAACTGAGTGAAAAATTGGTCATCGAACAATGGATGCTTTGCCCGATCCCTACCTATATCCATGGGGTCTATATAGGTACCCAATTGAAGTCCAAATAGTGTGTGACATAAAACTCAGTATTCCACCACCAATGGTGTCTATATCAAGTCTAGTATGTGTAATATGAATAGATGTAGTGTGAAATATATCAAATGAACAATAGTAAGGAAATTAATCTACCTAAAGTATTTCTAATCCTATCTATCCAAACATTTATCCCTAGGAATAATCATCAATGTATAATAACAAGGGAAACTATAGCCAATAAATTACTACTAAGATTATAGTCACCCTAGATTTTTACATTTTCCATTACATTATTTTAAGAATAATTAAACATTAAATTTACATTCAAGGATCATATAGTCTAGTGTCTTGTAATACTAGGTACATAATGAAGCATCATAAATTTTTTTATTTGATCTCTATAATGAGCTTCTAGTTCCCATTGTGATCATACATATTCATAGGATAACATTGGGAAAACGTGAATATAGGGATGAGCTAAAAGACTAGTAAGGGATTAGGAATTTGAAAAATTCTTTAGCGTATTTGTTAAGAATCATGACATAGTGAAATAAAATGGAATAAAATGTAATTGAACATTGGAAAAATAGCATGTATAACATCAGATCATATCAACATGGAATTATAGGAATGTGGAAAAAATATAAAACATGAAATTTTTATGGGTCAAGGCTTGTTGCACATTGAGGATCACATGTCAAGGATAACCATGAATACCATTGCACATGGTTGCACAATTCAGGGATTACCGCCAAGATTGTTGCACATGGTAGCACAAGCCAAAGATAACCACCAAGACCATTGCACATAATCTCTCACAAGACTCAAATTTACCCAATTAAAGGGAGGGATATATAGTTACACAAATATTAACTTATTATGGAATATACATTCTAAAATAATAATCATACAAAATCTGTCATACATAAATATAGAGGGAACCCATGGAAATAAATGGTTATCATAATCATTTTATAAAGTGTTACCAATGGGTGTATCATAAAGGTGTCCATTATGGAAAGATATTAATGTATAAATGCGAATTCATAAAAGATAATAGTCATATATAATGGTATGTGATGTCAAACTGATGTTATAACATATAAAAAGTGTATAATGAAATCTACAACATTTAAAAAAAATTATGTGTTTTATGGATGATACTAAAGAACATTTAAAGTAGAGAAGGGAATAATATTTTATGTAAAAAAATAAGATATCCAAGATGGTCTAAATAATAAAAATAATGATTTAATATGAAAATTTGTGCTTAAAATATATGATATATTCCACTCAAAATTGGGTTTTGAATTCGGGAAGTTACCTTAAAACGGGATGGATTATCAAAATTATTGGGGAGGGAGTCACTTAAAAATTTGTATATCCCAAAAATATAATGAGTAATTGATATTTATATATGAAATTTGAACATAGAAACATAATATATATTATTTACAAAAAATTAAAATATAAATTTTTTGGGGTAAAGAGAAATATAGAGAAACTGAATATAATAATTGTCGTTCGGGTAGAATCCCATACAAAACCTCATCAAGGTAATGGGTGTACATAGATGTGCATAATTAGAGTTTAAGGGGTGTATCAATATTTATATATCATAACGTACATATGGAGGAGGTGTGAAAACATACCCCATAATTATGTATTAAAAATTGAACAACATAACATAGAAGAGATTCTTGAATAAAACTGAGAAAGGGAGGTTATCGTACCTTAAGTCTGATGGTGTTATCTACTTGATATTAATTACTTTAATAATAAAATTTGATTCATTAATTTACAATTCCAGAACATATTTTAGACGTAACATATTTATTATATCTTTTTTGAATGGTTATGTGGTTCAATTTCGTTGTTCGTGTCCCTTTGGTCCAAGATCGGTTTACTTATATACATGAAAAGATAATCATGTAAAATGACGATGATTTCCATGAATATGATTTATATTTAATTATTGAAAATCTATAATGTTACATGATTTTAAATTTCATTTCATTACGTGGAGGGAATATGAATTGTTATATAAAACATTAGTGATATCTTTCTGGGATAATTGTAGGTTTTTGTTCACAACAAACATATTTTGTTTTATAAATCAAAACCAAGTCTAAAAATTATTATAGAACCATATATCAGAAATAATAAATATATAATATTCCGGTTCACCAATAATAATCATTTCATGATTGTAACTAATAATGGTAATATAAATTGAAAACATTTCATCCTTGAAAGTGGTAAATTTAAATATCTCAGATGGTGTTTTTACAACTTGTATAAATGAAGGATAAAGGAGAGATGATAAAAAAAATTCCATTATCAAAACAACATTTTTTTACATATACGGTACATGAGTCTTCTTACGATTTTAATGAGGATATGTCAAGATTGAAAAAACCGAACATGAAAGGAAAGTAAATCAATTGAAAAGAGGTATTATTCTCTTAAATTAATCTTTCTTCACATCCTATTAAGGAGAGTTGATTTGGCCCATGAAGAGAACAAGGGGATATAGACATGGGGGAGCATATTTAAGAGAGATTTGAGATATATTTAGGCATGTAAAAATATTTGATCAGAGATAAGAGAGGAGGAGGCAGTGGGTGGTTTTTATAGTGGAGGGTAAGAGGGTTTTCTTAATATATTAATCATTAGTTTATTTATTCTCCATAAGATTGGAAATAGTGTCGATTACATTACCAAAAAAGTTATATTCGTCGATGACATAGAAAAATGGCCATTACATCATCCATGATTTATTCATGTTGCTGAAATTCAGGTTTTAGCAGTTATCGTAAATTATCATATTTTTCTGTTAATAAAAAATACGCGTAATTCAACAAAATCCCAAAATATCGCTCAAACCATTTTTTATGTGTATAATCCCAAAATTAAATCCATTTCATAAAAAAATCAATATATGGGAAATTAAATTTTTTTATAAAATCATCATTTACTTAAAAAATATATATTTTAAAATTATAACTGATTTTAAAATTCAACGAAAAACTATTTGATATCTCATAATATCTTATAATAGTTAGAAAACAAAACACTAATTTATGAATTCATTTTATGAAAATACATTTTCATTTTTTAAATAGATAAAATATGCCAAATAAAATAATTAAATATTTATGACTTCAAAAATAAAAACACTATCATATTGTCACTTATAATATGGATAAATTTTCTTTATACATTCATTTGTAAGGTTAATATTTACATAGCTGATTTACTATTCATCAGTGGAATATTACTATTCATATGGGTGACATTACTATTAATAAGTGCTAGAAACAATTCACCACAAATTATGTTGGTCTTATCGGACTCAAAACATATCAGTGATCGCAACCAGGTATGTCAAATTTCAAAAATTCCAATCACAGAACTGCCAATATAACGTTTAACGGTCACATATTACATATTATTTCATTGAGTTGTGATTTTTTATTTGATTTTATGAAATAATTATAATAAGTTAATTTCCATTGATAAAACATTGGGTCATTACATTCCTCCTATTTATAAATTTTTTCCCCCGAAATTTCTTTTTACATTTTACACCATAAAATACTGCAGGTACATTTCATTCATTTCCACATTGAGATCCCATGTAATCTATTATTACTTACGGTTTGCCACAGTACATTGACCAGTTGAGAGGTCTTGTCACATATAATTCTATCTCTATATTCAGTGATTTCGCTGGATTATCCTTGTATTAAAGAAGATTCTGTAACTATACCACCTCTGAAGAGAGTACATGTGAAGTATTTGGTTTGTAATTCCACTAGAGGGATACTTGGAAGACATCATGTACTTTAGCCATGTTATGTGGATGTGCTAGTTGATATACAACATCTCCAACATGATCAATAATCTTTAATGGGGTGATGTACCTAGGACATAACTTTATTTTATTCCAAAACCTCATGGACTTCTTCCTTATAGATATGCAGAGGAAAACCATGCCTCCAACACTGAACTCAAGATCATGTAGATGATTTTCTGCATAAAGTATCTCTTAAATTTGGGATACCTTGATGTATGGATGAATGGTTCTCACCTTCTCCACCATTTCATCAACCATTTCAGGTCCAATCATCTTATGCTCACTGAATTCATCCTAACATTCATGTGTTCTATAACTTTTCCCATAAAGGCACTCATATGGTGTCATTTAGATGCTAGAGGTGGAACTGTTGTTGTAGTAGAATTCAACTGGTGGAAGATGTTGGTCCCACCCTCCCTTGAAGTCTATACAACATGCTCCCATCATGTCTTCTAGTGTCTAAATAGTTTGTTCAGATTGTCAATTGGTTTAAGGATAATAGGATGCACTGATGTTCAATTTAGTGCTTAGACCATGTTAGATACTTTTCCAGAATGTCGAGTTGAATCTAGGATATCTATAAGAATAAATAAATAGTTTTATTAAATGATGAATTACAACATATTTTATATGTATCCAGGAATGTTTATCCAATGATAATTGAACTAGAATTGTGATAAAGTGATTTATGTTTGAATAACGATCACCAATGAAAAATATATTAATTATTTCCTCTAAATAACCTTATCTATCAACTGAAAATTTCCATGGTGATTTTCTCCAACATCCATTACGGTATGGGTAGTGGTTGAATCATCCCGTAAGACCTTTGTCTTTTTGCATTTACATGTTGACAAACAAGGCACATTGAAATATATTCAGCAATCTCCAACATCATATCATCCCACCAAAAGTTATCTTGGATATCCCGATACATATTTTTTCCCATAGTTAACAGAGAAGGTTGATCTATGTGTTTCATCCAAAATATCCTTCTTTATAATTGGATAATATGGTATAGAAAATCTTTCCCAAGTCTTACATCACATTCCTCATCAATCCTGAAATTGGAGGATTTCCCATTTCTAATGGATTCCACCCTATTCTTGATTGCCACATCTTTTATTTGAGCGTGCTTTATTTCCATCATGATGCCTGGTTGATAAATCATTTTAGAATGTATTGTTGTTGTTCCTACCTTAATGATTTCCATTTCCATCCTCTAAAAATATAAGAAGATTATTCCATTTTCAATTCTCAACATTGATAAAGATGCATGATCCCTACATTATAGTGAATCCTTCACCTTATTTTTCCTACGAGGATGGTATTGTGTTGAGCAGTCATAATCCATGATGAGCTCTAACCATCCTCATTGTCACTTACTATCCAATTTTTGTGTGAATGTATATTTAAGACTATTGTGATTAGTATATATCTCAAACAACTCCAAATAGAGATAATGCCACATGATTTTCAAAGAAATTAAAACTTTTTCAAATACCAAATAATGTGTGGGATAGTTTTCCACAAGAATTTTCCACTACCTTGAGGAATAGGAAATGAATTTTTAATTTTTCATCAAATTCCACTAAATTGGGACTTATAACCTCTTCCTGAATATCATTACCTAAAACATCAACATTCGATACAGAACACATATAAATTTTCTATAATGATTTATTATCATTTTAGGATGAGACTCAATGCTCATAAAAAAAATATAGTAATATTACATTAATTGGAACACATTAAGACATACACTACATTGAATTAGTGGTTAAATGTAATATTTTCAACATTATCCACCTTAGAATAAGACTTATCATGATCGATTGGCCATGTAGATTGTTGACACTCAACATGCTTATGAGAATATGTAATAGAGCATCATCTTGGTTGTCAAATATCTCCAAATTAGTGACCTAGAACTACATATGATTCCATACATGGAATTTAGATTCAATTAATGAGATTATTCATTTTTTTTAAAAACGGTATTATTTGTGCCAATTTTTTCTACACTTAAAATATATTCTAGTACCATTGTGACATTTACCAAAAAATAAATTGGGTCTTATTTATTTTATCACCTTTATTAGATGGACTTTGATGATATTTAATCATCCACTTCATTGAATCCATTGGTAATTCAACCAATTATCCATTGTTTATCATTGTTTTTCTAAGCTTGCTTGGCATAATCACAATATGTAATTCTTGACCCCCCATCTGATCAGGAATCTCATTTTGCAAATCATCACATTGTTCTTCACATATTATTTTAATACGATTAATCCTATTACTAGCCATTGGAATGAATGAAATGAAATTTTAGGGATGATTATCACAAAAGGGGGAAATCAATGTCATTAATGTGATAAATTAACAAATACCCATATCTCATAAATTATGATTTTCTAGGCCTAATTGTATATAATTCATCTTATATCTCCTAATATATATTCATTAAAGATCATTTTTTGTTCCATTAATAATTGTTCATACTATGAATATGAATTTACCAAATCATTTCCCAAGAGAGTGTCAAAAATAGAGTGCAGTAAGGCCCGTTATCGTTCACCTGTTCTCATTCGAGTCTAGCTTAATGTAATGTTTTTTTAATTTACCACAAGATACATATGTGGTAGAGCCACCAATAAATATTTTTATCAAGGAAGGTATGAATTTTCTTGTTAAATCACTAACTCAATACTTTCCAAAATTTAGTGGTGTTTTTAATACATAGTCGCATCCTTAAGGTTCTTACTAAAGTGATCTATTACTGATCTCAAAAAATTACAATACCATCCTTTGATACCAACTATAAAGACTATATCCTTTATAATTTACCATTACATGATTTTAAACATAATTAAACATGAAATTACATAAATGAAATTGTAAATTATCGTGTCAGGGAAGACTAGGTACATAATAAAACACCATAAAAAACATTTTATTTAATATCCAAAATGTTCCCCTAAAGTCGGTTGTTATCATAAAGATATTTAGGATGTCATGGGAGTAACATGAACCATGGGATTAGATAAAATCCCAATATTTTATGAAAAATATGGATACATCTTTATCAAATTTTTTAGGAAGAAAGGCATTGGGATAATAAAAGTCATAAAAATTAATTGATCATATGGAACCAGGGCATGTATAACATGGGATAATATAGAAATGTTATCATAGTTATTTGGTAGAAAAATTTAAAATTAATTTATAATGATTCCAAAAACATTTTACTAAGAGTTTCACCAATCTTGGTTAACCACAAAGACCGTTGCAATTGGTATCCCAAGTCAATGTTAACTGCGATGACCATTGCACATAGTAGAACAAGTCAAAACCAATTGCCCATACCATTTCACATAAAATCTCATGAGACACAAATTTACCCAATTATTTAGTTCTCTATTTATCATAACCCATCTTAATATGGTCATGAATATTATTTCCACATAAATAATCATACACAATAAAAAATAGATAAACATAATGGGTACTAATGGAATGTAATGGGTATAATAATCATGTTATAAAGCACAATCGAGGATAGTATCATAAAAAGTGTGCATAAATGAATAGATTTCAATCATACATGGAAATTAATAAAAAAAATTGTAATATATCATGTTATTTTATGTGAACCCTATTTGATAACATGTAAAAAGATAATTTTTGAATCCTTATCATTAAAAAAGTTTAGTATAGTTTTATGGAAAATACAAAAGAGAATTTAAAATAGAGAATGGATTAATATTTTATATAAAACCAGAATTTAACCAAGATGGTTTACATAAATGAAATACTGATTTTATATAAAAATTTTGGCTTAAAATAGATTATATAATACACTTAAAATTGGGTTAGAATTTAGGATGGTATCTTAAAACATTCATGCTTATCGGGATGAATTGAGAAGGGAAACCATATAAAAATATGTGTATCCCCAAAATATAATGATGAATGGATATTGATACATAAATTTTGATAATATAAACTTCATTTATAAGATTTAAATAATAAATAAAAATAAAAATCCATTTGGGCAAGAAGAAGGACAGAGCAACCCGATGGAATATTGTGGGTTCATGTCAAACCCCTTATAAAAACTTAGCATCATAACATGTGTACGTAAGGGGGATTTATGAGTGATAAAGGGTTATATCTTCATTTATATATCATTTTGGATGTATGGAGAGGTTTTTAAACGTTTCACATCATTATGTATTAATAATAAAATGTCATAGCATTGAGGATACTCTTGAATTAATGTGAGAAGGACAAGATCCCTTACCTTAAGTCTGATGGTGTTCTCAAATTGATATTAATGAGATGAATAATGAAATTAGGTTCAATAATTAATATTTACATAACCTAGATTATTTGTAATTGATTTATTATAACCTTTTTGAGTGCATTCATAAGCTTTTTGATTGGTTATGAGGTTTATTTTAATTGTTCGAGTCAGTTTGTTAAATGTTTGGTTTACTAATATACATGAACGTATAATCATATAGAATTTTGACTATTTTCTTGAATTGGATTCATATTTTATTATTCAAAATCCATATGGTTATATGGTTTTAAATTTATTTGGTTACTTTGATTTATGATCAATCATTATATAAAAATTTAGTGATACCTTTTTGCGTTAATTTATAGTTTTTATCCCAAAAAAACATATTTTGTTTTGTAAATAAAAACCATGTATAAACAATTAACCTAGAATATTAGATGGAAAATAATACATTTATTATAGTCAGGTTCAACCATTTGAATGATTTCATGGCCCGAATTGAAGATGATAATGGAAATTAAAAACCAATCATCCTTGAATGTTGCAATTTAACACATCTTGGATGGTGTTTTTACTTATAGTATAAAACAATGTTAAATGGGAGATGATAATAAAATATTTTATTATTATAAAAAAATTAAAGTACATATACGTTACTGGAGTTTTCATAACATTTTGATGGTGACTAGTTGGGATAGAGAAGGAAACAGAGGAACTTGAATGGAATGTAAATGAATTGAAATGAGGAATTGAACTATTAAATTTATCATTCCTGAGAGCTTAATAGGGATACCTGATTTGGTATTTGATTAGAAAAAAGGGATGATTGGAGTGTGGGAGGATCATTTGGAGATATTTCAGTAGATTTTAGGAAACGAACAAGGGTTGAGAGGAAATAAGAGAAGAGGGGAGTGTCGGTGGTCTTATAGCAAAAGGGAGGAGGGTATTCTTAATATTTTTATTATTATATTATTATTTCCACATATGATCATAATTAGTGATGATTCCACGAACAAAATAGTAATAAGTTCATGTGAGTTCGATCAAATTTCTGTTTACATCATCCATGACTCAATCATGATGTAGAAATTCATATTTTAGTACTTATCGTAAATTATCATATATTATTATTCATGAAGAATTTTGGTATTTTAAAAAAATACATAAATTTCATCCTAATCATTTTTTGATATGTAAAATCGAAAAAGAACTCCATGTTATGAAAATAATTTTCTATATATTGGAAATTTACTTTTAAAAAATATCATCATTTATAGAAAAATGCATATTTTAAATTATAACTTGTTTTATATTACATTGAAATATTTACTATGGAATCATAATATTGTCATATAATCATAAGACACAAAAACAATAATTTTTTATAAATTTTATGAATATTGTTATTTTTAATCACTAAATTATTCATAAATGTTTTATTAAATTTTAATGACTTATAAATATACCACCACTATCATATTATCACATATAATATGGATAAATTTTATTTATAAATTAATTTGTAAGGTTACTAGTTATATGGAAAATTTACTATTCATAAGGGTCATATTAATATTCATAATAGTTATAATACAATTCATATTGGTCAGTTACTATTCACCAAAAATAAAATTTGTCTTATAGTACACCAATCATCTTACCAATCCCAACTATATATGTAAGATTTTAAAAATTCAAATAACTAAAGTGACAATATTATGATTAATTGTAACATAATACATAGAATTTTATTGAGTTGGGATTTCATGCAATTATACGAAAAAATTTATATGATGGTAATTTCCATTGATAAAACATTAGATCGTTACAGTGATACACTCTAGTCTGACAACTATATTCAAAAACCCATAACAGGGATATATTTAAAGCATATTAAAATATCCACAGTGGTCTTACCATGTAATAAAACGTATAAAATTCACAATGGAATATGCATGGTAATCCATCATTAGACCATGAAGGGTTGGATCCAATGTATAGTGGACACATGCATCCTGGTCGATTTCAACGACCATCTCTATGGAAACTCATTAATGAATTTTGTGGTGTCCAAGGACCTTGTAAACAAAGAAAATTTAATGTGAATCTTAGAAATATAGTTCCAAGTCGTAGAAAATTCCATAAAATCATATGAAATCAAGATCTAAGGAGTATACAATTCTACGGAATCCGCTTCCATAATCATGATACATGGATTTGAAATTTATATGAAATCAAAATGAATAAGGATCAAAGGATCACATCAAATTTATCCACTACAATTATCAATTAATCATTCACTATCACTCATCATTTCATAACCATTATTATTCAATATGTTCATCCAAGTCATTTTATATTATATTTATAAATCATTTATCTCTTTTTTTAAAATGAAATGACAATATAATGAGGGATCAAAATCTCCAATTAATTTAATTTAATTAATTAAATCTCACAAAAGAAGTCAAAAGATAAAATGCACCCAACATGGTTGTAAAAGTTATAGATGATGCAATTTATGACCAAAATGGTGCCAATGTTGAGGTTAATGACTTCCAACCAACATAAATTTACTAGTGGGAAACCCAAAAAAATCCCAAACAATTTATTTAATACATTCAATTAATGTTATAAGAAATTCAGGAAAGTCCTACAAGTAGCATAGTTGTAACATGCTATAAAACAACCAATTCAGAAGGGAAAGGGTATAGATAACCTATTTATAGAAACATGTACAATATACATACACTGAGGTATCCTTTGAAAAATATTCCGGAAATCCATAGAAAAATTATACCATTTCCACATGAGAATAGATCACATCTACAAAATAAAATTTGGTCACTGGGGTTTTTTTCACCTTTTTAAAGGTAGAACACCTAATGAAAAAACCATTAAACCCTAGTTTCTTACACAGACACCAATACTATAGATGTAAAACATGATACATCTTGGTGGAACATGGACTTACTTATCAATCATGGCATGAAACTATTGAATGATCTCTTTTTGTGTGTCATCGAAAACACAAACCCAACCATGAATATGTAGTTTTTCTTAATCACCTAGGGTTCAACTAGGAGGTGGGCCATTTCTAACCACACACTCCTATAAGACTAGGCCCTCAATAAAAGATAATTGTCACATAATAACTCTATCTAGATGAGTTTATGTCACTGCTAAAGATGAGATAACAATATTCCCTTGGCCATCCTTCTCTTATAATTGATTCTAGGAAAACATGGCCATAAGATTCAACTTCTTATCAGCCTCATGATCATTTGATATAATATTCCTCCACCATAGTGCATTGGTAACAAAATTTCCCTTACTAGGAATGTTGTACAACATGATGTCAAATGATATTAGGTATTCAACCCACCATAATTTCTTCAAATTCAAGTCTTAAGGTGTAAATTATCAATTGTGGATTCTCTTTTCTGGATACAAAAAAAATATTATCCCAATAAATAATTCCTCCAAAAGTCGAAAGAATATGAGGGAACTTATAGCACGAGATCATGTGTTTGGGAGTTCCTCTTGAGTTTCCTCATCTAATGAGACTCATATGCTACAATTCACCCATAATTCATCATAACTAATCCAATCCATATAACAAAAGCATCAAAATATAAAATATAATTTCTATCTAGATATTAATGAATTTGGACTATTATCAATGTGAGTATCCCTTTAACTCATGAAATGAGATATTGTAGGTATCAATCCATGAAAAATTCACACCATTATTATTCAAGATCGTTTGAGGAATTTCTATAAATGAAAAGTCCTATATGAAATTCTTATAAAATCTATCTATCCCCATTAATCACTATATGTCAAATATTTTTTTGGGATCCTCCCAGGAATCTATAGGTCTCACATTTTGGGTCAATTTATACTTTTATATCTGAGATTATATTACCTAAGAAGTTAATCTTATTCATAAAGATGTGTCACTTTGTGAGCGTAGAATATAACTGAATCACCGTTAGTGTATCCAAAATGACCTGATGATGTTTACATGGTCATATAAATTTTTATAATACTATTTCTTATCATACCCAAATACATCCACTAATAAATATATATACAGTTTTAATAAAAGTTCATCAACATCGTGAAATCTACTAGCACATTTGTGATGCCGAATTGAATAAACAGATACACATATATTCCATACCTATGACCAAAATCTATTTAAGGATTTTTTGTTTGATAAATATTTACATTGTGATTAACTAACCTCAAATCAATATTCGTGAAAAAAATCTCCATAGAGCTAGACCAGGTGATCTTATATCTGTTAACATTAATAACAAATTTTAATTGTAAATTGGATTAAATTCCGTTATTCCACACATATCCTATGGGTTCAATCAAACATATCTTGAAATGAAATGGTGAACCCTACATAGAATTATTATATATTGTAATCCCCATTAACTATAAGTCACATAGTTGTGTGATGAACTAACACAACACTATATTATCCATCTTTTAAAGATGAATTGATACCAATTTATCTACTAAAACTAAATAAATAGAGAAATCCACCCCTCTATTAGGAGGTAAAGCATAAAATTCATTGGGGAAAATTTCCCAAATATGATCAAACAATATATGAATTTATTTCTAAAACGTTCCATGAACATCTAGATATAAACTAGTAATTTTTTAGACATCCAGCCAAGCACATGATGTTGAGGTATAACTCTACCAGCCTGGCCATCCCACTATCCATTGTCAGTAAAAACACTTCCCTATGGTTGTATGAAACTAACCCTCTGATGATGAATGAAATTATAGGAATGATAAGAAACTATCTATTCTATCCCATGTATGATTTCAAAACCTATCACCTCATAGATAAATAGAATCCATTTGAATTGATACCCACCCATAGCAAGGGGGAACTCCCTATACTATCATACATCCTCTATTATAATCTGAAAAATAGTTTCCAATCAAATAACTCAATCAGAATAATAAATAATTACACTGAGGATCTCTACCACAAGTAAAAATATGAATCTAAGTGATTCACCATTATCGAAAAGACAAGACACTAATGATGATGATAATAGTATTTTATCTCTCACTGTAGATGGTTTTTTATTTTACACCTTAGGGGTAGTTTTATAGAATATATTTGTCCAGAAGAAAAAATTTATGGAACAAACTCACTTCTTAGAGGAAGCTCTCCCTATTGAAGCAGTATACCAAGTTTCTATATGTCGTTCCCATCACCACCACCCAATTATGATTGACCATAACTACACCATATGCCATCTTAATGATGAAATTTTATTACCACTCCTGAAAATGGAGTCTGAGTATATCCAGAGCCACTAACATATGGCGGCGTTGTCCTGCAGAAATTCTATACATGGTCTAACATTCTACACATTGAGCACTAGATTGGGTCTTGATCAAACTGATTCCTCATTTTTTCAAAGGTCCCAAAATAATAGAAGATGATTGATCTACTACTAATGACATTTGTTTCAGTTTTCCCATCACGAGAATCCTCAAAATGGTGAATCATTCTAATTATCGCTAAACAACAAGGTTGAGAGGATGAATTTCACTTTTCGGAATCCCCAATATCCATCAAAATATATGTAGGAATATAAATTTCATTTCGAATATGTATAATATTATTCAGATAAAACATGATTTTCTATGATCTAATACCATGATTGCGACCATCCTTGAAGAGTCTCTCCCTCAATGGCTCATCAACATGATAAATATATGAAAAACACTAAAACACTATGTTGTTTGATGAATACTCCATAATGGTCATCTATCCATGCTCAAAAATAAAAAACACACTAGCCTTTTATCGTGGATGTTATCACGAATAAAATTATCATAAAAAATAGAATGTAAATCCCTCCAATCATATCACATAGAATATTATATGGGTTCCGGATATCCTTCTAGCGCATGGATTCTACCTAAATCATATTTTTTGTGAGCCTTACTCTCATCTCATGTTGTCTATATATATTCTTAAAAATATATAATGTATTATCAAGCCATAGACCAGTGCTCTATGTCTATCATTCCCTGAATATGTGAAAGTAAACTGCAACTGGAATGATCATGACAGCTCTTCAATAGACAAAGTATGATTTGGGTATCTGTGAATGGTGTTAATGAATAATAAAAAACCATCATCAATCTAGGAATCACCACATGTATATAGTAGAACTACTAGTTTAGTAACCGGTACAACATGAGGTTCTTCTAGTGGCTCAAGGTCCACCAGCATTGGAGAATGGTTACCACCACCCTCCTTGAAAATGAATGGATGTCTTCATGGTGGCATGTCTCTATAATTCCAAACAAATGAAACATAAAATAATCAACTTGTAACTAATTACCTTATATAAAATCATTGGAAAAGTTGAATAATAACTAAATTACTGTTACAAACCTCTCATTTCTTCTAAAGATTTTGTGCCTTAAAATATACATTCATAAAAAACACTATTGAAACTTCCTACTGCCCACCCTATATCTAGGTCTTGGTCAAACTCTCTATTTTCACAATATCCATTTCATTAAAATTAAAATTTATACAAAATTTTTTATTAAATGGTGATACCAAATGGGTCACCACATCCAATCCATAAGGATCCATATAACTCAGGAACATAAGTGTGGAATCCATCTAATCTATATTATAATATGATCATGTCCAGGAGAAAAAGGGTCCATGACACAACATTCCATAATTAGCTACTTTGGGTGTCTGATATAGGCGACCCAAGAAAACAATGTTTAGGATACATAAGGCACTCTGAGTTCCAATTATATTTCTCAATCCCTATCAGAAATACATTATCAATATGTGTTATATCACTCATGTAACACATAATATCATTATGTAATAATTCAATTCATTCTATATGGAAAAGAAAAAAACATGGAATTTGAATTTTGTATGGTTCCTGATAAGATTCATGAGATGGAATACCTTAATATCATTTGAAAATAGAGAAATCCATAATCAAATAGAATATCAAAAATCATGTTCTTCACCAAATTGTGGAATAGAATCTACTATAATAGAAAAAATACCTAATAAAAACATTACATGTCGTATCAAATTTGTCTTTTTTCTATATCTGGAATAGATACTCCCAGTCACAAATCATTACCAAATAAAATATTATTTTAAATCTACTCTCTAATAACTCAAACTAGTATTGAAATAAAATAATACTCTATGATACCACTTTTAATCATCTTGATTGGGTTTCTGCAAAATGGTTCCATAAGATGGTCTATCACATAGAATCTAACATGTCTACATGTATGCTACAGGGTATTGACATCTTGTGAGAATCCGTGGTGGTATAGTGGGAAACTATCCACTCATAATAATATATTATTACAATGATGTAATCATAATAATGAATATTTTGTGAATATAAATAACTGAACAATAGAAATAAGACAACATCTAGAAGACTATAATAATAAATTATCCAAGAGATGTTTCATGTACAATATGATGATCTCGTCATGTATCTAATGAAATGGAAGTTAATACATGGAACATGATTCTAGTTTGATACATGTATCAAAATAAAAAAAATTCCCAAAATAACTATCTCCAGATAGCACCATGATCACAGCTCAGTCATGCCATCCTCTATTCTAATGGAATGATCAAATTAATAATCATACTATGGGAGATTTCCCTGGTCCCTACCAACATCCCAGAAGTCTCTACGAGTACCCAATCGTGGCACAAATAGTGTGCAAAATAACAGTCAGTATACCACCATGAATGATGTCTATAAAAAGTACCTAATTTGTAATATTATTAGAAGTAGTGTTTAATATATTACATGTGTAACATTAATTAATGTAATGTATCTATTGAATATGTAATAATATATTTCAAATCATTCATCCAGGTGAAAAATAATTAATATCTAATATCAAAGAAAACTATATGCATTAATAAATTAGTGTTATGATCTCTAGAATATCATAAATAATAAAATACACATTTGAAATATATATAGAAATCATAGAAACATATAAGAAATGTCCAAAATATGTAATAAAATTTATGACATCCAGAACGACCAATTATTTGTAATCCAATATTAGACAATAATGCTTCAGATCAAAGGTAAATTATTTGGTGGAGTCAAAGGAGAGTGATAAGAAAGAATCTCTAATGTGATTCTAAGAATTCCAGATCAAAGGGGTAGTGAAACCATTGGAATCCAATGGAATACAGATCAATGTAGTAGAGATGTCCACGGAATCCACTACCATATACAATATCCACAGGTAGATATTTCCCTGGAATCTTGTTGAATTAGGGTCCATGGAGCATATCTAAGGAATCCACAAAAATTACCAATTAATAAATCAATATCAATCATAATTTGATATGAATTAAAATTCCATGAGTACATCAAACTCATTTAAAATTAATTATATAAAAAATTTATCCATATTATTCATATGAAGTCACATTCCAAGGATGATGTAACCATCATATATCAATTTAATTCAATTAAATAATGATCTAAAAACAAGTGGAAACATCACATACAACCAATGGGGGGGTACATCATATGAATGATATAAGTTCACGCCTGATGTTTTCCCTAGGATGAGGTTGAAAACCTCTAGAAATAATAAATGTACTAGTGGGTAACCTCAACTGGTCCTAAACAATTTAATCATGATGTTTAAATAATTTAAGGTGAAATTAAAAAATGTATAGTTTGCGGATGAACTACAACAATTTATAAAACAACTAAACAACAATGTAAAATATATAAACTCGATACCATATGTATTTGGTAGAACAGTCATCATGTGACATCCTTTCATTCGATTTAGAACTAGGTAAAAATGAATAAAATTAAATGAATCATGGAAACATAGAGTATTATATTTCATAATAATAACTATGTATATATGATGATAAATTATGAATGCCACAATTTGAACTCAGAACGTACAGGTGTGGATCGAATGAGAAAAATAGTTTTCAATTTTGAGTCTAGATGGAAAATGTTTAGAAAATCCTACCTTGTGGCTTGAAGAAGGGTCACAAAAGGAAATAGATCTATCCACTGGAGGGAAAATACGAAAGGGATTATTTTCTTAGAAAAAATTTTGGTAAATTGGTAATTTACAACAATTTAACATAGTTGGATGGATTAAATTCACGGTTGACCAAATTGTGAGAATCATGTGCAACTATATATATCTCAATGGGGATCATCCATGGTTCATGTACATGTTTTGGAAGATGTGGATAAATAATTAAATATTAAAATGTACCATTTCACCCATTCCATAGTCATGGTATACAATTAGACAAACTAGGAATGGGAAAATGAAAATATTCCCCTAGGAAAGGAAAACCATGATCCCCCTATTACCTTACAAAATGTGCGACACTATTTCCCTAAATAATGTGGCCCGAGTCCCATGGTTTCTTCTATGCATGTATCATAGATTATTTTATAAAAAATATGGGCTCTAGGATTGAAACAATCACTAGACACCCCCCAAAAATGTCATGATCACATTATACTCTTATAATATTTCAAAACCATGAAGTTTAAATGAAATTTCTGAGCCTTGTACCTAAAAGGAAAACCCATGATCTTATAATATATATGAAATAGACAATTTGAAAAATGAACCATTCATTCCTTTAATATCAATATTATTTTTCGATAGACATAAAAAAATATTTTTTTATCATTATATTTCTTTATTTTAGAAATATAATATTTTTTTGTAATGTTATTTTATTTATAATTTTTATTGATAAAAACATACCTTAAGTTATTACGCAATGCAGAAATGCTATTTCTTTAATTAATTGAAAAAAATATACAATTGAATATATAAATAATAAAACAAATATATTATGAATAAATTATTTTGATTCAAGAATTTTTTTTAAAATTAATCATGTTGTTGATGTTATAAAAGATTATATTTGGATTCCTTTGATATCATGTTTATTTCAAAGATAAGTTAAGTGAATATTAAAAAAAATGACATTAATAATATTTTATAATACATAATAATATATTTCATGATTTAAAATTATTAAAAATTATATATTGAGAATGATTAATTATATATGGTTTTTAATATGAATCATGGTCCATTTATTGACTAATTCTAATTTTATAGTAATTATCGAAAAACCAAAAAATAGTTTTTCAATAAATTTGTTAAAAGGATTAACTATTGGTTAAATCAAACGGATAAGGGTTTTAAAATAATAAAATATTCACAAATTTATTATAGGATTATTTGGACCCATCCTCAATCTATCATCAAATTATCTCATTTTTCATCCATTTTATCATTAAAAAATAATTAGAATAATTTAATACTTTATGTGAATCTAAAAGTTCCGCATTCCACTCATAATAAAGGGAACCCCCCCCCCCACATATTTCCTTAACAATTAAAAAATATATTGGATTAAAAATTACCTAACCAAATACATTCCTATAATTTATTAACTCATTATATGAGTCTTGTTTCAGTCATAATATCATCCTAAAATGGATTAATGTGAAATGCAAATGAGATTGTTTGATGAAGAGTTATAGATTTTAACTGAATTTTTATTGAAATTTCATCTTCCATAACCATCAGATAATCTTAAACTATGGTGATATAAATACTTGAATATCTTTAATATAGTTATGTTTTCTTATGTTAATGTCATAACATATATACAACTCATTATTTGGTCATGTGGGGAATAAAATCATCATTTGTTTGTACAATAAACTACCACCTCATGAACTGATGTGATTATTTTTCCATCACAATCCCTCAATGTAGGATATAATGATGTATTTAATATATATATATTTATATAATTAATGACATTTTCATCTTTTTTTATCGATAATATACCATAAAATTTCGTACCATTACATTCGTTGAATAAGAAAAAAACCAATTGTATTAGTGTGTAGAATACCACCTTCACGAAACTATGTGATTAATCTTTATTCAAAAAATCACATGGATGTTATATATAATTTTACCTAAAGTCGAAATATTAAATATCTGATATAATTATTAGTATATAAAATTAAAATATGAACAACTTTATTTCTTTCATGATTGTTGAAAATTTCATACATTACTCATACATATATAAAACTTACCTTCTCTCTGATTATATAATACTTCATTTATCCTAATCATATTTCTTGGTTGTCCTTAAAATTGAAATTGATAAATAAATTTTATAATAATTTTAGGATTATAATTCTAGTGATTAATGAATAATTTCCTTTTACACCACATTTTTCTTTCTAAATAAATTTTTTCCATGTGATCTAAATATCATAAAATTGTCTCTTGTGAACATAATTGATTATGTAGTTAAATATGAAATTGTTTTGCATAAAATAAATTGAATAATTAAATAGAAAATAATTACTATTAAATTAAATAATAAATATTTTATTATTATTCAATAATATAAAAATCCTACATGATGAGTCATATTCGAGGTATGGGAATGATTACTTTATTACCATTATATAAAATATTTTCAAAGTTAATTTTTTAATATTTTTCTTCTGTATCCATAATATTTAAATTTTTTACTGGAAATATTTATATGAATTTAATTAAATTATAAAATAAATATTATAACAATTTTAAATTTTCTGAAATGATTTCAAAGGGAGTATTTCTAAGTGATTTATCTGGAACATTTTGACATTCATCAGAAACATGAAAAGGAATTCCCTATTTTAATTTGTATAAAATCGATAATTTTATTTATTGATTCCATATTCATTATTTTATTTTTTTATTCAACAATTTTTTTTGTGTTTACTATAATTTAAACCATCATTCATTTTTATGCAATATATAATCATGAACACCTTAACAAGGGTGCACCCAGATACAGCTCCAATACATGGGTAGTGTTTTTATCTCATGAAACATTATGTGTGGGAATAGAGTGAAAAACCAATACATTATGGGACTCTATCCACCATTACATTTAGTCCTTGATGTTATAAATTTCTTTTTCATATTTCAGGTATTTTGTTTACATGACATTTGTTATGATTCTATGACATTGGATACCATGTTCCTTCGGTTATACACTTTGATACCTATAGTACATTTATATTCATTAAACAATAATTCATAGGAATTATTTATATCAATAAATAATATTTAGGTATTTTTTTTAATGGACTTTTATAACCATTTAGGGTAAGGAAGAATCTCATTATGAAAATATTCTCTTGGGTTCTCATGCTTTCTTTAAAATCCAGATAACACATAATTTTATTTAGGAATTATTATAATGTGTTTTTTGAATAAAAAATAAATGAAAATTTAATCTGATTTCATGTGTAAGTAAATGATTATTTCGGATGAATTCTTATTTACAAAAAAGAAATATCCCTAGTATTATTCCAATGTTTTTAAACTGACAAATGGTTTCATTTCTCTATTTTTATGTACCTCTCCTAACATTATGAGGTCGTTTGAAATTTTACATTATATTCCATTGGATTTTATTATTTATCAAGGAACATAATAATTTAAAGATGAAACATATTATAATATTATATAAAAATGGAAGTTTTTATGTAATGAGTGTTTTATTTTGTCTGGAATGTTTATTATAATTGGATATGTTCACTTTATGATGTAATATTATTTTTATAAGGGTGATCACCTACTAGTATAAGACATTAAAATATAAATATCCACAATTTTAAGAGATTAAATTCTTATATAAAATTCAATATTATAAAATGGATAAGATCATGTCTATATTGTAGCTATTAGAGGAATGGTTTAACTTGGTTTGGAGATATTTGTGATTTCATGAGAGGTTAATTTCATAATTTTATACAAAATCATTAGTTTATATGTTTATAGATACTCATATATTCAGTGGAAAAGACACCCCTTATGATTTTAGGTCATAAATTTTTAATATGTATTATTTTATTTTTCAAGACACTTATGGAAATATATCCATTTCGATTAGTATTGGTTTTAATGAAAAGGATATTTGAGGATAATTCCATTACATTTTATGGTAATAATAGTAATGGTATTAATAAATATTATGGTTTATATTATACATTATTAGTAGGTAATTATAGGTTATTAAAAATTTAAAAAATATGTATTATCATAAATATAGAATGATATTTTAAATAGATATTATGATCAATTGATTACCATTATTTCATAAGAATATAGCTATATTTAATTACAATATTATAAGATTAATTGAAATATAATATTATAATATATGATGTGATTTTATTTATGGAATGTCAATTTAATTGTACATTGAAGATTAAATTAGTTTATTGTAGATAAGTGGTGATTCATGTTTTTCATGGAAATGGTTATCATGTTTCAGAGATTATAAGCTTTGGTCATATACATTTTCTGGTATGTGACATTATGAGGAAATAATATTGATTAGTGATTTATAATAAGTTAATATAATTATAATGTGGGATAAAATATTAATTAATTTTTTGTTTCCAACTTTTATGGGAATACCATGAAATTGTTTAATGTTATTCATATTTTAAATTATATATTTTGACATTTGAGTGTAGTTATTGATGCTATGTAGATTATAGTTTTCAGTCTCTATATGATGGTAACTTCATTTTGGGAAATTTATTACCTTTTTCTAACCATATTGATTTTCTTAATATTGTCTAATATACACGAGGAATATGGTTTTATTGTTTTATAGAATTATTTAATCCCTTATATATTGATTTTAGTGACATGGGAATAAAAACATCATCAATAATACTCATCATTTGGAGAAAAAGATAATATTAAGGTGTATTTTCATTAGATGATGAAATTATACTTTTCAAGTATATGTATTTAATTATCGTATTTTTCTATAAGGGATGTAATTCCTCAATTTGATGATAGTGATTGTGAAGCAATAGTTTTATCTTATTACCTACATTTCAGATCCATCGACTATCTAGTTTATGGTTTTATAGTCAATACATTTTTCACGTTCATTCTATATCATAAAATCAATGATCTATATTAATATAAAAAATTATTTATAAAATTATTATTTTCTTATATGTCCATTGTTTAACTTCACATAGTTGCTCTATCATTTGGATTTGATGTTATGTTTTATTTTAGATGAACTATGTACTTACCTTTCCCCATTTAAAGAGGATTTTTTGATAACCAGTTTTACATAGTGGAATTTTAATGATTTTACTATCAAATTTCAAAGACGATTTTAAAATTTCAAGGATTCAATTTTTTAAAGGGTGTAAACATAAAACCCCGATATTTTAAAAAGAACACTTTATTTGTTACTTTATACGACACACAATAATAATCTTAATAAAATAGTGAAATATTTATATTTTAATATGATTTTTAAAACATTGGAATCATATTGGTGGGTGTAAATAGGAGTAACCAAATTATGAAATATGTGTATAAATATCCTAAATTTCCAAAATAGAATTTTTTTTATCCTTCTATTTGTGTTACCTTTTTTCTCTTGGGTTTTCATCCGAGATCATGGTGATCTAGATTTTAATTTTCTTTTTTGGAGGTTTTGGGAGGGTTTTGGGCCAATTATTGTTTAGTGCGAAAGATGTGAGGAGGTGATGGATTGGAAGATTTGTTTGAAATAAAAATAGAGGATCCATTTTAAATGGTATGATTGTTGGACTGTTGCCCTTGATTTTGATCTTTTTTTCAGGTGAAATTGTGATTTTTGGGGAAATTTTTTAGGTTTTATAGTTAAGGCACATTATTAGTTAGACCATTTAAATATGCATGTAGGGGTATCATGTTTGGTCGTATGGTTTTCCGAACAATGAATGAAACTTTTAGAGACCATGTAGCAATTTATTGTTTTTAATCCTATGACTTACATATGGTTTTCTAAATCGTATGAGGAAACCATGCATCCCACTCTGAAAAGGGTATTGTGGGAGTTCATACAAGTTTTTTAATAGGTTTTTCCTCCATTATCCTCCCTTATTTGATCAATGTGTCTAATACACCTCCCGTGGTGGTTTTTTTCTCTTTTATTCCCTTACTAGTGGATTTAAATGTAGTTTATTAGTTTTCCTTTACCCAGGTCGAATGGGTAGGGCACCCCTCTCCTTTTCAATTATTTTTCATCTATTTATTCCTTTCTCCTATAAAAATTGTTTCCAATTTTGGACAATTTTATTACTATGGTATTTATTAATTGGAATATTTTCCTTCATAGGAATATTTTTGGAACTACAATAATCATGGAGCATTTAGGGAGTGGTTTCAGATGTGTGATGTTGAAGTGTAGTGAGATTGAGGTAGAATTACCTTTGGACATGACATTATGATTTATGATTAATTGGTTTCATGACTTATGAAACATAATTTTATGATTAATAATGATATATGATCTTGTAATTTATTTTTTGGTATCAAAATAGATGCTTTCATTATCGTTTTAATACATATTACCTTGTTTTCTATAATATTTCACACCATGTGTTCGATGAAATTCTTGGTTGGCTTTTGTAGATGATTCATGGTATGTAAAAATGGTTTGGATTTTTTTAATAATTATATGGAATGTTAAATGTTGAATTATTTTTTCTTGACTTTATTCCTGTGGTTTAGTGTAAATAGAAATGTGTATTTGTATTTTTAATGTTGTTTAAAATTGGATGATGGATTTTGGAAAAATATGGAATTTTTATATATCGGATATGTATTATAAATGTGGTATGAATTATTTAATGTAATGTGTTAATAAATGGTTGTGAGTAGGAATGTAGTGTGTTTTCACCTTTTGGAAATATGTTTTTTGGTTCATAAATTGACAGTTGTGTGAGTAGAACATGTGGAATGTTTGGAACTTTTGGGAATATGGTAAATGTGATACTTATGAAAACCATTATTTGATGATTATTATTACTTTTTTATGTTCAATGGGTTGGATGTTCCCACTTTTAAATATTTTCAATCCATTATGAGAATTGGATATCCTGATTATGTATTCATTTGATATCTATTTGATCAATGGCATGAGATAGATCGTTGGGGTGTCAAAGGACAGACATCATGTTTCATTATTAAATATTCACGTGATTGGATTATTCGTTATCCTTAGGGCCTAAACCCCTTTATATATGAGAAATTGAAACATCGCTTAGTCAGAGAATTTTTGAAGAATGATTGATGCACTGGCTAGATTATGCGCTAGATAACGACCGATAGTAGATGGATATTTTTGGATTGATTCTATAGGATTATCCGATCGGTTTGTCCTGTGTTTAGGTTACTAGGGGGATCTAGGGATATTTTGGTTTCATCATGGGAGGCATGATTTTGGGGATGGGTCTTACATATATTTATTTTCAATATTATTTACAAGCACTTAGGTTCACCCATGTATCTTGGTACTTAACTATATACGATGGTTGATTGAGATAATTAAATAATCATGTGGGATTATTACCATTTCCCTTATTATGAGATTATTGGAGTTCTCTCACTTGTGGAATCATTCATGTAATGTGATGTGTTTTCCACAAAAAATTTATAGAAAAATATTTTATAGTAAAAATGTTTTATACTCTTTCATGTTGTTTTGAAACGCAATTATCACATTCCACATGGAAATGTTAATGTTTCCTTAATAGAAATGAACATAGTTTTGGAATGAAAAATATAAATTGACTATATTTTAAAAGCTAAAAATGTATATAAAATATTAATTTAATATATTGTATTTCAAAAATGAATGTGTTGTTTCATTTATTTTTATGAAATATCATTTGGTATTGAATTTTTTGGATCAGTTATTGGATTTTAATACTCCGGCCTATAGTCTCCTGTTGTTATTAGTTTTTGGAGCATGTCTCATCCTAGTCACAATTTATTTGTTTATGGTTGATCTAACTATTGGAGAGTGACCATTAGGGTCACATTATGGTGTCATGTTATTTCATTTTAGACTAGGATTTATTATAGAGTTATTTTTAACAATCATTTTAGTGTAAAATATTTTCATATTGGAGGTATGGTAATAGTTTTTCTTTATTTATTTCCGTTTTTTAGTTTATTTAAACATATTGGTAGAATTAATTCCCTTTTATTACTCTATGGATAATAGACACAACATTCCAACCTAGAGGGATCAGGAATGCCCCTCATGCCATGTCATACATCGACTCAGGTGACCAATTTGGGGTTGACCGTAGTTTTTTTTGACCAATTGGTATCAAATCATGTTGGATCTTAAAATTAAATTTCATTTCTAATCCCCATTTATTACATGGGGATATATATATAGATAGAATATGGATTTTGGGACTCATGAGGTATTAATGGGAAGGAATTCATGAGCACTTGCTAGTTTGGATCATTGGGTTTCCATGTGGAGTTCAATTTTTTTGTTTTTTTAACCTTTTTGTATTGGATGGCGATTGGGATAAAAAACTAATGTTGGGATAATATTCACCATGATATTATTGAGCCAAAAAATTAATGTGTGGCCAAGTACATGGTCCTAGAAGTTTATTTGTGACGGTGTGGTGTTTGGCTTATGGACGTCAACCATATGGCCAAGTCACCCACCATCACTTGTTTTCCTTGAATGTTTATTTCAGTCATTTTTAATCGTGAAAATTATTTTCATAGAGAATGTTTTATTATTTTGAAAACTGGATATTCGTAAAATAAATGTTTTAAATAAAATGGATATTATAATAAAAAACATTAGTTTAATAGAATTGGTTTTCTAGAAAATAATATCATTATTAAAAAATTACTTGATAAAATTATTTGAATGAGTTGAAGTGGAATGATGTGTAATTTTGATAGAATAATCTTTGAATATTTGTTTAGAGTGAATTTGAAATGTTTTATCTATCTTTAAATAGAATTATTTGTTGCCTCTTTTATTATTCTGATGGGAATTCACATGCATTGTTATATATAGAAGAGTGGATGGGTTCTCAATGTGTCATGGCTAATGAGTTCCTAGGGAGCTAGGAGAATCTAAATGTGAGTGGGACTCTAAGGAATACCATTGGTGAGTGACAAAACCACTAATTGTTTTTTCATTTGATATTCTTTGTAAAGGAAAATTATGTTGTTTCTGAAAACCATTGTTTCTATGGTGCAATAATTTATGGTATGGATATACTGTTTATTCAATTTTTTATTTTTAGAACAATTTAAAATGATTTTTTTATAAAAAAACTCGGTTTTCCTGTTTAATAGTGTTCCCGCATAGATATTTAATTTAAATTCATGGTGTTGTTATGGTTGGTTCCCCATTAAAATTACATCTAACTGATCAACCTATGGATTTCGTTCTTGAGTTTTGAATGTTTATTTCAACTCTCTTTTAAGTTCAAGTAGATACTCTTAAAGATGAAAAATGGATGTCAAAAGTTTTTGGTTATTTCAATTACAATGATTTAACTAAGTCATGAAAGGATAATATTTATACATTTATTCTTGAAGGTTCTCCCAAATAATGGTGGATTTTTGTGTCTAGAACAAGCCCTAGGAAGAAGATACATGGGTGTTATTGAATCCATTTTTCATCCAATTGTATTTTTATTACATGATGAAGGTGAAAATGGTTTGGATAAGTGCTATCAACATTTAAAAAATTGAATTCCTTTAGGGTTTTATCGTCACTTTTTCCATAGAGTAAAATATGATCCTTGGTATGTCATGAATGATTCCTCGATTGTTTTGGATTTTGAGTGTGGTATTTTTCCTAATCTACGATCGAAGGTCTCAATGTTTTATTTAACTATATTAACAGATGTGGTGAAGTAATCCCTCAATGATGAATTTGTGTTTGCTACAGTTCTTCATCCAACAGATCTATATCTAGTCCCTATGAGTTATGATGGATGTTCTGGTAATGTTGTGGGGAATCGATTGGAAGCTATTGGTGCTGCTCGTGAAATCAAAATGCCTAAGGAAAAATTATTAACATCGTCAAAAAATGATATTCTGGTGTGTTATGAGTGTGGAAAATAGGGTTAGAAGAACCCATCATGTCCAACTAATCCAAGTCCCAGGCAAGCTTGTAGATGATGAGGTCCCATGCAGTGGTTTTTTCATGGTGTTTCTAGAAAGATTCTTGGAGCCAATTCCTAGATGTGATGCCTTATTAGGGGGAACATTCAAGGTTTCTTAGTAATAAGTGTCTCTCTATATGTCAAGGATATATGATTTTCAAATATCCATTAAACCTCTAAGTGTGTGAGGATCTTTTTCTAATTATTGTCCCCTCCATTTAATAGTGGGCGATCTAAATGTTTTTTTTGTATTCAATGTAATCATGGTTGGAAGGATATTCTCTAATATTTTTGGTTTTCCTATGTGATAAAGTCCATGTGTTTAATTTTTTTGTTTCTTTGTTTGAGCACATTGGTTTTTAATGGTGTGGAGACCCACAACATGTCTCATTGATAATTAAACTTAAATAATTAGTGATAGTTGATTACTTAAAATGGGGTGTCTATTCAGGCCTCCTGTGTTGATAAATTATATGTGGTTTCCAACTCTGGAAGGGAGGCATGTTGTCATATTTGAGTCTATCGAATTCTTGAGTTATTTGGTCCTGGGTAAAGATTGGAATTTATAGAGTTTTCATAGTGGATTTGTTCATAGCATGGTTTTGGAGGTTGTAGCTTGAGGATTACCTTAATTTTTCATGGAATGGTTTTAGATCCCTAATTTCATTTTGGATTGATGATTAAATTTTTTTTAGATGTACTTGTTTTGAGAGGTAAAATTATGTTGATGTGGAAATCATCTGTCTTTTATCAGTGAACTGGAATTTCATGTGGATTTCTATGAGAAGAATGAATTATGATTGGGATAATTTTCACACATGTATTATTGTTTTCATCATTTTTTCTAGATTATCTTTTTTATCATGGTTTTTTCTACAATGTTATGGGTGTTCTAGATTTAAATTTTATGATTTGGAGGTTTCTGGTGTTTTTTCGAACAATTCTGTGTTATTGTGAATGTTATGATGAGAAGGTGGATTGTGAATGATTTTTTTAACACCCCTAGGGGATCTTTTTTAAGTGGTATGTTTTTTGGATGGATGATCCCCATGAGTAAGATTCTTTTTTTAGGAATAAAAGATTGATTTTGGCGGACTTATTCTAGGTCGCGTAGTTAAGGTGAAGGGTTATTTAAATCATGATGCTCATTATGTAGTGGTCACATGGTTTGGTCGAACATTTTAACTAACCATGAGATCAATGTATGTAGCTCATGTAGCTCTAGAGTGTGTTAAATTGCATAGTTTGTCACCATTTTTTAAATCATGGGAGATAATCATGAAACCCAGTCATGAATGGGGATTTCATTATTTTATCATTTTTTTTAATTTCTATTTGCTCCATTAGCTAACCCAATCAATACCTATGAAAATAAAACCTCTGATGGTGGTTTTTGGAACCTGCAAGTGGATTTCATGGTTGGTTCATGGTTATTCTTCACCGTGTTTGAATGTTTGTGGATACCATCTCTTTCACATTTTTTTCTTTCAATTTTCCTTTTCTCTTATAATCCTAGTTTATATTATTGGTTTATATGAATAACAAGGGTGGTGAAAATTTTGGGGATTTAAATTATTATGGTTTCTTATGGATGTTTTTGCATCTTGGAAGAATTGTGAATTGGATATGGGTGTGTGTTGTTTAAGCATTGTGATATTGCGGTAGGATTATCATTGCACTAGCCTTTATGATTAACGATCCAATGATTTCATGCTTTTAACACCCTCCTTTTGTGTTATATAATGACGTATGGAATTTGGATTGTTTTGTTTCTACGCAGTGTGAGGATTCCATTATTATTAAAATATATATAGCAGTTTTTTGTTAAATAACGCACCCCAAGTGTATTATGAAATGTTTGGTTGGTATTTTCAAGTGATTATTTGTATTTAAGGCATGATTTGTAATTTTCAATAAATATTTTTCATGTAAAATGTTTTCATGGTTTTTATTTAATGGTTTCAACGAGGTTTTGAGCTAAAGATGCATGTAAATGGATTTTGAAATTTGTTTGACTTGGGGTGATGAATTTTTTGCAATTTTATATTTTAATTAAAATGGACTTGGGTTATAAATGTGAAATGAAATATTTAATGGAATAATTTTATAAATGGTTGTGAAATTCAATGTGTTGTGTTTTCAACTATTGGAAATATGGTTTGATTATTATACAAGTGTTGATTTTTGGAAAGAGAATGAGTAAATTCTGTAACTTTTGTGAAAGTGGTAAAATTATTTTTAACAAAAACCTCCATTGAATGATTCACTTTTGATTTTTATGTTTAATAGGTGGGATGTAATCTTGGATGAATCCATGAAATTCATTATGATAACTAAAGATCATTATTATGAAATCCTTTGATATCTCATAGTTTTAATGAATGATATAGATGCCTAAGGTGACTCAGTTGAAGCATGTAGTTGAACTATTATATATCAATGTGATTGGAAGCTCTGTTGGCATTACTTGGCACAAAACTGTTTTACGCGTTAAATGGGAACTAGACATTGTGACACATTTTTCTAAAAAACTATTTTCCCACATCGGCGATTATTAACTATATGGTAGATCATAGTAAGGGGATATTGGGACCATTTCTTTGGGATATTCCCCTAGGTACTTCCTGAAATAGGGTGGTATAGAATATTTAGGGAGATTTAGAATTTATCATGTGAGGCATGCTTCTAGGGATGGGTCTCATGTATTAGTATGTTCTTGATCATTAAAATGATCATAGGTTCACCCATGTCTATTGGAAGTTAGATATATATGATGGATAAATTATATGCATGGATACTCAAATGTGTTTTTTTCTATTACCATACTATGTGATCATTGTAGGGCTTTCACATGTGGAGTATTTTTTGGAATGTGATGAGTCAGATTCAAACTGTTTATTGAAAAATGATTTAATTTAAAAATGTTTTATAATATTTTGTGAAATTTTAAAATGAAATAATCACACCCCCTTGGAAATGTTAAGGTTTCATTTATGGAAACAAACATGGTTTTGGAATTAAAAATGGAAGTGGGTCATATTTTTTTAAGGTAAAAAATGTGAACAAATTCTTAAATTCATATATTATATTTCAAACTTTAAATTGTTGATTCTTTAATGTAAAATGAATATAATTGGTAAAAGATATATTCTAGCATGCCTAATGTGTTTTAAAATACATATTTATAATTTCATCTTATTTTCATTTTGTGGTGTTGTTCTCAGCTTAGTCTTGATCATCGTGGGAGATGGGGGATCTTGGTATTGGAGTGTGACTTTTGGGGTCACATGGTGTTGTTGTGTTTTCAAAAATCAGCTTGTGTTATGTGGTATAGGTTTTCTATCTTCAAGATTTGTGTTAAAGATTATCAGTTTGGATTTATGTATATGGTGATGGTATTTTTATTTCTATTGGTTATTATATTTATTTCTATTGTGTGAAATCATTCCCTTAGGCTACTCTATTGATATATGGAACTTGCTTCTACCCTGTGGGGATCATGAACTCCACCCAGGACATGTCATAGATCAAATGTAGTGACTATTGGGGCATTTACCCTGGTTGGTTTGTGACACTTATAAACTAAAACACATTGATAACTTATTAGGAAATATTCATCAAATTTTCAAAAAATATATCTTATGCCACAAAATATGTTTTCTCCAAAAAATTAATATTATTTATTTTCATGAAAGAATATTATTATTCATTTCTGCAAATTTAAGAAATTTTATTTTTTGAATATGATATAATTTTTTGAAATCCAATTGTAAAAATTATCGTATAGTAAATTGTATTCTATTTTTTTAGAAAATATAGATTTTTATGGAATAGTGAAAAAAATGTTTTTTATTGAAAACAATATTTTTACCTGAAATTACACACATAAATTTCCTTTTAAAATTTATTCAATGAAAAATTAGATCAACTATAAAATCTAAAATCGATTTATTTTCACTTGAATAAATATTGTGGATGAATTTGGTATAAAAATTATAATTAGAAAGATTTATTTTCAAAAACAATATTTCATTACATTTATTATTTATGATTTATGATAATTACATTCAAATACTATAATTGAATCTTTATAAATTGAATATATATATTCAATCATTTGGTTTATGTTTTTATAATAGTCCCCTTTAACTTTGTTTATTATTAATATGAACTCTAATAAATAATTAACTCCATAGTAATGGTAAATCAAGTAATTATGGTCAATATAATTTCTTGAGGACCATAACAGTACATTAAATCATTACATTAATCAATTTTATGAGTGGAGTTATACAATTTCCTTATAGTTTTCTAATATATTGAATATTGGTGAAATATTTCTTTTTTTACATTTATAATGTTTAAATAAAGGATAATTTAAAAAATGTCACTTTCTTGATTTTAATTTCTATATTATTTTGTGGAAATGGAAAAAACATATGATATGATATAAATGTTTTTTTTTTGGAAGGATTACTTCATTTTTTTGTGCTAATTTATTTATAATTTTTAGTGATTAAATAATTTCATGAAATACATACACAACAACAACAAGTTATTTATTTAATGACTACAATAATAAAATGAGTGATTATAAAAATATATAATGGAATATAATTTGAATGAATTATTTTTTTCCAACAATTATACAACAATATATAACATATTCTATATGTTTTAAGGAATTATATTTTAATTCATTTTTTCCCTTTTATTCAATGTAAAATTAAATGAATAGCTAAAAATGTAATTAATGAAATATTATAAAAACTAATATATTTTTAAATTATAATTAATACATAAAATCATATCATCATGATTTTAATTTTCATATGGTTCAAAATATAAACTACATTTTATTTATAGACTAATTTTCAATGTATATATATTATATAAACCCATAATGATTTAAAAAAATTTCTATACATTTAATTGATCAAAAAAATTATTGTGGATAAAAAATGGTAATGGAAAAATACACTCTAAACATGTAAAAAATTATAAGATTATTTATTACCATATTCATCCAATTATATAATTTTATAATTTCATGTATATTTTTCCTTAAATGTTTATTTATATTAATTTAATAATTTATATAATTTGAAGAGTGACCATCAACTCTACAATAAAATGGAACCACCTATCCTTTTTTATTCATACATTATATGAATTTTGGTTCAATTAATTCATTCCAAGGAACCTTCCTAAAACCCCTCAACTTATTTTATAGTTATTTGTTTTTATATAATACCATCCATGGAGAGAATAATTCGAAAAACAATAGAGATTGTCTAATGAAGAGGTATAAATTTTAACCAAATGTTATTGTTTTATTTAATCTTCATATGAAAAAATATATTCATTAAGTATATTGACCTAAAAACAAAATTAAATAAATCATATGGATATTTTATTGTGTTAATGTCATAATCTATATCCATATATTCTTTCATTCTTGTGGGAAACAAAACCGTCATTTTTGTGAATGGTAGATTACAACCTTGTGAACCAATATCTTTAATTTTCCAGCATCACCTCTCATAGTCAAATATAATAATGGATATATATATATATATTATATTAATTTAATATTTTTCATAATTGGATGAAAACAGAACATCTAATTTTTTAACATTAAATTCATTGAAGACAATAACTTCGATCATGCATATGTGTGGACGACCCCCTACATGAAACGTTGTGAGGTGTTTTTTATCACCATCTTATATGGATGATATATATAAGTTTTTATAATTATATAAAATTATTTTTATTATATAATGGTGATTTTGGATGGATAAAATAACATATAATTAGTTTCATTTATGATCACTGTTAAATGGAAATTGTCACGAACCAACAATGGTTATCCCAGAACCGGTTACCCGGTCCGGTCCGCGACAAGTCTTTAGGGGCATTGCTAATTCCCCTGGGATGGAAAAAAGTGCTCAGAATCAATGTATGCATGAGGTACTAATTTAATTCCAAGAGATAAAACTAGAACAAGATAAATAAATACAACATAAAGATCAAGCATAAAAATTTCAATTGTTACATAAACACACAGTGATCACATCCAGATACAAATTACAACTAAAAAGAAAAAAAATAGAATCAATAACTCACTATAATGTTCTTCATGAGACCCATTGGTCACCACCAATTACAAGACCAACACCACTCCAACACGATTAGCCACTAAGTAAATGTTGGAACAAAAGCAAAACATGCAACTAGAATGTTAAAGGACATGTGTAGGGACAAAAATGATTAGTAGGGATGCCAAACATAAACCACTAAATCCAAGGGTTTTCTTACCCAAATATTTCTGATGAAACAACTTTGGAAATACATTTATAAAAATATAGTTTTCCTATTTTAAAAAATAACACCTCTTCTACACTATACGCACTAACTCACCCAATTTATTATTTCAAAAATAGATTACCATTTTATAATCAAAACCAAACAACTAATAATATGGCTTTGAAAAAGGGAGACATATAAACAATTCCATATTAAACCAAACTAGTGTAGAAAAAAAATAAAAATAAAATACATGCTATAACCATGAGAGATCCTGAAAATCCATAGATATCCACTGGAAGCACTTTGTTCGTAACCACATACCAGGTGTATGGTGAAGACCAATAGTCTATAACCCACTGATCACGCACACAAAAAAAAGTGGAAAATCACACTTGACATCCCTATGTAACTGGGGGAACCAACCCTTATAATTAGTGCTAGTGAGAAATGACAACTCGATAATCTATATGTTTCCTAAAATACCATGGTGGTTATAGTTATACTGTGTTTGTAGGAGTCCCTCAAACACATGACTCATCTCACCACACTTTCCTACCCCAAACACGGACACCAATATACATTAACCCCTAATGGATATCCCTCCTATAATGTGTCCCCATATTTATATAAATACATTTCATATCACACGAAGGTGTTAACTGAGATCCTATAACGTATAATCTTTAAAACATTTATAAAAAAGATAATGGCTTCCAACCAGGTACACACATTTATTCAAAATTTCTAGAAAACTAAACAAACACATTTACAATGTTAAATGAGCCCTCAAATACTAAACACACATTCAAAAAACTAAAAATTACCAAACATTCTTCTACACTTTTCTGACCCACACCAAAATAAGTTTCAAACCAAATTGTAAATCCTTAAATAAGTCATTATAAACCAGGATTTCCCAAAAACATAATGAAACAAATTAAATAACAACATTTAAAATACTAATTATAAACAACTCGAGGGGACTAAAATTATTTGAAAATTAAAATCCATTTAGAAAACTAAACATCCAATAAAACTCCAAATAACATAAAACCATAATTGGACACCTACTTTATTTATAGAACATAAAACAATTCAAAAAAACATTAAACCCATACAAACAAATATTAACACATTTAGCATGACGTACCAAAATTAATCCACACACACCTAAAATCATCTTTTGAAATAAAATTCACACCATGAAAATAATTTAATTCCTTTCCCCTAAAATAACAACTAAACAACATTATTTTCATGAAAGACCAACTAAAAGAATTGAAATCATTAAACAATTTAAAAATTGTTTTAACACAATAATCATGGCATAACACAACGAACACAATTTCATTAATAAACAAGTCATTTCAGCATAATAACGTTTACAATTTTATAAGGGCTTAATTCCTTCATAATAAATCATAAGCAATTCAAAAACGGTTTCTAGGAGTCATAAAACTATGTAATTTTAACTAAAAATCATTAAAAAATTACTTTTATCAAATCAAATGAATGAAAAAGTACTATAATAATATAAAAAATGGTGTCATAGAGTTGCGGAACTAGTTTATAAATTTTTTTAAAATGGAAGGATTCAAAGGAAAGTATTTGGGAATGTAAAACATAGAAACACCTACCGAACACTCATGTGATTGGAATAAAACTTCAACGTGAGGAATAATGACACCATGTTGACTAATCACACACCCTAAATCCAAATAAAACCCAAGATATGAATTTACAATTACATTTTTGGGTTGGAAACCATGAAAACCCACATGGAAACCCTAGAAATTATGTGAGGAGAGTATAATATAGGGAAGATAATTTATCTGATGGAACTGCATGGGGGATGTATAGCTGCCAGAAGAAGCACCAGAGGGGAGGAGGAATTCATGAGAGGGTACGGGGAAGAGAGATGTGTGAGGTAAAATCTGGGAGAGACGTGGAATGGGAAAAGTTTGGAGAGGGAGTTCATGGGAGATAAAAAAAATTAAATCGGGTGGTACGTGATGGGTAATGAAAAAAATGGTGTGTGATTGGGGAGTGGTATAAGTGGGGAGAGGGATTAAACAAATAAATAAGTGGGGAGATAGGGGGGATGCCTGATAGATAATGTGGAGACGGGTGATTGGAGAGGGGGAATAAAAAAGGGAAATGAATTAATGGTATAAAGAGGGGTGATGCATGAGGGATAAATGAAAGAGGCGAGGTGTCATTGGAGAGAGGGATATAAAAAACAATTTATTGATGGTGGAAAGACTAGTTAGTGGAGAGAGGGAGATCTTGAGATAAAAAAATAGATGGGAGGTGTGAGAAAATAAGGGGAGTTGGGTGTGCGTGAGGAGTTAATGCAGGGATAAGGATGAGGCGTGTAGGATAAGAAAATGGGATTTAAACACTTTAAAAATAAATGATATAAAATGAACAATTATGTTAATAATAAAAATTTTAATGATAATATTAATAATAATATGAATAATAACAACAACAATTTAGATAATAATGATAACAAAAAAATTTAAATGAAAAAATATTTAATAATATTAATAATTATTTAATCCAAACAATGTCATTAATTTTATTAAGGATAATAAAAATAACAATAAGAATAAAAAGAATAATGATAGCCATAATTGTATTCATTTTATTTTAAATAAGAACAAATTTATTAACCACTAAATAAAAATTATATTTATAAATATTTTAATGAAAATAAAAACTTTAACAAATTTAATTAAGAAAAATATTTTATCTACAAAATATTTTTATAATTATTATGTATTAAACATTTACATAATTTCCTTCTCATAAAATTTTATTACATTTTGTAATGGGTTACCATAGTGGCATCTGAGACGCCCAGTTGGTTACCACCAAACATGTGGTTCTCGTTCACAAATCCAAAACCAACCGGAATCATAAAATATCAAAAACTTTCAACATCAAATCCACCAGCAACAAGACAAGAATTACTAAAACATTGAATGATAAAAATAAAATAATATAAAAGTTCGAGGTGTGACAATTCTCCCCACCACAAAACCTTCTACCCCCATAAAGTCACCAAGATGAATTACAACCCTATGTCATGTCAATGCCCGACCAAAAGTGATTGAAAAAATAGAATAAAATAATAATAAATAATCCTTGAGCTGCCTATTCACATTATATGTTACACCTGACCATCTCAAAGAGAAACCATATCATAAAACCAAGGAATATCACAAGTGGATTCTCCCCACCATAGGAATTATCCTAACCTATGAATTTGATGTCAAACACATCACCCCTCGGGGGGACCTGGAAACTCCCAAATGAACTTACTCATTTCTCCACATGAGTTGAACAAGACCACTATGAAATAAATGGAAAACCACAACAAGGGCACCTGGCATGTTGGGAAGAATCCCTCAATGTATCATTGAATCATTTTTGAGGTGACTGTTTTTTTTACAAATCGTGCCTCCGTGTTGTGTTTGTAGCCAAAGTAGACCACGTTATAATTTTTTTTTGAAAAAGGGGGTTTACATGGAGAGTTTTCAAGTTCAGGATAGGTTTTCAACAATCCATTATTGATTGAATAACTTATAAAAAATCAATGATCTTGACATAGTAGAAAAAATAGCTGAAATAAGGTGGTTCCGTTTTCTACTGTTTACCCAATTATTTGCCCTCAAAATTGAGAAATAATTAAAAGTGTTTTTGGAAAAGGTACTTGCGCACCCATGTCTTGGAGTCATGGAATATTGAGCTCCATATGTTTTCCTAGATCATAATAACAAAATATGGGGTGGATAAGTGTTGCACCCATGTTTTGGTTTGGGCACACAAGCTGACTATGGTGACAATGACATAGGCAGCTATACTTTCTCACAGGGAGAAGACTTGGGCGACGACACTTAGGGTGTACAAAATTCCTATAAATAGATGGCTTACCCTCCTCATTTTTAGATAAGCCCAACAGTTAGTAAAATTAGACCTCCAGTTCAGCAGGTGGTTTGGTCGTGCAAGTGGTTATATGATCATGCCTGAATTCAGATATTTAGAAGTTGTGCGCCAACTGATAGTTAGGTGCCAATATTGATTTGGGCTTAAAAGGGTGTGTGTCTCCCAGGTTCTGAGTATGTGAAGGGATTGCCATGAATATTGTTTTGTGATACTTGGATGTCTTTCTTAAAAAAGAACGACAGTTGATAGTTGAATACCAATATTGGTTTGGGCATAAAAGGGTGTGAGTCCCACATTTTTTTGGTTGAAGAAGGGTGAGTCGCACATGTGGTTTTTTACACCTATGCAAGAGACATGGAGAAGCACAATGGTCATATATGGCTTGTTTGAATGTTGGAATATTTCTTGGTACATCTGATGAAATTTAAGATTCATATTAGGATGAATGTTGGATTCAACAAAAAATCTACAAACAGAGAAAGATGCATTCATTTGTGATAATTAAGGGACCTATAAGTCATTAAATTCTGACTGGATCCTTTCTAGAGATTTGAGAAAAGGGGGAGAAAGATGATGATCCTCTCCACAGGTAGTGAGGTAGAAAGATAAAAACAATGAGTGACCCTTGGGAAAGCTATGATCTCACCTTAAACATTGTAGTGTTAATGAGCTTGGGCATTTAAGTGATTTATCCCGAACATTTTTAAATTATATGTAAGCTATTATGTATTTGGTGTAGCGGACCATCGTCGTTGTATTCTCCTTGGACGTCGCCCATTGAGGGTGAACCAAGTAAAAATATATGTGTCTACATAATTTATTTCCTTCATTACATCCATAACATTATTATCAGATAAATAAAGAAAGAAAAAGACAAACATTAACAACATTAGACCAAACAAAGTGACCCGTATAATATAGAGGTCATGAAATAATGGGACATGATGAGTTTTGAAATAGAATATCCATACCCTAATTCACAACCCCTCTCATGGTATCTAGGCCCCTTTTCGTCCTAACATGGCATTCTAGGGCCCTGAAATTAGGAACTCCCTATAACAACACCACTAGAACTAAGTATTCCCCACAATGATCTAAAACCCCCCAACACCACACATTTCCAAATGATCACTAATAAAACTAGGACCGACTCACACATGGGCCAAAAAAACTTTTTTGAAAAAATAACTATAATAGAGGCCAAATTATGTAGAAAAAAAACTACTATATTTACAAAAAGATAGGTTTATACCATGATAACCATCAAATATGAACATTCAGTAGAGAGAAAACAAGAACCCTGGAATCCTGAATGTCTCTTTTCCCAGAAAAAAGATTAAGAACGAAGAAAAGTTCTCACAAGGCTCTGACACACTGACTATGAACAAGCTTTCCGCCAAGACTAGAGACTAGGGCTCAGATAGATGATGCTTCTTATGCCCCATAGTCAAACACTAGATGCCCCCCGATAAAAACACCTTCCTCTAATAACACATCCCATAGAACATCTCCTGGAGTCCCGAATGGCCTCAAAGATGACATGACTTAAGAGGGATGCAGCCCTGATGACTTGGAATTCCCAATACAACCATTATGATGGAACACCCGAATGTATCCTGATAAACTAGGTGCCAGGACAAGAAAAGACAACCTCTTATGGAATGTTCCTCTAGCACACACTACACGCCATATAGTGAACCTTAAAAAAACCAAATATCACCAACTACTCCCCAAACTCCAATGATGATAAGACAAACAACTTCCCCTAATCCCTAACTGATCCCCTAAACACACCCAAGACAACCCAAACAATAACAACCATGGGAGTTCCAAACCACACGAAGACACACTCCACATACCTCAAGTAATTCCACCACCTCTAACAGACCTCCATCACCTCAAAGGGACATGATACCTAAAAGAACCGAAAGCTAGGCTTGAGTCATCAGTAACACTAGGGATCATTTTGGGTGGCATACACCAAAGAAAAAAATGAAACACAAAACCAAAACAATCCTCAATACAGAAAAAATGGACAAGAAAACCCCAATTTGGGAAAACTGGCCGAGAATCTATTCAAATATAAACACAATAAAAACCCTCTTTTCCAAAATCACCAATATCATTTAAATTTCTGATCTTCCTTATCCAATTGTCATTTCTCAAATAACAATACCAATTTTATAGAGGAAAAAAATATAATCCCCACAGAAAAACCAATTTTCAAAAGCTATATATTTTATAACTCACCCAATGCATCCTATGTATTATAAAATGTGTGTCCACCCATTTCCAACCACATAAACCATAAACAATTCCCCAACACACTTATCATACCAAAACACACACATCAGATCTTCCATAAATAGTACCAATGTCCAAATCCTTTCCATATCGAATCCCAAGTATTTACCAAAATGAGTCCAATTTTAAAAATAATTTTATTAATTTAAATAATTTAAGAGAAATCATTTTCATTTTAAAAAACAACCTTTATTTACAAAATAATTCTTTCACAAACCGAAAAAAACATACTACAACGTAAAAAAGAAACACCAGAATGACGTACTAAAAGTTAAACATAATCTGATGACATTGTAGTGAGCCACACCCCATTTAAGCGAAAACAACTACAAGGAACATAAATCGTGAACTCATACTCCACATGGGTCGCTACTCAATGTGAGGTCATGACATGAAACCTGCATGTCTCCATTGTCATCCCTCAATCCAAAAAAAAGACGTAGGACTCCAATTCCAGACTACCCCTAGAAGCTCATGGTTCGAAATGAGAAATGGTTCATCATTCCCTTTTTGCACCAACCTCTCAAGTCCCGACAGTACTAATCTCGATCTACCAAACACCCCAAATTATTATGGGAGCCATTGATACTATTTTTTCATAAACCAACTAGTGTCGACCCTGAAAAGGTCCCCCGAGCCAGTCTGTGACATGTCCTGTGGGGCATTCCCGATCCCCCCAGGAGGGAAACCAGTGGCAGGCATCATATTATAAAAGAGGAAATGATTTAATCCCAAGAGAAAAAACCTAGAACATATATATAAATAAAACAAATAAATCCTGATAAAAATTAAAATTGAAAAAAAAAAATAAACCAATAACTGATCAAGATACAAAGTCCAACTAAAAAGAACAAACCTGGAAACAAGATCATGTTACAATGATCTCTGTGTGATGCCTTCGTCAGATCCATCCACATGCCCAGAACCGCTCCCACAAGAGACACCCCTATGGAAATGTATGAAAAATAGTTGGGCCTCCAACTAGAATGGTGAAAGATTGGCTTGAGCACAAAAATGATCAGTAGGGTTTCCAAATGTAAACCCCTAAATCCAAGTGTCTTATTTAACCAATGTTGTCCAATGAAAAAAGTTTGGAAATGCAATTATAAAAATATGGTTCTCCCTATTTAATAAAAATATCACATCATTCCTAATATAATAACCAACTCTTGCTATATATTATTTCAAAAAAGAATTTCCCATTTTATAAACAAAAACAAACATGTAATAACAGTGAAATGATAATGATATATAAATAAAAAATACAAGCTGAAAGGGAAGCAATGTAGAAAAAAAATAAACATGAAAAATAAGTTGTAATAATGGGTGATCCATATAATCAGTAGACAATATATGGAAGCACTCGATTCAGAACCACCATCAAGCATATAGTGAAGCCCCAAATTCTATAACCCACTGATCCCCCTCACAAGAAAATCTGTGGAAATCCCACCTGGCCTCTCTTTCTACAAGGGGAACAACCCCATCAAATCATGGTTGATGATCAATTTTCACTCTATAATCTATAAGACACCCAAGAACCCATGGTGGTTATTGTAATAATGTGTATGTAGTTGTCCCTCGCATGCATGACTCATCTCACCACACTTGCCTACCCAAAACATGGACTTGAAAATTCGATAACAAATATGAGATATCCATCCTGTAATGGTGCCCAATATTTATATACATACATTTCATATCACATACATGTGCCAACGATGCTCCTATAACATTAAATCCTTAAATCATTTTACAAAATATTTACGGTTTCCAACCGGGCACACACAATTATTCAATCTATCTTGCAAATGCCACTCTTACATTTACAAATCTAAACAGACCCTTTTTATCTAAACCCCCATTCAAACACTTCACAATTTTCAAAAATGCTTTTAACATTCATCGACCCACATCAATGCATGTTTCAAACCAAATTCCCAAACCTTAGAGGACACATTGTAAGTAATGATTTTCAAAACACTTAAAGAAGAACATTACAAAACCACATTTAAAATACTCTTTAGAAATAACTCAAGGGGACCAGCATTATTTGAAAACTAAAATACATTTTAAAAACTAAACATCCAAGAAAAAAAAATATTCAACTTAAAACTGTATTTGGCCACATAATTTATTTATTGATCATAAAACAACCCAAAAAAATTATCCTGCTTCCAACACATTATAACATGTTTAGAAAGCTATACCAACGTCTAATCATATGCACCCAAATACCACTTTGAAATCAAACACACAGCATGGAAAAAATTTAATTCCTTGGCCCAAAAAACCCCAATTACAAACATTATTTAAAAGGAAGACTGAAAAAAACATTGAATTCAGTAAACCCTTACAAAAGCGTTTCAACATAACAACCAAGCCATAACACAACCAAACCATGTTTATTAATAAACTATATAATTGCAATATAAATTCCAAATCACTATAATAAATTAAACAAATGTGTTATAGAGATGAAAAAAACTATTTTATAAATTTATTTGAAATAGAAATCACCAATGTAATGGCTTTATGAAAAAAATACATGGAAATGCCTACTAAAACCTCGTGCGATTGAAATGAAATTTCAATGGGAGGAATAAAGACACCTCATGGACTAATCACACACCCTAAATCCAACGGAAACCCGATATACACAATAACCATAACATTTTGGGATTCATCCACACAAAAACCCAACATGGAAACCCTAGAAATTATGTGAGAAGAGGAGAATATGGGGAAGAGATCATACTAGATGGAACCACCGGAGGGAGGAGCAACTTCCAGATAAAGGGCTGGAGTGGAGAATGCGTTCTTTAGAGGGTAAGGGGAAGAGGGTTGCATGTGGGAAAATTAGGGAGATAGGGGGTACGAGAAATGTGGGGGGAGTAAGGTGAAAAAATTGAATTCTGGTGGTGTTTGAGGGGTAAAGAAAATGGGGGTGTAATTAAAGATTAGTATGATTAGGGAGAGGGATAAAAAGAAGAAATAACTAGGGATAGAGGGGGATGACAGATAAATAATAGGGAGATGTGTGATTGGTGAGATGGGTGAAAAAGTGAAAATAATTAAATATATAGTGTTGTATGACGTGTGAGGGATAAATTAATGTGGTGTGGTGTGATTGAGGAGAGGGAGAAAGAAATGCAATTAATTAATGGTGAAAATGGGTGGGAGTGGAGAGTTGGGGTGTATGAGATAAAAAATATATGGGATGTGTGAGAGAATAAGGAGAGTGGGGTGTGGGTGGGGGTTAATTGCGGGAGAAGTGTGAGGCCTGGAGAATAAAAATAATAGGGATTAAAAACCATTAAAAAAATTTAACAACAATAACAATTAAAATAATTATATTTTATTTATAATATTTACAATGATAATAATAAGAATAATAATATTAATAATTACAAAAATTTAAATAATAACAATAATAACAAAAAATTTAATGACAACAATTATAATAATATTAATAATTATTTAATGAGGACAACGTCATAAATTTTATTAATGTTAATAATAATAATAACAATAAAAATAATATTAAGGATAATAATAATTTTTTTTGTTATCTTCTAAATAATAACAAAATTAATAACAACTAAATAATAATTTTATATATAACTATATTAATGATAAAAATATTATTTACAATTATAATTAAAAATAATAATCAACACTATATTGAGATTATTATTATATTATTAAAATTATCATCATTTCATTCTCATAATGTTATATTATTTTAAGTAATGGTTAACTACAGGGCTATCCAGGCCGACCGCATGGCTACAGCCAACGGTGTGATTGCCATGCACCAATCCAAAACCATCAAATAAATTAAATATCAATAAAATTTAGCATTCACTCAACCTGCACCTTGACAAGACTAAATGATTCCATGAAATAATAAAAATAAATAGTTTAATGTTCATGACGTGACAAAAATTTTACTCATGTGTACCTGGAGATTTTTGTCTCTATTATTGTATCATTGTTCAAGTTTCCTTACCGTCATTAATAGTCAGTTTTAAAATTTTCATTTATGAATAAATAATAAAATTATTTAATTATAATCATTTTATGGATAGTATAATAATTATATCATATGACATTGTTAACCTACCAATGTTATTTCTAGACATATGATCCATATATTATAAAATTACCTTACATGAACATATTTGATTAAATAATTGATTTTATACTGGAAAAATATATATGAAAAGGAATAATAAAATTGAAAATTTCTCTTAATAAAGTAATATTTTAACATAATATAATTATTCAGGAATACAATGAATGTATTCGATGAGTAATATTAAAGGTAAGTGGCACATTACAATAAAACCTTATTTGAAATTGTTTTAAAAATTAATTTTATAATTATTTTTCTTCCAAAATATTATTCTTATAATTATATTTTTTATTAATTTCAATGGTTAAAAAATAATTATAAATGTAATTTTATGTTACTATTTACTTGCATTATATGGTTTTAAAATAGAATCTTTTTCCCTGATTTATACAGGACATTTTGACTATCTTCAAAAATGGAAAAAAAGAATGTTCTGTTTTAACTTATAGTAAATAAATTTTTTTCCAACATTTGTAACTATTATTTATATTAGGATTCCATTACTATATTTCATTTTTCCATCAAATAGAATCTACAAACCATCTATGTGAAAAACCATTAAAATCTAATGATAGGATTTCCCAAATTTTTCTCTATTTCATTAGGTATTGTTTTTTCCTCAAGGAAAATTATATATGGGAATTGGGAGAATAACAAATCCACTGTGGGAATCATTATACCATGTGATACCATCATCGATGTTTTTTTTGAATAATTAATTTTCCATGTTTTTTGTTCTCTCCACAATGCCATTGTTTACATGATCTTATGATTCCATTTTCCTTCTATTATAAACCCACATTAACTACATGAATCCGACATGATTGAAAATATTTTTACATGGAAATAAATTAATTTAAAGAGGTAGGATAATACTATTTTTAAATGAATAATTATACCATTTAGGGTAAAAAATGTTATCATTTATGAAAAACATGTTTTATGAGTTCACATGTTTTTTAGAAAAGGGTCATAAATATTTTTTTCTATTATGATTACTTGTAATGTGTTTTATAAAAAAATTGGAAGTTTAGATAATTTCATGTGTAATTAAATGATAATTTGATCTCAATGTTTTTTAGGTTAAAGGTAAGCTCTCTATTACGATTCCATGGTATATAAATTGACAACTATGTTTCTTTATTGATTATTTTGTCAGATAGTAATGTTTTTTTGTTCATAAAATTTTCTAAAATTCATTCAATATGTTTTTAATGATGATAAAGGAAAAGTACGAGGTCATGATGAAAATTGTGAAGATTATATAGGGAATAAAAACAGGTTATATCATAAAAGTTTTATTCTGTCGAAATAATTGAAACTATATATAAGCATACATATTATGATGTAATATTATCATTATATGGGTGAAACCCTATATCATAAAAATCAAGACTATAATTATCCCCAAATGTTGCGAAAAGAATTAATGGAATAAAACAAAATATAATGCACTATTTTACATCTATTCACTACTCCCTCATCATACACATAAACATTGGTGTTTTTTGGTACATGTGTCCTGGGTTTAGGGGATGGGGTTCCTAGTAATTCATAAAATAGTTATGATGTCATCTATGAATATTCATCATACATATGGTTGATATCCTACCTTTATCTCTCCACCACCGACATTTCATCTCGTGTTAAAACATATAGAGATGATAAAAACCTTAAAGAACAAACTTATGATCACCGGAATCATGCCATTGGATTTGTGTCCTATATAGATGTAAATTTTTTTGTATTTTATTGATTTACTCACCATGAGCCTAGAAGGTTGGTTAACAAGTGAGTAGTACCTTTACCCTGATGAGGTCCATAAACCTTATAGGATGCGGCGTAGTTCCTCTATTCTAGAATATTTTTTCCTAAACCCCACTCACATTATGCATATAATATTATTTTTAATAATGTGATCATTTATTTCAATTTTGACATATCCCCTTAGAATAACACGAGATTTTTTATGAAACAATTTGTCAATTGATAATTGCTGGTATTTATTTGGTAGTGACTTATTGATGAATGGGACTAGTACGCCAGTAATCAGATTGCTTGTATAGTGAGTTATGGGTATCTTGTGACTATTATTGGATTTAATGGCATAAGGATGGTTATTTATCAACTAATTTAATGCCTTGGACATTAAGATAATTGTTGAGAAAGGAGTGATTTATTTTATCCCCCCTCTATCCACCCAGAGATGACTAGGTTCAGCTAGTGGTTATCATTTGATTAATGGGTTTCCTTATCCACCTCAAGGGAATATGGGAAATAGGGCTACTATATTGTAGGTTTGTTGGCTAGCGTCTTCCTTTCATATTTGTTTGTCTAAAAAAGAGATTATCACTAGAGTTCAGATCTAGGGAAACATTTACTATGTTGGGATACCTAGGCACTATTTTTTGTAATCTTTTTGCACCGGGTGCGACATATTCCCTTAATCACAAAATGATGGATTCAATGGTTTGATATACCATCACCACAGTATTGTGGTAGTTATGTAAAGGGAACTATGGTTTATTGTGGGGAATAAATTATTTGGATAGGATCTTTTATGTATCCCCTATGTGGGTTGACTTTAATGTGAGGTGTTTCCATTTATTGGTAAGGCTGGTTTAGTTAAACTTTGAGGATGTTGTGCAAGTAGGATTATTCCTCTATAGTTTCCTTCCAATTTAGGGATTTCTAATGATTCAGTTGAGTTAGCATATCGAGTTAAACATTGTGTCCATATTGGATAGGTTTAATTTTTTCTCTATTATATTTTGATTTCTATTTAATAGTTTGAGGTTTCATTTGGTTTATTTGGGTGGTGTTTTGTTTTGTCGGAATGTTTTAACTAATAAGAGGCCTTATTTCCAATTCATTTTGGGCGTGACTAATTGATATTTTTATTCTCACCCATACATGGGATCTATGGACTACAATATTTTATGTAAAAAATTTTATGTATTTAGATGTATTATATAATCCTATTGATTACAAGACTAGTGGAGCTAGGGGAGCATAAGGATGAATTAATTTGATGTGTTTCACTATAGGAGATGATCATAGCTAAGGATAACACAACATAGTCATCTCCCTATTCCTAGAGGATGGAGTATTGGTACCTAATATTAATTTCCCATTATTTTATACATTATACCATATTATCCTTTGAATATCAAAATATTTCTAGTAGTTAAATTAATATATTTTTCTATTTTTTTATTAATCATCATCTGTTGTGGGTGTCTTCCATCTTGTCAGTTTGGTGGTTTTTCACTATAGGATTATTAGTCAATAATGTCCCATTGTGTTTCTATGCCTTCTTAGTTCAATTCACCAGCCCATGTAATTTTATAATCTATATTGGGGTGTCTAGGTAAGGTCCCTACATGTCCTAGTCAAGACATGGTGGATTAGATCATTCCATATTGGTTTCCGAGAGGGTCCTTCATAGGAAAGAATTCTTGATTTAGCTGCCTCAAGAGTATGGAATGGCACATCTGGGGTGAAAATATTTGAGGATCATAGGATTAATTTTTTAATAGGGAACTGACATGGGGTTTGGTAGTTGATGCATTCATACTCATGGAATTTTATAATCTGGATGGCATTCATTGTTTCTTAAAACATTGGTCACATGGTATAGTTCTGTAGGAAAATGTGTCATTTAGTATTATATGAGTTTTTTTATTCTAGATTGTGACATTATTTCGTTCTATGTAAACTAAAAATTGATGATTTTTTCCCCAAATTAATATTATTTAACTATAGTCATGTTGTATACCTTCCACGAATTATTAGATCCCCCAAGACTACCCACATATGTGGTGGATTTCTGGGAGAATCTCTCTGAATTTTCTTATTGTAAATATTATGTTCTAATTGGGTAGGTACCCCTACATGTTTTTTATATATTATAATTAGCATATAATTTTTATTCATCATTACACTTATCAATCAGATTATATTGGATATGTTGCCTCTATTATGGTTGTTAACCCCTTTTCTGAACTGTAATTTTTTATTAGTATTAAGTATCTCATATGTGACAATGGAGTTCAACACCAACCATAATATATGGGTATATGGTAATAAAATAAAATAATGGGTAATGGGTTCTCTATCGATTCATGGTTCTAACACCACCTCAATTTAAATGATTTGCGGGACACCACTATTGAATAGATGGGTCAATACCCCTACTTGGATGGGAGAGGTAAATCTATTTGTGAGGGCATGTCATTATAATGAGTCGAAACGTAGTTATATTGATTATATGATTTTATATTGCATCATGTTCTTTATGTGGGTCGTACATGGGATTTGTATATCCCCCCATGACATGTTTGGGTCTTGTTTTGGAATGGGGTCAATACCCAGTTGATCTGAATGATGTTCGGGTAATCTTTATTGTAGTATAGTTTGGTTCCGCATGTGAAGTAGGGTTTTTGTCCTTTATTTAAAGAGGTACACATTTTTAATTTGGTAATTACCCTTTTAGTTTAGATGAGGAAAGGTTCCCTCATTCTACATAATAGTATTTCCTCCATTTTGCAATATGGAGTTGGTCCAAAATCTATATAGTGTGATGTTTAGTGAGATTCGATGTATTATAATTCTACCATTTGTGTGATACTTTACAAATATTATATGGTATGTGATCTACCATAGATAAGGTCAGTATCACCATTATTAATTTATAGAAACTTGATGAATTATGGGTCCCTCTACATATACCAATTATCAAAGAACATTTGGTTGAATTGATGTTTAGTGTGTTCTCTTGACCATTGATTTACTCTAGGGAGATCCATGACTTATATTGATGGTTACTGATATAATCATTCGATAAATTATTGATTATTATAGAGATTAGGATTTTAGTATAATGATCCATGATCTATTCGGTGCTCCTCTACAGAACGCAATGCATCCATTCTGATGATATCATGTCTCACGGTTGGTTGAATGATGAAGATCTTCAATAATAACTATCAGTTAGCATGGGATTCAAATTGAAGGAATAAATAGGGCTAAAAATGAACATGGTTTGTTATATAACTATTTTTTATATTTTTTTATTTTGTTACACAAACACATAATATCACTGAATGTTTTGTTTATGCTCAGAGTATCAGAGTTCCATATAGGGAATTTGGACCGGGGTAGTGAGTCCTTATATGTCCATTGTAGTTGGTAATTCATATTTGTTTCAACCAATAATAAGAAATATAATTGGGGTGAATTATTTAGGTTTAACAAAATGTCATAGATATAGTCATTTTGGTGTTTATTTTCTAATGGGTTCTCACCCTTCTATCATGTTTTGGTGTGTGACTGGTTTTCCATAGTGTTTTGGTGATCGAGTTAATGTATCAAAAAAAATCATTGAGAGTAGGGATTATCAAGTGATATTGAACATCTGTTACTGTTTGTATAATAATACTTTCTAGGATCTCATGCAGGGCTATAACCAACATCTGAGAGTTGTGAGGTCTAAATAATCGGTGTAAATATGCATATGTTTTTCATTTTCATCAAATAAATCCTTTTTCATTGTTCATCATGAATCCCATTATGGTGGGACTTTTTTTAATGGACCACACCATCCTGGTCTTTTACATTTCCATATTATTGTGTTTGGACTATCCTAGGGACCATCATTGACTCCTTAATGGGTTTTCCAGATTATTAGGGTGAATGAACGGTGGTATTGATCGGTGATAGGTGGCACTGATGGTCTTTGGTGGCACCAACAAGCATCAGTGGCACTAACGGTTATCGATGGCACTGATGGGTCATCCATAGCATTGATCGATGGTGGTTTCATAGTGAGTGTTCCATGGAAACAGTGACATGGTGATGGTGTCAGGGCGATGGTGCTAGGGCGACAATGACATACTTAACAATGAGTCCTTCACTAATACCCAAGACCTTCCAGTTTTCCCCCAAAATGTATCTTTTGATGTAAGAGCATTTTAATACCCCTTTATAATCCTTTTAACGCCTGTAAAATATGTTTTAACCCCCCATTAATTGGGTAACCCTTGGGTTATAAAATCGTGGGACTTTTTTATTGGTGTCATGCTCTTCCCTTGCCTTCCAACTCCACCTATTTACATTGTTTCCTCTGTTTAGAATATATCTATTAACTCACATATTTTATCTCCACCAATCTGTGGAGAACTATAAAATAAAAATTAATTCCATCATGTGTAACCTCCCCACCATGTGGAGGAACCACGGTCTACCATTAAATTCATTCATGATTTCATATCGCATTACTCCAGTATCTGGACTTTACCACAAGGAGTTCTTTCAATTTGTTTTCCTAGGTCTCATTTACATTCCTAGGTGTGTTTAGTTTCCCTCTTCCTGAGACGTTTTGTTCACCTATGTTGGAGCCTTTCCATGTCACCATTAGTTTCCTCGTAGTTCTTTCTCTACAAGTTGCACATCCCATGTTCTTGGGGAAGAGAGGAAACACTGATCTTTGATCATCCATGTTGGTGTTTTCCATCATCTCTCTTACTATGTATTATGTAGGGTGGGTATGGTAACGATTCCTTGGGGAATGGATAAAAGAAAATCATAACAAATATGATAAAAAAAGTTAAGGAATGAAGGGGTTTGTTTATTTGTGATGTTTCTATACTCCTTTATCTTCACTTATATGTTGTGTATGGTCTGTTTTTACACCCAATGAAAATAGTAGTCATTGTCGGTCCTTTCAATCACACTAATGAATGAAATCAATTCAAGAAAATCATGGGATTCAATGGATATAACATGGAAACCAGTTAATCATGCATACTTGGTTGATCGAATGGATACACATTAAATAAGAACCCTTGTGTTATCACCCATTTTAACTATGCTGAAGGAAGGAACTAAATGAATTGTGTGGTTTAAACTGGAAAACATCCTTTCTCTGTTTTGGTGATATATGTTGTTGTCATGCATGACTCTTGTGGGGTGATGTGTATGGGGATGTGATCCCCTAATGTGTATTTTTTGTCTTATGGATTTGTTTTTGTATTTAGGGGCTTGTATTTGTTCTAGTACATTGGGATATCTCACATATCCCTATGGTTGTAGTGACATTACAAGAGAACCTAGTGTGAATGATTTAATTGTTGCTTTGCTGTTTTCATATTCATGGCATGTGGTTATTCCTGTTAGTTCCCCAGTAGTGGAGGATTATTATTTTTCTAAAGGAATAACTTGAACATAATATCAATAATGGGTGGTTCTCTAGTTTTGGTTTTTATTCTTTGTGCATTAATGAATAATAATGAGGGTGTTTTTGTAATGGATGGTTTCATGACCCCTAGGTTGGGATGAGGTATTGTTTACCTATATGTATGTATTTAATTCAGATTTCTCTTATTCACACCCCACCCAAGGTGAGTGCATCATGCCGAACACCCCCATTTCATGGGGGAGGGTGTTTTTCCAACATCTTTTCGAGTGGATGGTTATTATCTCATTTTATGATCCCTCTCTTATGTATCCAAAGACTCTTCGGGTAGGCTGTGACTGCCTGACTTCCATTATAGATCATGATTATTTGGACAGGGTACATTATGGGGGTTGTCCCAGGTGTGTGCGGGTAGGGTTGTTTCCCGAATGTCTTCAGGATGTGGCCCAGGGGTACTCAGGCATGGCTTTCATTTTTGGGGCCTAGGTGTCTATGGGTGGGGACATGTGGTTGGTGTGTCCCATGTGTCTTCAGGAGTTAATGTATGTGGTAGCACCATTGTCTGTGGGTTGGATGTGTGGTGGCATTGTCTCACAAGTTTGTTGTTGGTGTGGAAGTGGGAAATCACTAAGAATGGATGGGGAGGTATGACACGTAGTATGTCTTCAATTACCTTTGGTAATGTTGTGCGGGGTACCCAATCATCGAAGTGTTATTACTATTTTTTAATTTACTTGAGATATTTTAGGAGCATGACCTGGTGAGATTTGGGTGGATAGTTTCCATTCATGGTCCTTTGTTTGTCTCTTTTTTTCAGGGGTAATTAGAATTCCACCCCACCTGTGCATGAGAGGCTTTGGGTTTTCCCTAATGATTATACCTGTATACTCACCCTACGTATATAAAACTGCTTTATGGTTTCTAAGAGGTCTTCAATGACCATGTTGTACTGTACTAGATTAGACATTGGAATAGTTTTTTGTAATTTTTATATTCTTTTAGTACCTTTCCTTATGAGTTATCTAGTAATTTTATGGATTTACCTCTGAACATGCATATAGAAATGGTTGTTGGCATCATTTTTTCCTTCAGTTTTTGACTTTATTGCAATGTTTCCATCGTATCTCCCAATCCTACTACATAAAAAGGGAAATTAATTCTATATTACGTGAGATTATATTCCATTGGTTCTACTTGCGACTCTGTGGCCTATTGAAGGCAGGAATCAGGGGTCATTATCTCTCCTTCATCTTGAGGAAGGAAGGGCCTGAATGTTTGAGGTCCCTTCCTCATCTTAATGTCAGTGTATAATCATAGAACGATATCAAAGTAAAGGGTGGGGTATATGATGGAGGTCGGGGTTAGTGACAATAATGATTTCATAGGATTGTTGGGAAATAGTGTTAGGAAATCTTGTTTCTTGAAATAGGCCCAGGAATACTGGCTAGGAAATGAAATTTTAGGGCCCCCATGATCCAATGAATGGACTGTGGACCAACAGAATGATGAAGTGAGGCTTGACTAATTTCATGGTAGAGACCCTAAGAAAGGTACATGAATCATAATTATTTGATTTCATGTGTGATCTGGGTATTTTGGGAAATTAAAATAACCAAAATTTAAATGAAATCTTCTAAACTACTCAGTGTTAAGAATTCCATGTTTTCTTTGAAGCTATGACACCCAAATGATATCCATGAGTAATTTGGGTGATCGAGGTCGAGGAGGATGATCTGGATAATCAGCCGGGGGCTGATCGATATGAAAAGTATGACCACTGGTAAAAGACACTTGCTGAATTTATGTGGCAGACACTCGGGAACTACGAGGGCAACATCTTAGACATGGAGATAGAATGATATCTTGAGGATTTTGTTATGTATTTCAACCTGATCTAGGATCCGGCTGAGTACTGGGTTCCGGTGGTATCTAATATGATGGGGGGAGCAACCCGTTTGTGGGGTAAGATGTACCTAGGAGAGAGGATAGATATTGAGATATCGTGGGTAGATGACAAGAAAGAGATTCAGGTAGAATTAATTTCTTCTAGGATTAAGGATGAGAAGAGGCCCAAGTTACCCTCCGTCTAGAAATAGTGTATGTTTGTGAGGGAGTTAGGGATCCCATTTAAGGATCTCATTTTTTTCCTCTGGACCGCTTTCCTGATAAGGAGTCTCAGTAAAGACATTTAAATGAGGCACTATGACCTTCTCTTCAGTAGGATTTTACTCATTTCACTCTACTGATGTACCTGGAGTTTCAGAAGTAGGCTAAATTAGTGGAGAGGATGCACAAGCTTAGAGGTGAACCGCTAGAGGATTTCCATATGTGGTCGTCCAAGAGAGTGGTTGTTAGCAGCATTCATCCAGCATTAGGGTCATCTATGTTTCCCCTATTGTGGGGCATGCCTCATTAGATCCTATTTTGAAATCCCGGTTCGCTCACTTTCTATATGAGCCTAGGACTGAGGTTCTTTATTTTTGGTAGTTGTTCCCACCTTTGAAATTAGTTTTCGTACTGAGTGCAGTATAGTGGGGGTGGGAAGTACAGTTCCCTCATAAGTAGTAGTAGTTTCCAGCAAGGCCTTTTTAGAAATCGTAGTAGGGACAATGAGCTCCCTCTTCTCTGAGGGATGACATTTCAAGGAGAGAACATCCTCAGGGTTCTCCTTATAGACTTTGAATAGTGATTGTTCGGGGGGGAGAAAGGTGAGGGGGAGAGGAACTTGGAAAGGGATGTTGCATGGCATAGAGGCATTAATTCCAATAGTTCCAAAGTTCGTTTATGGTTGGATCATCTTGTTTAGTACTCTTTCCTATTCCATGTTTGATTTGGGAGATTTTCACTACATTGTTGCACCTACTTTACCCCATTCCTTGAGTCTATACATTGAGAGACTTCTCATTCCTCTAGTATTGATTATTCTAGTCAGAGGTCAGACTAGTTTTCCTTATGTTTTATGGGGATGAAGATTGATGGTAGGGCCACATCATCCCAGTGGGGACATTCATGTTCTATAGATGAAACCATATGATGTCATATTAGGCATCAACAAGAAGTTCGATGTCTGTTCGATTATAGAATGATTTAAGATAAGGGTTGTGTTTTTTTTATACGGATGACCAATGTGTGACTTTTTCGGTGAGAGGGGTTTCCAGGAGGACATATGGCAAGTGGACCCCCTTATTTCCATGATAGATGAGCTGTCAGTGGAGTCGGATGATGCAGAGATGGTGGATATCGCATGGGTGATCAGTGAGTTCCTAGATAAATTCTATAGAGAGGTGCTCACTCTACCCCCCTCAACATGATGTTGATTTTGAGATAGACTATCAACCTGGTGCGTGTCTAATTTTAATGTCTCTATATCAGATGGCGCCTTCAGAGTTTCTGGAGTATCAGATTGATATTGATGATCTGATGAAGAAGGGTTTTATTAGAGCAAGCATTTCACCATGGCGTGCTCATTTCTTGTTCACAATGAAGGCATATGGTGGTCTCATGTTGTGTATAAACTACCAATGTCTGAATAAGGTTATGGTAAAAACCTATTACCCCCTCCTGAGGATTGAAAATATTTTTAACTAGTTGAAGGAAAAAGGTTGGTTCTCTAAGATCAACCTCTGATCAGGGTATCACTGGTTGAGGGTGAAGGAGGCTGACATCGCTAATATTTCATTCTGCTGATGATATGGGGACATTGAGTTCGTGGTCATGTCATTCGGTGTTAATAATTCTATAGAAATTTTCATTGTTCTCAAGAACTCAGTTTTACATGAGTATCTAGACTAGTTCATAATCATGTTTAACGATGAAATCCTAATCTAATCATGATCATAGGAGGATCACGCCAAGAATCACAGGACATTTTTAGAGGTCCTCCGACATCACCATATCTTCGGGAAGTTGTCTATTGGTAAGGTCTTGACATGATAGGTGCACTTCCTATGACACGTGTTGTCCTAGAAGGGAATAGATGTGGACACGTTGAAGGTCCAAGTGTTTGTTTCTAGGGAAGCACCCAAGAATGAATCAGATTTTCATGGTTTTAGGGGTCTAGTAGGTTACTACTGAAGGCCAGTACCCATGTTATATCGAGATGCATCACCATTGACATCCATGAACAAGAATGACCAGGGTTTTGTATTGTGTGAGTAGTGCAATGTAGCCTTCAACTATTTAATGTGGATGTTGGTCAGTTCCCCACTAATTTGGTTTCTAGAAGAAGGTGTAGTGTTTTAAGAGTTCAGCAATGCTTCAGGCCTTGGCTAAGGATGTGAGCTGATGCAGTAGCTGAGAGTGATCTCTTATGGGTCTAGGAATATACATCCTCATGAACCTAACTATGCCACCCATGAACTAGTGCTTGGTGTGGAACTGTTCTCACTAAAGATGATGCAACATTACCTCATCGGGGAGTTCTTTGTGGTCTTCATTGTTTATAGGACCATGAGGTATATATTCTCTAAATGCAACCTGAACATGCGAAAATGGAGGTGGATGTAGTTCCTTCAGGACTATCTCTTTGAGATTTTCTACACCTCATAGAAGGCGAACATGGTGGCAGAACGCCTAAGTAGTAAGACTCGGAATTATTTGGTTATAGAATTAGTAGATTCTTCAAAGGAGATGGGGGAGTTATCAACCTTGCACCTGGATGCATGGGTGGAGGATGATTGGGGATACCTATCCTAGATGATGGTGTAGTATTACTTTGTATAGCAGCTGGAGGAGTCTATGTGGTGGGACTTAAATGCCAAACTGGTGAAAGATCATGTTAGCTAGGTAAATTCACTAGAAGTATGGTTGAAAGACGTAATTAATCAGATGATGTTTCATGGAAATCTGTTCATCCCAGTGGTGATGCATGACAGAGTTCTCGAAGTCATCCACCACTCACCTCTTGCTATACACCTAGGATTTTCAATGATGTAACAGAGCCTAATAGGTATGTTTTGGTGTCCTGGGGTGAAGCAAGCAGTGGTAGAGTTTGTGGCAATGTGGCTCTCGTGTTAGTAGGTGAAAGCTGATGACCTTGTTTCGAGCGTTCTGTTGCAGCCTATAGACGTCCCAAAGTAGAAGTGGGATGACATATCTTTTTATTTAATCATGGGACTAACCAGGGTTCATGTAGGATTCTATTCTATCTGGGTGGGGGTAGACTAGGTTTAAAAATCAGCTCACATCCTGAAAATCATGGAGTCGAGTGTCATGGATTCCTTAGAAAAGAGCTACGTGGAAGAGGTTATGCGGTTGCATGGAGTTATGAAAACTGTAGTCTCGAATCGAGATACACAATTTACTTCATGATTTTGGAAAGGATTGAATCATGCCTTTGTCACCCAACTATGCCTCATCACTTATTTACACCCTTAGGTGGATGGGTAGATAGATAGGACCATCTAGACATTAGTGGACATGGATCAGGCATGTGTTCTAGAATTCAGAGGATCGTGGGTGTAATACATCCCACTAGTGTAGTGTTCCTATTTCAATATATATCACTCTAACATTGGAAATGACATCTGTGAATGCTATTACGGAAGACCGTCTCATTCACCTGTGTGTGAGACAGAGGTTGGGGAGGCAAGCATTCTTATCTTAGAGCTGGTGCAAGGAATGACGGAGAAGGTACAACTTGTACTTGAGGGGATGAAGGTGGATCAAGACAATTATAAGTCATACTCCGACCATAGGAGGAGACACATGGAGTTTGTGGTTGGGGTATGTGTTCTTAAATGTCTCCCCTCATTGTGGGAAAATGAGTTTCGGCTAATGGAGTAATCTTTCTCCCAGGTACGTCGGACCCTTCGCGCTACTGTAATGGGTCAGCGAAGTGGACGATTAGCTGGTGCAACCATTACTGCTACTGGGGTGGAATGACATATTCCATGGGTCTCAGCTCTATAAGTATCCACACAATTATTCTAACATCCTCAACTGGGGAGAGCTGGATATCAAGGATGACGAAACATTCATGTATTAATAGATGAGGATTGATGATTGTTAGGAGAATGTGCTTCATGATTGAACTATTACCTTTGGTTCACGTTCTATGGAGGCGTGGTTTCCATGAACAGAGTATGTGGAAACGAGAATCACATATTCTCTCCTAGTTTAGAGAGATATCTTAACTTTTTTTATGGTTTGTTTTTTACTTGATGGTGATGTAACACTTTAAATTTTTAACTTCGGGATGTGTTGTTTCACAAGATCTCTGAATGTGTGTGAAGATAGTCCTAACGAAGGGGATAGAAAGACTATATACCTTCTCAAGACACATTAAAGTGTATTCAATTTACCCATAGAGTGGGAGTCAGTGACGCATAAAGAAGATAGTATTTTTAATTGGGGGAAGGGACACTGTAATCCATATGTCTATATAGTGATGCCTTCTTTTGTTGTAAGATTACATGGGGAAAATATCAGTGTTGTATCCTTGTTAGTGTATGTGATAGATGACGGAGATGTGTTCCTAGATATCAAGATTGTTGCGGCTATTGAACAACTCTTGGGTGGTATGTGTATGAGAGGTATCTTTTGAGGTTGTTGCTCGGACCCCTCTCTTTTCATTGGGTTTATACTAAATTCTTGAGGACAAGAATAGTTGGAGATTTATAAGATGAAATGGCCTAGACACTCCTATTCGTTTAATTTTCCAAATTATTATTTTTTGAAGTGTCTTTGGGAACATCAGTGAGGCATTTCAGAGTTTTCATAATTTTCAGGGAGAACAAACGGTGGAACAGACATGCATCAGAGGCACCAATGGGAGATCAGTGGAACCAATTTTTCATCCATAGAACAGATCGCCGATGGTGCTAGGGATGCGGTTCCAGGGCAACGGTGCTTGGGTGACAATGCCATGGATAAGGTGCGTTGGATACAGTTCCATGGTGATGGTGACTCACATAATAGAGATTCGTCCTCATTTTTTATTAGACCATTTAGTTTTTCCCCAATAATGTAATTTATTACATAAAATTGTTTTAATACCGCTTTCAAAGACTTTTAATGTGAGTACAGTATGTTTTATCCCATCCCCATTAATTGGGTAAACCCGGGGTTATCAAAACATGGGTTGTTTTCCACGGTGTCATACCCTTCCCCGCACTTTCTAGATCCACCTTGTTATCTGGTTTCCTCTTTTTAAAAGATATCTATCAACTCACAGTTTTTATCACCAAATCACTGAAGTGAATTATTAAATTACAATTAAATATATCTTGTGTATCCTCCCAACCATGTAGAGGAACCATGATCTACCTTCCAATCCATTCATAATTTCAAATCCTAAAACTCCATGATCTGTCCATTATCACACGAAGTTCATTTATTTCATTATCCCAAGTCAATTTACCTTTCATTGGTGCGTTTGATGTCCTTCTTCCTAATACATGTTTTATGCCCATGTTGGAGCCTTTATTTGTACCCTTTTTATTTCATGGAGTTCTTTATCTGCAAGTCACACATCCCCTGTATTGGTGTGGGGAGAAAACTCTGATCTTTGATAATCCATGTACGTGTTTTTCTTTGTCTCTTTTGTTATGTATCATACGGGGTGGGTATGGTAATGTTTCCTTGGGGTATAGATGATAAAAAATTTAATGTAGAAAATAAATGGACTATATGGACTGAAGGGGTGTTTTTTGTGGTGATAATTTTGTACTCCATTATCGTAACTTATTTGTTGTGAATTTAATACGCCCACTAAAAATAGTTGTTATTGGTGGTCCTTTCTTGCACACTAATGAAACTATGTTTTCCTGGAAAATCATGTTATTTAATGGCTATAACATGGAAACTATTTAATAATGAAAACTCATTTGATTAAATAGATACATGATGAAAAACAACCCTTTTTTGATCACCATGGTTAACCAGGCAGAAGGAAGTAACTAAATGAATTGTTTGGTTTTAACTAGAAACATCCTTTCTCTGTTTTGGTGAAATATGTGGTTCTACTACTTCATGATTATGTGGTGATGTGTATGGAGATGGGATCCCCTATTGTGTTGTTTTTTGCTTATGGATTTGTTCCCATAATTTGGGGCTATGATTGGTTCCAGTACATTGAATGATCTCATGGATCCATTTTTTTTGTTATGGCATTACAAGAAAATTGAGTGTGAATTCATAAATTGTGGCATACCTGTTTTCCATTTCTTTGTGTGTGGTTATTCTAGTTAGTTTCTAGAGAGTGGAGGAATATTTTTTTTTTAATAGAATAACTTGAACATAATAACAAGAATGGGTTTGTAAAGACCCGTAAAATTCAAGGGAAAATTTTTTTTCTTAATTTTCTTTGGAATTTTACAAGAACGTGGTTTCTGACGGCACCTGATTCCGAGGCCCGGAGTGCCCGGAATCAATTTCCGAATTTTGGCTCAGGTACGTTCAGTGAGCGAATGAGAGGGAATTTCTAACTTTTGATCCGGTGCTCGGAATTGAAATCTGAGGGCACCGATGAACTCGCAACGCCGATATTCGCTTAAGGAGACATTTTTCGAGGTTGCGTTTATTTCGGGTTGAGAGTTAGTTTTTGGGAGATTTATAAAAAGTTGAATAAAAAAATGTGGAATTCTTTTTATTTTACTTTTGTTGGTTTACTTCTCTCAAAGGGGGTTAGGGGTGGGACCCACACCCACTTAACCTCCCTTGAGAGGATTAAGTGTGGTGGGACCCATACGAAACTAAACCTTTCATTTTCTCCCTTAAACTCCCCTTTTAAATTAAGTTGGCTAGTTGGGTTAATTAATGGCTTGAGTTGTCTTAATTCAAACCTTTGAAATTCAAATGGTTTGGTTGAGTTAATAAAATAACCATTAGCTTATTCTTTCTTTGGTGAGAATTTTTTTAGCCAACTTGTGAGGATTTTTGAGAGCTCCTCCTCCTTTTTCTTCAACTTTGACGAAGAACGCTCAAACTCCGACGAAGAACGCTCAAACTCCGACGAAGAACGCCGCTCCTCTCTTCTTCGTCTTCCGTGTCAACGAGAGGAAACGCCGCTTCCTCCTCGGACTCCCTTCGTCGACATAAGAATATTCGCCAATGACTTACCTCTTCGTCGTCGGATTTGACGAACGATTACCGTGACGCCAACCTCCGCGATGTTGTCTTCCGCGGGACGTTGACAAATCGTCGAACATATACCCAAGGTAGGGGTTGTTGATTTTTGTTTAATTATTATTCTTGTTCGTGGTTCTAGTATGATTAACGAAAGGATTTTTAAGATGTGTTATCATTTAACGTGAGGGGGCCGGACCGCATGAACACGGCCGAACCCCCTCCATCGTTCATCTTGATTTACCTTGCGGGTGGAAACAAGGTGGCGTGGTGCCGTCGCACCATGCGGTTAATCGTGCGATTATATTACGCGACGCCGTCGCGCCGCGCCATGGAAGAATCATCAAGAACGCGACGCCGTCGCGCCGCATTGAAGGAAATAAAAGGCGCGACGGAGGGGCATGGTGCCGTCGCACCACGCCGGACGACGAACACCGCGGCCGGTTCCGGGCCGCGGCGGGACGAGAAGACCGGCGGCCGGGCCGCCGGCGTCGGAAGCTGGAAAGGGGACCGGATTTTCTGGTCCCGTTGGAGAAAACCGGCCGGCAGTTGGCCGGCCGGAAGGTCAAAGGCCGGGGGAAAAATAATCCCCCGGCCAGCTTCTAAAACCCCCCCTCATTTATGAGGGGGCGGTTTCCTTGACAGGGGGGGGGGGGGCAGGAGGCCCCCCAGTTCCCTTCAAAGCAGCCCCCCCCCCCCCACGAAGGGGGGGCGGTTTCCAAAAGGGGCGCGGCATAATGTCGCGCCGCCTTTCCAAGATGCGGGGGGATTTGCCCCCCCCCCCCCCCCCGCGCGCTGCCTCTGTGCGGCGCCAGGCCGTCGCGGCCGCCGCGCCGCCGGCCGGCCGGGCCGGGGCGACCCGGTTTGGGTCGGCCCGGACCCGGACCCCCCGTTTCGAATCAGTTTCGGTCTTTTGGCCATAACATGAGCCACGGACCTCCGATTGACGAACCGTCTACGGAAACGCGATCCTTGGATCGAGACGGTCGTTTCGGTATATCGCACTCAAGGTTTTGGAATACTTTGAGTTCGGCCGGGTTGGTTCGTTCACGAAACCAACCGGGCCTTCGGAGCGGAAACACTCATATCTTGAGCTACGGATGTCCGATTGACATACCGTCAGCTTTGTTGTGTTCCTCTTAGTGAGACGGATCTTTTGGCGTACTCCGACCGAGGTTTGGACGCAGGTGGAGTACGGTCGGGTTGGTTTTGCCTTAAAAACCAACCGGGCCCCGGGGACGAAAATGCCAATAACTCTCAGACCGGGCGTCCGAACGACGCGTCGTCTGTTGCGTTGAGTTCCTGTTGTCGATACGGAACTTTTGGATACATCAACTCTAGACTTTGTGACAGTTGATGTATCAGCCTCTCGGCTCGTGGAGCAGACCCTCCAAACGAGCTTGCTGTGTGCGGGAACCCTAGTGCTGGCTGCGACTGTTACTGTAACTACTACTACTACTACTGCTACTGTGACTACGACGACGACAGTACAGAGATCCTGTGTGGATTCGACGACGACGACTTCAGCACTCAGTGATCCTACGTGGATCAGTGCTACAGGTCCTGTGTGGGCCCGATCCTGTGTGGGTCCGATCCTGTGTGGGTCTTTGCGCTCAGCGGTCCTGTGTGAACCAGCGCCTACAGGTCCTACGTGGGCCCGATCCTGTGTGGGTCTTTTGCGGGGGTTAGTTACCTATCGATCCTTCGTGGGTCCGACGACTTAGATGGATCAGAGATCATCTTTATCGTCTTTCGAAGAAGTATACCTGTGTGAGCTGAATCCTGCTGCTTTCCTGTGTGGATTGTGTTATGCTATCCTGTGTGGATTACGTTTTTCTTTCCTGTGTGGAATACGTTTACTTTCCTGTGTGGACTGAGTTGTACTTGGGCTCGGAGGTTGGAGCGTATTTGAAATTGATGACTTAGGTATATGTATGGGCATATACCTAAGCAGTGTCGGTTATTACTTCGTGATTGTTGCTTTCTTCGTGGTTTATCCTTTGTGGATTTGAGAGACCTTCAGGGGTCTCGGGGTCTCTACTGAGTAGCTTATAATCACCCCTGCACGGGCTTTGCCCGCACTACGTTGTGTTGGTTGCAGACGACGGACAGCGTTGACCTTAGCTGAGGCTTGCAGAGCGGGACGGTACCCGGAGGTGGACCACTGGGCGGGACGTGCTCGGAGTGGACGGCGGGACCCGTGGAGCAGAGGAGCTATCTGTACCCACCCTTCAGGTGGGATTTCCAGTGGATAGCTCGGTGTAGCGGCTTTTACCTTTCAGTTGCTGTTTTCCTTTTCGAGTTGTACTTTACTTTCAGTTTGAGTTTGTATACTGGCCCATTTACTTTTCCGCACTTTCAGTTGTACTCTGCTTTTGCTTAGTGTTTACTTTCCGCTTGCTTTCTCTGTGGTGTTTGTTTACTTTACAAAGGCAATTCCTTCCCATTTTACCGGGATTTACGCCTTGGTGCTAGTCGCCAGCCCCTGGCCTATGGAAGGCGGGCTTGGGGTAGTCACGACACGGACCCCGAGGGCGGGTCGTGACAAATTGGTATCAGAGGAGTTCGGTTCTACCGCGAACTCTGATCTATTCTATGTGAAGCAATAATGTTTAGCGTATTGAGTATGGTTATCAGTCCAGGGAGTCCAGTGTTGGTGCGGCGGCCGACGTATTCGTACACCAGGACCCTGACTTCTGATTTCCGACTTAATGCACAAAAACATTGATTGCGTGTGTGTTTCAAAGTTTTCATTGTGATTACTTATATCAGCTCACCAGGTATACTGTTCTGACCGTGGCGCACCTGTTTCCTTTTCAGGATGGCCCCACGACGGCAGCCAGCTAGGGTTCCGAGAGTCGAGCGTGACGACAGCCCACCGAGCGACGAGGCCTCGGTGCAGGTCCCTTTGTCAGCAGTGGCACCGGCAGTAGCTCTACCCGCCGAGCCCCCGATGCTTCCAGCAGCTGCCGCTGACGATGCACGTCGCCTCAGCGCACTGCATGAGTTTCAGCGCCAGCGACCACCCAGGTTTCGCGGGGAGACGGATCCCCAGGCAGCAGAGGACTGGCTGGAGGCAGTGGTACGAGTGTTTAGGCTAGTGAGGACACCCGCAGACCTCATGGTGATCCTCACTGCGAGCCTACTACACGCAGCAGCAGGACGATGGTGGAGCTTGATGCTCCAGGTGCACGATTAGGCATCTCTACTTTGGACGTACTTTGAGAGCCTCTTCCGCTCGGAGTTCGTCCTTGCCACCCTTCGTGCGGTGCGTATCCAGGAGCTTCTTCAGCTGCGGCAGGGCAGCATGACAATCGCTCAGTACTCGGCAAGATTTACCGATCTCTCGCGCTACTCGACCGACATGGTACGGGACCCATTCTCATGGGCCCAGACCTTCGAGCAGGGTTTGAGACACGAGATCAGGGCATCGCTGATCTCCCTCAGCATACCGACTCAGACAGGAGTACTGGAGCGGGCCCTTCTGATCGAGAGCTTCCTTGCTGAGTCTACACCAGCGCAGCGACCCACCGCAGGGCAGCACATGGCAGAGTCATTTGCAGCAGGCAGTCGACGGATGACTCAGGGGTCCAGACAGACCAGACCTTCAGGAAGACGACCTCAGGACACAGGCTCAGCAGTGCGGGGCACACAGCGAGGAGCCAGTCTTTCGAGAGGCAGACAGTGCTACTCGTGCGGCGGGCAGGGCCACATGGCTCGTGACTGCCCGACCCGCCGTGCCGAGGAGCAGCAGACGGTTGAGTGACCACCGAGGCAGAGGCAGAGGGTCAACCGGGGCGGTCCGCAGGGAGGAGGCGGACGAGGCAGAGGAGCTGGACGAGCAGCCGGTGGTGGGCGACGCTTTGAGGCTCTGCCACCACCACCACCAGGAGGTCCACCCCGACCACAGAGAGCTGGCGGGCAGAGACAGAGACAGCTCCAGGAAGCAGAGGCCTACGACCACGGCGCACCCAAGATGATTCGAGGTACTATCTGTGTCTATTCCACCCTTGATGCAGTTCTTATAGACACAGGAGCCAGTCACTCTTTCATAGCCGCTGCCCTTGTTCGGAGCTCGGAGATTCCGACAGAGCCGTTGGCTCGATCCTTACGGCTAGAGACTCCTACGGGAGAAGACTCGACGATTACGCACTGGTGCCAGCAGTGTGAGCTTACTCTAGGAGGCTAGAGCTTCGGCTGGGATCTTCTTGTAACAGCGTCGAGGCCTTACGACGTCATCTTGGGCATGGATTGGCTATCTACGGTCCATGCACAGATTGACTGTTTTAGGCGCAAGGTGCGATGTGTACGCACCGACGGGAGCAGGTTCACCTTCACCGGTGAGAAGGGAGCCTTTGCAGCACAGGATGGACTTCCGTGGAGGAGAGTACAGCCCATTACTCATCAGTTAGCTAGCCTCATCCTTGGAGCAGTTGACGTGCGGAGTCCTGGTTTTCCTGCAGTGGTGGATCAGTTTGCAGACGTTTTTCCCGATGACATTCCAGGACTACCTCTTCGCAGAGAGGTAGACTTTTATATTGACTTGTACCCCGGGACAGCCCCGATATCCACTCCAGCATATCGGATGGCCCCCGCCGAGCTTCGAGAGCTACGGGTACAGTTGGAGGACTTGCAGGGCAAGGGGTTCCTCCGACCCAGTGTTTCACCCTGGGCTTCCCCGATTTTGTTCGCCAAGAAGGCGGACGGAAGGTTGCGACTTTGTGTTGACTATCATAGCCTGAACCAGGTGACAGTGAGGAACAAGTATCCGCTACCGAGGATTGATGACCTCTTTGATCAGCTCAAGGGAGCACGGTGGTTCTCGAAGATAGACCTCAGGTCAGGCTATCATCAGCTCAGAGTCAGAGACGAGGATGTGCAGAAGACGGCTTTCAGATGTCGGTATGGCCACTATGAGTTCTTGGTTATGCCTTTCGGTGTAACCAATGCTCCAGCAGTGTTCGTGGCTCTCATGAACAGGATCTTTCAGCCATACCTCGATCGGTTTGTCGTGGTCTTCATCGACGACATTCTGATTTACTCTACGACACAGGAGGAGCACGCCTATCACTTGAGAGTTGTACTAGACACACTCCGAGAGCACCAGATTTATGGTAAACTCTCGAAGTTCCAATTCTGGATACGTGAGGTCCACTTCTTGGGACACGTTATCTCTGAGGCAGGAGTTGCAGTGGATCCCGCGAAGATTGAGGGTGTGTTAGCTTGGGAGCCACCCAGGAGCGTGACTGAGGTTCAGAGTTTCTTGGGACTAGCTGGATACTATCGGAGATTCGTGCCAGACTTCTCTAGAGTTGCGGCATCACTCACAGATTTGACGAAGAAGGGGAAACCCTTCGTGTGGTCTGACAGATGTCAGCAGAGCTTCCAAGAGCTGAGACAGAGATTGACTAGCGCACCTATCTTGAGGTTGCCCTAGGAGGGAGTAGGGTACGTAGTCTACTGTGATGCATCAGGGACCAGACTCGGATGTGTTCTGATGCAGGAGCTGGCAGTGATCGCCTATGGATCACGTCAGTTGAGGCCGCATGAGCAGAACTACGCTACCCATGACCTGGAGTTAGCAGCAGTGGTCTTCGCTCTGAAGACATGGCGACACTATCTGATGGGCGAGCGCTTTACAGTCTTTTCCGATCATCAGAGTCTCAGGTATATCTTCTCGCAGAAGGACCTGAACCTAAGACAGCGGCGATGGCTCGAGTTCCTCCAGGACTATGACTTTGAGATATTCTATACTCCTGGGAAGGGGAACGTAGTAGCCGATGCCCTCAGCAGGAGGACGGGCATTCAGCTACTTGAGGAGGCGACGGAGCAGCTAACCTCTTTGCAGATATCCTTCGTGGATAGAGATGGAGCAGCCTTCCTCCAGTCTCTCACAGTCACCCCTCCACTACTGCAGCGGGTCAGGGAGGCACAGCGTGAGGACGCTGACTGTGAGACACGGCATGCACAGATATCCTCGGGACAGGCACCTGATGGTTTCTCCCTTGGAGCAGAGCACGACATCCTTTTCAGAGGACGTACCATGGTACCAGTCGCTTTGCGAGAGGAAGTGCCGAGAGAGTTTCACACATCTCCTTTGTCGGTTCATCCTGGAGTGGCAAAGATGTACCAGGACCTCAGACGACAGCACTGGTGGCCGGGCATGAAGAAGGCAGTAGCAGAGTTCGTTTCTCGATGCCTCACCTGCCAGCAGGTGAAGGCAGAGCATCAGGTACCAGCAGGCTCGGTACAGCCCTTGGAGGTTCCGGAGTGGAAGTGGGACGGCATATCTATGGACTTCGTGACTGGACTTCCACGCACTTCCAGAGGTCACGACTCCATTTGGGTGATTGTTGACCGACTCACCAAGTCGGCACACTTCTTACCCATCAGAGAGCAGGGCTCAGTGGAGAGCTTGGGACGTCTCTACGTTCAGGAGATTGTGCGGCTCCACGGCGTGCCATCATCTATCGTATCCGATCGAGATGCCCGCTTTACTTCCCGGCTTTGGAAGGGGTTATAGGAGGCGTTCGGGATGCAGCTACGTCTGAGCACAGCCTTTCACCCTCAGATGGATGGTCAGACGGAGAGGACCATTCAGACTCTCGAGGACATGCTCCGTGCATGTGTTCTCGACTTTGGTCGTAGCTGGGAGGACCACCTACCCTTGGTGGAGTTTGCGTACAAAAACAGCTACCACTCCACCATCGGGATGGCACCGTACGAGGCGTTTTACGACCGACCTTGTAGATCTCCTTTGTGCTGGACAGACCCTGGAGAGTCAGCACTGGTGGGACTGGAGATGGTCCAGGCCACGACAGAGAAGGTCCAGGTCATCCAGGAGCGGATGAGGATAGCTCAGAGCCGGCAGAAGTCATATGCTGACAGGAGGCGGAGGCCACTAGATTTCGAGGATGGCGACCACGTCTTCTTGCGGGTCTCACCTCGACGTGGTATTTGGAGATTTGGCCGAGGCGGCAAGTTATCTCCACGCTTCATCGGACCCTTCCAGGTCCTCAGCAGGATTGGTGAGGTGGCTTATCGCCTGGCTCTACCACCTCAGTTGCACCGGGTGAACGACGTCTTCCACGTGTCTCAGCTGAGGAGATACGTGCACGACCCGACACACATCATTGACCATGGGGAGCTTGACGTTGACGATGGGGAGACTTTTACGGAGGTCCCGGTGGAGATAGAGGATCGACAGGAGCGGGTCCTGTGTGGGCGATCGATTCCTCTTGTGCGCATCAGATGGCAGCACGGGAATCTCCAGGAGAGAACATGGGAGCGGGAGGCTCAGATGCGTGCTCAGTACCCGCATTTGTTTCCCTAGTTTTTGATGTAATTTTACGGGGACGTAAAGCCCTGAGGTGGGAGTAATGTAAAGACCCGTAATATTCAAGGGAAATTTTTTTTTCTTAATTTTTTTTGGAATTTTACAAGAACGTGGTTTCTGACGGCACCTGATTCCGAGGCCCGGAGTGCCCGGAATCAATTTCCGAAGTTTGGCTCGGGTACGTTCAGTGAGCGAACGAGCGGGAATTTCTAACTTTTGATCTGGTACTCGGAATTGAAATCTGAGGGCACCGATGAACTCGCAGCGCCGATATTCGCTTAAGGAGACCTTTTCCGAGGCTGCGTTTATTTCGGGTTGAGAGTTAGTTTTTGGGAGATTTATAAAAAGTTGAATAAAAAAATGTGGAATTCTTTTTATTTTACTTTTGTTGGTTTACTTCTCTCAAAGGGGGTTAGGGGTGGGACCCACACCCACTTAACCTCCCTTGAGAGGATTATGTGTGGTGGGACCCACACAAAACTAAACCTTTCATTTTCTCCCTTAAACTCCCCTTTTAAATTAAGTTGTCTAGTTGGGTTAATTAATGGCTTGAGTTGTCTTAATTCAAACCTTTGAAATTCAAATGGTTTGGTTGAGTTAATAAAATAACCCTTACCTTATTCTTTCTTTGGTGAGAATTTTTTTAGCCAACTTGTGAGGATTTTTGAGAGCTCCTCCTCCTTCTTCTTCAACTTTGACGAAGAAAGCTCAAGCTCCGACGAAGAACGCTCAAACTCCGACGAAGAACGCCGCTCCTCTCTGCTTCGTCTTCCGTGTCAACAAGAGGGAACGCCGCTTCCTCCTCGGACTCCCTTCGTCGACATAAGAATATTCGCCAACGACGTACCGCTTCGTCGTCGGATTTGAAAAACGATTACCGTGACGCCAACCTCCGCGACGTTGTCTTCCGCGGGACGTTGACAAATCGTCGAACTTATACCCAAGGTAGGGGATGTTGATTTTTGTTTAATTATTATTCTTGTTCGTGGTTCTAGTATGATTAACGAAAGGATTTTTAAGTTGTGTTATCATTTAACGTGAGGGGGCCGGACCGCATGATCACGGCCGAACCCCCTCCATCGTTCTTGTTGATTTACCTTGCGGGTGGAAACAAGGTGGCGTGGTGCCGTCGCACCATGCGGTTAATCGTGCGATTATATTACGCGACGCCGTCGCGCCGCGCCATGGAAGAATCATCAAGAACGCGACGCCGTCGCGCCGCATTGAAGGAAATCAAAGGCGCGACGGAGGGGCGCGGTGCCGTCGCACCGCGCCGGACCACGAACACCACGGCCGGTTCCGGGCCGCGGCGGGACGAGAAGACCGGCGGCCGGGCCACCGGCGTCGGAAGCCGGAAAGGGGACCGGATTTTCCGGTCCCGTTAGAGAAAACCGGCCGGCAATTGGCCGGCCGGAAGGTCAATGGCCGGGGGAAAATTAATCCCCCGGCCAGCTTCTAAAACCCCCCCTCATTTATGAGGGGGGCGGTTTCCTTGAGGGGGGGGGGGGCAGGAGGCCCCCCGGTTCCCTTCAAAGCAGCCCCCCACAAAGGGGGGGCCGTTTCCAAAAGGGGCGCGGCATAATGTCGCGCCGCCTTTCCAAGAAGCGGGGGGCTTTGCCCCCCCCCCCCCCCCCCCGCGCGCTGCCTCCGTGCAGCGCCAGGCCGTCGCGGCCGCCGCGCCGCCGGCCGGCCGGGCCGGGTCGGACCCGGGTCGGGTCAACCCGGTTTGGGGCGACCCGGTTCGGGCCGACCCAGGGGGGGTCGGGCCGGGTCGGCCCGGACCCGGACCCCCCGTTTCGAATCAGTTTCGGTCTTTTGGCCATAACATGAGCCACAGACCTCTGATTGATGAACCGTCTGCGGCAACGTGATCCTTGGATCGAGACGGTCGTTTCGGTATATCGCACTCAAGGTTTTGGAATAATTTGAGTTCGGCCGGGTTGGTTCGTTCACGAAACCAACCGGGCCTTCGGAGCGGAAACACTCATATCTTGAGCTACGGACGTCCGATTGACGTACCGTCAGCTTTGTTGTGTTCCTCTTAGTGAGACGGATCTTTTGGCATACTCCGACTGAGGTTTGGACGCGGGTGGAGTACGGTCTGGTTGGTTTTGCCTTAAAAACCAACCGGGCCCCGGGGACGAAAATGCCAATAACTCTCAGACCGGGCGTCCGAACGACGCGTCGTCTGTTGCGTTGAGTTCCTGTTGTCGAAACGGAACTTTTGGATACATCAACTCTGGACTTTGTGATAGTTGATGTATCAGCCTCTCGGCTCGTGGAGCGGACCCTCCAAACGAGCTTGCTGTGTGCGGGAACCCTAGTGCTGGCTGCGACTGTTACTGTGACTACTACTGCTACTACTGCTACTGTGACTGCGACGACGACAGTACAGAGTTCCTGTGTGGATTCGACGACGACAACTTCAGCACTCAGCGATCCTACGTGGATCAGTGCTACAGGTCCTGTGTGGGCCCGATCCTGTGTGGGTCCGATCCTGTGTGGGTCTTTGCGCTCAGCGGTCCTGTGTGAACCAGCGCCTACAGGTCCTACGTGGGCCCGATCCTGTGTGGGTCTTTTGTGGGGGTTAGTTACCTATCGATCCTTCATGGGTCCGACGACTTAGATGGATCAGAGATCATCTTTATCATCTTTCGAAGAAGTATACCTGTGTGAGCTGAATCCTGTTGCTTTCCTGTGTGGATTGTGTTATGCTATCCTGGGTGGATTACGTTTTGCTTTCCTGTGTGGAATACGTTTACTTTCCTGTGTGGACTGAGTTGTACTTGGGCTCGGAGGTTGGAGCGTATTTGAAATTGATGACTTAGGTATATGTATGGGCATATAACTAAGCAGTGTCGGTTATTACTTCGTGATTGTTCCTTTCTTCGTGGTTTATCCTTTGTGGATTTGAGAGACCTTCAGGGGTCTTGGGGTCTCTACTGAGTAGCTTATACTCACCCCTGCACGGGCTTTGCCCGCACTACGTTGTGTTGGTTGCAGACGACGGACAGCGTTGACCTTTGCTGAGGCTTGCTGAGCGGGATGGTACCCGGAGGTGGACCACTGGGCGGGACGTGCTCGGAGCGGACGGCGGGACCCGTGGAGAAGAGGAGCTATCTGTACCCACCCTTCAGGTGGGATTTCCAGTGGACAGCTCGGTGTAGCGGCTTTTACCTTTCAGTTGATGTTTTCCTTTTCGAGTTGTACTTTACGTTCAGTTTGGGTTTGTATACTGGCCCATTTACTTTTCCGTACTTTCAGTTGTACTCTGCTTTTGCTTAGTGTTTACTTTCAACTTTCTTTCTCTGTGGTGTTTGTTTACTTTACAAAGGCAATGTCTTCCCATTTTACCGGGATTTACGCCTTGGTGCTAGACGCCAGCCCCTGGCCTATGGAAGGCGGGCTTGGGGTAGTCACGGCACGGACCCCGAGGGCGGGTCGTGACAGGGTTGTGTTATAGTTGTGGATGTTATGCATTGTGCATGAATGAAAAGTAACGATGGTGTTTGTTTGAGGGTTGGTTTTGGGACACTTATATTGGGGTGAGTTCATTTTTACCTCTGTGCATGAATTTAGATCTTATGTTTCTTATTCTCACACTACCCAAGTTGAGAACATTATTCCGAATAGCCACATTTCATTTGGGAGGGGGTGTTTTACCAACATCCTATCGGGATGCTAGTTGTTAGCTTCTTGTCAGCGCTCTCTCCTGATTAGACTAAGACTCTTTAGGAAGGATTTGGTGTTCTGAGGTCCATTATAGCCCAAGATTCATTCCACATGGTATTTTACGGTTTTATTCCTAGGTGTGTGAGGACTGGGTTGTTTCCCCAGTTTCTTCAGGATGAGGCCCGTGTGTCTTTGAGCGAGGTTGTGGTTATTGTGGACCTGGTGTCTGTATGCATGGACATGCAGTTGTTTTGTCCAAGTTGTATTAGGGCAAATATGTGTGTGGTGGGACACGAGTCTGGGGTGGGATGTGTTGTTTTGGTGGCCTACATGGTTATTTTTGGGGCAGTAATGGGACTACAGTGAAAATGGAGGGACCGGTCTGACTTCTAGGATGTCTTTAATAAATAGTGGTAATGTGGTGTGGGGTACCAAAACATCGATGTGTTATTACTATAAATTCATGTGACATTAATTATTTGGGGAGAGTACATTGGTGAGGTTTTGGTGGATAGTTCTCATGATAGGCTCTTTGGTTATCTCCTTTTCACATGGGGCATTAAAAATCCTCTCCAATTGTGCTTGAGCACTTTTGGTTTTTCCCTACTAACTATAACTGTATACTTACCCTACATATATAAAACTAATTTAATGTTCCTAAGAGTACTTCAGGGACCTTACCAGACCATACATGATAGAACATTGAGATTGTTTCGGTTACCGTTTTCTTTTCTTTTGGTACATCCCATTTGGAGTTATCTGGTCATTGTATGTGTTTACCTTTGAAAATTCATATGGGAATGGATTTTGGATTTACTTTTACATTCTTTTTTGGAGTTGTTTGGGTTGTTACAATCATATCTCACAGTCCTACAAAATAAAAATTGAAACTTCTTCCATATTTAGTGAGATTATATACCCTTAGTGGAAGATCCCACTCTGGGGCCTATTGATGGTGGGACACAGCGACCATTATCTATCCATCAACATGAGGAAGGAAGGGTCTGGAAGGTTTTGGTCCTTTCACTAATTTAGGCGAAGGCACGTCACAAAACATGTTATGTAAATGGAATGATATGTACTATACCATGAATGTTAATTAGTCGTGAGAATCAACATGACTAGGAACCATTCCCCTTGGTTATAATCCCTCTTTGGTGATGTGTCATATTTTTTATGTATTTTCTGTGGGGAATTTCATTCATTATATGTGTGAATAAACATTTGTTAGAAATTTGAGTTGATATTTTATTATAATAAAAACATGACAATTAGTATTAAAGAAAATATATTTGTTCTTCTATGGTGGATAAAGACCAGCATTGTGTCCATAGTGTAATAAATCCCTTCATAGTATCCCTTGTTAGGTAATGATGAGAGGGTCAATGTTACCCTACTTCAATGAACTTTTCAACATCAATGTGTGGACACATCGATTTTATTTATCAGAGTGGTGTATTAAATTTTTTTTATCCAATTGGGATGCATGACTGATGAATTTGGGGCTGTAGGATTTCCTATAAAACATTTTATCTGTGATTCCCCTCTTTTAGGATTGGTATGTGATGTCATATTTTAGTAAATTTGTTACAAAATTTATCTAATTGATAGCTCTATTTTTTATCATTAATCCATGTTTGGATATATGTTAGTTTATATAATAGATGTTTTATTTTATCAGTGCGAATCCTAGGTAAATTTTTATAAGATGAGTTTTCCTTGGACTTAATCATTCCTCATAGACGGGTTGTAGTGTATTGGTAATGTAGTTGAGAAAATAACTGATATAGAATCCATAGTTATAGAATTTATAAAATATTTTATCTAATGTTGTAGCAATTTTATATCCCTACATGTGGTGTCTTAAAATGATATAGGATTTATAATAAAGGGTACTGATCTCTTAGAAGAGGTTTCATTATTGGATTCGTGGAGAGTTTCAATCTTAATTATTTTTTAATGATAAAAATCCATATGGTTTGGTAAATTAAAGGTTTTGTGTTTTCCAGTGTGAAATCCATTGCATGTTTTGGTGTCCATGTACCCTAGGGACCATTTATAGGGTATAATGTTAATTTAATCTTATTAATATACCACATAAAAAATTATAAATGCCCTTATAAGTATGTAATGTGGTGATTACCCTAGGCAGGATTCTGGTGAGATTCTATTTCATGTATTTATTCATATTATTTAATATTTATTAAATAAATTTTAATTATATTTATATAGTTTGAACATTATTATATCATAATCTAATAAATGGATTTTAATTTTAACATCCCATATGAATCTGAATCATTGGGTATTACCTAGGTGTGTTATAGTTTTAGTTTAGGTTCCAGGACAAGGTTGGGCCCTTTTACAGGTGTCAATTAATGTTTAATTTGGGTTTTATTTTATTTAAACCATATTCCAATCCCTTTTCTCTCCCTACGATTTCTTGTGAAATCAAACACTCCCCAATCCTTATTGATCAGAAAGAGTTGATTGAGGATGAATTTTTTTTCCTGGGATTAATGGATCATGGTTCAAGAAAAAATATCCATGAATTGTGTATTCAAAATTCTTGATTATCAATATATGGTGATAATACATTAGGTTGGAATCGTTATATTTTGGAATATGACTAATTTCAATTATAGTTTTGTTCATTAAATTTCATTAGGAATATATATATCCTCTAATATGATCTTATTTATCATCATGTTGTATACATTGGCTTGATAATTTTATTGACTTCTATATATTATTTTTCATCAACACTAACCTACTAAATGTTATGTGGTTTAATGAAAATATGATTTTAAAATATGATTTTGTTTATGTTTAGAGACATGGTCTATAGGGTGTATAGGAAAAAATTTTATGCCTTGTAGAATACTAGGGAATACAACACAAGGTATAGCCATGTACATGGCCAAACATGATTGTATGAATCATGTACATATACTTGTACGTGACATGGATATAACACCTAATGATTTTACACAAATTATATTATTATAATTATTCGATATATTATGTTGCATGGAACAATAAGCTTAAACTAACCTTGTTATACTATTAAATAATCATTGGAATTGTAATGTAATTGATAGAAATTTGGATGCTTCCATTAGAATAATAACATCAATAATGAAAGTATGAATAATTTTTTTTATATCATAAATGAAAATGTGATATATCTACATCATGTACTTAGTAAACAAATGTGTATAAATGATGAATTAAGTGTTGGTATTTTTTTGGAAGTTAGTGTTAATTTATAAATTTTTAATTAATATAATGATTTAAAATAAAATTTATTTTTTTAAAATTTATTTATCATTTAATATTTTTATTATTATTATTATAAGATAATTTAATGAGACTATAATTTATTTTTCAAAGGGTCGTAAAATAATTTATAATATTAAAAGATGTTTTTTATAAGTGATCATTCTAATTGAATATTATAATTTTCCTATTTAGAAAAAAAATTAATAAATATTTGTCAATTATTTAAATCTACACAACAAAAAATTGTAAGGGTGAAATTTATGGAATTTTCTGAAATCGTAGAATATTTGTGAATAGTAAAATATGATAATTTACAATATTTGACATTATTAGAAAAATATGTGAATTATGTATTAATTTATGATGAAATAACCCATTATATAGAAATAAAATTAACTTTATACTATAATTATATATACGAATAAAAATTATTTATAGTCAGGATCCAAAATAATAATTTAATGAATAAAATAAAAAACATCATATACACTACCTATAAATACAACCATCCTCCACACCTTCTCCTCACACATTCCATACATTGAATATTTCCTACCAGCATCCCAATTACCTTCACAAGTATAATCCTTAGACCCCTGAAATTATGTTCTTACCAGAAGTCCAAAATCGTGTGTCTTAAATAGGTTCCCATGGAGACTGTATTTATGAGGTGAAATCCTCATTATTTTTCTATTATTTCATTTATTTATTATTTTCCAATCTATCTCAATCCATCTATTGTGGAATGGTAACTACTTATAATATGAATAATGTAAATTTATTTTTCTAAATGAATAATCATCATTAAATCTGTTCTCTCCTCCATTTTATTCTAAAAAATAATACATCATCTGTGACGTGTCGATTAACTGCCTTCATGGATGACATTTTTTAATTATCAATTTGAACCATTTATTATGGTCATATAGACAATATTATGGTTAAATACAATTATAATATACATATTACAAGTTGTATCATGTTCTGGAACCAACATATGAACATAATATTGAATAAATTGATACAATTCCATGATAGTTGTCAACACCACCAAAATAAATTAAAACATTTTCATCAACAATTTATCTATTGAGTCATAATTATACAATATGATGAAATTATATATGATACCATTAAAACTTCTATACATCCATTAATACTAAATAATTTACCATATTCGGTTTTTAATTAATTTTTTATTATCACCCATTATAATATTGATTTTAACCGACCATAAAACCATTAAACGAATGCTCTTATAAAATTCATATGTATAATTATAACACAAAAAAGATTCCAAAAATTAATTTAATACACATATAATAAATAAAATATATTTTTCATAGTTTCTAAAAGATGTAATTAGTGGATCTAATTTTATTATCCCAGACATTATGTACAACATTAGAATGCATTCACACATAAAATAAGGGTTTTTCGTCTCACATTAATTTTTGTGGGATGAATTTATTTTCATCACATATTTCTTTTGTGTAGAGAAAATTATACATATGATAATAAATAATTTAATTCGTCAGTAAATATAAAAATATCTAGTATTATATATATATATTTATTTTGAAGGTCAGACACTATTTTTACATACTGTTTTTACCTTGAATATTTTTTTTAACTAGGAAACAATTGATAAATCCATAACCTCTAATAAATAGCTATATATTGATAATTATATAGTTATTAAATTAAATAAATGTCTCTAGATTATTTATAATTACATATATGGTTGGTGTGTTACATTATAAATCCCCTCGATGTATCGATGTGTACCATGAGACAAAAATATTTGCGATAAACCCTTTGCAGTTATTTCCAATCAAAATAAGACTTTTCTCTACTAAAAGGTGTAAATGGTCTTTAAATGTTATTTATTTTTAGTGTATCAAGTTCCAGATACATTATTTCTAATAATACATATTTTCCTTCTTTAAATATTTGGATATTACTGTCCATGAGACTTCATTATGAAAAAATATATAGATTCATTTTCATTCTCTGTTAATTAATTAAATAATATGTGTTTTATAGTATTCATGTTTCCATATTGACTATATAATATTGAATATGATATAATTATTATTGATTCAAGATTATATTATATATAACCCTTACTTATCATTTCAAATCACCAGTATATTTTTTTTTACTTCAACACATTATGTAGATAAAAGTATCAAATATGTTTCAAAGGAGATATTTATTTTTCATTGTTACATTCTATGTTTCACTAATAATATTATATGTTAACTATGTATGTATATAGTTCTTGAAGTATAATAAATTAATAAATCCTTGGAAATTTTTTCTCTTCTATCTATTCCATTTTATTTTAATAATCATTGACACTATGATACTGGATTTGTGATTTTGATAGTTGGTATCAGAGTTGCCTTAGTTAAGACCAAATGAACTAAATGTTAAATGTTAAATTAAAATTAAGGTAATTACTTAAATTAATGCCTAGGGTTAACAATCAAGATGATAATAAGATAACTACGTCTGTTCTATTATTTAGTGGCGGTTTCTAATTAAGGAAATGGAATCAACTCCTTCAAACAATGTAGGGATTTTCCCATTGAGTGATTAAACACATTTTGTATTAGAACAAAGAATATTATGACCATATTAGGAATGCTTACTCAAGTTATGAATAATACAAATGTGACACCTATGACCGATCATTTAATATATATGAAGACCCCCTATTTTGGAGGAATTATAATGGTCTCAAAGAATATTTTTGCGGGATAATATGAATTTTGAAATTACTAATTATGTGTCTTGATGTCAATATTTTCAATAAGTGAAGGATGAGAGACCACATAATATAATAATACTTAAATATCTACGTATTACTATGAGTATATAGGATAAAATTAATAAGCAATTCATCCTTTGATTGCAAAATAAGGGCACAAATAATGATATGATATGTGTTATTGATTATTAACAGAAGAAATTAATAATATTTTCATTCTATAAGAGAATATTTACCACTTGAGTTTCTAGAAAGACTTAATAATAATGATTTTTTTACAATTTCATTTTCTACCACTATTGATTGAATCTGGTCTACATCATCATTTTATAAAAATATTATTGAAGAGTCCTCATGGGGATTTGGATAATAATCTTTATTTGAGTACAGATAATTACCATTAAAAAAGGATTGTCCAAGAGGAATATTAAAACATTAAATGAAATGTTGATATGTTCCTCATTTTACATTCATGGTACGTGGGATCAGTATTATCCTTTTGTATATTTTTTGGTAATAATAGTTTTTATTCTAGTATTAATGTGGTCCCATAGAAAGCATCTTATGGTAGGGGATTTTGTACTAAAAATTAACGGGTTAAATATTGTGAGATGAAAGTTATAGGCCCAAAACATATTGTAGAGACAATGAAAAAAGTAATGACTATATCGACTCATATTAATGTAGCTGAAACATGGAAGAAGAGTTGTACATATAATGAGATAAATGATTTTTAATGTCATGTTGTTGGTCATGTTGTGATGGAATAATTTCCATGGAAGTGTGTTATAAGGTTCGACATGTATGTTAAAATAAGGTCAAGGTGCAACTGACCATTTTATTTTTTTGAAATAATTGAATTTTAGCTTATTTATTAGTAATTCCACAATGTCTTTCATATTTTTATGATTTTTTCCATATATCATTGTTAAACAAGTATATGCCAAACACCATTTATGTACTCACCTATGATGAAATAGAACTAGAACTTAATTTCTATCACAATGAATTTCCAATCAAGATTCTATACACGTTAGAAAATATATTGAGGAATTGGACTACTTGAATTGTAAATATTCATCAGAGAAACCATAAAATGTGAGAAGCAATTTGGGATCCTGACATTGTTATAATGAATAACCTCCCACATATGTTTATAAAATGTAATAATGGAAATTTATAGGATGAATATTTTTATATAGGGTATAATATAACACCACATGATTTTATAATATGTTTCATCTAAAACAAATAAAATTTATTCGACCGCTTATGATGCATGAAACACTGAGCATAAAAAAACCGTTATATACTATTAAATATTAAAATTAACATTGGAATTTTTAAGTGACTGTATGGAATAATAACGTGACCATTTTAATAATAAACTCGCCTTTAATATTATAGAATTTTTTTATTTGACTAATAAAAATATTAAATATTTATGTCATGTCAATGTTAAATACTTTTTTATAAAATATTAAATTATGAGTTATAATTTTTGTGGAAGTAAATTGTTATTTTTAATTTGACAATTAATATATTGCATTAAAAGAAATATAATTTTTATTATATATATACTTGAATTTATAATATTTATATTATATTTGTAAAATATTTTTATGATACAATTTTTTAATTTTTCAATGTGTCAAAATATTTATTATAATATTAAAATTGGTAATTTTATAGTAAATGATGGTTTTAATTAAAATTTAGATATATTGTATTTATATAATTATTTTCATAAAATTGAGTCCATTTTTAAAAATAAACATTGAAAATTACTATGGGCAAGTTTTTTGTGTTTTCTGAAATGGTTGAATTTTTTGTGAACAACGAATCTAAAAATGTGGTGTATTATTCATTTTATGTTAAATACATAACTCTTTGAGTTATTTCTGATTAAACCGCACATTATATAGAACACACCTTAAATAGTATCTTTACTTATTCATAGGAATATACACTATTGATAGTCCTGAGCTAGAATAAAAAACTATAGATTAATGTATTCAAAAAAACATCACTATTCTCTCCCTATAAATTCCATCATTTATCTTCACACATTGTAGGACATAAAGCTTGTATAAATTCTACCATATTCCCTAAAAAATACTCATATGGGTTTATATGGCATTTTATTCTTACCAAAATACCAAAACCATTTTTCTTAAGGAGGTTCCCATGGAGACGATACTTAAGTGGTAAAATCCTCCATCTTTCTCTTATATTTCCTTTTGTTTTCTTATTCTCTCCTAAAATACACTATTCAAAAGTGTAATGGTGACTCTATTAACATATATATACAAGAAGTTTATTTTTTTCTAAAGGCATATCAATTATAAAATCTCTTCTGACCTCGTTTTTATTCTAAAATTGAAAATATCATCTGTGATTTGTCGATTCACCACCATCATGGATGATGAGTTTTCATTTTTTTCATTACCACCATCAAGGTTTAACATAAAACCATTGTAATGATTAAATAGTTTTTTAATGTACATATTATATGTTATATCAAATTCAAGAAAAAATTTATAAACATAATGTTAAATAAAATGACACATTATTGTGATAGTTATGAAAACCTCTTAAATAAATTCATACACTTTCATCAACAATTTATCTTATGAGTCATTCGAAAACCATATAATAAATTTATATATAAGAAAATTAATAATTATGTATCTTATTTAATAAAAAATAATTTCAATTTATTAGTTTGTAATATGTAACGACCCAATGTTTCATTAATGGAAATCCCACTTGATCTAATTAAATGTCTATATGAAAAAAATTTATATAAAATGTCAAATTCTATTGTTTTATGTTAGGAATTTGGACTGTTGCTAATATAGTCATTGAACAGTGGTCACATTATTAGTATAAATATAGGGGTTTAACAAATCCAATTTACTAAGACAAAGAAAGTGGTGGGCTCATCAAGTAGAATTGCTCCATACAAAGCCCATTTGTCGGATCCTGGAATAGAGGCGGAATCCTTGGGTTTCACACTTGACCAAGTCCAAGTTTATCTTCATCATGTAAAATTTGAACGAGACCATCTATGGGATTAGTGGAAGTTGATAGAGATTACCACTCGAGTAATGTTATCTGAGACACCCCATGAGTCTGTCACCATCGCACACGTTACCCTTAGGTCTTATGTGGCTGTTTTAAAGAGTTATGTAAAAAATCACTATTACTATGTTCATGTAAGTTATTTTTTTATATAATAATTAATATACTTTTTTGTCATTATTGATACATTGTAAATTGTTTTTAATGTACAAGTAGTGTTTTTATTTATTTTTTAATTAAGAAATCTGTTTTATTAAATTAAAAGATTTCTGAATTAAATAATATTTTAATAAAATATTATTATTATTATTAAATTAATTTTATTATATATAAATGATCATATAATTTTATGAATGTAATTATACTTTTTTATTAAGGTTTAAATTCAATTTCTGTGAAAATTCGTGAATTTTCAATAAATGTCAGTTTTTATTTTAAAAGTAAAAATTTTCATATTTATAAAATTATTTAAATAAAATAAATGATATTTCTAGAATCAGGATGTTGAAATTATCTTACGGTGAATTTTTCATAATTTTCTGAGACAGTCACATTTTTGGGAAAAAATTAAATACCGTTTAAATATATAATGTGTTTTATGACATCATAATGACCCAAAAGTGATGTATTAAAATACAATATGCTACATGATTCGCCAATATATGTTTTACCATTAAAATAACATGATTTTGGTTTTGTTTGATTTTACTTTTCAAAGAATTAATGGACCCCACAAGACTTATTAATCATCTGGTCTGTTTAAATGATTTTCCATGGGAGTGTGACTCACCTCCACATAAGCAACCCCATTATTTTAAGAAGTTCTGACTTTTTCCTTATAAAATATTTTATTCCTCTGCCCTTTTCCAAAAACCATGGGCAAAAACCATGAGCATATTTTTTGTTTGGATTAGTTTAATTTAAGGGGTCCCAAACCAAAATAATAAAGATTTCACTCACCTTTCCTATATAAAACCACCCATGTTCCCATGTCCTCCTCACTCAAAGCCTTTGGAGTTAGTCCAAACTCTACCCTACTCTCTCTATAATCCTCCAAATGTGCCCCAATCTCCCAATAATACACTCATAATCCTCTCTCAAACATTTGGAAGCACACTTCCATGTAAGTGTTTTTTCTTCCTTTCACTTTTTGTCGAATTTTCTTAATATTGTTATGACATTTTAATTTCAATTATAAATGATGGGGTATGGTTTGTCACCTCCCCATACTTCCCTATTATTGTTTTAATGATGGTATATCCCTTTTTCTCTCATTAAATGCCTCCCATGTACACCCATTACTATGCTGAAATTCTAAAAGGATCTTATCTCTCCTCATTTACATTCAAGCAATACTTTTGTATCATGAATATAAATTCCATTATAATTTTTGGTACATGTATCTAAATGGCCTAAAATATTTCAAATTTCATGTATATATGATGAGACACCCCTTTTTCTCTCATTAACCATTTTTTTTAATTCTTATATCATTCTGTTACGCTGCCGAAATTGCACCATTTTTCTAAGCAAATACCATTGTGTAGTGAATACCATGCCCATTCCTCCATCACAGGTATTCACCATCCTTCACATTTACTTATTAATTATAAAGTTTCATTAAAAATTCTTTTTTCATGGAAAAAATGATTATTTTTTATGAATCCATGTATTATGATCCATGTGGAACACTTATGCATGAAATGAAATGATTAAGAAGGGTGCACCCTTATAGCGGTACAATGCATTAGGTAAAGTATAGTATCATGATACGACATGTGCAATGAGTTTTGACTCATGATAATTCATGTTCAACGGGGTTTTACTCATTGTTCGTGTGCAATGAGAATTTACTCATGCTCCATGTGCAATGATCCTCGGCTCATGCTAATTCCATGTTAAGTGTTGTTTCGACATTTCCCTGTTATGATTATCATGCTTTATCATGACTTTATTTCCATGTTTCTCTTGATCTATACTGATATTCTTATTGTATAAATTTTTTTTTGCACCTCATGTATTCCATGTTTATTCCCTTACTGGGCATTATAGCTCACTCCTTTTCTTATGCATGTCCTCAAGTTATCCCATGGAATGTTACGTACAAGGGAATGTAGTGGTCATGTAAAGGAAGTTTTCAATAAAGATTTTTATTTCATGTTTTATGTTGTTATGTAATGATCCAAATCCCCAAAGACACTAGACCTATCGATCTTCCATGTTGTATCATGTGAACAGTTTATGTTATAAATCATGTTTAAGTTTGTAATACATGTATGGTTGTCATAGTTGGTATTAGAGTATATGTTAATCTATTTTTGGGATTATGATTAGAAAAACCCTAGTAAAGCTTTAGATATAAGACTAATTACTATAAATACGTCCCTATGTTTTGTTGAGTGTTGATTGAGTGGGTTATCAAGAAAATACATCCTTGTCTAGATACGAGCAGGTAGAGGCGGATCTGGCACAGATGTATCCTAGGGGTACAACCCGAAAACACCGCTTTAAGCTAGACTCGAACAAGAACTGGTTCATGTCAATGGGCTTTGCTGCACTCCTGGTTATGACACTCCCAGGGGATATTTTTTGGTAAATTCACAAGCTTAGTATGAACCCTTATTAAGGGAAAAAAACCCTAAGAATATATGTTAGAAAGTAGATCATGAAAAGCCTAGATTGAAGCCTATAGGCTCATGAGTTATGGTAATAAAATTTAATTTATAAGTCATAAAATTTTGCCTTCAGATTACCATTTACGTGTTACCCCCTAGGATTCCTTCTAATCCAGCCAATGGTCGATAATAGGAGGAATTGGGCCAACAAACGATGTGATGATCAGTGTGATGATTGTACTAATGAGACGCCTAATCTAATGGGAGCGGGAATCGTGAACTTTTTCACGCTTCTCTCTCAGTTAACTCAATATTTGAATAGAAAAAAGGGTCAATAGGAACGTTCAACCCCCCCTAAGAATGAACATGTCACTATCGAGAGCTTCATGTGACAGAGGCCTCCTACTTTTAGTGGATCATCCGATCCCACGATCGCTGAACAATGGATCAACTCCATTGAAAATATTTTCTCCATCCTTCAATGTTATGAACAAGAGACGGATCTCCTGACATCTTATCATATGGAGGGTGAAGCTGATCAATGGTGGATGTTGATAAAAAATAAGAAGCCTGAGGAGGAGATCAAGGCGTTGAAATGGAAGGATTTTTGGAAGATGTTTTTCAATAAATATTTTCCACGCACCCTTCGTCTTAAGATGGAACTGTACTTCCATTACCTCAAGAAAAAAGATGATGAATCTATTGGGGAGTACGAGGAATAATTCAGAAGTCTTGCACGATACGCTTTTGTCTTTCTCATTACCCCCGAATGCAAGGTTTAAAACATCTTTGTTGGGCTGAATCCTAGCCTTCGGAAAGCATTACCGATCCGTGACTTCGACAACTATGAGGAAATTGTCCAATGTTCCCTCAAGGTTGAAATGGAGATCGGGGATTCACAGGGGTATCATGGGGACATGAATGTAAGGTGTATTTCTGTGCTAGTGGTCCAATGGGTAAATCCAATGTTGCTAAGAAGATCCAACACCCCAATTTCCAAAAGTGGGGAAAGAAGCACCCTGGAAATTGCCTCAGGGGGATGAGGAAATGCTTTAGGTGTGGATGAGAAGGGCACCTAGCTGTTAACAATCAGCAAGAAATACCTGAGGCTCTGAGAGAGGAGAGTAATGCTCTGTTAGTACCTCAACGCATTTTTCATTGCTACAAATGCAATGAAAAGATGAATTTTACAATTTAGTGCCCTAATTCAAGGGTTTTGGGAGGCAACCAATAACCTCCAAGGTAGTAAGGAAGAGCTTTTTCCATCACTTCTGCCAAAGTGAACCATGTCAATGAAGTGTTGATAGGTACTCCAGTTATTCATTCAATAATAGAGAACATACTTTTTTATTCCGGTTCAATGCATTCTTTTATATCTCGAAAGATTAGTAGAACAATACCAACACCACCAAAAATCATGGAAGTGAAGATGTCGGTGACTACAGAAAATGGATCAATCAATGAATCCCATGAATATCAGTCCTCCCATGTTATAATTTGTGGATTGAATTTCCCGGAGAACCTCTTCATACTCCCTTTGGTGGAATTTGATGCAATTCTTGGCATGGATTGACTTTCCTTATATAGAGTCATCATAAATTGTCAGGAGGGGGAAATCACACTCCATATGGAGAATCAACCACCGAATCTTTACAAGTGTAAGGAGGATGATGAATCTTCTATAGCTTTACCTTCTCAAGAATGGATATTACTTCCGTATGAGCATGTGTATTTGGCTCATATAATTGAGTCCAAGGAAGAAACCATCCTTCAGAAAATGCCTATTGTGAGGTAATTCACTGAAGTGTTTCCCAAGGAACTGTCAGGTCTTCCTTCTAGAAGAGATGTTGAATTCTCAATTGAACTTATACCAGGGGTGCTACAAATTTCCAAGACACTATTTAGAATGGCTATCGTGGAGTTTGAATAGCTGAAGAAACAACTACATGAGAATCTAGATAAAGGGTTTATAAACCCAAGTGCTTCACCATGGGGTGCACCAGTCCTCTTCATCAAGAATATGGATGGGTCAGTGCAGCTTTGCATCGATTATCGTGAACATAAAAAAATCACGATAAAGAACAAGTATCCTCTGCCATAGATCGATGACTTGTTTGATCAGCTGTGTGGAGAAAAATACTTCTCCAAGGTAGATTTGTCGTAGGGATATTATCAAGTAAAGGTAAAGATGGAAGATGTCCCCAAGACTTATTTTTGTACGAGATATGGTCACTATGAATTCATAGTAATGCCTTTCAGACTCACTAATGCTCTATAAATCTTCATGGATATGATGAATAGAGTCTTTAGAGATTACCTTGAAAAAATTGTGTTAGTCATTATAGATGTTATTCTAATATACTCCAATACCAAGGAGGATCATGAGGAAGATTTAAGAACTGTACTAGAGACATTGCGCAAGGAGAATCTCTATGAAAGGTACAACAAGTGTGAGTTCTTTTTGAAGGAGGTCTAATTCTTGGGCCATATCATCACAAGAAATGGGATATCTATGGATCCCTCAAAAATAGATCCAATTGAGGGATGTACGAGGCCAACATTTGTAACATGTATCCATGGATTCATGGGGTTAGCTGGATATTATCGACAATTTGTGAGAAATTTATCACAATTTTCCATCCCACATACCAACATAACTCGAAAGGGAGTAACATTTTTCGTTGAGTGATGAATGCGAACAGAGCTTCAAGGAGTTGAAAAGGATTCATATCAATGCGCACGTGCTCACTTTACCCAAAAGTGGGGAAATTTTTATGGTATTCAGTGATTCTTCAATGAAGGGCGTAGGCTGTGTGATGATGCAGAATGATAAATTGATATCCTATGTCTCAAGACAGTTGAAAATCTATGAGCGAAACTATCAAACACATGATTTGGAGTTGGAGGTGGTGATCTTTTCCTTTAAAATATAGCGGCATTGTCTCTATGGGGAGAAATGTGAGATATATACTGAACATAAGAGTCATAAATATATATTCACATAGAAAGAGCTTAATATGTGCCAGAGAAGATAGATAGAGATCATCAAGGATTATGACTATTCAATACCTTACCACCTTGGGAAAGTGAAAAAGGTGGAAGATGCCCTAATTAGAAAGGACCCATAGATTCTATCAATGATGAGAATTGAGAATGATCCATTCTTTATAGACTTGATGAAGATGGAGATGGGAATCATAATGAAGTGAACACCATCAATCTTTCCATAAATGATTTCTCAACTGACTCTTTTGAAAAGGTTAACAAATGATCAAAAGGATGATGTGGGAATTAAGGAAAAAGTGGAAGTTATCGTGAAAGGGAAATCCTCAGAGATTAATGTTAATGAAGAATGAATTGTGCGATTTGGGAAAAGACTATGTGTTCTGTCAAATCCAGAGATTAAGAAGGAATTATTGGATGATGCACATAGTTCAAATTTCTCAATTCACCCTGGGAGAACATATATGTATTGAGATCTCCAAGAAAACATTTGGTGGTATAATATGAAGAAGGAGATCACTCTATATACATCAATGTGCCTGCTTTTCCAGCATGTGAAGGCAGAGTGGAAGAAGTATAAAGGGATGATGCAACCATTTCCCATACCAGAATGTAAATGGGAGAACATTACCACTGTCATTGTCACTGGACATCCGAGGACATCCAACGGAAACAATGAAATATGGGATGTTGTGGATCATCTTACTAAGACTGCATACTTTATTGCTATTCAGGAGGATTTCTCATTGGATCAACTAACACAGATATATATCATGGAAGTGGTAAGGTTTCATGGAGTACCACTATAAATTGTGTCTGACCGAGATCAACGATTCACTTCTATGTTTTGGGATAGTCTTCAACATTCTCTGAATAATGAACTGAACATCAGTACGGAATATCTTCCTCAAACAAGATGCCAATCTGAGTGGACTATCCAAACACTTTAGGACATGTTGATAGCATTCTCAATGGACTTTAAAGGATGATGAGATCAATATATTTCTCTGGTTGAGTTCTCTTATAATAATATTTTCCACTTGATCATCAAAATGGCACCATGTTAAACCTTATATGGGAAAAGGGGCAGAACACCAGCGTGTTGGGATGAGCTCAGTGAACGTAAACTTCATGGACCAGAAATGGTTGAGGAAATGGTAGATAGGATGAAAACCATTCAGTAGCGTATCAAGGTAGCCTAGAGTCGACAGAAGAGTGATGCATATAATCGTCGATGAGACCTTGAGATTAAAGTTGGAGACATGGTTTTTCTATGCATATATCTGTGGTAGAAGTTCATGAGGTTTGTAAAGAAAGGGAAGTTATGTCCAATGTACATTGGTCCCTTCGATATTCTTGATCATTTAAGGGATGTGGCCTATCAACTAGCACTTCCACCTATCATGGCCAAAATACATGATGTCTTTCATGTATCCCTCTGAAAGAAGTACATACAGGACCCTTCACATGTACACTCTTCTAAGGTGGTAATGTTGGAGGATGATCTTTCTTATGAGGAGAAACCGGTGAGGATATTAGATCATAGAGAAAAAGTTCTACGAAATAAGACAATTCCCATCGTCAAGGTGTTGTGGTGAAACCACAAGTTTGATGAAGTGACTAGGGAATCAGTGGGAATAATGAAGCTGAGTTACCCACATCTATTTTACTGTGGGAAAAGGAAATTTCGAGGGTGAAATTTTTATGCGGTGATTATGGTAACGACCCAAAGTTTCATTAATGGAAATCACATATGATCTAATTAAATGTCTCATTATGTAAAATGTTTATATAAAATGTCAAATTCATTGGTTTTATATTAATAATTTTGACCGTTTCTAATATAGTCATTGAACAGTGATCACATGATTAGTATAAATATAGGGCTTTAACAAATACAATTTACTCAGACAAAGGATGTGATGGCCTCATCCAGTAGAATTGATCCATATGAAGCCCAATATTTGGAGCTCAGAAAAGTGGTGGCGTCTTTGGGTTTCTGTCTTGACCAAGACCAAGCTCACCTTCATCACGTCAAGCTCGATCGGGACCATCTACGGGAAAAGTGGAAGTTGATAGAGATTACCACTCGATCCATGTTATCTGAGCCACCCCAAGAGTATGTCACCATCGCACACCTTACACTTAGGTCTTATGTGGCTGTTTTAAGGGGTTATGTAACAAATACCTAGCACCATGTTCATATACATTATTTTTTTATATAATAATGAATATACGTTCTTGTCATGATTGATACATTGCAAATAATTTTTAATGTATAAGTAGTGTTTTTAGTTATTATTTAATTAAGAAATATATTTTACTAAATTAAGGGATTTATGAATTAAATAATATATTAATAAAATATTATTATTTATATTATTAAAATAATTTTATTATATATAAATGATCATATAATTGTATGAATGCATTTATAATTTTTATTATGGTTTGAATGTCATTGCAGTTAAAACCTCTGAATTTTTTATAAATGTTAGTTTTTATTTTAAAAGTGAAAATTTACATATTTATAAAATGATTTAAATAAAATAAATTTTATTTCAAGAATTAGGACGTCGAAATTATCCAACAGTGGATTTTTCATAATTTTCTGAGACAGTCAAATTTTTGTGTAAAAATTAAATGCAATTTAAATATATAATGTGTTTTATGACATCATAATAAACCAATAGTCATGTAATAAAATAATATAAGATTTATGTTTGGCCAATATATGTTATACCATTAAATAATGTGATTTTGGGTTGGTTTGACTTACTTTTCAATACATTAATGGACCCCTCAAGACTTATTAGACATCTTGTCCTTTTTAATTATTTTCCATGGGATGTCACTAACCTCCACATAAGAAACCCCATTATTTTAAGATGTTCGGACATTAATCATATACAATATTTTTTTCCTATTATCTTTTCCAATGACCATAGGAAAAAACCATGATCTGATTTGTGGTTTGGATAAGTTTAATATAAGGTGTCCCAGACCAAAATAATATAGAATTCACTCACCTTTCCTATATAAACCCACGCAAGCTCCCACTTCCACCCCACTCAATGCCTCTAAAGTTCGTCCAACCTCTCCCCTACTCTCTCTAGCATCCTCCCAAGGTTCCCCAAACTCCCCATAAGCCTCTCTCAAACGTCTCTCAAGCCTTTGGAAGCACACTTCCAAGTAAGGGTTTTTTCTTCCTTTAACATTTTGTCCAATATTCATAATATTATTATTCCCTTTTAATTTCAATTATAAATGTTGGGGTATGGTTTTGAACCTCCCCCCTAATGACCTCATATTGTATTAATGATGGGAGACCCATTTCTCTCTCATCAAATGCCTCCCATGTACACCCATTACTATGCAAAAATTCCGAAAGGAACTTCTCTCTCCTCATTTAAATTCAAGAAATACTTTTGTATCATGAATCTAAATTCCATTACAATTGTTGGTACATGTATCTATATTACCCATGTATTGTCCATTTCATGTAGATATGATGAGACACCCCATTTTCCCTCATCAACCTTTATTTGGAATTCTTATATCATGCCATTGCACTGCTGAAATTGGACCAATTTTTTATGCCATTACCATTGTGTAGTGAATAACATGGCCATTTCTCCATCTAGGGTATTTACCTTCATTCACATTTACTTATTAATTATAATTTTTTATTCCACATTCCTTTTTCATGGAATAATTGATTATGTTTTATGAATCCATGTTTTATGATCCATGTGGCACACTTATGCATGAAATGAAATGTTTAAGAAGGGTGCGCCATTATAGTGCTCCAATGCATTGGGTAATGTATAGTATCATGATACGTCAGGTGCATTGATGGTTTACTCGTGCTTCATGTGCAATGAGAATTTACATATTCTCCATGTGCAATGAGCCTTGGATCATGCTAATTCCATGTTAAGTGTTGTTGCCACATTTCCATGTTATGATTATCATGATTTATCATGCCTTTATGTCCATGTTTCTCTTGTGCTCTATTGATATGCCTATTTTATAACATTTATTTTACTCCTCATGTATTCCATGTTAATTCCCATACAGGGCTTTATAGTTCACCCCTTTTCTTATGCATGTCCTCAGGTTATCTCATAAAATTCTATATACGAGGGAATGTAGTGGTCATGTAAAGGATGTTTTCAATAACTATGTTGTATTTCATGTTTTAGGTTGTTATGTAATGATCCAAAACCCCAAAGACACTAGACCTATCGATCTTCCATGTTGTATCAAGTTAATAGTTTATGTAATAAATCATGTTTATGCTTGTAATAAAATTATGGTTGTCATATAATATGTTTTACAAGAACTCCCACAATTAAATACTTGTGAACGAACATTATAACTTTGAAACGAAGGCTCAAAAAACAAAAAAACATTACAACTCATCAAAATTACAATAAATGTATTTAATAAAATAGCAATAAATAAAATATATGATTAATAGTTTCTTTGTTAAATAATATGTTATTCTTATTATATTATTAGGTATATTATGTATAAGTAGAGAATACATTCCAACATAACATATGGGTATTTATTCTAATATTAATTTCAAGGAGAAATATGAAACATCAATCCCTTATTTCATTTGCGTACTTAACATTTTTGTAATTGTCATCATTAATTTATGAATTCATTATATATCATGATTTATAGTATTAGGGATATTATTATTTTATTATCCATATACCATTTTTACAAATGGTGCATACATTGAATGTTATTTTAACTGGGATGTTATTTATAAATTCAAATCCCCTACTAAATATAGATATTCCTATAAGGAAGATTTTTCATAAAATAAATCTATGTGTTGAGAATGATTTCATATAATAGTGACATGTGGGACCTGTCATTATATATTCCCTCAATGCATTGACAGGTCTCACGATACAAAATAGTTGGCACAAACCCTTTGTCTTTGTGACCATGAAGAATCAGCTGAGTTTCTAACCAAATACATAATCCATATTGTGAATTGTCATTACAGTATTGTTTAGTGTTCCAGATACTTGATTTAAAATAATTAATAATTTTGTTCATTTATTGTTAAATTATTTATATCCATGATATTTTTACTATGATAAGATATATGGATTCATTTTCATTATTTTTTTGTGGATTAAATTGATTTTGTTTGTTATGGTTTAACATTACATATTGAATATTTTTTAGTTATTAGGATTCACATAGTATTGATTCATATTTATACAATATGTAACACATACTATCATTTGAGCTCACCCTTATAATTTTTTTCATTCCCCAGATTAGGAAGATGAAATCGTTGAATATTTTTCAAGGGATAATTTTATTTTATTTGGTTTCATGTTTAATTACCTAGGTAATGAAGGAACCATAAATCTATCTAGTTCTTCATGACTCCTATATTAGTCGATTCTCAGTGATTTAACTCCTTTATATCATCCATTATAACAATATAACCACTAAATATGGGCTACAGGGGTCCAGTTTGTATAATGTCACATAACATGATAAGGGTATTCTTGGGGATACAAGTTTTGGTACCCATGTAACCTAGAAGCCATGTATTAGGGAATCACTATTTACTAGGGAATTACACATAATTTTTCGTCACATAAGAACCCAATATTGAGAATTTGGGAGTGCATGTCATAAACTGCTAGAACACTCCATATACTACCCTTTTTTGTGTTATGACATTTCTTTCCCAATATCTTGTTTTGGAGATAATATGGGTCAATTATGAGAACCATCATATCTATGACAGTGTATTCAGTTTCACATCACTATTAATGTCATTAGAAGTGACAATTCCTGGTACGTAGAGAATAATAATCCTCTTTTGATAATGAATAGATCTATATATTAGGGGTCAGACAGTGCAAGGGATTGAGACTCTACCCATGGTGACAAAAAATATAGAAATTACATCCTCAATTATTTCAAACATCGGTACCCTATGAAAATTATTTATAGATCAGTGTATCTTTGATGTGGGAGGTTGGTGGAAACTGGTGATTGGCCAGACATGAGTGGTACCCATTTCATAGAAGATAATTTCGGAAGGACCTAGAAATTTTTGAGACTCATTATTATTTCCCCCAATCATCCTCATACAGAATGGATTTGTTTTTGCTTATATTTTTCGTTCATTGGATTGAATAATTGTCATTCTAACCATATTTTAAATTAAGTTATTTTCGATCTCTCTTTCAAATTTATGATATCATCTCTCTTTCTATGTCTAACATGTAATATCAATATATTTTAAAGAGAGAATAAGAAATGCTTTTGGATATTCATCAGTATTTCGTTCCACAAGACCACTATATTAATGTCTGATTTGGAAGTAGTGGTGTGGATTTGGATTATGATACCCTCTCTAAAAATATGATTGATATTCATGAGTGACCATTTAATTTTTTTCACTCAAAATGCAAATCCCTATGAACGGTGAGGAATGGGTCATCCATGGTATGATATGGATTTCCAGAATCCCCACTCATTAGGGGATGTATGTTATTGAATGGGTTGTGATGGTTTGAATTTAATATAATCTCACACCATGTTATGAAGTGATATCTTCAAAGTAGTACATTATTACATTGACATTATAAGGGTTTTTAGGAATATATTGATCCATTTTAGAGATCTAAAATACCTTGGACATGTTGTGGAAACATGTTTTGAATAGGTATTGTAATGACCCATGTATTTATAGAATAATAGTTTTTGATTTCTATTAATAATTATGAAAATGATATTAATTTTTCCTTAAATGGGAAACTTCTTTTGATAGTGTATTAAATACCCAACATTGGGTTTCTTTGAAATGTTATGTTTCACATAACATTGAGTTATACAGAAAATTAATATAATAACAATATTATTTTAAATGGTAGTAAACACATAGTCATTATATTAGAGGTAATGAATAGAACTAACTAAAATATGATTACACATTTTTGTTAAATTTTGTTACTTTTATCCAATAAATTTTAGAGGCTTAAAATAAGAATGAATCCAATTCGAAGCATGAAATGAAAAAATATGGTTAAAATGTAATTTTACCACCTTTTGATGGTGAATTGTTTTTAAATATTTCTTCTACACTTTTAAATGTTCTATTCGACAAAATAAACTACTCCTATATAATTGCGAAATCGAAATTTACATTCAATGAATTTTTTTGTATTTTTCTAATCATGTTCAATTTTTTAATCGGAAATTTACTACATTTAAGTTCAAAACAACAGTTTCATCAAATTTATTTATATAGTTAAACTGTACAATTAATTATTTTAATGTATTATTTTATTTTATTTATATGATTTAATCCAATTATGGTAATGGAATGTAATTTCACATTTTAATTTGACAAAAACACTTGTCAGTCTTTTGGTAGTATTTACATTTTAAAAACACGATTTTTGGTTCTGACAACAGGAATTAATATTAAATTAATGATTTGAATTTATAATTTATGAATTTGGATAAATGTATTCGATATTTAGAATCCGGGGTTATAAACTGTCTAAATAGATATCTTTTATTTTTAGAAATAATGAATTGTAACTTCAGTAAATATTTTATTTACCATGGTTAAATGGTAAATATGATAAATTAGAGTAAAAATTAATATTATAATTATATTAAAATATCCTAACATGTTTATGAAACCCGTTGGATGAAATATTTCAGACCTTGGTCATCCTTGGGTCGATTTTAGGACACCATGGAGTGACTTCTGTGTCAGAATGACATCTAATTAAATTTAATGTAATTTTATTGAAAATATAACGTAATCATATATCTTTTTATGAAACAATTTTTATATGGGGATATATAAAATGTATCATAAACTATAAATTTTCATTAAAAAGTTAAAAATATTTCCTACATCATGGAATTTTATTTATAATTTTTAGAAATTAAATAAATAAATTTATTTATGACCCAATGATATTGTAGTGATTTCTTATTAATGAATGTATTAAAAACATGCAACTATAAAAATTAAAATAAATTTATTTTGAACATTTTAATTCCATAAATAAAATTTAGGTATAATTATGACTTGTTAAATTTGAATTAATAATAGTTTTTTCGAATGAATTAAATTTTTCTGTATTATTTAAACGTCATGATATGAATGGTATATAAATTGAAAAAAAAAATTAGTTAAAACAAATAATATTTTAGTAAAAGATATAATAGTCCTAAAGATCAATTATTTGGTAAAATGACTAAAATAAAGATTAACATTTCATTAATGAACCACTTCAGGTTATAATGGAATTTTATGGTATCTATATTAACTATATAGTGTTAATATAAAAGAAGACATGGTAATAGGTAAATTAGTTAACTAAGGGATAAAGAGAAATTATAATGATACATTTGAAACCAAAACATTTATAAAAATAATTGGTTTATATGATTTATTACAACACTATCCTTATATTATAATTAAATGAGTTGGTGACATTTTGATGACGAAATTATGTTTATAATAAAATAATCATTGAATACATTCATAAAGATCATGTCCTCTATCTTATAAAAGTCCACCACCTCTAACCCCTTACACACACCTATAATGACCCCTTGGATCATCCATAATCTGCAAAAATAATCATCCAACATCCTTATAATCTTTAAATAATTATTAAATTGTCCATAAGTCAATTAAATAAGTTATTTTATCTTAAATCTAAAGGGGTTACCTGATTTTAGGTATTGTTGTCTCTCATTCTTCATTCATTTATTTTCCCTTCTCTAACCCCCTTAACTCACTTTATTCAATTATTTAATTAAAAAACCATATAATAAATATACTTGGATGTTTTTATTCCATTTATTTTACCTAAAATAACACACACCTTCTTCAAATTGATTTAGAACATACTTTTTCCATGGACGCCGAACTATTATCTCACAAAATGATAATTATTCAATTATCCACCATCGCCTCTCATGGTGTTCACAAGGATGGAACTGTATTTATATGATATATTTATATATATATAAAGTTTATATTGTATTTATTCTTCTTTAAATTTTTTATTTACAAAATATCTTTATGCTTTTCATGATTTGTAAACATGATAGTTTCATTTGAGGAATCACAGACTACCGCCACCTCAAAGTGGTATGACTCGTTTCTACCATTAATTTATCCTATAATGGATGTATTTAATGAACTTATGTATGATATATAAAAAATTATATTATATTTTAATTATAATATACTGTTGTATAATTTTGTTTTCATTCCTATAAAATTAAATTTAAATGAATGTAGCATTCATTCTTACGTACAACATACCGTCTCCATGAATGATTCATTTAATTTATAATCTCCAAATGTTTTGGAATATTATAAATACATATATTATGGTTATATATGATATATATATATATGATTAATATTTTCGACATAATATAATTTATACCACATGTAAAATTGTAATTATAATAAGATCATTTTTTACTCCAGTACCCAATATCAACAAAACAGCCGATATTAACATAAATAATTATGTAATACGTATGACATAGTAATAAGTGATATAAAAGGAATAATACATGTTAAAATGGAATGAATCAAATTATAAATTAACTTATGTTTATTATTATAAAAAATAATTAATGAACGAGTCAAGTCAGACACGAGGTAAGGGAACCTTTCACCCTCCTGTTTTAGTCAATGTACTCTTTTACATTATGTACTTTAATTTACATTTTATTGTGCTAGGAAATGTTTTTATATATCCTTATTGTAGTAGGTTTTATGTCAATGTGATTAGATACCATTTTCTATCTCATTGAATCATTTATCGAATTTTTATGTGATGTCTTTAGGCTGCCGAATTATCGTAAGTAAACTTCTTAATTCAATTTCCTTTATTTAGCTTCATCTTCTAATTCGTGATTATATCATGATAAGATTATGTGAGAAACAAATTTTGAGGTAATATATTGTATTTATACATGATTTATGTGTACTTATATTGAATACACATAATCTATGAATTTTATTTACAAAATGATATTTGTATGGGACTTTGTCCCAATCTCATTTCATTGGGTAATATATTGATAATATACACCTCCTTCTTTTACAAATTGTTTAATAAATCCACTTGAAACTTAACTTCATTCAAAGGGAATAATTTTTCTACGAAGTGATATAAAAAATGGAAAAAATAATATTTTTAATATATGTGTCATCAATGACCTCTCCGCCACCATAATCGTTTGTTTTATTCCTCTATAAGTGTTATTGTTTTTTAAAGGATTATGAAACCCCTTATTCAATTTTTGGGTGTTTTGGAATTGAAAATGGTTTTTGAACTGGATTGAATTTTTCAATATCATGAAATTATTTCTTTGTGATTTCAAATGAAATTTTATTAGTGAAATGTAGATATTTTCAATTTTTTATGTTGTATGATTATATAATGTTACATAGAATATTGATGGGTGGTTACATGATAAACCCAATGACGGGTGGTCTTGTGATAAACCAAGGATGGTTGGTTAAATTATAACCTCATTTTCATTGGGTATGGTAGTATGTTGTATGAATATTCCATTTAGTGATATGTGTAGAAGTCGACCATATGGTTATTCAATTTATGTATAATTATGTCCCTAGTTACCTTACATGCTATATGTTGTTTTCTATGGGAATTATATTAATATTATGATTCCAAAATGGGTTTGAAATGAGATTATATTCAATGAAGTGTTTTTTCTACTTTTTTATGGTAAAATGCATTAATTAATGATAAAGTATTTGTGCTTTACATGTTGTTTTGAAAAACTAACAGTTGTCCTTTTTTGTGTATCCCTTATTGATATTTTTATGCTCATCCCATGTTTTAAAATGTTTTTCACATGACATAAAGATTAATATGGTCCAGGATGGGATCAAGGAAAATTCACATTGTCTAAAACATGGAACTAGACATGTTTCTTTTTTAATGAGTTTTTTATTAAAACAAATGGATTATGAAGTGTCTACTTGTAATATTCAAGATGTTATGTATATGTTATTACTAAATTATCTAAAGATATAATCCAAAAATGATCCTAAATTTGAATTGTTATCTTAAATCAATTATAATGTAATTTTGAATGATTGGGACTTATAGTAGGTATTATGTGTCAATTTGGATAACATTAGAGGTTAAAGTGTTATTTAATAATAAGTGACATGTTTTAAATAACCACACTATTAAGTATAATAGAAACATTCATAGTCATTTTAGATACAATAGTTGAATTTAATATTAAATTAATATTAATATCTTAGTATTTATCCTCCTTTTAAGATATTATATGTTAATTTTTCTGATAGAAAAACACTGACTTTTTTGGTTTTAGTAAATGGCGTGATGTAGTTTGCATCAAACTAATAATGAAGGTGAAGAAAACTGTTAGAGTATTATGAATAAGAAACTGAATGAAATGTGAGATATAGTGAGAACTATTGGGGATATTATCAACCAACTATAAGGAGTCATGATTGACCACCTGATCCTTTTTTATTTTTATATGGCGTAATATATGTGAGAATCAAATCCCTATGGATGTTTAGGTGATAATAAAAAAATTATGTATATTCAAAATCCTATGTGTCAAGGATGTAGAATGAAAGCACCTAATAAATTGATTAAAAAGGCAAGTGACGATGATATAAATGAGTTAATGAAGGTCATAACACAATAACCAATCATAGAAAAAGGAAGCATCCAGTTGACTCCAGGAGAGGGAAATAAGTTTATTTCCGAGTGATAAATTGAATGTTTTAAATGTGTTGTGAAATGTCATTATAAATATAGATGTCTTATAAAGAAGCAAAGGAAATGATATCAGAAATACCATAAAAATATATGATTTCCAATATCTAATTCTATTAAAATTGAGGTTGGGAAAACAGACAATGAACAATGAAATGTATGGATTATTTCATAGATGATGTTTTGATATTATTGAATGTTAGGATATTATTCAGGATTTGGATTATAGGAATGAATTATTATTGAATAAGTTAGAAATGAATGTTCAATTGATCATGAATAAATTTTAATGAGTATGATGTCTACATATAAGGGATTCATGATTTATGATATATTTTTGGATGACGAAATTCATAAAATTATAAAGGTTCTTTCTGTGATGAGATTACTTTGGAAGTATTTTTCACATATGTGTAACATTGATGTTTGATTTGTGAAAATTTTATTCAATAACGAATTATATTTTATTGTCATGAAATAATGGATAATCATAGGGGTTCCTATGTATAGTTTTAGGTGATAAATGGTTATACATTTTGGGTTGAAAAATTAATGGTATTAGATATCCTTCGATTATAAAATAGGTTATTGTTATTTTTGAAGAAACTATATTATTTTTGACAATGTTATGAGAATGATATGGTCTGAAAAAAATAATATCTCATAGGAAATGTGATAGCTCGTTGCATCTAGAATGGCCATTGGAATCAAACCCGAAACTGAAGGGTGACAATGGCACATCGACTACCATTTTCCTATGTGAATTCCATGTTTAGTATGACTTAAACTTTTTAGTTATATTATTTTATTTATACATGATTTATGTGTACTTATACTGAATACACATAATCGGTCTATTTTTTTACAAAAAAAGATCTTAGTATGGTTCTTTGTCTCAATCTTCTTTTATTGAGGCATATTTTGATAATATACACCTCCATTTAAATAAAAATGGAATGTTTTTTACATATTTAGTGACAATGACTTCTCCACTGCTATAATTATTTATTTTTCTTCCTATATATCCATAATGTTTATACAATGAACAAGAAACCCATTATTATATTTTTGGGTGACTTGTTATTGAAATTTGTTTTTGAAATCGATTGAGTTTTGAAATATCTTGAAATGTTTTATGGTGATTGAAAATGAAATTTTATTAGTGAAATTTTGATATAAATAATATTTTAGGTGTTATGATTATTTAATGGTACCTAGACATTGTATGGGTGGTTACTTGATAAACCAAATGATGGGGGGTTCCGTGATAAACCAAAGATGGGTTGTTATGTTATAACCTCTGATGCATTGCATATGGAAGTCATATTCATGGCTATTCCATTATGTGAAATGTGTGTAGGATGGCATGTGGTTATTACATTTATGTTTGTTTATATCTCAAGCTTTTTTATATGATATATGTTATTTTAATGGGATTTATAGTAATATTTGGGTTACAAAAAGGGTATGCATTGAGCTTATATTCAGTGAAGTGTTTTCATTACTTCTTTTTGGTGGAAAAGTATAACTTGTGATAATGTTTTCATGAATTTCTTGTTGTTTTGTAAAACATACAGTTTTACTTCTTTATGTATCCCTTACTATACATTTTATGGTCATCCCAAGTATTGAAAAATTTTCCCCGCACTTATGGATGAATAGGGTCAATTATGGGATCATGTAAAAGTCATGTTGTCTAAAACATGGAACTAGATATGTTTCTTTTTATAGTTTTATGGTTTTATGAAATTAATTGATAGTGATTAGAAGTTTCAATTTTCAATATTTAATTTGTTATGTGTATGTTATGACTTAATTTTATAAAGCTCTAAACCTGAAAAGATCCTCAATGATAATTATTAACATAATTCTAGATTATGTAATCTTTATGTCTGGGACATTATAGGTATACTATAATGATTCATGTAAGACAATATATTTATATGATAATTTGTGAAATACATGGATATAAGATGAATTTATATAGTAATAGAGTTTGGGTTTCATAAAATAACCCCTCTCTATCCACCAAGAGAATAGTGGGGTCAGAAAGTAGTTATTTTCTGATAAATTGTTTCGTTTATCCGCATTGAATGTTTATGGGATACTCAGTTCCTAATTAGTGTATTTCTTTTCCACAATGTTATTTTCTATTTATGTTTTATTAATCATGGTTTTCCCCATCTGGTTTAGGGCCTATGATACCTTCATCTTGTCGAGAGCTCCAGGGGATTTCAGTTTTGAGGTCTTATGAGCTAGTAAAGTCAAAGTAACACTTTAATGTAATGATGGTGTGTCATTAGATCTAGATATCGACCGTAAAATTAAATGATTGTTTATGAAATGGAATAAACTTTCATTGTCTGGTGAAAAGTCTTTGGCTAGATCCCATCTATTATCTTGGGCTGTGATAATGAAATTTTGAGTTGTTTCTATTTCCTCAGTAGATCAATAAAACCATAATAGTGGAAATTGATCAAGGAAGTATCGTCCCTATGGATGAGGACTTGGTTAGGGTGTTATCATGAAATTATTGAGTAATCATATTCACTTAACCCTAGCCAACTTAACTGATAGGATTCGAAATGTATCAATGGTATTTTTAGGTTTTCTTCCATGTATTATGTATCCATTCATTTTATTGGCAGGTGGTATGATTCATCGTAATTTTATGTAATATAAAAACCAATTCACATTTTTTTAGCATGCCCAACAAGGTAGTATTATATTCTACCTTATATGGGAATCATAAACCATTCATGTCTTTTTTATGTTGATGATGTATATGAAGATGATTTTCTATGATGTCATGGAGCTATTTGAGATACTTGAGAATTTGTATAAGGTGGTATCATTTAATCTGATGGTGTTTTTGGGAGAATAGTATTTGATAAATGGATGGTGTGACATGGTGTTCTCACTTTTCCATGTTTATTTGGTTTTGTATACCAATTATTGTTGGTCATTTATTTCATTCATGAATTCCATCTTGTACAGTATATCTCATTCGATAGTTAACATGTATATTCATGCATTTTTTAATAAACAAATAGTTATACATATCTTCTATGGTTGAGTTCCCTCTTGATGTTTTGGTGGTTGTATCACATAAATAAGTTTATGTTAAGGCCTCACATATGATTATTATGACATCCTCGTGTTTTCCCCAAACTCAAAAATAATATTGATGACAATGGGTTGTCTCACATGGGTCGCACCTTGGTCTAGTTTGGGCCCCTGTGTGTTAGTTCATGGCACGATTTGAAGGAAAACTACCTAGAAGAAAAATCTAGTTGAATGAAAGTAAATTTAATGGAATGATGATCCATTAAGTATTACCATACAAGGAACCATGTTGGTCTATTATGCATGAACTTAAAATACACATCATTAGTTTATGATTCAATATCATAAATGGAACATCATTTTACATAAATACATAATCTTAGTAATTATTTCTTAGGCCCTAGATATATGACTATAAAATTAACATCATTATTCAAGGAATCATGATATTAAAAAAACCAAAATGGTGTCACATAAATATAAAAGGTATTGTGTTCCTTGTTAAAGGTAATAAACAACAATTATTATTTTATTCCCATAATAATAATACATCAGATTCCTATTACATGGGAACAATCACAAACTCTCCACACATACTTCCTCACTGGATAGTGATAAATTTTGATATTCCCTACAGTATGGATTTAAAATAAAGCATAAGTAACCAATGTTGTGGGAGATAGAGAGCCATACATACATAAATTTGGAGAATATCTGATACGTAATTTTTTTTGAAATAATTGTATGGTTTTTTTATAATTTTAACAAAATGAGTAAACAATATTTTAACTGGGAAGGATTTCACACATACATCATAAATATATAATAATGTCTAATGTTATGAAATAATACATTACATGGTATGAGCTGAATCCCATAATTTTAATCTTTAAAAATAATTTGATGTTCTTTAGTTCATTGTTATGACATATATCTTTTATAATGTTGGATTTAAATTATACAAAACATGAGAGAGAATTCATGGGGGAACACATTGGGGACTCCATAAGTATTAATATAAATTTTATGTTTGTTCTTGACATGGCGATTAACTCAAAAAATATTATTACATTGAATGATGTATTCTATACACTTATTGATGGTAAAAACCATGTTTCAGCTATCTTTTTTAATAACCATCGGTTTAATCAACAATATATGTAAGATTTATATTTTTCCAAATATGGAATATTTTTTCATGAAAAAATCATTATCTTGTTTTGATACTTGTATTAATGAAAATAATTACATTACTAAGTCATTGGACTACATTAATATATTTAATAATTTCTCTAGAAACATAAAATTAAAGAATATGAATGAAATTAAAAAATTGTAATATTACATAAAATGGATATAAATACATAAATGATTTTTACATGATGATTAAAATTTTTTGGAAAGAAATTCATACAATTGATAGAAAAATGAATTTTATTTAATTAATAAATGGGTTTTTATGTGATTTAATGCTACACCAAAAATGGTTAGTATAAATTAGTACCTAATTATAATTGATTATTATTATAAACATTTCATGTTATATCTTTTATAGGTAATATATAATTTTATAAATAAATTTATTATTTATAAAAATTGAGTGGAAAACGAATATGGCATTGAAATTAAATCCCTATGATAAGATATGGGAGGAAAAGGTTGTCGTCCATAATTTTTGGAATCCTAAGTGATCATACATTGAGTTATAAATCCCACAAATCTCCAAAAAATTTGTATATCATTGTGAAATAATATATCATTAATGTAATTAATTTAATAACATAATTTATATCATAGGTATATCATGAGATTTTTGTGGTGAGGAATTATAAACGTCCTGTTACATCAAAACTTGGGATCCCATAAAATGAAAGAAAATTATTCCTTATCAAATATATAAGCATGGGAAACAAAACCTTGATTAGTTAATGGTCTTAGGGTATCTTGAATTAGAAAAGAAACTAAACAAAAAAGTGAATAATTTGGAAAATATCTACTAATTATTTATTTTATGTATATTTAGAGAATTATTAATGTCAAATATTCTTGTTTATGGAAATTAAATTTTTTGATGTTTTATAAAGTTTTCGTGAATTGAGGAATATTTCCCTTAATTAATAAAATATTACCAATTAGCCTATCTATACAAAAATTTGTTAAATATGGACCATATAAATTAATATCACTACAATAAACAGTCAACTACTTTTATCAAAGTAAATGACCTCGGATAAATAAATCATATAGATCTATCATCCGTTTATACTTGTAAAACATATTATAGTATTTTTATAAAAAATAATGATTTTTAAAATCATAGGCTCTAATTATAAAAGATAAACATTTGTTATGATTTATTTTAAATAATTTTTTTTGTATTATAGTAATAATTAAGGTGATGGACTATAAAATAGGGAATAATGATCGGATATTAGTTTATCTTCCATTAAATTCACATCCAATGGGTTATATATGGTTATTCAAATGGTAAACAAATGTTAATGTCAAGGATAAAAATAAAATTCTGGATTGTTTTCCAAGCGATATCGCCAAAAATAATGAATCTTTTATTTTGATACCAACAATCTCATGCATATATAGTATATCAAAGATAAATGGAGTCTTTATAAGTGATATAACTATTACATATTTGAAAACATTCCCCAAATAACGGGAATATAAATTTTCATTATGTTATATTTTCTAAATGTGTTTGTAATGAAATTTTTTTAAAAAGATATTAAATTGGTAACATAATTATAATCGTATTCTTTATTTTATATTGATTACATGTAAATTTTTGGAAGTGATAAGAATCATGTAAATGAGTATAGTTCTATATTTTCACGAAATATAGATTTAAAAGACATGAATAAAGGAAATATTATATTTTAAAATAAAATTAATAGGAATAAAATTTATATTATACATTATCAATCTCAGTACATTTAAATTTTTAAAATATATTTAAATACGATGACTATTCATCAGTTTTTAACCCATTTTATTCTAAGAGTTGTGTGCTGCCAGTTATTGCTAGCAAAAATGACAAAACATAATAGGATTGAGTTATTAGATGTATCCTATGTATTGTTATTATTAAATGAGAGATATTGAATAAAATATTTGAAATTTGAAAAATTATTCCAATAATGATTTTTTATCCATAAGAGGATATCCAAAAAGAATAATCAGATACTGAATTAGGATATGGATTACTGTATTCTCTATAATATATAACCAAGAGGGTTAAAAAGATATTCTTAAGAACGATATATTAGTAATATTTGGGATTACTCTTCTATTTGGGGTGGATTTTTAACCCAATGTTGATTTAATAATTAATATGAATTATATAAATAAACATGTATATTGAAATCCAAAATTAATTTTGAGTTTCTTAACCTATATACTATAGGAAAAGAAGTAAAATTTCATAGATCTCCCATATCTAATATAATATTATGTATTATTCTATTTTAAATGATTATAATAAATTATGAGAGACTATAAATGATTGATACACTACTAGAAAAACAGCTATTTGTGACGGGGCATTTGCGACGGGATCCCGTCGCAAATGGCTTGTTGTGACGGGGGCCCGTCGCAAATAGCCCGTTGCTGAAAACGCCATCGCAACTACACTTATTTGCAACAGGCCTGTCGCTAAAGCCTTTTTTTGTGACGGTCATTCTCCCCATCGCAAATAGTATTCCGTATTTTTGTAAAAAAAACTTTTAAAATAGTTTTTGCGACGGGACCCGTCACAAATACCTTTTGCGACGGTCCCGTCGCAAAAACTATTTTAAAAAAAAAATAAAAAACTATTAATAATACTAGTATTTGCGACGGGCATAGTATCCCATCGCAAATACTATTTTTTTAAAAAAATAAAAAACTATTAATAATACTAGTATTTTCGATGGGCATATTATCCCGTCGCAAATACTATAAAAAAATAAAAAAAATAAATTATTAATAAATTATTTTAATTAATATAATAGTAGAATTATAATTCACAAATAAAAATAATAAATTATTAATAAATTATTTTAATTAATATGATAATAATAGAATTATAATTCAAAAATAAAAAATAACAGAATATTAATAAATGATTTAATTAATATAATTAATATGATAATAATAGAATTATAATTCAAAAATAAAAAATAATAGAATATTAATAAATGATTTAATTAATATAATAATATTAGAATTATAATTCATAAATAAAAAAATATTAATAAGTTATTTTAATTAATATAAAAATAATAGAATTATTTTACATTCAAATATTAAAATAAATCAAGTATTACAAAAAATATAATTAAATTATAATATTATAAAATTTTAATAAATATATAAAATTTAATATTATAAAATATAAATAATATTATTATTCATATTAATATTGTTATTTAAAAATATAATATTATTAATATTTTATAATGAGACAGAAACTACGAATAGGGAAAAAAAATATTTTGATTTCACAAATTTTATAACATAAATACAATCTCTAATCTGAAGGAGGGGGGAGGTGGGGGATCTGCAGATGGTGGTGGAGGAAACTCCATCCCTAAAGCATGAGTGAGTTGGCGCAAGTACTCCATCTGCTCCTGATGCTGCTGCTGCCACCGACTCGCCTGCTCCTCGTACAACTGCTGCTGGCGTCGACGCTCCTCCTCATGCTGCTGACGCATCTGCTCCTTCTCCTGTCGGAGACTCTCTATCTGTGCAGTCTGAGATCGCAACTGATCCTCATACTGTGTAGTAGAAGAAGATGCACGAGCTCCTCTCGAGCTGGACGCCGACATCGCAGCACTGCCATAATAATCTCCGGGAGTCAGTCGAGAGCCGATACCAACTACCCGACCCTTCTCGAAGGCATACTGGGTGGCCTGCATCCATGCCGCTTCATCAAACTGACGGGCAGTGGTCTGATCTGATGACTCGGCCTGACTCTCAGGTCGGGCCTGTGACGCTGCGGCCTCATATGACTCCTATAGTTGCAATTTAAAATTGAAATTGTGAATATATTATATGAAGTTAATTTTTAAACTTGAAAACAAATAATACTGACCACGATGTGATGCTGACGATCACCTCTGAGCTCCCCAGTAGCAGGATCACTATACATCCTCCGATATATGTCGTACTCTGTAATATCGGGGTGCTCGACAGCCTATAAGAATAAAAAATAAACTGTTAATATTTACAGTTATATAAAATATTTATAAATAATGTACGTACCAGATGCTGTCTACGAGTACTGAAAGAACGACTCCCAGCTCGATGAGTCACCTCCTGTCTCCCCCGATTCTGCCTCCCCACCGATGATCTCCTCTGAAAGGCACCACTCAACCATTGTTCACATAATCCATCCCATACATGGGATGAAATGTACTCTGGTCGGTGTGCTCTACATGACTCGTCAAAATCTGACAGTCATGCTTTCTTCATCGCAGCATTTCATAAATTGTGCAAAAACTGACGAAGGCGATCACGCATGGCCACCTCCCATGCCTCGTGGATGGAGTCACGCATGGTATCCTCGATAGGATACCATAAACCCTACAAATAAATCAAAATATCAAGTTAGAAATGAAATAATTTTCAAAATAAAAATTATTTATTTACGTACGTACCAACCAATGGCCGAACATGGCCTGCTGCACATCAATGGGAATCTTCTCCCATGTGGTCCACGGCTGAGAGAAATAGTTGCGCAAAATAGCGCTGCCCTGTCCGACTACTATATGCGGAAAACTGAAAAAAAAAATAATAAACATTTATTATGTTAATAGATTAATCAAATCTTAGTCAAATTCATAGGTTATCACACAGGTTATCACACCTCCGTGTGCGTGGATCAAAGCCAAGACGTGGACGTCGCTCGGGGACGGGGTCAGGAATCATCAATCGTGCAAGACCGCGCCCCCTCCGCGTACTCCCTGGAGCGCCTGCAGGCTGAGGGTCATCTGTCAACAACTCATCCGCATCGAAAGTCAGGTCAGCATCCGCCAACTCACGAAATGTGGCGTCGTCCATCTGAAACAGAAAATATTAATGTCAGCAAATAATTGATAATTACTATTATATATACATATATACATATTATGATTGTATATAAATACCATGGAATGCTATCAGTGTTCATCTTCATCATCATCTTCATATATGTCAATGTCATCTTCATATTCCTCCTCAACATCATCGATATCCATTCGAGTTACAGTTGCTTCATCTCTTACCAATTCAAATTCGTATGTGACATCATTATCATCATCGTCATCACCGACTCTTAAATGTGGGGTGTCGTCATCGATACTCATGTCTCTTTGTAAAAAATATTGATTTTGAGTACTCTCTTGAAAAACTTCAATTCTTTGCACGTCAGTGAAAGCACATTCACTTTGACTAAACTGATTGTCTCGAATTTTGATTTTTATTACACTCCACCAATCAGTCAATTCTCTTGATGTTGCACAGTACTTCGCGTAATAAACATGATATGCCTGTTGAGCCAATAAGAATGGTTCATTTACTGCGAGAACACTTTTACATTTAATATCGATGATTCCATGAGTCGGATGAACACGCAGGCATCTCTCTGTATCCAACCACCGACATTTGAACATGGTTATGTAATGTTGTCCAAGATAACAGAGTTCAATGATTTCATCAAGTATGCCATAAAAGTAAACTTCATTTTCTCGATGATGAGATCCTCTCAAGCTAACTCCACTATTCATTGTTTTTTTCGATTCCCCATATGCATGTGTGTGGAATCGAAATACATTCACCACATATGCATTATATGTTTTAACAAGTTTGGAAGGTGGGTTACTCAATACACATAGTCGTTTTTCAATTTTATCAGTATTTCGAGACACCTGAAAATTTGTGAAATAATTATCAATATAGTAAACTATACATTGAATGAGTTGCTAAAAGATAACGAATTTATGTTACCAGTTTTTGAAACCACTGAGAGAAATTTTTCAGTCGATGTTCTTCGAGAGCAGCTGCTGTAATTTGTTGAATTTGTTTCTTGATATGATTATCATACAACCTATAAAAACCAAAGTTATTTACTGTAACATAAATGATAGAATAAGTGATATAAACACTTATAGTACAATTGATGTCATCACTTCACAGTTGAGCAGAACATACGTATGAGCTCTCTGATGTTCATCATCTGAAAGCCAGCGTTCATAAACACCACCAAAACCAAGCTCTGACTGGTTGAAAACAGATAATTGAATGTCGATTTCATCAATATTCCTCTCGTTCCGTCCCATTCGGTTGTGTTTTGAAGGATTCTCAGATTCAAAATAATGGGAGCAGAAAAAAGATATTTCCTCTTTCAAATAAGCTTCTGCAATTGATCCTTCAACAGATGCTTTGTTACGTACTTTTCTTTTCAATTTTTGCATGCATCTTTCAAATGGGTACATCCATCGAAAATGTACCGGACCTCCACATTTGGCTTCATATGGAAAATGTAACATCAAATGTTCCATTTGATCGAAGAAATACGGTGGAAATATTTTTTCCAGTTTACATAAAATTACAACAACATCTTTTTCAAGTTTTCCTAGAGCATCATAATCTGCCATTGCCGCACAAATTTCCCTAAAAAAAAGAGACATGTCAGTTATGGAATCCCAAATCACAGAATTCAACAGACCTCTTAATCCACTGGGTAGAAGTCTCTCCATTATAAATGAAAATCATGACTTTTTAATCCAGTAATATGACCATTCATTACACATCTACCCAAATTGGAAGCACATCCATCTGGAAGTCTCAAATCTGCAATCCACTGACAAAATAATAAACGGTTTTCTTTAGACAATGTATAAGCTGCTTTTGGTTTCAGTAACCTTTCTGTTCTGACATTCTCAAAGAGTTCCAATTCTGGACGCCTGCAAATTTGGGCAAGATCTAAACGTGCATTTACATTGTCTTTGCTCTTTCTTGGCGTATCCAAAACTGTATGAAACAAATTATCAAAACAGTTCTTCTCAATATGCATGACATCCAACATGTGGCGGACCAACAAATCAGACCAATATGGAAAATCCCAATATAAGCTACGTTTAATCCAATTGTGTTCATTCCCAAATCCAGAAATTTTCTGTTGGTTTATTGTGGGACCAAAAGTGATGGGAGGTAATGAAAATACAACTGATTTTAACTCCGCACCTGATAGCATTTTTGGAGGTCCATCCATTTCAACTGTTCCTTTCCTGAAATGAGATCTGTTTCTACGAAAAGGATGATCAGCTAGAAGAAATCTGCGATGACAGTCAAAATAACAAGGTTTCTTTCCATAAATGAGCATAAATGCTTTGTTCTCTCCCATACAGTAAGGACATGATTTATGACCATGTGTACTCCAGCCAGATAACATCCCATAAGTCGGGAAGTCACTTATTGTCCACATCAATGCTGCTCTCAGTATGAAATTCTGTTTCGTTGCAACATCATATGTAATGACACCAGTACTCCACAATAAATTTAATTCATCAATCAATGGCTTCAAATAAACATCAATATTTTTCTTCGGATGTCCTGGAATTAGTAAACTCAAAAAGATATATATCTCCTTCATCAACATCCATGGAGGTAAATTGTACGGAGTTAAAAAAACAGGCCAACATGAATATTGACTACCATAAGATCCAAACGGACAGAAACCATCAGTGGAAAGGCCTAGTCGAACATTTCTAGCTTCTAAAGCAAAGGATGGATGTACTCTATCAAAATGTTTCCATGAATCACCATTGGCTGGATGATTCAAGCCTTTATCGGTTGAAATATTTTCTTTATGCCATGACATCATTGTCGCTGTATTCTTAGACATGAATAAATGCCGAAGTCTGGATGTAAGCGGAAAATATCTCAACTGTTTTACAGGAATCAAACCAGACTTCTCGTGTTGTCCTTCTTTATATCTCAGTTGCCCACATGTGGGAAAACTATGAAACGACTCATTTTCCCCAGAATATAAAATGCAGTCATTTGAACATGCATGAATCTTCTGACAAGTAAGTCCCAAATTTCGAACCAGCCTCTTACTTTCATAGTAATTTGCAGGTAAAACATTTCCGTCGGGTAACAGTGTTTTCAGCAAAGAAAATATCTGGTCAAAACAGGTGTTTGACATTCCATTATATGATTTGATAGCCATTAATTTTGCAACTGCTTCTAATTTTCTCATCTTGCAGCCAGGATATAATGCATCCTCAGCAGACTTCAACAACTCATAAAATTATGACGGTACCAACTCAGGATTTAAAGCTATATCAGCTGGAGTTCCTGTATGTTGAACAGATGAACCTGCAACATCATGTACTAAATCTTGAAACTGGGATGGATCCAGAATCAAGTTGGTATCACCTGCTCTGGAACTACGTTCACCGTGATGATACCAAAAAACATAATCTGCTTGAAAACCAAAACGCAAGAGATGTTCCCCCACTTTGTCAAATGTGTCAAACGTTCTCAATGCACATTTTCTACAAGGGCATTTTATTTTTCCTTCTAAAACAAATTCTGGATTTGATGCCGCAAATGATAACAAAATCTCCACACCCTTTATATATACTGGATTTAAACCAGAACCATTTGGATTTCTACGTTGATTTATCCATATGCGGTCATCTAATAATGACTGTTGACGACCTCGTTGTTCCATATTTTTCTATAAAATATAAAAGCATTACTGATTATGAATAATTTGTTAGAAAAAACACTCAAGCAAGGATTGAATATATTGAGAATAAAGCAAAACTTGTTACAAATATTGATAATTTTAATATTATATTGATTTTTTATTTTTTTTAATAATACTAATATAATTTTTTAATAATTATTAATTATATAATAATAACATTATTACATTATTAGTATATTTTATTATTAATATTAAAATAATATAATTTTCTATATTATATACAATTCTCCTTTCAACTGTGTGTTTAACATTCTGTCTCCACATGTAATATTGACATTCACTTTCACCTCTCCATTGGCGAGTAGGTTGATTATTTTGAAAAACAATGCCAATATTACATGTGGAGACATAAAACACACAGAAAAAAAGAGAATTGTATATAATATAGAAAATTATATTATTTTAATATTAATAATAAAATATAAAAATAATGTAATAATGTAATTATTCCTAATTATTACTAATTATTGGTAATTATTCATAATTATTACTAATTATTGGTAATTATTGTCAATTATTACTAATTATTGTTAATTATTACTAATTATTACTAATTGTTGGCAATTCTTGGTAATTATTGGTAATTCGTGGTAATTATTGGTAATTATTGGTAATTATTGGTAATTATTGGTAATTAATACTAATTATTGGTAATTAATACTAATTATTGGTAATTAATAATAATTATTACTAATTATTGGTAATTATTAGTAATTATTGGTAATTAATACTAATTATTCCTAATTAATACTAATTATTCCTAATTAATACTAATTATTCCTAATTATTACTAATTATTACTAATTATTACTAATTATTACTAATTATTACTAATTATTGGTAATTATTACTAATTATTGGTAATTATTACTAATTATGGGTAATTATTACTAATTATTGGTAATTATTGCTAATTATTCCTAATTATTGCTAATTATTACTAATTATTACTAATTATTCCTAATTATTACTAATTATTCCTAATTATTACTAATTATTACTAATTATTACTAATTATTAGTAATTATTACTAATTATTACTAATTATTGCTAATTATTACTAATTATTGGTAATTATTACTAATTATTGCTAATTATTACTAATTATTTCTAATTATCCGTAATTAATACAAATTATTGGTAATTAATACTAATTATTGGTAATTAATACTAATTATTGGTAATTAATACTAATTATTGGTAATTAATAATAATTATTACTAATTATTGGTAATTATTACTAATTATTCCTAATTAATACTAATTATTCCTAATTAATACTAATTATTCCTAATTAACACTAATTATTCCTAATTAATACTAATTATTACTAATTATTGGTAATTATTGGTAAATATTGCTAATTATTGGTAATTATTGCTAATTATTGGTAATTATTGCTAATTATTGCTAATTATTGCTAATTATTGCTAATTATAGATAATTATTGCCAATTATTGGTAATTATTGCTAATTATTGGTAATTATTGCTAATTATTGGTAATTATTGCTAATTATTGGTAATTATTGCTAATTATTACTAATTATTGCTAATTATTACTAATTATTGCTAATTATTACTTATTATTGGCAGTTATTGCTAATTATTGGCAGTTATTGCTAATTATTGGCAGTTATTGCTAATTATTGGCAGTTATTGCTAATTATTGGCAGTTATTGGTAATTATTGGCAGTTATTGGTAATTATTGGCAGTTATTGGTAATTATTGGCAATTATTGGTAATTATTGGCAATTATTGTTAATTATTGGCAATTATTGTTAATTATTGCTAATTATTGGTAATTATTGCTAATTATTACTAATTATTGGTAATTATTACTAATTATTGGTAATTATTGGTAATTAATACTAATTCTTGGTAATTAATACTAATTATTGGTAATTAATACTAATTATTGGTAATTATTACAAATTATTGGTAATTATTACTAATTATTGATAATTATTACTAATTATTGGTAATTATTACTAATTATTGGTAATTAATACTAATTATTGGTAATTATTACTAATTATTGGTAATTATTACTAATTATTGGTAATTATTACTAATTATTGGTAATTTTTCCTAATTTTTCCTAATTTTTCCTAATTTTTCCTAATTTTTCCTAATTTTTGGTAATTTTTCCTAATTATTGCTAATTATTGCTAATTATTGCGAATTATTGCTAATTATTGCTAATTATTGGTAATTATTGGAAATTATTGGTAATTATTGGTAATTATTGGTAATTATTGGTAATTATTGGTAATTATTGGTAATTATTGGTAATTATTGGTAATTATTCCTAATTATTCCTAATTATTCCTAATTATTCCTAATTATTCCTAATTATTCCTAATTATTCCTAATTACTCATAATTATTCCTAATTATTCCTAATTATTCCTAATTATTCATAATTATTACTAATTATTCCTAATTGTTCCTTATTATTCCTAATTAGTACAAATTATTACTAATTATTACTAATTATTACTAATTATTACTAATTATTCCTAATTAATAATAATTATTCCTAATTATTACTAATTATTATTAATTATTGGTAATTATTGGTAATTATTACTAATTATTGGTAATTATTGGTAATTATTCCAAATTATTGATAATTATTACTAATTATTGGTTATTATTACTACTTATTGGTAATTATTACTAATTATTGGTAATTATTACTAATTATTGATAATTATTACTAATTATTACTAATTATTGGTAATTATTACTAATTATTACTAATTATTCTTAATTATTGATAATTATTGATAATTGTTCCTAATTATTAGTAATTAAATGAATAATTATCAATAATTAGAAATAATTACCAATAATTACAAATAATAACATTATTTATATATTTTATTATTAATATTAAAATAATATAATTTTCTAATTTATATACAATTCTCCTTTCATCTGTGCGTTCTCTATCTCCACATTCAAATAATACATGTGAAGACAGCAAACACACATATGAAAAAAGAATTGTATATATATATAAAATTATATTATTTTAATATTAATAATAAAATAAACTAATAATGTAATAATGTTATTATTCCTAATTATTGGTATTTATTACTAATTATTAATATTTATTCTTAATTATTAAAAATTATTACTAATTATTCCTAATTACCATTAACTATAAACAATACTAATAATTTAAATTTATTAGGTAATAAAACAATGTAAACATAATTAAATTACAACTAATTAATAATAATTGAAACTAATAAAAAATTAAAAATAAATAAAAAATTAAAATGAACATAAATACCTTGAAAATTGATCTTCTCTGATCGTTCTTCAAAACTTTAATATCAGCTCCGGAGAAAAAAATTAAACTGGAGAAAAACTGAACTCTAGAAATATAATTTTGAGAGAAGGAGAAGATAAGGAATGAGAATGAAATCAAAAAAACCGATGGGGGTATTTATAGGTTAGATTATTTGCGACGGGTATCCCGTCGCAAATAGTATTTTTTGCGACGGTGCCCGTCGCAAATACCTTAGCCAACATTTATTACGGTCAACCGGTAAATAGTTATTTGCGAAGGGTCCCGTCGCAAATAACCACATGCCGACATACTTTTTGCGACGGGGGAGTATTCCCGTCGCAAATACCTTTTACCGCCGCCAGTTATTTGCGACGGGAATATTCCCCCGTCGCAAATAAGTTTCCCGCGATTTGGCGCGCAAACCGCGCCATTCCTTTTGTGACGGGGAAATCTGTCCCGTCGCAAAAGGCTACTTATTTGCGACGGGCAAATAACCCCGTCGCAAATAAGTTTTTCACGTGACTATTTGCGACGAGAATAAATCCCGTCGCAAATAACCCGTCGCAAATGCCCTTTTTTCCCGTAGTGATAGGGAATATAACAATATGTAAAAGGGAAAATTGGGCCAATGCTTTCATATAAATATGAATGTCTAGTAGTTAGGAAAAGATGGTATATATACTGTTAACATTGATTGATTCATGTAATATTAGGTCATAAAATTTCCACATAATAATTTCATGGTTTTATTTTTTAGGTTAAAATTGTTTAAAAACCTAGGTAATAATAGGATCGATGTTTTGATTTTGTGCAAAATAATAGCCAAATCTACACATCAGGTAGGAATTGATTAGGAAACCGATTCAATGACGTTTGATATAATGGATATGAATAAATTTAAAGGAATATAACATTCTTGATAGGTGTTTATTCAATAATAAAGTTGTTTATATCTTATCATGTGGAGAATTTCTATTCCTACATAATATATGATCCATATCACCAAAATAATTATTTCAAAATCTCTCAAAATATTAAAATTTTCTCATTATACCCCCTAAGAATAAAAGACTAATTATTATAGAGAAATAATTAAATATCTATATTATACTCTCATTTTTTCTATGTTTATCAAGGGTTAATATCCACTATTTAGAATGGTCATTTATATAACCATTGATTTTTCCAAAATAGAATTATATTGAAACAAATATTATTATTTAATTTTTGGGAGAAAATATACTCTTAATGAGGGGAAAAATGTCACATGAATCTATTTTATTCAATTACAATCATCAATTCTATTCTAGTAATTCAATATTTATCAATAATATTCCCCAAAAAAATTCATATTATACATAAAAATTTAATATTTCAATATAAAATAATTTTAATTTCGAAATATTTTATGATGTATAAACACATCATAAATTAGAAATGTAACTCAAATTTAATCATAGATTTCACACATAACGTGATTAAATTTTCTATGGAAATCATAAAATTTAATTATTTGATTAAATTTTACATATATCCTTTAAAATTCAGTATTATAATTCCATAACAAGGATTTTTGTTATCTATTTCAAGTTTTTTATATAAATAAATTTTAACAAATAACCACATATATTATTAATGTTAACCATGGTTTCAAAATATATATTATAATTATAGGTAGTAGGAAACACATTCCTGAATTTTTTTTGAAAATGATGATGAAATTGTTATATTATTATATAAAAACACTTTTTTATTTCAATCAAATTATTGATTTTATGGACATCAAAAACCATGGAAAATTATTATAAGACATCACATGGCATTTTAATATATAATATTCCATGTTTTTTATCTATTAAATCAACAATCAAAATCAAATATAAGTGGATATGATATAATTGAATGTTATTCTTGGGGATAAAAATGCTCTAATCTGGGTAAATTGAAACCGATAAACCCATTCTACCTTAGGATCCTTCCAGTCATTATAATTAAGTAGAAATTTAAAAAAGAATATATATCAACCCAATTTATTTGATCATATTATTTAATTTTATCATGGTTGATAAAATGAATAAAAGTATATATAAGACTCCATTCACATAGGGTATTAATTAGTATCTATAAATATTTTACAATTTTCAAAGGGATTTTTTTGATCCATATTCTACTAAATCCGGGTCAACATAGGATATAGATAAATGGGAGATTTTTTTAAAGTATTTCACATTATTAATCTCACACAACATCTTATTGCACTAAACTCATTTTATATGATTCATTAAAACACTTTTAATTTCAATCATTAGAAAAGAATTGATTGCTTTATCATTAAATAATTTAAAAATAAATGATCTGTGAAACATGTTTTAATTTTTTTTAGTTTTTTACTGGCTATGATGAAATGGTTTATTCATTAAATATATCATATAATGTCATCAAAACTCATTACATAAGAATTGAATGATATTACAAATTTTAATAATATATTCTATTTTGTAACGATCTACTATAATATATTTTCATATTGTGAATATATTTTCATGCATAATAAAATTTAAATGGTTCATTAACTACATAATTTTTTTACTCATAAAGAAAATAAAAGATTGGTTATACTACCATGTCATGATTTACAATTTCGTACATATTTATATCTTGGGTAAATCCATAACATCATGTAATATGTATTATATTTAATCATTTATCCTGTTAATTTAAAATAAATTATGTATGAAATTTCATATGGTATACAAAAAAAATAATCTAAAAAACAAGTCCATCTTGTGTCTCATGAGTATTTTTTCACCATATGGGAACATAATAATGTCGATCATAAGATATTGTAACACCCCAGGCCTTTTCAGGATATCATTATATATAGAAAATATAATATTTAATAATAATTATATAATTATAATTTAGCTTTCATGTTTTCTATAGTGTACATGTATTGAATGGGTGAATATTTAATGGAATAATATGATACATTTCTAGGCTATAAAACTATTTCTTATAATATACTGATTAAATATATATATATATAATAATCATCCATCAACATCATAAAACTGAAATACCATAAATGGATTTTTGTTATTATTTTTATAATGGTAATATAAAACCATTTTACATATCCATTTTATACATGCTACATAACTATGTATCAATATACAACAAATGTATAAACCCATAAGAAAACATAACCACTAAACTCTTTTGTTATATGGTATGCTTAAAATAAATAATATTCAGATAATTGTGAGATTTGGAAATTTATTTGAGGGTGGTTACATTATTTCAAAATAAGGGTGTGATCTATATCTCCCTCCAGTGAATTGGGTAATAATTTACATCACATTATGTATTCATGACAATAACATGGATATATCATGGTTCATTAGGGTACATTGTCCACTATGACGATTTAGTGAGTGCACCCATTACTTTAGGCGGAATGGTATTCCATTGGGCATAGTGTTGTGTCACGCCCAGGAGGTGTATCCACTGAAAGTAAGGGTACAAAGTTAGTCAACTAAAGAATAAATGAGGTTATAATGGTTGTATTCCCTATTCAATAAAATGTATATATGTGGTTATCCCATAACTTACATGTTTTGAATTAAATTGTTGGTATCCATGACCAAATATCCATTTTTATTATGTATAAGTCCCCAAACTATTTCTTATTCTAATATTATACTCTCATAGATGATGTAATTTGATTCATTTATGATACATTTCTTTTGAATGGAAAATATTTATGTCATGACTCGGGTTTATGATCTATGTGAAGTTGGTTATATAGATCAAATGTTATGTTCACTATCATATACCCTTATTCTTACCTCATTCTTTTACAGGATCATAGATTGATTTCTCTATTGTTTTCCCTTATGGATATTCTGTGGTCACCCTTTATTGTGCTTCCTTCCATTAGGTTATTAACAAATATTTAATGAAGGGTATACCATTGAAGAGTAATTAGTTGGAACATCATTATGGAATACATTGATGATATTTTGGTATATTAGATCATTGTGTTCTATGTTTCCCAAGGCACAAAACTATTACAGTCCTCATCAATGTATTTTGGTAATGTAATGAGTATTAATATAAAAAAATTAATAGACACGTATCAAAATCATGGGTTGATATAGTTATTATAAAATGAAAGGATTAGTTTTCATTTTTAATCTTGGATGATAAAACTTTCGTTAGATCTGTAATGATATTTTTAAGGATGTTTCTAGGGATGCCACTAAGGATATGTCTATATATGAGACAATGCACAATAAAATTCCATGGAATAGAGTGATTGGTTTCGACAATATTACATCCATTTCCAGATAATACAAGGGAATACTACTTGTGATCATATGGTTAACTACCCTAAAACACCTTATTTAGATACGCAATATTGGGAACTACTTCATGAAGGTTGTCCTTGCTAAACACCTAGAATGAAAACCCTCCGGGGATATTCTTTGGGAATTCCAAAACTCATTATGAAACATCATGATAGATTTTAACAGATGATGACTATGAATGGTCTAGTGTAATCCAAAGGTTTTATTTATTAAAAACTAATTTCTATTATGGAGACATTATAATAGTTATTTACATGATTATTTGACTTCCTAATATGATTATGGTTTACCACACTAATATTTTGTGTTTTTTAAGAATGGTGGTAAGTTGATGAAACTGTGTTAACAATGATTGTGATGGATATTTTACTAATGAGAAGAAAAATGCGATGATGAAATGAGAGAAGTATGTTGGGTTAATGCCTAATAATCTTTTATGGGGCTTGATTACTGTTGTGTTACATAACATACACTTATAGTCAGAAAATAACATAAGAAAATATTTCGTTGAGAGTTGGGATGTAGAGAACATAGATAAAAATAGGATTTAATTTACATTATATCAATACTGTGGAATGAAATCGACAATTAAAAGTATTAGTGGAATGTCAATATGTTTTTACTATGGAAATAAAGGATACTCATCAGGTAACATCAAAGATGGAAATGAAAAGATCAGTTAATGCAACAAGTGAGAATAATATACTCTAGAATTTATCACAAATTATTGAATGCATTAAATATGGAATGTATGGGAAATGAAAAAAATTATTCTAATGGTAAATCTCATGAAGGGAACCATTAGAGTTGTTTGAGTAATTATTATATGTATGATGATGAGGATACCACATTTTAGAAATTAAATGAAAGTGGTATTTTGTGATATGATAAATAAGGATTGATAATCGATTTTCAAGGATGACAAATGATTTAAGTGATTATTGTTTAGAATTAAATTATGATAAATTGTGAAATATATATATATATATATATATATATATATTTCATAGTATGTTTTTCATTACAAATTTGAACTAATATGTTGAATATTGATGATGGAATTGTCGATTGATTCATTGTGTGTCAAAATAGCATGGGTCAACTAGACCAGCCTCCTGAACCAGCATGTCATATGATATGGATAATATAGGAATGTATATACTAGTCCTATGTAATCAAAAAACAAGACAATAAACAAAAGTAAATTGGAGAAAAAATAATTCTCAACAAATAAATACAATCCCAATCTAAAATAGGATAAAACAATGAGTAATTTGGGATACTATATGACCAATAGTCACCCCCAGACCAACCTAATCTGAATGAAACCACAAAAACGAGATAATCCAGTATAATACAAAATTATCTTCCCATTACCTTACTATTGAAAACAACATTGATAAATTCCCAAATATATAAGTAAGGTATGATGAAAATTACAATATGATACTGCCAAAGTTTCTATAAATGGGTTATTATCAAGAACAATATTATTTAGAAAATTAAAACAAAATTGGTATAAAAATAATTTTAATAAATCCAAACAAGTTTTATTACATTTTCCCATTTTCATCATTAGGAATTTAGAATGCCTTTTCATTTTTTCGATCCATAAATGTAATATGTATAAAATCATAAAATTGGAAATAATATCCATGGAATAATATAAATTAAATGTTAAAGAATATACATTAAATATCATTTCATCTAAAACAATGTGATAAAACCTCATATATAAAAACATGTCAGAAAAAAATAAAATGTAAAAATAGTCATGAGATAAGTAAAAATAAATGTATAATAAAAATTATCAACATATTTGGATATTTCCTAAGGGATAATTCATTAAAAAACTCACAAACCAAAATATACCTAAATTAAATCCCTAAGATATCATGTCAAGCTAGCTGATATAATAAATTATTTAGACCTATTAGTGTTACGTAGAGTAAGGATACCCTTAACTCTATACAGACTCACCCATGGATATTATTGTGAAATTGTATAATAAATCATCAAAAACATGATCATGATTTCAGAAAATGTTTTCAAATCCATGTATAGCCTCTTCAATGTTTCAAACCCCTTTTCCAAGTCAAGAAAATCCACTTTTAAATAAAAACCACATATGTAAAGATATATTACATTATAAAAAATCATTTCAATCAACTTCCCACTCCTAAAAAAGAATAAGATAAATAAATTAATAAAGAATGATATGAAATTCATAAAATCAACCCATTATATAGATTCATCTACCTAAATAGGTCTGAAACCTAACAATATTTGAAAATGATGACTGTAAAAAAAGAGAAAATTTTTCAACAGTCAAATATTTCCATGAAATCAGAGATAAGAAATCAAACACCAACTATTATCAATAACAGAACAAATAGTACATGAAGGAATGTAGTCACCCATAATTTATTATGGTAAGATCAAGAACTATAGATATAGTGGATGTTTGTCAATTGGAATAATAATTCTTCCAATCATCAATCCTAAAACCACCCTCAAAAGATATTTATAGCACATAATTCCATTACACATCATGTAATCCATAACTCATGTATGACCTTAAATTTTGATCATAATTTTTAATTAAAATAATATTTTCCCCATTATTAGATGGGAACATGTTACACATCATGTAAAAAATTCAGACTGGGTACCCAGGTATTGGGTTCTATCCACTGGAAATTACTAATCATTTATTTACATTTCACATCATGTAATTCCTTATAAAATAGAAGAAACTACATGTTTTATTATTAAAATTACATAAATAATATGAGAATTCCTTATTATAGGTTTTTTCCAAAATCATTCTCAACATTTTTTAATGAAACAAAAAAACCATTAAAGGTAAAAAAATACATAAAAAGGTATCAAGTAAGTACAATCTTCCCATCAAAAATTATTTCATCCCCTATAAATACCTCAAGATATAGGACCCAAAAAATGGGAAATCCACTTCTGCCTCACAAATAAACCTCACTCCCACATACCATATCTATCCCCTCTACACTACCATAATGAAATAGTTAGGGACCATTTTTCTACCGATTACATTATCATGGAGATCAATAATATGAATGGATTGGTAAACAAATGTGTTATGGAGCTAAATATCCACATCCTCACATTTAATCGCATGGTATTGAACTGGTAAATACCACCTCAACAATACATGAAACAATTATGGGATAGATATTAAAATATATGGAATGTAAAACTGAAAGTCCATGCTCCCATATTATCCATTAAAATCAACGGTTCCCACAAACCATTGTTTTAACATACCCTACTTACCAAACTAGTGATGTCCCAATCACGGTGAAACTATGATAAATAATTGATCACAATCCTCAAACTCATGTAGATTCCATTGATTTCTCTCATAAGATTTTTGATGAATCTATACTCAAATTAAATTCCACCAAAATAGTATTACAGTCTCCATCATCTCATGAACAACACTCATCCCAACCATGGTTTGTTCTCCCAACTCTTCCAAGCATAAGGGAGATCTACATGAATTCCCACAGAATGCCTCTCAGGGCATTATATTTATTGATGAATGATTAATATTGTTATAACAAAAGTCGACCTAAGGTAAATGATTTTCCCATGATCCTCCATATAAATCAGAAAAACACAAAGCATATCCACACAAACCGGGATATCCCTCTTTATCCATCCATCCATATGATGATGATATGATGTTCTTAAAATAATCTCGTAACCCATTACCTAATGAAATCATTTCTCAAACCTAGATTTAAACCACATATTACATTTAAAAAAAACTATATATAGAATCCCATGAATACTCAAATCAACAAAACATAAAATAGGAAAGATTATAATTTTATTTATCTCTACAATAAGTATGAAATATGAAGATTTCATGTGTCGATAAATGATCACAAAAATCAGATGATTAGAGAAAATATTCAATGGACATCAAATGAAATAATCCAGGTAATTATCATCCTATTTCCATATCAAAATGGGTATGGTATAAAACATCTCATATGGTATCCGGTGCTCCACCTTAATTCTATTACATGTGAGACACCAGGAAACAAAATCCACAATTTACTATATAATCCCTTGAAAGCAATACCAATGCCCCAATTTATGATAAATCATTGTAGCCTAAGGGTGAAAAAACTAAAAATAATTGTTTTTATTGTCTAGAAACTCTATCCTTATAGAAAATGGAACTATAAAACTTCTATGAAAGAGCAATGATCAAATATGATATTGAGTCCACTCACTTGAGGTCACCCCACCATAAAAGAGTTTACGAGAGAATTGGCACGTAGTTTCCTCAAGCATCTCTAACAAAACTCACTCATAGAAAGACAAATCACCTTTAATCGAATCTTATAACACTTATCCCCCATCCACTTTAACTTCTAAGACCATTATAGGAGATACACACATCAGACACCCCTGCACAACTTATTCGTTCATGGATTTTTTTGGAATTTAATTCTTAATGCATAAAAAATACATTTCCTTTTCATGATTTATATAAAAAATCAAAATCAGACATCTGAAGATATGCTACAAAAAAACATCATTGATAATTTAGACCCCTCTGAGAAAAAATATATTTCATGATCTTTTGTTAAGAATAAAAAGTAAACCTCTCCCCAAATATATATCGATGTCACTTTTTGAGTGCACATAGAATATCATGAAAATAATTATCATAGGTAGGGTATTTTATATTTTTATGGGTTTACTAGTAATATCCTAAAGCATAACCATGTTTCCCTAGAATCAAGACACATCCCAACCCTATATTATGAGAATTGAATAAAACATCATAACTTGATCCACGTTCGAGAAGAATAAAAACTGGTGTTGAAATCAACCTCACCTCCATTTCTTCAATGTATATCTAATACATTTCATTGCATTCAAAAAAATTTCCACCATGGGTCAAATATAACATCAAATAAGAGATCCAGGAGAACTACTAAAATACCACCTATAGTAACCAGTACAAACCCAAAATGCTCTTGATATCAAAAACATTTATGTGTTTCCCCTAGGACATACCTTCCTGTACCATTTCATGATCTAATGCGATTTCCATCTCTGATATCACTTTCCCTACAAATATTACTTAATATATATAGAACACACACTTGTAAATATTACCACACAAAAGATGTTCTTTTAGGGTTTGAATAACATTCCCAACGGTTGATGTTCTTCTCCTATGAATTAGAGTACACAAAAATAACCTCCATGGATACAACATGAAAAGTGTAAAAGAATAGATTAATGGTCTGGTTTATGAAATTCCTAAATACCACCTAATAATTCTCATAAATAAATTTAATAAATAAATAATTTGAATGAAAATATCAACTCTTAAATATGACATAGGTGTATCAAATTATTAAACTCATAGATTATGATACCATGGTCATAAGACAATATTAGAAAACCAATGAGAACTTCAATTCTGATAAAATTGATCACCAATTATTTGAAATTGGTATTTTTATTTCTGATCAACCAATTTAGAAATCACTAATCGATACAATATCCAAGGCTTCTCTCTAGCTTCCAATAAATGAGAACATGAAAATTCCATTGTTTCTAATATTGAAAAATATATAAATAGGAATATAGGTCCTTAAGCTAGACCATATTTTCCAAAATACATAGTTGGTTCCATATGGTAAGAAATCAAATAAATGAGCATCGTACTTGGGAGCAGTTCAACAGTAAAATTTCTCTCCCATTGTGGTGTAAAAACATTATTGTCATCGGAAAAATCTCAGGGTAGTCACACATAACTACATGAAGTCAATCACACAAAAAAGGTTTTAGTACATTAAGAAGCATCTCACATAATATGAATGATATAACCCTAGAATATGGAACAATAAGCCCTACAATTCCCAATCTGGAGTCCCTCTCACCTTGTAAAACATGAATGACTCCACCAAAATATAAGAACTAAAATTGATGATGATAAAAATTTATTTGGGGCCTAACATCTGATCATCCAATCAACAATGATAATCATGTTGAATATATCCATATCAGGCACTAATAAATTTCACTCCACCTTATTGTCAGATTTCATCACCTAACATACATAGAAAATGAAACCTAATTTAGTTTTTTTTTTCAAATGTGTAGAGTGATCCAAAAACAATGTAATAATATTCAAATTCAATCCCAAAACATATACCAACATTGATGATATAAAATAATTAGTAGAACCCATATAGATTTATTTTATCATCCTAAAAGATGAGATAAACAAAAAACCACTTTCAGTAGTTATTCCTAATTAATATTCATTGATTACATACTCTATTGCATATAGTCATCTGTTTATAGCCACATGAACATCTCCCTAAGACTGAGGATCAGACCACCCGCCCTTGGAAGCATATTCATGAACCTATAAACCCTGGGTGTAGAAGATATTGAACCACATCCCTCATATATCTTTTTAGATAATCATTTTAGATTAGAATATCATCCACAAGATTTAATTTTACTAGGTTCTTCAATATATTTTGTCTTGGTATCATCTCACATTCCAAACTAGTATAGGTCAACCTACTACTACCCTATCATCTCCCATTATCCCAATCTAGAAGAAAACTGGCCACTCTTATGCATCACTTTGTCACATTAAGTTACTTCATGGATAATCATTAAACAAATTAATGTTCCACCCAAACCTATCTTCACAACTATGATATCCCCAGCTAAGGCCACCTTGTCAACATCCTACACAATTTTCTATTTGAACATTATTGTAGACATCAATTGAATTTTAGGCCATTGTCCTAATTGATAACTTTTTTTTAACTCATTAGTGAAAATATTATTTGGAAAATGTAATAAGTACAAAAAATGGGCAGAATACTATATAATGGTATTCTCCACCTTCTCTACGGTGTGAAAATCGAAGGTACTTTTAGTATGAATTTTATCAAGATACAAAATCATGTTAAAAAATTCTTGATGGAATCGTTAGTATGATCTTTGAATAAAACAACATTCACAATAGATTCTGACCATCTCATTCCCATCCCCTCAAGAATATATGTGGAAATCCCCACATAGAGAATTCATAATTATTGAAGATGTTGAATATCTTATCTATCCACAAGAGCATATTTTTAGATTCCTTGTGTACTTTTCACCAAAAATGATATGTGGAATATGATTTTTAAAATTTGAGCCAAGAACCTCACTGCGGAATGAATTCCAAACACCAACATGGACTAGAGTTAGACAAGTGATGATAAAAAGTTCCACATGTGTATGATCAATAATTGGATTGAATTTTAGAACCTATATTGTATAATCCATTCTCAAATTTTGATATTTTCAACTCAGATTCATTTCTATTAAAATACTAAACCCAATCAGTTGTGGAAAAACATCAAAATCATAAGACAAAATCTAGTTATTAATAACAATGCTTTAATTCATTTATTATTTAATGAATCCATGAAATAATATAATTAAAATGGAATTGGTAAATTTAAATAAACATCCCATATAGTTCATCAATTGACTTCAATCCCCATGTATCATTCCCGATAAAGGGTCCCTAACAATTCTTGGTAACTCAGTTTCTATAATAGATGTGTGTTTTCCAAGCCTCACTTATATACATACTTTCTAAATTGATATAGTCAGATATCCATTCTACCAAACTTATTGGACCAAACTTCGGTAGTGCTAACACATTTCAAGTATGCCATATTTATTATTCAAAATTGGTATAGACCAATATCTATCAACTAGACATTCCACCAAACCATCCTATCACATGATATGGATAAAACAGGAATCAATAAAGAAATACTCATCAATATAAAAACATGAAAAATAACCACTGTAAAAGAGCATAAACGGAAATGATAACACAATGAAATATAATCAAATTACAAAATATCTGAAACCAAAAATTATTTTAACAACCCATGTGACGAACAGTCACCTCCATACCAACTTGAATTGAATGAAAAATCAATATAATAATTATACAAACCATAATATTACCTTCTCTATAATTGAATCCTATTGAACAAAATTAAATAATTCCTAATGAAAAATTTATGGTGTCTTCCAATTCATATCACAATACAAAAAAAAATTTATACAAGGTAAAATTTCAACAATCAAACAATTATATATTTTTTAAAAAATAGTCTTAGAAATAATTTTTATAAATCCATATCATTTAAAAAACATTTTTTGTTTCTCTTACTTTGGTAAACATAAAATCATTCAAATATCTAATATATAAATATGTAATGTACAATTCCTAAAAATAGGATATAATATCAATTAATCTAGAGAGATATTGGAAAAAACATATACATTAAATATCCTTTCATGTGATGCTATGTGATAAAACCTCAAATAAAACAAATTGTGAGAAATAATTCATAGTAAAAAAATCTTGCGATAAATAATGATAAATTAAAAAAGATATTTCACCTTTAATGGGATGTATCCTATTGGAAAATTCATAAATGAGACTCAAATGACAGAACATGATTACATTAGATCCAAAATATATTGACTCATACTAATTGATTTCATAAAAAGTTACCTCCAAGTGGTGTGAGTGACACTAAGGATACCTATGTCAACATCCCATTGTACCTAAGGATCCCAATGTGAAATTCTATAATAAAATTTCAATCAGTTTCTTAAAATTTCACCAAACAAATTCTATGATAATGCTAGAGACATTAGAGTTTCAAAACATATTTCCAAATTAAAAAAATCCATAATAAATAAAATCCCCTTTTGAACACATATTCCCTTCCAAGAAATCATTTGAAACATTTTATGACATAAAATTATTGAAAAAACATAGGCATTTTTTAAGGATTGCATTCAATTAAACATGTTAACCAATCGTATTGATGTTCCTAACACAAAACTATAGAGACCTCGCTGCTTTCGAAAATGATGATTGGAAACCCGGAGACTAGCATTAAAAAGACAAGGAACGCTAAAAAATCATAGATAATAATTCCAACCACATTGGTGATCAATTACTGAATAAAGTGACCTCAAAAGAAATTATTTACCCAAAATGTCTGTTGGTATGATATGGTTAGAGAGAGTGGTTTCATGTAATATAAAATATAAATTAGGTTTATTTACCTTCTTGAGACTTCCCCTCTGGAGATTTACATGGCATGTAATACAATTACACATTGTGTAATCCTTATATCCTATATACATTGAAAAAACCATAAAATAATTATTATTAACAATTTTATCTATTAAGAAATATGAATATGTTACACAACATGTATATATTTTAGTTTTGAACTCCTTTCATGAGATTTTTCCAGAATCCAATACACAATTGTTTTTCCCATTACATTTAATTTCATTTCTATGTGAACAGAAAAATGAAAAGGTTTTATGCTGAAAATTCCTAGAAAAATACTTGATGTAACCAATACATATATCATACCATTTCCTTATCATCATTATTGGAATAATGAAAAATTTAAAATGAAAATAAATGTTAAAACATAGCTGACGTAAAGGTAATGCACTGATATACAATTAAAACAGTTATTTTTGTTACGGGAAGGTAACCCATAAAATGTTCATGATGTTGATAAAATGGATTTTATTTTTTATAACGAGATAGTGGATATATATATATATATATTAAATTATATAGCTTTAATGACCTCTATACTAATTAAAGATTTTTTGAAAATGATTTTTATATTATAATTAAGGGTGTTTTCAACATTATATCATTGGTGGAATATATTCAATAATTTTTTATTGCGGAAAAAGGTTGAATCAATTCATTCAATGTGGGTTTTATGGTGATTGAGGTGATTAAAATGTTTCCAGAGAATAAATTATAAAGGTATTCCCATGTTTTTTATGTGATAATCAATGTCCATTTTTTAGTGTATGGAGGGATTAATGATACATTGATTTTGGAATTTCAATGACCTTCCATTAATTGTTTTGGATTGTAATATTTTGGATGGTTTACAAGGTTATCCATTTTTGAAATGGTTTATGATGATCTTTAAAGAAGTATTATATCATAATGTTTTTTCTCCATATGATTATTTTTTAATATTGGATACCATCTTCTAACCATTATTTTTTGATTTCAACTACTGATAGTGAGAATGAATTATCATTATATAAATGGATCTTATGATTTAATTGTGTATCATAAATAAAAAATTAACCTTCATTACTTGGAGTATAAGATGATGTGTAAATTGATCATGTTATAACCAATTATTTGGATAATACTAATGAAATTAAATGAAATATAATAATTGTATCTTATTATGAATGTTATCCGACTTTAGATAAAGGATCTTGGAATAAAATGTTTCATGATTTATTCATTTAATTGATATAGATGATAATTTTCACTATTCTTTGGTATGTGGTTTTGGGGCTATTAAAATTCTCTAGATCCCTAGAATTCATGGGATAAGTGACCATAATCATTTTCATAGTCATGTATTCTTTTCCCCCATTTCCAAATCAGTACTTCCCCTATAGGTTCTCCTATATGGATTTTATTTTATGATTTATTTTTGGAATCCATTATTTTTCCATCCTTTAAGTTTTATGTTCTGTTTTATTATTCATTTCAATGATGTGGGTTTAACAAATGGAATTTTCAAATGTTCTACATTTTTTAACTAAGACAATTTTCGATGGAAAAAATCATTTTAAAGTGGGTAAAATGTAACACCCCTTGATTTCCGGCTTTTTTTTAAATTAATTTAATGTTTTCGATATGACTCTTTAAATAAAATTAATTTTAATATTTAGTTATATGAAACAATAAGTTTTATTTTTATTATACAAAGCACCATGACATCATTCTGTTATATGAATATGTGGGTTATATTGTTTTTTCACCAGACCCAGTCATAACAAAACCATGACATAAAATTAGTATTGTCATTTACACAAGACCATTATAATGTTTCCATTAAACCTAGAAATATGTGTATTATTTTAGAATATTTAAATATTAATTATAATATTATATATAAAAATCATTTTGATAGAAAAAACGTTACATTTATTCATGTCTTTATATTTTTTTAAAATAATATATTTTAAAATATTTCCTTCTAGATTCTTTTTATGATCATTATTAAAACTAATTTTTAAATAATTTATAAAATTCATTTGATAAAATAATTTTTTTTAAATCATTTAGTCATAATTATATTACGTTGGGTTATTTGAAATTTTCATTATAGTTTATTTTTCAAATGAATAGAAAAAATATTTAATACTAATTTAAATCTACATTTTCATTTGAATAATTTAAAAAGATAAATTGTATTTTTAATTTGATTCATTTCTAAATTATTTCAATATTATAAAAAATAATTAAATATATGTGATTTTAAACAATTTCATCTGGAATATACATATAATAATATTTCAATAATTTGAAAATTTTCTCATTAAAAAAAATTCACTTCATGTTTCTGTGGTTAATTTTAAATTATTGATCTAATAATTATATTAATTGAATTCGGAAAAATGATTTCCAATTTTTGAATTAAAATAATTTATAATTTCTAATATGGTCAACATATTTTTCGAACAAAATGAGTAGAAAATGTACTAAAAATTAATTATCATAGTCTATGTAAAAAAATTATGATGGATTGATAAACTAGAATGATATGTGTGAAAATGAACCAAAATACGATTTTAATCTTATTTAATGAAATCTATTTTTATCTTTTGTAAAAATAATCTTTGAAATATGTAAAATCTTTTACATATCATTGAATATAACATATATATTATTTATTGAAAAAGACAAAGAAGATACATTTCTTAAATTTAATATCTATAAATTGTTATGATAGGAAAAAATGTCTATTTTTAAATATTATTTTTAAATATAAATATCTTTCCATTAACATAATAATTTATTTTTAATTTTTAGTGATGAAATAGTTTCATAAAATAATTATGAAATTCCAATGTTGTAATTATTTTGTTAATAAAAATTAAAATAACAAAAATAGAAAAAATAAAAGTGATGTAAATTAAATGAATTATTTTGTTCAATTAATCTTTTATATAAATATATCTTATGATACTAGTATTAACATATGATATTATAATTTAATATTTATCTTGATATAATTTCTAAATTAATAATTGATGTATAATATAAAAAATGACACTTCTTTTATTTTATAATAAGTGATATTTTAGTAAATGTTTTAAAATTAATAGTAATCCTATGTTCAGAAAAGGTTGTTTTAAATGAAAAAATAGGTTTTATTAATGGACCAATTGGTCCCCTATAATTAAAATATTAACACATAATCGGTAGAAACATATTCTTCATAGTTAGGGTTAATTCAATATTTCTACATGTTACATGCACTTGTAATAAAATTAATTTTCAAAACACATAGGAATTTTATTTTCTAAATATTATATCATAATTATAATTATTGGTTCTAGGATTATCTAATAATTCTCAAGTTAAATTTTCATTCTAAATTGAACATTTATCATGGTTAAAAAGGCTGCTACCCAGAGTTAAAACTAAAATTGTAAAAATATAGTAACATTAATGATAAGAAAAAATATGATTAAAAGATGTGTTTTCGTGTTTTTGAGGTATAGATCGACTGATTAAACCCCCAAATCCATTAATAATATATTATTTATCCACTTGAGGTTTATTAACCAATCGATTCTGAATACTTGGGGGTGTTTACAAGAATTTTAATCCTCTTTAACTATAAAAGATAACTCACACTCCACTCTTACTCACTACTTAAAAATATATTATTATAAAATAACATACTAAATTTATTCAAAAATTAAATTCCATCATCATATATTCTTTAGTTTTGGTATAATTCCATCATAGGATAGATTCTGTTCAAACATTAGGTTGATACCTGAAGAATTTGTAATGTAATTAAAGAAGCATTTTTATTTTATATATTTCCCCACTTCCATGAATTATTTTAAACCATTATTATATAATAACCATAGAAAATTTTATATAATAATATTTTTTAGGTTTTATTCATGACCTATAACTTCAGAAAAATACATCAAATGGGATACAAAATCATCATCCTTCTATACAGAGGACTGTCTCTTTATGAATTGATGTCATTTGTTTTCCCATTATAATCATTCAAGAATGGAAATAATGACGAATCCATATTTTATATATTATATAACATTTATTTATTAACTGATTATAATTCTATAATTATTATTTCACACATTCCTTCATACTCTCAATTTTTTGGGAATATAATAACCAAATTTATGTATAAGGATGACAAACACCTCACGAAGTGATGGGATAAAATCACACATTACATGGAATGAATTATGGATTAGAATAATAAAAATAGTTTATATATATGTATTAAAAATGATATTGGAATCATATTATAAATCTATATATCATTTTCATTCATTTCATTCAATATTCCATGAAAATGGAAAAGGTGTACATGCGTGTGTACCACTGATCATCACTATGAATGGTGTATTTAATTTTCTATCGCTAAATATTATATATTACAATATATACATATAAAATGAATATATATGAAATATATATTATTTTTTAAATTATTTATATTATTTAATAATCATCATATAGAGACGAAAAATTTAACAAACCAAAACATTTACAATAATGATGTGGTTATTCCAAGAAACCTAATATTTTAATGTAATTGTTAATAAATGAGTAATAAAAGGTTATAAGTGTAAAGTTCCAATCCGTAATGCCACGATGTGGTGCCACGAACCCAGTTGTCCACATGACCTGATGTGCATCTCCCCAAACGCCATAGGTTTCTGACTAGCAGTTAGGTCCTAGGTGAGTTAGTGGGGAGATTATTCCCTCATTTCTAGAGTATCACGTCAGAAATAAAATATATAAAATTGTTATATAGAAATAAAATTCATTGAAAATATATTTAGGTAAGAAATATTTGATCACATAATAGAAACCAGAAGTGTACCATATACAAAATTATACAGATGATACAAGTATCTACAATTTTTCCAAAGTAGGAACATGCCAGTGTAATATAGTATAAGTATCTAAATAGAAAAAATTGACAATAGTGAGCATAGTGTCTCAATACTCACTATGGTCCAATTCTACCCATATCCAATGATACTATCATTATCATATACCATGGTTATTTCCCTTATCATCACATGCAACCATATAATCTATTTTGTTCCCAGTGGAGGGCCAAATATGTTTCAGATAAACATCATAGTAGGAAACCACCCAAGTCTATACAGTTCATATAGAAATATTAAAAGTGATATAAAGTATAAATAGATCATTAATGTAATGTGAATTCCAGTGGAATTATTTTAGTACAATAAATAATATTAAACATCCCCTCAAGGCTACTAACAATAAAGTCTACTCCTAACAAGGAAGCAATATCAATAGTAAAAAAGTCAAATGGTCAATTCATATATCCATACATATCATGAAAACCATAACGACACTATATATTGTAATTATAAATCTCACAGCCATGCCGTGTCATGAAAAGTAGAAGCTCACTGACATGTCGAACAGTGAAAATCAGTCACCAATGATAGGATCCAACAAGCTTGTCCATGGCATCGCATCTAGCCCCATTGGTGTCCCAGAAAAAAATTGGATTGGACTGGTTTGGGTTTTAGGATCCTAGAAATGGAATTAACTATGCGAGTCCATGTAATCCATATCGATGAGGAAGCAAGGCCCATTGCATCCCAGTGAATCAAGACCGAAGTGGAAAAGTCAAATCATGCCATCCACTGCCATGGTCTATGATTATGGAGAGTAGTCCGTGTAATCTATCATACAATTCATTAAAATAATTCAATATAATCATCAATTCCATGTGAGTATACACACTGACATAAACATGGACAATCCATAAGTACACCAACTCAATGAAATCATTTATCACTAAACATTCATATGGACCTACCCTCCAATATTAACCATTTAAATTCCTGTAAATATATCATATAGGTATACCACCAAAATATTATCCATTTAATATTCCAAATATTCAAAATAAACACGGAATGAAAAGATATTAATTTATAAAGGAGTTATTACATCTCAAAAATATGCAATTCAGGAAATCAAGGCATTAACGAGCTTCCTCTATATAGGAAAGCACAAGAACAAACCCCTTTGGATGATTAAATAGAAATAGACATGTTCAATCTAAATGGAAAACCGCATGGGTGACCTTGTAATGATAAACAATGACAACACACCTAAAAGTAACCTACAGGAATCCTCACTTGGTCTGACCAATTCTATGGAATGAATCTCTCAAAAAAACATGGCAGTACTGAAATGAATGATAGATGTCATATTTGATGAACACTCAAAAAGCCACAGAAATGATGAAAGAATATATATTCCTCATTTATCCACATGATAGTATACATCCCAAAAAATATCAATCATTTATTTTTCACCATTTAGTAGAAATTTAGAGAATATATGAATAACGATAAAGTAGTTCATATGATCCTAAAACCAAATAATGTAGTCATTGTTCAAATGAATCAATAAAAACATAAAATGAATTCATTGAATTTATATTTGTTTGTAATTTGATTGATAGTTTTCAAATAATTGTTCATATGGAATCTAAATCTAAAAAAATTGTTTTACAGGTGTCTAGGATTCCAAAAAAAATAGAGGTGTATGTTTTACATAAAAAAATGGGAGGCTACTGATTATTTTTCAAAAATGGTGGGAATGCACATTTCATGTAGTCCATGTACACTGCATGTACTTCTCACTTTTTTCTGAGCTATAAAGGCTACACATAATGATATTCTAGTACACAACATGTAGGCAATGTACACGTTGTGCAGTTTCAATATATCCAGTCTTTAGACATTTCACCCCATCTTCCCAAAAGCAAACCAAATTTCCCATGGTCTTGCTTAGTGTCAATGTGAAAAATTATACTAAAAAAATTTTAACCTAAAAGGAATGATCCATACCTCAAGAAAACCCGAGATAATAGAATATTCTCCCCTTATAGGTCTTCAGAATCCATCTCCCATGTCTCATACAATAAATGGGTGTGCGGTCATCCCACCCATACTAGAGGAACCCACTAGCCTCGGATAACCTTTGTGCACCTATTACTGATATGATGAACATTATCATCAAAGGATTCATCTATATGAAGCTCAACCTACATGGGAAGAAAAAATGAGATTGGTATTAAATGTAATCTTTTAATATGGAAATATGGAAGACATCATGCGTAGACCATTACCTTTGAGGTAACAGAAACAGATATGCTACATGCCCAACTCTCTCTAGAATGTTGAACAGCCTAACATATCATGACAAGAGCTTTCAATGTATCATGATCGACATGTGTCCCAATCATAACAAAACACACCATAAAAACTTCATCCTCAACCAAAAAAACCATAGGTCTTCTATGGGGTTTTAATATGATTTTTGATAGGACTGTGGAGTAGCCATCAACATCTATATCAAGTGGACATATTCAGATGTCTTCTGTATGAGACATAGTCCCCATAAAGCAACATCACCAACCTATATCCAAGACATGGGAGAACAACATGGCCTGCCAAATTAACCCTTGGAACGTTCCAACTGTATTGTCTCCTAATAACTACTATTATACGATATCCCATCCAGGTGAATGTTCCTCACCCTAGAGCCCCCAAAAATATTTGACGCTTTCCTGCTGAATCACAAGATTCAGCTTTCTCCGATGCTCCCCATATCTAAAGAAACTTTTAACAACCAATTCCAGGGGCCTACATCTATCATATCCTACACCCATATAATCATTATGGTTCCCTGTGGAGGGCTAAACATGGTGTTATATAAACAACTTAGTAATCAACAACCAAGGTCTATACATTTATAACAACAATATACAAAGTGCTGGAAATAGTTAACAACATAGTATTGTAAAGTGAATTCCCATGGGATAAGTCTACTCAAATATGGAATACTGAATAACTGCTCAAGGCTACCTAAAACAATGTCATCACATAACAAGATAGTTATATCAATAGTAATCAATTCTAACGGCCACACCGTACATCCATTCATATCAACAAAACCACGAAAAAATTCAATAAATATGTAATAAATACCATGACCATTCAATATATTGAAAATTATAATCCCATGGCCATGATGTTGAGTGAAAAGTGTATCTAAAGTTCTAGATATGAGGTATCATTCACCATGGAATCCGTGTAATTCTTCAAGACCTTGAATGGCCAGATCCATAGTACTTGTCCAGGACATCCTATCGAGACCCATGGTAATCCTTGTGGAACCTCGATTAAGTACTATTTGGGATCCTATGATAATGGTAATGGGATGTCATACATGAGTCCGGGAAATCCAAATCAATAGGGTAGCATGGCCCTAGGCATCCCGTGGAATTAGGATCCAAGGGGCAGAGTCAACCCAAGGTGTCCACTACTGCATTCCAGATCCATAGAGGGCAGTCAATGGAACCTACCAAACCATTAAATAAAATGATTCAATTTATAATTTCATTCTATTAGTGTATACCCACTCACATAAATATGCAGTATCTATGATTATATCCACTCATAAAAATAATTTATCATTTACCATTCTTATGGGCCTACCCACCCAAATAAACCATTTACATTCCCTTAATCATTTCATATATGTATACCCACCCTTATATTATCCATATAACATGAAAAACAAAAAAATTGACATGGGATCACATGATATTTATTTATCAATGAGGCAGTACATCTCCAAAACATTCTATTCATTTATCAATGAATTATCATCATTCCTCTACCTTATAAAGAAAAAAACACCCCCCTTGGGTGGTTTAAAAAATGTATAAACATGTTAAATCCAAAATTATTACTCCATGGTTGACTATGAAAAAAGAAAAAAGTGACAATGAACTTTATCAAATCCTATGGGAACCTCAATATGTTTGACTAAGCCTATAGAAAGCTACTCGCTCAAAAACGGGGTCGCACTAGAAAAGTCTAATAGACGACATATCATCTGAATGATTGAAAAGAATAAGAAAATGAGAAAAATTATAGAATACCTACAAACACATTTTTAGTAGATAATTAATTTACTATCAAGTCCTGATTCATCCTGGTGTGGATGAAATCTAAAGAATGGATGAAGAATTATAAATTAGGGCATATAATACTAAAAACAAATATCATGACCATTGTTATGAAGAATAAAAAATGGCTACAAAGGAATTTACTAAACATTGATATGGTTCAAACATGACTGATGGAGTTCAACTCAGATTTTATATGGCTTTTAATTCATAATAATCAATTTATAAGGGTTTAGGATTCCAAAAATAAGAAGATTCTGTTTTACATCAAAATATGAGAGGATAATACAACTTTTTATTAAAAAAACATGGTGGGCTAGTACAGAATGTGTAGGAAGTGTACATGGAATATAGGCCAAGTAAATTATGTGTACCTAGCCTATATAAAGCCTTCAGCATCATTTCCCCATGCTCTTCAAAAATAACCTAACCGGTACACAGCCAACCATAGGTTCTAAGCCAAAAAAAATATAACAAAATTTAAGTTGAATGGAAAGATTCATACCTCAATAAAACATAGGATAATACTATAAGAAAATAATATATGGTATTTAATTTTATAATATGGTTATGTAATAAATGTATAATAAAAATATATTTTTAACAAATAAGGTTTGAAGGAGTATGATGGATGTCAAGGATTCAATTAAGGATATTTCTATTCTCACTTTTATTTTTGAGAGACTTGTGACATATTCAATAGTCATTTCATATTTTTGTTTTATATATAATAATATAAAATTATATATTTGGAATCTAACCAATTTAATAAAAATTAATGTCTCATTTTAGATTATTATTTCACTTTGATTACCATCCAATTATTTCTCAATAAATGTGGTAATTTTTTATCAATTATTCTTCTCAGTGATGTATGACATGTTATACACCTTTATTTTTTAATGTAGTGTATATACATAAAATTTTACATGTAACATAAATAATTTATTTATACTCATGATATTTTATCATTCATTATAATTTATACAGTAGTGTTTATATTGAAGCGTGGTTACAAAAGCGGTATGATTTTACGTTTCAATCTCATCATTTATCAGGATTATATATGATTATTTTTCTATTGATAAAGTGTTATGATCCCCATCTAAATAAACCGTTAATATTATTATCCTATGGTTATTACTGATATTTTCATTTATTTATAACATTTAACAATTGTTGGTAGTTAAGATAATTATGAAAATATGTATAGGTAAATTCGAACATGTTTCACTCTTTGCTCAGAAATATGTTATCTTAAAAAGAATATTTTATAAAAATGTTATTAAAATTTATTATATTATATTTTTTATCAAAAATATATATAATATTTTTATCATGACATTTTATAATTATTTTTTTAAATTAACTTTATATATTATTGGGTTATTTTCATTGTAAAATATTATGATAATGTTCAATGATTTAAAAATATTTTTAACAAAACCCCATTTTCCACAGGAAATGTTCTATGTAGTCATTAAATCTTTTTTAATCTATGATATAATTCATTTAGGTTACATATTCATAATATTGTAAATCATTAAATGGTAGACGTTTAACTCGTTATCTGAAAAGATTATATTTATAATGATAAGATCATTCTAAAACCTACTTATTTTTCCATTAGTAATGGTTTGATGAAAAAGTGATATGATTATTAAAAATTTTTAGTTTCCCCAGGTAATGTTTTTGTGAAAATATTTTTGAAACACATTCAATTTAATGGGTTATGATATGAAGAAAGATTAATGATCTTTTTCTTTATGTATGTATGCTTTTTATGTGATTGTTGTTACATTATATACAATGATTGGTTGTTCCTACATATCCATTCAATGCATTTTTAATTATTTTTATCATATGATATTGGTAGGAATAGAATTTGGAGTCCACTCGATTCAGTAAGGGAAAGTTTACACTATGATGGTTTGAGGAGTGATCAAATTCAACTATGAGGAAATGGTCGCAAATTGGGTTACTAATATTCCCCTCCCATGAGGTGTATCCATCAAAAATAAGAGTATATAAGTGGTTAATAAATTCCAAAAATAGGGTACAAAGAAATTCCACACAACCCTGAGGTACATACATGTGTGTTTCTAACAATCCTAAAATGTTATGAATGTATTTTTGGTTATCCTTGACCTTAGATTTTCTCTTATTTTGTGTTTGTCACAAAACTATGTCTTATGCTAATATTATGATCTCTTAGAACAGTCTGTTTCATTACAATATTATTAATATATTATTATGGTCCCATGCTTAATACATGAATTTCATTTTTTATCTATGATTGATTAGATGTGAACTTCATAAGTTATGTATATTCTCGTGTAAACATATTATATATTCCATTCATATGATCATATATTGAGATCACCCTTTTATCCTTATTGAGTAACGTAGTTAACTCTTTTTTATGTTTCCTTCACCCAGGTTATGAAAAATTCTTTTTTGTTGAAAATACCCTATAAAAGTTCCTAATCAGGAGATCATTAAGGAATAAAATTAACATTCTTCCCCAGATATTTAGTTTCTGTCCCATGGATCCAAAGTAACTAAAATATTACCATCCTCAGAAATGTGTTTATGTCATGAAATGAGTATTCATCTAAAATTTGGTAAAATCCATGTTTGGGAATCCTGGATCACTATATCGTAGGAAACTAAGATCTAATTTAGTTGAACAAATATAAAAATGACAAGAGCCTCTCTAAGGGAGTTTTGATGGTTTTCTATTTTACAACTGATGACTTAGGTAGAGGAAATGGGTATAATAGTCAAATCCATATTCTATAAAAATTTATTTCTTATACTAATATTCAATATAAATATCTATGTAGATGAAATCCAATGATGTTTTGGTGATTTAAATCATAACAATGATCTTGTACAACACATTGTGTTTCAATGATATGCATGAGGATCTTGATATAAAATAATGGATTCCTAGAAAATGCACTTTAGAATCAATGTATTCTATAAAGGGATTCGTAGACTATAAATTAATCCATAATTAAAATATGGAAGGATTTATTCCCATTAAAAAATATATCATTAACTCGAGGATATGGAATAAAATGTAAAAAACTGATGGATGGGATGTAGACCTTTCCATATCTAAATACTCATCAACATTATAATGAATGGGTTATCACCATAATTAATGTAATCCAACAAATAATTGATGGTGAAAATCCAACTCCTCAAGTAAATTATTTAATTATTCTAGGATTGATGGTAGATGATTCCTAAAACAAATGATCAACATTTAGAAATCTAAACTGTAAAGATGCATTGAACTCATGAGGAAGGATGTTTTGTGGTGAGGGTCATTAATAACATTGTTATACTATATAATGATATATAATACAGATTGGGAGTGTTAAATTTGAAGATAATTAAATTTAAATTAATAAAACCATATAATTGAAATATAACCAAATAGTTATAAAAATTAAAAAAAACAATGTATAGAAATATAATGAATGCAATGATATACGTGCTTTAGACCATATCATTACTTCAGGAACTATAATAAAATAACCAAAAATATATATTATTATTCAAATAACCTAAAATATGATGTTTATAATTGATAAGAGAATGAAAGTATAATTAACAAATTGGTCCTCAAAAATTGTTTTCGGATAGAGTTCATATCACTAAAATAATTTTTGACCAACCCCAGATCAAATATGATATTTTTTGTTACCAAAATTGATGGATGAAACCCTAAGGGAAGAACATAAAAACCAGATATGCCTATCAATTGAATTAAAATGATAAATAAAAACATTATTATGTCTATGTAAAACACTAATAACTTGGGATTGACTTCTTGCATAATTAGCCATATAATTACTTTCTAGGAAAATTATAACATCACCAAAACATATGGATACTACCATTCCCCCATATTTTGAGCTATTCAATTTTTTTCAGTCATGAAAAATTTACCATAGATATATTGGATGTATTAGGGTTTTTGGGTGAAATTATTTATATCTCAAGGCTATATAGAAGAGTTTAATAATCTTAAGTACAATTTCACAAACATACAAGTGAATAAAAAGGATATATTATTCACATAGTTACCCTAAATATGTAAAAAACCACGTCAATTTTTTATTGTTATGGGATGTGAGAAAAATAATACTATAATTGATTATTTATTCCCAATCCTCTTATCCCATTCTCATGTTTCATTCATTGGAGATGAGATGATAAGGGATATAATAAAATGGTGATAGATTAGGACATTGATTTTTGGTAGGTAAATGAGCCCGAATGTATTAATAATGAATTATTAAATCCCAAAACTATTTATAAATATGAATGTATTTATATTTTCCTCCCATTCATTTCATTTAATTTCTTCAATAGAAAAGAATGAGAATATTTGAACTATAATAACAAGTAGACACTAGACCATTACTTTCCCAAATTCCTAAATTGGTGAAATACATAATGAAAAGTGATTATCCCTCATGAACATAGATGAATGTTCATTCCCCTACACTATAATGTGAAATAGTCATCAAAAAAATTATATTAATGGTATATAAGAATAGATTATCTGGTGTGGATACTTAAACCTATTGGAAATTCCTGGATTCTATAAGATAAATAAGTGTTGATTTAAACAGAGATATCAAGTGTAAAAATGGAGTATTTCCAATGAAATATCATAATAATTAATAATTTTAATGATATCTAAATCCTTTAAATATAAATAATCTCATTTTTTAAAACCCACATGAATTCCTTGTTTCTTATAATAAGATCAGAGTATTAAAAAATATGTTTAAATGATTTATAATTCCTCATTTCTGAGGAAACAAAAAAACATATGTTAAAAAATCATGTCACATATATCAAAATCATTTTGACTATGAAATAATAATATTCAGTATTTAATGATGCCCAATGTTCCTTAAACCTCTCTAGAAAATTAAATTAGAAAAAAAAGCATGCATACTTAAAGACTAGAACCACTCCAAGACACATTAACAATTATAAGACACTTTATTTTTTAAAAATTAACATATCAACAGTATATGTACAGATTATTTTTCTTATAAAAGAGTATAATTAAAATAATGAGTGATAAATGAAATTATTATTAGTGGAATCATTAGGTTAATCGTGTAATTACCACCAACTGATAGTGTACAATGAATTTAAAAAATCATGAATGTATTTGTCAAAAATAAATTATTAGAAATTTAATTTAAAGTTAACAATATCTAATTCTCAGTTTTAACCACTAGTGAGTAATAGGATTTTACTTCCCTAGGACAAGAAGTTCAAATTTTTTTACAAAATCTTCTGGTTGCTGGTGATTATTTTAGATAAACCAAAACATGTTGTTTCTTCAAATTATATTTCATTTTAATATTTTATAGATTATAAAATGGAAATATTACACTTTGTCTATCCATACTTCCATATGGTATAACATTTATGATGGGGTAGGAAAATTTACTAGCCATCAACCCTTAATTATTAATAAAATTTATGAAAAAAATATTCTTCAACATCCCTAGATGGACCATTTTGTGTTATATAAATAGATTTATCAAAGGTAATATAAGTGAATAATTTTATTTTCAAAAAATTTAAATATGTTGAATTAAAATAAAATTTTCCCCCATTAATAACATCAATAAAATATTTTTCATCGTGTGGGGTCATTAGAAATTCATTATCATTACAATCCAAAATCACAACCTATAAATAATATTTATTTAAATTCATGATCACTACCTATGTTATTGTAAATCTCATTCAAATAATTAATTTCAGTACAGAGGAATTGATATAGTTTTTCAAGCAATGGTATTCCAATTCAAAATGAATATAATGAATTTTTAATCCCTTGAGTGATTCATCCCCCAGCTCTTAGTCATGACCGTGTAGCTCATGTATTGTTTTTGTTGGCTAGGATATTGGATAATTATATAATTTTTCATCATCCACTTAAATACCTTCCTGAAATATGTGAGGGAAAAAAATGATTCCTCTATTTCAATGATTGTTTTAAAACAATATATTATATATATATAAATAATTTTTTTACTGGTCTAAGGCCTATATAATGATGTGTTTTAGGACAAATATATGATCCTTGATGGTATCGATAAACACCTACAATTTAGAACATGACATTAATGATCCACTAAGATATCTATTTTTTAGTTAAAAAATATCATACCATGGTAATATTGAGTGAAACAAAAAAATTAAAATGAAAATTATTTATTAAAAATGTAAGTCAAAATAAGATATTCTCTAAACAATTTCCAATGAAATGAGTACAAATTCTGAAACACATATCAAGTGGTGATGTAAAATATTAAATTTATTTTATAAAATAAAGAAAAGTGGCTTCACATGGTCGTATCTCTTGGGTATCTTTTATTGTCAATAAATAATTACTCCTAAATATTTATTTCAACATGGTGGAAAAATTGGAATTAAATAAATCAAGGTATAAGGAATATATGAAATTTTTTTATAATTTATTTTCCCAGGTAGAAAAAATAGTCTTTGGAATTCCCTAATGGATTCCACCATAAATCATTATTGTTTTCTAAATTTATTTGGCATGGTCTTCCCATCACAGACGAAATAATATCCCTTATTTTATGATTGAATCATATCATGAATAAGATATCAAAATGGATAAGCAAATTGAATTTCCTCTAATAGTCATTATGTTTTAGCATGCCTCAACCAAGAGTGTGACACATTATTAGAAATTATTCCATTAGATATCATTTCATCCCTCAAACACAGTCTAATATATTATATAATGTGAATGAATTTGATATAAAGGTAATTAATTATTATGTGGGTATAAATTGATTTTTAGTGTCATATAAGGGATTGGTGGATAATTACAACTAAAAACCATAACACTCTAATATCCCTCAAAAAAAATATAATAAAAAATTAAAATAATGTAAATTAATTCAAGAACACATAGAAAACCATACTTATGGTCAGGAATAAATTTTTTCACACTCTAAAATATGTTTTATAGAATATGGCTATGAAATAGAAAGAGGGAGAGTGTGTGAGATACAATCAAAAGGGAAAAATGAGGGATATCATAGGAACATTTCATTAAAGTAGTTAGTGTGATAATTATATTACATGTGAAAAGATATGTATTAAAGAAACTAAATTTCTATTGGATAAGATTCATAATTTACATGAATAATCCTCTCTAAAGGTGAATAATACATATTTATAGAACATAGGGGTGGATCAGTTTATAAATATTTTAAAAAAGGAGGTTTGATATAGTGAAAAAATAAAAAAACAATTTTTATGTTTCTTCAATGAACATAAAATATAATAATATAAATCCATATAAATATTAATGAAATATTTATATTTGAGTCCTAGATCTTATTTGAAAAACATATCCAAATTAATGAAAGAATTCAATATTTATTGGATAATCATTTTAATGATATCCATATTGATGTCTTTTTTCCATTACTGAATACCGGTACCATTATCATCCAATAAAAATATGATCCATATATTCATCTTCCAAGATAGTATATATCTATAAATTTGAAATATCAAGAAAAAATATAATATTATTAAATTAAAAATATAAAATTTTAAAATAAAATTACTATAGTAAAATATAATGTGAAATATATAATTTCAAACAAATATCATATTTTATGTCCTAATTAAAAATTCCAATTATTCCAGGAATTAAAAACATAGGTGGTATTATTAAATAGGTAAAATATAGTGTGAAATTTTGAAAATATTCGCTTTATTTCACTCCACCAAGACCAAAAAAATCTATTCACGAGATCTAATCGAGCCCTCATATTATTTGGGGCCCCAAACAAGACACGTGAGGTCCATGTCCAAGGATCAAAAAGGAAACAGAACCTAATGATATAGCTAAATATAAACTATGGGATACTATAAAATCAACAAGTTATAAGAACTATCTTACTAGGGTATACCTTATTTTTCTATGATATTTTTCCCATATGTGTATTCTCAGGGAAGTATGTAGGCATTCATTCCGAACTAATGACACTAAAAATTTCTAAAAAACACATACAATTCATCTTATACTAATATACAGAGATCGAATACTAACATTCATTGGTCAGGATTATAAATGACCCCACCAGTTTCCTTCATCATGTTATGTGATTGAAGATAACTCGAAAATAAGACTTCTTGGAATTACCCTAAGGTAATAGTTTCACTACTACACAACATAAATTCATTCAAATATTTTATAGAAAAATCTAATGTGGATAAATATTAACAATATGTTCATCATTGTTAATCTAAAATTCAATATTTAAAAAATATTGATTGAATTTATTAAATTCATCAATATTTTCTTCAAAGATGAAAAATGGAAAATTTAATAGTTTTACAACTGTACATTATTATAAAATAAAACAAAAAAAATATATTATTATAAAAATATTCATTGTTTCATCCAAATGGATTTAGCAGTTGTATCTTATTGAACATTATAATGTATATTATCTCTTATATCCAAAAACAACATATAAGCGAATATTTCTAGAATGATGGGGTAAAAATCAAAATATGTTGTGAATGTCAATCATCATGATGCAATGGGGGAAAATAGATTGATCAATGAAAAAAAACCATTTTCTTATCGGATGTTTAAAATCAGAGCATATATCTAGTCTCTTCCAAAATTAGAAGCATTCCCTCTGTCAAACATCTCAATTTAAAACCTATCAAATGGAATTAATAAACATAGTACCAATGATGTAATGTTATATTGGGGAGGGTTTCTAAAAACACATTTATCTTCACAATAGATGTATAATTAATGTTTAATTTACAAATGTGGTTCGTTGGAGAAAAATATATTGTGGAATATAAATAATAAATAATGTAATAAATAATAAAAAGAAACGATTCCTCAAAATAAAATGTATAAAATTAAATAAATCAAATATAATTAGTTTTTAGACTATATTTTCCCTACCTACATGACAAGAAAAACACCTAAAATATTTTTTATGCATAGAGAATAGAATAATAGTCTTACATCCATGATTACTATAGAATAAAACAAGGAAATTGGACTATAAATGATATTTATTGAGAGATTATTTGTCAATCAGGGATAAAGTGATCAACCATGACAAGAGAGTAATAACATACACCACCAATATTGATAGAGTAACATCAAAAAGGCAAGGTAAAATATAAATTGAAATATATAAAAATATAATTAAAATAAATAAAAATGAATAACTCACATAGAAAATAGATATACATAAAAATTACATGAGTGTGCATCAGAATAACTGAATTGTATTGTCACCGTTGATGTAGAAAATGAATCTTGTATTCTAAAAACACATCCAATGGAATAGTTTTTTCAAATGTGAACCCCCTAAATAACATCATCAAAATGTGAATATGAATGAAAATGGATGTGGAGCAGTAAATCATACCTCATGAATGGATGGGACAAGAAAATAATTTAATAGAAGGATCTCCTTAAATATCACTTATAAAATGGGGAAATATTTTGGGTTTATTAGGTGATAAAGTATCTAAATGTTTCATCAATGTAAGTAACCTCATATGTTGGAAATATAGATAGATCATAAAAATTGGATGTGGCCTAGGAAATATTGATCATAGGAGTCTATGATTCCAATGAAACACACCTAGGAAACACATTAATTCCCCTATTTATTTTTTTTGTTCTGGAAGATCATTGACATAGATCACACAAAGAGACATCATATAGAATATCATATAACCACAAAAAACATTAAAAAATTATATTTATGTTTAAATATGTCTAAGACAAGAAATATGAATTTTGAATCACCAATACATGATTAATGATATTCAAGGATATTGTGTATGAAAAAAATATAAGGAAATAGATCACATCAGATAAAACTCTGGGCCTAGAGATAATCCTCATGAATGATTGAACTAGATCATTCAATTCACATATAAGGATAAATCTTTAACAAGATTAACTTTCAAAAAATATCCATATATAATTAATTATAATAATAGATGAAAATATATCATTTTAGGTGATGTATAAAAAAACATCAATAATTACAAAACATTATATTTAATTTATTACAAAATCTTGTCAACAACAATAGTATCTCATTTTTGAATACAACATGGAACCTTTGATATAATCATAGTGCATATGATATGAAGGAAGTAAAACCTATAATAAATTGATTTGAGATGCTTCATATACCCTTGTAGTTGGGAAGGGTTGTTGAGACTCTACATTTTGGTCAACATGCCATAAATTTTTGAGTTCATTGTGATAGAGAATTCCGATGACTGTAAACAAATTTATTGATTGATATAAGAATCTAATAATGTTACTTAATTATGTACCCTATATTCACACTGTTTATCCACAAATAATCGTCATAAAATAATTATTTCTGATATATATGTCAATTAAGTATTATAATTATAATAAGATATTATGGTAAAAAATTGAAATGTAATTTATAATAACTGTTAGGGAGAAGGTTTCTTCACTGCCAACTTCATGAATAATTTTATAAAATTTCACCCCAAGGATATCTTCAGATAATCTATTATATATATCTGTTTTACCTTGTAAAACACACATAAATCTTATATTCTATTCCACTTTAAGTGGTTAAATAAATTTGGAAATAGTAATCGTGTACATACAATCCATTTCAAATCAAATTGTCCCTAACATTTCTCAGAATTAGAATTCAGGATTGTTATTTTCACATATGGAAGATTCAACATGAATGAACATAAACACATGGTCATTCTCTATTAGATAATAAATATCTAACCTGATCCAAAAAAAAAATAAATCATACATATTAGATTGTATTAATGTCTTTAAAAATTATGAATCATGAACTACATATGTAGTTGACTCACATTACATCTCAAAATTTATTAATGATTATTGTCCATGAGGTTGGGTATGTTACATATTTTACATCATAAATTCCTTGACTAATATATTTTATCAAATTAAATATGCCTCTTTAGACAAAAAAATATTTTTTCTCTGTATTATGTTTAATATAAAATCTCCAGTTCTTCATTGGATAATAATAATAATAGAAATAACTTATTATATTAAGTTCCACGTTTGATAAAAACATTATAATTTTCTTTACCATTAAAATAAAATATTTTTATGAAACACATACTATGGAATTTATATTTCTTTTTATTTTTGAATATTCATAAGGACCGAAGATGAAATATGGTTATTTTCGAAACAATTCAAATTATTATACCTAAAATGGTATATGGAGTCTCAATTAAGTCATTAGTTATCAAATATTGTCCCAAAAAGAATTATTCATCCTATTTGATACATCAGTCCACTAATGTGTATGTGGAAGAATGAGTTTCCAAATTGTTTCTCGATATTTTATATTATTAATAATATCTTAACTAAATAATACCTCACATTGATTTTACCAATGTTTATAAACATTAATTTCAATTTTATTACTCAAATTATTTTTACAAACCTTATTTATTTAAAACATTTTAGTGTTTTTCTTCATAAGAAACAAAAAACCATACAAACTAAATTCATGATTTATTTTTATAAATAGAAAATATACATTCCATTACTATATAATAATTATATCACATATATAACAATGGATTATGTCCAAATAATCAATTATAAATTTAATATTTCTAATAAAATAATTTTTTTGAAGATTTTTATAAATAAACATGATTCAAATATTAAAAAACATAATCAAATGTTTCAAATAATCTCCCCCAATGGATTATTTGGATACTTCTCTCATCTGTATGTCCATTGGTTCTATTATAAAAATGAATGGTATTTGAATAATTCACTTTAAAATATTATTTTCAATGAAATACAATATATTATACATATATACAATATGTAAACCATTGAACATATTTCATAAGTTAAAAATATTTATTCATGTATATAGAATAACTATTATCCTTAATTTGAAAAGGCAGTCCATTCTTATACAAACATGAAATAAAAATACTAAATTTAGGATAATAAATTTGAAGTAAATTCCTAATTATAGAATTAAATCATTTCGAATATATAGATCATATGTGCCTACATATAATGTCATAGAAAATTATCTGTTTATAATATATTGATTTTCTTATTATATTCAAAGTAAATGTTTAGGTATATCAAAACAAATATATAATTATCAATTATTATCTACTAGGCATTAATTATAATTAGATATATTTATTTTTATATCATTTAATTATTGATGTTAACTTTATTTCCCTATGTAACATAGAAACTCATATTCTTTTAATATTAATCTATTAGGAGTCATAAAAGGACGTATGTGTATAAAATTATTCTAATATAAAAAAATAAATTTAATAAACTATTTTATTGAATTTACACAAAAAAAATATGAAAACATATTTCATATCTAGTACTGTTCAAATATCAATATTTCAATAACATTTGGTTTATTCTCACAATCATATAAAATAACCTCGATGTATATTTAAAATCATATCCATTATATCATATATAACTCTTAGATAGTTGAGTGGACCAATGAATTATAATTTATTCTAGAGAATAATAATAACTCAATCCCTCCAGACTCTTAATAGATAGGAACAACCAGAAAACCGGATCAATAAATTTACCTGAAATATTTAGTATTTAAAATATTCTATTTACTTTAAAAATAGTAATCTCGAAGAAATATATTTTTAAATAACCTACTCACATGGATGATTAAGGGATTGAAATTTTCTGACAGTGGAGGTAATCATACAACATTGGATTTTAATTGGAGTTAATTTCTAAATATTAAATATATTAATAACATTTATTACGTACATATATGCATGATTCTACAATCAAAATTTACACATCTCATATATAAAATCAAATTACCTTTTTTAGTTTTGTTAATATAAAATTATTATAAGACTAATTGTTTATGTCTTTTATCCATAATTGAAAAAATTTGTAAAATAATTAATACATATCAATATTTTTTTGATGTATAAGGAATATGAAAATGAACAATATAATGTATTGAAATCAAATAAAACTAAAATATTACCCATGATCATGTACAATATGACAGGTATCCAACACCCACATTCATTATATAACCCTATTCCCATTATAGTAGATGATTAACTTAAATCCGAAATAAAAGTACATCAGTATGCACGGAGTATCTTATTTCTAGTATAATCTCAAACTCTTATTTGTAGAAATAATTTTATTATATTCATATTTTTTAAATGAATTCAAAAAAATCCCTATTTTTTTCCTAACTAAATTTAGTCATTAATTTTATATATAATAAATTTGTTTAAATGAAATATATATTAATTATAATATGGAATTAAACAATATTAAATAAAAACATCCAAATATTCCTCAAATAAAAATTCTCTATATAATAATATTTATTTACGATTTTTATAAATAACAGAATAATGAAAATATAAATTAAGTTAAAAAATTTCATTATTTAAACAATATAAATTTTATATTTTATATTTTATATAATATATTATAAGAAAATTTAATTATACTTATATTATGATTTATAAACATATTATTTTAAATTACATTTATTTGGAAGGGAAATTTTTACTATACAATTTTGAGACATACACTAATATAGTTATATAATTGAAGTGATATAATATTTCTTTATTATCATGAAAATAATACATTTCATGGGTATAAATATCACATATCATTGCTTATATTGTTATACCGAAACAATATGATTAACTCAAATCGTATAGTGAATAGAGATCCCACAATATTTTTCTCTATGATATCAATTATTCTTTATTATTTATCATTTTTTAAATATTAATGAGTCTTAAATAACTATTGTAATATTTCATTAATACCAAGGATGTGTTTTATAGTAATTAAATTTTTATTATTGATGAAAATCATGAAATAAATTAATAGAAGTTAATTTAGATTATATGATAAAGAAATAACAATGATAATCCAAATGAGAACATATCATTATTTAATATCATTCTAATTTGTATTTAATGAAAATAACAAAAAAACCCTACTATTTATTACATAAATAAATATAATCCAACAACTACCGAATATCCCAATATATTTTAAATTTTATTCATTAAACATTAAATTAATTATAGTACCCCATTATATGGTTAAAAGAGGTAAAATGTTTAAGATATCTTCAACAAAGAAGTATCTCAGACTAGTGTTCTCGTATATCTTATATAGGATCACCTAGAATTTTTTTGTAAGCCTCATTCATTAAATAAAAATTTCATTTAATAAATTTCTCGAATAAAAAAAATGAGTTTATTATTTATGTTATACTCTTATAACACATTTTTCATTTCTCCCAAGTACTTTTTAAACATATAAATATTGTTAATTCATTTTACACAACATCACATGATGTATATGCTATGTATAATTATATATTAATTTGAAAAGAAGTAATCACATAAATTATGTATGTCAAATTACATTTATATCTCCTCCTGTGATATCTTATTCCATTGGTAAGGATATATCCCATATCATTTCAAATTGTACGAGAATTTATATTCACAACACATGGCCTAACTATTCATCTTAAGGATTCGGGAATTAATGAGTGATTATTTTAGTCTATAATCTTATTCATGGACTTAATAGTGGTTTTAAAAATTATCTCAGTATATAAATTTTATATACATTTCTGGTATAGGCTATCACAGTCATTTCATATTTGAATTCATGATTTTAAATAATTTAATTTATACGTATTTTTTAATTTAAAAAAAATAATTTAAACCAATCACATTAATTTTTAATTGTTTATATAATAATTATTTGAGTAATTAATCTATATAAAATTTGAGTCAAAATATTCAACACATATCTATATGTCTCACACAAAAAGGTAGTTGAATAATTTTATTATGATGTATTGATATCATAAAAAACATAAATCTTACTCAAGACAGTGAATGATTAAGTAGGAAGTCAACAAAAAAATTACTTGATTTTATTAATGTATAGATATAATACATGGGACATTTTTTTTGTTAGTATACCTGCATAATTTTAAGATTTATGGATTTTGTGACATTCAATGTGTTGGGAACACATATTAATGTAGTCGGGTAAGGTGAAATAAAGAGTTTTTATAGTAATTTATTGGATAATAAAATAGGTTTTTAATTAAGATATTATAATTGATTTTAAAATTAAAAATGAAAATTGATGTGGTTAAAATGGTTCCAAATACGGAAGTGTAACTATTTATAAGTTTATTGATGTTAATATATTGTTAAAAGTTAGTCTAAAATGAAACGTCTGGATGTTTGTTTACCAAGAGTTATCCATGGCCCAGGAGAATGATCAGTGGGTTATGGGGTTGAACATTGGTTATAGATTTCGTGATAGTGTGTTAGAGGTTGAACATTATGGCTAGTAGTTACAAATCTTGTATATTTGTCAAATAATTGATTATTTTTAGTTATCCATATATATAAATAACATTTCGGACACGAATACCAATCAATAGAGCCTCGAGCCTGGATGGCCACATAAACTCATGATCATCTCCCCAAATGACATAGGTTATATACTTGTATCAAGCTCATAGGTGAGTCACTGGTGAGACTATTCCATCATTACAAGATTTTAACACAGCGGTTTTCATTCATATTAAATAGCGGAAGTTGATAAACTTGAAGTTAATTGGAATGTAAACAAGGCATTAGTATATAAAAAATTCTTAAACATTCACATATACAATGATAAAAATGATACATGTATCTAGAAAATATAAAAAATAGGTACATAGAGATATAATAATTTACATTTATCCAAAATGATAAAAAAAGAATAAAAAGTGTATTGATTGAATCGCAAGCCTCATTTGGCCCCATGCTACCGAGCACCAATGCAATGGTCAATAACCTATGTTATGGAGCATCCCCATATTATTTCTTACAACAATATAATCTATTTGGTTCCCCATGGTGGCCAAAATATGGTGTGAGATAAATATCCCATTAGGCATTCACGCAAAGGGCAACATATTACTATATATCATGACTCAAAAATATATACAAGTGTATGTAAGAAGGTAAAAAAAGAAATTTTTTCATAAAACATATCCACTATAAAAACATGATACCCAACATCTTTTCTAGAATCCCCACAAAATAATTCCTCACTACTAACATGGTTGTTACAATGAAGAGAAGAAACCACACTCCCTTTCAGCACACCGATCCATACCATGCCCATGTGACCACGAAACATACTAAAACTATATGAAAACCACACATCCCTTAATAATAACAAAATAATGTCATATATTCCATGATCATTATGTATAATGAAGTGTATACCATGATGGGCTATATTGATGGTTTAATGGACCAAGGTGACCACACCGAATAATTGGGTATCTCGATGGAAACACAATACAGGCACTGGTTGGAGTCCTAGGATCATTTGTACTATATTTTCTTATGAGAGTCCAAGAAATTTAGATCCAAGGGTTACAAATTCATGAGTAATCCATCATAATCAAGAACCTTATATAATACTTTAACATGATGTCAACTACTACATTCCAAATCCATATAGAGTCATCCATAGAATATATAAAAAACACACATTCATTAATATCATTAAACAATTCAATTTATATATGCATCTACCAACTCATATATTCAAATTCATTAAATGATGTATAATGAGTATACCCACTCCATTAATATAGTTCATACCCAAAAACATCACATGAGTATACTCACTCATTTTTTCTATTTCCATTTAATCATATCCCATGGGTATACCCACTCATTTATCATTATTCCAACTTCAACATATCCCATGGGTATTCCCAAAAATTGAATTAAATACATTAAATACATTTAACACATCACATTTAACATAAAACAGTTTTTAATCCAACAAATAACCAATTCATGTTTAATATAATAAATCAATGTGAAGGTGGAAAACCACATCCATATCATCCAATTCAAATAATTCTAATTATAATTAGATTCATATATCATAGAACGAATAAAACACACCCCTTGGGTGGTGTGACAAGGCATAAACAATGAATTTTCATAATTCTAACTCCATGGGTGTCATTGATTTGGGAAAAATGTAGGAACACATCACAACAAATCCTATGGACATCCGTTATAGGTCTGATCACATCTATTTCAAGTAACATGTTCCTAATCATGGTCATGCCGGAATGTCAGGAGAATTGAATAATGAAAAATTAATCTAAAAAGAAAAAATTCTAAAATAAAATAATACACCACCTACATAATCTCCGATGTGGAGTGCTCATTCAGTTTGAAGTCTTGATTTGACTCAGTTTATGAAAAATCTAATGAACCGATGAATAATTGAAAATTAGGGCATTTGATCCAATATAAAAATAGCACAATTGAATTCTAGATGATTTAAGAATACCTAAAATGGAATGTAGATCCTACCTTGGACGTTTTTATGAGACAACATTTCCTGAATAAGAGTCCATGTGAAGAACCGGAATCATATCCTTGTTTAGGATTTAAAGGGGAGCTCATAATCATGAGCCTTATCTTCATGGGAGAATAATATGATTTTAGGGATAAATATTTATTATTTTAATTTTCAAGTATTAAATATCACAAATTTATTGGGATACATGGTTATGGTTCATGGTTTAGTAAATATTTCACCAACCATGCACAATTCATGTTGGCCTAGGGGCCCCACATGGTTTCATTCCATTTTTTTACCCACTATGTGAACACCGTGTGTTGAGCCTTAATAAAACTCTACAAAAACTAAAAACATGGTGGCATGGATATGTGGATTCTGTCACATGGTTTCTCCAAACCACTCATCCTCTCCACCCCTCCAATTAAGCCTCACATTGTTTAGTCAATTCAGGTTTCCATCTCTACACGGTTTGAACTAACCCTGATCTTGGCCATTTTCAGCCCAAAATTTAGTGATTGGATCCAAAGAGGTCCCAAACTCCTAAAAAAACAAGTGCTCAATTTTATCACTCAAACAAGTTTATATTTTTGAAACCCAGAATAAAAAATAAGGGAACTGATCTTGTAAATAGTGATTTTACAATAAAGAATGTACATCAGCCTCCCACACCCATGTCTCATCTTGTAAACAACTATTCTACCATAATACCCATATTAGGCGAACTGATCTGCCTCAGAGAACTTGTGTGCTCCATTTAATGATACGAAGCAGGTGCTCTTAAAAGGATACTTCAACATGATGATCAACCTCTACGAGCTATGAAGAATGAAATAGTTCTGAATGATTACATACCATATGGGAAACATAGAAGACATCATAAATGGCTTGGTACTATAGGAGTTACCTAAAACCAATATGATATTGACCTTACTCTCTTTAGAATCTCATACAACCTGACATATTGTGGTAAAATATTTCACTATATCCAGATTCTCATGTTTCCTAGCTTAGATGAAACAATTAATAAAACCTAATCCCCTACCTCAATCTCTAGAGGTTAGCTACAATGTATGATGTATGAATTTTTTCATGATAGATTACTATCAATCCATCTTTGGATCAACTAGACCTACTCCGAAGTCTCCTGCATGAGACTTGGTTCTTGTAAATCTCCCGCAAAATCCTCTAACCATAATAGGGTAAATCTACATGGCCAACCATATAACGAATCATAAGGTTCTATCTGTATAGTCCCATGATAAATACTTTTTTGGAAAAATAAACCTATGGTATATGCTTCTCCAAATAGCCCCAAAAATCTAGGATGCTTGCTCACATCATGCCTTCTAGATCCTGTATCATATGCTCTAATTGTATATCATTCTGAGGATGGTATGTTGTTATCTGAAGCAACTATTTAACCAAATACCTTGGAAAACACATCTAGAAATGTGATGTAAGACATTATTCTCTCTCTATAATAATATCTTATGTGGCCCCATGAAGTAGTATTGTCTCATGAATATAAAACCTCTCATGATCATTAACTCTGATGGACTCCATGATCTGTAATAAATAAGAATCATTCGGGATCCATTCAACAAAAACCCACACAACACCATTACCTTGAATTGGCCTCATTATACTATTCCAAAAATATATCACTCTGTCATCAAAAATCTACTTTTGAATATGTCACTACTATAATCGTTGGGCTGGTCACTGGTGTTCTGCGTTCACTTGTTTATAGGTTGAACATCTCTAAAAAACCAAATAATTCCCAATTCATACCTGGTGACAAGTAATAATGGTGTATTTCATGTTAAATATTGGTGTCATCAGGATACACTAACCATTCTAAGGAATGAAATTCCCACCTCATCTACTCAAATATATCCCCAAAAACCTATAACATTCCATGGATAGGTTTTATCTCTTCCTCACTTTTCCCCAACTTGAAGGAGTTTCCTCACCATCCACACTCTCTAATAGAATTAGGTTATCTCTATATAATAGATTACTCATCCTTACTATTTAATGTGTGTGAGAGGACACATCTATGGATGATAGTTATGTATTCCCTTGACTATCATGAACCTCCATGTGAATGTCAAGGAAAAAAGAAATAATTTTCCACTTCCTACTAGTTTGTTGAACTGTATGTATCTGAGTTGTACAAATTAGTGAATCAACCACTACATTACCATCACATGGCATGTAAGAAAGGTCAAATTCATGATATTAAAGGTACTCCACCCATATTCAATACCTTCTATTTGGATCACACTGTGTAAAAATATACTTGAGTCTTTTTCTGTCCGTAAAAATGAGAAAAATATCTCCTACTATGTAATGTCTCCAATATTATAAAGCACGAACAACTAAAACAGACATTATATTGTGTGTTGTGTAGTTACTATCATATTTCCTCATCTACTGAGCCTCATATTACATGACTCTATCTCCCATTATCAGGACCACTCCCTGACTAATACCTAATGCATCACAATACATAGTATAGACCATTCCATGCTCTGACAGTATCAAGACCAGTGTTGATGTAAAACCCCCTTTCAACTCCAAAAAGGATATCATGCAATTATATAACCATACTAAAATAATTCCCTTCATATTCAAGTCAATAAATTATGCTAAGAAGCATGATAGGTCCTGTATAAAAATGTTTTAGTAACCAGATATCCCTAATAAACCTCGTATGTCAAAACATTTCATCAGATGCTTATAGGAAAGATGAACTCTCACCACCTAGAGGTCCATTTATAGTCTTGTATCTGAGATGATGTAACCCATAATATGAATCTAATCCATCCAAATTCAAAACAATGTGAGTATAAAATTTAAATAATTATCTATCATTGTACTAAAAAAATATCTAGTTGGTTGTCATGGTTGGGTCGACTATAAGAATACACCAAGATATTTTTTTGGGATAGATACCACAAATAAATACATGTTAAGATGGAAAACATTGTTCGTCAATGCCATGAACATTGTTGGCATGTTCACAAGATGGAATGAAATAAAAAAATACTCATATATACTATACCTACTACAAAAGGATATATGAGGAATGTATGTTGGTCGAACACATACCATGTGGTTTCCAAAACTCAAATAAATATTTGATAACACTCGGTATCATATAAGTTGATCACACATGTCATCAATAAATATAAATAGATATTAGTTTTTAAACATCAATATGATTAGTTTCAGATAATCCATGCAGAGCCTAATACTTTCATCCTCCATTTTCAAAAAAACGACCAAATATCCCTTATAAAATGTACTGGTTAGAAAAAACCCCTACACCTCAAAATCTGTTGGATACCTCTTGAGCTACTGTAACACTATCGTAAACATATTTTATAGAGGTATGGATACCAATACAACTCCTCAAACTTTCTTAATGGAGAACTCCACTGCACACTTATGATGTAAAACATTGAATTAATCGTGAAAGTCATCACTAATGTACTCAACCACTTGAGGAATGTCCTCTTAGCTCACTCCCTGATCATCTATATCAAAACCTACAATTTGTGTTGTCATTATGACTATCCCACGATGATCTAGTCTAGAACAGCTTTCCTGGACATAGAATTCACCCCTTTGAGTATACAGTTCACTATATAGAAAAATAAATCACACAATCGGGTGATTGAATTCAACATAAATTAATAGGCTACTACCGAGTCCATCCTGAGTATAAATTCAAACTATTTCATCTCGAGGACATAAAAACTCCATAATAATTAGCACCCACAAACCACAAGCGGTCACTCACTACACTAGAGCACTTCTTCTGTTCTTTTACCTAGTGGAGTGTCATGTGTCCAAACTCCCTTATAAGAACACAAAACAATCCCAAGTATTTTCAACACATGTGTATATAATAAAATAATAGATTTAGTATTGTCAAAAATAATATATGAATTAATAGTGGCTACTATGATCCTACCAATCCCCGTTGATGGTCCAACACACTTCTCCATAGGGGTAAGATGTACATAATAGATTGAGCTAACACCATGGACCTGTGACACAACCTCAATGCTCCAAGTATGCCCACCGTAATGTCTCTTTGTAACTAGTAACTATTTTCCACTTCCAAGACCACCACTACCTCTACCTGATTAGTCAGAACTACTCCAACTCCAATCGTGATGTAGTGTTTAATGTCCATCCCATAAACCCAGTGTCAGAGAAGACCCCTACCACTCATCGGGGATCCGGTTTTCCTATGTGTCGCACCGAGGTTGGGACACACCATGATTCAGAGATAGGTTATGCTCTCACTATGTTACGTCGGGCCGTTTGAGGTGCTGGATAGAGTTAGGCTGATTGCCTATTGGTTGAAATTGCCTAAGAGGTATTGGGCCATGCACGATGTCTTCCACATATCTCAAATCAGATGTCACTTTTCAGACACGTCTCTAGTCTTTTAGCCTGAGGAAGTTGAGCTCGAAGCAGATGCATCGTTCAAGGAGCATCCTATCCAGATTATCGATCGCAGTACGAAGGTTCTCCGTGGGTGGTTTGTCCCTCTTGTACGGGTGCTATGGCAGCATGGGCGAGTACAGGATGTGACCTGGGAGAGGGAGGCCGATGCACGATCGCAGTGGCCGGAGTTGTTTGGGGTTTCTCCATCTCTGCCTCGCTTGGGAAATTTGGGGATCAATTTCTTTATGTGGATATGTTTTTAAGAACCTAGATCTTCGTTTCAGGCATGCCTTTCCTTTTTCTAGAGTTTTTAAGAAAAATGTACTTTCAGGAAAATTTAAAAGTACACGACCTGTACTTTCTGAGTAAACACTGTGTACTCTTCATTGGCTTGAAGCCCTGTGACGGCCATTCCCATGCCACACACACGGTGTGTTGTGGTGATGTGGAGGAAGATTTTGGCAGAGTATGGAAAAAACGTATTACACACCGTGTACTCTGAAAGTACACACCACGTACTTTTTTTTTCACTAAACGCACTAGGGTCACGCCTGACCAACAGAACACACGCCTTCACCAGGTTTTTTGTCCGAGAGTGACCAATATAGCCAGATCTTCCCCGAGCCCCCGTTTCATCGTCCAGTCTTTTACTCGAGCATGGTCGATTGAGTTGGAAGCGCAGCGATGAGTTCTTCCTTCTTATTGTGCCTTGTTTTCCAATTCCTCCTCCATTTCATGTTATTGTGGCTTATGTGTTTCTGACGTTTTCTCAGATATACGATGTTCTAAGGAGATTCTGTGATCACTGCTCTCGTATAACGATCTCCTAGGATCAATGTAGGTGGTTTGTACCTTTCTATTGGATGTCATTGAATATTATGTTCAAATTCCACCAATTCCCTTTAATGGGGAGTTGTGTGATCCATATTTTTTCCCTGATGTTTTCCAACTTTTATTGATTGTTGTAGTAGAGGTTATTCTTCTGAGTAGACAAATTTTCATTGTGCTCAGGTTGCTTTTCAATGATTTTTTATCTTGTTTGGCATTTTTCCATTTGCCTTACCTAGTGGTAGTATAGTGGAACTATGATATTGTTATGTTGTTATGCCCTAGAATGGTAGCCAAGTAGTTCTTGAGGATTACTTGGACGATATACACACGCTGAGCATGTTAGTTTCATACAGTACTGTGAGAACCTAGTGTAGTAAACCACATGGAGAATAGATGTAAGGGCTTCTCCAGAGTGTCTGTTAATATGATGCAAGACCACAAGGGGAATTGACAATGAGTACTTCCACATAGAGTTTGTAGTTTCTCGACGCGGGCCACAGGGGGAATGAGACGTTGAGTGATTCCCTAGAGATCCTTTAGCACGATACGAGACTATAGGGGGAATTGACGGTGACTGCTTCCTCAGAGAGAATATTCTTAGGTGAACCAGATGGGTGAGACTGTGTGTGCCTCCCAGAGCGTTGCTAGTACCGGTAGGTTGAACCATAGGGGTTTGGCTGTGAGTGCTACCCATAGGTTTACCTATTTTCTACTTGTTGTTGGATGTTACTTGTGTACATTATATGTTAGAACTGTGAATGGTAGATGCTATGTATTTCCCGATTATTGTTCATGTACTTTCCTTGAAATTTATTCATTGACTTTTAGGCACAGATCGTTGGGTGGTTGTCTACTAGGAATTTGTCTCACACCCTGTATGGTACATGTTTTTGGCCCAAACAGATTATCTGGTTGCATGTATAGATAAGGGCAAGCTCCCTTCTACTTAATTTTCTTTATTTCACTGTAGTTGGAGAGCATGGGACCGGGCTGTGGCTTGCAATGCTGAGGAGTTTACTACTTTTTCTTTTGTTCTTTGTTTTTCAGTTGTACTTCAGCACGTTGGTTTTTTTACTACTTTCCATAGACATATGTACCATGTTTCATCATTAACATTTTATACATTGCTTCCAATGTTCAATTCAGTTATTATATGTTGTTTATTGATTTCCACTTTTGTGTCTGGTTGTTCTTCCACTGTATACTTTACAAAATGACGGCATAGTGTCCCCACCGACTCACCATGGCCCTCGCTACTAGTCGGAAGTCTCTGGCGTTTGGGGAAACATGCTTGAGGTCATGTGGCGAATATGGTACATGGCACCAGTGGAGGGGCTCCAGATTCGGGTCATTAATGGGCTAACTCAGTCGACCATTGTACTTCTATTTCTTTCTTTTAAAGTGATAGTTTTAATGACTCATTTTCCCGATATGGGATTTTCAATAATGTTTCCGAGCCCAAATATTAAAATAACTAGAACACAATTCCCAAAAGTGGGGAAGGATGTAACATCCTAGGTAAATAAAGATTAAAAATTTTCATATTTATTAATTTTCGAATAAAATATTAATTTTACTTTAAAAGGGTTTCTATGTTAGATAGCGTAACCGATACACAACAACTGGTTTCCTTGAAATCATACGTTGCACACTAATAATATATTATTATATTAAATGATAGTTAAATCCTAGCCATTTTATTGGCCGGAACGAATGAAACTAACTACAATATGATTTACATGTTTGTCAAATTTAATTTAATTTATCCAATAAAAGTTAAGGGCTTAAAATGTGAATGAATCTAATTTTAAGCATAATTTATATAAAAGGCTGATTTATCACCTTTTAATGGCGAACCATTTTTTAAATCTAGTTTTGGTCACATTAATTAAATCAGTGTGACCAAATAAAATCCTTCTTTAGAATGTGGACATAAAAATTTACTTTGTGTAAATTTTTGGAATTTTTCTGATAAAGTTCAATTTTTAATGAATAGTGTAAATTATTGTATTTTAAATCAAAAGTGCCTTTTAATATTATTAATTTATATGTTTAGATTTTCTTTTTAGTTGAGTTTAAATTGAAATTAAAATATATTTTTACAATTTATTCCAATGTTGGTCGTTGGAAATAATTTCACATTAAAATTGGACATAAACAAGTATCAATCTTTTTATAGTTATTGTTTCATAAAAACATGCTATTTGTTATAACAATGAGTATTAATTTTAAAATTACTTAATTCCACTTATATATTTTGAATTTGAAAAAATAGGTATCAAATTTGAATTCTTAATATCAAATAATTCTTAGGCTGAATTTTTGGTATTTTTCTGAAAAACATCAAATTTTTATGAATAGTGAAACCACTTAGTGGTAGTTTAAGAAACTGGCTTTTTCATTTAAATGAAATTTTACCATTTCTGTGAATTTAATTTAAAAAATCCGACATACATTGTTGTTATCATGATATAAAATTTGGTTCATCAAGATGAAAATAATTTTTGGTGAATAGTAACTTTTGACTTTTATTTCCCGCGGTTAAATGTAAATAGGGTAATTCAAGGTTAAAATAATATTATAATAATTCAAAATTACCTTAAAACATGTAAAAAACTTATTTGTTGAGACATTTACGACCATGTTACTATTTGGCTCGATTTTGGGACCACATTGAGCCACTTGATGGTGATAATGACAATTTAGATTAATTAATTAAATGTGAAGACAAAATTGACATTAACAAAAATCTTTTAGTAATTAATTTTTATATGGTGTTATATAATTTTTATTTTTGACTATAAATATTCACTGGAAGGATAAAAATATTTCATATATCCTAGTATTTTTCTTTATAATTTGTAGACATCAAAATAAATTAAATTATGTATGACACTATAATGATGCAGTATTTACCACATTAATAAATGATTTAAATATATAAGATTATAATGATTAAAATATTAACCAAAAAATGTAAAATTATTATTGGATGATTTTATTTAGACCATGACTCATCTTATCTTCAACTATAATGTTTTTTGGACCATTAGAAACCAAATATCAATATATTATAAAATAATACCTTCACACTTGCCTAAAGAGCCCCTCCTCTCCCTTATAAAACGATACCACTTATAACCAATTACTCACACCTATCAAGCCATTTGTCTCGTCCAAAATCAGACCAATTAAGCTCCCTACATCCTTCTCCTCCTCCTAGAAGCCTCACCTTAGGCATAAGGCACTTCAAGAAGTCCTTTTGTTCAAACTAAATTTAGTTACCCAAATTAAAGGTAACAATTTCTCTTAATTTGTTTTCATTTATTTTACTTCTCCAACCCATAAACTCTATTCATTCATTTATTTTGTAAAAAAAAAATTTCCTAAATATAGTATAATGTTGTTATGATATTTATTATAACTACACTTACACACACATCAATCTAATGGGTGAAGAACATAATGTTTCTATGAATGGAAAACTGACGCCTCACGAAACGATGATTATTAAATTACATCTCACCACCTCTCATGGTGGCCATTATGATGGAACTGTATTTATATATGATATATATTATGTTTATTATTTCATTATGCTTCTGTACTACCCAATTTATATATTTTTTTATGGTTTCCATAGTGGGTGAATATGATAATCTCATTTGAGGAAGTGTGAACTACCGCCCCCTCAAAGTGACGTGACTTGTTAATGCCTTATGTGGGATGTATAAAGGATAGAGTTAATTATATTATATATGAGATTATACTGGAATTATAATTTACCTATTTAACATTATGTTTTAATTCCATTAAAATATGAAATAGAAATGAAAGTAGCGTTCATGCGAACGTACGACTTACCGTCTCCATGAACGGTGCATTTCATTTCTTACCACTAAATGTTATGTAAAATTATAAATACATGTATATACTGGATATATATGATATATATGATATATAAATCATGAATATAATTCTGGATATAATGAACCTTTGACCACATGAACAACATGTAATTATAAGAAGTCCATTTTTGACTCATGTACCAAATTTCGACAAAACGAACATTATTAACATAAATGATTACATAATGTTTATAACATGGTAATAAGTGATATAAAATGAATAATAAAATTAAAAAAAGGTTCGTAATCAAGTAGAAATTAGCTTTAGTTTATTATTCATGAGATTAAAGAACGATCGAGTCAAGTCGGACACGAGGTAAGGGATCCGACCTCTTTCTTTCATTTCAAGTACTCTCTTTTATGTCATTTATTTTATGCTCCATGTTCTTATGTTGGAGGATGATATATTTTATTCACCATACTATAATTTTTATTTTCATATGGTAAGAGACCAACTCTTAATCTCATCAATTCATTTTAATAATTTTTATGTGGCGCCATAAGGTTGCTGAATTTTTTTAAAGGATTTTCTTATCTCACTTTTAATTCCGTGATATTTCCATTGTTCTCCACTTATTCAATTCATGTGGTGTATTGTGTACATACATTTGATATATATTATCATTATTCTCATTATATTCATGGTATGATGTGATTCATTTTGTGGTGATTAACTTTTGGTCATACGACTCAGATGATTACAACGTGGTAAAGGGTTTCATCTCAATTTTTATTCCCGTAAGATTAATGCTATATTTGACACTATTTACTTTTTTGTGGTGTATGTAATGCCCATGATTGTACTATTTTTATAATATAATTTCATTTAGGAGTATTTACATCTTGTTTTTAGGATCCTTCTTTCATGTGGCATATGTTTTGGGAACCATTCACCCTCCTCTTTTGAAAAATAATTCTCTTTGTTATGTCTATTAAATTACACCTTATTATGTTGGGATATGTTATTGAATCTACTTATTGATTTAAGTATTATTTCCAAGTGATGAGATACCATTTTTTCTGATCAACTCATTTTCTTAATTTTAAAGTGACAACGTTAGGCTGTTGAATTTTTAAAACAGAACTTCTTATCCCAATTTTTATTCTTTTGTTTCAACTTGTACTTATTGAATATGTCATCCAATGAATACGTGTGAATGGTCTATTATTGTTTTACACTCAATATACACTTATATTGGGTGTTTTTATATTTTTCACACATAAATATGTGATTGATTTATCATTAAATTAAGGATACTATCTTTATAAGGGATTTCATCTCAATTTACATTTCCATTGAGACTTTATTGTTGTTATGCACCAATTCACTCTTATATGGTGTATATAATGTACTTTGACATATTATATCATGAATCCCTTTACTCTCATGATATTATAAGTTCTGATTAATCTGCAATTATTTGTATTCAAGTGTCTCTCTTTTTGTTAAAAAAACACTTTAACTAAAATATAGTTTTAAATGATTTAATGATTTATTCTTGTAAATGGTTATCATTAATGACCATGTTTTAAAAATGGGTTTTAGGATTTTTTTTATATGGACATTAATGTATTCAAATGATAGTTCATTTAAAAGCTTCAATGTGGTATGGGACACTTTGATTCAAAAATCACTTTTTAAATCATTTTGAAAATTATTTGATAAAATATTATTTATTTCAATATCTTGATTTTATATATTTTAATGTGGAAATGTTATCATCCCTTTATACATGTGTTATGGGTATTGGGCATTGTTTACGTATACGGGTGGTTCCATGATAAACCTAGGGTGGGTGAGCACGAGATAGCTCTCCAATTCATTGGGTAATGTGACGGAGTTGAATGTGATGTTTCTCCTAAGAGATTTAGGGACTATACATTGAAGGGTATTCCAAGTGTAACTCCCTATGTAGTTGTGATATCCACAATGAATGTTTGATATGGATTCCATAAGTAACATTCATGATTTATGATTTCTGTGAGTTATTAATAATTCTTATGATTTCATAATGTATAGTATGATTGAAAAGTATAGTTTCATTGATTTTTAATTATTGATGGGCTAATGTTTTCATTCCTTATTTTATAACCCTTACTAAGCTTTTTATGCTCATCCCAAGTTTTTGAAATGTTTTCCGCAGGACCAAATGATGAATAGGATCAAGGATAGGATCAAGGAAAAGTCATGATGTCTAAAACAAGGAAATATACATGTGTCTTTTTAAGAGTTTTTATTTTATTAAAAAATGGATATTGAGTAGTAGTGTCTAATTCTAATATTCAAGTGTTACGTAATAGTTATGGACTAATTCTCTACAAATCAAAACCTAAAAAGATCCTCCAGGTGAATTATCCATTTAATTCAATATAATGTAATGTTATCAGTTGGGGTCCTCGAAATGACCCTTATTATAGAAAGGGTCCAATGATTCATTAAGATAGGTAATGTGCTCTCAGGAAATAAATTTGTAGCATGTGGAATTTCATCCCCCCAAAACATGGGTGGATATTCCAAATAGAAAACCCATTTAAACTCAACCATAGAAAAAAGAAGGTTGTAGAGAACCCCATAAATTTTTCATATATCAAAAGAAACCCTCAGATAATTTTGCATCTATACCGATTTAAATAACAACAGTTGGCATCAAAACTGGGAAAAATGATGTATTTTTCGTTAGCCCCTGGACCACCACCTCTAGATTGTGGTCGTCACCATCCTCCCAAAATATGACTTGGGATCTCTATGGTGTCATTCCTCTGTAATGTGAATCACATGCCTCAGAAAATTATCTGTTCGTTGATCACATCCCAAAAGCTCAAGACATTTCAAACCCTTCCTCAAACCATGTTCTGACCCACATCCTACTCTTAAATCAGGGTCTTTAAAATATCATTCCCAACACAACTAGTAACTATGACTCTTTCATACTATAAATCTGGAACTAGTTCATGTTTTAGTTCATCATTTCAAATTTCAATTTTTTCACGTCATTTCACATTTTTTTCCAAATTAAATTGTTCACGGGGTTAACAAATATTTTTTCAATTCTGAATCCATGAGGTCCCATAAAAACTCAAGAAACCAAAACATGGCCCCCATTCATTCCATGTATATATAATTAACTATTACAAATTAATTTCACCACTGAACCATTTCCCAGTCCATAAACACTCATACACCTTATGGAATAAAAGATAGCATAACTCCACTTTCCACTATACAAAATCTATAAAAATTGTAGATATAAATAACACCAAACCTATCACAACAACATGAAATGTGTGGCACATCCTAAATGGTATGGAATAATTCATATGATTCGATTTCTAAAAAGAACCTATCTGATTAATGAGATATAATACTACCATCTCTTAAATTTGGAAAATAAATAGAACCCCAAATTGTGTTAATCGTTATAGAATATATCCAGTGTATCACAAAATGGTGAAATCAAATCAATAGTAATAGTCAAAATCCAAAAAATAACAATTAAATTTGATACAATTTTCCTTTTTCATATACAAGAGGTGGAAACACCAAGGAAAAACCTATTAACAATTTTCATTTTTTTCTATACCTGCATATTGTCACTAAATAGTATTTCAACTGATAAAATAAACCCTCTAAAATATATTTGTAACATACCAATCCATGATTCCACTTAATTGTTCCATGTTCCTAGTTGGCCACGTGGCCTCATGTACATCTCCTAAAATGATAGAGGATTCAAACTCGTATTGAGGGCCTTAGTGATTCATTTGGGATAATGTCCCCTAATTTCCGAATTATATCAATGTGGAAGTCATTAAAATTCAATAGTGGAATAAGAATAACAAGATGACAAATGAAATGTAAATAAGATTAGAATATATAAAAATTTCAGATCTGTCACACATACAATGATGCTGATGATACAAGTATCTATACAACTTCAAAATTAGGTACATGGAAATACAGTAAATTACATGTATACAAAAATAAAAAATGTACAAAATGTTTCCTAATATCATTGAAAGACTCTTCTTTGTTCAATTTTCCCTCAATCCAAATAAATGATCAAAAAACTACGTTATGGAGTTTTCCATATTAACACTTCCAACCATAAAATCATTTTGGGACCCTTAGGAGGAAAAAAATACTTTGTGAGATAAACAACCTAGTATTCATTTACCCAATGGTCTATACAGTTCTATAAAACAAGACTTAATATGTTTTACAAGTGTATGTATGTGTGTTACAATAGTAATATTCCCATGATACATATCCACAATAAGAAAGAGATAACCAAAATCCTTCTAAGGATCCCTATAAAAACTATGTGAATATCCTAAAATGGAATCCTCATAAAAGAGAATAACCCAACTCTCCATTCTATACTCACATCCATACCTTATCCACATGAACAGGATACATAATAAACTATATAAAAAATGCATGACTACATCGTAAAAATAAACATGCCATATATTCCATAGTTCTGCCATATAGTCAAGTGTAGAAATGAAGGTATAAATCCAATGCTTAAAACACCATGGTAAAATCATAGATTCCCATAAGGATCTCAGTGTAAACTCATTCTATTCACTGGTTGGATTCTAAGGATCATGTGTACAAACATGTCATACGTGATTCCAACAAAGATAGGTATAGGTGTTAGAAAAGCCGAAATAAACCAACTAAATGCTGACCATTGGGAATAATTTAACTATGGTTTCCACTACCTCATTCCAGATCCACAGAGACTTGTCCGTGGAATATATTAAAAACATTCATTCATTTAAACCATTAAATATTTCAATTTCCATATTATACTACCCACACATATAATAAATTTTGTTAAATTCCATATAAATATTATTCCAACACCATTAATACATTTCATACCCAAAACATCACATGATTATACCCACTCATGTGTTCCATTTCCATTTAACCATTTCCCATGGGTATTCCCACCCATTTATCAATATTAACTTTTAACATCTATCATGAGTATACTTATAACACTGCGATTTTTTATGGACATGTTTTTTTTCATGTATCATAAACTAATATATAAATAAATTTATTTTAGAAACACTTATAAATTAATTATTATAAAATAATGATATTTTTTCAATTTTAATGATATAATTTTTTAGGGGGAAATTTTGGGATTTTTATAAGAAAATTATTTTATTAATAAATATTGAAAAATACAGATTTTTAATTCAAAACAGAATTTCCAAATAATGTATTTATATAGTTAAAATATATTTTAATTTTAATTAATATTTTAAAAAGGTTATATTTTTATTATATAATCCAGTTTTGGTTATTGGAACTATTTAAACATTTACATTGGATAAAGATACTTAACAAACTTTTGATCATTTTTAGTACGAAATCCCGAAGTGTCATCCCAACAACAAGATTTTTTCAAATTAATTTATTCCACATATGTGATTAGAATTTGGAAAAATGGATTCCATTTTTGGAAATAGAATAATTTATAATGTATTATTAGGTTAATTTGTGTGACCAAAATGATTATTAAAATTGATTAAAATTAACCCATATATTTAAGGCCAAATTATGCGTAATTTGGAACTAAACATTATTAATAAGGGCCCAAAAAACCTCTAAATTTTGTTGAAAAAACATTTTGTGTCCACAGTTTGAACCCATAATCGATGTTATTGATCTTCTTCAATTATTGGATACACATTCAATAAGAAAAGAATTATTTTAATTCTTTATTTATATGTTTAGAATAGTGTCACTCCTCTACTATAAAAGGACACCACTACTACACATTCCTCAAACCTCTCTAATATTTTCAGTTCATCCATGATAATACATTGTAGGGTCCCAAAAAATCTCATAGATCATTAAGAATTACGTTTGGAATAAATTCTCTCTATGAATCCATTTGGCACAATCCTACATAATTTAGAGGTAACATTATCTCTCACACTCTTTTCCTTATTTGACTTATCCACCACCTACACTCTCTTTATTCCATTATTTTGTAAATAATGTGTATAATAAATACATTAGTTTTATTTATTCTATGGTTTTCACCAACACATACACACAACTCCATCTAATGGATATCGAACATTCTCATTATGTGTTTGGAAAATTATTGCCTCACGAAATGATGGATGTTAATTTTCATTTACTACCAATCATGGTGGCCATTTTGTTGTACAATATATTTAAATATGTCATATAATTTATTTAATATGTTTTTATAATTTGTTGTTACAAGTAAAGAACACAACACTTTACATTTCATTTGGTGTTAATACAACAATCTCATTTGAGGAGGTGTGGACTACCTCCCCCTCGATGCATTTTGATTCATTCAAAGATCACATGGATTGAATTATGGATGGTTATTGTGAACTTATAATATATATATGATATATTTATGCTACTGGAATAATAATTCATATAAATACTTACATATATACACATATTTTATTTTCTTAAATTCATTCTTAATGACAATGAAGTCGGAAATAAGGTTCATGCATACATACGACTTGCCATCTCCCTAAATGGTGCATTCCATTTCACAATCCTATATTCTATATAATATCAAATATATATATATATATATATATATATATTATTCCTAATAATTATATTATTTTCTATATTCATGATTCATTATATATGTATACGGACCAATGATTTGAAAAATTATGTCACATACAAAGAACAACGAGAATATTACCCCAAGTGAATCCTTAACATAAGATCGTTAACAAGAGGGTAATATAGGGTAATAATAATAGAATTTATGGTAAGAGATATACGAATATTATTTTGAAAAATATGTATAATTAAAATATATTTATTATATAGGAATATTTTTTGAGTTTGGAGAGAGTCAATGAATAACGTACGGGGATTTCATCCCACTTTTTTATATCTGTGAGATACAGGCAATTTTCACCACTATTTCATTTTATTTGATATATGTACTACACATGATTGTATTATATGTATATTTTACATAAATATATTCTTATTCACATTCACAGTTTATTATTCTTCTTTTATGGGGTTTAACATTAAAATGTTACCAAATTGAAAAACAATTTTGTCTCAATTTTCCTTCACTGAGATTCATATATTTTTATGCATCTAAACTATCATTATAGGTGTATATACTTATATATTACATGTTATATCATGAATATACTAATTTTACTGATATTTTGAGCTTCATGTAATTTAATTTTATTACATGTATAGTTTGATCCAATGTAACTGAGTTATAAGAGTTTATTGCGACAATATCATTGATTTTTTATATTGTTTTCATTTATGATTCCCTATGTATAATATAATGATCCATATCTACTTAATATTAATGGGTTTCCTTAAAATATATTTATTCTTGATATCTCCTATTTTTTGTACCATTTTTTCACTTTTTGGTACATAAGACAATGTTTTTATGTAAAATCGAATTGTCTCTATTTGGTCAGAAATAGATTGTATTAAAAATCCATGTTCGTAGAAATGTTTTTGAAAATGATTCCCAATGATAATTGATGATAATTTTTATGGAAAAATGATTTAAATATTTTTTTTCAAATAACCCTTCATATGTTTTCAAGGATGTTTTCAAGTAAATTTTTTTTCAAATGGAATTATGTTATAAAAATAATTTTTTAAAGACGAAATTATATTTTCCTCCTGAAATTATTTTAAAATAAAATTAAAAATTATGTTCCATATAAGATGAAATTGATTGGTATCACCAATTCCTTTATGGAGAAATTATTCTATTTTCCACTCTTTTTATTTCCTTGAATAGATTAATTTTTATGGAATCGTGTTTATGATGCATATATCTCTTTAGAAAGTTATATGATTTTGAAATACGATTACTTTCATATGTTGTGTTTATGGTGAAATGATTTTAATATTTTTCTCATTCCCCATTTTAGAATATGTTTACTTATTTATGATACTGATTTAATTTAATTTTTTATTAAATGATTAATTATGATCTCATGGAACATGTATGTATGATTTATTTATGTGATGGGTGGGATCTATTTCTCCCTCTAATAAATTTGGTAAATATTTATATCTCAGGAGACAAACTATGATGATCTTGGGAGTGAACCTTGACAACAAGGATGTTCATGTGAGTGAACCATGACATCTATGATGATATGAATAGTGAAATCATTATACTATGATGGCCTTGTGAGTGATCCATGACTAGTATCATGGGATGAAGATTGAACCCAGAAAACTAATATGGTCATTTTACGGATTCCTTGGATACTAGGGAAATTATTATATGCTAATGTGTTTTATACACTTACATTTTTTATTCCTATGTTAATCTTTAATTAATTTTTCACTTTAATTCATTTTGATTCATGTCTTATGAATTCCAATTATTATTTCATGATCTCAATTATGATATTTGATATGTGGGGTTTTACCTTCTATTTTAAATATCGCACTTTTCAAACACTTATGCTCATGTATATTCATACATGTCACCCTTCTATACCCATGATGATATTTTGAGCTCAACCCTATTATGTTTCCTCTCAACCAGGTTATGATGATATGTACTATGTTTGATATTTATAAGAAGGGTTCTGGTAAAAAATATTATAGTGGGATATGATATAGCTCACATATGTAATGGCTTTCATGTTCCCATGTTACTAAAGGCACTAGACTAGTACGACCATTATGCATATGTTTTTGTAATGTTTTGTGTATTCCAAAAAAGATATGTAATGTTTATATTTGGAAAGAAATGTACTCTATAGTTTGTATCATAAAAAATCATTATAAACCAATGGAAACATGGATGAGAAACCATGGTGAGAAACCTAAAGACATGTCTCTGGATAAGTATAGGGATTAGTCAATGTATGTGAGAATGTATTCGAATTTTGGTGGAGGATAGAGTCATTGGATTCCTAGTAATACATCCATGACTAGAAATTACTAGAAGAGGAGGATGTAGAAAAGATTTACCTATGGGTAAAATCCCTAAATTTATTTTCAAAGCATAACATTGGGTAATATAGAACATTGCAATGGGCCTTTCTACACAAGTGGTTTGACACTCCCCAAGTATATGCATTGAGATTTGGCAAATTCATCATGAACCATTCTAAAGGATTTCAATATAAGTTGGTTATGCCTGCAAATTACTTTTTTTCTCGTTTTCTCATGGCCGGTTTTATGGTTTCCGGTACCCAATACAAAACATCACTTCTCCCAAAGACCACGTCTCAACATCTAGTCAAATTCACATTTCAAATTTCACACTCAAGAAAACCAGACAGCTGTCCTCGATCTGCATGCCATCAATCCACACACATTTCCATGCATCCCCGACCCGCTCATTCCCTCGAGCATCGAACCCATCAATGTCACCACCATCATTCGACGTCAGCAAGAAATCCTCCGGCAACACCGTGAAACCAACAGATCCGGCGATCGAGGACACCGGAGAGCGTTCCGACCCCGCCATCATCTTCACAAACCATCGTCGTGTCCAGAAAACAGCCACATTCACGACCCAAAACCCCATCCCTTTCCATCCGTGAAATCCAAAAATCACTCGCATAGAAGATTGCGAGAAGAAGAACATCACCAGAAACCTAGAAATCACCCAAAAAAGAAAATCAAAACAAACAAACAGCACATATCATCAACATATTCAAGAAAATACCATCTTCAAACGATCACACACCGAACTCCAAGAACGAGAGTTTTTCAGAAAAACCCTCCCGACATCATCTTCATCAGATCGAAACAAACCAAGCTCCCAACGCCACCTTCCGAGAAAACCAGAGAAGAAAATATTGACCACAAAACACACAAACTGATGGCCAATGTGCTGATCTCGAACCGTCGGACCGAGGACTCTGGCGCAGAATCAACACTGACTTTCGAAGACCTCGATGTACGCATGACGAGCTGATACAAGGCCGCAACAGTATAGAAAACACCACCTCAAACCGTCGATCCAGGGAAGAAGGAGCACAGATCCAGGAAGAGGGAAGCGGTGTGAGAGAAACCGTAGCCAATCGTGGAGCCCCTTACGGGCTCATCTGAGATTGTGTTTTTTTGGTCTATAATTATGAATAACCTAGGATAATCCTAATGTTTTATTGATTATGAATGCATTCATAATATAGAAATCCGAAAAGATATTTTTTAGGATTATGTGGTTCCCCATTATCATCACTATTTCTTATTCTAGATTTTTTATTCAATGGATGGAACTGGAATCAACCCCATTATTGAGGATTGTTATTGAAGATGAAATGATTTTATTCTTGAACAGACGAATGTTATGGGAGATAGAATACCAAACCATATTTTCTATGCTCACATATCACTCTCCTCCTATGAATCACGGTGAACTTCAAAATGATAAATTGTGGGAAAAAATTATGTTGAGTCTGTCATGAGGCAATCCATCCATCCAAGTTACTTAGTTTATTAGAACACACTTTTATCGAAAAAGTGATAAAACACAAGTTCAACATTTTTTCATATGGTCTACTGATCCACTTGGTTTTGAACAATGGATTAGTACCCCTGAAAATTTATTCACAATTATTTTTAATTCATAGACTGAGAAAGGCATTATACTTGATTATTTATTATAAGGTGAAATAGATCAGTGGTGGAATCTAATCCAGAATACAAGGTAGAATGGTGAGATTGAATTAATGGTTTAGACATGTTCTAGAAAATAATTTTCAATAACTATAATCTTATAATTATTCATACCACGATAGAGAAAAATATACATATGATGTATAAAATGGATAATGGGCATGTTGGTACATATGAGGAAGGTTTCACAAGGATTTTGATCCACTCTTCATAAATAATCCTCCATCCTGAAAGTAATGATAATTGGTTATATGGGGGATTAAATCTATGTATTATAAGGGAGTTGGATATTAGATAATTTTTTATCTAAAAATATATTTTTCATTGTGAAATATGTGTTGGAGTGGAGGTAGGGGTCACATGTCAATAACATTATTTTGACAAGATGAGGTTGATGGGGTTTATATGGAACTTTTAAAAAATAGAGAAAAGAAGATGAAAGTTAATTTTTTCTCATTTTATGGGAAGAATCATTGAGGAAATTTACATAACGGGGTATAATAAATGATTTATTTTAGTAATGTATGGATATTGTGAAATTGTCTTCAGAGGTGATGGGAAGAAGTTGGCTTATAATGCTAATGGAGATAGAGAAGCACATAATTCTCCCCATGTGATTCAATGCTGCAAGTGTAAGGAGAATAGGTATTATGCTAATGATTACACAAACCCAATGGATAGTGATGATGATCTACATAAGCAACCTCTTAAACTGAGTGATAAGGGAAAATATCATGCAATCTCTATATCAGATGAGGTGGGTGATAATGACATGAGGAAAGGTGCATTTAGCTTCCACTCTATAATTGATAAGGTTATATTTGATTCTCAATCTACCCAATCTGTAATATCTAGTGAATTTTCTCAGGGTTTTTAGATTCCTACAATGAAAATAGTGGGGGAGTTAACTGTGCAAACCCCTTTCGGTACAATGAGTTCATGTTAGGTAAATGATTCATCTTTAGTGGACGATTGAAGGAATGAGCTTCTGGCTAATCTTCTCATTACTTCTTTTGATGAATCTGAAGTCATCCTAGTAATATATTGGATTTATACACATAAATCCCAAATAAAATATAAGGTAAGGGATGATAAATTAGATATTTAAAACCCTCTTATGATCATCCATCAATGGGATGATAATTATGAACATCCTTTAGAAATTACATCTAGTGTATGGGTCTTAATTCCCATTTAGAAGGTTTATTTATCTCAATTGGTTGGGGAGAAAAATGAAATTGATGATATTCCAATTAGCCATGATTTTTTGGTTGCATTTACAGATGTTTTTTGTAGACTAACACAAAAATGTGATGTTGAGATCTCAATATAACCTAATCCTAGTTGCACACCAATTTCAGAAATTCTTTATATAATAGAAATGATTGAGTGGAAGGAATTAAAGAAGAAACTCCATGAAAACCCTGATATGGGATTTATTCTAGCATATTTATCACCTTGGGGTGCACCATTTCATTTTGTGAAAAATTAATAAGGATAAATGCAACGCTGCATTTATTATTGGTAGTCGTACAAGATTACAATCAATACCTTGTATCCTCTTCCTCTTGTTGATGAAATGTTTGATAAAAAACATGGAGTTCAATAATTTTCTCATATTTATGTTCATTCTGGATATCAACAATTTAGGGTCAAGAAGGAGGATATACGAAAAATGATGTTCCATACAAGGTATGGTCACTATAAATATATATCGATGCCTTTTGGTCTTACTAATTCCACTATTATTTTAATGTATTTAATTAATTGTGTCATTAATGATTACCTTGATGAATTTTTTGTAGTTTTTATTGATGATATTCTTATCTATTCAATTAACAAGGAAGAGAATTGAAAACAATTTCAAATTGTAATGAAGACACTAAGGAAGGATAATTTATATGAAAATTTTACACGGTGTGATTTTTTTCTAAAAAAAGTTTCCTTTTTGTCCCTTGATTTCAAATTGATTGTATAGAAGTATATCAATGAATGACTGAGGCAATTGAACGTCTCCCTTGACTAACCACAGTGACAAAGATCCAATATTCCATTGTTTAACTATATCTTATTGATAGCTTGTGGAGAATTTATCATGAAAGCCTAATACTCTTACCAAGATAACATGGTCGGGTGTTAAATACATTTAGACAGATGAATGTGTTGAATATTTAGAAGGAACTGACAAAAAGGTTAGTTAGTGAAATTGTTCTTACATTACCCTACAATTTAAAAGCATTTTATTATACTGATGCATCCAATAAAGGATTGGGATGCTTTGTTATGAAAAATGACAAGGTTATAGCCAATGCGTTATTACATTTGGATATTTATAGGAAAAATTATCGAACACATGATTTGGAGTTAGCAGTTGTATATTTTTCATTAATGATAAGGAGGCATTATACTTGTGGAAAATTGTGATATATATACTGATCATAAAATTCTAAAATATATGTTTATATATATTAACACAGAAGAAGTTGAACATGAAATGGAGAATATGGTTGGATTTGATAAAGGATTTTGCTTATTCAATACACTACCACCATAGGAAAGAGAAAAAGGTGGCTGGTGCTTTGAGTGAAAAAGATCACTCTATATTATCTATGACGAGGATAAAAATGATACAATATTTCAATAATTATAAATTCTTGATCTATAAATCCAGAAGTAATGGGGAAAATATTTTCTTTCTCAAATTCTGGTTCAACCCTCTATCCATGTGATGATTAAAGAAGAATAAATGGATGATGAAGAAATCAAATAGAATATCAAAAATGATCATGACTTAATCCTTGTTAGTATGAAATGATACAGTTTATGAACCTTGTATTTCTTTCTTACATTCCAAATTTGAAGAAGAAAAAAATAGAATAAGTTCATAGTTATTCATTCTATCTTCATCATGGAAGTAAGAAGATTTATTGGGACATAAAATAAGCTTCTGGTTGTATAGGATGAAGAGAGATAATGTAGAGTCTGTATCTTTATGTTTGGTATGTCTTCATGTTAAGTATGAATGAAAAACGTTTTAAGGATGGTTGCATCTATTATCCTTACCACAATGGAAATTGGAGAACATCACTATGGATTTTTTCATTGGACTACACAAATAGAATACTGGTTTAATTTTATATAGGTGGTATTTGATATCCTTACTTTTCCAAGACACTATATTTCTATTAGGGACAATATTTCTCTTGACCAACATTCCAATATATAACTTAAGGAAGTTGTAAGCTTGCATGGAGTACCAAATTATATCATATCATACTGTTATCTAAGGTTTACCTCTATGTTCTGGTGAACTATTCTGAAAGATCATGATATATAATTGAGTTTCAATACTACTTATCATCCTCAAATAGATGTCCAGTCGGAAATAACTATTAAAACCCAAGTTGATATATTGAGAAATTAATTTTTGGATTTAAATTGTGGTTGGGATCAACACCTTCCTCTAATTGAATTTTCTTTCAATAATCGCTTTCACTCATGAATTCAGATGGAACCTTTTGAAGCCCTCGATCAAAATAATTGTAGAGTGCCAATGTGTTGGGATGATGATGGAGAAAGAAATCTATGGGAACCGATGATCGCTGAATATATGGTCGAGAAGGTTGGAATCATTCAGTAGAAATAATGGAAGCTCAAAGCTGGTAGAAACGTTTTGTTGATAACAATCAGCATGATCAAGAAATTGAAGTGGGTGAAGGGGGTTTTCTATGTATCTCACCCTGGAGGAATGTTATGAGATTCAGTAAGAAACGGAATCTAATCCCATGGTATATAAACCCATTGGAATTTATTGATCATAGTGATATTTTATCCTATCAATTAGAACTTCCTCCAATTATCTGTCAAGCACATGATGTATTCCATGTATTGCACATGGAGAAGTACATATCTGACCATTCACATGTACGAATCTCAGATGTCATACAGTTGGAGCAATATTTTCTTATTAAGAGAAACCTATTGAAAATCGTAACCAATCATAGAATGTTCTACGAAATAATACAACAATCCTAGTCATGGATTTGTGGGGAAATCACCATTTTGATGAATTTATGGGGGGACATGAAGAAATCATGAAGCTTATGTGTCTTTATTTTTTTTCTGTGGGATAAATTTCATGGGCTAAATAAATTTTATCTGAGGTAGAATGTAACACCACGAGTTTTTATAAACCTATTTTTTTGATTAAATTAAAATGTTGATTTCACAATGCACTAAGTCAATGATTTCTTTCACACAAAGGTGTCTTTCTATATGTTACATGAAACATTTAGTTGGAGTATGATACACGCAAAACTGAGTTCGCGTACGATTCATGCAACACTGAGTTGGTGTATGATAAATGCAACATTGAGATTATGTGAAAGATCATTTTATTTTTTTAAATAATAAAATCCTAACCAAGCAGTTAATATTAGTTAGATTAAATGTAATAAATATATTTCAAATATTATCAACAATTTTTTAATATAAATAAAACATTATGTTAATGAACAATACGGTTTTTGGTAAAGTTCTTCTTTGTATTCATATATTGTTTATAATTTAATTTTAATGAAATTAATTTTAGACACATTTAAGAATTTTAATTTGATAAAATAAAAAAAGGATTTCTAAATTATAATTTCAATATTTTCTTATGATGAAATTATTGGGATTTTTCAGAGAATCAATATTTTTGGACGAATAATAAAAAATATTGATTTATAATTCAAAACATATTTTTAATTTAATGCAGTTATAAGGATAATATATATTGTAGTTTGATTTAGAAATTTAAATAGACTATTTTTTTATCAATAAATCTATTGTAAGTCATTGGAAGAATTTACACATTTAAATTGGACATAAAGACTATAAAAACACCAGATCATTTTTAATTTAAAAACCTATACTATCGTCCTAACAGTGGGATTATTCTTAAATTAATTTAGCCTCAAATGTGATTAGAATTTTAGGAAATGTATTCCCTATTTGGAATCATCATTATTTCTAATTTATAATAGTATAAACTTTTTTGAACAAAATGATAGGTAAATGTGATTAAAATTAATAACAATGGTTAAGGCCAAATAATGATTAATTAATGACTAAACCTTAACATTAAGAGCCCAAACGTCCTAGAAAATTGTCTAGAACCCATTTTGTGTCCATATGTTTACCCAATAATCAAAGTCCTAGACCATGTTCAATTATTCTATCCAATTGATACATGAAAAACGTTGGTGTAATTCTCTCTTCAAATATTATAATAGTGTTACTCCTCCTCCACTATAAATGGCCACCACCTCTACCAATTACTCAAACCTCACAAACCTTTTATGTTCGGCCAGGATCATCCCATGTAGCCTCCTAGAAATCCTCCCTTCAACCTTGATGCCTCCCTTAGGGATAAAATATTCTCATAGAATCATTTTTTCACTAGCCTAAATTATTTACCCAATTTAGAGGTAATGTCTTCTCTCAAACACTTCTCCTTTATTTTCGTGCTCCACCCCCACCACTATATTTATTACATTATTGTGAAAATTACACAGTATCATCAATATACATAGATCATTTTATACTAATGGTTTGGCTTACAATTATACACATCTCCAAATAATGGAAATCAAACATATTTTTTCTCTGTGTGGAGAATTTCCACCTCAAGAAACGATGATCATTCATTTTAAATTTACCACCCATCATGTTGGCAATTAGAATAGAAAATATGTTTTTATATGTCATATATTGTCCTTATTATATCTTTATTCTTATGTAATAATTTTATGACACAAACTTTTTCTAATTTCCATTGTGTTTTAATACAATAGTATCATTTAACGATATATGCACTACCACACCCTCAAGGCGATGTTATTTGTTCACACACCACATGAAATGTAATAAAGATTGGTATTGTGAAATAATATGGTATATATGATTTATTAATTATATTATAAAAATGATACATATATATAAATAAACATTTATATTTTTATTACTATTTCATTTAATTACTTTTTTTGAATACGGCAATAAAAATGGAAACAACGTTCATGGATATGTACGACTTACCGTCTCCCTAAATAGGGTAATCCATTTCATACTCTTATAATATAAATATCATTACAATATTAATATAATGTATATAACTGATATTTATATCACTTTATACAATTTTTAATCATGATATAAGTATAAGGACCAATTATATAGCAAATTATAACACATGCGATGAACAAATTGAATAATACCCAAAGTAAAACCTTAATATAGGATCGTTAAAAATAAGGTTAAATAATAAGTCACAATAAGACCATATATGTAAATATATGTAAGAATATTCATATGTAAAATATTTATAATAAACTAATATTTATTAAATAGGAATATTGTATGAGTATGTAGAGAGTCAAGACACTAAGTAAGGGGATTTATCTCACTTTTAATTTCTATGAGATACATGTTTTGTTCACCAGTCATTCATTTTGGGTGGTGTATGTAACAAAATCGATTTATTAATATGTATCATTTACATAAATTTATGGGTATTAATATTTCCATTTTATGATCCTTCTTGCATGGGGACTAGTTTTCCAAATTTACGAAATAGGTAATACAATTTTGTCTCCATTATCCTTGTTTTAGATTCATATTTTGATATTCACCAAAAAAAATTCAAGGGTTATATACTTCCAGTTTACAAGTTATATCATGAATATCATCATTTTCATGATATATTAGAATTCATTTAATATATTTTTCTTACATGGAGAGTACGATCCCATGTTTGTGATTTATAACATTTTATTAAGGTAGTCTCATCGCTTTCCGATATTGTTTATGTTTATGATTCTTTTAATGAAATATTATGATCCATATCACATGAATATTCATTAGATTATTTTTACTCTATTTATTCATAATATCCTCTATTTTTTGTACCAATTTTCTATACATTTTCATTTAAGATATTTTTTTATGTAACATCTGATTATCTCTCTATCTTTGGTCAGAAATCTATTGTATTCAAAAAACATGTTTTAAAAAATGTTTTCAAAATGATTTCATATTATCTTTTATGTTCATTTTCAAGGAAAAATTAATTTAAAAAAGTTTTATTGTTTTCAAATAATTCATTTTATCTTTTCAATGGTATTTTCAAAGACAATTGGTTTCAAAATATATTATGATATAAAAAACACTTTTCAATAATGAACAGATATTTTCATCAAAAACTATTTTCAAAAGATAATTAAAATTTATTTACCATCTAATATTACATCGACTATTGTTACTCATTCCCTGATAAGGAAATTGCCAATTGTTTTCCACTCATATTCTTTCTTTTAATTGATTGTTTATTTAAAGACATGAAAATTATGAATATAGTATCTCTTTAATGGGTTATATGCCATTGAAACCCTCTTCTTTTCACAAGTTTTTGTTATGATGCAATGACTATAGAACTTTTCTATTTGCATAGGCTATGATATGAATACAAGATTACGATACAAATTTTCTTTCAGGTGTTATGATATGATTATATATTATCTTGTGCAATTGGTATTTACAATTTATTACTGTGACGGGTGAGAAAAATATCTCCCTATAACACATTGGGTAATGATTAATATCACATGAGATAATCAAAGATGATATTAGGAGTGAATCATGACTACTATGATGTCCATGGGAGTGAACGATGACTAGTAATATTCCGTGAGGAGTAAATTCATGATACAATGATTACCATGTGGGTTAACCATGAATATTATAAAGGTGTGGAGAGTGAAACCAAACTACTTAGTTGGTGTTTCCTGAGATGTTTTGGATACTATGGAAATCATTATATTCTAAATTTTTTCCTTATTTCCATGTTTTATTCGCACATTATTCTTTAATTTAATTTTCTCTTTATTTCATTTTGATTCATCAATTATGAACTGTGAATATTTTTTCCGTGATCTTTATTATGATATTTTATACGAAGGGTTTGATATTTAATTTTCTTGACCACAATCTCGAACCCTTATGACCATGTTTTTGCTCACATGTCACTATTGATTACCCTTGCTGAGAATTTCATCTCACCCTTTTATGTTTCCATTTTCCCCAGTTATTATGATATGTACTAAGTTTGATATGCCTAAGAAGGATTATAGTCAAGAATAACATAGTGGGGGATAATGTAGCTCACTTATTTATCAGTATTTATGTTCCCATGTTTCTGTAGGCACTAAACTAGTATAGTCTTCATATGTCTATTTGTGTAAAGTTTTTTGTATTCCAAAAATGTAATGTTATTTAATTTTTAATAATCGAGGGTCACTATTATATCAAACCATTAAATTAAATCCATTTAACACATTTTAAAAATAAAATTTAACATAACTAAGTTGATAAATTCAAAAATTAACCCATTGATGATTAGTATAATATACCAATTTAATGTAGGAAAACCATCCCCCATTAAACCCATTCAATTTTTAAATGGATTCCTAAAACATGGAAACCTCAAATCACACCCATTTGGTGACATAAAACGTCATGAAAATGTAATTTTTATATGGGGCACCCCATGGGTTACATTGGTTCAAGAAATGTGTACCAACACATCACAACAGATCCTATGAGAATCTCTAAAAGCACGGATTACATCTACTACATGAAACGTGTTAAAAATTTGTTCTTCACTGGAAATTCTGACAGGTGGCATAATGGTCTCTAAAATTTACCAAATATCGAATGAAAATAATTGAACTTCTATATTATCTCAGTAGTGGGTTGATCATCAAGTATCAAGTCATGATTTGACTCAGTTTTGGAGATATTTGATGAATATATGAAGAACAGAAAACTAAGGCAAAAGAGCCTAAATACATATATCTCAATCGGTATATTTACAAATCTAGAATGACTAAAAATTAATATATATCATAATATTGTAGATTTTATGAGATTAGCCACACATGAATTTGAGTCCGTACATAGATCCAAGATCAAATCCTAGATTAGTCATTGATAGGAAGCTCAAAACCACGATCCTTTTATCCTTGGGAGAAGAATAGGATTATAGTGTTAAAATATATTTTATTATAATTTGAAATAATAAAAATTTTAAAAATTATCGGGAATCATGGTAAAGTCACAAGGATTGGTGAAATGTGTTCCAAACATGCATAGTTTCTGTTGGCCTAGGGGAACCCCCCGGTTTCCTCACATGGATTCACTACAAATGACTAAACTGTACACTAAGCCACTGTAAAATTCTGGTAAAACTACAGAAATACTCTCATTTTCATTCATCAACTCTCACATGGAATCCAGAAATTTTATTTTCTATACATCCCTATTATCTCTACATGCATAGTTTATTCAAACCATGTGGCCATCAACACATGGTTTGAACTAATCATGAGCTGAACCATTTTTATCCCAAAACCTAGTTTTAGGCTCTGAACAAGACTCAATAATCTCTAAACACCCATTATTAAGTTATAAAATCATTTTAGTCCATATATAATCATTAAAAAAATTTAAAATATAAAGTATTCATACCTCATATAAAATCTCTAGTTCTTTCAAGATAGATGAAGTTAGGATGATGTTTACCAGTAAGTCGATATGAGGGAATTTTCGAGAAAGTGCCCCCAATAGCGAGAAAAGAAACACCATTAGTTCCATGTGATAGTGTAGAGGAAAATTTACAAAAGAATTTTTCAAAATTATATATTATAGTGATAGATATCTAGTATGGGAAAAATATATTATTTTTGAGCTGATTTCGGAGTTTCAACTGTAATACCCCCAAATGATTTTTGAAAAGGGTGGACCTATATAACGGGAATTCTTGACGGAGTGTCTCTAAATAATAATGAATAAATTAACATCCTTTTTAGATAATGGGATCAATCCTGTGGCATATATTTTATGAAGACCAATGAATTTTTGTTGGAATATTAATGTCTAGACTGAATGTACAAAAGGTATGGCATAAAAGGATGTGATAAATATGTTCTTTAAGAACATATAACATGATAACCTGAGAAAGGATAATGTAACTGAGTTTATGTATTATTCTCAGAGGACCATTAAATGGATATATTATGTTCTAAAATTTATTAAATATCATAATTTTTTTCTATCACTAATGGTATATGAGGCTATAATAGGAAAACATTTTCTGGATGGAGTTAGATTTCAGTTCTTGTCTTAGGTGAATATCATCTATTTTTGGATGTTTGTTGAGGTAGTGAAATAGGTGGTCATTTTTGAGTGGTACTATATTAGGATACTGGTGGTGTAATGTTGATTCAATCATGGAAGTTAATTTTTATGTCTTTATATATTATGAATCACTCTTACGAGAACTTTTACTTGGGTAGTGGTGGATAGAGTATCCGGGGAATAAAATAAACCATTCAAGGTGGAGATCGAGAGTTCTATTATTAGTGCATCAGACAATATAAAATTCATGTTTAGTGTCCTCAACCACTGATAGAGTTTATATGGTATGGTCAGATGTGGACATTATAGTGGTTATGTAATAATCCTTGATAGGTATGTTGTGATGGAGGATCTAGGAAGATACATAGTGGGGGGAGGAGATCTTCTTCCATGTATCAGAATAGAATTTAGAGATCTACTAGTCATATCAATTTCGGTATGGAATGAGGTACTTATAAATGATATAATTTTTATCAGTAGCATGTTTCAATGCATGGGACTCATATAAAAACCCATGGTTGGGGAATGATACAACTCTGTAAAACTCAACATATGTATGACATCAATTTTTTTCCATCAAAAGTTTGAGTTATGATTCATATATCTTCCATGATTTATTATTATTATTTATTACTAAATCTTCTAAAACTTATAAATTAGTTGGTTTTTCATATGGTTAACATCTATTCATTCAGTTTATGTATGAGGATTTGTTTATCAACATGTCATCTATAGTGTGATCAGAGGGTATTCGAAAAAGGAGTGTTCCCTCAATATTTCTGTGAACAATAATATTTAGGACTTATTTTAAAATGATATGTCATGATATAATTTTATAATTGTGATTCATTGGTAGTTTACATAAAAAATATTACATTGAATGTTAATGTACGATAGTGACTCCCATATCTCCTCAGGTTGATGTTTATATGCATAATGGGCATGTAACATTTAATAATGATATGTAGGGACAACCAACAAAATGTTATGTGAACTAACAATGCATATGATGAGTCTTTTAATTTTTGATGAGGGAGTGGAACATAGTTTCTTCCCTACTAATGTAGATCAATTACAATACTTGATTCCAATTGAGTTTTATGGGTTTCCGCCAGGAAGATATATAGAATTCCTTATTTAGAATTTTCCAAGAGCTAAGAAAGATAATATTCCATAATATATTGTGTAACTATATGGATTATATATGTTCATTGTGATTTTTTTGGACTAAAAACTGATCTTACCACTATTATGGATTTTATAATCCAAATAATTCACCCCTACATAGATCAATTTGGGTTTCTTTTCACAGATGACATCCTAGTGTAAATATGGACAGAAAATGGTGATTTTAGACATCTTGACATCAACCAGCGTACACCAAGAGTATATCATCTATATTTCAAATTATAAATATGAGATTCATTGATTGACATCATACATATCATGGGTCATTTCATATATGAGGTAGATGTGTTAGTGGACCCTGAGAAGAGTCAAGGGATTTTTTCTTGAGAGAAGTATAAGAATGTTTCTATCATCTAATGATTTTTGGGTTTAGAGTTTTACTAAAGAAGGTTCATAAAAACATTTCCCACTTAGTAATACTACACATGGGACAAACTAAGACCTGTGTAATATTTAGATGGACTAGAGAATTTAGACTAACTTCTAGGAACTAAATTAGTGTCTGAAAACGTCACAAATTCAAATCATACCCAAACTAGGTAAAGAATATTCTATGTTTTATCATTCAGATGGAATAGGTAACTGGGTATTGTTGATGTGAGGTCACTGAGTTATGGCATATAGATCACGATAGTTGAGTCCACATCAATATAACTATCCTACGTTTGATATCATGTTTTTTGTAGTGATATATTCTATATAGCATTGGATGTATTATCTTTTGGTCAAAAGGATCCCAATTTTAACTGATCAAAAGAGACATATATACATATTTTTCCAATGTTATTAAAATTATTTTTGGTGAATATATTTATATTAAATTATATCAATTGATTGTGTGGTTCATTAAATGGTTTGAAATGGAAATAATGTTATTGGTTCTTTGATGCCAAATATAGAGACTGAAACGGTTCATGATTTTAGTTCCAAGTGAAAAATAATTGATTTATTCACTAAAATACACCATGATGTTCCCGAGGAAATGGAATATATGATCCATTTTCATTATACATTAATAACTCTCTTACGAAGGATATAAAGATGTTATATAATGAGGATATGTAGTTTTTAGATTTGAAGGTTAACTTTGGTGGATGGGAGATACATTATAATTGGGTATTTGATGATGATGAGATAATAAATAGTTAGGGATGTGTTGTTGTGCCTACATGTATGTGGATGTATTTTATGCATGACTTTAATGCCACAAAGAGGACAGTGCAGCCTAGATTGGTCAAAATGTACCATGATATTATTCAACAGTGTTGATGTCCAGTAATGAATAAGGATATTGTATGTTTTTTATGTGGTGTTACACCGTTCATCAAGATAAGGTTGATCACAACAGGTCTTCTTATCTGGTATTAGCATTAAACATGCCATAAGGTATGTGGGATAATGATACGACATATTTTTTGTGGTCTTACCAAGATCCCCATGGATGGATGATTTGATATATGTAATGGAGGATTATTTGAAAAATATGCCCAATTTATTACAATATTAGAGTGTTTTTCTATTGTTCAATTCGAAAACATGTATTTTAAATAACATTCATGGGGTTCCATAGAGAATTATTTTATATTGGGACCCAAATTTTACGTCTTGATTCTATAAATGGTAGTATGATTTAGTTGGAACTCATGTGTTATTGAGTAACTCATTTCACCCGTAGATAGATGGGAAATCAAAAAAACTATACAGGTATTTTAGGACATGTTGAGATCATGGATCATGGATTTTTATGGAACATTTGAGAATCACCAAGTTCTTTTTGAGTGTTCTTATAATATTATTTATCATGAGTCTAAAAATATGGAACTATATAGGTTTCTCTATGGATTTTCATGAAGATAAAAATTTTATATGATAGAGGTAGTGGAATCAGAGTTATTGGGGGGCCAGTCTCATTCATGAGATAACATAGAAGGTTCAGTTGAACAAGATGTGTATGTATAAAAAAAAGTAGGTGTAAGTCATATACTACTTAATTTGTTGGGATCATTGTGTTTTTTGGGTTACATTTGAATTTTTTTGTTTCTCCAAGATTGGATCACTATCGTATTATGAAACATGGAAAGTTGATACCAATAAACATTGGTCCTTTTGAGGTTGTGGGGAGGATTAGAACGATGGTGTATGCATTTTATCTTCCGTGATTGTATAGTGATATGAATGATGTATTTCATGTGCAACATTTTTCAGAATATCATCTAAAACTATATAATTTTATTTATATTGATTTTTTTGAGGTTTAGGCTATTTTATCATTTGAATAGAATATGATACATATTGTGGATCGTAATGTAATTTTTATATGTGTATGAATATACTCTTTGCATGAGTGTTGCGATAGATTGACCTTGTTTACAAGGAATCATCTGAGAGGGATGCTTATAAATGGACTTAGTTTTCAAAAATATTAAACAGGGTTGAATAGTTATTCATGGGAGAGTATATCAAGGAATATATGTTATCAGGTGGAGAGGATGTATGATACTGACCTTTTGATGAGGAATTTTATTATTTATATTATGATTTTACACCCATTAAATTGGTTAATTTAACGAATCCTGATAATAAATAAAGACTTAGGGGTGTCATTATGGATAAAATAATAGTAATGGGGAAGTATTCCATATCGTGTATGTTTCATGGCCATCCCACAATTATTATAAACTAGGTAGCCTCGGAGAGGGTGCTGTGCATTTAAAAACACGTGAGAGTTGTTACAAGGTTAATTTTAATCATGAGACACATGAAAAGAGGAAACCACCAATATATGAAACAATTTTTAAAATCATTTAGGGGTAATGGAAAATTTTATAGCATGGTTTCTTCATGGAATAAGGTAACTACAATGTTGGTGAACAGTTTGGGAAATAATGCTGTCAAACCATAAACCTATTCAAAATATGAAAAATGACTAGTTTTTTCTCCCAAACCTTATATGATTTTCATCTAGTTTTCAACCATTTCACATATAGTACTAAGGGTTATTTAAATATTCACTCCATGATTTCCAATTGATGTTCTCCTTTGATTCATATGTATTTGGAGTTTTGTTTAGTGTGAATTTATGTTCCTTGTATGTATTCACCAATGATTACTTTAACAATCTAGGAGATTCATTGTGAGTTATTTTTTCTCCATTTAAATTTCATAACCATTACTATCTTGGGAAATTTTATATTACATGTTGACAGTTTTTTGTTCTTGATTTATGTTTTCTAACTATCCAACCCACAGGACACTAAATGGCTCCCTAAGCTAGTTAGTCTGATGGCATCAGGCCTTCCTCACTATATGCAAGAAGGTGAAAACTAGTTGGGAGGTTATATAATGGTATTGTGGGGATAATATGCCATTTTATCATTGTAACAAAGTTGTATTATAATTGACTACAATAGAATCATAATATAAACCCGCATTTGAAGGTAAATCATCATGTTAGTATTAATAACCATCAAATCCATGAGAAAAATCATATACCAATTTATATGTATTTCAAGGGAAAAAATTGATATCAAATATGATGAAATAGTAATACAATACAAAACATATATCAAAAGTAAAAAAATACCAAAACAGTTCTACCCAAATACCATCATGAGACAATGTCTTTTCATATACCCCCATGATCTTATGAAAAAACAATCATGGAATTTTACGTATGAACTTTCACATGTCCATACCCGCATCCATGAATTCTGTCTCGGTACCCAACATGATCCCCACTAGGCGTTAGATATCACTCAGTATGACACCACCAACATTTTTATAACAAGTCATGTTTTTCAATATTAGATGAAGTGGTGAGATGATATAATAGGATTAAAGTTATTAATGTAGATGTGATATTATCTAGTCAATAAATCTTCAATATGATCACTTAGAAAATTTTCTGTTTTAACTATAATGAATTGTAAGCATCATCAATAGCGTAAATTTTGTAATAATAAAATTCAGTACAACATTTCCAGAATCTAGGTAGTAGAAATTTACAATTAATCAATGTAATATTGATCCATGTAATAGAAATGTACATGTGATAATAATGGATCAAATCCATGGAGTAGAAATGTCACACACATAAAAATGGTTCAAGAAAACTATATCCAATAAGTATAAATTTCTATAAAATCCCATTGTACTAAGTAAACCATAACTATGGATTAAAAATATTAAATCGAACCTAGTGGGTCTTGGATCCATGGGGTAGAATTGTACAAGGAATCATTACCAAATTAATCACTATTTCATAAACCATTTGATTAATCATTTTCTTAATCCTTTCTCAATCATATAAAAGTCATGGATTATCCTTTTCATACATTTATTATACAAATGACATGGTTATATTTGTTTCATATAACCATTAGCAATACACTTCAATACCAAAATCAATTCTCATAAAAATAATGTGAGCTCATCCCATCCCATGGGTGGACTATTCACAGTCAAAGGGATGAACCCACCCATGGGAAGTTTGGGTTGAGATAAACATCCACCAACCCTATGTATAGGTTTTGGGACATATCTTAAAAAATTATTTAACATTCATATAAAGGATTATTTAATTTATTAAGAATTTCCCTGAATTCATGGAATGATTCACAATAACATGTTCTAAATAATGATTCATTGATGGAAAATGAATTGAACATCTACCATAAACCTGAAGTGGAACAGTCATCCATTATTGGACACTGATTTTTTCCTAATAAAAAGAAATAATATGAAGTAATGATCTATATTAAAATTGGGAATAATATACTAGTCTAAAATTGTGTCTACAATAGGAAGAATAATGATGATTGGAGCCTAATGAATAATGAATTAATTTGTGGTTATCTATTGAGATAAATGGCACACATATCATATGTTTGTTGAAGAGGTTACATCAATCACCAGTAGAATCGTGATGGTATGTTCAAATGAAGGAATGATGGGCTAGCCACTGGAGGAAAATTAGAAAGATTGCGGGTTTAAACATTTATAGAAATTGATGGAATGAGGTCTTTTACCCACCATTTAAGGGGTCACATGGGTTTTCCATATATTTGGACTTTTCATGTTTCATATGTGCAACCATTGCTGCCTCAATATCCCCATTACATTGTCAGGGAACACGCATAGATAATCTATGTGTCGACCATATGAATTTTTTCACTTAAAAATTATATTGCAAACATTTGGGTATATGGACTGGGTCACATGGATTCATCTATCCATGTATCCCCGGAAATTTCACTGATACACTCCACACTATTTCTCCTATCCGTTATTCTTATCTGTTTATTTTTCCAATCAGCATTGTATGCTCAGAACCAGCCTCAAACACCACTGATTTATTTGTAAAATCGTAAGTAATTCATTAAAATCCATAACCAGGGAATTAAATTAAAAAATAAAGAAAAATATAATAACAAATTGTTGGGTCCTTAAATCATCCCCTCATTAAAGAATATCATCCACACGTTGGCCTTATGAGGGTAGCAATGAATCATTTGAGAAAAGATCTAAACAATAGGCATGTAAATCAGTCTCCCACTCCCAAATATCATCATTTACAAGGTTGTACTTCAATTTCACATGTACCATAAGAACAGACCACACATATAGAATCATCATGCCTCAGTCGATAATATTTATAGGATGGTCCTCAAAGGAAACATCAACCACCAACTCAACCTTTTATGGATGATGAATTTCTGACAGATTATAATTATAACAGTGAATCTGATATTTAAGTAAGAATTCATGCATGGCCTAGTACATATGAGGTAACTAAAACTGATTGGATACATGTCTTACTAACCCTAAAATATCCACATGCCCTACCTAAAATGTTGATAGCATCCCTTTTTTTCAATCCATATATTACCCAGTCTCTATGAAACTCTCAATAAAACCTGACTCCCCACCTTGAACAATAGTGGTCATAATTGGTGGTTGGAATATAAATATTTCCTAGAATTAGTGGTTATTATTTTATCCTTTATTAGATGCACCTACTCTATAGACTTCTAAAGAAATGTTTTCTATAATGTGCTTTTTCCCCTACCACCTACCGGCATAGAGGAGATCAGTACGACATACCATATAGAGGCAAAAAAATATCCAACAGTTTTGTATCCTAAAAAAATAATTATAATAAAACTAATAGATGGGTATATGCTTCTCCCAATAACCCCAATGTCACATACAAATACACATAGCATGTCATATATCACCAGAATTATATGCACTTTTTGACCATTGGTTTGAGGGTGATACACTTTTCAAAGAAGCAATTTTTTATCGAAGACCATATAAAATGTCTTACTGAATCATGACATGATATATGAATCACTATCATACATGATATAAAATTGACCTTTTTTTAAACCCTGAGCTTCCACTGTATGTTTCTATTTGAATAACATGATAACTTGTATTGTATGCAACGTAGAGTTCTAGCACAACACGACCAATCAAACTAGTTGTTATGAATATTAATACCCTCTTTTTGAAATTTTATAATTTATATTTTTTTAAATGGACTTCGTTTTTGGATTCAAAATAACAAAATTAGCATAAGGGGAATATTTTGTATTTTTCTAAAGACATTATATTTTTTATAAATTGTGAAAAAACATCATTATTGTTTAAAACCTACTTTTTTTAAAATAATTATTTATTTGATTTAATTTTATTTTAAATCAAAATAATTACATAATACTTATATTAGTTCATTTTAATTCATTTGAGTCATTATATAATTAGATTAGATGTATGAATTTTTTTTTATCATTTAAACGTCTTTTACCCACCTTCAAGGAACGTTATCCAATTTGCATAAAACATAATTTTATTTCTTCAGTGAATTGAATTTCAAATATCCATGAGGCATGAATGACATCAGTAAATAAAATTTGGTTGAATATGATGAAAATATTTTTTGTCAAATTGTATTATAAGGCCCCAGCCTTAAACCTTACTTAATCTTGAGTTATTACAGGATTACACATTGAGGATCTTTTTGGGTTTATAGTTTTAGAGAATTAGATCATAAAACATGAATTACATTCCACATATAAAAAAAGTGGTTACATAAAGATAGTATTCTTCTTTCCCATAAATGGAAAAATATTTAAAATAAAACATGGATTCTTTCTTGAAACTTCCATGAGACTATCATCATATCATGTACCTTTCCCTTGACCTGTGAAAAACATTTCAAAAAAACTTGGGATGAGCATAAAAGGCTCAGTAAGGGATATAAAAATATGGAAAGGAAACATGGGTACATATATACATAAGAATAGAATCATACTTTACCCATAAAACATAAGCACTTTAACATACCTCATCAAATCATGAATAAATCATAGAAATCATAATACATAAAGGTAACTTGAGGCATTCATAGAATTCTTACATAGGGAGGAACCATCTTGGTTACATTTGGAATACCCATCACAGTATATTCCCTAAATCTCTTCGGAGAAACCTTAACGTTTCACTCCTTCGTGTTACCCAATGCATTGGAGAGATATATCAGGCTCACCCACTCTTAGTCTATCATAGAACCACCCATCTTCATAATAATTCCCAAGAACCTCTACATAATCGTATCACATAAAACATGCATAAAGGAAACATAACATTTCCACCATTCAATCACAATATATCAATACAACACATTGATATAAAAACAATATGGAAACCTTTTCCAATACCAAATTATAATGAATGTAAAACATGGTATTTATTTTTCTATTAAAAAAAATATGGCTTTTAGAGGAAGCCGAAACTCAAATAATGGTCACGGCGGCGGAGAAGTCGTTGTCGCCGCATACGTACGACAAAAACATTACCTTTTGTTGTTTAGTAAATGCTTCGTATAAAAATATTCCTTTTGAATAAAAGTAAAAGTCAAAGGGGTTTATACACCGTATAAAAGAAGGTTGTGTATAAAACAAAATATGCCTCAATGAAAGGAGATTGAGACGAAGTCCCATACCTTGGGTCTGACATGACTCGGTCGTTCTTTAATCTCCTGAATAATAAATTTGAGTTAATTTCAACTTTTTTAAGAACCTTTTTCATGTTCATTATTCCTTTTATATCACTTATTTCCATTCCATGAACAATGTGTAATTATTTAAGTTAATAACGGTCATTTTAACGATCATTAGTACTTGAGTCAAAAATAAGCCCTTTATAATTACAAGTTGTTCATGTATCCATTATATCCAGAATGATATTCATGATGTAGATATCATATATGTCATATATATCCAGTACATGCATGCATTTATAATATTATATAATCATTTAGAGGTAAGAAATGAAATGCACCGTTCATGGAGACGGTAAGCCGTACGTACGCATGAACGCTACTTTCATTTCTATTTCTTATTTTATAGAATGGAATCATAATGATATAAAGGTATATTATAATTCCAGTATAATATCATATATAATATCATAGTTCCATCCTTTATATGTCCAACATATGGTATTTAACGAATCAAATCACTTTTGAGGGGGCGGTAGTCCGCACTTCCTTAAATGAGGATATCGCATTTACCCATAATGGATACCATAAAGGTATGCCCAAAATGAAAAATACAGAAGCTTAAGGAAAACATAATCATATTATATATCATATATAAATATAGTGACATCTTATTGGCCACCTTTAAAGGTGTTAAAAGAATGTTGAACAATCATCGTTTCGGGAGGCATAAATTCACCATCCACGGAAACAGTATGTCCTTTAACCATTAGATGTAGGTGTGTGTAAGTGTAGCTCGAATACTTCTTATAAAAACATCCTATTATATTGAAGATACTGGAGTTGTCATAAAATAAATGAATAAAAAGAGTTTAGGGGGTTGGAGAAGAAAAATAAAACAAAAGGACTCAAGTGAAGACATTACCTTAAAATCGGGTAACTCCCTTTGGTTTGAGCTCAAAGGCATCCTTGGGAAGACTTATGCCCAAATTGAGGCTTCAATGAGTAAGATAGGGAAGTGGAGAGACAAAATGGGGAGGGTTTGGCCGAGCCAAAGGCTTTGGGAGAGTGGGTAAGGAGGTAGAGGTGGGGGCCTTTTATAAGAGGAGAGGAGGGGCACTCTTGTAAAGTTACAAAATGTTACATTATTTTCAATAGCGTTTCGGATTTTAAAGGTCCCAAATTAATGTATTTCGAGGATAAGGTGATTAGGGTTCGAAATCCACTCATCCAATAGGTTTTGGACATGTGTAGGTCTTATATTTTACATTATATTTCCATTTTATTTATATCGTTAAATAATGAGGTCATCGATGCATCATCATGATGTCATAAATAATTTAATTTATGTAATGTCTAAAAATTATAAAAAAATTACTATGATGTAAGAAATCTTTTTAGCTTTCTAATGACTATTTATAATCAAAACTCTGACTTTTATAACCCTATGTAAAAATTGTTTTAGTAAAACATTTCTTGTTTGTGTCATTTTTACTTTAACATTAAATAAAAAAACATTTATGTAATTTCCCAACCAAAGTGGATCCATGGGGTCCCCAAGTTGACCCATGGATTTTATTGGTCGGCCTTGACACATCCAATGAGGTTAGGACATTTTTCAAGCTCATATCATATTATTAAAACATTATTTTTACCTTAAACTACACTAATTACCTCTAATCGCGATAAAAAACATAATAAGTTACTATTCACCAAAAAATTATTTTAATTTCATTGAACCAAATTTTACTTCTTAATGACAAACATGTATGTCGGATTTTTGAAAATCAAATTATAGAAGTGGCAAAGTTTCATTTAAACGAAAAATCAGTTTCATTAACTACCACTTAGTGGTTTCACTATTCATCAAAAATTGATGTTTTTCAGAAAGATACCAAAACATCACCCTAAGCTATATTTGATATAATCCGAATTAAAAAATGATTTCTATTTTAAAAAATTCAAAACATGTAAGTTTCATTAATTAATTTAATAACAAATTCCTGCTGTCATGACAAATAGCGTGTTTTTTATGAAACAATAAGTATCAAAAGATTGACACTAGTTTAAGTCCAATTTCAAAGTGAAATTGATTTCAATGACCACCATTGGATAAAATGGTAAACATATATTCAGATTACACTTTAAGAACAATTAAAAATATAATCTAACCATATAATTATATTAAATGAAAAAGCAGTTTTGATGTAAAATGCAGTATTTTTCACTATTCATTAAAAAATGAACATTGTTAGAAAAATACCAAAAATTTATCCAATGTAAATTTCAATGTCCCCATCATAAAAAATATGTTCATTTTGACATATATAGATTATAAAATTGTCAAAAATTTAATTTAAAAAGGGTTTTCCATCAAAAGGCAGTAAAACAATCTTTTAAGAATATTAGTGTATTCCATGCTTAAGATTGTATTTATTTTCATTTTAAACCTATAAAACACTATCATAATCACTAATAGACGTAGATAAAAATATCTATTATTAATTACTTACTTGGGATGTTACATCCTTCCCCCCATTAGAAAATTGTGTCCCCGCAATTTATTTACTTATCGAATAAATGGGGTACTTATCCCTTATTGCCTTTTCAGATTCCCATGTTGTCTCTTCCATCATGTGGTTTTTCCACAAAACCTTTACCTGATTAATCACATTATTCCGTAACACTTGCTCCCTGTGGTCAAGAATCTGGACCGGTTGTTCCTCATAAGATAGGTTCTCTTCCAGCTGAATTACCTCTGGACTCAAAACATGAGATGGATCTGGCATGCACTTTCTCATCATCGAAACATGAAAAACATTGGGTACCTGAGATAAACTCGGAGGTAAACCCACCCAGTATGAAACTGATCCAACTCTCTCCAGAATTTCATATGGTCCAATGAACCTTGGACTCAACTTTCCTTTCTTACCAAATCGCATCACACTTTTCCATGGTGATACTTTGAGAAAAACATGATCACCTACCTCAAAAGAGAGATCCTTCATCCTGTTGTCCGAATAACTCTTCTACCTGGTATGAGCTGTTCTCATGTGTTTCTGTATCAGCTGAACTTTTTCTGCCATCTCTTCTACCAATTCTGGTCCCATCAGCTTCATTTCACCCACTTCATCCCTGAAAGCTGGAGTTCGACACCGCTTCTCATATAATGCCTAAAATGGTGCCATCTGTATACTGTAATGAAAACTGTTATTATATGAAAACTCAACCAAAGAAAGTTATTGGTCCCAGCATCCCTGATAATCCATCGAACAAGCTCGTAGCATATCCTCCAAGGTCTGAATTGTTCGTTCTGACTGCCCATCTGATTGAGGATGAAATGCTGTACTAAAATTTAATTCAGTACCCAACGACTTCTGAAGGCCTTTCCAAAAGTTAGAAGTGAATCTGGGATCACGATCAGATACAATGGAGAGGGGAACTCCATCTAACCTGACTATCTCTTTAAGATACAAACATTAAAGTTGATCTAGGGAAAAAGAATCTCCTATAGAAAGTAAATGAGAAGATTTAGTCAAGCGATCAACAATAACCCAGATTTCATTATTATCTCGAGATGTCTTCAGTAATCCCACAACAAAGTCCATGGATATATTCTCCCATTTCCACTCTCGAACTGGTAAAGGCTGAAGCATCCCTTTCGGTAACTGCCTCTCTCCTTTAACCTGTTGACAAGTCAAACACTTCAAAATAAAATCAGCAATATCTCTTTTCATTCCATCTCACCAGTAATACTCACGCAGATCTCTGTACATCTTAGTACTTCCAGGATGAACTGAACATGGATAACTATGAGCTTCACATAACAACTCTCTCTTCAACTGTGAATCACAAGGCACACACAATCTCTTCCCAAATCTCAAACCACAATCATTATCAATGTTGAATTCAGGAAACTTACCTTTCTGAACCAGCTCTTCCTTTTTCTGCAACTCAATATCTTGCTTCTGTGCTTGCTTGATTCTGTCTGATAGAGAAGATCTCACTGATACCTGAAACAAAACAGAAGAACATCCTGCACCAATAACTTCTATTCTAAAGTTCATCAAATCCTTAACCAAAGGATCACGTTCCAAACGCAACATTGTTAATGAAGCATTACTTTTTCGACTCAAAGCATCAGCCACTTTATTTGATTTTCCAGGATGGTAATGAATTGTACAGTCATAATATTTGATTAATTCCATCCATCTCCTCTGTCTCATGTTTAACTCTTTCCGAGTGAATATAAACGTTAAACTTTTGTGATCAGTATATATTTCACACTTTACTCCATAAAAATGATGCCTCCAAATTTTTAAAGTGAAAACAACAGCAGGTAATTCCAGTTCATGTGTAGGGTAATTTACCTCATGAGTTTTCAACTATCATGAAGCATAAGAAATTACATGATCATTCTGAATTAGGACGCAACCAATTCCTTTCAATGAAGCATCACTGTAGATAAAAAACTCACCATTCCTGGATGGTAGTGCCAAAACTGGATCTTTCACCAATCTTCTTTTCAAATCCTGAAAACTATCATCACATTCTTTTGTCCAGATAAATTTAACACCCTTCCGAGTTAGCTTAGTCATTGGACTAGATAACCATGAAAAATTTCTAACAAACCTTCGGTAATATCCTGCCAAACCAAGGAAGCTACGAATCTCAGTTACATTTGTCGGTCTTGGCCAGTCTTCCACAACTTTTGTTTTTGCAGGATCAACAGTTATCCCATCTTTAGAAACAATGTGACCAAGGAAAGAAATTTGTTGCAACCAAAACTTGCACTTGCTGAATTTTCCATATAGTTTCTTTTCTTTTAAGGTTTGCATGATAACCCTTAAATGTATTTCATGCTCCTCATTACTTTGAGAAAACACCAAAATATCATCAATTAAAACCACAACAATATTTTCCAAGAACTCATTGAAAATTCTATTCATTAAGTCCATGAATACAGAAGGTGCATTGGTTAGCCCAAAAGGCATTACTACAAATTCATAATGGCCATATCTTGTATGGAACGTGGTCTTCGGAACATCTGCTTCCTTTACCTTCAGCTGATTGTACCCCGATCTGAAGTCAATCATTGAAAAATACTGAGATCCCGGGATCTGATCAAACAAATCATCGATATGAGGCAAAGGATATTTGTTCTTAATAGTGATATTATTCAAGGCTCTATAATCAATGAAAAGTCTCATTGAACCATCTTTATTTTTAACTAATAAAACAGGAGCACCCCATGGTGATGTGCTAGGTCGAATGAAACCTTTCTCTAATAAATCTTGCAATTTCTCCTTCAACTCTAAAAGTTCAATTTGATCCATTCGATAAGGGGGTTTTGAAATTGGCTTAGCATCAGGAACTAAGTCAACAGTAAATTCAACCTCCTGATCTGGTATTCTTCCAGGCAACTAATCAGGAAAAACATCAGGATACCCATTTACCACTGGCACATCATTAATCTGAATAGTTCCTTTATTTTCAACGATGTGTGCAAGGTAACATTCATTTCCATATTTTACAAGTTTCTCGGACTCTTGATAAGTTATCAACAGTAAGGTTTCATTCTTGTACACAAACTGAAAGTATTTCTGAAAAGAAACTTCTTTATCTCTATAGTCAATCTTAGCATGGTAAATAGAGAGCCAATCCATACCCAGGATAACATCAAACTCTACTAGAGGTTGAACAATAAGGTTTGCAAGTAGGTTCTTTCCACAGATAAAGATATGAAGATTATTATAAATTTTTTTTGCCTCAACATTTCCCCCAGGTGTTTTTACCAAAAGTTCAAGAGTCATTTCATGAGATGGTATTCCCATTTTACTAGAAAAGGTTTCAGAGATGAAAGAATGTGTGGACCCCGAATCAAACAACACACTGGAATAATCTGAAAAAACAAACAAAGTACCTGATACAACTTCATTTGATGGCCCGACATCTGCTGAAGTAGTTGCAAAGGATTTCACCACCCCTTTCTGCTTGTAGTCTAACTACTTTCCATCACTCAAGCTCTTTGTCGGACAATCGTTTGCATAGTGACCCATCTCATTGCACTTATAACATTTCATTAACTGTAAATCAAATTTGGTCTTACCTTCACCTTGATCTTTTTCAGTGCAATCACGAGCCTTATGTCCCATCTTACCACATCAATAGCACTTTACATAATTCAGAAGACATTCCCCAGCATGCCTTTTTCCACATTTATCACAAATAGGAAACTTAGTTTTCTTACCATCATAATTTTTTGAAGAATTCTTACCTTTCTCCTGCCACCTCGGTCTCTTCTTCTGTTGGTTGTTATAGAACACTTGATCATCTACAAACTCCATTTCCACCTTCTCATCACATCGAACACGCTTTTCATAACTTTTAAACTCACAAGAAGCTAATGCCCTTCGATATTTTGGCTTTAATCCTAAGTAAAAACGATTGATTTTACTATCAAGGTCTCGGATAAAATTCGGAGCATACCTTGCCAATCAAGTGAACCATTCTTCATAGGTAGCCACTGAGTCTTCCTCTTGCCTCAATTCGAAGAATTTTTTTCCATCCTAAGTCGAACAGCCTTAGGAAAATACTTTTCAAGAAACATACCTTTGAATTCATCCCAGTCAAGAGCATCAATCTCATTATCATCCCTGATATTTTTAACCATCGACCACCATTGATCTTCTTCACCCTCCAAACGGTAAATAGCAAGACTAACCTTTTGATTTTATGAACACCCCATGACATTGAAAATCTTCTCCAGTGCTTTAATCCACCCTTCAGCTAGCACAGAGTTAGATGATCCTCTGAATGATGGGGGATGTTGCCTCATGAAATGTTCCACCACTGACATGTTCCTCTACGGTTGATCTGGCTGATCTCGTGCATGGATACCACCACCATTTATCGCTTGAGTCAATTGTGCCATTACTGCAACAAACTATTCAGTTCCAATTCCGACCATATCAGGATGCTGATTCGGAAGGTTATTTCCTTCTCCATGCCTTCCTAGCACTGCTTCCCTGTTTCCTCTACGGAAAACCATTCTGAACAAAAATGTCTTATATGAAGCAACATGGTAATCTTCAAATTCTATATCACTTCAATTTGACCATAAAAAAATATTTTTGGATAATCATTTAATATAATTATAACTCCTAAAGTTATCTAAACCGACCTTTGATACCAACTATAAGGCCCCATCCTTAAACCTTACTTAATCATGAGTTATTACAAGATTACACATTGAGGATCTTTTCGGGTTTAGAATTTTAGAGAATTAGATCATAAAACATGAATTACATTCCACATATAAACAAAGTGGTTACATTAAGATAATACTCTTCTATCCCATCAATAGAAACATATTTAAAATAAAAAATGGATTCATTCTTGACACTTCCTTGACACTATCATCATATCATGTACCTTTCCCTTGACCTCTGAAAAACATTTCAAAAAAACTTGGGATGAGCATAAAAAGCTCAGTAAGGGATATAAAAATATGGAAAGGAAACATGGCTACATATATACATAAGAATGAAATCATAAATTACCCATTAAACATAAGAACTTTAACATACCTCGTCAAATCATGAATAAATCATAGAAATCATAAGACATAAAGGTAACTTGAGGCATTCATAACATTCTTACGTAGGGAGTAACCCTCTTGGTTATGTTTGGAATACCCATCATAGTATATTCCCTAAATCTCTTCAGAGAAACCTTAATGTTTCACTCCTTTGCGTTACCCAATGTATTGGAGAGCTATATCGGGCTCACCTGCCCTTAGTCTATCACGGAACCACCCGTCTTCATAATAATGCCCAATAACCTCAACATAATCGTATCACATAAAACATGCATAAAGGAAAAATAACATTTCCACCTTTAAATAACAAGATATCAATACAACACATTGATATAAATACATTATGAAAACCATTTTCAATACCAAAATAAAAGAAAAGTAAAACATGGTATTTATTTTTCTTTTAAAAAAATGGCTTGTATAGGATGCCGAAACTCAAATAATGGTCACGGCGGCGGAGAAGTCGTTGTCGCCGCATACGTACGAAAAAAACATTCCCTTTTGTCGTTTAGTAAACGCTTCGTATAAAAATATACCTTTTGAATAAACGTAAAGTCAAAGGGGTTTATACACCATATAAAAGAAGGTTGTGTATAAAACAAAATATGCCTCAATGAAAGGAGATTGAGACGATGTCCCATACCTCCGGTCCGACTTGACTCGGTCATTCTTTAATATCCTGAATAATAAACTTGAGTAAATTTATACTTTTTTAAGAACCTTTTTCAAGTTCATTATTCCTTTTATATCACTTATTTCCATGCCATGAACACTATGTAATTATTTAAGTTAATAACGGTCGTTTTAACGATCATTGATACGTGAGTAAAAAATAATCCCATTATAATTACAAGTTGTTCATGTATCCATTATATCCAGAATGTTATTCATGATGTAGATATCATATATGTCATATATATCAAGTACATGCATGAATTTATAATATTACATAATCATTTAGAGGTAAGAAATGAAATGCACCGTTCATGGAGACGGTAAGCCGTACGTACGCATGAACGCTACTTTCATTTCTATTTCGTATTTTATAGAATGGAATCATAATGATATAAAGTTATATTATAATTCCAGTATAATATCATATATAATATCATAGTTCCATCCTTTATACGTCCCACATATGGTATTTAACGAATCAAATCACTTTGAGGGGGCGGTAGTCCGCACTTCCTTAAATGAAGATATCGCCTTTACCCATAATGGAAACCATAAAGGTATGCCCAAAATGAAAAATACATAAGCTTAAGGAAAACATAAAAATATTATATATCATATATAAATATAGTGACATCTTAATGGCCACCTTTGAAGGTGTTAAAATAATGTTAAACAATCATCGTTTCGGGAGGCATAAATTCACCATCGACGGAAACAGTATGTCCTTTAACCATTAGATGTAGGTGTGTATAAGTGTAGCTCGAATCCTTATTATAAAAACATCCTAGTATATTGAAGATACTGGAGTTGTTACAAAAGAAATGAATAAAAAGAGGTTAGGGTGTTGGAGAGGCAAAATAAAACAAAAGGACTCAAGTGAAGACATTACCTTAAAATCGGGTAACTCCCTTTGGTTTGAGCTCAAAGGCTTCCTTGGGAAGACTTCTGCCCAAAGTTAGGCTTCAAGGAGTAATAGAGGGAAGTGGAACGACAAAATGGGCAGGGTTTGGCCAAACCAAAGGCTTTGGGATTTTAGGTAAGGAGGTAGAGGTGGGGGCCTTTTATAAGAGGAGAGGAGGGGCACTCTTGTAAAGATACAAAATGTTACTTTATTTTCAAAAGCTTTTCGGATTTTAAAGGTCCCACATTGCTTTATTTAGAGGACAAGGTGATGAGGGTTCAAAATCCACTCATCCAATAGGTTTTGGACATGTGTAGGTCTTATATTTTACATTATCTTTCCATTTTATTTAAATCATTAAATAATGAGGTTATCACTGCATCATCGTGATGTCATAAAGAATTTAATTTATTTAATGTCTAAAAATTATAAAATAAATAATATGATGTAAGAAATATTTTTATCTTTCCAATGACTTTTTGTAATAAAAAATCTGACTTGTATAACCCCATGTAAAAATTGTTTTAGTAAAACATGTATTGTTTGTGTCATTTTTACTTTAACATTAAATAAAAAAAAATTATGTCATTTCCCAACCAATGTGGCTCCATGGGGTCCCCAAGATGACCCATTGATTTTCATGGTCGGCCATGACACATCCAATGAGAGTAGGACATGTTTCAAGCTCATCTGATATTATTAAAACATTATTTTTACCTTAAACTACACTAATTACCTCAAATCGCGATTAATAACTTAATAAGTTACTATTCACCAAAAAATTATTTTAATCTCATTGAACCAAATTTTACTTCTTAATGACAACCATGTATGTCGGATTTTTGAAAATCAAATTACAGAAGTGGCAAAGTTTCATTTAAACGAAAAATCAGTTTCTTTAACTACCACTTAGTGGTTTCACCATTCATCAAAAATTGAAGTTTTTCAGAAAGATACCAAAACATCACCCTAAGCTATATTTGATATTCCGAATTCAAACATGATGTCTATTTTACAGAATTCAAAACATGTAAGTTGCATTAATTAATTTAATAACTAATTCCTGCTGTCATGACAAATAGCGTGTGTTTTATGAAACAATAAGTATCAAAAGATTGACACTAGTTTAAGTCCAATTTCAAAGTTAAATTGATTCCAATGACCACCATCGGATAAAATGGTAAAAATATATACAGATTAAACTTTAAGACCAATTAAAAATATAATCTAACCATATAATTAAATTAAATGAAAAAGCAGTTTTGATGTAAATTGCAGTATTTTTCACTATTCATTAAAAAAATGAACATTGTCAGAAAAATACCAAAAATTTATCCAATGTAAATTTCAATGTCCAAATCATAACAAATATGATTATTTTGACAAATTTAGATTATAAAATTGTCAAAAGTTTGATTTAAAAAGGGTTTTCCATCAAAAGGCAGTAAAACTATCTTTTAAGAATATTAGTGTATTACATGCTTAAGATTGTATTTATTTTCATTTTAAGCCTCTAAAACACTATCTAAGTCATTAATAGACATAGATAAAAATATCTATTATTCATCACTTACTTGGGATGTTACAAGTATATTTTGGATTTTATATACCACAATTAAAAGTAAATAGGGTAATTAAACATAAATATTATATTGTAATTACCCAAACACATGTCCTATTTCTACTTCAAAACTGTATTATGACCAAAATAAATCTTATTTATGAAATATGATCCTCTTTGATTCACTTGAATTAGATTATGAAATTTATTATATTTTATTTAAAGAAGAGTTAAAAGGGTTAAATTCAAATTTTAATAACAAAAACATTTTTATTATGTGGTTATACATAAAATAAATTCAAATATATTTATTAATTAGAATTCAGAAAATATTGTATACATAATGGTATTTTATTTATAATTTTTTGACAATAAATAAAAAAAATTATTTATAAAACAATGATGGTGTATTAATTTCTTTATTAACGAAATATTTAAATAATTGATATTATAAATATTTAAATTAATATAAATTGAGACTTTTATTCATTAAAAAAAATTTATAAGTTAATATGAAATGTTAGGATTGATTTAATTAATTTTTTTCTATGTAATAATGTTTTCATGACTTTCACAAAAACAAAATATTATATTCTGTCCAACTTGACATAAATGAGTTTAAAAAAATACTATATTATTAATTGATATAATATTTTTAAAAATAATTGTTTCCCAACATACATAGTAAAGGTTATATATGTCAATAATGGACCAGTTGGGGTTCTCCTGATTTTTTATAGTATGTCTATTAACCCTTTATTATAATAATTCAAAAATACATGGTAAAAGTTATACTATTTAACTAATAGTTAAATCTTAAACTGATGGTTAATATGGTAACATAAAATGGTCTAAAACCTATTGGTTAACTGGTTTTTGACCCAGACCCACCTTTTACATGAAATAAATTATTTTAGACCCATTATAAACCATATATGACTGTTTAATAAATTATTATTTCATGCTTTTCATAAGGTGACCCTCACCTCTCTTATAAAAGTGTGCTTCCCCTGCTCTTAACATCACACCTCCAAATCCATTGGACTTGGCCAAACCCTACTCCGATATACTCCCAACAACCCACACATCAACATATAGGCCTTACATTTATCAAAAGACAACCTAAGGATCCCTTTTGATCAATTCAGATAGAAGTACCGGAAGAAGATGTAATAATATCATCACCTCTTTCAAAATTCATTCTGTCTTCCAAATCCTCATTCACTATTGTTTCTAAACCAGAATAATGAATCTAGTCATTTATATATACTGTGATGTTATTATAAATATTCTAATACCATATTCATTATTCTATCCATCCTATAAATGAAAATTTCACCCTACGTGAGTACATATGGCTTATCGTCTCCACGCTATGAGGGAGTTTGTTAATAAATGAATTATTATATAGATGGGTATAATTAAGATTATAATTGATGTAAATAATAAATAAAACATTTCAATGACTCTGTATATTTGATATACTGTCAAATTACATATCATTTTTCTATCAATAAAATGTTACTGTCGCTCTTGCTTATGTACTGATTACCATCTCCAAGAATGTGATGAGATTCATTTCACGTCATAACCATTCATGAATAATTTTCATTTTATGATAAAAAATAATTTTTAAAAACGTAATATTATTATGGATATGAATAAAATACATCCTATCCATAACAAACAGGACTGATGTAACCAATCATATAATGGAAAACGAATCTGTTAACCACTGAAACAATGATACTACTGAAATATAATTATACAAATATTTGAAGATCATATATGATATCATATTTATTTATGTGATTCTTGTTTAATATAATAAAAATTATTTAAATATTATTCCTGATGTTAATATACCCTTGACTAAGAAAACTCTCATGGTAAGGGTAAATTCTACAATCTCTTCAATATCTATGGTTGTTTAGACGCAATTATCAACTAAGACCTCTTTATTATCCACATCAATGTTTCATTAAATTTTATTTCAAAATAAAATATTTCCATTTATAATAATATTCTTGAATGTCATTTATACCCCCTTTTAACTTTCTATAAAATTGTTATAAAGTAATCATTCCATCACATTCAAAACAAGGTAATTTATGACCTTTTTGATGAAATAAAGATAGAATGTTTCTTAACATATATTGAGGGTGAAATTATTTTCTACCATTATAACACGTTTGATGCTTCCCTTACATGATTATGATAACCTTTTCAAAATAAATGTTTTCTAGTATAAATATGAAATTTTTTAATAATTTCAATATATAAATAGATATTTCTCTTAAATGATTTTGATTTCACCTATATCGAAATATTTTTATTGATTTTACAATATTATGAAGTTGATTTATTATTATATAATCATCCTTACTTTATTTTAGGTTTTTTTGACATTTTCTACTATGGATGTGTTATTTTTATACGATTCATGTTTTATAATTAAATTATTAACATTTTGTATGGTAGTTTTAATACAAATATTTATGTTATGTTTCAACTTTTTCATATGAGGACTACATTTTACTTAGTAATTAATGGGTGCATCCTTCTATAGCTCCTCAATGCATCCGTAGGTCTCATGAGACAAACTAGTTCCTTGGAATAAGGCCTTAAAAAAATTCATAATTATAGTCTTCATACGAGACCATGATTATGTGGTTATGTTGTTCGACATTATGTATTCCATCATTATGAAATTAGCTATTGATATTACATGTGATTACTCGACTAGTATAATATCCATTTGAATATGTAAATTAAATTAGTTGACTTATCTTGGCAATATTATGTTGAATTTTTTGTTTAAAAATATTTTTCTTTCGTCTTATACATTTCTTTCAATTTTCATACTTATTTATGAGTGTTTCTCTTATATTGTTATACTTACTAAGCATATTATCTCACCCATTTCTTATGTTTTATTTTTCCCATATTGTGAAGAAGTATATTATTGTTGACATGTAGTGATAGTCTATGGGATATGAGTGTGTTCAAAGGATACACAATGATATATTTTATTTGATAATGTAATGTACGACATATGTTTGTATCTAGTAATTCCAAGTCTACTAAACCTATCGTTCTTTTGGGACTTTATCCCTTTTGATCATGACTATGTTATGTAATAATTCACTGAATATAGGTAACTAGGGTCAAATAAATACAATTGTTATCGAAGGGAGGTTTAGTACTATCCTTGGATGCTAGATTTAGAAAAACCTTGATTTGAGAACATTTCCCTAAGATAGGATTTGAGGATTAGTAAAGAGTATATTCCTAGAATTTTGTTAATGTAGATATTTTTTGAGTTTCCCAATCAATACATCCCTTTATGGATACAAAAATGTAGAGGCATCTCTTGCCCATATTTTCCTATGAGTGGAAACACCAACAAGGAGTTCCAGGCATGACTTGGGGTATCCTGGTTCATGACATTGGGCTTTGTTACACTCTTGGTTAGAACACTCCTGGAAGATATTATTAGGAAAATTCAGATTTTCATTAAAACCCATTATAAAATATATATGAGTAAATATCTCTTCAATGAAAACATTTTTATGAATATGGATTATATGCATAAACTGTTCATATTTATGTTAGGTATTTTACTAGTTTGTAATTATGTATTGTAATTAATAAACTAATCAAGTGCATTCCATAGTTTAAAAATGGAACCTAGTTGAAGTAATTTAAACTATATCAACACACATAATCCATGTAGGTATTTTCCTCAAACTAATAATAAATATAGTGGAGATGGTGATGCCATTGATGCTGAACAGCTTATAACCATATTCAGACAACTCTCCATAGTTATGAATAATAACCATACCTGTAGGTAGCACCCTGATCCACTATATAGAGGATCAATTTTAGACAACATCATGAGGAAAAATCCACCAAAATACAAGGGGACAATGAATCCATTTCAATCTGAGAAATGGATAAGATCCATAAAGACAACATTTCATGCTTTTGCGAGTAGTGAAAGGGAAAAATTTTTCTTAGTAGTTTATCACCTCACAAGAGATTCAAATCAATGGTGGTTGTTACTTCAAATCACAAAGGAGGATGAAGAAGTATCAAATATGGAATTGAGGGAGTGTAATGATATTTTCATAGAAAAATACTTCCCTCGTGAACATCGAGCAGATATTAAATATAATTTTCGAGTCTAAGGTTAATGGAGGATGATATTGTCGCAAAATATAAGGATAACATTTCATGGAAAGAAAGTCTAGAAATAAATTATATACATAATATAAGGAGTAATATTGATCAACTATTTTATGGGAAAAACAATTTATACTTTAAGAGTTAGTCTCAAAATCCTTCTCATCATAAGAAGAAATTTCCTCATGTGCAATCATTAATGAAAAGGAATTCTCTATGTTTAAGGAGTTTAAACAAAGGTAGGAGAAGAAGAGATCTACTGAATAGTTAGGAAATTGAAATAAAAGAAAGAAGATAAAAGATGAATTTCCACCCTACATTAAATGTGTGATGAAACATATAGGTACTTTCCTAAAGAGGATGAGAGTCTATTACTAATGTGGTGAAAAAGGACACCATGCTCGTGATTGATAGGGAATGAAATAGGTTGTCAATGATGAATGCTAAAATTTACGAGAAATGAGGAATTATGCAAATGAATATCCTATGAATCCGGGAAACATACCTCCGAAAGGGCCAAGGGAAAAAGGCCAACCATATGAGATCACATTGATGAGGTTGAAAATCAGAATGATGTGTTGGAAGGTAATTTAATGGTTTCATCAAAATTAGCCAATGCTTTATTTGATTATGGAACATCCCAATGTTTCATATATTCCAAGTATTCTATGTAAATTAGATATTTCCAATTTGATTTAACAAGGAAGTTTTCCATCAAAACACTTAAGGGAAGTATTATTGCAACAATGTTTTTTCAATCTGTTCCTAATAGGGCATATAAATGTGCATTATTAGCTGATCTCATCATCATACCCATTATTGAATTTGATATAATACTCAGTTTGGATTTTCATTCAGACCATGAAGAGAAAAATTATTGTAATAATAGGGTGGTTATGATTTTTTATGATGATATTGAATACCTAATCATTAGAGCTAAAATATCACCCTCTAATTCTCATCTAGATCCACCGCCAGTAGCTTTAATAAATTAAATTATTAGGGAGGAAGAGTGTAAAATAAATATGTGTGAGGATATAAATGTTCAAATAGTGTATGTATCTTTTGTTCAAGAATCTATTTATTTGTTTCTTGAGTATTTTCTTGGACATCCTCCAGAACGAGATATTGAGTTTTCTATAGATTTATTTCTTGGTTCAAGACCCAAATCTACGACCCCTTATAAAATGGCCAATGGGGAATTAGTGGAACTAAATAAACAACAAGAAAAATTAGGTAATAAAGGATTTATTCACCCTAGTGTTTCTCCATGGGGGGCACATCACATTTTATTAAGATGAATGATGAATCTATGAGGTTGTCCATTGACTACAGGGAGATAAATGCTAAAATAATTAAGCACATGTATCCCCTTCCTTCAATTGATGATTTATTCGATCAACTTCATGGAGCTCAATATTTTTCAAATATTTTCATTAGATTAGGATATCATCTATTGTGTGTGAATAATGAAGGCATTCCAAAAACAACATTTTGTACCAGGTATGGGCATTATGATTTTACAGTAATGCATTTTGGACTGTCTAATTAACCTTATGTATTCATGGATAAAATGAATATAGTTTTCAATATATCTTAATGGATTTGTAATGTTATTTATTGATAATATATTGGTTTACTCCAATATCTATGAATATGATGAAAATCATTTGTGCACTATTCTAAATACTCTTAGAAAAAAAGAATTATATGGGTTGTTTTGAATGCGTGAATTCTAGATTCAGGAGATTTTATTTCATTGGAATAATGTCTCTAAGTATGGAATATTTATTGATCCTTAAATGACAATGGAAATCCCAGAATGGATAGTTCCGACAAGTATAACTGAGGTACATAGTTTTATTGGTTTCGCATGTTATTATGTCCATTTCGTCCATAATTTTGCTCGATTAGCTAACCCATTAACCAAGCTCACGGGTAAAGGGGTTAATATTTTTTGGACAAAAGAGTTTAATGAATGTTTTTATGAATTGAAGACAACATTTTTCAAGGATCTTGTATTGAATCTACCATCGGTGAATGATGGGTTTTTTTATTTATAGTGATACTTAAAAGAAATAATTGGGTTGTGTCTTTATGTAGAATGATAGGGTTACTATGTATGCATCACGATATCTAAAAATTCACGAAGAAAACTCTCCCACTCATGATCTTGAGTTAGAAGATATAATATTTTCTTGGAAGATGTTGAGACACAATCTCTATAATGAAAATGTGAGATATATACCAATCACTGGAGTTTAAAGTGTATTTTCTCTTAGAAAGAACTTAACATGAGGAAACGATGACAGATTTAACAACTCAAATATTATGATTTCACTATACACTACCACATGTGGATGGAAAAGAAGGTGGATGATGCATTGAGTAGAAAATATCATGGAGTTTCGAAGAATATGAGAGTTGAAAGGGATCTTATGTTTGTTAATATTAAAAAATGGATATGGGAATTATCATGGAATGTGAAACATCCGTACCTTTTCAAATGGTTGCCAAAACATATTTACATGAAAGGATAAAAACTTCTCAGACTGATGATGAGGCATTTCAAATGAATGTTAAATATGTGAATGATGGGAGATTGATATACTTCGTATATGAAGATGGAATTTTGAAATTTGGGAAGAGACATTGTGCTCCTGAAATACATGATCTAAAAAGGGAACTGTTGGATGATTATCATATCTCCAATTTTATTTTAAACCATGGTAGCACACATATATATAATGATTTGAAGGGACATTTTTGGTGTGATAACATGAAATGGGAGATTGGTGATTATGTGTTATGATGTATGGTTTTTCAACCATTGAAGGCTATAAGATGACATCTTAAAGGAGTCATGCTACCTCTTCCCATACTAGGGTGGGAATGGGATGATATTATGATGGAAATTGTTATGGGGATACCCAATACGCCTAGAAGTAATGATGAAATATGGTGTTTTTTATCTTCTTACCAAGTTATCACATTTTATTGCTATAAGATAAGATTTACCATTTGAATGTTTAGCAATATTATATATTAATTCTGTTTTAAGACAACATGGAGTACCACTATCGATTTTTTCTGATCATGATCCCCATTTTACATCAAGATTCTGGACAAGTCCTCAAATTTCCCTAGATACTAAACTTCGTTTGAGCATTGCATACAAACCTCAAACTAAGGGACAATAAGAATGGATTATTCAAACTATTGAAGACCTGTTGAGATCTTTCTCATATGACATTAATGTTACTTGGGATCAATATTAAACTATAGTTGAATGTTCTAATAACAATATCTTCCATTCAAGTATTCAAATGGCATAAAATTAAGTGTTATATGGAAAGAGATCTCTCACAGTGACTTGTTGGGATGATATTGGTGAAAGAAAACTCATAGGCCAAGAACATATTGAAGAAAAAATGTAATATGTGAATATTATCCAAACCCACATCCAAGAATCTCAATGTAGGCAAAAAAGATAAGTCGATAAACAAAAGAGGGAATTGGAATTTCAAGTAGGAGATCATGTTTTCTAAAAGGTATCTCCAGGGATGGGTGTTGTATAATTTGTTTAAAATGGTTAAATAAGTCACAGTTATATCATACCATTTGATATTATACAACCAATTAGAGGTGTATATTTCGTTCAAAAATGCCTCCATGTCTCTCCATTGTTCATAATGTGTTCCATGTATCACTGTTGAAAAAAAACATGCAAGACCCAATGCATGTACTCACCTATGAAGAAATAGAACTGGACCTCAATCTGTCATATTGTGAAGAGAATTTCTGGATTCTTGATATCAGAGAACAAGTGTTGACATACCAGGCGACTAGTATGGTAAAATTTCTATAGATAATCTTTAATATTGAAAGGGCTACATGGGACCTTATGGAACTTATGATGAAGAACCACCTGAATAATATAATAGAGTAGTATTTTAGAAATTTTCAGGAAAACATTATTTGAAGGAGGGAAGAATCTAACACCCCAAGCTTCCATGGTATGTTTCAATTTGAATAATACAATAACAATAAATATATGCAACATCGAGGTCCAGCACACAACGACCAATCTAAAGAGCTGTTATGAATAGTAATACCAAATTTATGGAATTTTATAAATTTTAGTTTTCCAAATGGACTTCATTTTGGGAATCAAATGATCCAAATTAGCATAGGGTAAATCTTTGGTATTTTTCTAAAAACATACATTTTTTTGATGAATAGGGATAAACACCATGTTATTATTTAAAAACATCTTTTTATTAAAATAATTATTTATTTTATTTAAATTTATTAGTTTTCAAAATATATACATAATAAATATATTATTTAAATATAATTTATTAGAGTCATTTTAAAATAAGATTTGATGTATAAAATTTTATTTAACATTTAAACTTCTTTTACCCACCTTCAAGGCACATTAGAAAATTTGAATTAAAAATAATTTTACCACTTCTGTAAACTAAATTTAAAAAATTTGAGAGACACGGTTGTCATAAATAAGTAGAATGTGATTCAATAGGATGAAAATAATTTTGGGTGAATAGTTATTTTTAGAGTTTATTTACCGCGGTTAAAAGTAAAAAAGGATAATTAAAGGTGAATATGAGATTATAATTACCCTAACACATGTCCTGATTCTATTATATAAGTAAATTTTGAAAAAATTAAACCTTACAAATAAAATATGATCCCCTATGATCCATTTGGATTAGATTAGGAAATTTTTTATATTTTATTTAAATAAGAGTTAAAAGTGTCAAATTCAAATTTTAAAAACTAAAACAATTTTAATATAGGGTAATACATAAGATAAATTTGACTTTAAATATTCGTTATAAATATAAATATATTTATTAAAAATTGGTTTATATTTATTATTTTTGGACATTAAATTATTAAATTTATTTATGACACAATGGTGATGCATTAATTACTTTATTAATGAATGATTAAAATAATTGATATTATAAATATCCAAATAAATGTAAATTTAGACTTTTGATGCATTCCACTAATTTTATAGCTTAATATGACATTTTATTATTGATTTAATTTATTTTTTCGATGTAATCAAGTTATTTTGACTTCCACAGAAACCAAATAATAAATAGTGTCAAAATTGACATAAATGAGTTTTTTAAAACTAATACAATATTATTAATTGATAAAATATTCAAAAAAATTTAAGGTTCTCCCACAGGACTTTTATAAGGTTATATATGTTTTTAATTAACCCCTTGGAGGTTTCTTGGATTTTTATAGTATGTTTATTAACAAATTATTACAATAATACAATAATTCATGGTAAACGAAAAACTATTTAACTAAGAGTTAAATATAAAAGGTAAGGGTAATATGGTGACATAATCCTTTCAAAAACCTATTGGTTGAGAGTTTTTCTACCCTTACCTACCATATCCTCAAAATAAATCCTTTTGAATTCATTATTAACCGAACATGATTGTATAATAAATTACTATTTCAAGCTTTTCCTAAAGTGACCCTGACCTCTCTAATAAAAGAGTACTTCCCCTACTCTTAATATCACACCTCCAAAGCCATTTTACACGGCCAAACCCTACTTAGATATAATCTTGACTACCATAAATTCATCCTAGTGACCTTAATATGTTCACAATCTATCCTGAGGAGCCATATGTATCAAATCAAAAGGATGCACCCAAACAAGTGGTAATAATTTCATATCCTTATTCGTAGCTCTTTTCATCATCCAATTAATATTTATTTGTTGTTTTTAATTCAAAATAATAAATATAGTACCATATACATAAATTTATATTATTATAAATATGATAAATCCATATTCATTATTATGTCAATCCTATGAATAACATTATTACAAAACGTGCATAAGTACGGTTTACCGTCTCCATATCGTGGGTTAGTTTGTTATTCAACACAGAATTATTTGAATGGGTATTATAATTAGTATAATTGATTTATATAATAAATATAACATGATAATGATTCTTTATATATGATATACTGTCCAATTACATACGCTTTCACCATCAATAGAATGATATTGTCACTCGTGCGTACGTACGGATTATTGTCCCCACGAAAGTGATGATATTATTTCCCATCATAACCATTCAATAATAATATTTATTTTATTATTAAAAATTATTTTTATAAACTTAATATCATTCATGATATGAATCAAATACAAACTATACATAAAAAACCTGACTTATGTAAGAAAACAAATAATGAATGGTGAATCCCTTAACACCCGAAATAACGATATTACTAAAATATCATTAACAATGAAATACTAGAAGATCATATATGTTATAATATATATATATATATATAGTCCTTTTATAATTTAATAAATATTATTTAACTATTATAGAGCTATTTAAATTACCCCTTTCTATGGAAAATCTATATATAAGGTTCAATTCAACAATCTTTTCATTATCTGTGGTTGTTTATATGTATTTATCTACTAAGACCAATTTATAATACACATTACTTTTTCCTAAAAATGAATTTCCACCCATTTTTACTAATTACTATACTACGGGTTAATTTTATTTATACCCTAATTTCAGTTTTTATAATAGATTTTGAAATGAATATTTCAATCACATTCCAAACAAGGTACTTTATAACCTTTTCAACAAATTATGATAAGAATGTTTTTTAACATATAAGGAGGGTGTGTCTATTTTCCACTATTATAATACCATTGAATTTTAACATACTAGATTATAAGAATATTTTAAATATAAATGTTTTTTTTAATTATGTGACTTTTAATAGATTTCAAAATAGAAAAAGATATTTCTCTTAAAAGGTTTTGATTTTATCTATGTCAACATACTTTGATGTATTTTACAATTTTTTGAAGTTGAATTATTTTGATAAAACATTCCATATTGTATTAATGGTTTTGTGATATGTTAGACTTTTGATTTGATATTTTTATACCTTTCATTGTTTATGGTTAAATTATTAACACTTGGTAATCTAGTTTTAATACGAATGTTTTTGTAATGTTTAAATATTTTCATATGAGTAATGCATTAGAATTTGTAAGTGATGGGTGGAGCCCGCTATCGCTCTGCATTTCATCATTATGTCTCATGAGGAAAACTGGTTTCTTTAAACACGGACTTCAAAAAATCATATTTGTAGTCTTGGAATTAGTCCTTGACTATGTGGTTATGATGTACGTCATTATTAATTCTATCTTTATAAAATTATCTATTTATATTACATGTGATTATTCAGCTTTTAGAATATCAATGTGAATAATTAAATGGAATTATTTGACTTATCATAGCTATATTATGATGAAGTTTATGTTTATAAGTGTTTTTTTAGTCTTATACATTTCCTTACAGGTTCATTCTTGTTTAGGAACGTTTCCTCTATATTGTTATCCTTACTGAGCATCTGAACTCACCCCGTATTTATGATTTATTTTTTCCAAAATGTAATTATGTATATTATGATTTACCTATAGGGATAGGTTATTGGATATTATAGTGTTCAAGTTAGTCACAATTATTTCTATTTATTTAATAATTTAACATAAAACATATTTATGTTTCTAGTACTACCAAGGCTACTGAACTAATTGGTTCTTCAGGACTTGATCCCTTGTGATCATGCCAATGTTATGTAATAATACACCGACTCTTTGTAACTGGGGTTGTGGTGTTACATTTTTTAATGCATTTGATCTCCATAAATGATATCTCTTTATCTCATCCATTGGTATGATCTCTCGAATATGCAATAAGTGGGAGACATTTATCAATCAGTCAAAAACATCCCAAGTTGTACTAGTTTCCAAAGGATATATAGGAAAACCAATCATGAGATATATGGTGAAATCATCTCATCTCATCACATGAATGGATAAATTCTAAAAGAGACATAATGTTAACTTAGGCTCCTCCTTTAGTAGCTGACATGTAGAAAATTGACTAAAAAATTTTATTTTCTACTATATCATACTTTTCCAACATGACTGGAAACATAATTATCAATACATTATTTGGACAACAGGATCTACTACACATGTTAAGAAATTAAATATCTACATCAAAATCTGTCATATTTCTTATTGGAACCTAGACACACTCATGGATAGGAATAATTTCATCCACATCCATGATATGACATAGCGAAGAATCCTCATTTGAAACTCTCACTTTAGGGATTATGTAATAGGGATCTAATAACTATCTCAAACTCACCCAATATATAATAGTATTTTTAATAGCTAATTCAATGTGGAATGTCTTCCAATGACTCTACTAAATCACCACATGGATCTAAAAAATGCCATAAACCGCCACTCACTACTACACTCTCAAACAGTTGTCGTCTTAGTAAATAAGTACAGAGCTTCATAAACTGCTTTCCCCTTTCAAGGGTTATAAGAAATATCAAAGAAAATTGACTAATAGTATTCAACTGACATTAATTTCTAGATATTTAATTCATGATGGGTAAATATTCACTTGAGTCATTTTTTCCACAAACACAAAAAAGTCTCTATGAGTATTTAATGGGACCAATAATACATGTAATAAAAAACAATGGATAACATGAGATCATGTGTTATGTAATTACACTCATTTGGACTCAACTATTATGTCCCATATTCCCTGAATGAATTATCCAATATCGTAAATTATCATATCTTAAAACCCGATGCATCATAATATTCAATATATCTTCTTCCCGAAATTAGAAAAATTATGATCATCATTGAATTCAGTATACATTTTATCCCCTAAAAGAAAATATCATAGGAATCATACTATATAAACTTCACAACATTCAAAGTAATTTTTATAATTTTTCTCTCTATTAATGATAAGTCCCAAATGAAGAACATGTAATCAGTATAAATCCCCAAGAAACTCTACATGTCAAATAATTTCATGGGATTCTCTTAGTAAACTATAGTACTCAATATCTTTAGGTCAATTGATACCCCTATCATTGAGATAATTAGACTTAGGAAGTGAATATTTTCCATCCAATGTTATATCATTTTGATCTCAGAGTATAATTTATTCTCCCTAATTTTACCCTATATGATCTCATGATGTTTTTCAAAGATGTGTCGAGTATGAGAATATGCCGAGTAATCATCCAAAAATATCAGCAAAAAATTCTAGACATGAATAAAATACATAGTTCATCAGTACTATAAATTACATTGTGTTAATTTAAAATAATTAATAGCATGAAAAAATACTCGTATAATTTGTATATACATTTGAATGATATAAAATGTATATATGATCGTATAACATTATATAGGTGATAACAAGACCTCAGATCAATTTTTAACAAAACCCAAGCTCCTCAGAGATTTTAAAAGAGGTTATCTATAAAGGAAAATGGATACCAATTCTTAACCATCAACTTACTCAATTTCATATTATCCATTCATAAATGAAGGATTCAATTATCCTTCTTAGATAAATGGATTGAGAAACTCCATCGGTATGTTATGTGTCTAATGAATTCCTTTACTTTAATGTATTCTAGTTTCCACTTGGGATCTTAAAACCTTGAATTATACATCCTATAATGAGTAATCAATAGAAATTATGCTCTTGATAGTTGAACTATGGAATATTATACCACTCTATTGAGAGGGAGTTTTTCAAGGAAAAAATCCCAAAAATGATCAATAATGGAAGAAACATCTACCTGATTTATTCCATGATTATCCAATTATATTATTGCAATCTAGGATGTCACACCACCAAGCCCATGATGCATATATACATCACCAATCAATTGGACATCTCATTCACCCTTCAAAATAAAAACTATTTCCCTCTTGTTATGCTGAATTCACCATTTAGGGATACAAGTGGACATGGGATTGATAGAGAAGCAACAATCCATATTGAGAATGATATAAATCCCATTAATCTTGAGGGAAAATGTGTCATGTACAAAAATATGCTCACCTAACTCATGTGGGAATTCCCTGCCCTGGAATAAACCCAATTATCAAATCCCCAATAGAGCCTCATGTGTCATTATTCCACTAGAAAATTAATCATCAAGCAAAGGTGCTCCAAAATACCCATATAGTTGAATGAATAATAAGAAACTATGTTGAAAAGGTATGGAAATAATATGGATGCTACAATAGCAGTACCTACCATAGTAGATGTTCGATAACTCTTCTTTAGTATGCTTTTTCAATGCCAACATCTGGCCTAATCCATGTCCATATGATAAAGCATAGCTACTTTGAGTAGGACCACTCTTCTGTCATTATATATCTATTCTGAGGCCACCAAAACTATGAGCACCACCTATGTCAAATCTGTTGGGAGAACTCCCAGTACCTTTATATTGTGATTTTTATTTCCACTCCCTAGAAAAAGGATTCTATTTTACCCCTATATATAACTGCTAGAGAGATTTTCATGTTAAACTGTTTTTGATTGAACATCTTCAATGTACTCAAAATTCAACTAAGTTTCTATAACACCAGATACCCAGGTGACCCAACCTCCCACACTGGTTATTGAAAATAAATAAACAGCAATCATTCTCTGGTAGGTATTACCTTCTCAGGATGTTTCAAAACACCACTTCGTACAACCAGAAACTACACCACTTGGTCAAGAATCTAGACTAGTACTCCATAAAACCCTAGATTGTAACATCCAATAAATTGGTAGAACATAACACATTAATATTAAAATATATTAATGAATTATATAATTTATTTTACCAAAATGTTACACTACATCCAATAGCTTACCAGACATGGAACAATGAATTATTTGAAATCTATGTTTCATGCTAAACTGAGTTATACTATACAATAATATACTATTAGTATTTTTATTTAAGTGGATGATATTTCCAAGTTGTTTTATTAATTAGTGAGAATTGAGATGAATATATAATTTCTAGAAAATATTATAAATGTGTTTACATTCATCTAATAAATATTATAGGAATAAAATAAAAAATAACCCACAATTTATGGTAAAAAACTATATTTTTCCTAATAGAAAATTTATTTCCTCTTTATGGAGAAACATTTTTAAATATAATTTTTGAAATTTTATAATTTTTAATTGAAAATGTAAAATTATTTTTCTAAATAAAAAATGAAAATTTACACTTGATGGTTTTTTTTATTTTTCCAACAACATTCATATTCTGATAAATATTGTATAACAATTAATTTTAGTTCAATCCTTCATTTCCATCAAATTTATTTGTATATATAGGTTATGTTTTTATTTTTTGTAATGTATAATTAGGACATGTTTTGTGACTTAAAATTTTTTATCTATTTTAATAAAGAAATACATTAAATTTATATATAAAAACATTGAGTTTTTTTAATATTTTTTCATTAAAAACCAAATTTATAATCCTTTTTGTGAGAGTATTATAAATTATTAAATCAAAATGTGTAACTGAAGTTTAGAAAAATGGATTTCAAAGTTGGAATAAAAAAATTATAATTTTTATTATTTAAACATAGTTTTTCACTAAAAATAATAGTCAATGTAATGAATGTGAATTAGACCGATTAAGTTAATAATGTGGTTACATTGGGTTTGAACATTACTCCTATGATTTTAAATGACCTATAAAATTTTATTGAAGTAATTGAATAACAATTATTCGACCATATAAAAATGTCTATATAATTTGGACCATTATTGGATCCACATGATGTAATGGATTCCCCCCAATAGTCATTACCATTTTACATTGAAATGAATGTCACTCCACCTCCAAAATAAAAATGAAAACACTCATCACTGATTCAAACCTCTAAATAAACTTCTATTCATGAAAAAAAACCCAAATATGCTCTAAAAATACATACACACACATGATAGACCTCAATTTTGGCCAAAATCCATCCCAAAATTCATTTTCTATAGACCAAAATTATTCACATAGAGAAGATATAACATTCATGAAAATTATTTTTTAAATTTTTTCCCTCTCTGGTCCCAATATTTAACCTTATATAATGATTAAATGATTGACTATGTATCATAAATAATCTTAAATATTTTTTTAAAATGATTATACTTACACCATCATTCATTTCCATCAAATATGTAATGAACGTATCCTTAGTGTGTACGAAGAACTACTGTCTCATGACTCAATGATGTGGGATTCTCGTTTACAACCCCTCATGGTTGGTAATTATGATGGAAAATCTATTTTTATGTGATATATATTAATTTTTTGTTAAACATATTCATATTTATTTGTTTTGTTGGACATAAATTCAAGATTTCCATTTTGTGTAAATAGGATAACATTGTTTGTGTATGTGTGGACTACCACACCGTAAAAGTAATGTGGTACATTCACAAATGACATTTAATGTATTAAGAAATATTCTAATTAATAATATTTTACTGATATAAAATTTATAAGAAATTCAAGAAATAATTACATTTTTATCAGTAAAATATATCATTTTCTTCATTACCTTATCAAACACTAAAAAACTAATAACATTGTTCATAGACGTGTTGACTACCACCTCCTCAAAGATATGTGAATACTTTTATATCCCAAGAATTATATATAAATATATATGATTAAATTATATGGTATAAAATATTAAATGATAATTATTGAATGTTAAATTTTACATACCTTTTTATCATAACGATCTTTGAAAATGGGATTGTTACACATTCATACGTGTGGCCTACCTTCAACATGATTGTAACATTATTTAATTTTTTAGAAACATATTTCATGACTATTTTCAAAATAATAATTAATGTATAAATTTGAAAATTATTTAAATGTTATTATTATATATTGTTTATAATATGACACATTGGACAATAGTTTACATACCAAAGTCATGTTTTATGCATAAACCGAATATTCTCAAAACACCCAACACAAGCATAATTGTTTAATTAGTTGTTTAAAACATTGTATTAAGTTATAGAAAATTAATGTCAAAAATTAAAAATCTAATTAATGTGGTAAATAATTGACATAATTATATTATTTAAGAAGATAATAACCCACGTGACAAGTCTGACTCAAGGTAATGGTTCTCTTATCAATCTCCTCGCATTTAGGAATTTCTTGATATTATGCATATAAATTATTTAATATAGTGTATATATAGAACATTGATAATTATATATCCATTTTTTATCTCTTATAATGTTATTGTTTCATGGGGACTATGATTTAAATGGATAAAGTGATATGGGACACTATGAATGTTAAAAGAATTATTTTTCAAATACTTTCTCATGGTCAATATTCATGATATTATTTTAATTATTTATTTATATGGATATAAAAATTATTATAATTTAAATTTTATATTTATATTTAATTTCAAGAAAATATTTCCAAGAAAAATATTTTTAGGGGTTTCATATTGAATGTTTTAACAAATAACAAATGTAATGTTATATTATTATTGTACAAGGCAATAAATGTTTTTCACCACTGAATCCGTTATTTAATTTTTGAATCTTTTGCAAGATTTAATGTTTTACTAAATGAAAATATTTCTTTACATATTTTTTGGGTATTGTGGGAATTAAAATGGATTTTTAAAAATATGGTGCACTGTGTATGGAAAATGGGAGTTTTTTGAAACAAAATGATATTTTAATATCTAAAATTCATTCTCATGTTACATTAAAAGTGTTTTTAAAAATATTATATTTTTTATATTGTATTTTCTTTCATTGATATTATAAATGATAGGTACACTGAGATAACATCGGATGAAATTGTAATAGCTTAAATGTATATTGTGCCCATACAGTTAACCAAAGAAATGGGTAATGATTATATTCTCTAGATAATTATATTATAAGTTTTACATACCGTTATTCTAATTTTTAAGGGATCTTTAAAGGTTCTACAAGGGTTCAATTTGATAATAAATCAAGGCGTGTAGAAGAATTTTCTAGGTTTTTAAATTATTTTTCATGGAAATTACTTGTTTTCAAAATGTAAAGTTATTGGTATTTATTAAAGATTGATATTTCCATTTTTTGGTAAATTATTTTTATTCAAGTATCTTTTTCATGAGTTTTAATATATATCAATGAAATATGATTTTCCTTATTTTATTATCTGCTACTAGTATTTTTATAATCATCCCACATATTTAAAATATTTTCGCTGCTTTTAATAATGATAAAGGTGTTAGAATTGGTCAGGTTGAATTTGTGTGACTGGTTTTCATAGAAGAGATAATGCTTCATTATTAAAAAAATATATAGGATGGAAGTTTTTTATTAATCATAACTATACACTTTTTATTTTATTTTTTTATGTATGATATATCAAAAAATTCTCTAGTAATATAAAACTGAATAGATCATCAATGTGGAATAATGGAATTTCTTGAATAAAACTCCATATTATATTATGTTTAAGGATACGTCCTTATAGTTGGCATCATTGGTTGGTTTATATATCTTTAGACTTTATAGAAATATTAAAAACATGTTCTAGAATTATTTTACCTTATGTACATGTTAAAATATTATAGATTTTAAAGAATAACATGTTCTTTCATCTCAATTATGTCTCTTAAAATTGGTTTCCCATCAAAGAAATTGGGAAGTTCTAGTGTGAGTGACCCAATGAGAATATATCCTTCCAAATAAGAATTTCAAAGTTGTATGAATCAAAACTGAATAGTATGTTATAGTAGTGGATATGTTTACTCAAGCGATAATTGGTCTCAGTGTTCATTCTAGAGAGTAACCTGATCTACTAAGAATGAACATTTCATTATTTGGATAATTTCATGATACAAAATCCCACATCATTTACTTGATCTTTTGACCCAATGGTAGTATAAGTATGGATCAATGATCTGGAAACGATATTTGACGTCATGGGATGTTCAGAATGTCAAATAGAAACCCTTTTCAGATATCATTTTGATGGGGAATTTGATTGATTTTGGAATATAGTTAAGAATACTAGAGGTTAATATGATAATAATACCATTGAATGTTAAATATTCAATGAACATATCCTCAATCAACATTTCCCTACATTTTTTAGAATCCGAATGGAAATAATTTCATATAATTGTGGTTAAAAGAAGAAGATAATTTATCTACAAATGAAGGGATGTTCACAGGATTTCCTAGGAATGTGCTATATTTTATTTAGTCCACTGATGGAAAAATTAATTAGTTTTATTCATGATTGAAAGAAATGATACAAATATCTTTGGCTGCATGAGAATTTATAAGCTATGAAAAAATATTTTAAATGTGAAACAAAAGATAAGATAAATAGTTAGAACTCTAAGGTGCCTCATGATGATGAAAGTAATATAAAGACATGATAGATGGTGATGGGAAAACATGGAAAAAATAAATATGGATGTATGAACATGATGTACCTATATTGTAGTAACTATGGAAAAACACCCCCTCTAGAATTTCTTATGAAGATAGAGATGTTTTACTTGTTTGGATTGTTTGGCCCCTTGGACGACAAATGCATTGAAAAGAATAATGAAGAACCAATGAATTTATTAACTAATATATATATATATATATATATATATATATATATAATTGTATAATATTTATAATACAATGATATGGGTCATTAGGATGATACAGGTCTTCTATTAGATTCACACGATGGAAATAATCATGATCAGAAATAGAAAGGTGTAATTAGGTCTTTTCCCACTATAGTTTATGTTGGTCCATCAAATGAAATGGTTATTTGTATGTAAATTTTTTAATCAGATTATGCCAATACCATGTTTGACATTGGATCTATATATTCATTAATTTTTGAGAAATTATAATTATTTTTTGAAACATCACCAAATGAACATAAGATAGAACATTTGGTAAAAACACCATGTTCGTGTATTAGAGAAACCGAGATTTATAGGAATCATCCTATTATCATTTGTGTTGTGGTATTTCCTATATAAATTGTTAAACTGTTGATTCTATAGATTGATATAATTATTTTAATTGTTAGAATTCAGTTAATTACACTAAGATAGATTACATTTATAAAAAGGTTATGTTCAATGATTTCACGCCTTTGAAAACTTACTATGAAATGTAGAATTTTATCGGAGATGTTAATGAATTTTATCTATCTGAATTCATTAAAAATAAACAAATAGATCTAATTAGTTATGTTCCAATAGTAAATTAATATATAGATGTATTTCATATTTTTTCATTATTTTATTTATAATATGGTTATTTATTTTATTGTTGACTTTGAACCTAATTGAAATCATGTTTCTAAACCCCCTTATTATGTGAATCATGTGATAATTATTGAGTTAAAAAATAAATTACACTTGTCCTAAGATAAAAGACTCATCCAACCCAAGAACATAATAATTTGGTGATCCTATATTATTTGCTAAAAATAATGATAGATAATTGAATCATTTCATTGATTATTGATCCATGAATAACATAAATATTATGAATTTATATCTTTTTCCCTCATACCAAGGATTTCATTAATCCTCTCTAGGGAAAAAAGTATTATTCCAGGTTGACCTTTGATTAGTATTCTTCCAGTTTAATGTGAAGGAAGCTGAAATTCCAAATACTTTGATTAGAACATGATTAGGACACAATGAATTTTTATATATGTAGTTTGGGTTATTTAATGCACATACTACATTCCTAGATCTTATTAATAGAATTTTTCCCTTTGTTCATGGATATTTTTTTTGATTTATTTATTGACGATATATTAGTTTTTTATAAAATGTTTGTGGAAGATAATATGAATCAATGAGTGTGGTTACAAACCATTAAATTAAAAAATTCATCGATTTTTTAGAAAATTTGAATTTTTGTTCAAAAAAATTCATTCCATGATAAAATTGATCAAAGGATTGAATAATTGTTGATTATGAAAAAATGAATGCTTTTATAGAATGTAAATGACACTCAAATATCACTGACATTCATAGGTCTCTTTGATTAGTTGGTCACTACATACTGTATGATGAAAGCATTGTTCAGTTATCAATAGAACTGACATTGTTAAGACAAAATAGAGTTTTTTTTAACTGTATAAATTAATTTGACGATAATTTTTGGGAAATGAAAATATGATTGGTGAATGATCATATTGTGTTGTGTGCCTTATAGAAATTGTGAATTATTTGTCTATATTAATTCTTAATTGAAAGGATATTGTTAGGTCCTTGTACATAATTATTAAGTAATTTATAGTGCTTGAAAATAGTTGAATGTTTATTGGATAAATTAATAAGTACATTATTTAAAATTAGCATATGTTTTTTTGTTTTTAAAAATTTTTAGGAATCATTTATTTGGAGTAAGTTCTTAAATATATAATGATAACATTAATACGAATTATATATTCAATAAAAAATAATTGATCATTTAACTGAGAATATGACCTTAACTAATCGAAGATCATGACTGCACAACTCAAGATCATCCTCGAAGAGAAATCATGATGGTCGACACATTGAGATGAAATATTAATGATACCTAAACCATGATTTATTTTGAACATGAAAATTTGTATAATTATTTGATTAATATTTTCTTAGAAGTTTTGAATATATTTATATCATTGGATTTGTTTCAGGGTTCAATATAGATAAATTGTTCTGAAAGAATTAAGAGGGATTAGAAGGTGGATCATTCATTTCATGAAATGTTAGAAAACATTAATATGTGTATGTTAAATGCTTTTAATAATAATTTAGATGTATTGTTTTATTTTAGGAATTTATTACATGTGGATTTGGATTCAATATTGAGTAAATTATTATTGACCAAATATACTAGTGTTCATTTTTTCCAATCATCAGGGAAGAAATAAGATGTCTAGAGACCTTTAGGAGTTTTACCAATGGGAGGGATAAAATTAGACATTTATTGAAATTACAATGATTTTTTACCTTTCATTTTGTTAAAGTAGAATGACAGTTTCCAAAGGGGATGCTTCAACTATTTCTAGGTTTGTTGTTGAAATTAGAGAATATATCAATGGAATTCTTAGTAAGATTTTAAAATACATATTAAGATAATTATATGATTTGGTTTATTGATGATAAATTAACTAAATATGTATTCTTTGTTCCCATTAGAGATATGGAGACATTAAATTAAATTTATAGACTATATATGAATTATAATTTCATATTACACATAGTGATTATCTTTATTGTGTCAAATCGTGATACGAGGTTTAAATATAATTTTTTGATAAGTTTTTAGAAGAATTTGAGTAGTGAAATAAATTTCAGTATAGATTTTCATCCTAAGTCTGATGGGTAGTCTGAGTAGAAAATTCATACCATGTATGATATGATTCATTCTTAATAAATGGATAACTAGTGATCATGGAATAAACGTATTTCATTCATAATGTTTTCTTATAATAATAATTACCATTATAGTATATTGATGTCACCATTTGTGGAATTATATGGAAATAGGTATCAAATAATGGATTTATGGGATGATGTAGGGGAAAGGATGTTGATGGGACAAGAGTGTATATAGTAAAATTTTGAGAATTTTTAGGTGATTTAAGAAAACATAAATGAATCTTAGACTATGGAGTAATGTTATTCAGATAACCATAGGAATGTTCTTTCTTTTTAAGTTTTTTATCATGTATTTCTCTATATTTCCCTATTGAAATGTGTGATGTGTTTTTTTAAGATGGTAATGTAATTTCCACTGTTCATTAGACAATATAAAATCCTTGATAATGTATGATAACTTATCAACTTAGTGGGTTTACAGCATATTTTACCCTAGATACACAATTTATTTATTTTTTCAATTCTAAAAAGTATGTACCTGATTCATCTAATGTTTTGAGCCTTAAAGAAGTTCATCTAGAAGGGAATCCTTCTTATGAGGAATAACTACTAGAGGATCATGAATGTAGAGAGAAAGTGTCATGGACGAAATTATTTCTCCAATTGACTATTATATAGAATATCCATATGGTTGAAGAGGATAAATGTTAATCTAAATATTAAATGAGTGTAAAATATCTACAGTTACATAATTAATGAATAAAATTGCAGGGATGTAATTTCAAAAGGGGGTAAGGATGTAACAACCCCAGTTATGAAAGGATAATTATTTTTTATATTTATTAATATATATGAATTAGATAATTAATTTTACATTAAAAGGGAATATACACCTTAATAATTACATAAAACAAAATAATGTGTTCATTTAAATCTTATTTTCACACAAGACCAAGTTATATCGAACAAAAATAAACCGCTAATATTTTTATTTTAAGTAGTAAATATCTCCTAGACATTATAATATTGTGTGTGAATAGAATAAACATTATTATTACTTCAAATACATATAATTCTTTTATATTCACCCAATAAATTATAAATTCATTAGATGAGAAAAAATCCAATTTTACTTCATAAAACTCTATTTTTTCTAAAGAGGGAATTTAAGACATTTTATTAGAACAAGAATAAAAAATATAAATTTTGAAAAATTAATAATTTTTATATGAATAAAATAACATCATTTTTAAAATATAAATATAAAAAAAATTGTTGAATTTTCGGTATTTTTATTGAAACATTAAAATTTTGTGAAATATTGATTAATACTGAATTTTAGTTGGAAATTTCATTTTCATCCAATTTATTTATTTTATTAATTAATGTTTATTTAAATTATAATTAGATAAATTTTATATCATTTAAAAAAATTTATAACTTTTTTAAATGTTCATCTTTTAATTTTCAATCAAAACAATGAAAACATCTAAACATTTTTACATTAGAAATATAATTTTTCATCAAATCTTCCATAATAATTTTTTATTAATTTCAGCCACAAGTTTTTTGTATATGTAAAAATGGATTCCATATTTGGAATCATAATAATTTATAATTTAATATAAGTTCATTCCAGATATCTATTAAAAATATTTGTGACAATATTTTTAATTAATTATTGAGATTTTAGTGAATATATGGCTAGACAATATTGTGGATCAAAATATTAATACAAAAAATCCTGGATTTTTTAACAGTATGAAGCCTGAAAAAGACATCATGTATTTCTCTATTGATAATATTTTCATACCCATTAACCTTAATCCATGTGTTTATAATGGGAATTAACATGTTACGACTATATATTCTGCCAAAGTCACACACTACACTTAAATTTATGATGATTTTATGTCCAATATTGACTTTCATATCATAAATGAGAATACATTGACATAAAATAATATTCAACTAGTTTCCAATTCAAATAAAAAATTTGTGTAAACTAATATCTCTGGAAGATTGTAAAGGTGAAACAAACATCCTCCATGTCTCTCTAGTGAGAATGCAGGAAAAGAAAACCAATCCCACAAAGGCCGAAACTCCTAGGAGATCTTATATAAAGAAGGGATATGAGAATAAGAGAAAATGGTGATCCAACCCCAAAAACACGTTTTCATGAATATTTTTTATAGTATTATCAGGGTATAAGAAACCCTAAAACCAATACAGTATGAATTTTTTTTATCAATACTCATTATCTTAATGTTATTTCAATTACAGATCAAAAAATATGTTTTAAATATAGATGCTTGAATCTATTCTGGATTGGTTATATTTTTTAGGATCTTGTAAAAACTACTCTAAAATTGAGACCATTTGGGTATTTTCTCAATCTTCTTTACAGAATGTTAAAATCCTTAAAAAAAATTAGTACCCATTTACCAGTGATTTGAACTTTCATCACTCGCATATCTAATGTTATTTTATATATTCTATAAAGAGATAACAATATAGAATACCCCTATGGAATGATCTCTACAACATAGTTAATAATATCCATGACCCTTGGTTTGTAGTGGGTGAAATTAATTCCATTTTTTCCCCAAGTGAGATAATGGGACCATGTCACACTACTATTTCTATAATGGATTATAAAACCAATTTTCGTGATAATAATCATATCAAATTTAATCTCACCAGTTTTATGTATAAGTGGTATAGAAAACAATATAATAGCGTGGTTCCAAGTAAATTAGATAGAGAATTCACCAATATTCAATCCCTGGATAAATGGGATGACATCTCTTGAATCACCCTCCCTATGCTTAATTTTTACCACCAACAGATCCCAAACTACATAAATTTCAATAAGAGAAAGAATTACATTTTATTTTTAAAATATCTTTGTCTTTGGACCTTAATTTTAATAACAATATTAAAAATTAATGGCCCTCCATATGCAATTTTAATGATAAATTTTCATGTGTCATTACATTAAAAAATTTAAAATGGGTTCTTAAGGAATGGTGTAGATCAAAATATAACCAAATAGGCAACGACATCCTTCTTTTAGAGAATTAAAATGCCCAAACTCTGAACACCACTACTTTTACTAATCATTCCTATGTTCTACACCACAAAATCTATATGAATACGAATCAGGTTTCTTTTATCACAATCAAGGGTAAAATTTAAAAAATTAATGATAAATGTATCATAGATGGTTACAAAAATACTAAATTTTACAATTCAATTAAATGGACTAAGAATGTGTGTAGGCCTCCAACAATCCATATAGATGTGGAAAACTACTTTGATGTTGAATAAGGTATTTCTAATCATTTATTCCCTTACATTGAAAATATTTTCAATGGGGATTATGTTAATAAAGACCGTTTAACTGATGTCATTCCTGTCATGGTGAATGATGTGGACAAATCCATTCTCAATTCCATTCCACATTATCATGAGATTAGAAAAACATTAAAAATATTATATCATAATTGTGCTCTGTGTCCTAATGGATTAAATAATAGATTTTATCAGAAATTTTTGGATTTTATTCATGATTATTTTGGTAGACTTTTAATGAATTTATTTTTTATACGTATTCTCCTTCATGGGTTGAAATCCTAATTCCAATCATTAATAACTAATGTGGATTATGATTTAGAGATTTATCTATTAATACCTATTTCCCTTGTTAATACACTTTCTAAAATCATTTCCAAGCAGCATGTTAATATACATTCTTCGATCATCCAAAAAATTGACTATTGTAAACAATTTATTTTTTTAATGGTTTTTACATCCATGATAGAATTTTCCATTCCTCACAATGCATTAAAATATTAAAAAAATATAGAAGTGCTGGACATATTTCCATAAAATGAGATATTCAAGAATAGTTTGAAACCATTGTTTGGATTTTTATTTTCAATGTTTTTTTCAGTTTTGGGTTTAATGACTCATTCATTAGTATAATTAAAAATCTTTTCAATTCATCCATAATTTCAATACTTGTTAACATCTCTACTAAGGGATACTTTAAATGCACCAAAGGTGTTCGATAGGGTGACCCCCTCTACAAGATTTTTTTTGATGTCTTCTTATTACTTAGGTACATTACTCACTCATCTTGAGGATCAGAACAAACATAAAGTGATACAAGTCGCAATGAAATTGATTGCACCCATGCATCTCTCATATGCTGATAACAACCTTCTATTTTTTTCAAGGCGATAAATGAAATATCAATAATCATAAATGTTCACTATTGCACTATGAATATATTTTTGAGAAAACCAATAGTTGGAGGATATCCTATATATTTTTTTTAAATAGGTTTCCTTCTAAAAAAAAAATATTGTCAATGTTTTAGGATTTAAATAAGGATCCCTCCCCTTCAACTATCGTGACGTTCTCATTTTCTGGGGAAAACCCTAGTCTAGTTTCTTCTCTAAAATATTTCATCTAATCCCCCACAAAAACTTCTTTAGAAATGGAAATACCTCTCCAGGTCTAGATGGATCTGTCTTGTCAAGTCTATGATTGTTTTGAAAATGGTCTCTTTTATGATGTTGTATAAACTTCCTACTCACCATTAAAAAAGTAAATGTTGTCATCAAAATAATTATGGAGAGTGGAAGAATGCTTAAAAGGAATTCAGTGACTCTTCTATAGTGTGCCTATTGAATGCCTTTGTATAATGGTGTTCTCAAAATAAAAAAAAATCATGTTTTTCAATAAATCCATACATGCCAGACTCAATTGGAACTTTCTTCATAATAACTCTCACTCATATTCTTTCCTCAAAAAACAATTTCAGGAAAAATTGATGACATAAAAATTATATTTTATGAGCTCTTCCATCTGGCCTTCTAATGAAAATTCATTTTCCAACATTATATATAACTCTATATGGATGGTATGAAATGACTCTCTTTTGAACATCTAGCTTGACAACAGGACATGTGCTCATCTCTATTGAATAGGTTCCCCACTCAGCAGCCTGAGAAAACTAAAAATACCTTTACGGATATGTGACAGTCTCAGTGAAAAAATTTACCCAACAATATAAAATAGTTTATAGGAAATTATTACTTTTCCAAAAATGATTATTTTTTAATTTTGGAACCAACTATTAATGGCATGAATGAGTCTAAAAAAATTATCCCCATATTATATGTAATTATGAAAATAATTTGATGTGGCTCAAAAATTTAATAAATTTTTGTCAATACCATCATGATTTAAGAAAAGATTAGTTTGATTCAGGCTATCTCTTTTGTGAGGCAACATGGCAGGAACAATCGCTAGATCAAAAGTGATTCGACGTACATTGTGAAATATGTTTGGAATGGTGTTGTGCACCTTTCATGGTTGATTACTTCATGTTATATGTCCTATATACTTTATCTTATGGATATCAACTATATTGTTACTCGTACACTCTGTCAAGAAAACAATGTTGCATATGACCTTTCTAATGTGCGAGTCAACCATGAAATTAGATGGATAAACAAAATCCTATCAGATTTATTTTATCATTATGATTTGTATTATAAACAAATCACATAATTCATAATCATGTAACTCATTTAATTAAAAAAATTACTATTTTGTTCCTTGACCAACACACCAATTTTTGATGAAAAATATATGGCAACATAGTGGTTACATATTAATCATAATATTTAAAATCACGTAGAAACGTATCAAAATAAACATTTTTGGGAAATAAACTAACCATATAACTTTTTTTCTAGAATTTGTATTTTTATTGGTGTCAAATTATATTTGAGAGACATTTCAATAAAGTTTAACTTTTTATATTTACAAAAATGCCACTCATCTCCACTATAAAAATGTACTCACCCCCTCACTTATAAACATCTACCATGCCCCATTGCATAGTCCAAAACCATAAATATAATCTTTCTTCATCCCTAACCACATCCTAGAGGCCTAAATATATACACAAATACATTTATAATGACTTTTTTTTGCAATCCAAAAGGAGTTACCCATAGAAGAGTTAACATTAATCAAAATGAATTTTTTTGTTTCATTCTCCTGTCCATTAATTTCACATTATACAATAATTATATAATTACCTAAAAATAATAAACATACATATATTATTTTATTTTATGGTTAATACATACACTTTCACCCACATCTGTTAAAAGGGTAATGGAATTATCGTTCATGTGTATAGAGAACTATTTCCTCATGAAACGATGTAGTTCCTTTTTTCTGTTACCACCTTTTATGGTTGTGAATTTGATGGAACATCTATTTACATATTATATATAGTTTATTTATGTTGTAATAATACTTTTATATTTTTTTAATATTACATAACTCCATTGTTTATATTTTTTTAAATATGATATCATCGTTTTTGCACATATGAACTACCACCTCCTCAAAGCAATGTGAAACATTCACAAATTACATGGAATGTATTATGGACTGTTTAAATTATAAATATGTGACATAAAAAACAAACATGTTATATTCATGAAATTTTTTCCATTCCTAAAATATAATATAACATTTTATTTATTACCTTTTCACCAATTTAAATAGGTGATAACATTGTTCCGTGATGTGTAGACTACCGCTTCCTTGAAGTGATGTGATACATTTTACCAAGGAAATATTTATATATATGTACATATGATTTAATAATCTATTATTTAATATATAATTATCATTATATAATGATATGTGTTATATACATTCTATCCATAATGATCATTGAAAAATGGAAACGTTACTCATTTATATGTATGACCCACTGTCTCCATGATTTTAATGTTGCTTCATTTTTCAAAACCATCATTCATGATTTGTTTTGAAATTATAATTTTTTTATAAATATGATTATAATTCTGGATAGGTATATATAATTACATTCTTTACCAAATATGACAAACCATAGTCATTTTGGACACATAAACGGAATATGGTCAAAACACCCAACATATACATAATAGTTATTGTAGTTGATTACAATATATTAATAAGTTAAATAAAAGTAATGATAGAATTGTAAAATTTTCTAATTATTTATAAAATTAATGTCATTATATTATTCTATAAGATAATGAAACACTATAATGGTGACATTGATGGTAAGTAATTTCATCTCAATGTCCTTTCGTTGAAGAATTTTATGATGATATGCATGTTTATTCTTTTATAAGTTTTATATAAACACTAGTTGGCATTTTATATCGATATTTTATCTATTATCATGTTATTTGATGTTTTTTAAATTTTATTCAATCATTGGATTCTTATATAAATCTCCAATGTCATATGGGACAGTTTTAATGTTTAGCGATTAAATTTTCTAATCATTTCTCCCTGTAAAAATTTTTCAAATTATTTTTATATTGATTTTTATAGATTAAAAAGGGTTATTAATTGATTTTGTATATATATTCAATTTCAATTATATTTTTCCATAATGAAATCATTTTCAATGTTTTATATATAATATATTGAAAACCCAAAATAATAGTGTTCTATTCCTAATAAAATGACATTAATAACATTTCTTACACCATATAGATTAGTTTATTTTTGGATTCGTTTTAACGATTTAAATGTTTCTTAAATGCATTACCTAATTTTCTGTTTTTTTTCTATTTTGGAATTTATTATGGGTTTTCAAAATAATTTTTTAATTTTTACTGAAAATGGAATTTCAAATCGAAATTTTACTTTAATATTTAAATGGAATTTAAATACAAATTTAATATAATTTTCCAAATGATGAATTTTTTTATTTCATGTTGTGTTTCTTTTAAATTAAAAATGTTGGGCTTTCCCAAATTTCACTAGGTGATCCCGTTATAGGATAAAAATGAGTGGACCTATATAGTTATCCATTGCATTAGGTAAGGATTATATATTCCCTGGAATAATATTGGATTTTTTTTCATATGGTTATTATAATATATAAGGGTTCAATAAGGGTTATTTAGTGGTTAAATAGGAAAATGTACCATATACCTACCAGAATATTCTATTTTTTTTCTAGTGAATTTATAGAGAAGACATTTTTTGAAAAGAAAAACTGAAATTTATTAATGAATGAGACTTACCTTTTGGGTAAAATATTATGTTTTAATGAAATGGTTTATCGTGATTGTTAATTTTTATCGTTAGACTAACAATTTTCCTTTTTTATATCACTTACAATGATTTTTATGATCATCCAACATTTAAAATAGTTTTTAAAATGATTTAATGATGAGTATAATCTTGGAAGATGTAATGTATAATTTCGTATAGTTTTATAATAAATAATATCATGATTTATTTGTAAACCTATTTATATCATAAAAAAGGGATACTAATCAGAACTCTATACATTGTATTTTATTATTTTGATAGGTATGATTTATGGCCTAATTATTTTTAAGTATATTCTATAAAATATTTTCAATGTGACCTAATGAAATTTCTTGACTAGAAATCAAGATTATACAATGATTAATGTTTGTTCCATATACATTTTTTCTTAGGTTATGCTCATTAATTATTGTTTTATTTACAATTTCAATTACGTTAGCATGTAAATATAAATTAAACTATGATCATATGTCAATCATGAGTCCATCTTCAAGTCACCTAGCTCAATATTACTCATCATCTAATATAATTGGCCTGAAATTTTTGAGAATTGGTAAATGGGAATAATATCCCAGGAATGATGTTATGTGCTCCACCAAGTTCCCAAACTCACTAGAACTAATGTACCACAATGTCTTGTGTTAAAAATAATAACATAATGCCATCTAAAAATACCTAAAATACATATCCTGATGAAAATCCACCTTAGTGACAACATCCCACTATCTCTTGGAGAAATCTCAAATCATATACGTAGAGAGTTTTTCTCTCCTCTCGAGAGGTCTCCAGAGATGGTTAATGAATTGATAACAATGCCTATATCCGTGACTCTATAACATATGAACCACCAAACCTTGAAAGAATGGATGTATTATTATTTTAAAACAAATTTGTAAACTCATACACAGTCGATGTAGGTCATGGGGCTCCCTGAATAGTCTTAATAAAGTGTAAGAACCCATCTCAAAATTGGGAATTAGTTACCATGATAGGTATAATAGAAGGTGTTTCAAGTGGAACTAGAGAAGGATATACAGGTGTCCTCGGGTCCGCCCCTCTAGATCATGGAATTCACCACCCTCTACGATAACAACAGGCGTTTGTGACTGTGGAATGTCTGTACAAATTAAAGCACATCCCCTAGTCATGTTTTATTAATAAAAATTTCACTTCTGTATAAATAGAAAAATCATAGGCCTTCCTATAAATGATCTACAACTCACAACCTACTCCTAAACCGAGATCTGGGTGACAAAAAGATCATAATAACATAAGAGATATGCCCTACATCCCACAACAATGGTTGGTTCATGGTCATGTTCCATGCATTAATCTAGAAGTTCCATTGTATTTATTTTTAATTTCATGTAATAGTGAAAAAAATACCATTATGTTTTGATTAAAACCTCTATTTTATGGACACCATCTATTCTTATTATTTAAATTATATTAAATTAATATTCATTTATTAAAAATATTCTTATCTATTTTAATTATATAGATTACCAATTAAATTTTATAATGGATCATATGTTTTGTTAATTTAAATATATAATCCATTTAATCAAAACCATAACACCTTCCTGAAATTGCAACCATTTTTCTATGACTCAACCTTCCATAGTTGACTACTTAAGTGGTCTATGTCAATATTTATAGGAAAACACTATTACGTTGATTCTAGAACATTCTGTAAATAATTATGTTTCTATGTTTCCAACAAAATGATTAATTTTATTATGGATATATTAGTCATGTAAAATAAATAATATAAGTCAGTGGAGAAATAAATCCGAAAAGGAATGGAATAATGAATGACACATTAATTCTATATATTCCTAGAGTGATGCTTGATTAATGTCTCTAAACCATACAAAAATATATTCAAAATAAAAATAAAATCATAAAAATAATAATATCACATAACATGTTCATCACCCAATGATGTAATCAAATCTACTATAATAATAACAAACCAGAACATCATATCTCTTTCCAATACACTTTCACTTTATCCATATGTGGGTCATCTAGTCCATGTCATAGATCATTAAAAAATTATAACACCTTGCTAGTATACTATATGAAATATATATTTTATTTGAAAAAAGAATATAAAACCCCTTTCATACAACATTGTTACATCCTTACCCCAGAGCCCCCAAAACGGTTCCCTACGCCATGGTTAAGAAGGCCACAAGGGTGACTACATTTATTCCAATGGTTACTGTCTAGCAGTGAGTGTCTATAATGGTATGCTGGAGAGAATATATCCTCATGATTATATTTGAACAATTGTATCAAAATTTAATATGATGTTGATCATGATATAATCCAACAACCGAAGATAAATCATCCAAATAATATAAATAAAAATCAAATCAATGATTAGTTCATATTGAAAATGTTATGTTTGACATTAAACTATATAAAATATAATGAATACATGTAGACATGAATCCACTACAATACATGTATCAAAACAAAAAAAATTAAAAAATTGATCATTCATATATATCATATAATGAGTTATAACATAGTCTTGTACTCCCCTACTCCTATGTAGCAATCATTAATGTATTTTTAGTTGGATACATTTCATATCCCTACCTACATCCATGAAGTATATCTGGGTACCTACCAGTGGCTCAAACATGGATTGAGATAACACCAATTACACCACCTCTATAATTATCTATATCTAGTGTAGTATTTGAATATAAGATAAATAAATTTGTAGATAAAACATGGGTAATTTAAACAATTTACTATGATATTGTCTAATTTATCATGGATCACAGTGTTGTAGAAGGAAAATAATAAGTGATATCTTCAATGTAAGATAAAAATCATATCCATAATATGATTTATAATCATGATTCTGACAAACATGGACTGGGTCTAAGGACTTTAAATTTACAAGGAATATTTGTAATCCAAATCCTTGAATTTTAAATGTCTATATCATCCTAATGAGTTGGATCTGTGGAATTGAAATGACCAATAAATCCTAATGAGTTATGAAAACTAGGTCCAATGTGTATAAATTTACCCAGAATTCAATTGATATATGTAAACAAGATCCATAGAGTATACATGTATATGGTATCAATTTGTGTCATGAAATCTGTGGAGTAAAAATTTATAAGGAATAATATCCCTATAAATTAACATTTCATAAAACATTTCATTAATAATTTTTAATCATTTCACAGTTATATTCACACCAAGTATTATTCAAATCATTCCATTCAAAAAAATTAAATTTTTCTATTGTATTATTTCAATCAATGAAAATATAATTTATTACCATAATCAATTAACAATATTTTAATGTTTGCTAATCACACCCCATTGGTGTAATATTCATGGTTAAAGGAAAAAACAACCCCATGGGTGGTCTAATATTATATAAAAACCCCCCAACATACATATGAGTATCCTGATATGTGGTAAACATGAATTTAACATTTAACTCAAGGGTTCATTAATTTAGTAAGCATTGATTTAGAATAACAGTGTGAGATAAAATGTAAACACAATAAAAATTGATTCATCAATAGATAATTTATATACCCCCAACCTAAGTCTTTTAGAAAAAACTCACCTATTATTGACCTCTGATTTGACACAAGTCAAAATAAAATGGGAGAACTAATGAACTCCCCAAAAAATTTCATAATATCCAACAACAAAAATAAAATTGTCGACAAACAGATAAATAAATAAAGGAGGCTAAGGATTGAATAACACATCAACAGTTATCCAATGAGAATAATTAATCTAAAATAATATTCCATACAGGGATGTTCCTTCAATCCCTAGTAGTACCTTGGTGCAGATAACAAATGAAAGAAATTGGGGTTTGCTGATTCAGTGAAATAAGTATGAAAGATGTGTTGAAACAATTAAATATCTTATTGGAAAAATTTCATTTTCACCTTTGTTATGGATTCTAATTTTTTCCAACATAGTTTTCAAAACTAGGTTCCAACCATGCACACCACACTTCCTTGATACCATGTAACATGGTCATGGCCCATAGATATGAATTCCATGTACCGACCATGTGTTTCCTCTTTGTTAATATTGTTTTTCAAATACATCGGTGTGTGACCATTTTTTCAGGGCCTAATCATATGTTTTATCCCATATCAATTCACCAAGACACCCCATATGGTATTGTCACATATTTTTGATTGGTGGGAAATAATTATCCTAACTATGTTTCCATACTATTTCTTTAACTAATCGTGTTTTTGTGATCTCAATATGCCTCATAAAACTTGATTCCTCTTTGACATCACTAGTAACTGATTTATCAGTAAAAAAGTAATTAAACAAAAAAAATGATCAATACCATTGTAAATACTAAGTTTGATACAACGGAAATTGTTGAGAGAGATTTTTTTGATCATACGGTAGCTGTTTTTCCAGTTATTTCCCCCAGTAATGATGTCTATTCATTATTATGCATTTGTGAAAATTTTCCATTGAACCGTATCATTGACAATTCATAGGTAATGAGGAACCGAGTGTATAATTGATGTTTTTGACCTTCCTTATATACTTTTGGATCTATTATTGATTCGTATATTGGGTCTATGGCCACCCATGGGGTGTTCCACTCCATTGAACATGGGAATTAATTTTCACAATGATTAGTTCATTGGTTTATATGATTAATCCAATCATAATTATGATTGATGAGTTGATATGAAATAATGTATTTCTTGGATAAAAATGATATGATAAATGTGTTTTGAGATAATTTATCTTAAAGAGATAAATGTTAAAATGGGGTTTAACATTTTTATAAAATTGATTAAATTTTGTTCAATTGTTATTGTTATGAATAAAATAAAAAATGTTCCATTAATAAAATTGAGGTAAATTTACTGAAAGGGGTGATCCTTTAGAATGTGGACAAACAAAATGGTACACAATCATTTCTTTTTTACAAATTGTCAGGGATGTTGATCCTTGGAAATTATGAATAGTGATATGGTTGGGATTTTGAACTGGGGATCCTCATCTTTGGTTTAGGTGAGACTTGTGCTCTAGGACCTATTAAGGCATGGTATGGTTTGGTAGTTGAAGTTATGCTCAAATATTATATGGTATAGACATGATATGCATACCTAGATTGAGTGTCCAATGTACAATGATTTTATTATTTTAATAAATTAATGATCATATGATGTAAAGTGTTAAATTCATTATAATATATGGATTATGATTATAGAAGAGGCTGAAGTAGGTTTGATATGTTGGTATTATTGTGAAAATAGAGATCCCATGGATTTAATTTGAATTGGTTAATTATAGAACTATTTAATTTCACTATAATCTTTAATAATTATCTTTACATATTCATAACATGATAATACATTGCACATTATTATTGACATCGTTGGTGGTGCCCTGCTATGTTGTACTGACACCCTGATCAGGATATCATTGGGTTATTATGATGAAATAATGATAGTATGACCAGACATGGGTAAGGACCCTATTACAAATGGATTATTTTGGATAGAGCATATATTATGTGATATGATATGTTATCAGAACATATTTTGGGGATTTTCATTAGTCTCTCATTTTGAATTATGTTGAATATATTAGACCATCTTGAAATGAAATACATTTTATTTTATATTTTTTTACTAATCCAATTTTGGGATTTTGTATGTGATGTTGATTATATAATATTATTTGATGATGAATTTTATTAAGAATTCATGTGACGCCCCGACCCCAGTTACCAAGAGTCGGTGCATTATTACATTACATTGGCATGATCACAAAAGATCAGGTCTCAAAAGGCCAATTATTTTAGTAGCCTTTTAATCACTAGATAAATTCATAAGGTTTAAATTACATCATAATGTGAAAAGGAACAATAATATACTCTCCATATTAAAAACTCATATTCTCTTCAGACTATCACTGCAGGTCAGCCATAATATATTTCTTCACATCCTAGGAAAAATAACACATAGAAATGGATGAGCTCAGATTCTCAGTAAGGAGAACAATATAGTGGAAGATTTTATAAAAAATCATAAACATTTTAGGGAATGTATAACTAAAACAAAAGCCTTTATAACATGAACATCAGAATAATAAGGCGATGATAAAATGAAATAATGCCATTTACATGGATATTATACTCATCGAATAATCACCTGAAATATCAATAACCATTTTCATAATGATGGAATTCATAATTCTGAACTTTAATTTCAGTTTCAAGGCCTCGTTCCAAGACCTAAGGGATAACTGTAACCGGAACACAACCCCGAGAGCCTCTGTAATCGGACTCCAACCCGGAGTTCCTCTAATAACCGGACACGAACCGGGAGTGCCTCTATTAACTGGACACCAACCCGGAGTGCCTCTAATAACCGAACACCAACCTGTTGTGCCTCTAATAACTGGAAACCAACCCAGAGGGCTTACTTTTATAGATCCCCAACCCGGAACATACTAGTCCAACACATTCATCTTAAAGAGAGGATGAAATATAATATAAACATTCGTATTAAAACTAGCACCCGAAATGTAAATAATTACTCCATAAACTAATAATGGTATAAAAATAACACATCCATAGTCAAACATATCACAAAACGTTCAATACAATATTTATGTTTTGTATCATAATAAATCAACTTCAAATAAGCTTAAAATCCATCAAAGGATGTTGACATTGATAAAATCAAAACTATTTGAGAGAAATATCTATTTTTTTGAAATTATTTAAAAATCACATAATTATAAAATAAAACATTTACATTTAAAATATTCTTATAAGCTTGTAAGGGAAGATTTTAATATTTTACAATGGTGGAAGATATCCTTGGATAATGAAGAGATTGTTTTTAGAAACTTGGATTTTGATGATAAAGAGATCCTAGTTGATAATTATGTATAAACAACCTCGGATAATGAAGAGATTGTGAAATAAACCCTTAACAATTTGGAAACATATGAAACAAACACCCCATGAAAGAGGTATCAAACAACAAATATTTAAATAAAATATATTAAATTTTATTACACAAGGAATACAATTATGGGTTGTACATATACCACATAAAAAGGAAATAATGGCAATATGACATGAATCTCACTGGAATAAGGAGTGAGATGAAAACCCATTATATTGTACATTTCCTTGGTTGATGGTAGAATAAACTCCTTTATAATGGTTAAATAATTTTTATTAAATTATACATGAATAATATACATTAATATGATATCATATATGATCTTTTAATATTTCTTTGATAAAAATATCTTAGTATTAATGTCGTTTCGGGTGTTAACTTACTCGTTTTATTTTATATGTTTTGTTACATAAGACATGTTTGTTATGGATAGGTTGTATCTTATTAATATCTAGAATTATATCAAGTCTATAAAAATTATTTTTAATCATAAAATGAAAATTATACTTGAATGGATACGATGGGGAATGAATCTCATCGCCTTCTTGGAGACGGTAGTCCGTACGTACGCACGAGCAACAATATCACTCTTTTGATATTAAAATAATATATAATTTGATAGTATATCATATATACAGAATCATTATCATGTTATATTTATTATTTACATCAATTACACATCATTATTCTACCCATCCAAATAATAATGTTTTGAATAACAATTACACCACAACTTGGAGACGGTAAGTCGTACATACACACGTATGGTGACATGTCATTAAAAGGATGGATAGAATACAGAATATGGTTGTACCACATTTATAATAACATTACAGTATATATAGGATACTGGAGTTATTATTTTAGAATGGGAAAAACAATGAAATAAGAAGTTGAAGAAGAAAGGTACTTGAAAAGGGTGGTGAAAACATTAACTCTTCTTCGTGTTCTTCATTTTGATTTGATCAAAAGGGCTCTTTAGTTGCCTTTATGATCAAACTAAGGCCTATAATACAAAGTGAGTAATTTTTAGAGGAAATTTGGGCAGGGTTTGGCCAAACCAAAAGGATTTGCAGGTGTGAAGAATTGGTTAGACATGGTGTCCTTTTATAAGGGGGAGGAGGGGCTCTTTAGGAAAAAAAAGTATTAATTTATAATAAATTCATATTCGGTTTATAATGGCTCCAAAGTGGATTATTAAAAGTATAAGGTTGGTATGGGTCTAAATCCTTTCATCCAATAGATTATAGATAGGTTTGGGTCATTATATTAACCTTATCTTTTAGTTTTAACTCATAGTTAATTAGTTTGACATTTACCATGTCACATTGTATTTTAATATTATATAGTTAATAAAATTACTATATACATCCAAGAGATCCCAAAGTGGTCCATTAATGCTACACCAATTATTATATAAGTCCGTTGGTCGATCCATAGATTTTTCTGAATAGAATATCATTTAATAATATACTATTTGTTTTAAAAACTCATTTATGTCAATTTTGAAAATATTCAATAATTTATTTTTGTCAAAGTATTAACAACTTTATTAATTCGAAAAAAATTCATTTAAGTAATAATATAATGTCATATTAACCAATAAAATTCATGTATTTCATCTAATAATTGAAATTATATTTATTTTAACATTTATAATACCAATTATTTGATTCTTGCATTAATAAGGAAAATACCACATCATTATTGTGTCATAAATAAATTTACTTATTCAATGTCTAAAAATTATAAATAAAATATCATTATTTAGGAAAGATTTATATATTTCTAATGAATATATATAGTCTAAAATCCAACATATATAACTTTAAGTAAAAATTGTTTTCCTAAAAGATTTATCATTTTTTCATTTTGGTATTTACTTTAACTTAATTAATAAAATGTGTCATTATCACTTACAAGTGGCTCCATGGGGTCCCAAAATCTACCCAAAGATGCCCATGGTGGGACATGTATCAAAAAATAGGGTTAGGACACGTTTTTGTGTAATTTAGTATTATTATAATATTATTTTTTTACCCTTATTTACCGGATTTACCCTTTAACCACGGTAAATAAAATATTTACTGAGGCAATTATTCAAAATGTCTAAAAATAAAAGTTACCTATTTAAGAAATTTTGAATTAATGATGATAAATATTGAATCCATTTTTCTAAATTAAAAACACATAAGTGGAAGAATTTAATTTAAAATTAATTCCCGTTGTCGAAACAAAAAGAGTGTTTTTAACAAATAATAATTATCAAAAGATTGACACATTCTTATATACAGTTTAAATATATAATTATGTCCAATGACCAAAATTGGATTAAATGGTAAAATTATATTATAGTTATACTTTAAAATCACTCAAATTCATAATTTATCACTATTAATTATTTTTATTAAAAAAGTAGTTTTTAATTAAAATTTAGTAATTTTCATTATTTATCAAAATATGAATGTTATCAGAAATGTACCAAACTTTCACCCTGAGCTAATTTAGATATTCCAAATCCAAAAATTAAATATTTTTTACCAAATTAAAAACATAAAAGTTTCATTTATTAATTTAAAATAAATTTCCAGTGTTAAAACCAAAAGGCGTATTTTTAAGTAATAATAACTATCAAATGTTTGACAATTGTTTATATCCGATTTCAAAGTGAAATTACATTAAATTACCATCATTGGATTAAATGGAAAAAATATAATCTATTTATACTTCCAAACCATTACAATGTATAATTTAACAATATAAATTATTTTGATAAAAAAAGTTGTTTTCAGTTAAAATATAGTATTTTTCACTATTCACCAAAATTTGAAAGTTATCAGAAAAACACCAAAACATTATTGAAACTAAATTCTTTTGTCCCAATTAAAAATAAGAAGTTAATTTTTTCAAATTGAATATATAATAGTTTCAAATATTGGATTTAAAAAGGTTTCACCATTAAAAGGCGGTAAAATTTCATTTTTTTGAAAATACTCCTTTTATCTGAAAAAATGATTTTGTTCATAAATTATGACGTAGAAACTCGTAATATAGATTATAAAATTATAAGGATAATATAAAATTTAAAATTCAGTTAATACTATTCCTAACCACTTTTGAACGGCTATTTTGGTAAGTCATGGTGCGTTTGAACTCAGTGTTGCGTAGAACACACGCTGTTGTGATATTCAAAGAGAAGTGTACCGTGGAAGCATGGGGTGTTACATTCTCCCCACCATCAATAAATTTCATTCTCTCAATTTGAAATTATTTTTTTAAAATAAATTGGTAAAAATTAAAATTATTAATGTGGGAAAACCCACATCAGAAATTGGGTTAATAAAATTTTGTCTTAATGAGAGGAAAGGGAAATTAAAGGGTCACCACCAAATCATGATCTAGATTAGGATAACATTGGTGGAAATTAGAGACATATAATTTGAGGGAAAATGCAAATATTTATAGTTAGTGATTGAGGTCATCAATAAAAAACAAGTTTAAAATTTTGGGCCATAAATTCATCAATCTATGATGATTTAAAATACCATCGGTTCAACAAAATATATGGAATTAGGATAACACATTTTTGGTTTTAAGATCCCTTCAAAAAATTATAACAATTAATTTTTTCATTGAATAAGAGATGGAGAAAAATATATACATTACATGTAGATCCCCAACCTTTAACTATGTTCTACCACAAACTCATCTTTCACTCTACAAGATAATAGAACTTAAAATAATATTCTTTTTGTCCTATTCGTACAGGGTTCAAAAAAATGAATTTATAATTCATCTAGCAGAACCATAAAAAACTACATTATTAAATAACAGACATCACGTGTGTCAGTGGTTGGTGATACACCCTTGTCATCCTTCGGTTGCGGGTTCACATCTCGCGGCCTTGCTGGACGTGACGGGTTGCTGCCCGACCTCCGGGTTGTCCTTTTATGGCAATAAAACTCAAACTATAATTATCCAAAATACTTCTGTCCAAACTCACAGTCCAAAATTTTAAGGAAGGTAAACACAATGAAAATCCTTTTTTCTGTGTAATAACATGTGAACACCTTCATCATGTATTCTTTTAAAACACTGCAACATCCTGAAATACCGTAAAACCTTATGGATTACATTCATGATCCCTTATTACCTATAAAATACCGGATATACTGCTTTTATCCCAAAATGTTGTAAACCCCAACAATGATGGAATATACAAATAATTAATCAGTTTCCAGGAAGTCAAGAATATCCAATATAATTTACCAAATTAACCATATATTATTCCAAAATCACTACCTCAATATTAGGACGATATTAATGTTTATTTTTCCTTCAACCATGTAATTTCCAAAAAGTTTAACTTGTTGTAGAGTCACTTTTCATAGTACCATTAAATCTCAAATCCTCAATGAAATAATACTGCAGTAAAATCCATATTTATTTCTAGTAAATCATTGATACAACACTTCAATGAAATAATTCCAAAATAACAACATAAGAACAAAAGTCATTCCTCTTCGTCTGTGGAAGTATCATAACTTTATTATTATCCAATATCATCATTTGCAGCATATTCTGATGATTGGGACATTGGTTCGTGTAGTGTCCAAACTCCATATAGATGAATAATTGTACATATGAAACCATTTTCTTACCTATGCAGTAACGTAATTTTTGTCCTTTTACTCCACACTTATAACATACTCCCATTCTCTTCACGAATATTCCAAGGTTATTCTTTATACAGTTATCACATATGGGAAAATCTTTCTTTACATTCATCCCTTTATCTGTCCTTCTCTCTAACATCCATTCCTTCTATGGCTTCCCTTCAAAGCTGTAGGACTCCAAGAATTGTTTACTTATCTTATCAACAGATGATACAATTTCTTCATATGATGATATTACGTGGGAGACTATTTCCCTTCTAAATTCTGGCTTAAGACCATGAAAGATATGATCCTTCATACTCTTTGTATCATACGTATTGCTGGAGTTCACATTCCTTCTACTGGCCACTATTTCTATATAAAAGAATAAACTAGATCAGTTTATGAATAAAAATACATAATTCCATACTTGTAAAACACTTAACATAAATTGAACTATTTATGGATATAATCCATAATAATAAAAATGTGTTCTTTAAGGAAGTATGTACTCATAAACCCTTCATAATGGTTTGTAAATAAAATGAGAATTATCCTAAGCATATCCCCAGGGAGTGTTGTAACCAAGAGTGCAGCAAGGCACATTGTCATGAACCAGTTCCGGTTTGAGTCTAGCTCAAAGCGGTGTTTTCGGGTTTTACCCCTAGGTACATCTGTGCCAGAGCCGCCTCTACCTAATTGTATCCAGAAAGCGATGTATTTCTCAGAAAACACACAAAATTTCTTCAATACCAAAATTCTAGGAAGTGCTTCTACGCTAATCCTCAAAATCCATCTTAGATCTATGTTCTCTAATCAGAGTTTATCTAAATCTAGCTTCCAAGGTTCGTACTAAACTTCCCATAATAGCAATTGTAACTCTCCAACCCCAGTTACCCAAAGTCGGTTCATTATTACATAACATTGTCATGATCACAAAACATCATGTCTTGAAAGACTGATTATTTTAGTATAATTGGAATCACAAGATACATTTATAAGGTTTACATTACATCATAATTTGAAAAACTAAAATAATATGGTCTCCATAGTCCACACTCATTTTCTCTTCAGACTATCCCTGTAGGTCAGTCATAATATATTTTTTCACATCCTGGAAAAAATAAAACATAGAAAGGGTTGAGCTAAGATGCTTAGTAGGGATAACAATATAGTGAAGGCTTTCACAAATAAGAATAAACATTTGAGGCCATGTATAATTAAAACAAAAGCATTTAAAACATAATCTTCAGACTAATATGGAAAAGATAAAATGAAATAATTCCATTTACATGGATATTCTACTCATCGAATAATGTTAAGTAATATCAATAACCACTTTCATAATGATGGAATGCATAATTCCGAACTTTAATTTCTGTGTCAAGGCCTCGTTCCAAGACCTAAGGGATAACTGTAACTGGAACCCAACCTGAAGATCCTCTGTAACCGGACTCCAACCTGGAGTGCCTCTCATAATAGGACACCAACCCGGAGTGCCTCTAATAACCGGACACCAAACCAGAGTGCCTCTAATAACCAAACACCAACCCGGAGTGCCTATTATAACCGGACACCAACCACGAGGGCTTACTTTTATCGGTACCCAACCCGAAACATACTAGTCCAACATTTTCATCTTATGAAGAGGATGAAATATAACATAAACATCCGTATTAAAACAAGCACATGAAATGTAAATACTTTCTCCAAAAGCTATGAAGGGTATAAAACTAACACATCCATAGTCAAACGTATCACAAGACCTTCAATACAATATGGATGTTTTGTATCATAATAAATCAACTTCAAATAAGCTTAAAATCAATCAAAGGATGTTGACATTGATGTAATAAAAACTATTTGAGAGAAATATCTATTTTTTTAAATTATATAAAAGTCACATAATTATAAAATAAAAAATTTTCTATGAAAATATTCTTATAATATTGTAAGGGAAGCTTCTAAGATTTTACCACGGTGGAAAATATCTTTACCCACCGTATAAGTTAAAAAAAATACATTCTTACCTTAATTTGTCAAACTTGTTAAAACGGACCATGTTTGAAAAACGATGGGAATATTCCTTTATAAACATCATAAAAAAGTCATCAAGGGTAATAATGAAATTAACCCATAGTCTATAATATAGTAAGAATTATTTGAAATACTTTTTTTTAGAAAAATGGATGTAGATGATAATGAGATCCCAATAGATAATTACATATAAACAACCTCGGATAATGAAATGATTGTGAAATAAACCCTTACCAATTTTGGTAACTTATGAAACATACAACACATGAAAGAGGTATCATACATTGGATATGTAAATAAACATATATTAAATTGTATTACACAAGTAATACAATTATGGGTAGTACATACACCACACAAAAAGGTAATAATGACAATATGACCAGAATCTCACATGAATAAGGAGTGAGATGAAAACCCATTACCCTATACTTTTCTTTAGATGAGGGAAGTAAAACCTCTTTTATAATAGTGAAATAATTGTCATTAAATTATACATTAATCATATTAATTAATATTATATCATATAAGATATTTTAATATTGCATTGATAATAATATCTTAGTATTATTGTCGTTTTGGGTGTTAACGTACTCATTGTATTTTATATGTTTTGTTACATAAGCCATGTTATTTATGTATAGGATGTATCATATTCATATAGAGAATTATATCAAGTCCTTAAACATTATTTTTAATCGTCCAATGAGATTTATACATGAATTGATACGATGGGGAAGGAATCTCATCGCATTCATGGAGACGGTTGTCCGTACGAACGCACGAGTGACAATATCACTCTTTTCATATTAAAAAAATATATAATTGGATAGTATATCATATATACAGAATAATTATCATGTTATATTTATTATTTACACAAATTACACATCATTATTATACCCATTCAAATAATAATGTTTTCAATAACAATTACACCACGACGTGGAGACGGTAAGCCATACGTACACAGGTATAGTGACATGTCATTCAATGGATGGATATGAATACTGAATATGGTTGTACCATATTTATAATAACATCATAGTATATAGAGGATAATGGGGTTATTATTTTAGAATGTGAATAACAAATAAAAATAAGTTGAAGAAGAAAGGAACTTGAAAGAGGGTGGTGAAAACATTACCTCTTCTTCGGGTTCTTTCTTTTTGATTTGATCAAATGGGATCCTTAAGTTGTATTTATGATCAAACTAAGGCCTCTACATAAATGTGAGGTCTGTTGAGAGGATATTTTGTCAGGGGTTGGCTGAACCAATAGGCTTTGACGGTGTGAAGAATTTGTTAGAAGTGGTGTCCTTTTATAAGGGGGGGGGGGGTGGGGCACTTTATGAAAAACATAAAGTATTAATTTATAATAAATTCATATTCGGTTTATAATGGCTCCAAAAGTGGATTATTAAAATTATAGGGTGGGGTTGGGTCGAAATTCTTTCTTCCAATATATTTTAGACAGGTTTGGGTCATTATATTAACCTTATCTTTTAGATTTAAATCTTAGGTAATTTGATTGACGGTAACCATGTCACATTGTATTTTTATATTATATAGTTAATAAACAAACTTTATAAATCCAATAGACCACGAAGTAGTATATTAATGATACAAATATCATGATATATGTCCTTTGGCCGATCCATAGCTTTTTATGATTAGAATATCAATGAATAATATAATATTTGTTTTAAAAACTCATCTATGTCAATTTTGACACGATTCAATAAATTATTTTTGTTAAAGTCTCAAAAACTTTATTAATTCGAAAAAAAATCATTTACGTAATCCTATAATGTCACATTAAACAATAAAATTCATTTATGCCATCAAAACATTCAAATTATATTTATTATAAAATTTATAATACCAATTATTTGATTCATTAATTAATAAGGAAAATACTACATCATTATTGTATCATAAATAAATTTACATATTCAATGTCTAAAAATTATATATAAACTACCATTATATAGGAAATAATTTTTTCTTTCTAATGAATATTTATAGTAGAAAATCAAACATATATAACCCAATGTAAAAAATTGTTTTCTAAAAGATATATGATTTTGTCATTTTTGTATTTATTTTAACTTAATTAATATAATGTGTCATTATCAATTACAAGTGGCTCCATGGGATCCCCAAATCGACCCAAAGATGCCCATGGTCGGGCATGTATCAACAAATAGGGTTAGGAGACGTTTTAGCATAATTTATTATTATTATAATATTATTTGTTTACCCTTATTTAACGGATTTACCTGTTAACCATGGTAAATATAATATTTACCGAGGTAATTATTCAAAATGTCTAAAAATAAAAGTTACCTATTTAAAAAATTTAATCCTCCTGACTCTAAATATGGAATCCATTTTTCTAAATTGAAAACCTGAAGTAGATGAAATTAATTTAAAATTAATTCCCGTTGTAAAAAAAGTATGTTTTTAACATATAATAACTATCAAAAGATTGACACTTTCTTATATCCAGTTTAAATATGAAATTATGTCCAATGACCAAAATTAGATTAAATGGTAAAATTATAATCTAATTATACTTTATAATAAATCAAATTCATAATTTATTACTATTAATTATTTCTATTAAAAAATAAGTTTTTTATTAAAATTTAGTAATTTTCATTATTCATCAAAATATCAATGTTATCATAAAAGTACCAAAATTTCACCCTAAGAAAATTTAGATATTCCGAATCCAAAAATTAATTATATTTTACCAAATTCAAAACATTATAGTTTCATTTATTAAATAAAAATTAATTTCCGTTGTTAAAATCAAAAGGCGTATTTTTAAGAAATAATAACTATCAAAAGTTTGACACTTGTCTGTGTCCAATTTCAATGTAAAATTACATACAATTACCATAATTGGATTAAATGGTAAAAATTTAATCTATTTATACTTACAAACCATAAAAATTTATAATTTTTCAATATAAATTATTTTGATTAAAAATTTTGTTTTCAGTTAAAATATAGTATTTTTCACTATTCACCCAAACTTGAATGTTACCAGAAAAAAAACAAAACGTTATTGAGACTAAATAATTATATCCTGATTCTAAAGAAGAAGTTAAATTTACCATATTGAATATATAAAAGTTTCAAATATTGTATATAAAAAGGCTTTGCCATTAAAAGGTAGTAAAATCCCAGTTTTTTTTAAAATACTTCTTTTATTTGAAAAAAATGAATGTGTTCTTAAATTATGTCTTTGAAACTCATAATATGGATTCTAAAATTATAAGGATAATATAAAACTTAAAATTCAGTTAATACTATTCATAACCGCTTTTGAACGGCTAGATTGGTATGTCGTGGTGCGTTTGAACTCAGTGTTGCGTACAACACACACTATTATATTATTCAAAGAGATTTGTACTGTGGAAGCTTGGGATGTCACAGTTCATCTATTATTTTATTTTGGTAAAGTGGTTATAGTTTATTCATATGTTTTATTAAGACGCTGCTATATGTTTTAGGACTCTGGTATATAGAAAGGAGCACATGATGTGATATGTAAAAACATCACACAGATGTGATTTAGGTTCAACCAATATGAGACGTTACACGTTTTCATTCATACTTATCATAAATATTCATTCACTATGTGAATTTATCAAATTTTACACAATGGGTGTTTATAGATCTGATCCTTTGAACTAGTTTCCTACAACATGAGTGCATGATCACCCAAAATTAAAGGTTAATCACTATGTAATCATATATTCATTTGTAAAATATGTATTGAAAATATTTTATGTATCTATAATGTCATTTCATGTTATTTTTGATTTAAAACATTGATGATGAAAACAATAATGATCATGTTTCAGTGATTCTTAACCCATTATTGGTGTGTTAATTATAAATGCGTTAAATTTTGATTTAAGTGTTCAAAACCGAAAAAAAAAATTAATTACCCATTTATTTCATATTTAAAATGTAAATAAGTTATCATAATATTCCGTCACAAACTTTTATTGTACAAATCACGTATAGGGTTAAACTAAATCAAAAATATACCTACATTTATTAATAGAAGATTATAACATGGAATAGTTTCAATATCATTATACTAGATGATTAATTATCATACTAGTGTATCTTTTTGTGATATATAATAATTTTAATTCTTTATAAACAGAACACAACATTTATATATATATATAGTTGTTTCCTTTAAAATGAGATAATTTTCGTTTTTGTTTTCTTATTTCAAAATGAATGAATTAAATATAATAATTTTTTCATGATATAATTAAAAGGATCAATAATATGAAATAATAAAAATATAATCATTTTAGATACAATATTTTTTCCCTATTACTATCATTACATCCATACTAGTATGAAAGTCATGTAATATGAAACACATTATGTCATGGAGGTGATAGCATTCCCAACATATGAATGTAGGTATTTTCTTCTCAATGGATGGGTTATATGAAAAAATTATAAAAATAAAACTACTATATTAAAATCAAAGTATATATGTAACACTAAATTCATTATAAAAGTTATTTGGATGAAATTAGAAATAACATAATCATGGAAATGTTTTTTGTAGTTGATAGCACTCACGTCTATTGCATGAATTTTCCTTGGAAGCCTCCATGGAAATGAAGGACTTATAGTAACTAATTGGGATTGGAATCTTTTAAATTTCGGGTAGTTTTATATATGGAATAAAAATAATTGTTTAATGCTTAAATTTGATGTATATGCGGGTCCTGAAGTGGTGATGATGTTACTATTTAATTATTGAAGTGAAGTGTGGTTGTTAGAGTAGTTATGAAATTTTAAATAATGAAAGGTTGCAATTAACGTTTCAAAAGACAAAAAATGGAAGCAATTTTAAATGAAAATGACCGTGGGTCTTAAAACCTCAAAATTATTCTATCATAAAAACAATATGTTTAATAGCATTTTATTTTAACTTTGTATCTTTTACCCTAATTTAATTTTCCATGGTAATTAATATCTATCCATATTCTTTAATTTTAATGAAATTCACAAATATTGATCATTTTATCAAAATTTAAACATTTAATTATGAATTTTAAAATCTTTGTATCATATAAAATATCTTATAGAGTGAAATTATAAATTTTAAAATAAATAAAAAAGACGTGTAAATCAATATTTAGAGAAACAAAATATTTAATTCTTAATATTTTATAGAAGATAAATTATCTTTAATTCTAATTATAATTATATAAATAGATTTTTTATAATACAAATAAATGATATCAGGATTCCCATGAAATCCAAAACCTAATCTCCATCTCAGGTAAATTATTCAAAGACATTGTTGAAAATATTTTATTAATAATGTAAAATTCTAATTAGATCTAAATAATTTTGACTTAGGATTTAAAATAAAACATAATAGTTTTAAAATGAATTTTTTTATTACTTAAATTATTGTTTTTCTACATGATAGGTTTTATAAATTTAACTATAATTCATATATAAAAATGATATCCCAGAAATTACATTTTTCCTGAAAAGGATATTTCTTAATTAAAAATTGATCATATCTTAAAATGTAAATAAATTCATATTAATTTACTTTTAATTAGTGAAAAAAATGATTTTCATTTTTAGAAAATTTGAATAAAAAATTTTAAAATTTTTTATAAATAATGTAATGATATATAATGAAAACCCATTTATTAGAAAATGTCATGTTAATGTATTTATTTTTTTATTATAATTTTACATCCTTTAGAAAATAAATTTTTGATAACCAATTATTAAAAAAAATTATAAAGAAGCTAATATTTCTGAAATATAAATGTACATCACATAAAATAGAATTAATTTATGTGAAAAATACATTTCCATTCAAAAAATGATTTATATAGTCATTTCATGTAATCTAAATGATTTTTATTCATATTTAATATAGAGTTTTATTTTTATGAATGTATAATCCATAAAATATTTACTCATATTCATTATCTCTAATTCAAAAAATTTGTTTTAAAAATTTTACATAAACTTTTTTATTTTATCTAAACATATCAGATTTCAAATTTAATTTAGTTTTGCAGGTGTTGCAGGCTATCAAACACATTGATGTATTTAATGGTAACCCAATAATATAACTATAAGTTATTGTAATATAAATATTTATTTAGTTAATGGAATTTTAAAATAAATATTTATTCAAAATTTCAATGAATAAAACATTTATTTATTGATCAAGAAATTATTTTTTATTAAATTAAAAACATATTTACTATTCATGATTTGATAAATTCTGATTTGTGTGGATGGTCCTAGTAATGGTACTTATGTAAATTATATACTATTAAATTATTTTATAAAACATCATAATTATATAATAGAAAATATATTTGTACTATTTTATTGGTGGTTTATATCTATTGGACAAGTAGATAAAGGGAAATTGTGAAATTATTAATTATTTAACCCTATGTATAATGTATTAATAATAAATTTCTATTAGATTGAATTTCTTCACAATAGACCATTTAAAACAATTCTATCCATCCCTAAATAAAAATCAACCAAAATTCCCCAAAATAACATAGAGTGTACATCATAAATTCCTTATTTTATCGACAATGATCAACGCAAACAATAGTTCCTATAAATTAGAACCCAAATTACTATAGAATTTATCCTAGAATAGTGCGGAGTGTAATTATACTAAAAAAATATTTCTATATTTGATTCCCCACCATAATGATAATACTAAAAGGTGTGAATCCAAATTGATCAAAAGATATTATATCATTTGTGATTATTCTTGTTTAAAAAATAATAAATTTAATGTTACATATAATCTATAAAAATTATATGATTTCATTTTTCAGGATACTTATTTTTCATCCACTCAATTTTATGAGTATTATTTCACATTCCTCGGGAATATCCATTGAGTTAAATGATATACTATTATTGGGAACCACCATGACCACTTTGTTAGTGAACCAGATCCATCAATACAAGCAAAACCATTACATATCAAATAAAAGAATGATAAGGGACATTAATAACAGTGTATATTTCAACCTCATCTGATAAAAATTCTCTAGGAAATTTTTATCAGCTACACTAAACCTCCCGAATACTCTCAAAAAAGTAATGATACACCCATATAAGGAATTTTCCATGTGATTATAGATATCATTTCATCTCTCTTAAAATGTGGTATCCTCTTCCAAAACTAATTATCCCTAATCATTCACATGGGATGGTTAATGTAAATATTCTATGTTGTGTGGAAATGGAAAAACCTCATTAAATTGACCTTATTATGGAGGATTATTGGATAAATATATCATTTCCCCAACATGTTATTTCTCCTTAATTAGACTAATAATCATTAGATTATGTTGTTTACACTACCTAACATACCAAATCTTTTCCAAAAAGAATCTTGTATGAATAATAGATATATAATATAAAACACCAATTTTCTATATACCCATTATGTTTAATACTTTTATTATTAATAAATATTCTTCATACATTCCTAAATAATTATTATATGTTGGGTCATGAATTGTTGAAAATCAAGGTAAATAATTGGTTCCTCCATTACCTATACTTATTAAATTGCATATAAAATGATTTTACCATATACTTTCACACATAGTTTCAATATTAATTTAGTAGTGTTTTTTTTCATTAGAAAAGTTTATTATTTGTTGGAAATAATACCAAATCATCAAAATCCAATATATATCATTGTTTTTATCATCTATATTTTAAACCATTTTCACATGATCAAATGTAAAAATATCTCTGCTAAATCACACACCCTATCGGTCAAAAAACAAATAAAAATTTTTGACTACTCCCCCAAAACCCAGGTAGAACCATAACATCATGGTTCATAAGGTAACCCTATCAAAAAATAAATAGTTATATACTCCCATATATATCATTCTATTAATAACTTCTACAATAATTCACCTAGAAATTGATTCTCAACTTTGAACTATTAATCGGTATGATATATGACTAAAAACATTATTATTAACTTTTATATTTCATTATAAAAAAATTGCGACATAAAATTATAATATATATTTATTATTCATTGATTAAAAATTTGTTAGATATGATACTCTAAAAACAAAATCTCTATCATACACTTCAATTTAAATAATATAACTCACATTAAAACACAATTCCCCTATATTTTTAAAAACAATCTACAACATCCCTATGAATTATCTGATCATGAAACACCTCGACCTCATTTCCCCAAAATTAAGGATCAATAAAATTATAAAATAGAAAATATTACAATGAAATTTGATTAAAATGATGTCAAGTAGTCAGTTGTTCTAGTTTGAGATGAAAACAATTCAATGATTTCATAATCCTTCACTTCTTGTTTAGAACTTGAACCAATTCTCCCAAATGATGATCACTCAAGAAATTTCTTATCCTGTTTCCCTTTTTCAGGAGTAGATCTTATTTAGAAATCATAATAATAGATGAAATTGATCCAACTATTCTATAAAATGTTCATTACGCCTTAATAGAAAAAATTGAAGTATTTGGTGGTCTATAAACAACATAATATTTCCTCCGAATAAATAATGTCTTTAAAATCTCAGTGAAACCCCTCTATGATTAACTCTATATCATGGGTAGAATAATTGAACATGTGAGAGAATAATTTTCTAGATTCATAACTAATAATTTCACTCTTTTACAACAAAAAATATCATAATTCTTTGTATAGTTTTTCATAATACACATTATAAAAAATGTCTCCACCTAAATTGTCCAAACTGGAAATTTATTTACTCTATCATGCAAGAGAAAATATTTTTTATTAGACTTAAAAATATATCAAAAATTATGGCCATGCCTCATTAAATTTGGTAATGGATTCATACTCAGAGGGAAATAAAATACAAATATTCAGTAATTTTCTTCCAAATGTATGAAAATTATTTACCTATAAAACACGCATAGTCAGACCTAGATAAATAACTTCTTATATAATCATTGTGTTAAAAGAATCATTAGTTTTTGAGATAACAATTCCTAGGTAATGGAATAAACAATTCCAAAAACTACAATTGAAAATAATTCCATTTAACATATACTTCTCCATCGAAACAATGACTAATATTAGCTGATCTCTATATTTTACATTTTTCCCCAAATACATCAATGTATGATTAATTAAAATCCTAAAAAAGTTTTGATGTATGTTTTCAAAAATCCAATACATCAACAAATGGAATAATAATTATATATTCCTCATAATTTTAAACATAAATAAATACTCATAACATCTACACCAACATTAATGATATATCATCATAGTACACCTCTCTCAAATCCTCAATTGAGGATATTCATAAATTATATCAATATTTGGAATCTAACTAACATCCCCCAGATAATGAAATGAAATATTAATACTTGAAAAATTGTAATATTGCATCACTACTACAATTTTCAATCAATAATAATCATTACACGATTTTGTGTTGACATGGTGAAAATATGGGTTCACCCCATCATGACACTCAAATAATAAATTAATTCTTTTGAAATAGTGCATCAATTTGAAATATTATTCCAAATGACATAGTAGGGATTATTTTTTTTATATTTAATATATAATTATATGTATGGATGGATATACCTCAACGTCAAAGATTATATCATGTTTTAGTGGAAAACTCATTATTTACTTAGAAAAAATCATGATCATCTCAGAAACTATATAACGAGGATATTCTTTTATTGGGGCCATTATACACAACACTAATGTTTCTTATTATGATTAAATTACATGGGAATTTCAAAAACATGGACTCTCAAGATAAAAAATCTCTTAAATAATAATTGAATAATCTCTTCATGGGCCATATAAAAAAAACCGCACGCTGTTAAAAGTTGATAAATTCTTAGACTAGGAATAGTAAATCCATAATAAGGATAATATAATAAATTTATATTTAGAGTTACATAAGATCTGGAGATATAAAATCTTCCCCTAATGTTATAATATAACAAAAAATCTAACATTTATTATGGGAATCCTGTTATAGGTATTAAAAATCACTAAACACATTCTACCTCTTAATAGATAAACTCAATTTTGAATAAGGGAAAAAAGGAATAAATATTGAGTCACATTCCTATATAATAACACTAATGTAAGATTATAAAATAAAAATTACACATATCCTGACCTCAATACAAATAAACATTAGAAAATATTTTTTTTGTTTTTTTCATATATTATCCACTCCCCTATGAAGAATTTTTAATTGACCACCTCCTTAATCCTAATATATTCATCTACCCAAACAAAAATGGTAGTTAATATATTTATACACATAACTAAATCTACCCTATATTAGTTATTGAAATTTCAATTGATCAAGTTGTTATGAATAGAAAGGATTCCTGTAAGGAAATGGCTAGTATTCAATCTAATAAAATATAGGCCTCGTAAAATTATAAGGATGACTGTATAACAAATAAATATGTATTTGGATCCATAAAAATTATAAAAAATATTTGTGTTATAATCAATTGGGTCATGAACTATATCATAAAATGTAGAAAATCCCTTATTGACCCTAGTGGATAGATCATTTCAATCCTTGTTGATTATGATTTAAACATTCATTGAATTCTATACACAATTTATAATTATAATATACTTTATGTATAAAAACCTCAAATCCAAACTCCATGTTGATCACTTTTTACAACCTAACTACATTTAGACCCCATTTGATTCATCAATTAGATTGGGAGTGATCCCCAATTCATTCCTCCAGTATGTCATGTTTTGGATAATAAGTCATAAATTGTAATAGATATTTTAATAGAGGAATTTAGAATTTTTTATCCTAAGAATAAAAATAATCCACACATAAACACCCATTCACAATAGATAGTAATTCCAACAATCCAAAAATTATTATGTTGTTTTAATAAATATTATAAAATCAAATTAAACATAAAAATTATAAATTAAACAATAAGTCACCAAACAACTCCTAATAAAAATAGTGGGTGAATCCCCTAATATATTCCAAGTATACAACTTCATAAACTAGTATTTTTCAACACAATCTCAAAAACCATGCTATAAATCAAAAAAAATACTATATATAATTAGTGGTAAGTTTTATATATACTCATATTGTTCCACAATAATATCACATATATCAATTTTCGATGAAATATTGTAATGATTTATTGAATAAGGGTTAAAACTAACACTTTATCCCACCCAATGTAAGATCTTGTATCACTAAAATAACACCCTATTTATATCAATGAATAATATAAGTGTAATATAATTAGGAAAATATAATGAAATGGTAACCCGCAACCACTTACTCGCTAATCAATTCATCACCCCATCCTAAAATTTTATATTTTGGTGCTCACATTCCGTCCAATTTTTATATATAACTAATACATTATCATCACCCTCATAAAACAACTAATAAATCAAAGTTAAAATAATAACACACCCCAAAATACATCAAATTAATTGAGGAATATTATAATATGGTTGGTAATCATTCACCCATATCCATTACATTTTAAATTTTTTGTACTCAATAAGTACATTTATTTATATGGTAATTTATTTGGATATCCAAGTAAATATGTAGGTTATAATATTATAGAATGTCTCTTAAATAATTAATAAATTAAAAAACAAATATTGATATGTATGTATGTATACATATATGTGTGTGTGTAATATTTATATATATAAGATCACAAATCATAAACCATTGTTCCACATCCTACCATTCTTATGTACACCAAAAACATTACATAAATAACATTCTTCACCAAATTATTCATCATTATCTAACCATAACAAAAAATTCCATAATCCAACCATATAATTTCATTTCAAAAAATTATAGCATATATTTTTCCACATAATAATTTATTGATATACAATATAATTCATTTATCACATTATACCACTATTTTTGGAATTTATTAATTCATTCAATGTCCATTAGTTCATATATGTGATGGCATAACATATTTAATTCATTCCTTCCATATTTATAAGACCCCATGCCAGTATCAACAAATATACCCATTAATATCATAATGATACACCACTTCCCTACCTTAATATCTTAAAAATATAATTTAGAAGAATATAATAATTAATAAAAACACCACTAATAACATAATAATTCCCCATACCTCTTAATTTAAAATTCAAATTATAAAACTAAATTAATTCAATCCACATATGTAAGGAAAAAAAAGAAACTTCCATATCAAGCAACAATTAAATAATGTTTTGTGTTCACATTCATCAATATGATGCATCAATATTAACTATATCAATGAATGAGATATAATAAACAAATTTAATAGATATTATGAAGTATTTAAACTGAATATATAATCAACAAATCTCATTTCAATTATACGTTTTAATTTTTTTGGTCAGTATAATCATATAAGAGAAATATAGAAAAAATAAGTGATAATTAATGAAAAGTTTACATTAATTCCCATAAAATTGATCACATGAAATGAAAAAATTAATTAAATGATACCAAGTATTTCTTAAGAAACTCTATCTACCTCCAAAGGTCATCAAATAATAACGAATAATGAATGAAAGGTATGGTGGGAGTTTGAATTTATAATTAATTAAATATAATCATATTCATTATGTAGTGACCAAAATAGCTTCATGGTTTCTTCCAGTCAACTAATAGCCAAAATTTATTATTCAAAAAATCAAGATCCCCTTAAAATTTAATTGGTCACTTATATTGGAATTTAAGAGTTTCCTAACTGTGTCATTATATGGTTTTCAATACCACATTATATATATTTGTGTCTCCATAACATGATTCTGACTTGAATCATGATACATTTGACTGATTATTTCATAATTAATCATTGAAAAATAGGTTTTATAGGAATACAAGGTGATTTCCACAAAATCATGTTTTTATTTATACTTCATATCCCATGAATGGGAAAGAATGGAGGTTCCCTACAAATATATCACGATAATAACATAAAGGGGGGAAATTCATTGTACCCAAAACACCCAATCTTTCTTTATCCCACTAGTGTTCTCATGTAAAATAAATCTAGGATCTATAAAAAATAGAAATAATAAGTTATAGAGAGTGAGTCATAACCCATGAAACATATTTATAATTATGATATTTTAGAAAAAAATTAATTAAATAGAGCATATATAGTGTCATGTGGTTTTGATATTTATTTCAAAATTCTTGTCTTATTATCAACTTTACACTGAATATATACGATTAAGGGATTAATTTTACACCCCAATATTTTGAAAACAAGTTTAATATTAAATTAATGAAACAATAAGTCTCTAAAAAATAGCAATTTTTTAAAAACCTATCTATTAAACATTATATTCTACATTTGTGAGTTGAATTTTCGAAAAAATGACCTACATAGTCACTTTCAGTACGATATTTAGAGTTTGATAAGATAAACATAATTTTTGGTGAATTGTAACATACCTTTCTGAATAGTAATATGAATATTAAAATGACCATTATGAATTGTATATAATATTATTAATTAATTTTCTTAACGTTATAAGATAATTAGAACTTGATTATTTTTTCATGTTGTTGTAAATAAGAATTGTAGTTTTAATATTGTTATATTCCAAATAAATTGTGAATTTAATTAAAAATAAAATTAATTATATTTAGAAAAATATTTTCTAAAACATTGTGTTCTTTTTTGAATTCTACACATTGTATAATGGTTTTGGGGAATTTTGTGGATTTTCATAAATGCACAAAATGTAGAGGAATAGTAAAGTACAATAATTTATAGTATATATACATTATCTATTAAATTAATTATTCATACGATAATGGATGAAGTAAAAAAAACTTTGTTTGATATCACATTTGCATATTACATTTCATTTTCATAAGAATCAATACTATTTTTTGTCATTGGGAAAATAATTAAATAATGAGTAAAATAATGGGAATCCCCCCCTCTCACTCATTCTTCTCTTCACTCCTCTAAGACCTTGTTCCTTGTATAAAATCAACTAAAATAACCTCTCAAGATCCTCCCCCAATCCCATTATCCCTTGGTCACATAAAAATACCAAAACCTCTCCCCTAAATAGGCTATCAAAGAAGATTACTTCACGAGGAAAATTCCTATATTTCATTTCCTTTATTTCATGTTCCTAATTTTTTTCTTTCCTCAAATCCTTTCATCCAAATGTTGTTATTACTACAATAAAATAAATTTAATGTAATTCTGTTATGATAAAGGAATAATTCACAATCTTCTATCCCTTTCCATTCATTTATACTTGTAATGAAAACAACATCTAAGATGTGTTAATTTAGCATATTCAAGGACGATGAGTTTCCAATTTCTTTTAACATCAACAATTTTGGTTATGAAACAATTTTTATGGTTTAATATGACTATAATTTATTTATTATAAGTTATTGAAGGTTTTGGAATCCATTTGTACACATGATAATATATTATAAATAAACACGAGTTCATTGTGAACAAAAACCAGCAATTAACCCAAATAATTGTCATTAATGATTTATATAATGATTCATCGTCAATAAAAATAAGAAAATGAATTTTAAGACCAAAAAATATTATATTTGTTCAATAATAATGTAAATTTTTTTATTCTATACAACCATTCACATTCATCATGGTTATCCATACATGAATATAACTAAATATATCGTGAATACTATGGAACAGAACTCTCCCAAACAATGAAATTGAATCTCATAGCCCATTAAATGTCCATTGATAAACATAATAAGTTTAAAATAAATCAAGTATATATATATTAGGTATTTTAATAATTAATTTATGATCCTATATTTGTTTATTCAGGAAATTAATATCAATTAAGAGACATCTTCTGACTTAAGATACGATTTTTCAACCGAAACCACCGTTTTCATTCAGGTTGTTATTATTCTCTACATAACTCCGATAAATAATTATTCATTCATATATATTACTCATTTATTTTTTAATAATGTTCAATGTATATGTATGAACCATAATCCAACTTTCATTTAGGGGGAGTTATATGTTTTAAAATGGCGTTTCAAAAAGTCATCCTGTAATACATGCCTAATTGAAGGGAATTTATCCAATTTTTAACTATTTCCAAGGTCACCAAATAATTTGTTTTTATAAACCATTATCTATATAAAATCAATAATTATATTATTTAAATAATATCTTATTTCATTTTTAGTTTTAAACATCAACTTTTCCAAAGAACTCTTCTCTTCATTATAAAAGAGTATTTATCTCAAGAATTACATGATGATGTTATAAGAGTATCTTCATATATATAAAAAAATCATGTTGATTCATATTTATTATAGGAACTAATATTTTATTATATCATCTAAATTATTTAAAATAATTATTTATGATTATTTTGACCATTAAGGTTTTGTCTTAATACAATTCACCAATTTACTCGAATGGTTACTATTTATGATTAAAATTCATGGATAGTAATTTACATTTCATATGTTAGATTTAATATGAATGTATATGTTTTTTATGTTTATCCGTCTTCAAATGAGAAATACATTGGACTTATTATGTGATGTGTAGGACCATTATAACCCCTCGATGCGTTAGTAGGTCTCGTGAGACAAGTAAATAGAGCCATGGATTGGGGCTTTCCCATTTATAGATATTGTTTGGGAAGTGGCCATAATCTTTTTTAGATGTCTTTTCCAAGGCCTTGAAAGTATGTTTAATAATGTTTAACATTAGAATTTCCCTCATTACGGAGCTATAAATTTGTAGTTCATGGCATTATTGAACTAGTATAATACTATGATTATGTATTATTGTGGAAATATTTACATATCTCATTTTCATACCATAATGGGTTAAAGTTAATTAATATAAAGGTATTTGTTTCTTATTATTCACCATTAATAATGGTTTTTGTTATGATATCTTCCTCTATATTGTTTTCCATTACTTAGTGTTTTAGCTAACACTTTTCTTATGTTTAATTTTCTCAGGACATGAAAAAGTTCACTTTGAATGACCTTCTGGGATAAATTAAGAGTTGTGATTATTCCCAAAAAATGTTATATGGGGTATTTCATTTATTGGTGTAGAGATGAGATTATGTTTGTATCTAGCTTCCAAAATCTACTAAAATCTTCCTTTCGTTCGGATAAGACTTTCTTGTAGTTATAAAAATGTAATGTAATAAGGCACTGGATCTAGGAAACATGGGTCAGGTCTATAAGCTATATATTAGAGGAATTTTACATGAAATCATGGAAAAAAGATTTAGAAAATATAGATTTGAAAAAAAACACAAATATATCTTTTTAGGATATACACATAAGAACATCCTAGATTTTTTGGTATGGAATAGTTTATGTTGGTATTTTTAGAAAATACATCCCTGTAGGGGTTTGTATAAGAGTAATGGGATTTTGCATAGATTTATATAAGAGTAAAAACATAAATAAATAATTTTAGGCTTGACTCAGGGTATCTTGGATTATGACAATGGGTCATACTATGAACCTAGGATGACACTCCTAGGGGACATGATTAGGATAATTATCTTGTTTTCACAAGATATTATGATGTATTTAAATGTAATTTTTTCATCAATGAATATATTTTTATTATTATGGGATTATCCGTGAATAGGATTTCAATTTATGTTATGTAATTTTTTTATGTTGATATAGTACATTAGGATTCATAAATTATTCTAGTGTATGATATTATTTATAAATGTATCCTGGTGGAAGGAATGAAAACTTCATAATGGTGTGTACCCCGTATTGGGATTTCCCTCCGGTGCAAGATAATGATGTTGGATCTGGAGAGACGACTGGTGCGGAGAAACATATAACTGTACTGGGACAACTTACTTGGGTTATGAAAAATATCCTTACCAATATAGAGCATCAGGATCCACACTATGGAGGAGATATGTTAGTTTACTTTATAATACTACAACATAACTCATTTAATAGGACTAAAACCCATTCAGAGAAGAGTATTGGATATGTTCCATAGATAATATATTTCTTGAGTTTTGATGTAATGAAAGAGAGAATGTTTCCAAGGATATTTATCATCTGTTGGGAGATTCTGAACAATAGTGGTAACTATTTCAAAAAACCATAGAATAGTACGACAAAAATGGAATGGGGTGAATTTAATGAAATTTTCTTAGGTAAATACATTCCTCATAAAAATCGATTAGTTATGGAAAGGTAGTTTCTGAATTTAAGGAAAAAAGAAGTTGAGAATTTTTCAAAGTATGAAGATAAAATCACAATGATATCATGGAATAATTTGGACTATATTCTAAATCCAAGGAGAAAGATGGATCTATTATTTGATGGCCTAATGCATTTCCTCTAGCGAGCACTGGTATACCAATATTTTTCATCTGCTATCTAGATGGAAAATTAGTTCTTCATGTATTATGAAATTAAAGGAATGAAAAATAAGAATAGGTTTTTTAAAACTATAGAAAATGGAATAAGGAAATGTGGAAAAAGGGAGGAGTTGACTTTCCACCCATTAATAATTTTTGATGGAAACACCTTGGTGCCTGCATAAAATGAAATGGGGGGTGCTAGAACTGTGGATTGAGAGGCCATCATGCTGGTGTTTTCAAGAGGGATAATGAATCTATTGATGTTCAATTCTATAATTATAGGGATATGGGACACTATTCTAATGATTATCCAAAGTTTCATGGAAACGTGCCACAAAAAATTCCAAGGGAGCAGGGACAATATTATGTGATCACAAGTGCTGATATTGAAGTTCGTAATGTCATGGTGGAAGCTACTTTAATAATTTCCTCAAACTTATTCAATGATTTATTTGAGTATGGATCATCACATTCTATCATATCTTCCCGTTTTTTCAATAAAATTAGTTATTTAAATTTTTTTAGTAAGGGAGTTGTTAGTCAAAACTCTTAAGGGAAGTATCATTGAAATTAATTTGTTTCATGAATTCTCCAAGTTGTCATATAAACATGATTTATCCGCCGATTTTATTATCATAACCATGATTGAAATTGATTTAATCCCTGGTATGGATTTGATTTTGAACAATGATGAAAATTTTAATTTCAAGAAGAAGGATGATAATTTTTTTTCAGATTATGTGGAATCTCATATCTTTTGAGAAGAAACATCCCAATCTGACTTTCATCTAGATCCACCCCCAGTAGCTCTACCAAATTCAATTATTGGGGATTAAGGGAATGTTATGACTATGGGTTAGGAATAAAAATGTTAAAATATAGGAAGTACCTAGTATACAACAATATATTGATGTTTTTCGATTGTATTTAACTAGATATCCTTTAGAGAGGGGAATTGAGTTTTCTATTGACTTAATTCTGTGTTCAAGTATCATATAAAATACCCCGTATATAATGGAAACTATGGAATTAGTTGAACTAATGATAAAACAAGATTAATTTAATGATATTGTATTTATTCTCCCTAGTGTTTCTCTAGGGGAGACCCTATTCAATTTTTATGATGAATGATGGATCTATGAGGTTGTGCATTCACTATAGGGAGAACCATGAAATAACAATTAATTCGAAATATCTCTTACCTCACATTACTGATTTCATTGATTAACTTCATAGAGACCTATATTTTTGGATGATTGATCTCTGATTAGGATATCATCAGTTGCAAGTGAAGAGAAATGATAATCCTAAGAAAAAATATCATACCAGGTTTGGGCATTACGAGATTATAGTAATACTTTCTGGACTAATTAATTCACCCTCTTCATTCATGGATTGAATGAATAGAGTATTCAAGGAATATCATGAGGACATTGGGTTGGAATTTATTGATGATATCTTATTACAATAAAAAACCTATGAGTAACATGAAATTAAATTGTGAACATTTCTAATGACTCTTAGAAGAAAGGAAAAATAGTAGAGGTTTAGTATGTGTGAATTTTTGTCTCAATTAATTTCCTTTCATTGCATCGTTTTCTCTAAAGATGGAATATCTGTAGATCCTGCGAAGAGAAAGAATGTGCAGGAATTGCATAATCCAAAAAACATAACTGAGGTACATTGTTTTATTGGTTTATTATGTTACTATTGGACATTCATTGAGAACATCACCCATTTGTCCAACCCAATGACAAAACTTCTACATGAAGGTGTAAAGATCATAAGTAAAATGGAATGTGAGGACTATTTCGATTAATTGAAGAATATATTAGTGAATGATTTGATCCAAACACAATGATCGGGGAATGATGGGTTTGTGATATATAGTGAGTCCTCAAAGAAAGGAATTGGTTGTGTCATTATGCATAATGATAGAGTTATTGAATAAGCATTGATGTATTTAAAATTCATGAACAAAATGATCCTACTCATGATATTGAGTTTTCAGCGGTAAAATTTTCACTAAAAATATAGAAATGTTATCAATATTGAGAAAACATTTGAGATATATATGGATCATAATAATCGAAAATATATCTTCTCATAGAAAGAACTCATAATGAAGAAATGGTAATGGCTCAAACTACACAAGTATTATGATTGTTCCATATAGTATAACCCATGAAATGAAAACTATGTTGCTAATGAATTGAGTAGGAAAGATCATAGAGTTCTCAATAAAATTGGGATTAACAAGGATCCATTTTACAATTATCAAATGAATAAAAATATGTGAATTATAAAAGAAGGTTAAACATAACTGATTTTTCAAATGGTTTTACAATTATCATTACTGGAAAAAATTAATGCATCACATTCTAATAACAAGAATCTTCAAAAGAAAATTAATTCTTAAAAAGATGAGAAGTTGGATGAATTCATGAGTGAAGATGGAATTCAGAAATTTGGGAAGAGGATATGTGTTCCCAATGTTTTTCACAGGAAACGAGGGTTATGGGATGATTCTCATAGCTCACATTTATCTATGTGCCATGGTATCACTAAAATGATTTGATATTTTAAAGAACAATTCTGGTGGGATAACAAGAAGAGGGAAATTTTTGATTATGTATAAATATGTTTCGTATGTCAACTAGTGAAGGTAGAAAGAAAACATCTTAGAGGATTAAGGTAACCTATTTATATTCATACATGGAAATGGAACGACAATATCATGGATTTTTTCACTAGATTACCCCAAAATAAAAGGAAATAATTGTTCAATAAGGGTAATTGTGGATCATCTTAGGAAATCTGCACATTTCCTCACTATATTGGAAGATTTTCCACTATAGCACTTACAAGAATCTATATAAATGATGTTTTTAGACTACATGGAGAACCTATCCAAATTGTTTTTCATTGTGATCTGTGATTTATAGTAAAATTCAGGAAATGTCTTCATAAATCCTTTGTTACTGATCTTCGATTGAGTACTGCTTATCACCCAAAAATAGATGGGAAATAAGAAAAGGGGATCTAATTCTTAGGTAACATGTTAAGATATTGTTCAATTGTCTTTAAAGGTATGTGGGATCTATATTTAACTTTAGTGGAGTTTTCCTACAACAATAGTTTCCATCCATGTATTCAAATGGAACCATATGAAGTAGTGTACACACAGAGATGTCGTACACCAAGTTGTTGGGATGAATTTCGAGAAATGAAGATTGTGGGCTAAATTTTTATGGAGGAAAAAATGGAAAATTTAAATACTATTCATGATGATAACATAGTTTCTCATAAAAGGCAATAAATATATTATAATAATTGAATGAAAGATATGTAGTTTCATGTAGGAGATCATGGTTTCATGGAATTATCTCTATGGAATGGTGTTATAAGATATGGGAAGAAAAATAAATTGATCACTACGATCATAGGACCTTTTGAAATTCTGGAGAGAATTGGATTTGTTGCATATGGTTTGGCTATGCCACCAAGACTGTTTGAAGTACAAAATTTGTTCAATGTCTCATTGGTGAGATTGTACATTCCATACCCAATGCATGTCCTCACTTTTGAAGGTATCGAATTGGAACATGACATATCTTAATGTGAATATCCAATATAGATTCAAGACACTAAATAAAATGTGTTGAATAATCAAACTTCTTTATTGGAAAAGATTCATTTGAAAATTAACAAAATTGATGGGTCAACATGGGATGGTGAGTATCATATAATGATAAACTACCCAAATCATTTTATGAGGAAACATTATGGTAATTTTGAGGATGAAATTTTTTTAAGGAGGGAATAACATAACACCCATATATTTTAATATAAATTTACTATTGAATGCATCAAATGCTATGTCTCTAAAAACACCACTTTGTTAAATCCTAGTCATCAAAATTAATATTTCCACATCTGTGATTTGGATTTCAAAAAACTATCAAACATAGTTGTGTTGAAAAATATATTTAGACTCTCCTAATAAAAACATATTATTTTATGAATAATAACATATACTTATGAATATTCATAGAAACCTTAGAAATAGTAAATTAGATTATTATTTTATTGTCTTTATTTTGTAAAACAGTTATATCTTTTTTAATGATTCAAGGTGATATAAAATGAATTATAGTGTTATTATTTTCAATTTTATTAGAAAATTTATAATTTTATTTCAAAATTTAAATTAGTAATATTTAGAAAATTATTTTTTAAAATTGGAGTTCTTTTTTTGAATTCTTCATATCAAAAAAATATTAGGTAGAAAATTTTGACTTTTTTGGAAATATGTAATTTTTAGTTAAATAGTAACATTCTATAGTCTACCATATATATATATATAGTTAGATTCCTAGTCCAATCATCATGGATAATTTATGCAGACTTGTTTCAAGCTCACAGGTACATATTACTGTTATTTGTCACAAGAATCAATAATATTGGTTTTCTATTTCAAAATAATAAAATATTGAGGGTAGTAATGGAAAAACCCTCCTCTCATCCACTACTAAACCCCCCTCACTCCCTCTTCTCTTCACTTTTCTCATGCCATGTAAACTGTCTAAATTCTAATCAAATATCTAACCAAGCTCCAACCCCGCATCCAACAGCCATTGGTCTAATAAAATGACCAAAACCTCTCCACTATATAGGGTCTCACAGAAGATTACTTCAAGAGGTAAATTTCTCTTTTCATTTCTTTTATTTCATGTTTCTTTATTTTATTTTTCTATCCTCGCATCATTTCATCAAAATATTATGATGTCTCTAGTACCATACATGTACTAAAAAATTTATCTGGTTAAGGAATAATTCATAACCATAACTCCTTTCCACATCTATTATACATTAAATTAAAACACCATCCGTGATATGTTAATTTATCATATTCAAGGACGACATGTTTCCAATGTCATTTATCATCTTAAATTTAGGTCATGAAACCATTTTTTTGTTTAACTAGACTATAATTTCTATATAAAAACTTATTTAAGGATCTGGAATCATTTTTTACACATTATAAATATTTATAAATCAATATGAGTTCATTGTGAAACAAAACCACCGATTTACCCAATCAATTGCCTTTAATGTTTTATATGACGATTAATCTTCACTCCAAAAAACTATATGGTTTTTTATTAATAGGTATATTGTGTTTGTTCACAAATAATATTCAAATTCAATTCAAGAAATCCATTCTCATTCTACATGGTTATGCATAAACGAATAGAAGTAACCTGATCTAGAAAACCATGGGACATAAGACACCAGAACAATGAAACTTAATATCATCACAAATAAAAAGGACATGAATGAAACTAATAATGTAACAATAAATCAACTATATGTATATTTTCTTCTATAATCAATAACTTATTAACCTAATTTTTATAATTCAGGTCACTATGATCATGTGAGAACATCTTTAGACATAAGGTCAAGGTTTTCAACCTGGACCTCCATTTTCATTCAGGTTGTTCTTATTCTCAACCTAACTCTATTAATTTCTTATTTATTCAAATGAACTACTCATTTATTTTTTTGACAATGTTAAATATATATATATATATACCTATAAATCAGAATCCAACTATCATTTATTGATATTTATATGTTTTCAAAGGATTATTGAAAAATTTATTCTATAATACAAGCATGGTTCAAGGGAATTTCTAAAATTCAAACCAATTTCCGAGGTCACTATATAATCAGTTTTTAGAAACCATTCACATTCAATAATAAAAAATTCTATTTTTAAAATAATATCTTAAATTATATCTAGTTTTATACATATTCTTTTTCAAATGAAACGTTAAATTTTAATGTAATATAGTTTTATCTCAGGAATTACTGGGTGATTTTAAAACAATATCATCATCTATTTCAACACTCTTGATGATTCATATGTATTATTGGAACTAATATTTTAAGATATAATATAATTTATTTAATTAAATTTCTTATTATTAGTTTGAAAATGGAGGTACTGTCTTAAAACCATTCACTAATTTACTCCAAATGATTAGTGTTTATTCATAATGTTTGGTGAATATTATTTACATATCCTATGATAGTTTCAATATGAATGTATATGTTTTTTATGTTTATCCAATTACATATGTGGAATGAATTGGAATTATTATATGTTATTTGGGTCCCTTTATAGCCCCACGATGAATCTTTCAATATCTTGAGACAAGTAGATATGGACTCTGTCGAGGCCTTTTCCATTTATTGATAAGGTTTTGGCCAAGGAGTTAGTAATTTTCAGATGTCTTGTCCAAGACCATGAATGTATCTTTTAGAATTTCTATCATATGAATTTCCCATATTATGAATCTTGAAATTTTTAGTTCAGTTGGTTATTTTACTAGAAGAATACCTCTGATTATATTTTATTGTGGAAATATTTACATAGCTCATATTCCTTCTATAATGTGTTAACATTATTATTTTTAAAGAATGTTTTTTCAATTATTCAAAATTACTAATTTTTATGTTTATGATATCTTCCTCTTTATTGTTTACCCATACTATCTATTTTGAGATCATTCCTTTCTTATGATTCATTTTCTCATGACATGAATAATTTTACTATGAAGGACCTACAGGGATAAACGTATAGTTGTGGATGTTCACATTAAAAATTATATCTTGTATTTCATTTCATGTTTTAATGATGATAATATATATTGATAGGGAATAATAAATGTAATATAACAGTCTTTCCATTGATATATGAATTTATTGTATTTATGCCAATGTAATGTAATAAGGAACCAGCTCTGGGGATCTGGGGTCGGGTCTTCAATAATTCACCCTATTATTATCATATAATAAATAAATTAAATTAGTAAAATATAAATATATTACTGGAATACATCTATAATTAATATTCAATAATGGAAAAATATTTGAATTATTCTTTTATAGTTCTCCTCAAATACCTCCAATGTTGGATATAGTGTTCTTTACCATTATACTCTTCAAACCCTTCCAAATCCTCCGTAGAATTCGCTATGTAATATATGTCCTACAATCGTAATGTTACATCAAGTATCGTTCAAATATTCCATGATACACACCAAATTTATAAATACAAGAGTAATCTATGGAATAATGGGTATCATACAATCTGAGGTTCCTTTTTTAAGACCATATATAAAAAACATAAAGTTACCTCTGAATACCCTTAATTATTTTTTTTATTTTGATTTCTTCAATTATATCTCTATCTATTTCATGATGTTTTTATTGGCACCCCCCCCCAATTGCGGAAGGCATTTTTTTATCGATTGTTTATAACACCCTTTCAATGGATGTGGAGGAACACTTAAAAGGCCCGTAGGCTTACAGATTACATGACCCATAATTCATTGGAAATATATAGACTATATTTGGAACTCCTCCTCCTAGATTCTTCATCATGATATCAGCTCTCCACATTCACATCGATATTCATCTAGGCTTCCCATATAATCATAGGATGGTCTGGATGGAAATTTCATACCCTATCTTTCTAAAAGATCATCTTTTCCTCTGCTCTAGTTAATGCACTTTCTCTGAATACACATATGGAGTGTTCTCCTTCTTGATTTTCTCTGATCATTAAACACAATTTTTAGGTAGCCTGAATTACTTGAGGATTCCCAAAATCCATATTGTAATGAAGGTTGTTGGAGGCCTCAAGGCCTTGGGTGGCTCGAAGGCCTTAAAAACCCAAGGCCCCAAACCAGTGGCCTAAAAATCCAAACTGATGAATAGTTATGGATACTATTGTACCGAACATTATCAGCTACAATACTTTCTATAACACTGCTACAGTACCCAGAAACATGTATCCGCCCTATATTGAAATCTGATCTCATGGATGCACTTTCCGAGTACTCACCAACTAGATTAAGGCTCTTGTTCCAAGTGGTGATTGACACCAAGATTTCATTCAACAAACATCCAATAAAAAATGGTTAACATTAAAAATATTTTCTTTTTGAGTATGGAATACATGGATGTTTTTAACAAATTCTTGCACCATGATTACATTCCTCATAGTTCCTCATGGTGATATTTAATTTCCACCATTCAACATACCAAAACAATAACCATAAACTTTATTTGAATTTACATTTTAGACCACAATGTTATTAATAGTCACCACATTAAAATATTTCTACCTTGTGGTCATATTCAATAAATTCAAAGTATCAAAACCCTGAAAATAATCACATTCATTAATTTAATTCCATGGTTATTTTATCCAACTGTAAAAGTAATATAATTACCACATAAATTGGTATAATAAATATTTTTATTGTTTTATTACTTATGGTGAAAAGATAAATATTATATTGATTAAGTCTCAATTATGAAATAATTATATGAAATTTTCTTAGTGTATATTAATTTTATTCTAGAGAAATCATTATTCTCCATGGGATCATCTTTCATTAACTTAATATTTGTGGGAACAATTCTAAAAACTGTCCTAATTCATCTCCAAAATCCGTATACTAACCCCACATATCTCCCCTTACAAGGAAAAAATATATTATCTCATACTCATTATTTTTATATGAAAACGTTTAGATTAAATATTCATTACAACGAATAGATATCAAATTATTCCCACTATTTCAATATAAACCAATCAGAATGAACATAAGAAAATAATTTAATGTACTCAAAGGTTTTTTTGAGAGAATCCACAACTGATAACATTCTCAAATGTTGTAATGAATACTTGGTTATGTTATGTAAAAATATATCCATAAATTTATCCCTTATAAAAAATATTCGATGTTATCCTCCCTAGATTCTCCCTCTCCATGATAAAATTATTCAAGATATAAATGATATTTTTCGCCCAAAATATTTAAAACTATTTTTTGAATATTTTTATTTTAAATTGATTATAACCCCAATAATTAATGGGAATTATAATTCACCCAAAAATATTCTCATTGTAAATTTATCAGCCTTTTATGATAAAATTTATTATTATTTTTTAAAATACATGAATTATTTTTTAATTAATGTAACTAATGTTTACATCTTTAAATATCATAAAACACATATTCCATTTAAAAATATTACAACTCTAAAAAAATTATATTGATCACTAATATCTCGTAACAAATATATATATTAAAAACTATAGATATGTTATTATAATTCTCTATTATTCATTTGGAAATAATCAATTTTCCTTTTTCTGTCATCTTTGATATATTTTACTGATATTTGTTGTGACTCCTTTGGGTTTATTTGAATTATTCAAAATGTGTCATGAAAATCAAAATAATGGGTCTAGAGACCTTTAATTATAATTTTCTTATAATAGGCCTTTATAACACCTTTGGATCTATAAAAATTCATTATTATTATTGGGGAAAATTAATCATATTTTATATAAGTGTAAATAACTATCTCGATTGTCCCATTTCGAAGAATTTTAAAAAACACATGCTAAAACATTTCATGAGTGAGAAATTTAAAACATGTTGTATTAATGAAATTCAAACACAAAAAGAATATCATATCTCTAAACATCAATATGTTAATAATATTTTTTATTTTTTAGTAATTAATCAGACGTATACTCTATGTTTTTAGTGAAATAATCATATATATAAATGTATAAGATCACATTATGTGAGTTTTTGTCAAAATGGCATAACATAAATATTTTTATTCACCCAAATTATCCTAAAATCCATGCTCAATATATTTGTTTCTAGCTTCAAATACCATGCATGGGTTTATTATTTAAGACCATATAATGCCATCTACATCTTTAAAACACAATAACAAAAAATTCATGATTAAACTAACTATTTATAAAATGTAAACAAATTCCTAAAGATCATGATTTAATAAAGATAATTTCACACCAATATAGAGAAATTTATAGATCCTTTGAGAATATTTCATAATAAAAAACTATATTTTTTAAAATTCTTATGACTATTGAAATTTTCAAATCAAATTGATTTCTTTTTTTCAGTGTTATTTCTCATTTCTCTAATAGATGATTTCTAAGGGCCCATATTATTCTAATATAACTTTTTCCATTCGGATGTGACAATAAATCCAAAGTCTATTGATTTCCAATTTTATTTAGTTATTATTTAATAATTAATATCTTATATCCTCTATTTTTATGATTCATCCAAACATATTGGTTTGACATGTTAAATATGTACTATATTATTTGAATTATTCAAACTTCTTTGGAACCTAATTAACCTGTTGTTGAATATAAGAATAATTTTTTTCTCCACATGTTTTATAAATATTTTAAAATAAGGTATTTCATACACCAATAATTATATATCACTATAAAACTCATAATCAATAATATAATATACAAATTGTGATTTTATAGTTGAATTTATTCCATATTATATGTCATATACACCTCAGGAATCTTTAGTCACATCATCAATGGGTTTTTATGTCTATAAATAAATAGGATTCTGTAAAATAATAAATCATTTTTTTAAGGATTTTACTCAAATTTTTAATGTTTATATTTCACAACCTATCCCCCAGGGCCCATGTTGTGATTAACCCTAGCCCACCTTCCATAGGCTAGGGGCTGGTGACTAGCCCCAAAAGGCATATTCCATAAATACTGAGAAGGACTGGACATTATATATTGTAAACACACGCATCCAAACACAAAGAAAGATACGAACATGAGTAAACTAAATATTAAATAGCATGAGTAAAGTAAGTAAAAGTGGGTAAAATACAAGTCCAACTGGGAAGAACAAGAAATTGAAAAGTACATGCAAACTGATCAGCTCCAATGAACACACGTTAAGGATCCTACCTGAAGGGTAGTTACAGCTCTTGAACGGTTGCCTCTGCGGTATGCCTCATATATGGTCCACCTTCGAGCTACCTCAAGTCCTGACACCCTCTTCCTTATTCAGCAATGTCCGTAATCTGCACCAAACACAACAAGGTAGGCCAGTAGCACATGTAAGGATGACTATAACGATACTTACTACGGACCCCAAGACCCTGGAGGTCTCACAAAATCCACAAAGCATGAAATAAACTGACAACCCTACTTAGTTATATGTCCATACTTATACCAATTTTATAAATTAATCCCACCTCAATCATGAGAAAACAAAAGGCCCAACTCATTTTCCAAAATATCAACTATTCCACAAAAGAAAAGAAAACCATGAAGGTATGTAACACAATGTAATACTACACAGAAGATTACCACATATGTATCACCCCAAAAGTAAGTACCAAAAATGTATGCCACATAGAAGAATACCACAAAGGAATCACCATGAAGGAAATGACTCATCTCACACTAGATATAACAAAGGTCGGGTAGTAAAGATGATTTGTTGTAACTACTGAATCATCTTACTCAATTAAGAGGAAATCCCACGTAGGATCCTAAATCATCATCAGACCCACATAGGATCCTATTACATCATTAGGACCACACAATATCCTAGTACAACAGAAATAAATTGGATCCTAGTAAATCATCAGGCCTACACAAAGATCGTAGTACAAAAGACCGACACAGGACACTAGAACATCATCAGACCCACACAGGATCCTAGTACAGCTAACTCACATTGGATCCATATCTCATGATATAGACACCTATAGGGTTCCTGCACTAAGCTCGCTTGTCATTGGGAGGGTCCACTTCTCAAACCACAGTTCAATACTCTAACTGCCACGATGTCCCACAAAGATGTATCCCAAAGGACTGCTTGTTAAAGGTTCCCTAAACTCAATAAATGGTGCATCAATCATATGCCCGGTCTGTATGTTATTAGCACATTAGTTTTAATGGACCGGTTGGATTTGTGCATGATTCGACCTGAACACACACCAAAATTACCCAAATATCATATGTGGTATACCAAAAGGAAAGTATCGCTCCAATGATTCTGGCACTGTAGAGGGTTCATCAAACAGATTCCCATAGATCAAATTATGTTCAACTGTGTGGAATTGGATGAAACGGGTCTGGGTCTGGACCGACCCGATCAAACTAACACATCCCGCTCTAGGTGGCCTTGTCTGGCCACATGCGGGGGGGGGGGGGGATTTCCATGCCCCTCACATCCAATCACCTAAAGGCTGAATTTGTTCACTCACCATGAAGCATGTCGGACTAGGTGCAGGTCTTGCTCGGTACAGCTTGACCGACCTAAATAGATGGCCCCTTTCTCCTCCCGACGGTGCGTCGTGCACTACCCCTCTGCAGCTAGCCGAATGTTGGCCTTCTTCTACCTTCCTCCATGGCTAGGTGGGACGCGGCCACTTTCTTTGACAGCTCCGTTGTGCAGTCGCTGGCGGCCAGCTCGATCGGTGAACCTCCCTTTGTCATCAAGTCACAAAGCTATGACCCTTTCTCACCAGGCAGTGCGGATGCTCGCCACCCCACTCATCGTGCGGACGGGCTCTGCTAGACACCACCCTTGCTCCATCGTAGCCGATGGGCTGTAATGCTTCTCTGATGGTGCGGTTGGGCCGACGCCTTCTTCGTGGCCGACCATGGTGCCAGTAGCCATTCTCGAGCCCCAATGGTGTCAGTTTCCATCCTCCTCCATCACGAAAAACACACAAGGAACCAAACAGATTTTGCATCGAGGTTGGGAAATGTTCATTTGGCTCGTAAACACCATGTTCGGGTGGTATCAATAAGCTCTAAGGAGGTTATTCAACATGACAGAAAATTTAACGATGATCAATCGAAAACAAACCCCTTCCTCGATGGTTTTTTGACGTCGGTGAGGTGTGAAGGACGAACGTTGTATTGTTATCGTTGAATATGTTCATTGTTTGTGAGCACATTCTTCTTTGGGGAGCGCTTTCTTCATTGTAGGACACGTTCATTGATGGATGATGAGTTTCTCAAGGATCTCTCTCCATGCCTCCCATTTTCAAATGATTTCTCCCAAGAAAAATGAGGATCCAACCTAAATAAAATATGATTATCATTTTTAATTTTTTGGAAAATATTTAGTTTTCATTATTAATTAATTAATTGAAGGGGAATAATTAAAGTGGAGGGAGTCCAAGAGTTACCACCCCTTAAAGGGGGAGTTTAAGGGTCGGGTGGACCCCACCCTTCAATTCAAATTGCTTGTTTTTAGTTTGGGTGTTCCCCACCTCCATAACCCAAAAGATGGTTAGAAGAAAAATAAAAATGTTAAATATTTTTGTTTTTCTATTCCTCCATGAACAATTGAAAAACTAACTTCTACCCTTGACGTACTTTGGTTGAGGTGGAGGTCTCCCTAAGCGAATACCGGTGCATTGAGTTAAATGGTTCCCTAGATTTCAATTCTGGGCAACTGTTCAAAAGTTACAAAAACATGCTTGCACGTTTAATGAACGTACCCAAAAAATGTTCAAAAATTCATTCATGGACCACTAGGCCTCAGAATCACAATCCTTAAATTTCTATGGACTCGTAATATCCCATATAATTAAAAATAATTACCTGGAAATTTCCGAGTCTTTACATTCTCCCTACCTCAGGGCTTTGAATTTCTAAAAGCCACATCACAAAAACATGGAAAACAAGTGGGGGTATTGAGAATGAATCTAGGCCTCCCATTCCCAATGAGCTCTCTTGTAGGTACTCATGAAACCATGATACAAGAACTAAATGTATCGATAGCACATGAGGTACCCTCTCCTATCGATCCTCAATCTCCATAGAAACCATTGTAAACATCTCCCCATCATCGACGTCCAACTCATCCCGGTTGATGATTTGAGAAGTGTCGTGCACGTATCTACTCAGTTGGGGTACATGGAAGTCTTCGTGAACCCAGTGAAAATGAGGGGGAAGTGCTAAACGGTGTGCTACATCGCCAACTCTGCTGAGGACCTTGAAGGGTCCAATGAGAATCGGAGATAACATACCACCCCGAACAAATCTCTGCAAACCTCATCAAAGTGAGACCCGTAGAAAGATGTGGTCACCATCCTCGAACTCTAGAGGTCTCCATCTCATATCATCATAAGACTTATGCCAACTTGGTACAGTCTTCATCCACTCCTGGATGATTTAAAAGTTTTCTTTGGTATCCCATACAATCTCTAGTCCATCGAGTTATAACTCCCCTAGGTCAGTCCAGCATAAAGGTGATCTTCATGTTTTCCTATACAATGCCTAAAAATGTGTCATCCCAATGGTCGAGTGCTATATTTTATTGGATTCAAACTATTTCAAAATAATTTTGTCATCCCAGATGTGACCGAAGTCGAGGAAGAAAGCACGTATAATGTTCTCATGGTTCTGAATGATCCACACAGTCCGGCCATCGGTTTGAGGATGGATGGGGGTGCTCAAACGAAGATGTTTCCAGAAAGCCACCAATAACCCCGTCCATAGCTATGATGTAAAATATGCATCATGGCCGGAAACAATGGTTGAGGGTACTCCAAGTAGCCGCAAAATCTAGTGCACATAGTGGTGTCCCATGATCTCTATTCAACCATGATCTCTGATTAATAGTAAGTGGACCGAGTTAGTGTGTTGGTCAACGATCACCAAGATAGAATCATGACCTCTTCATGTATGTGTAGGTCCTATTACAAATTCAATGGATATTCCATCCCATTTACACTCTAGGAAATCTAAATGTTAAACCAAGACTGATAGTACATGATACTCCGCCTTCACTTGCTGACTTCTGAGGCACCGAGAGATAAACTCTGCTATTGCTTTCTTCATTTATAGCCTCTAGTGTTGTCATTGGAGATCCTGGTACATCATCGTCACTTCTGAATGTACCTATAGAGGGGATGTGTGGAACTCCATAAACACTTCCTCCTAATGAGATAATAGTACCATGGTATGTCCTCTAAAAAAGATGATGTGCTCCCCACCTTCATAAAATCCATCGGGTTCATGTCATGTGGATATCTGATCACGTCAAGCCACAATGATAGTGTCCCCATGCTGCACCTCCCTGAATTGCTGAAGGATTGGGGGAGTGATTGTAAGAGACTGAAGAAAAGCTGATTCATCTCAATCCACCAAGGATATCTGCAAAGCGGCCAGCTACTCTGTCACCTCACCTTGCAGCTGTATTCCCGATCTCTTGCTGAATGAATCTGCTACAATTTTCCCCTTCCCAAGAGTACAGACTATATCAAAGTCATATTCTTAGAGGAACTCAATCCAACACTGATGTCTCTGATGCAGGTCCTTCTGAGAGAAGATATATGTGAGACTCTTCTTATGATAGTAGACTTAAAACATACTTCCATCAAGTAATTTCAACATATATGCAAGGAAATGACTACTTCTACTAACTCCAGGTCATGGGTAGAATAATTCTTCTCATGTTATATAAGTTGTCGAGAACCATATGCGATCACTACTCACTCACGCATAAAGACACATCTGAGCCCGGTACTTGATGCATCATTATATACTATGTACTCAATAGCCCCCTCCAGAAGCCTCGTGATAGGAGAACAAGTTATCCTCTACCTCAGCTCTTGAAAACTCCGTTGGCATCTCACCGACCACATGAAGGGTTTCCCCTTCATCGTTAACACAGATTAATTTACTGCAACTCTAGAGTAATCTGGAAAAAATATCTTGTAGTATCCGTCCAATACTAAGAAACTCTCTACCTTCTTACAAACTCCTAGGTGGATCAGAAGAAAGTAAAGCCTCAGTATTCGTTGGATCCACTGAAACTCTAGTCACGGAGATGACATATCCCAGGAAGTGAAACTCTTGGATCCATAACTAGAAATTCGAGAGCTTACCATAGAGATGTTGCTCACGATGTGTGTCAAGAACTATCTAAAAATGATAGGCACGATCGTCCTCAGTAGCTGAGAAGATCATAATGTTGTCGATGAAGACTATTACAAAGCGATCAAGGAATGGACTAAACATATTGTTCATGAGTCACATGAACACTATAAGAGTGTTGGTTATGCTGAACGGAATGACCAAAAAGTCATAATGGCCATACCAACATCTGAAACTCGCCTTCTGCACATCCATATCTCACACTCTGAGCTGGTGATAGCCTAATCTTAGGTCTATCTGCAAGAACCACCGTGATTCCTTTAGAAGATCAAAGAGGCCATCAATCCTCAGGAGTGGGAACTTGTTCTTCACTGTCACCTGTTTTAGGTGCCGATAGTCAACATAAAGCCACATGATCTCATCATCCTTCATGGAAATACAAATCGGGGCTTCCCAGGGAGAAACACTTGGGTGAATGAACCCTTTCCCCTATAAGTCATCCATCTTTACCTGTAACTCATGAAGCTCTATGGGATCCATCTGATACACTGGTGTAGATATCGTTACCATCATGAGGTACAAGTAAATGTAAAAGTCCACCACTATGTTATGAGGTAGACCTAGAACAATATCTAGGAAGACATCCACATACCGGTCCACCACTACATGATATCTCAGACTCCCCACATCATCTGCTCTGAAGGAAAGGATACCCAACATATTAGTGATCGGCAGCACTCTCCTCTTGGTACGTCCATCATGTGCTGCAAAGGAAACCATCACACAGATGAAGGTTAAATTTATAAAATATTTTCGGACACATCGCACATTGCACCTAATATAGTCAATTTGATCATGGACTGTAAAAAACCAGTACATACCCAGGATGACGCCGTAAGGCCTCGACAACCCAACTAGCATATCCCAGTAAAAGTTTTCACCTCCTAGAGTAAGATTACACTGTCGACACCAGAGTGTAATCATTGAATCCGCTCTTGTAGGAGTCTATTTCCCTAAGGATCAAGACGATGGCTCTGTTAGAATCTCTGAGCTCCGAAAGAGTGTAGTGGAAATAAATGAATGACTGGAACCTATGTCTATAAGTACTAAAGCTTAGGTGAAGTATACATATATCATACCTCGTATCATCTCTGTAGTTCCATGGTCATATGCCAAAGCTTACTGGTGCTGAGCTCGCCCCTGTCCACATGCTCCTTGTAGTCGGGGTGGACCACCTAGTGGTGCTGGTGGAAACTCATCTAATCATCACCCACCACCTTCTGCAAGGCAATCTCCTCTTCCACATCTTCCATCTTCCTACGAACCTCTTAGGTCGAATATCTATCTCTGTTTGGGCGTACCGTAAACCTTCTACTGATCCTCCATACAGTGGGTCAAGATTTCATGGGCCTTATGACCCTGCCCACCGCATGTGAAACATTTCCTGCTCCTCACATGACTAGAACTGTCTCTGGTACCCACACAATCAATCCTGAGTCATGAAGTCTTCCAACTATAGTTTTGGTCCTCTTTGACCTCGATAACATGTGCCTACTGCCAGCTGGAGTAGACTCTACTATCTGTTATCTGGTGGGGGTCTCACTACAGGTGACTGATCACCAAGGAAACTCTCGAATAAGAGGGCTCTCTCTAACACCCCTGTCTGGGCCGGGATGCTATGAGAAATCATTGAAACCCTAATATCTCACATGAGTCCCTGATCAAAGGTCTAGGCCTTGAAAAATGGGTCTCGCACCTAATAATTAGAGTAGGATGAGAGGTTCGTGAACCTTGCTGATTACTGAGTCACAATCATTTTGACCTGCTATAGTTGAAGAAGTCATATATGTGTTCTGCACGAAGAGTAACTGGAAAAAACTCTTCCTGAAATTGGCTCTCGAAGTCTGCCCAGAGAAGCATCACCTCGACGTGAACCTGGAGCATCAAGCTCCACCATCTGCAAGTTGCTTCCTATAGAAGACTGGCGGCAAGGATCACTATGAGATCAGCTGGTGTCCCAACTAGTTGGAAGACTCTCACCATTACATCCATCCAATCCTCAGCAACCTGTGGGTCTATCTCACCCTTGAACCTGGGTGGTTTCTGGAACTGGAACTAGTGCAATGTGCTCAAGCGACATGCACTCTCTGCTGCTGGGGCTGGTGGAATCTGTGCCCCCATGGTTAACTGTACTACTGGTGCCTCTACAACTGACTCTACAAAAAGAGGGCCCAACACTGAGGCCTCATCGCTCGTTGGTCCCTATGTGAGAACTATACCCAGAACCCTAGCTGGCTGTCTGTGTGGAGGAATCCTGAGAAGAAACATGTTCACCATAGTAAATAAGTTATACTTGCTGAGCTGACTCAAATAGATCAGAAAGAAAACTCTTGAAAACATAAACACAATAAATTTTTTCATGCACATATTAGGAAATAAGAGGTCATGATACTGTTGTATGGATACGTCGGCCACCACATCAACAATAGATTCCCAAAACTGATAACCACACTAAAAACACTTAACACCATTGATGTTAAAATGAATAGAGTCAAATTTTCTATGGTAGAACCAACTCCTCTGATACCAATTTGTCATTACCCTTCCACCAGGGCACATTTTTAGATTACCCCAAGCCCGCCTTCCATAGGCCAGGGGCTGACGACTAGCACTGAAAGGTGTATTCCCTATGAACCGAGAAGGCATTGCCTTTATATCCAGTAAACACAAGAAACCAAAAACACAAAAAGATATGAACATGAGTAAATTGAATATTTAAAGGAGTTAGTTTAGTAATTGAAAGTGGCCATAATAAAATCCCAATTGGAAAGTACAAGAAACGGAAATGTACAAGAAAACTGAAAAACATAGGTGAACACCCACCAAGGATCCTACCTGATGGGTAGGTACAACTCTCGAATGGTCGTCTCTATGGTAAACCTCATATGGGGTCCACTTCTGAGCTACCTTTACTCCTGGTACCCTCTTCCTTAGTCAACATTGTTTGTCATCTACCACAAACACAACAAGGTGAGGTCGTAGCTTGTGCAAGGGTGAGTATAACGATACTCAGTAGGGACCCCGTGACACTCAGGGTCTCAAAAAATCAACAGTTAATGAAAACAACTATCAACCCTACATTGGTATATTCCCATACATGTACCAAATTTTTCATGTAATCCCACCTCAATCATGAGAAAACACATGGCTCAACCCATTAGCCCAAAGTTAAACTGTTCCACAACAGAATAAATACCATGAAGGTAAGTACCACAATGGTACGCCACACAGAATAATACAACACATGAATCACCATGAAGATATGTACTAGAAAGATATTCCACATAGAAGAATACCAAAAAGGTATCACCACGAAGGTAATTAATCAGCTCATATCAGGTATAACAATGGTACAATAGAAAAGATGAATAGATGTAACTACTAAATCATCTTACTCAGTTAAGAGGAAGACCCATGTAGGATCATAAATCATCATCAACCCCACACAAGATATTAGTATATCATCAAAACCACATAGGATACTAGTACAACAGACCCACACAGGATACTAGTACATCAACAGACCCACATAGGATCTTAGTACAGCAGACCCACATAGGATCGTAGTACATCATCAAACCCACACATGATCCTAATACAATAGACCGACAGAGAATCCCTTTCCCATGTTACAGCCAGCTATAGGTTTCATGCATTATGCTCATTTTTCTCCAGGAGGGTCCGCTCCACAAGCCACTGTTCGATACTCCCACTACCAATAAGTCCCACGAAGTGGTATTCTAATGGACCACCAGGTAAAAGGGTATCAACAAAATAGACAGTGCACCAATCAGACGCACAATCTATAAGTTATTGGCCCTTTAGTCCTGAGGGCCCGGTTGGATTCGTGCTCAATACGACCCGACAATACCCCAACATCATAAAAATTTCATGTTTGGTATACCAAAAGGAACATCTCACTCCAAGGTTTTCGGTACCATAGACGGTTCGTCAAACGGACACTCGTAGCTCATGTTATGGCTGGAAGTGTGGAATGGGTCGAAACTGGTCTGGGCCTGGTCCAACCCAGTTGGACCGACTCGGCCCTTGCTGGGTGACCTAGCCTGGCCACATACAGGGGGGGAGTCTTGCACCCCCCCCCCCCTCCAAATTACTGAAAATCAAAATCCTTTCGGTCGCCTGGAATCACGCAGGACCCGCAACGGGTCCCACTAGTTACCGCTCGGCCAGACGAAACAGTCGTCCCCTTTCTCCTCATGATGGTGTGTCGTGTGGGGCCCCTCTGCGGACGACCAAACAATTTCCACCTTCCACCATCCACCATGGCCAGGCGGGCCACAGCCACATTCTATGATGGCGTAGTTGCACACCACGCCTTTGCCAATGGCGGGCCCGGCCGACCTCCCTCCCTTCACACCGTGGCACAAAGTTGTGACCCTTGCTCATCGGGAAGCACCGATGAGCGCCATAGCCCCCGTCATGCGGCCGGCCTCTGCCGGCCCCCACCCTTGCACTGCTGCGACCGATGGGCTGCAACCCTTCTCTAGCGGCGCAGTTGAGCCACCGTCGTCTTCGTTGTCATCTATGGGGGAAACGACCATTCTTGAGACCCACCGGTGTCAGTTTCTGTCCTCCTCCATCACGATGAACTCCCCATGAACCACAATGATTTTGCAGTGTGGTCGGTCCATTATCGTTTGGCATGTACGCTCCATGTTAGGGAATTAGCAAGCTACCAACGGAGGATATTCAATGTGAGAGAAAAATTACCGACGATCAATTGAAAAATCACCACTACCAAGAAGGTTTGTTGACGTTTTTGAGGAGGGAAGGATGGACGTCTGTTCTTTTTCTTTTAAGATGTTCCTATTTGGAGAGCATGTTATGTGATGGAGAGCATGTTCTTTTTTGGAGGAATCATTATTCATTAGAGGATGATTTTCTCTAAGAGGTCTCTCCAAGCCTTCCTTTCACCTATGATTTCTCCCCAGCAAAATGATGAGCCTACCCAAATAAAATATGTTTATCAATTTTAATTTGTTGTCACAAATGGAGTTGGCATAATTAATTAATTAATTAATTAATGTTATATAATTAAAGGGGAGGGAGTCCAAGAGTTACCTCCCATTAAATGGGGAATTTAAGGTTTAGTTTACCCCCACATTTGAATTCAAATTGGGTGTTTTTAGTTTGGGTGGTCACCACCTCCATAACCCCAAGAAAAGTTACATGAAAAATAAAATTGTTAAATATTTTCATTTTTCTATTCCTCCATGAAAAAATGAAAAATTAACATCTACCCTCAACCTACTTCTATCTTGGTGGAGGTAACCTTAAGTGAATACTAGAGTAGCGAGTTCAACAGTGCCCTCAGATTTTAATTTTGTGCACTGGTTCAAAAGTTACCAAAACCTACTCGCATGATTACTTAACGTACTAGAAAAAAAATTCAAAAATTCATTTCAGGAACACCGGGGCTTTGAATCACGCACCGTAAATTTTCGCGTACTCGTAATATTCCCTATAATTAAAAAAAATACTTGTAATTTTCCATGTCTTTACGTTATATATGTCATTTCATCCACAATGTTTATACACAAGATATATAAACTCATAAACTCTATTATCAATCAAACACAAAAATATTTCATTAATATCTATGAAATAAGGACTACCAAAACATTTATGATTTTTTAATTTGTATTTTTGATAATGTGTATTGATTAAATTTGTATAAAAAATGAACTAATTGATAATGTATGTATTCCTTGAAGTGGATTCTTATAAAAAATATTTTGATTTTCCATGATTTGATAACATGGTCTGATCTGTCTTAATAAATCTATGATTCATCAACTTTGATAAACCATTTTTTAGTATGTGTATATTGTATTAAATACATTCCTTATTAAATAATTTTAATTATATTATTAAAATTATTTATTATATTATTTCAATCCATTATCGGACTGATATATTTTATTAGCACATCAACATTAATTATTATAAGACCTCCCAATGTGGTTAAATCAATCTAGTGAATTTAATTTATTATAAATATTGATAATATAAGTCTTTTAATTAATGTAATCAACCAAAGTAATAATTTACATATCCCATTTCTTGATTTCATTATAATCCATCAATAAAATATGACTGTATCTAATAAATAGGTCTTTTCATTTTGATTTCAACTGTCTTATGGCTCTTATTAACGAATTCTTTATTATGACAGAAATCAAATGAAATTTGTTATTTTAAATAATCATTCAAATATTTCTTATGAAATCATATTTATATGTTTTTTAATGTAATTATAACTTTGATGGACAACAACCCTTTGATTAATTTCATTCTATTCCAATAAGTTGATGAATCATGTTTTATGATCACTGAAAACTATAAATATATATTTATGTTTTTTTATTTCCTTATGATGATTATGTTATCATTAAACCTCTTAATAATATATAAATAATTAAATATATCATCATATTCCAATATTCACAAATCTTAGACACACTCAATAGATTGTTACTTAGCCCATCTATATAATTAATTTCTCTAGATCAAAATAAATTCAATAAATTTAGTTCTTATGACTCCTTTCGAATTTATTTTTCAAGAATTTAAAATAATAATATCCATTCCATCATACCATTGGATATCCTTAAAGATATCTTTATCCCTTTTTATATGTTATGACAATCCTGTATATAATATCCAACTGTTTTCTTCTTATAATGCTTTTTATGTATCATCAACCACCAAATTATTATATTGATTACTCTTCAGGATTGATTTTTAGATTTCAGTAATATTAAACTAATATATTATTATTGATAGATATTTATTGTCAATGTGTCTTTGTGGATCACACCTCTCACAATTATTCCCATGATTAAAATAACAATTATTCCATTTCACGTTTATTTTTATATATTCTCCCAGTTATCCTCTAATGAATTCGTATTTATTTTATCTTCATTTGGGTAAACTATTTGATTAATGGATGAATATATTATATAATCATACTTATTATATTTCCACAAACACTCCAAACCACAAAATGATTCCCTTAAATTTAAATTTCCATAATAAAGTATAGTCATCCGTAAAATAAAATCATTGATTCTTTTTCTATTATTTCATATTTCTGTTCTAAATAACCAACACATTATTAGGTCCATCCTTCTCAATCTAATATTTTACAATATTTTATGATTGACTATATTTATTTTTCCACAACCCATTGATGTTTTTAGACTCCAACGTCATCCCTTGAGATAATAATGGGTGTTTTACCATTCCATGGAAAAATAAATCACTTTAGCTTTATGATTTTTTAGTTACACCTTTTTTATTACAATATCATGCAAAAAAAATTATTTATCATGATTCTATAGAGTAATACACATGATAATTTGTAGAATTGATACTATTTTTTTCATACATAGAAAAATATTCAAATTATCGAAAATAATTCTTACAATAATTCATTGAATAATCAAAGAGTTTATTGCTTCCAATATTGACACCATTAGTAATTTCACTAATTCAAATTTATAATATATATTTATAATAATAATATTTACAATATTGTCACATTAATTCAGTATTTCTTAGAGATTTCTTATCATACTATCAAACACAATTTACATCACATAAATCTTCATAATATTTTTCACCTCAATACACTTCATTAATAAATATTTCCCAATATGAGATACATTATTTTATATCTCCATATACTATTTTATGTCAAAATAAAAAATATATAAATCATTAATTGATACCCTTACGGTGACTCCCCATCAATATACTCCTCTTCAAAACAAAAAGTTTATTTCATTATATGGATCATTAGTCTTATATTAGTTTTAATAACATCACCAAGTACATTATCATATGAATCCAATTAGTCTATTTTATTTTACATAAAAAATATAGAACATAATGTCATGTGAAAAAGATCATTTTCATTCATGAATTTTTCTATCCATTCCCAAAAAATAATTTCGTATCAATTGAGTAACTAACACATGTATTCACCTATATAATTTTTCAGAATAATAATAAAATAAATTTTTTTTTACATTTAGTGGAAACTGGAAGAAAAATATCTAGGCATAACATAATTGAAACAATAAAATGATATTTGTTCCTTTTTATACCTTTATTCACTACATATGGTAACACCATGTTATATTGAACTTTTTTGGTAAGATGTGTGCATATTGTAGTGAATGTGTTTTATTTTGTTGTCCAATAAAGGGAAATATCATCACATTGAAATAGTTGGTGATAAAACTCACAATCATAATCATGAATATAAGAAACAAAATTCATTAGAATGCCTGATAGATTATATGGAATTTTTCAGGAATACCAGATTCATCAGTGTCAAAATGGGTCCAGAGGGTAAGGTTTAATCAGAATGTGGAAAAGTATAATGCCTAGATGAATTCAATAAAAACTATAAGATGTGTTTCTAAAAATGAAGTTATCATAAATCATGTGTGTTATGTAGAACAAATTATTCAATCATTATGAAGGATTGGTGGAGAGGAAGTTCTGTAAATTGGTTTGAGGTTTGGTTGGAAATAATATTGACAGTGGAAGGATGCAAAGTAATGATACTTTATATTATAATTCATATGATAATATACTAATTTATTTTTTCAAAAAATCGTAATTATAAGCATGATATTGTGAAATAAGACTGTTAGAGTTTTCATACCTCAGTTCATCCGTGCAAGAACACCAGATGTTGATGTTTTTTATGAATATGAGGGTTCCATCATAATTTGATAAGAATAAAATGTTTTTTTTCAGTAAGACCAATAATAACCAATATAACAATCTTGGGAGAAAGATGTTGTTAACAATTGATATTTCTACTGACACTAATCCAGTAGTCGTAGTGTGCAATCGATTATTAGCGTAAACGTAACATAGATCATCAAATGAGGTGATGGATTCATAAAAGGAATCAAAGGTAAAAACATTTGTGGAATAGTTTCAATATGTAGATGTTTATACAAGTGATAAATAAGTAATTTTAATGACTAATGAATAATTTGATTAGAGAAAAGGCAACAATATAGTCAACCATATTCATTTGGTTTAATTTTTTGTGTTGTGTGGGTCAAGAATAATAGAATAAATCTCATTATTCTTCAATAGGGTCAATAGAAATAGAAAAAATGTTGAATGTATTTATAAAAAAAGTGCAGATTCATCAGACTTCTAGATGTAGTGATCCATCGGAGTTTTACAATGACATGCCTATCTAGGCCAAGATGACACAAATAAAAGTCATAAAATGTTATAATTTATCATATGTAAGATTATTATTATAAATAAAATAATAAAATACAAATTGAATGATGATGTTGAAAATATTTTTAGGAATGTGGGTTGACACTAATGCTAAAGCATTATCAAGTATGTCTAGAAATCATTTAATATCCAAATATGTTTTTCGTAGAAATTTTTAAAAGTTTTTTCTATTAGTTTAGACAAAGAATCTTATTCAGAATACTTCAACTAAAATATACTTGATAGTGGGTTAAAAATTTTCTAGTGACCATATGTCTTCATCGTAATAAATAAATTGGAATGATTATCATAATCTAACTAATGAATGATTAGATAGACTAAAGCGAGCAGATATTGGGAAATGATTTGAGATGTTTGGATAAGAATCAAGAAGTGTTGAAATGTGGTTAGGAATTAAAATAATTTACTGAAATTATATCAGAATTTTATTTGTCATAAAATTTGGTTATTTGGAAAAAACTCATATTCCCACATAACCCATTAATGGTGGACCTATAAATGGATAGAAGTACACGGTTCTTTCTAATACATTAGAAAACTATTAAGATATCAATAAATATTTATAATCTCTAAATATCCTGGGGGAAATATTTTCTAGATAAATATTTCATAAAAAAATTTATTTAAAGAAGAAGTATATGGAATTTTTTTTTCAGAGGTTATCTGATCAGATTGATCCAGCATACCATGTAATTGGGTTGAGATTTCAGGACTCAGACAGATGGAGTATGGAACTTTTTCAGTGGAATTCAGGAAATTCATATTTACAAACTAAGAAAATTAGACCGAGGAATTGAACTAGGGTATCCGATCGAGAATCATTAAAATCAATATAGATGTTCTTACATGATGTTGTTTTTGAAATTGAATTTTTTTAGGATTGTATTTGTGAATGTTGGCAAGGAATCATAGTAATAGGGTTACAAGTTATTTGTGAATTTTTATTAAATTTTTACACAAACTTATATTAAATAATTTCATGTGACGTGAAGGACATGAATTGTTTTATTGATCATAGTACTACACATGTTTATGGGAATATGCTACTTGTTGTATCAAAACACACAATTTTGTGTGTGGATTTTGTGTTATTAAATTGTTTAAAAACCATTTCAGGAATATAACTAGTCGTTTTGAGGAGGGAACCATGTCAATTATTATTTTTATGTGCATTGAGATTATATCTGTTTTCAGAATAGTGAGAATAATCTAACAAGTGGTTAATGGTGTTACAAATTAATAGAAATGCAACGGAAGGAGAAATCGTTGATTCCCCATCCCCCAATTAGTGATACACTGTTCATGGTTTGGAAATATCACATTTTATTAGGGATATGTTTCCCATGTTTTACTATTTTTGATGATTTTAAATAGATTTATTTATATAAAATATCAAATTTTTTGATTAATAAGAGAATCTCGATAATTTATGATAAGAGGTATCATATATGGAAAATGTAGAATGATTCTTTATCTAATATCTATTGGGTATGATTTCCATGAAGCTGAAATAAAATTATTCTCTCTTATTTATAAATATTTTCATCTCGCATCTATTGACATGATGAATCCTAAGAATTATGGATGTGCTAATAATTCTTTACGCTCCTCACATTCTGAATGTTATTTTTTAACAGTAAAGGGAGTTGTTGGTGCAATTGGTATCTAGGATTAGTGATGCACAATTTAGAAGGAAATAAAAACATGATGAATGACATGCTATAAATCAGGAGGCTGATGTATGAATATCTCAAAATGGGAGAGTATGATTCTATTAGTGACTTATTTATCAGGGTGAATGACATTTTTATCACTATAATATTTCATTGTGATTTGTTAGTTGATTATATTATTTTTGAAAATTTAATAGAAATTTTTATTGACATGTTTTGTTCCCAATTTTCTTTAATGGAAGTTAGAGATCCTTATATATTATCTCTAGATGATTTTTATATTACTCTCATCACTTATTAAGTGCCAAGATTGAAATATATGAATGGAATAGTGTTTTTAGAGAAATTCCCTTCACGTTTTCATGGAAATGAAAATCTAAGAAGGTTATTGATGAAGAATAATTTTCTAAATCTAATTCCGAAAATGAGGTCTATAAAAATATTTAGGAATTTTTATCCATTTTTTTTAAAAATTTACTAAGTAGAGAAGATAAATATATGGTGAAACATATATTGAAATGTTTTTATTGTGGATCCATTGGAAATTTTTCATCTAATTTCACTCAAATTAATAAAGAGTGGGATATTAATGAATTTAAAATAAGGATAATATGACAAATGAAGAAATATAGTTATAAAGATAAATATTATTTTTAAGGGAATGATAATATGTTCCCCAAATTTAATAGTATAACGTTTTTTCAAAATATGGCCAATAATGTGAATATGAAGATAATTTTGAAATATATATTGAGAAGGAAAGAGATAATACATTCATTATAATATTTAACAACACTAAGTTTACAGGTAGTAGATATGATGAAGAATAAGAATCTCAATTATAATTCCATTAGATAGAAGAAATAAAATAATTTTTTAGAATTATTTAAAGTCATGAAAAATAAATATGGAAGTTGGAAAAAAAATTACTCAAAAAATAATCATTATTGTTTACATGATTAAAATTTAATGATGGAAGAAGAGATTGATGAGATGAATAAATATATTGGGAAATAATATAACAAAAATGAGCATATGCATGTAATATTGAAGGTAAATGAAGAATAGTTGTAATTTTTCAAACAAAAAATTTTAAAAGATAAAAAGATGGTTACAAGTTTCAAAGGGTCTATATCTGAATTTGATGAAGTCTTCTGAAATAGAAAAATTGAGAATGATAAAAAAGATACCTTCAAAGGTTGTGAAGAATGTTGAAATTATTTATATATCTAATAATGAATTGAAATTTATGTATGTGCAAAAAACAAACATCTTGGATAATTAAAAAGAAACTAAAAATACTTTGATTATAAATTTTTTGACAACATCATACACTGATATGGGTGAAATGAATATTGAACTAAAAAAGAAGACACTATGTGATAACAGAAAGGTTGGTGGTAAAAAAGGATCATATTAGAAATATAATAAGGATACAATGAAACATTCTAACAAATTAGATGAATATGGAATAAATAGAGGTAAATATTTTTTCTATGGATACAACTAATATTTTGGATTAATCAAAAACATTACAACTATTCCCTATATTTCATAATGCAAACTTTTAGGGGGATTCATTCTTCTAAAAGGAAGAGAACTGAGAAGGTTGGTGTGAATGTTGAAAATAGATTCCAACCATTGGAAAATAATAACATAATATGAGATCAAATTGTACAACTAGTAGAAAATATCCTTTTTTGAGTGACATAAATTTTTTTTTAAAATATCTGAAATGTTGTATGTGAATAAAAATAAATGAAAGGACAAGAGAAATTTTCTAGAAACATCTCTCAAAGAAATATTAGGATAACAACCTTGATTCTGGGTAAGTTGGTGTTATTCTCATATGAAAGGAGATTCAAAATTATAGAGAATGTGAAATAAATTAATAAAATAATAGTGAAATTTTCTGACAACAAATCCCTCTAAATCACATGTATTCTATCTTCTATTATTGGGGATGAAATGTTAAATTGTTATAAATAATTATTTTTTGATTGGATGAAATGAAAATTCTAATTATTTCACAACATTGTAATGATGGAAACAATGTTATTTTCAAAAAAGTTGGGATTGTTATGAAAATATATGAAGATAGAAAGATAGTTAGAAGAGTCTAACATACCAAATGATATATGATCTTGTTTGGTGAGGTTCAAATCATTATTTACATAAGTATGATAGAATAGAAACTGGTGTGGCATAAAAGCTATAGGAACTTGTGTTAGAGAAACATGGTAATGATATCAAATAGAATATGTGTCCATGGAATTCATGATATGTCATCAAATAGTTATTGGTGTTACATAATTTTTCATAAATTAAATATTATGAACTCTGTACATAAGAAACATTACATTTTATAAAAATAATGTAAAGAAATTATTAATTATGATATCTATTGGATAATGAGAAAATAATTAACTCATAAGGATAAGTACATAATCACTTCCATTGATTAATTTAATCATATTACTTTTGTAATGTATCTGAATCAATAGTTAGATTATATAAAAATGACTAAAATCATCTAGGGGTAATATTTTAATGAATGTGATAATTTAGTGAACAAGTATTTTAAAGAATGTGGTGGGAAATATAAAAATAATTAGTTTCATATATGTCTTCATAATAATGGAATTTTTCATGAGTTTAGTAAAACATACACTCCTAAAAAGTGGCGTTACTAGTATAAAAAATATAATTTCACTTGAAATGGGATGAATTATGTTACTTAATCATGGTCTCTCTCATTACATTTGGAGGATATCCATGATAAATGATGTTTATATTCAAAATATATTTTCTTATTGTCCATGTAATGAAATGAATCTATCTGAAATGTTTTATTCTAAAGGATTATATTTTAAAAACTTATAAGTTTGAGGGAGTTCATTCATTATAAATATGAAAGGTAGAAACTATAGAATGTTTTATTAGAAAGGTAAAGACATAATTTTTTGGCTACACTCCAAAAGGAGGATATATATATGTATGGAATAATATATGGGAATATTATTTCACTATATTTATGTGAATGTCATATAAAAAACTATGAAATGTACTAAATGAAAATTTTCATATAAAAAAGATGAACCAAATGAATGAATATTTATTGAATATTCTGATAACGATTAAAAATAATTCCATTTCTACTCACGAAATAGATTCAGATTCTATAATTTTTAGTTAGGATGAAGAATCACAAACCTCTTCCTAGTCTATGGATGATAGTGGAAGAACAAAACATTATTATTGAATGAAATAAAAATGTTCAAATAAGAAGAACATCAAAATCTAATAACCAAAAATCATTGAATTCAACTGTTGAGTCCGAATATGGTAATGAATCTTTTGAGAATCTGGAATGTGTTCAAGTTAAGAATGATGATCTGGAACATATTGAAATGAATTCCACATTGGAACCTGAACCTAAACCTAATGAAAAAAATGTTATGCGTAAAAGTGGATTTCTAACTAGATAAATGAGGATAGGTAAATGACAAGAAAAAAACCTATATTACTATGAAAATCATAATAAAAAATTAAAGGAATTATTTTTTATGAGAATTTTTCATCAGTAGAAATGTTAGAAATATTAAAAATATTTAACTTTTTTCTAAAAATTTAATTTAAAAAAGATTTTTGATGGACGTGTTTTCCACATTTCGATACGGGGATCTTGATAAAGAATTTTATATTGAATAACCACATGTCATTGATGTTGGTAAGGATGAATTTTAGGTGTGAATGTTGAATTAATAATTGTTTGTGATAATGAAATCTCTAAGTCCATGGTATTCCAAATATGATACATGCTTATAAAAAATGGAATTTATGTATGGAATGTTTGTTAGTAATCTATACATCAATGTATGTAGAGAGTTAAACCTCATTGTAAATGATTTTATTTATGAAATTATATTTCCTTGGAATGATTAATGTACTTTTGAAATATTTTCAAAAGTGAGGATTTTATTGAGATTTCTGTGATAGATTAAATTAAATAATTTCCTCAGTTACAAATTTCATAAACGATAAAACACATATTTGAAAAAATAAGAAACAGAAATTTGTTTCAAAAGAATATTATTATATTTAACATATTTATAATATTAGAATTTAAATTTTGAAACAAGTTTCAACACCAATTTCAATGGGAATAGTGTTAACTAACTATGAATGAAGACAATGAAGTGGACTCTAAAGTGTTTCAGATGATAATTGGATGTTTTTTTGTATCTGAATGACTCAAGAAAAAAATTATTTGGGATTTTACATTACATTAATTATTTTATATTTTCCAATATAATCTCATTTATTGGCTAGAAAAAAAATACTATTATATATAAATGACACAAATTGTTTGGAATTGGTATCGAAAAATTAAAACTTATTTAAAAGATTTAGTATTCAAATGCTGATTGGGTATGAAAATTTGATGATAGAACATCCAAATCTGGTGGAATTTACATTAGAGGAGAAAATTTTTGTAAGTTAGATGAATAATAAACAAAATTATATTCACTCTTGGAGCAATCGACACTGAGTATTCTTCTTTCACTAATGCCTCTACAGAACATATGTGGATGAAGACTCTCTTTGAAGACTTTATGGTAAATGTTATGGTACCCGTGATCTTTTCATTCGATAAACAATGTATCGTCAACCCTACATAAAACATGCTGAAATATTCTTTTTCAAAATATATTATCATCTTGTACCATTCACCAATGATCATATGAAGAAGAATAACTTGAAGCAGGATTATGTTCCTACACCAGAATAGGTTGTTGAAATTTCTGCTAATTTGTTATCAAAGGATATGTTTTATAATATTATTTTGGAAAGAGGGATTATAATTATTTATCAACCATTTTTATTTATTATTTATGTCCATACTATAATTTTTTCATTGTATTCTGTTTTGAATGGTTTTTTCTTAAATCAATCCATTGATATGCGATAAACCTTTTAAGGAAACATGTTTGTAAGGGGATTTGATTCTATGCATTGACACCAGCATGTAACTGTCTCAAAATCCTCAAATAGTGTTGTAGTGGTTGTAGAAATCATTTTATTATACGTATGTTTAAGATTTAAATAAATAAGTGATGAAAATATGAATAATTTTTATGAGTCGCTACTTTTGGACAACATGAATTTTCTATCAATGATAATAATTTCATACAATGATTTTTTTTGGTTGGATTAGAATCATTGATATGTAACACATATCTTGCGGTTAAAAAATTCAATTAATATAGAACATTATTTGGAAACAAAATACAATGTGTGATATTGTTGGGATAATTTTGGAAAGATGTTTTTTGGGAATGTAGATTGATTTTTTGGGGAAAGTGTTGTCTTTTGTAGTCCAATTAAATGAAATCACCTTAATTTATAACAGTTTATTATCATTATCCCACTAATAATTAATAAAATTTGTTGAAAAAATAATTAGGAATGACTATTAGTTTTAAGGTTGTTTTCAAGAATAAAGGGTTCATCAAACTCTCATTCAGTCTGAAATAAGAGGTTGAATTGGAATGATTAAAAGTATTAGAGGCTTAATAGATTCGATGTAAATCTAGAGATTTTTTTTCAAATACTTGAGTTATCATAAGTCCTGTTTTTTTTGTGAAACATTGTATTCATCCATTTTGAAGGAAATGTTCAGAACAAGTTCAAAAAATCAGTTTTAGGATTGATTGGAATAAAAAAATTAACTGGAAGGATATGAAGTTATAATACATTCGGTTATATTTTAGACAATACAATGTCAATATTAATTGTTCTCAAAGTCATGAGTAAGTCTTGATTATAAGTAATTTTTCAATGTATAATGTTAATGATATCCTATCTCAATTCATCAGTGAAAGATTTCATGATTGTGAGTTTTTTGAATATTATGATATTTTTTCAAAAAGATTATATATGAAGATAATAGTTTCTAGTTATACCATTAGGTAACAAGATAAAAACTATCATATAAAGATTGTTTTAAAGAATGATGTGTATTTTAACACCACTTCATCTTATGTGTGATTCTACTCATCATTAGATTAAACGTCACAAAAATAATTAAATGGAGTGATGCTGGAAAAAAGTGAATCAATGGAAAAAAATTATGTTTTATAATTTTAGTATATATAGGCTTTTGAGGATAATGAGAAATATTTTGTTTTAAGGAAATATTAAAAATTGGATAAGAGAACAATCAACATTTTAGTCAACCATTTTCATCATGTTGAATTGTTTTCTTCATTTGGGTATAAAATTTAATAAGAACTATGGTTTGTTATCAATTGGTTCAAGAGAAATAGAACAATATTTGTGATTATATTTATCAAATGGGTCAACACTAATAGAACTATAGGAGACACTAATCCATAAATTTGAGCTAGATTCTGATCTTTCAGGTACAATCTCACACTGATATAAGTCTTTAGAAACTGGTCTTTGTGGGATATAAAAGCATTGGGCTAAAATAAAGAAGAAAAGATGAATTTTTTGAATCATTTTCAAAATATTTTCTAAAAAATGGATGAAGTTGATGAAATAGTATTTCCAAAGAAGAGGGGTAATCATTTGATGTTGTAACTATGCTTATGGCGGAAATTTCTCAATGTTTTTTCTCTATCAGTTGTTATGGAGTGTCCAAATGAGAATACATTAGTTATGATCTATTAGAACATGGTTCAAGATAATTTTAGTTACTATATGACTTTATTAAAATGAAGAAATTGGAATTAAAATAAAAATAAGATTTCATAATCATTATAAAATCTAATGTAAGATGATGTTGTGAGATGACTAATGATTTTTTTATTAGAATAAGTATGAGATTATAATATTTGATAATGATTATGAAGATTCTAAAATGTATGTCAAATTTTATTTTTTATGAAATTTAGTAAGCATGAAATATTTTTAGATTTACTCCTAAACCATTTATCACCCATCTATAAATGGAAGGAACAACATGATACATTTTGGATGCAATAGAAAACTATTCACATGTGGACTAAGAAATATAATCCCTAAATTTCCACTAAGGAGGAGATTTTGGAAGAAGTTTCACTAATGAATTTTTCGTAATATAAGATGAAGAAGGAATATTTACTTTATTGGTTATCAGATTGGATTTATTATTCTGGTAGTGAAATTAAACTGGGATTTCCATACTAAGACTAAAGCAGTTCTAAATTTTTTAGTTAAATTCTATTATTTATATTTCACCACTAAGCCAATCAGGATGAGGAATCCGAATGGTGTATTATACATATAATCATTATAAATTCAAGAGAATTTCCTACGCAGTTATAGATATGAATATTATTAATTTTTTTGGAATATTATAATAGTGAATTTTGACAAGGTATCACAATAACTAGTTTTAAATCAATGGGGGAATCATTCTTACTAGGTTACACAATCTTTTATTTCAGCATTTCTTGATACATGAAGTACATGCAGGTTTTTATTTTTCCAAGAGATATAATAAAATTATGTAAATATCCTAATTATTTTATCTACAAAAAAGGATTACTTTCGATTAGATTGGGTTGTTTTAGAAAGTTTCCAAACCATACCGAAGAAAAATCTAATCTTATTGAGTAGTGACCCTTGTACATATTTCGTACTCATGTAGATGATTGATTGGTATTGTTTTTTTAAAATTGATAACTCCCTAATTGTATCTGAAGGTTCTTTCAAGGAAAGTAAAATTAAATGATGAATCTATCATTGACTCACCAACTTCCCTCAATGTGATATTTATATTCTGGTTGTGAAATATAAGTATAGGTGTCGTGAACATTAATATGAATTCAATGATATTTATTTATTTATCTTTTGAATCCAATTCATCCTCATGAGGTATTTTAGTTTCAATATTTCTTAATCCTTTACCAGATTGAGTGTAGCAACCATTTTTTAATTTCATGGATTAGTTATATCTAACACCTTTTCATCTAAAATTTGATCAAGATATTTTTGACATAATGAATGGAAAAAATAAATATATTAATCCAAAATAAAATATAATAATTCATTTAGTTTTTGGAAAGAATAAAAAATAAGATTCTTCATAATGGTAAAATGTTTATGAACATATCCATAACATTTTATTGAGTGAAAAAGTTTGTTTACACAAATTAATAACTCGTCCATTTATTTATCTTCATTATTTTGAATATATTATAGTTGATTATTATGTGATTATAATTGAATTACCATTTTTTATTGTCTCACTATTTTATATCATAAGGTTTTCTATAAATTAAATTTATTTTTTTGGATCCTATAAATCATTTAAATTATTTTTAAATGAAAGATGAGAGTTTTTTTATACACTGTCACATTATATTAAAAATTATCCTTATCTGATCAGGTAAATTTATTCCCAAAATTTGTTCTATTCACATTATTCATAATTATTTTTATCTAATTTAATCGATGAGATTCAACATTTCATACCATTAACAATATTATAGAACAAATTATTTTATGTAAAAATGTAAACACCCTTATTATAGATAGAGTTCATTCTCTCCCTATAAAATCCAAATGAAAATGTATATGAAATATCAATACCTCCTATCCTTGGGAACAAAATTTTCCCAGCTATCACATGAAGGTATGAAATTAGTGACGAGTTTATATTGATATCCTTTAGAGAAAACTCATTTTTATTTCACATTAAATTTCATAATAATGAATAATGAAAAAAATTGAAATGTGTTTAAATCAATGTGACCAGAAACACTATAATAAATTTTAATCTCAATACATTTATCTTAGTGAATAAATCTAGGAATGATAAATAATACCAATCATAAATGAAGTGATATATAGAATGATTAATATTACACATGACATATGAGATTTAAAATTGTTACACTCTCTTTTTATAATGTGAATCATGAATCATGTCAAATGGTATTGATCATGTTGTCTATGTTATTATCATATTATTAAATGAAATATGGAATGTATTATGAAGATACCCATGATTTCCCAATATAAGAATGTGTGATGTATGAGTAAACGTGTTGATCCATCTTCTATTTTACTTTTCATGTCTCATTACTGTTGGATAACGTGTGCTTATGATTATTCTCCAAGAAAATGGAAAAATAATCTCTTAAATTCTCCTTATATATTATATTCATCTATCTCATTATATATAATTTATTCAGTGAAATTTTAAAAAAAATTCATAATATATATTCATTAATTCACCATGGTGTACTATGTTTCATATAATATTAGTACCTCTTCATAAGGAACAATCTAAAAACCATGGTTGGATAAAATTGAATAACTTATTTCATTTGTGTCTACTTAGCTCTAATTGACTATGTCTTTGTCTTATTTGAAAACATGGTGATTGAAAACATAAAATTTTACTCATTATATCCTAAATAAAAATGGCCATCGTCACTATATTTTTCCTCCTAATCGTTGTGTACAATATTTTATCCTCTAACCACAATTTTAACATGCTAAATTTTCTCGTATCATCTTATATAGATATTTCAATGTAATATATTAACTATAAAAAACCAAAAAAATCACCTTAATATCTGTTTCAATCAGTTATAATTACATAATTAAAATAAACAAAAAATAATGTGCCATCTCCATGGATTTCAACCAGACATGTAATCGATTACGTCTATAAAAAAGATCGTTTTTATCCATCTTTTTTAGGTTGTTTCATCCCACATTCCATGACTTATTTTATCATACACCACTGCATATATTTTATAATATCATACATACATCATTAATTTTGATCAAAATTATATATTATAAGAATCCATGTAACATTTAATAATGTTAATTATTAATACAACATAAAATACTTTTAAAACTCTAGAATAAATTACCTCATAAAATGATTAATTCAATGATATCACTGGAAGATTACTATAAAAAACATATCATTCGATAGAATTATATATTTCTATGTAAACCATCTCTCAATTTAACTAAAAATTCTATATTTACCAACTCTCAATTGAGATAATATCATTATTTCTATTTTCAAATTTCATAATTTTACTTTATTAGGATTATTGTATCTTAATGTGCTCATCAACCATGCATTAGTCTTCTAATATTGTAATTTAATTCAATGGTTCCTTAGAGAATGACCAAGACGCATTATATTGTGGTCCCATTCCATTATTCCATTATTCATTAAAGTTCAAAATCATGATAATAATTCACCCACATTTTATTGTGCCCCTAATTTCCCCTTCTGGAAAACATCACACTTCTTTTATTGTTAGAGCCATGAAACATGGGTGGAATTGTATTTTGACCAACTAGATGATAATTTTTTTATAATGGTATTGTTATTCTCAAGATAATACACTTATCATTGGGTTTCTATTTTGTGTGTTTTTGAGAAGTACAAATTTTCCTAGATATTTTAATTGTTTAAATAAATACTATTTACTCCCACATGTGTGAACATAAATAAATACTAAATGGAACATCATATAAGAAATATGAAATTACAATGGAGTATGAGATGGGATGCTTTATCCAAGATAGTTATAAACTAATTTTTGGTTCTATGCCCTTATTCGAGCCAATTTATGTGTAATTATTTGATTTAATGGGGATTATTATTTTCACACTCCAATTATTCTATCTCTCATTCACATGTGATAATGGGGCCTCCTCCCACTGATTGACATCACTAGATCATGAAGAGTGAGTGGGGGATCTATTTCATGGTGGTTGATCTAAGCTGGATCAAGGTTCAATGCCGATGGAGCATGTATCTAATCCCTAAGAATTGGAAATTCAAAATGATGTGGGGTGAATTGTTTATGTTTTTTATACCACATTAACATCCAAGTCATTTACAATCTATTTTTTTAATTTTTTTCTATCTATGGGTGTTTAGAGACACGTATTGGATTAATTTACGGAGAATCTAAGGTTTGGGTTAATTTTCAATAGGTTTTTAGCAAAACTCAGGATCACATGGTATGTAGTTCATGAATAATTATAAAATGTTTTTAATTTTGAAAATAATAATACAATTCCTGTATGGATTTTGGTCACATGGACACACCTAGAATGTTCACTGATACATGACTCGATATATGTTCCAATTCATGGCCATGTATTATGTCAAGCACTCGATATGTAGCAGTACACACAAAATTTGGATTAAATAAAAAAACATAATACAAGTTAAATTAATAGATATCCTTTTTGTTTTAAATAAATTTTATGCTTGGAAATTCCTTGTACAATGAATGTAAAACCCAATTTTGGCAATCGTACATGCCCACAGCTAGTGTTGAGTTTATAGATTTTCCAAACAAAGTACTATGTCATCTACCTTCCACCTTGAATATTTTTTAGTATTTTTCAATATTAAAATGTTTTTATGTAGGCATTTAGTGAATCCTAATTATCACTCCCTATGAAATTCTTTAGTGGGGTCTTATTTTCAATCAACGTCCAATAGGTTAGAGATTATGGGTCTATTGTGAATCATAGCCCCATGAAAAAAAATGAATGATACAAGTGATAAAGTTTAGAATAAATGTGATTTGTGATCCCCACTAGTATAATTGAAATACAATAACACCCAAAGAATTTATATATATTTCCTTTGAAATAATATTCATGTATTTGATATATTATACTGCTGGAATCTAAAAGTGTAAACGAATTATGATAAAATATAGATCTATACCGTAATCAATTTATTATAGGGAATGATTTAAATTATTCCTCATTTTGAAAAGTATTTATTATTGATTTATTAAATAATATTTTTTATTTTAATTCATAAAAAATATGAAACAAATTTTTTAAAAAATTTATTTCTTTCATCAGAAACATTTTTTCTTCAAAAATTATTTTTATTTTAATATTATCACATTAATGGTATTAATTTTTTAAATATTTAATAAATTTAAATTCATAAAAATACATTTCTTTTGAAAAAATATTATTGTAGTTAGATTAAGGGTTTATTTTTGGGATTTATCTAAAAATATTAAATTTTAAATAAATGTTTTATCATACTGATTATATATAAATCTATCTGCAATTCGAGTATTTACAATGGTGCATTTAATAAAATTTACATTCAAATTTTATTATTTACTTTTTTATGTAACATAATAAAATAAATTTTATTATAATCAACATTACACCTAATTTAGCTTTAAATACACTTTCATACTAAAACATGTAACTTTATTATAATTTTAATTATCGACATGTTTTACTGGTTTACTATAAATGTAAATTCTTCCAATTATAAGGATTCATTTTGAAAAAACGGATTTCATATATTTAATCCAAATAAAAAATATTTCATATTAATTTCAACATAATTTCTGTTAATTATAAATTATAACCAAGTTAAAAATTTATTACTATGGTTATGTTTAAAACAAATTTATTTTGTGCTTAAACAGGAGATAAATATGAGATTGAAAATTAAACCTTACAAAATCCTATTTTATGGAAATTTATCAAACCATTAATATCCTAAAATTTAATCATATTGTATTAGGAATAATTTGGACTGAGTGTGACATTTTTACATTTGATACATTTGAAAAATTACATGTTCATCCACTCCCTCCCTTAAAACGGTCTACCACCCCTCTCTTATTAACCAAACAAAAATCCTCCTAGATTAACTAAAATATGACCAGTTCTCCCATAAACATCCCTATCCAGAAATAAGAGGATATTATCATACTAAAATACCTTCTGAGGTTCGTTAAGAAAGGATATACATGATTTGTTTTAATGAATAGGTAATTATTCTTCCAACCACATTCAACTTATTTCTTATTATAAATCCACAACATATATTTTATTCATCATTAAAAAATATCTAAATTATCATTAATTCAATAAAATTTAATTATAATTATTTAACAACAACTAGATGCCCAATATTCATCGAAATGGAAACTAAATCAATGCTCATGTGTATGTGTGGACTTCCACCTCAACATAGAGATGTATTTCATTTTACATCAACACAATTTATTTTTGATTATTAAAGTAGTATTAATATATATATATTATTTTTATGACATTAATATAATTATTTAATATATTATCAATCATATTCCCTTCCGATATCAGTAAGATTGAATTATATCACAATTACGTACACGTAGACCACTTCCAATGCAGAGCGGTAAGATTAATTTTCCATTAAGACAACACATAGATAGAAATTATGATGGAATTATATATATATATATATATATGATATTGAAAAAATTATTATATTTATGTATTTATATGATATCATATATATATATATATATTCCTCTTTATGTACAATAATTGAATGAACATTCAGGTGTGTGTACAGACAACCATCTCCATGAATGACGTAATTATTTTGTTTTATATATACAATTTATGAATGAATATAAATATGTATATAATGGATATTTATGATATTTATAAAATAAATTAAATAATTAGATGATGTTACAGAGATCATTTTAAAGGATTGTAATTGCAGAACAACAATATTCAAGAAAAACAAAATTGTTAACAGCAAAAAAATAACAACATTCATAAATTATTTCTAATAAAAGGATGTTAAAAATCAATAATTGGATCATATATTATTTTATGATTTTAAATTTGTTATATTATATAATTTATATAAATTTAAATTTCTTATATTTGAGTCTGTAGATTGTACATAGTAAGTAGAACATATGGTATGGGATTCTCATCTCTAATTTATTTCTATGAGAAATAACTTATATTCAATAATTTTTTTCATTTTGTTGTGAATATGATACAGAGGAATTTATGTTGTTATAAATTTCACTAAAATTAGGTAGATTTTTCAATCCATATAATTATCTCTCTTTTATTAGGTACTGATTTAGAGATTAGAAAATTATTAAGTGTTCTTAGTCTCAATATTGTAACATAGAGACATGTTAGATGTTAAGCCCCAATATTATTTTATAAGAAATTAATACTAATCATTTTTCATTTAATATCATTAATATCCTTATTTTCATGACCTTTAATGTTTTATTTTATGTTATCTTTTCCTTGAGGTTATTAATCAAATGTTACTAATGAGGTATGGGGTTTATGTTATATTCTCATTTTAACCATGATTATTGATGCTTAAATTTACAAGGATGAAATTATTTCACCTCACTCTCCATAATATTATGAATTTTTCACTATTATATTTATACATTTAGATTATTAATTTATCATTCATCTTTTACCACTTAGTGTACATAAGAGACAAATAGGCTTTTTTATGAAAATTTTACATTATTTCCCTCATTAGTCATGAATTTAGTTATTATATGTAATATCATTATTATGCTAAAAAAATTCAAAATGACTAAGGGTTATACATTAATATTTGGGGGTTTTTGAATTGATATTAGATGGGATATGGATATATGATGTTTTTACAGTGTGAATTGTATATTCCAGATTTGAATTTACCCTGTGTGGAAACCTCGAATCCGTTATAAGTTGTAAAAAATGTTCATGATGTGAAAATTACAATTATTTCATGAATCGGGATATTTTTTATAATAATGGTGAAATTTTATTTATATTGACCATCATATATGTTCACATAAGGATTTGGTAATTCATGTAATGAAATGCCCCTATTTATATTGTATTTAATATGTTTTACACCTCATCCCTCTCCTGCATATCTTGAACATTATCCCCAAAACCCTGGGGATTCTTTTGTTGATTTTGGGTGACTCTATCTCTATAGAATTCTAAAATTATATCATAAATCACTATGTTTGTTGGTTTCTCAACGATTTGTATATTTCAAGGATCTCTTCATGTTCTATCTATTTCTATTTGTTTTGGAATACGGGTTGGCATGCGATTCTATGATCTATTGATCATGTAACAATTTAACAACAACCACATATAGACTCATTTTGATGTTTTCTCTCATAGGGCAATTATATTTTTCTTAGTGTTGTGGTGCATGTATTTGTGAGGTATATCATAACCAAAATACCTAATTTAATTTTTTTTAAAATAAATTGACTCTGATATGTCAGAATTAGTGTTAGGACCTATATTATTTGATATAAATTCTCATCCCTTTTTTGGGTGTATAGAACCCATCATAGTCAGTTTGAAATTAAATTTTGTTTTAATTTGATTCGTATCTATCCAATGATTAATAAAACATGAATTCAATTTATATACTAAATTATTTTATAAATGAATCCTACTAATTATTGATTTATTTAATTTTGTATGTAAATGATTTTTATTGAAAATATGTGGTTTATCATCATTTTGGAGAATGAAAATGTTTTTTTGAATAATTTTGAAAAGTATTCTGTAAATGGTTGTAAAATAATATTTTAAAAAAAATAATGGGTTCTATTAAATTATTTTGAAAATGGAAAACCCATTAAAATTGATTTGAAATATTCTACACAAGGGACCCTTGGGTATATAGATGGGTAGTGTAGTATGGTTCCTCATCCAGTTGTATTGTAAAGTTGATCACTTCCGAGTTTAGAGTTAATCTGGATGATATTTTCATAATAAGTCATCAGAACATGTTATTAAAGGATTCAAGGATACCATATATGGTGGGATGATCATTTCTGGATGACCTCTCCCATATGAAGGTATACTAATCATTGGGGAACGTGTTATAATCCAATAATCTGAAAGGAACTTAGGGATTCATGATTTTCACTGTTTTTTGTGGGTAAACCACCCTATATATAGGAATATTTTTTATGACATGATATGGTGTTTCTAGTGGTTCAGTATGAGGCACAACATTGTTTATTATATGTTACATTGTTACACCTAATAGAAGTTGAAGTAAGATCACCTAATTCCATCAGTTAGGATCTGGCCTCCAAAATTTATTTTTTTTAAATACAATGATGTATCCAAATACATTATTATTCGATTACATTGGAAATCATAAGGGAAGAATTATCTCTATGTCATTATTGATTTTTTGAGAAAATCAAAAGATTTATTCATATCAAGGACAGCACCATGGATGGTGAACTGGAAATGTACTACATGTAAGTGACTGTGAGGCTTGACGGGGTTGACTCTTCCATTGTACATAATATGAATCTCATGATTACTTATAGATTTAATATATATATCTAATAATTGATGGGTAATCATATCCTACTGTGTACATCATACCATCCACATGTGGATATTCAGACAGAGGTTGATAAAAATATCCTAGAGGATATTATTTTTTTAATCATGGATTTAAGTGGATTATATGATATTCATATGAAATTAGTTGATAAATCTTATAATAAAAGTTACATGTTTTCCATTTCATTGGCTCTATTCAAAAAATTGTATGGTTTCCTATATAGTTTATAACATGGTTGGATACAGATTGGTGAGGCCTCTCTTATAGGACCAAGTCATATTAAAGAGTTTTTAGTGAGTATTTAGGATATATGTTGACACATGGTTATATCATTGAGTAGTAATAAATATTATATTAATATTTTATGATTTAATTTGGTGTTTTTCATTAGGGACCAGGTCATCTTGAAAGTTTCACCTCGGATAGGTCATGATCAGACTGCGAATCATGGAAATATTAATCTTATATATGTTATTCCATTTTAGTTCATTGATAAGCATGGTAATGTTTCTTATTTTTAGGGATTACATGTTCATTTGACAAGTATTCATGATGCCTTACATATATATCATATCTCCTGAAGTACAATCTTGATATTTTCAGTTTTAAAGGCAGTAGAATATTTAGTTCAAGCTACAAGATTGTACTGTAGTTAAAACACGAGTGATAACTGAATCTCATATAAAATAAATACATGGGATGTATACACTATTGGTAAAACATATTTTGAATTATATATAATATTCTCAAATAACAGGATAATGTCAATCATCGGTGTGATGGTAGTGTCCTCACTTATTTCTGGACATTTCACCTCTAGACTTAATTTATTTCAAAATATAATCCTATGTTGGTGATAATCATAACATCCTTTTAAAATATATTATTTCTATTAAATCATTATGTAGTATAATTTAAAAAGTTAGGGTTTGTTAGAGGTGGCATTGGGGTTTAAGAAAATACATGGGCAGGGAAAAATTTACAATAGCTGGTTCACACCATGAATTATATATTAATTATAGGAATTGAACTAGGTGAAAAGACATGAATATGTTTTTGGGGATCGACAACATCCATGTGGAAAAAATTATATACATATCATGAACATGGATATTTTGTTTTTAAATAAATGTGATGAATTTCTTGCTATAAAATCCATTATGAAGGATCTAATCATGAAATTTTGATTTTTGTTGTGAAACATCCATGATTCATGTTGACTTAAGTCTGTTGTGGCAAATTTCTTGTGAATATAGTATTTTTGGACTTTTCCAATAGTCTATCTGATATATGGGTTAGTTTTTTTCTCCACACATTGTATGTATGATTATTCTCTCTTCATTTTTTGTATTTCACATGGTTTTCGAATTTTTTCAAGGATTAATTTCTTGGATTTATTGATCATCTGACCATTATTCTATAATCACTCCAACATAAACTAATCCATTATCCCTAGAGACTAGTTCTCTTGTCAGTTGGGATGTGGTGCATATTCTTTATAAGATATATGTTGATCTACCTTCAATGTTGACTCTTTTTTCAAAATAATTAAATAATAATATATGATAATTTATGTTAGGTCCTATATTACATACAAATTTGTTCACATCCATTTTTGGTGGGTTTGGATTTTGTCACAAATTGTGTGAGACCTATGTTTAAGCTATGTTATTCCATATCTAGTCTATGATTAATGATCATTAATAAATTTTTTTTTACTAAATGAGTTTACAAGAATATTAATTGAGTTATCATTGAGTTTAAATGTGTTTTTGAGAAAATTTGGGCTTCCCCTAAATTAACTGAATGAAAATTTATTTTCATATCATTGTGAAATGGATTGAGAAATAATTATTAGAATCGTGTTCTTGATAATCAGTGGGTTGATTTGTATTTTTCTGAAATACAAAATCACATTGAAATTTAATTGAAATATTCCGAAAATTTGATTCATAGGTATATAGGAGTAAGGTGTAGTATGTGTCCCTTTACATTTATACTGTAAGTCATTCACCATCTATAGTGTTCCTATGTTCTTTAGAATATTATGCATGGTTTCTAAAAACTTGATATAGGAACATTTATTTGATTGAGATTGAGTTATGAATGACCTATGAAGTCTGAAATTATGTCTTCCTTGTTAATTTTTCCTTTTTATATTGGATTTTTATATCATGGATTAAAATGAGATGTAAAATTTATTGAATTATTTATATTGTTATTGAAAATATTTTCATTTAACTATTTTACCTAGGCCTGTCAATGATATGGAGAAGGGAAACTGTTTTACCTGGATTTTGATATTTAAATATTTAACATTATATAATTCCAATATTTCATTTTATATCTGAATACTATGATTTTTTTTCTGATGATTGATTTTGAAAACCTATGTAGGATCCCACAATTCCTATTTATATAATAACCAACACACTCAATTGGGGTTTTGAAGACCATAAATTAGTAATCCTAGAAGTGGAAAGCTGATTCACTGAGGTGGAAATGTTTTTGTTAGATGGGTATGTATAGCTGGTGGTGAGATGGTAGTACATGGTCCATATATAACAATGTGATACTATTGTAATTTTTAGGATATCCTTATGGTTTTTAGAAAACATGTTATTTGGTTTATTTTGGGGTACTTTTGGTGTTTAATGTTACCATTTTCATTCATTGATTTGGAGTTTTTTCTAGTTTTTCATTTCACTTATTTATATGTCATGTATATTGTTTCATGTTTGTAAAAATTAGTCATATTTATTGATATTTTATTCTAGGGAAGTATTTTCCACCCCATGTGGACCACTAATTCCATTCGAGTCTTATTGTGGTTCAGTTTAGATTCTAGTTGGATCGGATTTTCATGTCAGGTCATGACATTCCATGTCCATTATTTAATTAAAAACATTTATAAATGTTTTTAGTATTCTACAATTATTGTTAAATTTTTTTTACACATGTTATAATTATTATGAAATTTTTTCGTAGGAATATTCTAGTAATTTTTTGAATGAGTTTCTTTTTACTTTTTACTAAAATTAATGAAAGGAATATTTGTTCTAAATTACTCATTGTGAATTTAATGTCCAATTTTAATGAGTGTTTAATACATTGAATCATTGTTTTTATGTTTCTATAGATAATTTGAATGAAACTTTTATTCTAAATAATTTATAAATTTCCATATTTTAAATAAATAACATAATGAAAATGTTATTTTCCCTAAAAATGATCCTTGTGATATTTTAAATGGATTTTTTTAAAAATGATCATATATATTGATATTAGTTTTTTTTCAATTAGTATTTTATTACTGATACAATAATTATCCTTTATCTTGATTTTATATAGTTATTAAGATGAAATATTTATTAGAGTAGATTTCTTTTCAATGGGATTAGTTAGGGAGAATGTTTTCATGCTCTAATTGAATATATATAAATTCAATATAAATATATAGCATGTGGGCTTGGATTTATATATCCCTACATTGTATTGGGTATAGATTAATTTTTTATGATCTCAATGGTTATAAAAGTGGTTATCTCAATCCAAAATGATGGTAAGTGGGAGGTTATAACAAGAATGAAAGAGGTTATACCTGATGTAATCCCAATCCAGGTCCAAGTCCACGAGTGATTTTCCTAAGCCTAATATATGAAATATTTCATAGTGGATTGAATTGAAACAATATTTTTATTTTTATTTTCATTTAACAATTTAATCCACTCATTTTATGATGTGATATTATTCCAATGTTATAATCTATTTATCCATATTCCTCTATTTATTTTTCATTCATGTCTTATAAAATTACATGATTTTTTTCATTACTCCTCTTTATGTTTTTTGAATTTTTTGTTTTGAAATTAATAGTATAATGATAACTTATTATTATATTATGTTAATGTTGTTCCCAAATTATTATTAATATCTCTCTTTTTTACCCTTACTGAGATTTTGAGACAACCCTTTTTTTCCATTCATTATCCACATGATATGAAAAACTATTTTAAGTGTCATATTTATTAGAAGGAATCCATTTGAGATTAACATAAAAAGAAATGTTATAGATCATTCATACAGTAGTTTTTTTATATTTCAATTTCTTTTAAGAAACTAAACCTTAATGTATCAATAATATATCATAATGTTGGGTAATGAACATTTATGTTTTAATATTTATTATTTATACGATATCTGTTATCTGTTATTGTTTTTATCGAATAATGGTTTAGTTATTTTTTCAATATAGGATAGGAAAAAATTAAAAATAGTCCTTGGTATAAAACATTTTATTATAGAAAATCCTAATTTAAGGTAAATAAGAATGTTTTTTTAATGAAAAAGTATCACTACATCAAAACTAGAAACTAGTTGTGGTTATATAATAAATGAACCTTGTGGTATTATATCTCAAAAGGTTGTATTTTATATTAACTCAATAATCACTAGTACATGATGAGTGAGTCCAAGACCTCACACCTAACTTGAAACAATTATGTGATATGTGAGGTTTAATCCAATTTTTATTTTGAACCAATATAATAGATTTGGATTGAATAAAACCATGGTTTATCTTGGTTAAACCTATAGTGATATATATTGAAAAGAAGGTGTCATAATTTAGACATCCTAGGATTTTTCATCCATTATTAATGATTACTGTTGGTCAAGATATCCATTTTTGTTTGAGTAATTGATAAAAGATATAATTATGCATTTAATATTGATACATGTGTACTCGAATATTGGTGTACCTTATTTGATCGTTATAAATGACTCGAGGAATGTTAATTCCCATCCACAATGATTAGATGAAATATTTACCTTTAAAACTCTTGAAGGTATGATGATGTCATCTAAACTCTATGATTATTATCCATTATATTTTTATGGAAATTATCATCATATATATCTCATTATACTCCCACTAGTTGAATTTGTTGTTATTTTGTTATTGGATTGGATTTATTAACATATCATCCATATCAATTTCCAAAGAAGGGAAGATACATTTGATATTCTAACCCACCTACGATTACCTATTACTATGATTATAAATATGAACTTCTAACAGATATAACACCAATTATATGGGTATTAGGGTTGTTTATGTTAGATTGTATTTCAAAGCTAAAAAATTATGATATTTACATTTCATTTGAGTTTTTTAATGTCATTCAAGAATAATTTCATAGTCTTCCATTGAATCATGAGGTTGATTTTTAAATAGATCACATATATCAGGATACAAATTTTTCAAAGACTCTGTATATAAGTCCCTAATTGAGATTAAAGAATTTGATAACTAACTCCTATATAATCATGATAATCAATTTATTCAGCATGTGAATCACCATGGGGCTCACTTATTCATTTTATTAAGAAGAAATATCAATCATTGATACTCTATATATATTATTGGTTACTAAATAGTATAAAAATCAAAAATATTTTTTATATTCCCAATATTGATGATTAATTAAATGAATTGGGTAGAGGTAAATATTTTAACAATATTTATATTCTGTTGAGAAACTATCAATTATGGTTCAAAAGTTAATAAATACACAGTACTACCTTCAATAAAAGGTATTGTTATAATGAATTTATACTAATTTAATTTTTTATTCTACTAACCTAGTTATCAACATGGATTAAATATAAATAGACCTTAGATATTAAAATTAACAATTTTTATATTCCCTATGGATTATATTCTTATATTTCCCAATATAAAGCAAGGGAATATATATTTTCATGACCCATCCCCAAGGGCCCGTGTCGTGACTACCCCGAGCTTGCCTTCCATTGGACAGGGGCTCGCGACAAGCACCACAAAGTGTAATCCCTAAATCTTGGAAGGAATTACCTTTATAACTTGTCAGCACATAAAACCAATCACACAACAAGTTATAAACAAAAATAAACATAATAGATAAAAGATTGTTGAATCATAAAAGTGGCAAGAATAGAAGCCCAATTCTAATCATACAAGTACAAATGAAATACTATAAAACTTTAGTAAATGAAAGGAGGATACAAGTTCATCCTTCGGTTTCATACCTGAAGGGTAGGTACATGTCACATCAATAACACTCCATGTTAACCCGTCTCTTATGCGTACCGACACGCCATATGGTCCACCTCTGAGCATCATCCAGTCCTAGTACTCTCAACCACGATTAGCATTATCCATCGTCAGTATCCATCAAAATGAGGTGTGGTCATTTCTTGTGCAGGGGTGTGTATAAAGATACTATGAAAGGACCCCGAGACCCTAATGGTCTCACAAAAATCCACAAAGGATAAACCAAAAATCATGTAATCCAGTGACAATCCAACATAGGTATATGTCCATACATATAACTATGTTATCATGTAAACCCATCTCAATCATGAGGAAACACTGGGTCCAACCCAAAATCCCAAAGCTATATTGATCCAAAAAGGAATGAAAACCACAAAGGAAAGTACCACACAGGTACACCACACAGAAGAATAACCTCAAGGTATTACCAAGAAGAAAAGTACCAAATAGGTACGAACTCAGATTTCAACAAGTATAACATTAATACATTAGTAGAGATTATTAGTTATAGTTACTAAATCATCTTCCTCAGTTAGGAGGATCTTCTACTGACCTGCACAGAATCCCATGGAGCTGACGTAGACATGATCACTAGGAGCTAACACACAAAGGATCACTAGGTGCGGACCCACACAAGATTGCTAGAAGTTGACCCACACCGGATCATTAGTAGATGACCCACATAGGATCTCTAGGAGCTGTCCCACACAGGATCGCTAAGAGCTAACCCATACTGGATCTCTAGGAGCTGACCCATGAATGATCGCTAGTCAGTTTTCTCGTCACAGCTGGCTACTGGGTTCCCACACTAGTCTTAAGTGTCTCCGAGAGAGTTCTCTCCCCCAGCCACTGGTCGATACTCCAACTGCCACGATGTCCCATGAATAATTATCTCAATGGTTCAACACCTCATAGGGGTCTCAACGCAATAGACGGTGTGTCAATAGGACACTCAGTCTGTGAGTTTTTAGACATTTAGACCCAGTTTCCCGAGTGGATTCGTGCTCGATCAATCCCGACCATACCCCATAATAATCCATATATCATGTGGGGTATACTCAAAGCGACCTTCTCGCTCCAATGTTACTAGAACCACTGATGTTTCATCAAACAAATTTCTCGTAACAAAGTTATGGCCAAAATAGAGTAAATTTGTTGAAGTGGGTCCAGGTCCAGTTCGACCCCGTTGGACCAACATGGCCTCACCCAGTCCAAACTGTTGGGTCTGGCATGGCCCACAATTCATCCCGGACCCCTAGGTCCATCTCGGCCAACGCTGGGTAGTCCGGTATGCCACAAGGGGCAGTGAGGGCCATGGGGCTACTCAGTTATGGGGTAGCTCTGTCATGGAGGGTGACACGAGTGTGGCTCGTCCACGGGCGTTTGGACGCGGACAGTGTCCCGACACTCTGTGGAGGCTCGGCGGTGGGGTTTCAGCTGCGAACGGTTTGACAGCAGATGGTGGCCCAGCCGCGGGGCGGCGGCTCGGCCCAAAGGACTTGGCTATGGAACAACGGCCTGACTGGGGGGTGGTGGCTCGACAGTGGGGGTTCGGCGACAGATGGCGGCTCGACTACGGGGCAGTGGCTCGACCTTGGGACAGTTTGGCCGCGAAGCAGTGCAAAGGCCAGGGGCGGTGGTGTCGTTGGGCATGGAGGCCGCAAGGTGGCATCTTTGCACCGTCACCATCGTCACGGCCATCAGGGGTGCTGGCCTTTGTTCTCGTGCATCATCGGTTCCAAAAACCTACTCAAGTTGTTGTCCTCATCTGTTGAAAAAACACCACATATCATCACAAGAATTGTAGAGAGAACGATCCTTGATTTTTGGCCCGCACACTCCACATTAGAGTGGTAGAAAGAAGCTCAACGTAATAATGAATCAAGAACATGTACAGAAAATATTTAATAAACTCATTCTCCAAAACCCTCATCAATATCTATTTCCAATCTCGCAAAATAATTAGAAAGGGGATACATGAGAATTGATAATCTTATAGAAATAAATCCCCTGCCTCATTTGTTTGATTCATTGAAGATTGTCTGTGGGGAAGGAGATGATGTCAATGGGAATAGACGGACGTTAGTGACATCGGTATTTCCTTGATCATTGGATCATTGATGTACAATATGTTCCTTGTCAATAAAATTCTTAAGGATGATGTCGAAGTTGAAGTTGGTTTTCTTCGATGTAGTTCTACGTTAGAGATCTTTACCCCAATTCTCCAAGAATCACCCATTGCCAATAGTTTCCCCCAATACCACCAAAATTAGGAATATCCAACATAATAAATTAATGTGGCTAATATAAAATTCGAAAAAAATAGGTTATCTTAATTAATTAAGGATGATTAGGATTAAATAATTGAAAGAGAGAGTTATCATAATTAAGTGAGGGAGTTTAAGAAATTATATCTCATTCAAAGGTAAGTTCAATGGGGGTTTTAAGGGATAAAATGCTCAGGTGGTCCTCACAACCATAACCTATTTTGAGAGGTTTTATTTCTGGTGGTCCCCAGCTCTCAACATGTACATGGGAGTTCTAATAAAAAAGAAAATAAAAGGTTACACAATTTTATTTTATTTTATTCTTTCACGAAAAGCTTTAAAAATTAGTTTTCACCCTCGAACGACTTCCATCAAGGTCAAAGTATTATTAATCGAATATTTTCACTACGAGATCCACAGTTCCCTTGGATTTCAAATTCTGATCACCAGTTCAAATGTTAAAAAAACCCACTTGAACATTTAATAAACATACCTAAAAAAATTTCAGAAAATCATTCCGGGCACACTGGGCTTCAGAATAATGTGTCGTTAATTATTACGAACTTGTAAAATTACCATATATAAAAACAATTACATGGAAATTTCAGGTCATTAAATTATCCCCACATCAGGGCTTTACATCCCCATAAGCCACAGCTCAAACTAATGGAATAGGTGGGGTACTGAGCATGCACTTGATCCTCCCACTCCCATGATCTCGCTTGAAGGTTCTAGTGCTGAAAATGAATGTGAACTAGAGGTATCAAACTCCCCCAAATTACTTGATACTATGCGTCATCAATCTCTACTAGAACCTCCGTAAAATTCACCCATCGTCGATGTCTAGTTCACCATGGTCAATGAAATGAGAAGGGTCATGCACAGATCTCCTCATCTAGGATATGTCGAAGTTGACATGCACCCAGTGCTACTGATGTGGAATAGTTATGTCTTATTCCACCTCACCATCTCTGTTGAGGACCTGAAAAGGTCCGATGAGCCGTAGGGATAACTTGACACCTCGAAAAAATCTCTACAAACCAAGTCAAGGTGAGACTCATAGAATGATATGGCCACCATCCTCGATCTCCAGAGGTCTCTGTCTCTTTTCGACATATGACTTTGACCTGCTCTATGCAGTCTTTTTCCGCTACTGGATGATTGTACATTTTTTTCGGTATCATGTACCATCTCTGATCCCACTTGTGCTGACTCTACTTGGTTATTCTAGAAAATAGGTGGTCTATAGGGTCGCCCGTACAACACCTCAAAAAGTGTCATCCCAATGGTGGATTGATAACTGTTTTTGTATGCAAACTCCATAAAAGCCAAGTGATCCTCCCAGATGTGACTGAAGTCGAGGACGCAAATACGTAGCATGTCCTAGAGACTCTGAATGGTCCGCTAAGTCTGACCATCCATCTGAGGATGAAAAGTAGTGCTCAAACAATGCTATGTCCTGAAATCCTGCCACAACCCCTTCCATCGCCAAGAATTAAAATATGTATCACGATCTGATAAAATTTTCGAAGGTACTCTATGATTCCACACAAACACCTAGACATAGAGATGTCTGAAGCTATCTACTGAATTGTTCTCTCTGATCGATAGTAAGTGGGCCAAATTGGTGATTTGTTCGATGATAACCCAAATTGAGTCATGACCTCTGGATTTATATGAATTTATAATCACTAAGTCCATTTATATCCCATCCCACTTCCACTATGGGACCCAAAAATGATGAACCAAACCTGCTGGTACATGATGCTCTGCCTTAACTTGCTAACAAATGAGGCACCGAGAGACAAACTCTGCTACTGCCTTCTTTATTCCCAGCCACCAGTGTTGTCATTGGAGGTCCGGGTACATCGTTTCCACTCTTGGATGTACCACTAGAGGGGATGTGTGGAACTCCCTCAATACATCCTCTTGATGTGATATGGGTACCATGCTACGTCCATTGAAGAAGATGATGTGCTCCCCACCTTCCAAAAATCCATCAGGTGTCTATCCTGTGGATATCTGAGCACGTCGAGTCTCGCAATAATCATCCCCACAATATGCGTCTCTAACTAACTGAAGAAGTGGTGGAGAGACTGTAAGAGACATAATAAAATATGCTCCATCCTGATCCACAAGCAGGTCTCACTAGTGCTGACTCTCCGCATTAGAGCGGTAGCAAGCGGCATAATGTAAACATGAATCAAAGAACAAGTATGGAATATATTTAAAAACATTAATCCCCACCACCCCCATCAATATCTATTCCCAATTCCAAAAATTAATTAGAATGGGAGAAAATGGGATGCGATAATCATATGGAAATAAACCCCTATATCGTTCGTTTGGTTTGTTGAAGATTGTCCGCGGGGAAGGAGAGGATGTCCATGAGAATAGATGGACATCGGTGAATTAAGTGTTTCCTAGATCGTCAGTTATTATATGTTGATGACTTCCCATGTCAACAGATTTCCAAAGGAATAAGTTGATGTTGATGTTAGCATTCTTTGTTGGCGTTCTATGTTAGAGAGCTTTCCACCAATTCTCCAAGCTTCTCCCATTTCCAGTAGTTTCTCCCAGTTCCACCAAAATGAGGAATAGCCAACTAAATAGATTAAGTTGGGTAATTTAAAATTGTCACAAAATAGTTTAGTTTAATTAATTATGTAATATTTCGCATAATTAATTAAAGGCAAGAATTTCCATAATTAAGTGAAGGAGCTCAAGAAGTTATCTAACATTAAGAGGGAAGTTCAAGGGGTTTTTAGGGATTTTATGTCTCAGGTGGTCCCCACCACCGTAACCCACATGGGATGTTTGTCTCAGGTTGACCATACCACTATAAACTATATTGAGTGGTTTTAGCTAGAGTGTTCCCCACCACTGAACATCAACAAGGGAGTTCCAAAGAAAAATAAATTAAAAAGATACCCAATTTTTTTATACTTTATTCATTCACGAAATAACCAAAAATTATCTATAACCCTTGACTAGTTGTCATCGAGGTGAAAGTCTTCATATGTGAATACATGCACTGTGAGTTCAAAGGTGCCCCTGGATTTCAATTCCAATCACCAGTTCCAATGTAAAAAAACCGCTCATACGATAACTGAACGTACCAGAAAAAAAAGTTCAGAAAATAATTCCGAGCACACCGAGACTTGGAATCATAGGCAGTCAATTTTTAAGAACTCGTAAAATTCCCATATATAAAAAAAATTCATGGAAATTTTGGGTCTTTAAATATATGACAAGATAGTTGTATAGAATTCAATAGCAAAAAACAATGTATTCAAAATTTTACCATGTCTGGATTTTGTCTATATAAAGGCCCATTTTTCATCATATAATCTCAATGTTGGGATGTGTATCCATAAATGGGGAATGATATTGAACATAGAATAAAAAATCGCATAGACTCAAGTCCATTGTTTTGTGTATTGGATGGATTTTAACAACACTTTGTGAAAATTTTCTCATGGATATCTAATCTAATAACCATGTTCACTTAGAATGAAGTCATGTTCTTTTTGAAAACTGAATGTGATTTAAATTTCAAATAAATCATGTTATGGTTGCTATGTGTACTTATTATCACACTACCATGAAGTGGAGAAGTGTTTATGAATTATAAGGATGCATTTAATAAGGGGTTGAAATGAATCCTCATTCAAAATTATATGCTTATAAATTATACCATAATTAATAAAAGAGTTTACATTAGAGTTTGATGAATCAATAATTATTTAACCATCATTGGATTATTTTTAACACCAATTATTTAAATATTTGACATTAATAATAATAAAAATGATTTATTCACATCTATGAAATGATAATCGACATTAAAAGATAGTTTTTTACATTAGTTAACATATAAATAACAAGAAAATGTAAATTTTTTAACATTTTTTATAAGATAAAATATGGTAAAAACATTTTTTATTTTGGTTATATGAATATAAATGTTAAAATTAAATGTTAATATCACACAGAGGAAAAATAAATATAGCAGGGCTTTAAATGTTTTATTTACTCCCTAAAATTTATGATAAAACTCTTTCATTTAAAGTTCCATTTGTATGTTTTCATGATCCAAACATCTTAATTTCATGAATATTTTATTCAATCATCATCATTTCCATAATTCATGTCATTATATATTCATTATCATTCAACTGATTCTACATTCCGAAATCGGGTCGTGGTATTTATAATTATTTTTCCATAGTTAATTTTTTTTCATGATTAATCTGATTTAATATAATGTTTAATGATTCTTTTATTATTATAATAATAATCAATTATTTATATCAAATTAGATCTAAAAATATTACATTGGATTGAAATATACCTCCTAAGCTAGACCATTGGTTCCCTCAAGGGATATTTCCTTAGAAAAGAATTATTTTAATAATTATGTAGTCACGATTGCATATTATGTCAACATTTTATGTTTTTTTCTTGATTTCATCCAATTTATATGATATTTTATTATTTATCAAGATTTTAGTTTCTAAAACATCATAATAAATATTTTTTAATCATTATAAAATTGAATGATCCTTATATTATTCAGCTGTATAATTGAAAAATATTTAATTTATCAAGCATTAAAATATTTTCTCTTAATGAATATGAAAAATAATAATATATAATTTTAGTTTTTCTGAATGGTTAATTAATAAAAATTGTCTTATTTTCCAATCCCTATATAAAAAAGTGAAGTTTCAAATATCTTTTTATGAAATGAAATGAATGGTGAACTTCCTCATCAATTTCCTTAAAATTGACATCAAAAATCGGTTTTTGAAACCATTTTATAACCACTGTGAAAGTTAATAAAATATTACATTTTTATGGCCAGTTTTAACAACGGAAATTAAATAATTTATATTTTATGTCACCTTAAAATTTTTCAACTCAATAACTAACATTAAAAATATAAAAAAGAAATGTAAAAAATATTTGTGTAAAATTGTGACTCTTGAGATTTGAGGTTCATGAAAAAATTTACCCAAATCATGACAGAGAGTTAAAAGAAATAATATATCTTATATTTCATAAATGAGTGTTCAACCATAAATCCATGTGTATATTAAATATATAAAAAGGATGATGTAGAGCCATAATTTAATGTGAGGTGTGTTCCTGAGTTCAACCTTTATTAGGGAAGAATTATACGGTTCATGAAATGAGAATCTGTCCAGCCAATACTAGATTTGAAGAAGGATATGTTATATAAATTTCATAATTCAAAATTATATATTCATCTAATAAGTAAAATCATATATAGAGATATGAAAGATAGTTTATGGTTATAAAACATAAAAATAGATATTGCATATTATGTCTGACAATTATTGGAATATTAGAAATCATAAGTAGTGTGACAGAAGTATATAGGGATGATATAACCATTACTCATACCATAGTGAAAATTCTAAAACATCACGATGGATTTTGTTATAAGAATCATTGAAAAATAATTAGGCCATATTGATATTTTGTTTGTAGTTAATAACCATAAAAAGAAATAATATTTACATTATATCCAATAAAATTTCAATATTGATCAATATGTTTGGATAAATATTAATGAATCTTTAAGATTTCATTTAGTACCATATTCTATTATATATGATCATGATATGAGGTATAACTCAATTTTCTAGTGTTGTATTTAGAATGATATAGACAGATAGTATAGTTTTCAAACTATTTAACATACTTATATAGCTTTTATGTGTAATATTTCCATTCATAATTGGAATTATATGTTTATATGATGTTCCTTTTCTTTTAAAGCTGGATTGGATCAACACCTTCATCTAGATGAGTTTTCATACAACAATAACATTCACTCAAGAATTCAGATGGTTCCATAGAAATCCCACTATAGATTGTAGTGTCTAACTAATATTTTATTGGATGAAGATTGATAATGAATTCTATTTGGACTTGATCGTATTGTATAAGTGGTTCAAATTTCTAATCCATTCATCATCGCATCAATGAAACATAGAATTGAATGAAAATTTATAATGACAATCATCAATAAAATATGAAATTTGATATTGGGGAAATATAATTTCATAAAAATCACCTCAGAAGAAGGAAATGATATTCATAATAAAGAGAATTATGATTCCTAGTTATATTGTCTCCTTCAATATTATTGATTGAGTGGGTATGATATCTTATCACTTAACACTTCAAACAAACCACACTCATGTTTATAATGTGTTCCACATATATATAATGAGGCAGTAAAAACTTGTACCTTCATGTGTACTAATATGAAAAGTTTTACCATATGAGAAAGATATTTCTTATGAAGTACAACTAATATAAATAATGTATCATAGATAAAAATATCTACGAAAAATTCCACTCTCCAAATTAACGTTCCCCTTGGGGAATAAAAATTCAATGATACTAACTGGGAACCTGAGGATGTGATGAAACAAATATGTCATCATTTTTTGTGTCAAATTAATGGAATTTATATGTTGAAATTTATTTTAATATGTATATAAATTAAATACATGATATTTTATATGTATTTCCTTTGAAATATACATAATGTATTTGATAGAATTCTTTTCACGCTAGCTGTAGTATTACTAAACCATGATCTAGTATACCATTAAAACCTAGACTTTTGTTGAAGTGTTTGAATATGATAAAATTCGTGATAGAAAACATTTTAAGAAATTATTCAATTATGATTTATTTATTAATTCAAATAAAATAACTACTCAATATTCACAAACATCATTTTATTCTTCTAAAATATGTTATCATCAAAAAAACTTATTTTATTTTTTCATTGATATATTAATCAATTACAATGACACTTTTAATTATTATTTCATCCAAATAATCTCATTTTTAATTCATAATTTCAATGGTATATTTTAGTGGAATTTCATTATTTTTCTAAAAATTTTATAATTAAATAAATAGTATAAAATAGTGATTTTATAGTGAACTATATTTTATATTCAACCTTTTAAAAATAAAATATTTTGTTTAAATTGTAATTAAATATATAGAAATTATCTTTAATAAATATGATATAATAAATTTTATTGTCATTGACATTATAAATAATTTTGGGAAATAATATATTCTATACTTCAAAATACATTTCTATAGAAAATCATTTTTCAACCTTTTTGCATGTTTATTCTAAGAGTGACTTCATTCAATTATTGATATAGAATATTGAAAACTATATTCCATAATTATAATCATAATTAATTATATTATATAATATTCTAAAATTATATTTTCATTTTTATTAATTTTATCTAAGGTAAAAAAAATTCAATATGTTTATGGATAAAAATGGTCTATCTGGTGGTTTAACTAAGGGATAATGAAGAGATTTAAAATAAAACATGTAAAAATCATATTGGATGTCATTATTTAGAAATAATATTTTCCAAACATAAGAGAAAATCTATCTAGAATCATTTTTATTCAGTACTAAAATTTTCACTTTAAATAATTTTAAAAATTCATTCTGGATCTTCTACCGCCTTATAAAATGATACCCATCCGCTCATATATTTACACTACTTTATGAAAAATAGGTCAACCATAACAATCCCAATTATATTAATGAATCTAATTTTATCTTAATAATGGTTTTTACTTATTAGAAATCAATTTAATGTTTCCTTGTGAAGTTTTGTAAAAGAATACTATTTAAAGAGGTAATTGTTCTACTCGACCACATTTAATATATTTCTTCTTCTAAAAAAATTAAATATGTGGTGTTCATAATTATATAATATATTATTTTTACCAAATATAATAATATTTTAATGTTATTATTTAACCAATATTATCCTCCCTGCTTTCCTTGAAATGGTAATGAAAAGAATCACTCATGTGTATGCGCGGATTACCACCTCCATGTAGAGATGTATTGAATTTCCCATCACTACCATTCGAAGATGATTATTATGGTGGGGTTAATGATTATATATAAATATTATGAATTAAATATAATTTATTAAATATAATATAACATTTAACATCTAATATTTCCATCACATGATATGATAGAGGTATCATTTGTGATTACATGGGGATTACCGTGTCCGCATAGAGATAAGATTCACATTATATATAGCCTCACATGGTTGGAAATAATTGTGGATAATATTATATATATATGTGTGTGTGTGTGGTAGTGTGTGTGTAATATAATTATGAGTCAATAATGACATTATATAAAATATAACTATTTTATTCTGTATACTGGAAATTGGAAAAAATGTTTATTTTTACACATAGTCTACCAAGTATGTGAATGGTATATTACATTTTTCTCTCTCTAAAATTAATGGGTGAATCTAAATATATATATAATTAATATATATGATATTAATATCATGATTAATATTTAATAGACAATAGATTAATCATATGATTCTTAGAACTAGAATTTTTATCAAAAATATTCATGAAAACAAAACTGTTAACACCCATAAATGATTATTTAAAAAATTATTAATAAATTGTGGTTGAAATTTTATAAGTTATTATTTTTATGAAATTATATTATTTAAATTTTTCTTTTATATAAGTACAATAAATATAAATTTATTATACATTAGGTTGTAACACTAATGACTTAACATGAACTTGTGGTGTGGGTTTGTCTTCTCACATTTAATTATGTGAGATATTTGTCATATTCATCACCTGTATAAATTTTGTAGTTTATATACTATGTAGGAATTTTCGTTACTATTTCTGTCATTGATAAATATTTCATTTTACACACCTCTCTTCATTAATGGCATGATAATTCTACCCATTTACCATGTTATGTCATGAATCGCCTCATTTTCCTAATATTTAATAATTCACTTGAATTTATATATTCATGGGTATTATAATTCATAAGATACCATAGTGATAATGTTTTTTGTTAAATTACCGTTTTACTATGATTATTTTTACGTAAATATATTATGATGAAATTATATGATCTATCATTGGAAAATATCAGGAATGTTCTTCTCATGCGGTTCATTTTAGATATTTTATTTTTTTCATTTCATTTTCCACTGTTTATGTACTCAAGTGATTGTATAAAAATTATAGTAAAAATATAATTGATTCCCTATTTTTTCAAGAATATTTATCTTATACGTACTTTATTTATTTAAATTGTTTTAATGAATGTTTTTATTGTTTCCTATTATTATTTAATGTAGTTTTTACAAATTTTTTAATTCCATACAAAAAAGATTAAAAGAATTTTCATGTCATTTTCCTAACATGGTACTTTTGATTTTTTACTGAAAATGATAAAGGGTTCTATGTTTTAACATACTCGATAAGAACTAAATTTTTCACAGTCATGACTATTCAATTAGTTTAATAATTATTCATAGGATCTAATATATCATTTCAATGAAAATTTTTTCCATAATTTTTTGGTGTTTTTTATTTTAAATAATTAATTCATAAAAAATGGTATTTTCCACATGATATGATCAAGGTGATCACTAAAAGGAAAATTTTTAAATATTATGAATATTTTTATATTAATACGTTTCATATGGGATTTGATTATATAATACCATACTTATTATTTCACGATATGGATTATTTTTATGAAGATGATATATTTATGTAACAATTATTCTTTTATATTCGTTAATTCATTATCTCATTTTTCCAGATCAGGTGGAATATATATGAATATATTATGAATATGTGATAGGTGGGATTAACATTATATATCCCTTAGATGGATAAGGTATTGATTATTTCTTTTTGAGTTTAAATGGTACATTATAGGTAATCTAATTCCTCAAGTAGAGATCATGGGAGGATATCACAAGCTAAATAAGGGTACATGGGATGTTATCCGAAACCTAAAAGTGGGTACACTAATGATTATCGCAATATCAAATTAGCCACATGGGAGGTTATATGAATCCTATCATGTGATGAATATCTTGGTGGATAGACATGATATATGATTTCTATGATTGTGATTATTCTAAAATTTATTCCACTATTATATGTCAAATTGTAATGTCAATGTTATGATCAAAGGGAACTTATTCTTTGATTAAATTATTATTCATGTCTTATAAAACAACCAATCGTCATGAAATTACTCAAGTTTATGATATATAAATTTTTTATATTATTTTCAAGGATTAAACTCCAGTTTTCATTCTATTATTGTCATATTATTCCTAGATTTTCATTGATATCTCTCTAGTTCTCCCATAATGAAAATCTAATATAATATTTCATTTTATTTCTATTTACCTTGGATAAGAAGAATGGTCTTATGTTTGATATGTATTATATACGTGATAATTGTGAAGAACATAATGGGAGATTATATAGATAAATTTTCTTTCAATTGTTTATGTATCCATGTATACATATATTGTAAACCTTTATCATTATCGCATTGATTATTATTATATGTAATGAGTATTATTATATTATTTATTAATATTTATTTATGTAAATTGGTGTCACTGTAGACACCAAGATTAAAACCCTTAATATTATTTTGAGACATGTAAATTCTAAGGGACCCAACCATATATGGATCATTAGAAGATGAATAATCTTGAAAAAAAGAGTTAAAGCCATTGATAATTGATTCCATATTCCAAAAAATGGAATTCATATGGGACCTAAATATGTATTTTTAACTATATTTATTTTATATACATCCCATGTACCGCATTGTAATATCAGTTTTTGGTTTTTGGAGGTTAGGATGGGGGATTTATTTATTCACCACATTTTTATATAATACGTTATGGATTTTATCCATTTCACATTCTATATTTCCCCTCTATAATAATATTCACCATAGGATTTGGTAGTGGTATATGGAGATGGTGGATATATAGTATTCTAGGTTCACTATATTCATTGGAGAACCAGTTCAGATGAAACTATTTTAATGTGTTATATAGAGATGGGATTTTTTTACTCCATTGGGAATATATCTTATAATAAGGTGTAATTAATAACTTATTTTTATGGAATAAATATTAAAAGACAAAATATTAGTGTGTTTACTCCATGATATGAGAATTCGTCAAACAAATCCCTCCCTGATTCATAGGTAAACTTATACATAGACATATATGGTAGGCTCTGAGAATGATCTTGTCCTTGGGTGTTCCATTAGGGCAGTATGTGGTTGGTAACTCCAATATCCATTATAATATCATCAATAATGAATGGACCCTAACTTTACCATGGTATCGGTGGCATGATAGAAGTGAAATTTAATATACATGTACATCCTATTATATTGAGGAAAACTATGTTTCTTCCCTCATGAGTGTCTCTAATGTGGAGCTAGCCTAATTGGGTGGCAATTCATATTAATGTTGGTTAATATTCCCCTTTAATAATAATCATATATTTGGAAAACTAATTTATGATCCTTTTATTAATTCGGGGGTGTATTCACTTTGGTAGGATGGGGAAGGGAACTCCCCTATGTGATGTGGAGGAAGCCACCCTTCCGTGTAGTTAGAAAGTCCCCTTGATAATCATATAATCCTTGAGGTTGGTTCATATCTATTTTGATAGATAAATGAATATGGAATCAATGAAATGGATCATAAAATGGGACCTTTATTATTTATTTGGGAATAATAATATAATTAGTGATTTCTGTTGTTGACCTTGTGTAATGGGTGATTGATGTTGTGAGTGTATAAAGAGAAGATTTTTTGTGATGATAACCTTTTTTATGGGCACATATGGAATAGATAAAGAGCATTAAATGTGGGAATTTTGTTTGAAGTACCTCATTAATACGTTTTTTTCTTAGTTATTTCATATCTATTATTGATTGTTATGGAATTAATTTCCCCAATGGTTTATACACAGGGTAGTTTTTTCCTATGAGGTGTGTGTTTTCATTATAGATTCTTTTATTCACTAACTAGGATCAGATTTAGGGTTATATATATTATCATTACATGATATTTTTTTACCCATATTCGAATGTGAGTCTTATATTCTTCCCAATATGGAATACGCTCTTGATTAAATCCAACGAATATAGTGTTCAGACCTTGGTGTCATGTTATCATGTACCCATGATTCCATTTTTATTTTACAGTGTTATTCAAAGAATATTTATACTACAACCCTATATGAGATTACATAAATCATTTTTTCTCTCTACAGGAAGTTCATTAGAAGATGAAAATATTATTGGACATATATTTGGTTGGTATAGAATACCTAGTGACGCTAGATATTAATGTAGGTAGTGGAACATATAGCCCGTAGTTCCTTGAGGGTGTTGTCATAATGTGGTGACACCCTTATTCCCAAAATCATGATGTTTGACATGACCTATAATATTTAGCCTTTTATTTTTCTTATAATACTAACATTTATACTCTACTCACTAGGATGTTTAGAAGATGTTTGACTATATATTTTCATTTCATTTAGATATATTTGTCCTGCAAAGTTTTCGATAATTTTTTTTGGATGGTGATGTTTACCTATAATGTGTTCTATTGGATAAAACCTATAATATGTTTATTTTTCCTTCTATGAGATGGTTAACATCCCTTTTCCAATTGGTGTATTTCTTATGTTGGAATAGTATTCCCACCCAAGCCTAGCGGGTGAATAGTAGGTCAAGCCATGATTGAGTTGTGAAAAAGTTGGTATTTCATAGGTAAAAAGTTTAGATATTTGTGTCTTTAGAGTTTGGATTAGAAAAATTTGGTGATAATGGTTGAAGGATAATTGGATTACTTGACAGACCATGAAACCCAAGTAGTATATGGATGTTAATGCATTACCATATAAGGAATATATAATATTTTATATATCTAGTCTTCGCATGGAATTATTTATAAGCTATAATTGGTATATTCATACATCTTTTTGTGTAAATAACACTATTAGTTTTTCATAGAAGTCACTGAGATCCTCTAATTGGAAATCATCAATCATTTTTACTAATTCAGTTATTATATTTCCAAAAAACATGAAATTATCCTAATGTTATTAATTTAATTGACTAATCAATGATCGTAGAGGATTTTTTAAAGATTAGTGTATGAGTTAATACATAATAATAGAGGATATAGGTAGAACCTTTAGAATTTAAGAAATTTAAATTCTCAAATAAATTAAATTTCATTGATTGCATTTTTTTTACAAAACACAACGTTTTAACGAACTGTGATATAATATGAACATATCATTATTTAATATTATTATTATAACCCTGTAATATATTTGGGGTATCAATAGGGATTACTAAATTTATAATCTTTAGTGGTTTACATATATATAAAATAAATTAATTTGATATCAATGGTGTATAAATGAAAATTAAAATCATTTGATAGAAAAAAATGTTTTTCTGAAAATCTATTTTAATGTAATCAATTGGTTTATATGTTAATAAAGTATATAAATTACTATTATTTAATTATTTTTTTGATATTTATATATTATATTATTAAAATTACTATCATTAATTTATTATTTTCCTTCCACAAATAATCAGAATAAATATTGTTTTAAACATGAAATTTATTTTTCTTAAAAATAGTTTCATATTGTTTTTTGTGCATATTTTAAAAGTAAATTTTTCGGAATATTTTAAATTTCCCAAAAAAAAATATATTTCTAAAAGTAAAATTCTAGACATATATGGAAGTTAATGAAAAACATTTATAATTGGGAATTATAAACACTTTTTAATTACTTATATAATGTATTTTTAGTTATCCCATAAGTTTTATCCAAAATAGGGGTTCTCAAAAAATGAGACTATCAATTTTCTATGATTTTTTGAAAAGATTATTTTTATTTTATTTTGAGTAATATAGATAATGAATAATAGTTTTCAATTTATTTTGACATAGTTGAGAAATATATTTATTAGTGAGATATTTTCTATACATAGACTTATGTTATTATTGTTTCCAATTGTTTTTAATTAGTCTTTTGTTGGATGGTAAGGTTGAAATTCCTCTACAGATTCAATTGTCTCCATTGGGTAGAAAGAAAAGATTAGGGTATGAAAAAATAATTTTTCATTATTTCTATCCTTCATCCAATTTGAGTGACATCATTGTCATTATTTTGGATAAATTAGGGAAATCCCAAATTTTTTATTGTTATTCCCTAATAATATATAGTTACAACCACAATCATGTGCACGTATAGTTGATCCCCAACCACTCACCACTCACCCCTGATATAATATTTTTTCAAATTGATGTGATTTTTTAGAGATATATAGGGATAATTGGTTATCTAAATTAAAATTAAATGAATCTAACCCTAACGAAGACTAATTATAAATTGATAACTTAAATAAAAATAGAAACTGGATGGAAGAAGAAACAAAAAATTTTATTTATTTAATCACTAAAACTCAAATTTAGAAATTGGTCCAACTTCCCCTTTCTTGGTCACATCAAAAAATACACCTTATGGATATACATGCCTATTTATGTCTGGAATGGGGGGATATCACAGGAATGAAAAGATTGTTAAATAAAGGAAATAAGTGAAAATTACCAACAACTTGCCTTCATTGATAGAATCCATCATAAATAAATCCCTTTTATAATATCCATGAACCTCCAATTATAAAATATTACATTATGTAAATGTCAGAACTAAGAAATAAAATCATTTCTGGACAATAATTGGATTGCAAGGAAGTCACATCTCATAAATGAGTCCTGAAAGCATAAATTCTCCTCCAATTCTTCATTATTTCCAAGGATAACACATCATGAATAAATTTAATTATCTGATTATTTTGGGGTTAATGATTTCATGTAATATTTCATGCATTGAATTCACAATGTGTAAATCATCATGTTTCATATCCTGATTATAAATCAATGTGTAATTTGTTACTAGTTTTTTTTCTCGGGTACATCCCCATTTTACATTTTCAATCATGGAATTCATTCATTGAAATTTTCAATATTATAGTGTTCTTTTATAACTATTTTGATAGTGTTGGATGTTTCCTAAACATTTTAATTCATTTTATTTTTTTTATTTCAAAAATAATTGTGGTATATATATTAAATAAAAAAAGTAATTATTAAAAATAATATTCATTTAATATTCCTAAAAATATATATTATAATAAAATAATAATTATTAATACTACTATGTCAATTCCCCCACACATAGAACTATCTTTTCCCCAAATTTTTAATCTCAAAAAAATAATGTAGGAAAACCATGTTACAAATATTATTATTAGAATGAAATTAATTAAAATGATTACCTATCTGGGGTTAACCTTTTAAGATTAACAAAAAAACATCATTTCAACTTCACACTCATCAATGTAACTAACAATCAAAAGTATTTTACTTCTTTTCATTATGACATAGTGTGTATTATCCTCTCATTCATTCATATATAACAATTCAATAAAATCAAACATTATAAGTATGGATTTACCTAACAGTGGATTTTCTCTCTTTTCACCAATGAATAAATTTTACTTAGAATTATTCTTTGTCTAGAGTAAATTCTCATTCTCAATAAGCATGAAAAAGAAAAACGTTATCTACCATGTAAAGACAAAATTCACATAAAATAATCATTTATTTGAAATAATGGGTCGGATGAATATGATTATAAAGGTTAGTAGTATTTAATGTACAGTTTATTAATGATAAAAATCGGGGTTCTGTCGAAGTCATACAACATTATCACTGATGGAAATTCCCCTAAATATATTTCCTTAAAATATAATCTCCCCAACCTATAAAATAGAGTATGGTCATCATAAATGTAAATATTTTTAATGAATTTCAACGTGTTAATTTTTTTGAATGCTATACTTGGAATAAATATCTCATCCACAAAAAATTCACATACAGTCAATAGATCATTAGACCGGTCAGGGAGTTTTTTTATTTTCTCAAAACAAAACTCGTAAATTATTTATTTTTCAATTTTATGAATTAAAAGTAGTACAAGTGAAATGAATGTAACACGGTCATTTCCTGATGCTAAAAATATCACTACCAGATATGCTTCATATAAAATATCCATTTTTCCACGACATCAAGCACCCCAAAACATAAACATTAAAAATATACGAAATTTTAATTGTGATGTGAGGTAATGGATAAAAACATATTGTAATATAGATCATTTAAATTAAGGTCATTAACAGATTATATGGGATAAAAAACGATAAATATCATGGTGGGTCCAAGGATACACACTTCAAAAAAATTACTGCAATCAATAAAAATTTGGTTTTCCAATGTCATAAAATTGAAATTTTACAATGAAATTTCATGATGTTAATATGTGTTGGATCAATATTTAGGGATATTATTAACAGAGTGGGAGGTTAATAATCATTTTAAAACCTTAAAGAAAAAAAATCAATTTTTACTAACTCTATATCTGTAATGAGTGAAGTCCTCTTAAAATGAGGTGAAGTAGGAATAAAAATTAAATAATATAGGATTTATAGTGGTTCAAATCTCAAATATTCATGTCCACTCCTCTTCCTTATTTACTCCTTGAGAATAATATTTTCCACTTATAACCACACTTTTAATTATTCTAGAACTATGTTACATACATATCCATTTACAAGAACCTAGAGGCACAACCATGACATTTTATAGGAGACCAATCCATAGTTTATTAGCAGATATTTTATCTGGTGTCACCAAAAACATATTTTTTGTTGGGGGAATAACCAAACAGTGAAAGACCTCATATGATTAGGAAATTCATAAACCAAAAATAACTAATAAAAATAGAAGAATAAATTTTTCAGAAAGAATAAAATTCAATGAAATTATCTTGTGATCAATGTGCTAAAGATGTTAGAGATTAATGATAACTGATCACTTGAATGGAAAAATATGGATAGTTAAGGATCATTTTTTTCAATGACAGGGAAAATTATTCTTTTATGTTTCCTAAAAATATTTTAGAAGGAATAATTCCAGTCAATGATGTATCACAAAAACATCCTATGCTGTAATATAAAAAAAATTCTTTTTTTCCTTTGAGGATTTATCTAGGAACATTATGAAAATAAACTTATAGGTTCATATTCATGTCCAATGACATCATGTAAATTGCTAGAGTATAACAATTGAATAATATTTTCAATAACTTTTTTTGTAAAAGCTATGCTAAAAAACAGTGTGAATTTTCACTTTTTCGTTATTCTTGAAAAATTAATATAAAATAGTTACAATAATATGTGTTACAATTGTATACAATATAAAATTTTAAAATAGTTGAAAATAAATTTAAAAATATATTATCTTATTAAGACATTTAAAAATTGTTAAATTAGGCGTAAAATAAAATACAAATACATATATTAATATTCATAGCATAAAGGATTTAATTGTTTTATACACAGTTACACAATTGATATTTGAAAAAATACAATAAAACATTAAAAAAATTTATAACATCACTAGAAAAATATTGAATAAAATAATTTAAAAAATATATTTTACTAAGTGTGTATTAATGAACCTTGATTTAGATTGATCTACAGTATCTATCCAATGGTGGATAGATCTATCTGTGTATTCCAATGGTAGACTGATCTATTGGTGGATTACAATGGTGGATTGACATAGGGTTAGTGTCCAATGATGGATTGATCTAATATTGGTTTCTAATGGTGGATTGATCTATCATTGGTCTCCAACGATGGATTGATCTACCATAAATGACCAATGTTGTATTAATCAACTAGTGAATAAAATATATACATTTATGAAACAAAAATAAGGTTATAATAATTAAATGAAGGAGAAAAACTCAAAAAACAGTGTAATGATACCACAACACCCATTGAAAGGAAATGAAAAAACATGATCTAGTGATGAATGAAACTTCCATGACATAGTGAAACTACTGAATAACCTCAAAGGTGATATCATTGGTGAATTAATGAAGTGGTGGGGAATAGATCTTCCAGTGTCCATAATTATAAAATAGGGAGTAGTAGACTGAATTTTCTATTAGTGGAATATTTATCTACTATTCATGGTAAATATCAACTTTGGGGAAATATAGAGAAGTGGATCAATTCTTTTATTTATAAAAGAATGATAATATATATCGGGGAAGAAAAATATATCTATCAGTGTACCATGATCTACCATTTAGTAATTATTTTTCCATAATATGGTTAAAAGGATCAAACAATATAATGATGATGAAGAGACATACTTTTATGAAGTGGGTAAAAGTGAGTCAACAAAAAAAATGAAATATGATGAAAGATCAAACATTATAATTTTTGAATAATCCACTAATGGTTGAGATCAACTTGTGATGAAATATTTTATGGGACGAAAAATGATCTACTAATGATGTAAATAAACAAGTTATACTATTGTTGATTCTAGAAAAGGGGGATGTGACCTAGAATAATATGTTGAGAAAATCAAAAAATATAAAAGTTAGGTGTTGTTTGAAATAATCAAAAACATCAGGGAAAGTTAATCCGTGATTATATGAAAATATATGCGGGTTAATATGATAATAATTCAAATAGGATATGCCCAAGATAATAAATAAATAAAAATATTTTAAAAAGGTATTGAATGATGGAGACTGCCTTGAGAAATCAGTTTAGCACTTGTTTGAATTTTTAAATATGGATGAGCATTTTTGTAATTTAACTATCACGCATATTTGTCATGGTGAGGGGAAGATATTGTATAACGATTGACTAATGGGATCCCTCTTTTGAGCTTTCAGTGGGTGTTCGGCACCAACAACACATTACTCACACACTTGTGCCATTGCCTACAGGTCATACCCAGCCCAACCATGCACAATCTTAGTACAATACGAGGGCCTTTTACAAGGTTGTGGTCAACGAATTACATTAATACGTTAACTTTTCAATATATTTACATTTTAAGGTATACTAGTGGATGTCGAATAGTGTTTGTATGGCTAACCTAGGAGTCTTGAACAGAAGATGTAAATTTTATTCATAAAACAAAAATAAATGTAAAACAATAAGTTAATTTTAGACACATAATAATCATAGAAAATTAGAATTACTAAAAAAAATTAAAAACAAATGAAATTTTAAAATATTAAAAGATACTTATGTTAATATAAAAAAATTAATTTTTTATAATAATTTTTAATTTTAGAAAAATTTAATAAAATAATAGTTTATGATTATAATAAAATTAATACTTTTAGAACCAATTTCAAATACTAATATACATTGTAATTTATAAATTCCAAAACCTAACATTTATTAAATTTTCAAAAAAAATGTCCCTATTGTTTAAATTTATTAATAAGTACATTAAATTTATTATATATTAAATAGAATCCCTTATAATCAAAATCAACTACTTTAATTTAATAGGGTGGAATATTTAAATAAGAAGAACGTGTATTTATAGTAATCAGTGAATGTAGAATTCAGATAGATTAATAGTTTAACAATGAATTTTTTTAAAATTTTCATTTAATTCAAATTTATTATGAGTTGAAAATTATGATTCAATTATAGAATTCTGTAAAAAGATATATAATTTCAGTGATTATACTAAAAAGATGTTTTAAGCTTCTATTACTACCAATTAAAACTTCATTTCTTCTAATTTAACCATATATTGAGGTTTCGTGATACATTTCTATAACAATTTAGTAGTATAAAACAATTCTAAATAAATATCAACTTTATTTACAAGATCCCAAAAAAATAAACTCTATAATTTAGGTGTTTAGTTTTAGATTGATAAATAGGATTTCGTAAATTCTAAATTAAACATGAATTAACATAGTAAAAATGAATTTTATCAAATCTAAAATCAATCTCATATAAATTATGTATTATTGAGGTATTTTTTGAGTAGTAACTAGTAGTATCCACATATTCATACTTATCTATTCAAAATATTATTGATAGTTATTTTTTTGAACCTAAAAAAATACGATTTTTTTTTTTAAAATTAACACATACATGTTCTACTTTTTTTATGTTTTATATAGCCTCTAAAGTCTTATTTATAGTAGGATTGTAAATAAAAACAATTAAAATTAAAATATAACAATCTAGTAACAATAGTACCCCTGAATTATCTAATTACACATTTTTCATATTTAACATTACATTATGTAGTGTAATACATAATTTTACCACAAATAGATAATTGAGAACATTATATCTAGACTAGATGGAGTGAGATGTAATAGAACACAAATAATGCCACTATACATTTTAATTTCAACTCACTTACCAAATTTATCGATATGGAATTTGGAATTACTACTCATTTGGTGTTTTCATAGTCTTATATGAATCAATTCCAAACACAATTAAACGTACTCTATCCTGACTAACATTATTAAAGAATATTGAATCATTCCTTTGAGTAAATTTAATTTATATGTTAAATTTTATTTCTACCATTATGTTCATGTCAAATTATGCTTTCATTAATTTAGAATAATCATTACAAAGAGAATCTTTTTATGAACCAAATATTATACCATATAAATATATCATTATAATCAGTATATCATTTGAATCTATTTTAATAAAAAAATTTGATCAACCCTACATTTAAAAAAACATTTTTTAATTAAAATTGTGTTAGCCTATCACCTCATGATCTCATATATTACTTAAGACCATATAAGTCATTATGCTGATAAAAACATGACATGAAAACTTATCATTATCAAATAAAGGGGTTCAGTAACATAAACTTCCACTAAGATAATTCTATTTAAAAGGGAACTTTTTAAAATCCATATGAAACAATTTGATGATTTGAAAAAGACATAGGCTAATATAATTATAATTTCATTCATCCTAGGAAATAATGCAAAGAAATTTGCAAGGTTAATTCCCACTTCCTAGAATTAACCTGTAACTATTAGTCCTACTTTTTTTATCAATGCTTCCAGATTCTTATGAGTTTATTTTGAAAAATCAGTTTAATTTCTATAATGTGTTTTTATTTTTAACGAAATATGTCAATACCAAACATTATTCCACTAAAATATATATTATTCATCCTGAATTGCATTTACCCAACTTGATTAAATTAAATTTATTCATCATTGACAGGGAAACTCTCAGTAAAAAGCAGTGTTTTCCTTGTAAATGGAAATATACTTTATGGTTTGAATATTATACTCGACATTATCAATTAAATTTTCAATAGGATTATACTTAATTATTTTACACACCATTATAAGAATTTTATAATTGATATTCTCTCTCTTAACTGCTGTATTATCATTAACAATGTCATTTTCATTAGCAAATATAAATTCATTGAACTCCTCATTTTCATTGATTGATTCAAAATCATGCATATTATAATTTTTTTAGAAATCATAATATGAAAAAATTCTGCACTAACTATAATTTACTTATTCAAATCATTATAATAGTTATTAGTATTGGAATATCCTAAAAAATATATTTTAATTTTATTTAGATTCAAATTTTCTTAAATTATATTTTCTGTTTGGGATATAGAATTTACAGCCAAATACCCTTGAAGAACAATATTTACATTTATTTCCCTAAGATTTCAGTAAGGGGTCTTATTAGGGAATGATATAATTGAAAATATAATTAATCGTGGAATATTTTATTTATATATTTTTCACAAAATATTTTTCCTACACTAAATTCCATTGACAGAGGCCTAGATATTTTATTAATAGATTTGTTCTTTATGTATACTAGAATATTCTCTTGTTTTGTACAGGGGGACGAGAAATAATGATTATATCCATTTTTTACATAATTTTACAAATTCTAAATTTAAAAAAGACACCATTATAACATATTATTATGACGATTGATACATTTTTTTAATTTGGTACCAATATATAGAAAGCACAAAATTTTCATAATGTTTATTTTTATGGGATAAAATATATATTCATAATAATATAATATAATAATATAAAATTACAAATTCATTGTTCATAATAAATAAAATATCATTTCTTATGGGTCCAAACAAGTCATTTTTTAATAATTTTAATCATGTTTTAGTAATAACTTATTTATCAATATAAATATTTATTTTTTTCCCTACCGAAAAAATAATAATCGTACTTCAAATACATAAATGTCTGTAACTTGGGTAGTTATAGAAATAGTTTATGACTTGATAGTTTCTATAATATCCTGAAATTTGTAGACTGATTTCTCTTATGAAAAAACATTTCATTTTCAACTACATAATTAAAATAGTTTTCCTTTTTTGTTTTGAACATAAAAAAAATAGTGTATACATTTTCTTTTCTACATCAGGAAAATAAATGTAATTTAAATTCTACACTAGTACATTTTTTATTTTCATAATAGAATTTAATCCATTATCCCACTACATATATATTCCGATAATGTAACATTTTACAATATGTATATTTAATACCTTTGAAATAATAACTGTTTTTGAAAAACCAAATTCACCCATACCTTTAATCAATCCTTTAATGTTTTATCCAAATATTGCAAGGCCATCATCCCATAATTTAAATGATATAAATGTGGGAATATCACATGTCATGTGCTTGGGGAACAGATTCACTTTATACCATGAATCATTGATAATTCTAGGGTAGATTTCGTTAAATTAAAAAATCAGATAAACTATTATGATACACATGCTAAATTTGGTCCAACAACATTAGTAGAAAAAACAATTTTCACCCAAATTGATTTGTTGAATTTATTAGTGTGGTGATAATGAAATAAATCTCTAGAAATGAAAAATATATTTATGCATAAATTATTTAATTAATATTATTGAACACTCATTGGAATAATTCCATTTAATTCAATATTAGAAACATGATACACTAGAGACACTTCTTTTGTGTTTGTATCAAGGTTAGTATTATTTAAACATATTTTGAAACTATAATATCCCAAAAATAATTTCTTCCATTTAAGTAATTACATAATCATATTGTTTTTTAAAATTTAAAAAATTAGATAAATCCTATTTATGATTAATGACATCAATTTATAAAAAAAAATATTCATTTTTAATATTTTCAAAATAAAAATTATCTTCTTCATTGTATCCAGAAGATACATTTTATCATTAATATTTTCATTATATAACTTCTATCATTAATTTTATAATTTTTTTATATCATATAAAAATAAATCAAATTTTCTACCTTTATCTTTATCATTTAATGTTAGATATTTTTAACACTTTTATTTTAATCGTTTAGTTTTATTGCCATCAAATCATAATCATTACGAGATTTTTCATTTTGGGAAACATAAATATTTAGATTATCTCATTATCTTTTCATTTTCTCATTTTCATTAATCAAGTTCTTATTTTTAAAGTTTGGTTATTAAACATTTCAATTATACAAAATTCATGATTTCATAAATCATTATTTTTTATAAATAGTGGTTTAAAATTGGAAGTCTCATTATCAAAATCAGATTATGAATTAGAAACATTATAATTTTCATTTTCAGATTAATAATTTTTTTAATCATTTGTAGAAGTTATAACGAAGTATAGAGTTAATCACATGCTTTATATTGAAATCCCAATATAGTAATATTCCATATCTCTTATTCACATCAAGAATAATCTATTGAGTCCGAATTTTCTGAGCAGTCTCAACCTCTAAAATAATCATTCAATTCATTTTTTTCATTTCTCTTCCTTTTTATTTATATGTTTATGTTTAATGAAGTGATTTTATTTGTGGCCTTTCATCCTAAAACCAAAAAATTTATATTCTAAAACCTCATTATTATTTCTAAAATTACTATTTCTATTGCATTTTTTGAATCTCATTTCTATCTACTGCTTTCCACCATAGTTTTTTCATTAACTCTAATGAAATCTTACTATAGTGTTCCATATTCTTGTGACATTATAAGCACTCTGATTCAAATGAATTATATCGATGAATAATATTATATTTAAATTAAATACATTTTATCAAAATGGAATCCTCATTAGAAATATTTTTCTACTCTAAATCACTATACAATATAGAGATTGTTAATTCATCTATAGTGTAATCCTCAACATTCATACTCTCATTAATGTCCATATTCATTGCGTGGTAATTTTTCTATGAGATATTAGTATTATATCCACTTGATATAGGATATACAAAACATCTCCATGAGTTGATATACCATTAGTTATACATGTATACTGCTGGAACATTTGGTTTATAGATTCTTTATCTTCGATCATCTAGTCCTAATACTCTTCTCAACGAATTATTAGCTTGTTTTTTAGAGGTTTTTAGTTCCATAATTATTCACATGATGTATCATTTATATATCTTGGGTTGTATTAAAACATGATTCATGGATACAAACACTCTTACTTATAGCATAGTACAAAATATTTTTAACTTTATTATTGATAATTTATTTTACTAAGTCATTAACTACATTTTTCTCAAAATAAATTTTTTTTGATTCTTAGGGTGTTTCGAAGAATCTGTAGTGATCCTCAAATATCTTTTTTAAGTAGTCTTCCAATATATCTTTCTATTATTTGTAGACACTTCCATCGAAGAAATGAGGTTTTTGTAGAATCCATCCATCATTCACATCTGCACCTTGCATCTTCAAATAAAAAATTTATTTTATTCCTTGGATTGTACGTTCTAGGATATAAAGATTACACCAAAATAATAAAAGAGGTTATGTATCATTTAAGGATGGTCCTACTCTATGATAAAAATTTATAGATCAATAGTGATGAAAATTATTATTGTATAATGATTATTGTCATTTTAAATATTTATCAAAAAAGAATCATAGATTATATAATAATGTTCTATAATGATTTCATTATTCTTGAAGTTGGTTGAAATAGAAATATAAATGAATGAATAAGATTATTTATAGTGTTTCCAATCGAAAAGATCATAGTCCACTATTTACCCTTGTATTTTCAATGTGAATATTAATACCCATTATGAAATTCACATATAATTGTATGAGAACCTTTTTATAGACACTTTAATCTAAAATAATTTGGATTCACAACTTAGTCATTTTACTAGAGACAAAACCTCAGACATTAACTGAATAATTGATCTAGATTAATAACACAAACAACATTTTTGGTGGTCGAATAACCAAAAATTCGAAAATATTATTTGATTTGGAAAACATAAACTAAACTCAAATAAATAGTTACAAAATAATAAATATTAAAAGAATAATAAAATATAAATAGAAATTAGTAGATTATAATAAATATAGATGATGTTGATCCTTGATGGTCTTTGGTTACTTTAATGGAATAATATCGATAGAGGAAGTTCATATGTTATCATATCTATGGTACAAATGTCACATAGGATACTTGAAAAAATCAGACAAGTAAGAATTCATGTCAAATTTTTATCATAAAAACCTTTAGTTTTACTATATGAAATGGAATTATTTTTATCCCTTGAATATGCCTCTTAGATTATTAATACATATATCCTCTAGGAAAATTCCAAGTCCAATTAATGCATGACACTTGTCAGAGTATTGAAATAAAAAATGTTAGATTTATCTTTACATTTAAAATCCATGCTAAAAATATTGTATAATATCCTTTTTGTTATTCTTTAATAATTTAAATAAAATAATTAAACTATTAAGTGTAAAAATATATATAATTTATAAATATAGAAATATATGAAATTAAAATGGAAAAAATATAGTTTATTAAGAATGAAATTTTTGGAAAATAATGCATTGAATAAAATAAAACTTCATGTGTTCATTTACATATAATAATGATTGATTTTATTTTTTACACATTATTAAATTTATATTTTTAAAAAATATATTAAAACATGTAACAGAATATTAATTTTAAAAAAATAAATTAAAAAATAATAAATATTGAATTTAAAAAACAAATTATTAAGTAATGATGGATTGATGAACATATAAGTAGATTCATATACCATTTTTATTCAATGATAGATTGATATATAGGGGTTTTACAATGGTGTATTGATATACCAGTAGAGTAAAATGGTTTGTTGATCGACTATATGTTTCCAACTATTGATTGATATACCATTAATATCCAACGTTGGATTGATTATCTTGTGATATAAAACAGTTTATTAATCTACCAGTGAATCAATATTTTACCCATGAGAAAAAAGATAATGTTTGAGAGATGAGATAAAAATCTAACAAAAAAATGTAGAGAACTAAGTCAACCGAATGATAGGAAATAAAACAATATGATTCATTGAAGATTCCCATTACTAGGATACTATGAATATATAAAAGAAACTATAAGGATATACAATGACTTAAAGGATCATCCATTGATGAAGATATCTTTTGGTGTCTAACATTGAAAATAAAAAGAGATATATAGAATTTTTTACCGTTGGGAATTATTTCTATAGTTGCTGAAAAATATTTTCCATTTTGAAACAGAGAGTGATAGAATGATTCTGATAACATTGGAAGGAAAAAAATATTTATCGGTGCTAAAAATATATATATAAAATTATACCATGATAAAAAATTGATAAATAGATCCTTTTTTGATGGTAAAAATGATCAAAAATCACAATCATGAAGAGGATAGAGACATCCTTGATGTGGTGAAAAAAGAAAAAATAAAATGAACGAAATAATTTGATAGATCGAATTGTCAAATATTGAAAAGAAAAAATGGTGATGAGTGATCCAACAGTGGGAAAATATATTTACTAGTATAGTGTTAATATAGGTTATAATTTTGTTGATTCCACCAAATAAATCATTAAACTAGTACATTTTGTCGAGTCGATGCATGTAGTTCCCTAGATGGGTGTTGTTTGAAAAATGCCACATGATGTTCAAGGGGGATCAGTGAATAAAAGAAAAAAAATGAGGAAGAAGATGCGAATAATTCAAATCGAATATTCATATAATAAGAAACAAAATGAGGAAGTTAAACAAAATATCATACGGTGGAGAAATAATTGATCGAGCAGTTTGGTACATGTTATAATTTTTAAAAATATAGGAACAATGATGTTAGTTCACAATCCCATAGATCCTTTTTAATGTGTATAAGACATTATATAAAAAAAGAATATGGTATTATGAATCTAAGCTATAAATTGGGGATCAATATCCCAACCCACTACTCATACACTCCTATGATGGCCAGATGGCCATACCAATCCCAACCCATGTTCCTTTTGGGCACACTATACAATCATTACACACATGGCTAATAGAATCTTTACCTGCATATTTAAATGCTTAATGGGCTACACCTCCAATGGGGTAGACCATTAATTCCCTAAGATTGGTTACAAAGACATAATCAGAGTTTTGTACCAAAGACCAACATTTTTTAATGAAAAAAATATTAAGAAATAATAAGAATTTTTGTAAATATAAAAATCATTAAACAATAAAATTTAGTAAAAAAATTCATAATAATTTAAAAAATAAAATTTAGAAAATATACATTTTTAACTATAAAAAGATTTATTTTAATAACAATTTTGTTTTTTTAAAAAGCATAATTAAAATATAATTTATCAAAAAAACATGTTTATAGTATTAAACCAATTCCATATTCTAACAACTTCTCCCAAGATAACTCAAAAAATATTCCCAAGGATATGTTAAAATTATATAGCCTTGTAATCATCTCCGGAATGGAAAATATAATTTGGGACCATCACTCATGGAATTATGTATTAATAACAAATCAATCCACATATAATACAGATATTCTTAGTATTAAAATGGTAGGGAAATTCTATTTAACTAAATCAACTAATTCCATCAAATCACGAGTCTTCAATTCATTATCCATGCCCCAATGAAATTAATTAATTTCAAAATTTACATATTAAATAATAATATCAATGAAATATAAAACAAGGAATAATGAGGTTCTTATGAAATTAATGTATCCTTGATTAATTAGGTAGAAGAAAAAATATAAAGGTTGTAGTGAAATTTAATATTCAATCTAAAAAATATTTTTTTTAATAAATGGGTAACAAATAGATAAATAACATAAATGAGAAAAATATTATTAGAAATGATTTTTTAGTCTACATTTATAGGTCATATTCCATGATTTCCATTTTATAGGGCCTCTATGATCTAAAAACTATTCATTATGTATATTTATTTTTCATATCTCTGTTTTTCTTTATTTCAAGTCATGAAATCAATACAGATACACCATACTAGTGTTGACATAATTATGGAACTAAAAATTATGAATATAAAAATTTATAGTGTATCCCTATTCTATCAACCTCCAATAAGGATAAAGGAATAAGGAACAAAGGAAAAAATACAGGTTTCCTCCTAGAAGAGTTCTTGTTTAACATCGTTGGATCAACATAAAAATGAATTTTATAAAAAAAACTCATAAAATAATTGATTACCACCCCCATACATAATATATGTAGTAACTTCAATTAGTTTAAATTAATTTTTATTTATGTAAATACAGAATGGAATTAATGTATTAAATTGATTGTAATGGAAAGGTGTATTATGGTATGTCTTTGTTGGTAATTAGGTTGAAGGAGTGTAAAATTTTCAACTAGTTTCTGGGATTTGGTACCATGGTAATTATTTATCCTCAAACCATTTATATTGAATGATTTTCCTTTTCAATAATTTAAAATATTCACAGTACAAAAAGATTATACATGGATAAAAATAATAAATCATTCATTTCTATAACTAAATTTTCCAAGAATTAGTTTTATTCTGGAGTTTCATTATACCACATGGTCACCAGGGTTAAAGGTTAAGGGTTGAGTTATCTTTTCATGGTCTATCCATGTTCTCTCTTAATATATTTTTTATATTTCGAAATGATCCCTCTTAATTTCATCTACTTCTTATATATCAAATCTTCTTTTTAACCTAGTTTTATCAATGTCTGGATTCATCTTCCCCATATCCAAATAAGCCATGTGTTCAAATTCTATAGATGGGTGGAATCATTTTACATAAATCAGTCATGAGTGTATCATTCCTATGAGTGTCTTGTATTTGGTCATGAAATCCCATAAGGTATTTCATAATATTTTTGTCATGTCCTTAATATTGTGTTTTATTATCCTTTCTCTAATTCAATTGATTTCTCAATTGAAAAATTTTCAGGGGGCATTTTTCTATCAAGGATTGGTGGTTTTATGTTTTATGGTTCCCCCCATACTTATTGTGAACATTATCAATTTCCATATTGTTAAATTGGTCACCTTGGTCACTAGTGATGTATTGTGTTACACTGAACCAACATAATAAGTTATTGTGTACAAAATAAAACATGAAATTATTATCATCACTCATATTGGATTCTTCTTCCACTAATATTTATGAGTATGACATTGATAAAAAAAATATACGAATATCCATATGACCCTAGAATTGTTCCATTAATTCCACACTCGACACATCAAAAATCACCCATAAGGTAATTGGTTTTTTTACAGAAATTTTCATCTTGATATGTTTATAAAAAACATTCATTTTACACATTTCTTAATAACCTTAGGTTCCTCTTCAAATAATATGGTCCAATAAATTCTATATTCAACAACATGCATTTTTTTCTAATGGGAACCAATATGGACTCCCATTTTAATGTGTTATATAATTTAAAAAATAATTCAACATCAATTTTAGGTTTACATATTCTAATTACATGATTATTTCTTATATTATAGAGGAATCAGTCTGTTGAAATATTAAATAATGAGTCTGATTTGTGTTTTTTATACTGATAAGAGTTTGAACGAGATGATACCTGATAATTCACTATATAATTTACCATGATGGAATCCCATGTTTCATTTCCTTCTGTGATGTAATTATTTTTTTTAATAGATGATCGTTGAGTGGGTTATGTCATGAAGTCACTACTTTAGTCAGTGTTAGGAATTCTATGTAGATGATCAAAAACTTGATTTCTAGTTCCATTTTTTCCTTGATATCTATGTGGAACTCTTATAAGAGAAGCATCCATTTTACCAATCATTGAATAACATCACCCTTCTGAGAAATATAATACAACTAATGGGACCACCTATTCTATATTCAAGTAAATTATATGTCGGCAATCCAATGTACATGATACACATTCAATGACATGATGATTTTTTTCAATTCATTATGAAAAGGTGGATCCCACATCATAATTTTATGCATTGCATACCATCTAAAATGAATGGTCCGAATTGGGTGGTTTCATTATTGGCATTGTACATATTCATTTCATTAATTCATCAAATGCCTTCTTTCACTAAATATATACATTAATCATGTGTTCCTTTAATATTTACTATGACAAAAGTAGAGATATAGTAATGAATCATTTCATAATTCATTAATAGAAATATTCATGGATGAAAAATGATCTCTATCTCTCTTAAGAACTATTTGAAATGGTAATGATTTTATTATATTAACCATTGACTTTTCTACCTCAATTCCTTTATCTAAAATTATGTGACATAATATTATTTCTTTTCTGACCATGGATTTTCGTTTTTTTAATTTCTAAACAATATTTTTTTGAATTCATGTTTTCTAAACTTTTCTAATTCCCAATGAAATGATAAAATGATTTTTTTTAAATAGTTATGTTGTCGATAAATAGCTCAAGGTAATCATAAATATGATCTGAGAAAATAATCACCATAATACTTTAAATGTTAAATGGGGTATTACATAGCCAAAAAATAATCCTTTTTTATATGATTATTTAATAGGATATGTTGAAGGTAATATTATCCTCGGATTCAATTGAGATCAGTATAGTATGTATCATTAAAACCCATTTAAATAGGACTAATGTGTTTTTCCTATAATCCTATATTGCATTTGACCTATGAAATATATTGAAAAAAAGTGTTCTTTTCAGACAACTTTAATTGAATTTCTATAATATATATATATATATACCCTTCAACTATATTTCACTCTCATGGGTATCAGTTAATTTATTTATTTTTTAACAGTGTTCAGGCCGGTATTGTTTGGGACCATGTGAATAGGTCTGACTCGCTGAAAATCATAGATTGGGTAAATGATCTCATTTTCTAGAAATTACCCTATCTTTTTTATGGGATCATCTATGATGGTAGGGGTAATTATTCAATGTGGTTTTCTAACTAGTTTGGAATCACTTTCAAAAAATATTATTGGAGATCATACATTTTGGTTTGTTTTGGATATATCAACTAACCTCATCATATTTCGTAGAAATTTCTTTTGACATGTTAAATACGAGTTTTTAATTTGAAATGCGATATGTTATTTGAAATTATCTCCTTTAATTTCAATCATTCATTATGATAAATATAAATCAATGTACATAGAAATTGATTTTACTCCATACATGGGGTTTGATCAGGGGAATATATTATATTGAGATTTAATACATTAAAATATTTCATCTATTGTATAATGTTAGGTTTATTTTGTAAATAATGTAAAATAAATTGTAACTTCTTTTTATAACATGAATTTATTATTCTATGTTTTTTATATTGGTATTTTCGAAATAAAAATTCAATCCTAATGATATTTATTTTCAAAGAAGTCATGAATCGTCTATCACATTGGTTCCATCATCTTGGTAGATTTCTTAATGTGTGTGATTTCTTCCTGCGTTATTCGTTTCATCATGAATGCTAATGTGTATGGGGATATCCCTAAACTCCAATTTGAATGGTACATCAGGGAAATTGATGACCATGTATTTTCTATAAAAATGGCCTCCCATGTATTTTGGGTGAGTAACCTAGTGATCTATCTTCATCCAGGATAAGGACATAATAGTTTGATGGAATGATCAGTGCACATACATTGATGAGTACATCTATATGAAATTATATTGGAAAAATTTTGGATTTATATTATAACTATACCACCACACATGTAGGATTAAATTATTCATTCCAATTGGACAAAAAATTTTAGGGTGGAATAATATTTATTGAATCCCCCATATCACATGATGAATTTGTTTTATTTAATGATCCAATAGTTAAGGTAGTAGATAATGTTTTTGGGTCTAGAAATTTTTAGGGTATCAACATAGTTATTAGTGATGATATTATTCTATATAATATAATTAAAATATTTTCATAGAGAATATTTATTTTGATCATAAATATTTAATAAATATATCATATTTTTTGATTTGGCATATGGCCTCCAGTAGTGGGATGATTAAGTAATCCTTTTTAAATCATTCCTAATATTATCATTGAAGTATCTCCTCATCTCCTTTCTTTGACATGGCTAAAGATGAATTAAATAGTGCTTAAACATAATTTTTATCACTATATTGTTTCAGCAGATGCATTTGTAGCCTTCCTTTTCTAAACCATCTGGGGGTTTCTTCATTTTTTTATCCATTATATTTGGATGAATTGGTTGAGCATCAGAAGGATGCTCAAAATAATTATCCATATTTTGTTCAGGTGGATGGAGAAATTTTCTACTTCATGATTTAATGACACTAAATTATTATTATGAGTTTAAAATTTTATACATATGGAGTTTCCTTGATTTATGGTTAGAATATACATAAGGAGATGATAAATATTCGACATATTTTTCACTATAATCATTACATATTCAATATTTTTTTCATAGTGGATCAACTAGGAAAATATCTGGTTCTTCCTATGGTTTCTATTGGTATAGATGTTTGTAGGGTTGTTGAAATAGTGGGAGATTTTGGAATTTATTTTCATAGAATGAAAGGTGATTAGGGGTTGATTCTGATAAGGATGCATAACATATATTTTTTGAATCCATCTCTAATAGTGGTTTGTAGATGCATTGGATGATACATATAGAATTTCCTTCATTTATAGGCTCTAGAATAACTTTCTATCCCATTTACATTTGGAAACTACTTAGTTTAATGATAAGTAGAGGAGAATAAACCACATACCTTATTTGATCTATTTTTTCATTCACATGGTTTTCATGAATTTTTGACAATAACTTGTTGAGTTTGATATTTTTTTCTGAATAATTTTTTGAATCAGATATATTTACCCAATGGGTTACCATCATGCATATACCTGTTGTAAATAATTTCTATGAGTTATGGTTAATATTCTCAATTGGGACTCTTGATTATGTTGTGAACATTCCCATCAAGGACCCTCTAGATGATTCTTCAAGAAGGTTATGATCATTTGTTGAGAATTCTGTGATATGATAAAATCAAGAAGTGGTATTCCTCCATATTGTAAGTGCAGAGCTTCTGGATTCCCAATCAATTCTCATAAGGTATTTTGTATTCAATTTGGAAATAGTGATGATCACTATTGGGATAGTTGTGATCCAAGAAATGGGTAAAAATATTTACATAAAACATTTTTGGATATATTCCATTTCAAGGGCCTATATTAGATTATATTTATGTTTAACAATTTAATGTGATATTCAGAATGTCCTCCACTTTACATGTTCTTCCACCACTCCTCTAGGTCTGAATTTGACGAATAGATGCGTGTTACTGAATTTATCTATTTGGGTCTTTATCTACATGACCATGAAATTTATGAAGAATTTGAATCGGATATATTTGCAACATGAAATCACTTTATAATGTAGGTGAAACAAGTTAGATAATTTAATTTATGAACTTTTGTACATAGAGATCGCACAATATTTCATTTTAATTCTTAGACATTATTTCAGGTTTAGAACGAACCCTAATAGTGTCTCCAAAATTTGAAATAATTATTTCTTCAGATTTTGTTCGAAATTTTAATTTCCTCTTGTGATATATTGTTCTTAAATTTCAATATTGAAATCAATTAATTTTTATTTAATATAATTTTATTTCTCTTAAAAAATAGTTTTAATGTGTCCTTACCTCCCAGGAAATGATTCTATTTTAGAAGATACACGAAAATGGGGCATGAGAAAACAATTTTTAATTACTTAAGAATAGTACAGTTAGTTATCCCTTTGGTTGTCTCTAGAAGATAATTCCTGGGAAAACTATTTTTTCAATTTTTTCTGATTAGATGAAAATTTCATTTTAAATTTATGATGAGAAATCAAAATAGTAAATAAATTTTAAATATTTATTTGAGAATAATTGATAGATATAGTTATAAGAGATAGAATGGATATAAAAATTTCTATGCAATGAATGATTTAATTTTTTTATCAATTCGTCTTATGCTAGCTGGTAAGAGTGATATTTCAATACGTAGTCATCTCACTCACATTTTCAAATAAAAACGCGAGGGTATTCCTACACAAATTCAATTTTTTGAACCCCTACATCCATTTTTTGTAGAATCATAGTCTTTACATTTGATAAATTAGTGAAAACCCTATTTGAAAAATCTAATTCCACCATAATAAATAGTTTATACCATAATAATTTACACATGTTATCTATGTTTAAGAACTAACCATCCACATTCTCATTCAATCAACATATCTAACCATCCCTAGATCTAAAATTTTAGTTGATTCAGGAGAGGGGAGACATCACAGTAATTCAAAGAATGTAAAAGGAAAGAAAATATTGGATTTAAATATGTAGTAGGACATTATCTGGGGCTTCCCTCATCTCTTGATCCCATTTTCAATCCACATGGCCCAACATTTACAAACATATGTCATGATCAGGATGTTATAAATGAATAAATAAAATCAATATGGGTCTATCCCATGGTTTTATGAGTTTCATGGTTTATAAATGACTTGAACTGTGATGAATTCTCATCTTTTTACATTAGTTTGGATCGATTCACATTTTTAATTATATTCACAACATAAATGTTGTAAGGATGATTTATTCACAGCTTATTTCATGAATTTAATTCCCATCCTATAATTCCACGTTGTTTAAATCATGAATGGAATTAATGATGTTATTTTTTTATTCTAGATACTTATTCTCTATCACAACCTTGTTAATCATTTTCAATTATTGAATTTGGTCCTTCACATCTTTATTATTAAGGTGTCTTATCACATTGCTTTTATCTTCTTATTCATTTCCTTTTTTAATATTCCCAATAATGTTTGTATCATATAGTAAATAAAAAAATTAAATACTTGAATCATTCATCATTTGACATGAATAATAAATATGTATTCTCTATATATAATTTGGAAAATTGTGACTCTGTTGTTGATTTTATTGTAATTTACAGAAGAAATTATTTTTTTCTTGGAATACATAAAAATGATTATTTTTATTTAAAAAATATTTTCATTTAAATAATTTATAGACTTTATTTTTTGTTTATTATTTTTTTAAATATAATATTAGTAAAATAATAATATTATTAATCTATTTTAGTTTATTGGAACCAAATTTTTCTTCAATTATTATATGAAAATGTTTTTTACTTACAAACACATATTCTTTAGAAACCATTTTTTTATCATGTCTATGGGTTTAATTTTAAATTAAATTCATAAAATTACGAGAATTTAACTTTGAAAAATAGATTCATTATTTTCCTCATAATAATTAATATTATATAATATTATAAACATAATTTTTTTAATGAAATGTAAAATCAATAAAAAAAATTACAATGGTTAAAGTTAAAATGGGTTCATTAAGGGTTTCAATAATAAGATAATAATATTTTTCAAATTAAAATTATTTAAATATTATCATATTCACATATTTAGACCTTATCCTTACCAACCTTTGAATATATTTCCATTTGGAGGAATTTTCATTGAGAATGCGATAATCATTTAGTATTGTTTTATGAAATTTCCATATGGGTTTCCTCCCACACATTTAAAAGGAAACCTACACTACTCTACAATCCACAATTTAGGTTCATATTGGTTACACAAACACATTCCCAAAACCCTTTTATTTATCCCCCACCATGAAATATAATATTCATTATAAAAAACTGACCTAGTAAGTGCTTATGTGTAAATCTAAAGTAATTTTAGAATGAATAGGTATTGTTCATAACCAGAAAATTTTTGTTCACCTTATACCTAATTAAAATATTATTATACTAAACTGAATTATTAAGAATATAATATTCCATATATTTAAATTTTATTATGTTAATCGCATTACAGAAATCTATATCCTCTTCCATTGGATGGGAAACAAAACTGTTGATCATGAGCATGACAAACTACCACCTCACGAATCATAATAATTTTATTTCCATAATGAATACTTAAGAATGTACATAATTATATATTTAATGTTATATTTGATATTTAGGATTTAATTTTTCTTATTTAATTATAATATCCCATTTAACTTTTTTCCTTCATATCTGTTTAAAAAGGATAATGTCACTCATGTAAATGTGTGGACTACCACCTCCAATATGTGATGTGATATGATTTTATTTTACATCCACAACTATGGTAATAAGGATTTATTTAGTGAATTTATATTATATATATTACTCTAAAGTGATTTATTCTGTTTTAATTATTATATTTCGTTATTTCTTTCGATCTGTCAAAAATTGTTAACAATATCCATGTGTTTGTACGACATATTGTGTCCGCTATGTTGTAATTCATTTTTCAATATCTAAATTTTATTAATGAATATAACTATTAATATAATTAATTTATATTTTATTTTTATGTTTATTATCATTTTTGAGAATGTGAAATCATAAACATTATAAAATGACCAAAATAACCAAACCATAAATCCAGGTGAAAATCGATGCAGCTATCCCCCAGAATAGTGATTTAATAAAAAATTATCAAGATAACTATGATAAAATATTATAATTAGATAATTTATATTATATATAAGACTATTATAATTGAATAAATTTATAATAAATTTTTATGTATTATATAGGATTATTTAAAGTGTATTAAGGATACCATAAATGAGGTAAGGATTTTTATCTCACTTTCATTTCTAAGAGACACACATCAAATGGAACACATGTTACATTTATAAGGTCTATATACAAACCATGAATGACTGTTATCAATATTTATATTAAAATATATTGAAACATGTATATTCATATAAGGTTACTTATTTCATGAGGATTTGTATTGAAAAGTGACCATTGTGGTTAGGATTTTATATTAAAATCACTTTATTTATTAGGATAATTTATTATTCGGATATCAATGATAAAATATTATGACTTAACTACCATTAAACACATTAATTTTATTATCAAATGACAATTTTCTTATAATTAATTTTTTCTTTTTATTTTAATCTCATTAATATCTAAATATACAAAAATAATATAGTGAATTTTAATGGACTTTATTTATCTCTTTGGTAAAAAATTATTTCTCTTGGTTATTCAATTTTTTTTAAAACAAATAAGAATTATTTTGTCAATTATGCAATGATTTATGAAGTCCTTATTTCCCATGATTTAATTTCATTACTAAATTGTTTAAAATTAATAATATTTTCATTTTTTGGAATGATATTTATTTCACATTTTACAGAGAACAGGATAAGAATCATTGTCATAATGTGTATTACATGAATGAAATTTTCTTCTTAAGGACAACAAAATGAATTTGGGATTAATTATAATTATTTATGTTTTAATTTAATATAAATGTTTTTATTTATGTTTTGTAAAATAATTATTTTTCAAATGTGATTACCTTTTATAAAAAGAAATTTCCCTTAAGAAATGTTCTGAGTAATCTATAAAAGTATCTTCCATCTAAAATGACATAAATTTGTATTATATAACCGTTAAAATGGATATGATACAACAATACAATACTTTTTTACATTATGGTCTATAAATATGTTACTAATATGATTTTGAGAACTATTTCTTTTCAATGGGTAATTTTATAATGAAATATTGAATTTTTTATTAAACCCATTAAATTTCCATAGGTTATTACTTACAAAAAATTTTTGAAACCCATTTCTTCTTCAGGGGGTATGATATGATAAATTAATTATAATATTTTGGAATATGTATAAATTATTTTCATTATGTGATATGTGGGATCATAATTATTTATCCATAAAATTCATTGTTTAAATATTTATAGCTCATGATATATACTAGACTGGAATGGGGAGTCAACATGATTTTGAACGGAACATCATTCACAATGATAGTCTTAGGTGTGCACATTGATTAAGACGATCATTTAGGCAGTAGAATCAATACACTATTATAGTCTTAGAAACAAGACTTTATAACCATGTAAAGGATAATAAATTCATATGTTTATACCATATTTTAATTTATTTTTCCAATTTTATGTGATCATTGATTATATTATATGATTCATGTATGATTTATGCCTTATATAATACTAATATTTATAATTTGACTCAAGATTTTTTATCTATTTTGTGCAGGGCATTGTTTTAAAATGTCATGATCAAGTCATCATACCACTATAGTCCTTTTATATTTAACTTATTATTGATTACTCCATTTTTAATCTTATTGATAATGTGAAATAATTATTCCTTATGTTTCCTTTCATGATGTTTTGAATAATTGAATTTATAATGTTTTTTATAAGAATGGTTTTAGTTATGAACAACCCTTTTTTACCATTTTTTCAAAAGGCTATGGACCTATACACTTATGGGGTGGATCATTATTTTATATAATGAATATCCATCTACTATATGTGATATCTATGTATGAAACAAAAGGGTTGAAATAAAATATAACCTCATTTTAATCATTGGTGCGAGATAAATTTTGTGATGTTTTTTATAGGATTATAAAAAACATATACTGTTTCATAGTCGTGATATTTATTATGATAGATGGACACATGTAGCCTATTATTGGGTGGATTACTATAATTTTGTGGTATTTTTGGTCGATTATATTCATCATGATCTAGTTTTATTAGTATTTGGATACTAGGAGGGGAGTAGTTCCAATCCTTAGGAAGATGAAACTAGTTATTTCTTTGTTTTTGAGTTGGGAATCAAGTATTGTGGTTGCATTTGAAGATTAGTCCTTTGATTATTTATTATTGGATTGGTCATTATTAGGAGGTTCCTTTATTGGTATTTGGGATCTATGTGATGAAATTTTATGGGTTATATGACTTCTATATTTCTAAAAAGTTCAAGAAGAGGTTTAGTTTTACACTTTAATATTATTTCTATATTATGGAGAAATTTTTGTAGTGTTGTAGAGCCTTTATAATTGGTTTAGGCTATGTGCTATGCTAAATATGGGAAATATAGTGTGAGTTTTTTTGTGTGTATTCGGATATATGATAGTCAGTTATCTCACCAATGTGGTGATCTATTTGTATGGTAATTGGTTTAAATATTAAACCCCTTTTGGTATTTTGAGGAATGGTATAGGGGATAACATTCTGCATTATTTTAGTTGTATACATCTGATTATTTGGGATATGATTCTAAAGGATTGATGAGTAATAGATTAGGTCATATATAGTGGATGATAAACCGATTGAGGTTATTGGTGCTTTCATTTTCCATTTAGTTGTTGGAGAGAGTAGGATGGGATGGTTTTTGTTAGTGTTATCTCATTACCTAATATAGATATCATCAATTTAATGATTGTTGGTTATTTGTGCATATTCAAATTATGATAGAACCATATGCAGTGATATAGTTCTCTTTTTAGGGTTTAATATGGTGGAGTTTGATGTGGATAAATTATCTAAGTGTGATAAAAACATTTCATTATTTTATATGTTGTCGTTGATGATATCCCTAAGAAAAATTCCATGCTAGATGAACCTTATAAAAGTTAAATTTTGGAATTTTCTATCACATTGTTGGAATTGATAATAATCCCACGGATTCAGAAAATAGAATTTGGGATAATATAATAAATTAGATTAGTGAGGTAAGCCTAATGGTGGTTTCATGTGTTTTAACACTTCTCGGGTGAGGATGTTTGGGAGATCATGGATGAATGAGAATCTAAAATGATGTATCTCTTATTTGAGTAATATAGATGGTATTAATTCTCTATTATAGATGTATTAATGTTCTTGGTTATTAATAGACCTTCCATAGGTATAGTAGATCTTTTTTGTCTGTGTTTTCTTCCATCTAGGTGATATTTTGGGGGAATTGTAGAGATCCATTGGTGTTTTTCCATTTGGTGAATGAAAATCCACTAATGATTGAGGATTTAGTGAGAAATCAAGGATCATTACTATGTTTTAGATCCCCAATCCCATAATTTTTATTGAATAGAAATTTCCCTCAGTAAATGAATGAGGAAATTTTAGTTAATGATCCAATGGTTCTTATGATATGTATATTAAAATTTGTTTTAAATTTGTTGATATTCCATGATGGGTGTACGTTTTGGATGTTTAATATCTATTAAATAAATATTATTTACTCATATATTTGATATCATTGATAACTATTGAATGGATATATTTATAAAGAATCTATATTTAGGGTTTAATTTAGAATTTATTCTATCCAAGAATGTAATAAACCACATTTGGGTTCTGGTCTCAATGTCATGCTAGTTGAAAGGTTATTAATATGATTAAATGGGGGTTATTATGTTCCCAATTAGTTATATTTTCCTCCCATCCATGTGTGAGAAGGATAACTTCCACCCCCTAATTGACAATGATGTATTTCGAGGAGAGGTAGGAGGATCATGGACAATGAGTATGATTAGACCCATATAAGAAAGCAACAGTGATACAATTCATATAAAAACCTGAAGCTTTGGTGATTCATCATGTGGTAGGTATTATTGTTTATGATTTCCCCCCATTATTATTTTATTATAATTTTCCATCTATATTTGATATATGTGGTATGTATTTTATTGTTGAAGACCCACATATGGGTTACTTGCAGAGAAACAATTGTTTCATGTCATTGTAAAGGGAATTCAATTTGTGTAACTCAGTCATAATGTGTATAGTTCATGAAAAAATTATTTTTTTATGTGAAATAATGGTAGATGATTGGTTCAAGACCACATGTTTTCCATAGAGATATTTTTATCTACAATAATACATGATTATGGGTGTATCTATTTACATTTCTATAAACCCCTTGTGGGGAAGAAAATATTGGATTACACAATGCATATTGAGATAGGTTATATATAAGGCCCCAGCCATAAACCTTACTTAATCTTGAGTTATTACAAGATTACTCATTGAAGATCTTTTCAGGTTTAGAGTTTTAGATAATTAGATCATAAAACATTCATTACATTCCACATTTAAACAAAGTGGTTACATAAAAGATAGTATTCGTATTTCCCATCAACGGAAACATATTTAAAATAAAACATGGTTTCTTTCTTGACACATCCTTGACAATATCATCATATCATGTACCATTCCCATGACCTATGAAAAACATTTCAAAAACATGGGATGAGCATAAAAAGCTCAGTAAGGGATATAAAAATATGAAAAGGAAACATGAGTACATGTATACATAATAATGAAATCATAATTTACCCATAAAACATAATCACTTTAACATACCTCATAAAATCATGAATAAATCATAGAAATCATAAGACATAAAGGTAACTTGACTCATTAATAACATTCTTACGTAAGGAGTAACCCTCTTGGTTATGTTTGGAATACCCACCACAGTATATTCCCTAAATCTTTTCAGAGAAACCTTAACGTTTTACTCCTTCGCGTTACCCAATGCATTGGAGAGCTATATCGGGCTCACCTGCCCTTAGTTTATCTCGGAACCACCCATTTTCATAACAATTACCATGAAACATAACATAAACGTATCACATAAAACATGCATAAAAGAAACATAAAATTTCCACATTTCAATCACAATATAACATTTTAGGATATTGAAATAATGAATCCATTAAAAAACCATTTTCAAAATGATTTAAATCATTAAATAAAGAGATTTTTGAATAAAAGTGTCCTATACCACCTTGATGCTTTTAAAATTTTAAACCATTAATATCCATATAAATAAATCCTTAAAACCATTTTTAAAACATGGATATTAATAAGAACAAACCATTAAAACATTTAAAGCGATATTTTGGTTAAAGGGTTTTTACCAAAATTATAGACACTTGAATACAATAATTTAGGAATAAAATTTAATCATAACTTTATAATATCATGAGAATAAATGGATTCATGATATAATCTTCCAAATTACTGTATATACACCATACAAAAGTGAATTGGTGCATAACAACAATGAAGTCTCAATAGAAATGTAAAATGTGACGAAATCCCTTATAGAGAAGTTATCCTTAAATTAAGGATAAATCAATCTCAAAATTGTGCGTGACAAATATAAATACACCCAATACAAGTGGATATTAATTGTAAAACAATAAAAAGTCACTCACACATATTCAATGGATTTCATATTCAATAACTACATTTTGAACCTAAAGAAATCGAAATTGGGTAAAAAAGTTCCCTTGGTAAAATTCGACAGCCTAACGACGTCATTTCAAAATTTGAAAAATGAGTTGATGAGAGATAAAAAGGGTATATCATCACTTGGACATAAAATTTAAATCAATAAGGATATATAATAACATATCCCAACATAATAGTATGTGAATTAAAAGACATAACAAAAAAAGTCTTTTAAAAAGAGGAGGGTGAAAGGTTCCCTTACCGACATGGGTAAGATTCGAAACATACACCCCATTGAAGAAGGGGCATACATTGAATATGTAAATACCCATAAATGAAATTATATTACACAAATAGAATAATAATGGAAATTACATACACCACTCAAAGGAAATGGTGGTAAATGTAGCATAAATCTCACGGGAATAAAAGTGAGAAGAAAAATCCCTTACAGAAAATCTGCAGTCTAACGGCGCCACTTAAAACTTCCAAAAATAGATTGATGAGATCAAATAGGGTCTCTCATAATATTACAATATGATGTAAAGAAATATTAATATAAAATAACATCCCCCATCATAACATATATGATCTTAAAAGAAGTGACATAAAGGAGAGTACTTGAAAAGAAAGAGAGAGGTTAGATCTCTTACGAAAATTTGGCAGCCTAACGGCAGCACTCAAAACTTCCAAAATGGATTAATGAGAGAGAATAGGGTATCTCATCATATGAAAATAAAACGTACAGTAGGATTAATATAAAATAACATCCCAAAACATAAGAAAGATGATCTTAAAAGGAATGATATAAAAGAGTGTACTTAAAAAGAAAGAGAGGAGTAGGATCCCTTACCTCAAGTCTGACTTGTCTTGTTTGTTTCTTTATATTCCTGAATAATAAGAGTGTGTTAATTTACACTTGCTTAAAAACCTTTTTCAAGTTCACTATTCCTTTTATATCACTTATGTCCATGTTATAAACATTATGTAATCATTTAAGTTAATAATGTTTGTTTGGTCGATATTTGGTTCTTAAGTCGAAAGTGGACTTCTTACAATTACATGTTGTTCGTGTGGTCAAAGGTTCATTATATCCAGAATGATATTCATGATTTGTATATCATATATATCATATATATCCAGAATATACATTTATTTATAGTATTTCATAATCATTTAGTGGTAAGAAATGAAATGCACCGTTCATGGAGACGGTAAGCCGTACGTACGCATTAACGCTACTTTCAATTCTATGTCAAATTAATGGAATTAAAATTAATGAGAGTTATGTATATTTTAATTACAGAATTATATTCATCATTTATATGTAACATAAATCACATATATCCATTATATATATGTAATTATAATATTACATTACATTTGGGGATAAGAAATGAAATGCAGCGTTCATGGAGATGGTAAGCCGTACGTACGCATGAACGCTACTTTCATTTCTATTTCATATTTTATGGAATGGAATCATAATTATATAATGGTATATTACAATCCCAGTATAATTTCATATATAAATTCATTAATTACATCCTTTATACATCCCACATAGGGCATTAACGAATCAGATCACTTTGAGGGGGCGGTAGTCCGGACTTCCTTAAATGAAGATATCGTGTATACCCATAATGGAAGACATAAAGGTATGCCATAAATTAAAAATAATAATCTTAAGAAAAACATAAACATATTATATATCATATATAAATATAGTTACATCTTAATGGCCACATTTAAAGGTGTTAAAAGAATATTGAACAATCATTGTTTTGTGAGGGAGAAAATCGCCAACCACAGAAACAGTATATTCTTTAACCATTAGACAAAGGTGTGTGTAAGTGTAGCTTGAATAATTCTTATAAAAACATCCTAGTATATTGAATATAATAGATTTTTTACAAATGAAATGAATAAAAATAGTTTAGGGGGTTGGAGAAGCAAAATAATACAAAAGTACTCAAGTGAAGACATTACCTTAAAATCGGGTAACTCCCTTTGGTTTGAGACCAAAGGCTTCCTTGGGAAGACTTATGCCAAAATTGAGGCTTCAAGGAGTTAGCTAGGGATTCGGAGAGACAAAATGGGAAGGGGTTTGCCGATCCAAAGGCTTTGGATGTGTGGGTAAGGAGGTAGATGTGGGGGCCTTTTATAAGAGGAGAGGAGGGGCACTTTTGGAAAGTAAAGAAATTTTACATTATTTGAAATTGTGTTTCGGATTTAAAAGGCCACACATTTCAATAATTCGAGGATAAGGTGATAAGGTTTCGAAATCCACCAATCCTATAGGTTTTGGAAATGTGTAGGTCATATATTTTACATTATCTTTTCATTTTATTTAAATCCTTTATTAATGAGGTAATCACTGCATCATTATGATGTCATAAATAATTTTATTTATTTAAGGTATAAAAATTATAAAAAAAATATCATGATATAGGAAATCTTTTTATCTTTACAATGACTATTTATAGTCAAAAATCTGACTTGTATAAACCCATGTAAAAATTTTTGTAGTAAAACAACTCATGTTTGTGTCATTTTTAATTTTACATTAAATAAAACGTTATTTATGTCATTTCCCAACCATAATGGATCCATGGAGTCCCCAAGTTGACCCATGGATTTTCTTGGTCGTACATGACACATCCAATAAGGGTAGGAAATGTGTGAAGCTCATCTCATATTATTAAAACAATTTTTTTACCTTAAACTACACTAATTACCTCTAATCGCGATTAAAAACATAAAAGTTACTATTCACCAAAAATTATTTTAATTTCATTGTACCACATTTTACTTCTTAATGACAACCATTTATGTTGGATTTTTTAAATTAAAAACACAGAGGTGGTAAAATTTCATTTATACGGAATATCATTTTTTATAAGTACCACTTAGTGGTATCACTATTCATCAAAAATTGATGTTCTTCAGAAAAATACCAAAACATCACCCTATGCTATATTTGATATTCTAAATTCAAAAATGAAGTCTAATTTAAAAAATTCAAAACATATAAGTTGCATTAATTAATTTAATAATTAATTCCCGTTGTCAGAACAAATAGCGTGTTTTTATGAAACAATATATATCAAAAGATTGACACTAGTTTAAGTCAAATTTCAAAGTGAAATTAATTCCAATGGCCTCTATTTGATTAAATGGTAAAAATCTATTCTAATTTCACTTTAAAAAAAATTAAAAATATAATCTAATAATATAAATAAATTATATTAAAAAGTGGTTTTGAATTAAAAAACAACATTTTTCACTATTCATTAAAAATTGATCTTTTTCGGAAAAATACCAAAAATTTACACAAAGTAAATTTTGATGTCTCGATTCTAAAGAAGAATTTTATTTTGTCAAATATAACACATAAAATTTTCAAAATACGATTTAAAAGTGGTTCTCCATCAAAAGGCGGTTAATCGACCTTTTAAAGAATATTAGAATGTTTACGCTTAAAATTGGATTCATTAGCATTTTTAATCCTCTAACATTTATTGTAAAAAGTAAAAATATTTGAAAAACATATATAATAATTTTGTAGTTAGTTCTATTCATTCCCTCTGTTACAACGGCTAGGCATTAACTACCATTTAAAATAATATTATTTTATTATTACAGTGAAATGTAAGATTTCAAAGGAACTCGTTGTTGCGTATTGGGTAAGCCATCAAGCATAGAGTTCCCTTTAAATTAATATTAACATTTTATTCACAAATAGGGATAAATATAAAAATTCCATATTCTTTATTTACCTGGGATGTTACATCCTCCCCCCCCTTTTGGGAATTGCGTCCTCGCAATTTTAAAATTGGGCTTGGAAACATCCTTGAAAGACCCACATCGGAACAAGAGTCGGTAAAAAATCACTTTAAAATAAAGAAATAGAAGTATATAGGTCACCCTAGTTAACCCATACTATGATTCCATATTGGAAAACATGGAGATGGAGGAGAAAACATAGGGTCATGTTCTGATGGAGAGTGATATAGAACATGTCCAGGAGAAAGTTAACCATAAGAAAATCACAAACTTGTTATGTGTTAAACGGTATTTGATTCCCCAGTAGTAAAAATTTGACAGACAACATTTTTTTTTAAGTTATATTTCATTGAGGAATTTATTTATGATCTTAACTAAAACATATGGAAGCATACTTAATTTCCATGTTGACTTTCAACTTTTACTAGATTTCTTACACGAACTCATATTTTCTCCAAAAGATGAGTATTTAGGATGACTTTTTCACATTAAGAGAGCTATAATCAACTTCTAGAGAATCACATAATCCACAAAATAGAACTATATACTTCCCATGTCTTTAGACTTTAACCAAAACCAAAACCAAAAATGGTAGTACAAGATCAGATAATCCAGAAAAGGATAACCCTTTATAAAAAGAAAATCTATTCCTAATCTCCAAAATTTGTCCAACCAAACCCAAAGTTCAACGAGGACCATTTGATAAACAAATTTTCCATAAAATTATTCAAGTTAAACCAATCTTGGATTGAAACCCAAATATTTAAATGATTTAATCACATAGTCTTCCAAGGTAACACTTATCTCTAAATAACATCAGTTTCTCTTAAAGTCTCATATTGATAAGTAATTAACCAAATCACATATCCTCCATGATAGGTTAATAATTTCCATAGATAACCCAAAATCAAATTAATCATAATTCATAAAATCATATAACTAAAAAGAATAAGTCATACTAACCACGGACTTCACGTAGTCCAGTGGTATGGGATAAATACCAGTCGCACTTTGGTTGTGGGTTCGATTCCTGCAGCATTGTCCGACGCGACGGGTTGTCACATGGTATGCGTGTTGTCCATTTTTCAAAACCATATAATTCTTAAAAAATTCCCCAAAACGAGCTCAAATCTTCCAAAATAATCATAACATATTTTAACCTCAATTTTATCTCATGCCTTTCATTTTCCATCATAACATATAATAACCCATAATTACCTCAAAAGTAAGGATCATATAAACCCTATTGGTTACCTTTATAATTATTACCTGAACATCCACATCGATTGGTCATATCGTATATGATGCATTACATAACATACCCAGGTTCAAGTGGTTGATCATGACTCCTTGATAGTTGGTTTAGAACAACCACTAGTTTCCTCATTGAATCCCCATTTCATCCAGTCTCTTAATTAGAGAACCAACACAGTTTCCTTCAAACCTTTTTTCACTTTGGTGTCGGCTAGATCCATCCATTCTAAAAACAGAAATGTCAGTGTGAGTATATAAACAAAACCATCATGTACTAATGTGGAAGATAAACACTAATATATACTTACTCATTCACTTTATCTAAAACTTGGACTCCTTCTGAAATCGTAACCATTATGGTAATGTCACTTATGCTTAAAGAATACCCTAAACTCTAAATTTATCTATACTGACCTCTGATACCAACTATAAGGCCCCAGCCTTAAAACTTACTTAATCTTGAGTTATTACAAGATTAGACATTGAGGATCTTTTCAGGTTTAGAGTTTTATAGAATTAGATCATAAATCATTCATTACATTCCACATTTAAACAAAGTGGTTACATAAAAGATAGTATTCATTTTTCCCATCAACGGAAACATATATAAATGAAACAAGGATTCTTTCGTGACACTTCCTTGACACTATCATCATATCATGTACCCTTCCCTTGACCTGTGAAAAACATTTCAAAAACTTCTTATGAGCATAAAAAGCTCAGTAAGGGATATAAAAATATGGAAAGGAAACATGAGTACATTTATACATAATAATGAAATCATACTTTACCCATAAAACATAATCACTTTAACATACCTCATAAAATCATGAATAAATCATAGAAATCATAAGACATAAAGGAATCTTGAGGCATTAATAACATTCTTACGTAGGGAGTAACACTCTTGGTTACGTTTGGAATACCCACCACAGTATATTCCCTAAATCTCTTCAGAGAAACATTAATGTTTCACTCCTCAGCATTACCCAATGCATTGGAGAGCTATATAGGGCTCACCCACCCTTAGTTTATCACGGAACCACCCATTTTCATAACAATGCCCATGAAACATAACATAAACATATCAAATAAAACATGCATAAAGGAAACATAACATTTCCACATTTCAATCACAATATAACATTTTAGGATATTGAAATAATGAATCCATTCAAAAAACCATTTTCAAAACTATTTAAAACACTTAATAAAGAGATTTTTGAATCAAAGTGTCCCATACCACCTTGATGCTTTTAACATTTTAAACCATTAATATCCATATAAATAAATCCTTAAAACCATTTTTAAAACATGGATATTAATAAGAACAAATCATTAAAACATTTAAAGCGATATTTTGGTTAAAGGGTTTTTACCAAAATTAGAGACACTTGAATACAATAATTGAGGAATAAAATTTAATCAGAACATTATAATATCATGAGAATAAATGGATTCATGATATAATATTCCAAAGGACAGTATATAACCCATATAAAAGTGAATCGGTACATAACAACAATGAAGTCTCATTAGAAATGTAAAATGTGATGAAATCCCTTATAGAGAAGGTATCCTTAAATTAAGGATAAATCAATCTCAAAATTATGTGTGAAAAATATAAATACACCCAATACTAGTGTATATTAGGTGTAAAACAATAAAAGGTCACTCACACATATTCAAAGGATTTCATATTCAATAACTACATTTTGAACCTAAAGAAATCGAAATTGGGTTAAAAAGTTCCCTTGCTAAAATTCGACAGCCTAACGACTTCACTTCAAAATTCGAAAAATGAGTTGATGAGAGATAAAAAGGGTATCTCATCAATTGGACATAAAATTTACATAAATAAGGATATATAATAACATATCCCAACATAATATTATGTGAATTAAAAGACATAACAAAAGAAGTATTTTAAAAAGAGGAGGGTGAAAGGTTCCCTTACCGACTTGGGTAACTTTCGAAACATACACCCCATTGAAAAAGGGGCATACATTGAATATGTAAATACCCATAAATGAAATTATATTACAAGAATAGAATAATAATGGGAATTACATACACCACTCAAAGTAAATGGTGGAAAATGTAGCATAAATCTCACGGGACTAAAAGTGAGATGAAAAATCCCTTACGAAAACTCGGCAGCCTAACGACACCACTTAAAACTTCAAAAAATGGATTGATTATGTCAAATAGGGTATCTCATCATATTAAAATAATATTTACATAAATATTAATATAAAATAACATCCCCCATCATAACAAATTGGAGCTTAAATGAAGTGACATAAAGGAGAGTACATAAAAATAAAGAGAGAGGTTATATCTCTTACAAAAATTCGGCAGCCTAACGACGCCACTCTAAACATCCAAAATGGATTAATGAGAGAGAATAGGGTATCTCATAATATGAACATAAAACTTACAGTATGAGTAATATAAAATAACATCCCAAAATATAATAAATATTAGCTTAAAAGGAATGACATAAATTAGTGTACTTAAAAAGAAAGAGAGGAGTAGGATCCCTTCCCTCAAGTCCGACTTGTCTTGTTCATTTCATTATATTCCCGAATAATAAACGCGAGTTAATTTCCACTTGCTTAAGAACCTTTTTGAAGTTCATTATTAATTTTATACCACTTATGGCCAAGTTATAAACATTATGTAATCATTTAAGTTAATAATGTTTGTTTTGTCGATATTTGGTTCTTAAGTTGAAAGTGGACTTCTTACAATTACATGTTGTTCGTGTGGTCAAAGGTTCATTATATCCAGAATTATATTTATGATTTGGATATCATATATATCATATATATCCTGAATATACATGTATTTATAGTATTTAATAATCATTTAGAGGTAAGAAATGAAATGCACCGTTCATGGAGACGGTAAGCCGTATGTACGCATGAACACTACTTTCATTTCTATGTGATATTAATGGAATTAAAATTAGTGAGATTTATGTATATTTTAATTCCAGAATTATATTAATAATTTATATGTAACATAAATCACATATATCCATTATATATATGTACTTATAAAAGTACATTACATTTGCGGATAAGAAATGAAATGCACCGTTCATGGAGACAGTAAGTCGTACGTACGCATGAACGCTGCTTTCATTTCTATTTAGTATTTTATGGAATGGAATCATAACTATATAATGTTATATTATAATCCCAGTATAATATCATATATAAATTCATTAATTACATCCTTTATATGTCCCACATATAGCATTAATGAATCAAATCACTTTGAGGGGGCGGTAGTCCGCACTTCCTTAAATGAAGATATCGCGTATACCCCTAATAGAAGACATAATGGTATGACATAAATGAAAAATAAAGAGGTTTAAAGAAAACATAACCATATTATATATCATATATAAATATAGTTATACTTTAATGGTCACCTTTAAAAGTGTTAAGAGAATATTGAAAATTCATCGTTTCGTGAGGCAGAAAATCGCCAACCACAGAAACAGTATGTTCTTTAACCATTAGACGAAGGTGTGTGTAAGTGTATCTAGAATTATTCTTAGAAAAACATCCTAGTATTTTGATGATACAGGAGTTGTTACAAAAGAAATGAATAAAAAGAGTTAATGGGGTTGTAGAAGCAAAATAATACAGAAGGACTCAAGTGAAGACATTACCTTAAAATCTGGTAACTCCCTTTGGTTTGAGCTCAAAGGCTTCCTTGGGAAGCCTTATGCACAATGTGAGGCTTCAAGGAGTTATAGAGGGATGTGGAGAGACACAATGGGCAGGGGTTGTTCGAGCCAAAGGCTTTGGATGTGTGGGTAAGGAGGTAGAGGTGGGGGCTTTTTATAAGAGGAGAGGAGGGGCACTCTTGGAATGTAAAGAAATGTTACTTTATTTGAAAATGAGTTTCGTATTTAAAAGGTCCCACATTGATATAATTCTAGGATAAGGTGATATGGTTTCGAAATCCACCAATCCAATAGGTTTTGGACATGTGTAGATCATATATTTTACATTATCTTTTCATTTTATTTAAATCCATTATTAATGAGGTAATCGCTGCATCATTATGAGGTCATAAATAATTTTATTTATTTAATGTCAAAAATTATATAAAAAATATATCATGATGTAGGAAATAGTTTTATATTTCCAGTTACTATTTATAGTCAAAAATATGACTTGTATAAACCCATGTAAAAATTGTTTTAGTAAAACAACTCATGTTTGTGTCATTTTTACTTTTATATTAAATTAAAAGTTATTTATGTCATTTCCCAACCAAAGTGGATCCATGGGATCCCCAAGTTGACCCATGGATTGTATTGGTTGGCCATGACACATCCAATAAGGGTAGGACATGTTTCAAGCTCATCTCATATTATTAAAACATTATTTTTACCTTAAACTACACTAATTACCTCTAATCGCGATTAAAAACATAAAAGTTACTATTCACCAAAAAAATTATTTTAATTCCATTGAACCACATTTTACATCTTAATGACAACCATGTATGTCGGATTTTTGAAATTCAAAAACACAGAGGTGGTAAAATTTCATTTAAAGGGAAAATCAGTTTTTATAAGTACCACTTAGTGGTTTCACTATTTATCAAAAATTGAAGTTCTTCAGAAAAATACCAAAACTCCACCCTAAGCTATATTTGATATTCTAAATTCAAAAATGAAGTCTATTTTACAAAATTCAAAACATATAAGTTGAATTAATTTATTTAATAATTAATTCTCGTTGTCAGAACAAATAGTGTGTTTTTATGAAACAATATATATCAAAAGATTGACACTAGTTTAAGTCAAATTTCAAAGTGAAATTAATTCCAATGACCACTATTTTATTAAATGGTAAAAATATATTCTCATTTCACTTTAAAAACAATTAAAATTATATTCTAATCATATAAATAAATTATATTAAAAAGGGGTTTTGTATTAAAATACAACATTTTTCATTATTCATTAAAAATTGATCTTTTTCGGAAAAATACCAAAACTTTACACAAAGTGAATTTTGATGTATCGATTCTAAAGAAGACTTTTATTTGGTCAAATATAGCACATAAAATTGTGATTTATATAGATATGTAGTGTTTACTTCTTTAAAAAGAATCCAAAAATGATAAACATAGATAAAAAACCCATATTTTTATAGTGGTTAATTTTATAAATATCCACTAGTCGACTCCACTAATCACTCATTCTATGAGCTTGTTTAATTACACAAGAATTCTCCACTAATAATTATACCATGAATTAATAACTGAGTGAGGGTAGTTGACACCATTGAAAAAAGTCTAATAAGAATCCTTATGGTTTATTAAAATAGAAATAAATACCCATACCATCAATCAATATGTTGATACTCAACCAAATTTATGTTAGAGTAGTTAAAAATAGAATTAATCGAAAGAAATTCAATGGTTCATGTTGATCTTTACATTTATAGCAACAAGAAAAAAATTTATGGATCTTATTCTTCCGAAAAGAATACGATCAAGAATCAAATAGTTTGAAGCAATCCTATTTGAAAATATATCATCAATAAGGGAGAAACTATCCATCTGTAGTAACTCGAGTTTTAAATATGTTGAAATTTCAAAGTGTAACATATTTTTCAAATAAAAAATATTTGATTGTCCATTGTAGTAGCACATTAAAACATAATTTCAATAATACAGTTAGATATGTGAATCTATTATCACACAGATATATTTTTTAGAGGTACTCTGAAAGAATATATAGAACATATTGCTTAATTTAGTATTTTAGATCCAATGAAATAGACTGATTGATTTCAGAAATTCGAATTCCAATTAACCATGGGAGTCCAATCATCCCTTAGGAATAAAATTTATTTTCTCCGATGAATATGGTTCTTGGAAACAATAATAACAATCCTTGAATAGTTCTTTAATTCCAATTTAATCATTTCTATAATCTCATGTTGAGAAAATGTCTTAAAAACTCCATCGTTGTAAACACAACATGGGGATAAATGGTGTAGCATAAGGGTTCCTTCATGTAGCATTGTGTTCCTACATACCAATGGTTCATTAACCATACATTCCATCTTCATGTTACGTGGGGAGAAAAAGTAGTGTATGGAAGATAATACATGTGTCCACCTGTCTAGCATAATATCTCCAATGTAGAATATATTAACTATATGTTCAAATTTCTAAATGTAGGGTTGATGGAGAGTAATACTGACTTCCAACACAGGGTTTATGATCTATGCATGTGATAATTATCCAAACATTAAATTGTCAATTCAAATTAAAAATGATAATAATAACATATGTTTGATACCATATGAATCTGTTAATGTTCCAGTGTAATGTGGGAATGATAAACCATACCCTCATATTCCAAATCGTGGGTTTGTAATAGTGTCTCCATTGAAATTACAATAATGTTTCATTCCTTTATCCCATATATAAATTCAATAAAAACCACTCAATAAAACATCAATATAAAACAAAAAATGGTATTTTTGATCATTAAAATCATCATAAATTATTGATTATTTTTTATACAATACATTCTAAATAATATCCACCTTTTTGATGATACCTAAACCCATATAATAATTTACAGAAAATAATGGATTTAGAAACATAAAAAATGCATAGAGAAATTATTTCGATATTTCAATTTCATAGAATTATTTTGATAAGGGAAAATAGGAAATTGTATATTTGAGAGAGAAGGAAGAAGAAAAGAAAAATATTTCCAAATAGAATGTAGTGGTTTAAAAATATTCACTCCTATATCCCACATAGTCCACATATGTATTCTCCATGGATATTTGTCCTTAAAAATATTATCCCATTACATAAATATACACCCAGTTTTTCTGATATGAAAAAGACAATTTGAAAGAACAGAAGATATAAACAGTAGTTAATATAGCACTAAACTATTGATGAATAGTTTATAAAAATTGATAAGTGATATAAATTTAGGATTGGAAGTTATGTATTCAACATAATTAAAATAAATCTAAATTTCAATACGAATATTGAATTTAAAAATAAATTATAATGTTTTAATAAATTGAATAAACTTTTCAGTCATCAAATGGACATCTACATGATGGGATTGGTTTAGAATAGTCATAAGAATAGGGTATATCAGTAATAATAATGGATTTGACACCTCCATTAATATCAATGAGCTTTAGAAAAAATATCTGAAAAAGATTTTTTAATACATTGGTACACTTTTGAATAATCATATTTTAATCATGAAAAATCGTTAGATTATTAACCAAATTTACTTTCATAAACACATTCACTGCTTCCTCCAACTAAAAGTATGAAGTTAACATTTCCTTAATGTGATAAAAAACTAATGCCAACTAGGATTAATTAAATGAAAGTTGATTAACTTGATTCCTTTTATTTTTTAATAAAAAACTAAACTATGAATTTTCAAACTATAGAGAATGCATCTTATCTTTAAAATAAACCAAAAATATGGTAATAACTTTAAACCTCTTGATCAGGATTGGCAAGGAATGTTATGTGGATGTTGATTCTCAATTTCTTTCATATATAGAATGAAATTATATCACTATTTTTAGTTAAACTCATAAATATTTCACTTATGGATTTATAAATCTTTCATAAAATTGAACTCCCTTGATGATTGGATGATTAATTCATCAAGGCCTCCAACAGAAATAATATTTTCTTAGAATTTAATTAGATTGATATTATTAGAATAAAACTCACATCGGTCACTAATGATCCTCTGAACTCTTCAAAATTATTTTTCTCAGCTTCAATTATTGTGTAAGAAACATTTTCTGACCCTCCAACATATATTCACATTATAAATAAGGCTTATGGATGAAAATAAGATGATTCATGAGATTGGGTGTTTGGTTTTGGGATATCCCCTTGTAATTAAATTCTAAATATAAAAAACATGGATCTTCATTATTAAATATGTTGTCTCTTGTGTTTGATCCAAAATTTACTTCAGAATAATGAATAATGGGGAATAATTTTAATGATTATGGAAATATTCCAGCTTATGTTCTGGGCTGCAATCTTCTTTGTCAACATGATCAACCACAGGTGATGTTCTCCGCTCCTATAGTAGCTTTATCCACAATATCTATAATTTCGACTATAATTCATCTTCTACGAACAAGAGGTTTTTTTGTTATTATTTTCCTTCATCTTTAGTCTTCTATCTGATAGAACTGCCTGAATGAATCATCCATTGTACCCCTAATTATCTAGCATAAGCCTTTGATGTTGTTTTGTACCTACATGCAAGAGACAATTGAATGAATTCTGCCAATAAAATTCAAGATTATTTATTTTCCATTAATTTACGATTTTATTGTGATTACATGTTTTACCAAGAAATATATTGTAAATTTTCCTAATTTATTGCTTCAAAAAATGAAATTTTATTTCAATCGGTATTATATCCCATCATGGAATTGGTGTAGAAGTAATTTTTTAGATACAATAATGGAAACAAAATTAAATTAAACTTTTCATGGTTTAAAAAACATTCAATAAGATTAAATATATAAGACTCTTTCTTCCTCAGGAGTCCTTGTAATAATTCACGACTAAATGAATTTCATCATAACTCAGCAATAATGAGTGTGCTCTTTCATCATTACATTCTTGAGAGTTCTTGTTCAAAACAATAGTAACATATTTTCCTATGAAATTTTTTTTCCATTAACAATATTACTTAAATCATAGTGAAATTACACATCATTTGGGAAACATATCAATATAACCATTTCCATAGAAGAAAATGAAAATTCAGTATCGTTAATCTTGTAGACAATAGTATCGTTATCAAATCCAAGACTGAAAAAAGAATTTCTACAACATTCCTTTACTTCAATGACATATATTGCTTGCATTTTATATTCTCCAAAATCATAATCTAGACCTTGAAATATTATTTCTTCCTTGAGATAAATATTCATTGAATATAAATATTCAAAATTTATTACCTTTCCTTGGATCAATTTTTGGTTTTTCCCTTATGCGTATACAGAGTTTTCTAACACAGCATTTTCAAATCATCGAGAGGTTTCCATCTCTAAAGTTTTCATGATTGAATTGATTGAAGGTTTAGGGTTTTGAAAAAATGAAATTAAAATAATGAAATTCCTACTATGTTAAATGAAGAGATGTGAAGGTAAATAGCAAAAGATTATAGATGATTTTCTCATGCCGATTGGGGGTGTACTAATTTTGATTTTTAATTAAAAATATAAATTATATAAAATTAATTTAACATAGATTTAAAATATAACTAAATAAAATCAAGTATGATAAAATATTCTTTAAAACATATTAAATACTTAAAATATTATCCTAGAGATAAAATAAATGAGAAATTCATTTAAAATTAAAGAATCTTAAACTCCATTAGTAAATTAAAAACATTCAATGAGAAAAGGTTTAGTAAAATATCAAATAATTGAAATTTGGTATTAAAAAATTATTGATATATTTCCTTTTTAAGGACATGAACAATTAGAAAATGATTTCTTATATCAATTTTCATAGTCGTATAATGACTTATACGATTTTTGAAATATTAATATCATAAGTATTATTAAATAAATTTGGCATAATATTAAATTTTAGTCTAAAGACCAATAGGTTTTTTTATTCACATCACATGTGAATAAAAACTGCCAGCATACATATGTTCTACCTCATCAGTTGACAAGGAAATTGTGTTTTGTATCATTCTAGACCATTAAGCTATGTATTTTCATAAAAAGCATTAGGTTCTTTAGGCACATATTCTATCTTATCTAAAACCTCCAAAAATCTGCATCTAAATATGATATTAAATTAAAAAACGTTTTGGAGAAAAGAGGAGATTGAAAAAATTTCTGATTAAATATCTAAAAATTCATTGAACAATAGTAAAATGGGATTCATAATGATTTTATAGAAATATTGAAAATAAGCATAAAAAAAAATAATTTCTGGTCTGATAGTAATAATATATAAAACCTTATAAAATAACACCTATAAATAACTTGTTGTCCACTAGCTTTCCAGGTTCATCCAAATCATGTTTTATATTGGTAGATATGCGAGTTTTATATGCCTTGTTGTTTTCAAGTTCATACATTTTTTAGTAAATCAATAACATATTTACATTGATTTAAAAAATTTCCCTAATTTTTTTAATAAATTTGATATCCAAAAAATAAATCTAGATCTCTCATAATACTACTTTAAAATTTTTTTTCTCTAGTTTGTAAAAATAATTTCAACTATTTTTTTATTTAAACCAAAAATTACATAATTATCTTAATTTTTAATTAATAAAATGTCTGAACAAACAGTTTTCTCAAAAAATGTTGAATATTCCAATCCAATAGAAATTTAATTATTGATTTGTAAAGTAATTAATCATTCATACTAAGATATAGGGTATTGTTTATGGTCAAATGATGATTTAGTGTGTGTAAAAATATAATTTGGTTTTTTATGATTTTCAAAACGATGAGGTTGTTCAGCATAACCTTACAAAATTTAATAACAATTTAAAGAAGATGATTTAACATCCATATAATATAATTAAAATTTAATATAATATTAATAACCTAAAATAATTCATATGGATTCTAGTATTGATACAGGGGAAAAGGTCTCCCACAAAAGTAAACCTTCTCTTCGATTATATCCTTTAGCTAAAAATCTATAATTATTTTTACTTATGGTCCCTTGATAATCATGTTTATTTCTAAATACCCACTTATTTCTTATAACTAGTTAATTATATGGTCTTTCTACTAGTTCCCAAACATCATTATTTCTTATCCTCATTAGTTCTTCTTATATTTCTAACATCCAAATGTTATCTAATATGGATTCCTCTCTATATATATGTTCTAACATAAATAGAAAGGCAACACATTTATGGAGATTTTCTAAATTACATCTAGTTAAAATTCCTATTTCTAGGTCTCTTATGGGAGATTCTAGAGAATGATTCCGTAATATTTCAGACTATCTAGGAAAGACTCATTTAGGATAATCATTATCATGTTCTTCTGAACTAGATATAATTTTATTTATATTATTTTCCAAATAATTTATAGGTGATTCAAGTCTAATGTTGTCAAAATTTCCATTCACTTAATTTTCTGGATCTTACTCATTAATAAAAAAGTTTAGTATTATCAAAATTAACATAAACTATTTTTTTTAACAATCCTTGACTTCTTATAAAAAACACTATAAGATTAAGAGGTATAATATCATAAAAATATTCACTCATCGTCTTTTGGATTGAACATATAGATGTTTTACTTAGAATAAATGATATAAAATTACATCAAATATCATATAATTTTCTTTATTTTAGGATTTATATTATTCCAATGTACATAGGTTCTTTTTTTCAAAATGGGCCTTATCAAGACTCTATTCATGATATATATGGTTTTCCTTAAAACTTCTTCCCCAAAATGGTAGGAAAACTATATTAATTCATCATAGTCAATTCCATTTCATTAATATTTCTATTTCTCAATTAAATGGATTATTTTTGTTGAGGTGTACTTTTTGTATAGAAGTTGTGTTTAATAACAATATTTGTGCAAAAACAATTAAATTTAGGAATAAAAAATTATCCACTGTGGTCACTTCTCAATGATTTTATATTAAAAATATTTATTTTTGTAAAATTTCGTAGAATCATTAAAAAATAGTGAAAACAACAATTTTGAGTTTCAGAAAACAAACCTAAAAAATATATATAATTGTCATTAAATAAAATATTGACATATATGTTTGCATCCAAACATAATACTCTTGATAGTCCAAATAAATCCATGTTGATATGTTCTAATGGATTGGATGTACCGATTTTTTTAATATATTTGAAAAAAGATTTGTGTTTTTTTCCAATTCATCATGCATCATAGAATCTGTTATTTTCTAACATAACACTATAAATATTAGAAAATAATTATTTCTTAGATACATTATGTAAAGAATTTATATAATAATTTCTATGTCTTCTATTCCAAATTCCTGATTCATTTTTCATGGAAGTTAAACAATTCAATTTTTTTACACATGGAATATAAGTCCTATATATAATAATTATCAGTTCTAAGTGCTCTAAATTTGGGAAACATATTGTCAAACACAGAGTAGGAATTGTTACAAAAATAAACACAAAATCAATGATCATAGAGTTTAGATATAATTATCTTATTTTTCTTAAACCCATGCACAAAAGGTAATTTTTTAAAGGGATTGTCTTTGGATATCAAATAGTTTCAACTCCAATAATTTTTCATTTGGAAGTGTCACCGAGAGTGAGGAGTCCTCTATTTTTTTGAGTCATTTTAAGAATGTTTTTGGAGTCTCCACTCATATTCTTGCAATGTCCACTATCCATATAATAAATGGATTTTCTTTTTCTCTGACATGTTTTCAACAATAATAATTAAAAGATGATTTTTTTGCTACCAATATCATCATGGATCGAGCAGTGTTAGCAATCAATGATAAGGGAATCCAGATCATCTTTTTCTTCTATAATATATATCACTCGCATAATAAAAACTTTTAGATAAAAATATTATTTTATTGAACCTATTTTCAGGATTTTGAAAATAATAATTATTGGTGACATGACCTTTTATTCCAAAAAAATAACTGGTATCTTTTTTTGAGTTAGGAATAAAATAACTATTATATATTTTTTATTTCTCAACCTTTCATCCAATTCCATATCATTCTATTTTCAGGACATTTTTTTAAGGATTTTATTTAATACTTTTTCTACATTAATAAAATTGATTTGAGAACATTTATAGGATTATACTATACCCTACAATTCTGTAATGTTTTTTTCATTATCAAAACAATTTGAGGTAGATTAGTTAAATTATTCAATAAACTCTTGATGTTATCCAAGATGGGTACCTATTTCACATAAAATTTTATAAGGAATGAATTTCAATTTTTTTATCTTCTTTAATAGGTAATCATATTTTTTCATCTAACATTGAAGTGTAGGGAGATAATTTAATATTTGAACAAAGACTAGTATCAGAATTATAGTATTAAATGTTGTATACCATTTCAACATTATCCATAAAGGAACCTATTGGATTTCAGATGTGATTTCCCTTTATCTAAATCAAAAATTTAAGGGATGCGTGATTCTTTAGATACACTCCCAATAGTTTTCATTTCTCGTTTCATTTTTTCTCATAATTATAAATTTTCTAATATCTCTTTTATAGCCTCTTTCTTTCATCTTTTTGTTGAGGGGAAAAATGTTTAATATGAATCATTTTATTGAATTTATATATTATAAATTATCATTGTTAAGTTTCACCATTCCTAAAGGATTTTCTAAATCCTCTTTGCTTATTGTAAAATTAGAAAACATTTCTGGTTATTTGAGCATGTTCCATTTTAGAATCCAAGGAATCTTAATTATTCTCTATGTTTTCTTCCGGAATTGATTCTCTCCTATTCTACTGAGAATTCACATTTAGAGAAGCATTTTGTTTTTTCACTATAGTATTATGATATTCATCTTCATCCTCTACTTATGCTTCACACATCATCTGTGTCCCAATTATTTATTTTATTGCGACATCCTTGATAGGTGGCGATTGTTGAAAAATAGAAGATATTCTATTCCATTTTTATGGAAGTAGATTGAGTACATTTAATGATTGTAAGAATGTTTGATGGGTCTTCCTAAGGATGTTATATTGTTAAAAATTTCTGTAACACTTCTATTCATCGGCATGATTCTTTTTCCAACATACATTCTAATTGTTTAAAAAAAATTTGTAGCATACCTAATCTGTCTAACATTATATGCTCCTTCATAAGAAGCTTCTACAGTTTTCCACATTTTATATGCATTTTGACATTGTGATATAACATTTAATTCTTATATTACAAGAATGCAAATAATATAATTCATATATTTTGAATTGATATCATAATCAGCATCTGTTTTAGTTTTACATGTTTTATGTTTCATTTAAATATTATAAGAATTATTTATTTTTTATTATATTTTGAATCCAAAAATATTCATATAAATAATCATTCGATATTTATAGCATCCATAACATTCATCATTAAAATATTGTGCTTGTACCATATAAATTCATTCTCTAGGATCAACTATTTCCATCTTCTAATAGACAATATGCTTTTACCATAATATACCTTTATTAAAAATGATCGGCTCTAATACCAATTGTAAGGATAGAATATAACAATTAAAACATGAGGCAATGAATTATATCAATTCAAAAATCTTCCATAATTCTATATTTTCACACCTATGACGATTTATATGGCTATGAAATGATTACTTCTATAAAAATAATATGAAGTGGAGAAATAGAAATAACGAACACAAATTTTTATAGTGATTTTGGGAATTATGATCCCCTAGTCCACACAAAAAATCACTAACACTGTGATCATGGTAAATTTCACTAGAATGTCCTTATATCAATATACCATATATTCACAACTATATGTACGCTATTGACATAATTAAAATATGTCTAATAACAAATAATTATGGTTATATAATAGAGAACTAGATATCCATATCTTATATAGAGTTGGTGGTAGTCTTCCTCAACTGTGTATTAGTAGTAGAAACTCCAATACATCAAAAGATTTATTGCAAATGGCCATGTTGATATTAATAGTTGTAGAGAGACGAAATTAATATTGATGAATCAACTAATTTTGAAAAAAATATCATCCTAAATGAAATATTCTAAACCAATCCTTGTGGAAAATTGATCATCAATGAGGTATAATCAAAATAGATGCAGTTACTTGAGTTTGATATATTTACTACATTCAATGTGTAGCCACTTTTGCAAATGACAGAAATTTCAATGTTTGTTATGGTAGCGAGTTAAAAGATAATTTCAGCAATGATGTTGCAAATTTGTATCACTTATCCCACATATACATTTTTTATAAGATACTCTAATGGAATATATAGAATAGACAGATTTATTTTCTATTCGAGATGCAAAAGAATAGCCTAAATGATCATGGATATTCAAATCACAATGGACCATTGAATTTATAACTTCCCTTAAGGACATGATTCTTTTTCTTTGATGAATACTAATATTTGGAAACGTAATAATAATCTTCGAATCGGTATTCCATTCTGATTCGATCATTGTAGCAATCTGGAATTGGAAAATCTGCTTAAAAAATTCCTCATTATAAACACAATGTAGGGTTGAACTATGTACAGTAGGGTTCCTATCAACGTATGGTTCCATAATAATATGTTCATCATCGTATAACATAGGTAAAAAATACCTTTTTAGTATAATATCTAGAATGTAGCATTGATTAACCATATTTTTAAATTCCCAATTATACTGTTGATGAATAGTAATAGCAACGTCCAATGTAGGGTTGATGATCCATAAATTTTTTTATTCTCCAATTGCAAGGCTGATGATCCAAAATTAATGTATTTATCATAATGTAGGGAGGATATCATACATAAAACCTAACATTCTAGTATAACATATGGATGATGAACCATATGCTCATTTTTTGAATGTATGGTTTGGAACAGTGTTTCTAGATAAATTCTCATAACATTAAATTCTTTTAAACCAGGTAGAAATTCAGTTAAACTAACTCAAAAAACATCATTAGAAAACATACAATGGTATTTGTGAGTCTATAAATCATCATAAATTATTGAGTATTTTTGAGACAATACATTTCCAACATAGTAGAGAGGTTTATCTTTTCTATCTAATAGATATTTTGGAACTGGAAAATGAACACTAATAATATAGTTGATTCAAAACCTAAGTAGAACAATGAAGTATGAGGTTCACATGGGAGGAGCTATTTTTTTAGATGAGATATGAGACTGATCAGTTTTTATATAAATTGACGTAATATAAAATATATTCTCACCAAAATTATAATTTTTTCATGGTTTTGCAAGATGGTTAGACAAACCATGTGAAACATTACAAGAACTACATCCTAAGGACACTACTCCCATACAACCTGTGAATAGTTTTACTAACTGTGAACAACATGTGAAAAGTTCTTCTATCTCAAATATATGAAAAATATCATATCAATTTATACATGGTTTCATTGTTAGGGAAAAATATGAATCCCCATGTCGTGCATTAGACCACCCCACATGGTTGTGTGTCACGGTTAGGATTAACCTTGTGATAACCATGTGACTCAATCAGCATATCTAAATTCTAGAGCTCTAGGATCTGAACTAGACCTAGAATATCCCTTATTACTCATCATCCTAGTGATCAAATTAGCATAATGAACTAATAGATTTGGGATTACAGTTCATGTATTTTTCCATCTTGTAAAAGAAGGGATGTTGCAACCTCCTCTCCTTAAAATTACTCATCCCGGATTTTCCATTCTGAATGTGGTAAAACATAATCAAAAAAAAGTTTTTCCAATGATAACTTACATCATCCACTCTCTCATGGATCCATTCCTATACACGTTAGTTCTTTTATAGAACCTAAACTATGGGAATAGAACACCCTCATATAGCCTTCATGCACTAATCTGTGATATGTATCAGATGCTCCTCAATGGACGCATCATCCTCAATCTCTAAATCCTCGTAATAAAATAATTCAAATGTGTTGGGTTGATAAAAGTGAATATATGAAATAGGAATGATTTAATGCAAGGTCATGTAACTGTGAGGTAAGGCTATATAATAAACTTCTAACTTAAATCCCTTTAATATCTCCAAGGGTCGATGTAATGAGGTTATAAATTTTCCTATTTTTGAATCCTTTTGTTACCCAGTATGGGTGAAACTTGTTGAAATGCCAAATGTCACAACATGAACTCAAGAGGATAGTGTTTCTGAATAGAATAGAACATTTTATATACTAATATGTTGCTATATACATCTATATTATTTAAACTTGCTCTAATTTCCCTGAATGAGATGAGGACCTTTTAGTGCTACATCCACAGAATATTACCAACATAAGGCTGAACAGAATTTCCTACCCTCAAGGGCCTCATAGGGAGTCATCTGAATAATTTCCTAGATACTCTTATTATACAACAACTCAATTAGAGGATGTTATTTTTCCCAATAAACACTAAAATTAATTATACATGCTCAAGAATTTCCTACAGCCCTCATATTGTATAATCATACTATCTTACAGTTTGAGGGTGATATTATACACTCATGATCATATATGAAACAAATTTTTTCATCCCTTGTTATAATCGACAAGAGAGATGATCATCCTAATTTAATAAGATAAAATAGAGAAAATTATGAAGGTGAAAAAAACATTGAAAATAAAGCCTTCTTATGTCATCAATTGAGAAAGGCTTTGTGATAGTTAGTAATTGACTAACTATGGTAAACATGTAAATGATCTCCCATACTACCACACAACATCGATGAAATCTAGGAAATCTCATCAAAAAATGAATATTGATAACATTCCATTTCCTCTCAAGAATGGGAAAAGGTCATAGAAGCCTAGTAGGCCACTAGTTATCACCTTTCACCTACTAGTAGATTGAAAACCACGTGATTATACCTAAAACCATCCTCTTCATACCTGGACACCAATACAAAAAATTTATTTCTCAGTACATCTTGGATGTCACATGTTTTAATTCCCAAATGGTGGAATGATATCATCTAATAAATTATTACTACATGTCTGAAAGAACCTAAAAATAAAAATGAAAGTGGGGAATATCACCATCATCAATTACCCATACAGTCGATGAGTCCTCAATTGAGAAACTCTCCCTCAGGGTGGGGCCCTCATGATCTAAAATTTTTCTCATCTACACCCATTTCATGAGAAAGGATGTCACTACCCGAGATACCAAAAATAGGATTCCCATGAAATTCATTAACCTCATGGGGAATATCACAAAATAGTTCCATCATATTCTACTCAATAATATAATCTTGTATGTAATGTCTTGGATATTTTTAGCTCATGGTGTCATCCATAACATTTTCCTTCCCAGGTTAATAAGTGAGCTAAAATTTGAAGGACAGAAATTACTCTTCCCATATTTACAACATTATAAAATAGTCACAAAATGTGGAAATTTTTTTCAGAATATTATGGTCTCTATAAATGTGGAATTGTTCCCCCAAATGATTATTTCCTCAGTAGCATAAATCATGAATTATAGCTATTAGATCAAGGTAAGGGGTTGGGTAATTATTCCAATGTAGTCTCTACTAGAGGGACTCATACTCCATAATTCAATATCCATTCATCATAACTATATAGTGTTTTATTCATGATGCATTATAAAAAACTGTATAGGTTTTTTTCATCTACGGAATAATTAGGACTGGTGTTGAATGAAGTCTCCATCTCATCTATTGAAAGGTTATCTGATAAGAATCTGACCATTACAACATTACACCCATATTATTCAATGAAATGATTTTATCTTCTAGGAATGAGATTTCCTAAATGAAAAAAACAATAATATACTTCTATCCCTAATAAATTATTTATTTCAAATGCATTCACACAATACTCTGCAAAAACTACGATGATCACCTTCTCTGTGACAGTAGACACTCCTACCGCTAAGATGTTAAGACCCAATAAGTACGAAATAAAAATAAAAATATGTCATTATGTTGTATTAAAATAAATCTAATACACTCTTAGTTTATTAAACATGATCCCATGATGTTTACCATGGTATTTTTGAGTATTTAATTTGAAAAAGATATTATCCATGTAGACTACAACAAAAGAATTTAGATACGGGGGAAAACATGATTCATTTGACCATCAAATTTGTTTGTGGGTTCATAAGGTTGAAACACCTAACAAGATACTAAAAAATATTATACCTACTCTGAAATAATGAATTAGGTATATAGGAATGTATAAAAAACACATTACGGCATCCCAACCTCATGTCATTTTAAAAAAAAACTATATCTCGTCATATTTGGTCGAAGAGGTTGTCTATTTGATGTAGTAGACACGATTTCTTTACCATTAACTCATTCAATTGATTATTATAAATGAACCACCAGAGGTTACCATCCACCATGTTTTTGAAAATGATACATTAACACCATTGATATTTATTTGGTTTTATAAAACCCTTAACATCCATGTCTTCTAACAAAATTATGTGTTCCTAGATCCCTATATGTTCCAATCTATAGGGTGGAATGTACACAAGTTATACTCTTGGAACTAGGTAGATGGTGAACTCAACCTCTCTCATAATAGTAAATTGAGAGAATTATTTTGGGAAAACCTCCTTGTAACAATCCACTACATGGGTGAGTTCTATATGATATACTCCATGATCTCTCATAATGAGACTACCCATCTGAGCTATCAATCTTCCTTTCCCATGATTCATGGGACCATATTGACTCACATAAAAACTCCATTCACTCGTATAAACATATGTACTCAACTTAGGAAATGATAAATAAAACGATCAGAGATATTTATAATCATGGATTCCAATGTTTACTCTACCATGGTATGGAATTTCATAAATATCCATATTAAAAATTCATGATGTGATATACGCTATCTCAAATCTGAGCATTTGTGTCCAGTGACTGAAAAACAAAAGGTTCCTCTACTACTATATGAGGATATATTTTTGGTGACACAGGGACCACCACCTCCAGAGCATATTCATCACCACCCTGATAGTGCATGATTAAAGGATATTTTGGTGGAATAACATAAGAATTTCCAAATTATCTCCTCATATAAGAATTAAAAAATTCCAAAATTATATATAATTGAAAAGGATTGTAACACCACCATCCTATAAATGAGTCTCACCTCTCTGCCTACAACTAAAACTAGGCCACGGTGATAAGAAATATGAAAATGGATCATAAAAGTGATAGCCTACATCCCAGTACTGTAGAAGGTTCAAGGAGATGGGATCACATATCACCACATGGGATCATGTATATAGAGTTTCTTTTTCAATTTATTTATGAAAACACCCTTTACATCACTACTTGGATCCCCATTTGGTGATAAACTTTTCATTTTTAATTTTGAATTGACATAACATTATACTCATTGTATTCCTATAGATATTATTATCCAGATAGATTCAACTCCATTAAATTTTTATATTATCCCACACACATTGTGAATTTATATTGGTGTTACATGTTACTATGAAATGATTCATACATCCAGTATCAAGATATAACATGCAATGTAAAATGATTTGATTAATTTAATCAGAATTCCCAGTTTAGGGATGTTCGTGCTTACTAAATTAGCATATACATTCATGTAATCATATCATTAAATATTTCCACCCATTGAACCATCTGCTAATGGATCAAACATGGTATAGTTAAATTATTAATGACTCATTGTCATTCTATATAAAAAAATTCATTCAGATTAATGCATGAAATTTAATGAAGGGAAATAAATTATCCATACAAGAAGAAAAGAAATAGTTCCATATATAATAATAAAATCACTCATAATAAAGAGTGAATTAAATTCAATTAAATGAATTAAAGTTACCAATATGCAATTTTATAATAAATGGCTTTTCAATCCTTATGTTTCTAAAATCATGCATGAGATAATGACTTTTTTCGATACTAGTCTTAGGAAAAGGATGTCAATAATAATTAATCCTACCATAAAAAAATAAAGACATATGTTTTTCCCAATGGGGAAATGATTTCCATTGTAATATGTACAAAAAAACATCCAATCACATGTAATTTGGGTTTCCACTGTATGTGGGTTATCTACACCAAAGAACATTCTCATTACAGTATTGATAAACTATCATAGACTTATTTATAATAACCATATAGTAATAAAAATGGAAATTACCCCTCCAATACCACATTGTATCGTCCCAACATGAGATCCACTAAGAGTTTTCCCATGATGGTTGGCTACATGACCACAAGAACACCTCCGAATATACTAGAGGATACCAACAATAATTGAGTTCTTTTGGTGTTTCCCTGGTGATACTATTCCCTCATGGTAATATTGTAGTATTTCATTAACTAATAATGATAAGAAGTGGAAACAATAATATATATATAATAGGTGATGATTATTGATAAAATAAATAAGAAGTTTCTAAATCAGTACTAGATTCAAAATTCATGATAATGTCATGATTATATAAAAAAGGAAGTAGATAGGATATTGGTATACATGAATATATGAAATGTTAAACAAACTGACAAAATGAAAAAGAGTTGTCACAACTAGACTCATGACAATTGGCTAGTACCACTTCTCCTGTACTCCATCCTAGTACTGAAAACTAAAATATCAGCAGTTGGAAGATTCCTTATTTGAATATGTTTAGACATGAAGTATATTTTTGAACAATAGAATTCCTGAATTGGAAAAAATATATAATCCATATGGGACAACCAATGGTTTTTATAATTATGTAGTTGACTCATATAAAAATAGAAGTGTGGTGGTATTAATATATATAATAAATTGATATGAAAATAAATATCATTGGATCGATTTCCTCATGGGACCCCTGATAGAAACAACATAATTCTTCATAAGCTGGATGTCTCTGAAATAAGTTCTACCAATTTAGATTTGACATGGTAATATAAATATGTTTTCAAAGACTAAGTATCTATGATAGTCTAACGCAAATATTCTTTTATCTACAAGGATAAAACCATTTTTATAACAGTTTGTTATCCACATTTTTTTTGTAAAAAACATTATTTTAATTTAAAAAATTGAAACTTGAGACCATTCATCTTTATCTATAAAAATAAAACCAAATATCTTTATAGTATAATTATAACAACCAATCACCATAATATTCCTTCAAATTCAATACATAAAACGAATAACAAGTATCACTCTCGACATGGTGTAAAGATAAAACAATCAGATATCATTCCTAGTATCCAAATATGTAACCATGTATTTCCATGTTATGATATAGAATATTTCCCACTGAGCCCATCGAATAAAATCCACAAGGGAACAAGTTATCTCTCATTGGTAATGTATATATATAATCCACTCAGTGAGACCATCCAATGTATTCTATAGGGAAACTATGTATATTTCTCTACATCTGATGATGCATTAAAAATTTTATTTAAAAGAATGAAAATCACATCCATTGAATCCTTATATCCTTGTATCACCCTCTAATTATTATAATAACAATGTTTTAACTAGGTTTGAGTACAAACCTTTTATGATAAGTATCATAATCATAAAAAGGGGAAAATGACACACTTCATTTTATGGTTTCATTTAACTCAAAACATGAGGAACCTCATACTTAAAAAAGAAAAACATCCTTAGGGTGGCTCTTTTCAAGCTGGTCAACCTATGAGATTGTTATAGGGTACATGTATGAATAATAAGAATGAAAAATAAACTAATTAAATTTATTTATAAATTTTAAAGTCTTTACTGCAGAAGTCTAGATCATGACACAATGACACATGGTAAAATAAAAACAAAATTTTTGAGAAATAAACTATACCACCTTCCATAGGATGGTAGGTGACACCTCATCTAAGGATGTCCATTAATTTTATATAGAATTGAATAAATCCCCCAAAAAAGAAAAATTACATGAAAATATTGCATATGATGTCACACCTAAATAGAAAAATATATGGGGAAATAAACAATAGAATGAAGGAAGAGGGGATTAGATTTTATCATTGTATATCTAATGAAACCGATGGAGAAGGAAACTGAGTCTAGATGTGAGAGTTACTTCAATTCCTAATGATATCCAAAGATGAGGAACATCATAAGGGATTGGTTGCTTTTTTTTAAAAGGGAGGAGGAAGAGGGGTTTAAACATAAAACTATTTAACTGTAAAATCAATTTTCCACGAATTAATTATTATTTCACGAGATCATTGAATGTTTTGAATAACCTTGTGAATCCATTATTAAGTGCATCATTGTGATGTATGAGAGGATTAATGCTACCATACATCCTAGTATGGACAGTTAAGGAAAACTGTATGGCCCCCTTCTAGTGCATTGAAGCACCCCACACTATGGTCTATCATAATTAGCACAAATTTTGTACTAAATATGAAACGTAATAAAACTCTACTAATTATATAGTTCCAATCTAAAAATGAGCCATAGACTCTCCTAAGGTGAAATTTAGAATCATGAGAACATTAATAGGATAAAAAAATTAGTTTTGAGTAGTATTTAAAGTCTATGTACATCATAAAAAATATGATCTGTTGCAAATGGGATGAATAAAAAATTTTACATGCTATGAATGGGAATAAATTATTACCTAGCACTTATTCCTAATAGTAGAGAAATATACCTACCTCCAATTTTTTAAAACAATCAAGATGGAGAATGTTTATTTTTTCAAATTATATATGTAGTCAATGTGTTGAATGGTTACACTTCAAATATAAAAAACATTTTTACATAAAATTATTTAAGGTTTACAGGCATAAATTATCCGGTTTTTCACATCATGATGCAACAACCTCTTAAAATTAAAATTCATGTAATATTACCTATCCTTGTTAGAATAATTATCATGAAGATGTGTTGTTCCTTTCAATTCAATTTTTACTAATGTGATAGATCTATATTCATTGCAAAAAATTCTGTAATGATGTAGTTTTTATACATTGTGATTTGGAAATTTACTTTCCCCTATATTTTTTATATTATGGTTCATTTAATGGTTCATTTTTTTGAGGAATAATGTTTTGTGGTTTTATATATCTTTATTAGATATATCATTTTTATTTTTCTATGATTATATTAAAAGGATTTGCTTACAATCCCCATCGACCAAAAGCAACAATTATTGAGAAGTCCCTTTTTTGGAGGTTGTAGTGTTTTTAGAGGCTACTTATATGTTGTGGAGGACATTAATTTTCTAATATCAATCTATGAATGATTAAATAAAACCGAAAAATGAATCCATGGATTGAATGTAAAATTGTTGACTACTGAATGGATGATGTAGGTTTATTTTTAATTCATGAATATCATAGATGATCCTCAACCATATATAACACTTCATATTAATGTGATAAAAGTGATATCCAATGAAGAATGATACATGAATTTTGAATGACCATAAAATATCATTTTATCAGGATTTTAATAGATCATGAATGGAATATATGATTAATATAATCATTGATATGATCATCGAGTATACCAATTATAAATTTGATAAATTGGTTCGGTAATGACATTATGGGTTGTTCATTTCTAATGATAGATCTGGAAAATCAAAGTGAAGTTCAGAATAGTTGGGTGTTTTTGATAATATAAGAAATCAATTTTCAATTAATAAATATAAAACCAATATCTACATGTCTTGTGAATATTTAATAGTCATTGATGATATATGGTATGTTTATTACATTAAATTATGAGTTCTAGTATTCACCTATAAATTTTATATTGAAAACAATATTTTTAGACAAATAATATTTTGGTATGACACAATTTAAATCGAATAGATTGGAATACAAAGTTTATCCTTTTACAATCAAAACTCATGAAAATAAAATTTTCAAAGTAACTAATCCATCAAATACACTATAGGGAATCATTTTACACGGAAAATCCCTAATGATGAAGATGAAATTATTAAATGATGATAGTTTACATAATATCCATACATCCATGAAAATATTATAGAATAGTATTAATGAGATTATTATTTAAATGGATTTCCCCATTAAGGGAAATCAATAGAAAGGAATAGGCTAAAATATTCCTTCAGTGATTTCCTAGATTAACATGTAAAATATATTTATTTTTTGTTTACTATTTTAAATTTAAGAAAATGTAAAAACTATTTTTTCCTCTATGTTAAATAAAAATATATTATAAAATATATGTTAATTTTTTAGGATAGATTATTTTTATTCTTTTTTTTAGTTTCCAATTATTCCCATTTATATGTTACTAATTGATTTTTATTTATTCAAAACTAAACATTACTTTAATTTCTTAATTATTTTCTGTATTTTTTGTATGTTTCAAAAAATATTAATCAAATATTTATGTAATTGATGGATTTTTCTAATTTTTTATGTCCTTTCACAATTAACTATTTATCTTTGGTTGAATTTTAGTAAAATAATTTAATAAATATGAGTAAAATTATGTTTCAGTATTTTCTAGTAAAATTTATAAGATGTTTTAATTTAAATTTATTCATAATAGTTGGACTCTTATATTTTATACTAATTATATCATACAATGGTTTGTAGTATATTTTCTTGTCAGACATATGATTCAATAAAACATTCTAGGGGGGCCATTAATATCATAATTTTGAGGAGCCTCCTCATCCATCTACAAAGGAACCATCAACTTCCATACGGGTAAAGAAGAGGTCCAGTGTTCATAAACATAGATTCTTTCATATAGAAAAATTTTTAGTTTATCATTGGTGTGAAGAGATGATATCATATGAGTTTGATTATAATGATATTTCTAAGGGTCAATATTACAAAAAAATAAGGTTGCTCTCTCAATTACATCTCTACATAATGATTTTATTTTTATTTACTATTAAAAATGATTCAATAAGGAGATAGAATCCGAATTATGGGAGACCATTTCAGTATGATAATTTACTATTTTTTAATTATCTTGATATATTTTATATTAATATAGATATTTTTTTCAAATCTGTTGACTTATTATATACCATGTAGTATAGAATTCATAAAGAAATGATTATCTTTGGGTTCTAGGATATTGAGGGATCTTAAATGAACCCCTAAATGATTTTTCATTTTTGAGGAATGAAAAATTAATTATCCATTTGATATATATATTATCAGGATGAAGATATGTGGAAGGGGTTTTTTGAATTTACGTGACAATTATAATGTTTTCTATGTGTACTTATAACTTTTTTAGGATTATTTTATATTAATGATAAAATGAATGAGTTTTTTTAAAAATTTAATATTAAATAGAAGACCTCATATAAAGATCCAATAAAAGAACGTATACCATCATATTGTATCTTGTGAAGTGTATAGTTTTCTTTAAGAAAAGATGATGGCTGAATATATTGAGAATTAAATATATTTGACTTTAGGATCCATAGACGATGTACATTCATCACCAAATCACGACAAAAAAACATGAAAAGTCACATATAAGAAAAAATGTAAATAATATATTATATAGTTGTAGATCTAGACACATGGATTTTATGAATTTATTTAATTTATCTATATTATTTAAATTAATATCATTATCTATATATTTTTTCACAAATTAATTGGTCAAATATTATATACAAGAAAACCTCAAGGAGAATTGTACACATGAAACCATTATAACTGAGTGTGGGAATGATATTTTTTCTACTATATTGGTAAATCTCTGAAAACATGATCATATAATAGGATAAAAAATACGTGTATTGATAAAAACGTGTTTTTTTCATTTTACAAATTCTTCGAAGGGAGATGTATATAAAAGTAAAATAGAGGCTCTAGAAGATAATTTTATGGGATATGGATGATATGATGGATGATAGGATCATAGATTCATTAATGTCTATATTTATAAACATGAAGAAATAGTTTTCTGATTGATATATGACTCGTCCACCTCAGACTTTTGATATCACTCCTCCACCCCTACATATAGATCTCACTCCTCTAACTCCACTTTATCAAACACCTATACATCCTCCTTTAATGAATCCAATTCAATATGAGTTATATAATGAGGAAACAGATCACCATATTATTAAATATGTGGTTATACTTTATATTGGGGATACCATTCATCATCAAAATAAATATATATGACATCATAGGGTCATTGTATGTGATATTATAGATACATCAACAAGGTTTCCATTTCTTATAGATGTGGTTACTATAGTTAGAAAATGTTTCATCTATTTTTTATTTTAATCATCTATATTGTTTTGAAAAAATGTTCACTAAGGATTATGTACATTACTTCTATTAATTTATAGTTTTCTAAAACATGTTTTAATATTTTAATATATATATATAGTTCTCCATTTTTTTTATACAAATACATTTATTATGAAGATGTAGTATTTGGAAAACTTTATGTACATGCTTATACCAAACAAAATAATACTTATTCTAGAAATTATATACTATCAACATATTCATTCTTGTGGATATATGTTCATGAGATTCTAATGAATAATATAATTTGTGGGATTAAAATGGCAGTTTTGATTTTAATGTTTGATATCAAGGTGATTGTAACTATAGATTTTTTTGGTTATTACGATGATATAAGTCTTTTACTTATAAGTAAATTATGATTTTCCTTCCTATTAATTTAATTTATAAAAACATAATAATTTTTTAAGGTATTTTCATTGACATGTTATTTAGAATGTAATGACATCAGTATATGGATTTTTTTGACAGATAATGTATTTATCCATTTTGGAGAACTACGAATGATAATGAATGAATGTTATATATTGATGAAATATTATAAATTAATGAAAATAAATGTTGGACAATTTTTTATCTAGGATATTATAGACCATATATTTCTTTAAGTTCTAGTTCCTATTAACTGAATAACAATTCACAATGTATTTCTTTTATTAGTGTAAATTGGTTGTTCTCTTTTTTTCAATATAGACTAAATATTACTTTTTATGTTTAATAAATGATGAAGAGGGATAAAATTTAGGAAATATATTCAAGACATAATTTTAATAATTCGAATCCATGAATATTATAATTACTTTTAACAATGTTTCATATATAAAATTTTCAAATAGAGAATCTGATTACTTTTAATATTGGCTGACTAAAATTTAAATTTTTATTCAATATCAAGAAAGCATAAATCCAATGTCATCGTGGAGGCTCAATGTAAATATGACCATATGCACCATTTCAGGAAATTAGTTTTCAATAATCAGAAAATGATCCCAAGATGGTTTGATTAATTAATCTTATTCCAAATCTTCCATTTCTAGCTAAAAGATCGGCTGCATGATTCCCATTTAACCATGTATGCCAGACATGATTATTTTGTTTTGATGGGTACTATAGACCCTAACCATGTATTTCATCTCCCAGTGTAGAGACCCAAAGATTGATGTATATAGACATTATATTACATTTTCTGAATACTTAATACATGACAAAAAACAAATGCCCAAAGACCGTATTAGTTTAGGGTCTTTGGATACTCGGAACATAATCTTCTAATCAGGGTGAAAGATATTCAAAATATTCCTTAAAGATCTTACCCTTTGGGGTTCTTTACCTAAAACCATTATTTGTATACTAGGGAAAAGAAATCATAAAAAGGGTGAGGTCAAATGCTCAGTAAGGGTAAACATGGACAAAATAAAACAATCTCTGGACATTTTAACATAAGAACATGAACATAAAAAATCAAAATCATGAGTAATGACAAAAATATTAGCATTGCATAAGGAATAAATCATAAAGGAACATTAATCATGATAAATATAGAATGAGAATAAAACATGTAATAGTGGAAACCGTTAAAGACATAATATGATTTCCATATTAGCCAAGGAATTACTGCCAAGACCATCATAGTGGACAAAGTCCATTACTGAACAAAGTTTACATGTCATTCTAGCACTATATTACTTAAACGGATTCACTTGTCATTCCATCCATGTCTATCTCATGAGATATAAATCTTTTCCCAATGAATTTGAGAGAGATATAGGTCCCACCCATCACATAATGAAATCATTATTACTGGTTCCACAAAATAAACATAAAGAATTCATCATAATCCAATGAATAAAATGGGTTTCATAAACTTAATCCAATCATACCGTAATCCAAAAAACCCAAATGTATATCATTTCATCATAAGAAGAATCCTACAATGTGAAAAATAGATACATTATACTTGAAACATAACCATAATAAACAAATTCATCTTATATGGAAAATAGTTTTGACAAAACATTTGAAATGATTTCTTGAGGAAAATATCATTTCTCCTTTAAAATCATTTTCATTTCACAAATTTCCATTAAATTTTAAAAGAAATATTTTTTAAAATAATCCTGAAATATTGTAGAGAAATCATCATGAAAATTAGGTATTATGAAACCATATAAATCTGTTCATGTCGTATAAGTTAAAAAAACATTCTTCTTGTACTTTTGTCAGAAAAGTCATAATGTACCTCGTATGGTAAAAAAAGAAATATTCCTTCCATAATACATAGTTAAAGTAAAAATGGTGTAAAATTAATTTAAAAATACATGTAATAATAGTGAAAACTTTATGAAACCATTTTTACGGACATGGATGATAAATATAAGCCCATTAAATATTTACGTATAAGCAATATCAAATAAAAATTAGATTACAAAATTATCCCTTCCCTTAGGACCAATTTCTTCTTTATATGTCCAAAACGCATTTATGATGGGTTTAATCATATTATTAACATATAATATAACCATAATAATATTTATGATATCATGTATTATTCACTTATGACTTTATATTACGCGTTCTTTTGTCAATTCCACGTTAAAGTAGCGTTTTGGGTAAAATCGTTTCATTAATCAAAAGTTTTTGGACATGTTGTTCCTGATATTATTATTAATTATATCATGATTTACTTACAGAATTTAAAAAATTATTTATATATAATATATATTCAGTATATATATATATATTAGAAATATAAATGAAATGAAACACACCGTTCATGGAGACGGTAGGCCGTAAGTACGCAAGAACGTTGTTTTCCTTTCCTTATTGACATTAATGGAACTGAGTAGATGAAATATATATATATATAAATAATGTAGAATTATTATGTCATATATATCTTTATTATTCATTATATATACATTATAATCATTCTTTAATGGTTAACATGTAGAATGAATATCATCGGGTCATGGAGACGGTAATCCGTACGTACACACGAGCGATGATATCATTCCCATAATTATTGAATGGAATTGGAGTGGATGATATACTATCTCAGAATCATTATGATGTTATAAAAACCATATATAGTAATTCTTTACACTATTATACCCATCCAAGTAAGGTGGTCGTGGAAAAACAGATTACAGCACGGTATGGAGACAGTATTCCGAATGTATGCTTGCGCGATGATTTGATTTTCCTTATAATAGATAGAAGGTGAAATGGGGATGTTTCATATTTATAACAACATATCAGTATAATATTTATACTTATGTTATTACATTATAATTAAACAACTAAATAATTGGATGTGTAATAATAAAGATACTTGAAAGAATTGTTAGATGACATTACCTATTCTTTGACGTGCCTCCTCTTAACCTCGTATTAGGGCACTAAAGATGGTCTTTGAAGAAGACCAGGACCAATAGTAGGTTTATAAAGAAGTGGATATGTGAAATGGGATGGTCTTTTCAGATCGTGAAGGTTCAAATTTGAGTGAAGTAGAGAGGGAGTATGTGACCTTTTATAAGAGGGGTGTGGGGAACCTTAGAAAATATATAAAATATTATTTATTAATAAATTCATATTAAGTTAATAATGGCTCTAAAGTGACTTATTTAGATACTAGGGGTTGTATGGGTCGAAATACTCAAATCAAATACGTTTTAGACCAGTTTTGGTTACCATTTTATCCTTATCATTTAGATTTAACTTTATGTTAAATAATTTTACTTTTACTGTGTCTTCTTGCATTATTACACAATATGGTTAATAAACATACTATAAACTGCTAATATAACCCCAATTAGTTAATTAATGTCATATATATTATTATATAAGTCCTTTTTCTGATCCTTAGAATTTTAGGATCATTATTTCCATAAATAATAAAATATTTGTTTTAAAAACTCTTTTATCTCAATTTTGATACTATTTGTTACATTGTTTTTTCTAAATTCATAATAGTATTATTACTTCAATAAAAATACATCTAACGAACCCTAATATGATATATTAACCTATAAAAGTTGTTTAATTCATAAAGGGTCTCAAATTACATTTATTTGGGTATTTATAATATCAATTATGTTAATATTTCATTAATAAGGTAATTATTGTATCATCATTGTGTCATAGATAAGTTAAATTATTAAATGTGTAAAAAATAAAAATAAAATACCATTCTGTAGGATATATTTTTATCTTTCTAATGAATATTTATAGTCGAATTTATCTTATATATGACTATGTATTAAAAAATGTTTTAGTTATTAAACTATGATTTTAACTATTTTAACTCTTCTTTAAATAAAATAATAATAAATGTCCTAATCTAATCCAAGTGAACATAATGGGTAATATTTTATTCCTAAGGTTGTTTTTGGTCAAGTTACACTTATAAAATAGAATTATGACATGTGTTAGGGTAATAATAATATCATTATTACCCTTAATTGCCCTATTTAATTTTAACCGTGTTAAATAAAAGTTAAAAGTTACTATTTACCCAAAATTATTTTCATATCAATGAACTGAATTTTACTTGCTGATATCAATCGTGTCTCTCTGAATTTTGAAATTAAACTCAAAGAATTGGTAAAATTATGTTTTTTGTAAATTTTCAAATGCTCCTAGAAGGTGGGTAAAGGACAGAAAAAAGATCAATAAACTTTTTATATATCTAAAATTATTTAAAATTGACTCCAATGAATTACATTGAAATTATATAGGTATTAGGTATCTATATTGACCTAAAATAAATTTAAATAAAATAATTTATTATTTAAATAAAAATTCGGATTTAACCAATAACTCGGTGTTTTCACTCTTCATTAAAAATTGAAAGTTTTCAAAAAAATAACAAAATTTCACCCTCGGCTAATTTCAGTATTCCGAATCCAAAAATGAAGTCCATTTTGAAAGATAAAATTTATAAAATTTATAAAATTGGGTATTACTACTCATAAATACTTGTTAATAAAATACTTTATTAACATATCGTTGTTTAGTGAAACTCAGTATTGCGTACAATGAAAGCTATCGAGGAAGGTTCCTCTTTCATGTAACAAAAGCCTAGAATAATGTTGCGTAAACTAAAAGCTAATACAATGTGTTGTAGAAAGCAATATAATCATGGTGTATCGTACAACACAGTCATCAAATAAATTAAAAATAATATTTGTCATAAAATCTCAAGGTGTTACATTCTACCCCCCGATAAATGAGTTTCTCCTTCGAAATTCGTCGGGGTTATAAATGGTTTACTACTCAAAAGTTTCATTCATAGAAACCCACATTGTAAAAACGATTACAAAAACATAATTTTAATGAAGTAGTGTAACTTTTACCCAAATGGACTCATCATTGTGTTTCCACATAGAAGAACATAGGGTAAATATGGATATGGGAGAGAAAAATAACCATCAAGTTTTGATGGAGAGTGGTAGAGAACATGCCTATGAAAAAGAAAACAATCACAAAGAAATAAATTTATGATGATCTAATGTACCATCTTGGACAAAATTTTTGGTTTTCAAGATCATTTCTCTAATATTGAAAAAAATTTGAATTAGACGAAATACTTAATTGATTTTGGTACAATCTCATTGTTGGTCGTTCCTTGAACAAATTCCACTTCATCTCTTAAAGATGTGAACTTGAATTTTTCATTCGTGTAATGTTAGAAGATAATGTGATATAATGATAGGTCATTCCATATATTTCGAACAAAATGTTAGTAAAAGTTATTTAATATACATTTTTCCATCTATGATGAGTTTAATCGTTTATGATTAAAAAAATGGAGTTAGACTTCAACTATCATACCGCTTAATAAAATAAAACTAATTTATACTATCCATGGTCTTCTTGTAGGCCAGTGGTAGGTGATAAATGCATGTTGCACGTCATTTGTGGGTTCGATTCCCACATCCTTGTCCGATGTGACGGGTAGTCGCATGTCCTTTAGGTTGTCCTTTTTCTAAAACAATAATATTATAACATTCTAGAAAAAAAGTTTTAGCCATAAATAATACTATCTATTGTCCAACATAATCCATTCCAACATTTAGGCTTATCAAAAATACTTCTGTCCAATCTCATAGTATAATGAAAATGACTACTAGAATGGTCATTTAACAAGAATTGAATACCATCATTTATCCCCCATATATCCTAAGATATATCTTGTTGTTCACATACCAAATATGTGAATTCCTTAACCATGTATTATCTTGAAACATGAATTTCCAAATTATCTTTGTGAAAACATGGATGCTGTCAAAATATAACTCTTTTCAAATTCGAAAATCCCAAAATTTATATATACACAAACCATGATATCACCTTGTCCTTATATCAGTCATGAGCAAATTAATATTATCAAACATCTCATTATCTCCTTATCCCTTCATTATCTACATATCTTCTAATTTCTAAAAATATTTGAATAACCTTTCATGGTTACTAGTAAAATTCAACATATACATTCAAATACTTTAGAAAAAACAAGATTGTAACAATCCTTATATGTTTCATTATTCCATAGTACCATTAAATTACCTATACAAAATAACTATTGATAAACATACAATCATTTCACTACCTTCTTAAACCATTGACCGAGCTTCATCATTTTATTCCTCAACACTACTTTCATCTCAAATATCATTTATAGTCTCTTCATCATCATCAACATAAATACTACTCATACAAAAATTCTGATTCTCTTCCGCAGATTTTCACTTAGGCATTGGTTTGTATAATTACCACACATTCCACATTTAAAACATTTAACTGATGTTGATGTCTTAGCAATACCATTATCCCTTTCCATGGTGTTAACTGAACCTTTTCCTTTGCACATACTGGCATTGTGTCCTTCTTTCCGACACCTAAAGCATCTTAAAGTTCCTTTGAAACATTCTCCCAGATGTCTCGTACCACATGATTTACAAGATGGAAATTGAACATTCTTACCTCTGTGATCATCATAAAACTCCATCTTTCTCTTATTAGCTGAGTCATGAAACCTACTAAAGTTGTGATTATTGATCAAATTTTGAGATTGCTTATTTGGAATAATAACAATGGTTGGACTTCCAAATCTCATTAAATTTGGTTTCTCATGAATAATATCATTCCATTTTCTATCATATCCTCCATTATCGTGAATCTTCTTATATCCAGCCATTTACTATAACCCAAAAAGAATATTGTGAGAGGAAAAAATCATACAAGGAAAAAAACAGAATAAAGGGGGTGTACATTCAATATCTAACATATTATTATTAATTCTATAATCATTTTTATAATTCTATTACTATAACCTATACTTAGACATAACCATAGGGATATCCCTAGACATACCTTAGAAATATCTCTAGGGATCTCACTAATGATTTCATATCCTAGTTTCCAATGGTTAAGTAATCCATTTCTTTGATACCAAATGTAGAGACCCAAGGCTTGATGTGTATAGAAATTACATTAATTTTGAGGAATACATAATACATGAAAAAAAACAAATGCCCAAAGACCATATTAGATTAGTTTATTTGGAAACACAGAACATAATCTTCCAATCATGGAGAAAGATCTTCACCATCTTCCATAAAGATATTCCCCTTCAGTTTTCTTACGTAAAAACATTCTTTATATCCTGGGGAAAATAAAACATAAAAAGGGTGAGCACAAATGCTCAGTAAGGGTAAACATGGAGAATATAAAACAATCCCTAAATATTTGAATGTAAGAACATGAACATAAAACATCAAAATCACGAGTAATGACATAAATAATGGAACTGAATAAGGCAAAGATCATAAAGGAACATTAATCATGATAAAAATGTCATGGGAATAAAACATGTAATAGTGGCATCCATTAAGCACATTATATGATTTCCATAGTATCCAAGGAAATGCTTCCAAGACTATCATAGTGTACAAAGTTCATTACTGAATTGGGTTTACTTGCAATTTCATCCCTATATTACTGAACCAGATTCACTTCTGGTTCCATCCATTTCTATATCATGAGATTTACATCTTTACCCAATTCATTGAAGGGAGATATAGGTCACACCCATCTCATAATGAAATCATTCTTACTTGTGCCACAAAATAAACATAAATCATTCATCATAACCCAAATAGTAAAATGGGTTTCATAAATCTCATCCCATTATAATGTAATCTATATAAAACAAATGCATATCATTTCATCAGAAGAAGAATCAAACCATGTAAATAATAGAGACATTATACTTGAAACATAATCATACTAAATAATTTCATCTTGGATAGAAAATAGTTTTGATGAAACACTTTAAATGAATTCAAGAGAAAAATATCCTTTCTTCTTCAAAATAGTTTTCTTTTCACAAAATGCCATTCAATTTTAAAATAAAATGATTTTGATGAAAATAATATTTAAATCATGTAGATGAAGCTTCATTAAAATTGGGCGTTATGAAACTATAAAAATCTATTCATGTCGTATAAGATAAAAAACATTCTTCCTGTAATTTTTTCGGAAATGTCAAACAGTACCTCGTATGGTAAAAAAAGAATGATTCCTTCCATACTACATAGTAAAAGTAAAAAAAAGGGTAAAAATTACTTTATTTATACATGGAATAATAGTAAAATCTTTATGAAAACATTTTTACTGACTTGGATGATAAATATAAACCCAGTAAATACTTACATATAAGCAATATCGGATAAAAATGATATTACAAAATTATCCCTTACCTTAGGTCCAATTTCTTTTACACGTGTCTGAAACTCCTGTATAATGGGTTTAAACATAGTATTACTTGTAAAATTACCATAATAATATATATGATATCATATATGATTCACTTATGACATTATATTACCCGTTCATTGGTAAATTCCATGTTAAAGTATCGTTTTTGGTAACCTTGTTTCATTTCGCATACGTGTTTGGACTTGTTTTTCATGATATTATTATTATTTATATCATGATTTACTTACTTCTAGAATGTAAAAAAAGATTTATATATCATATATATTTATTATATATATATAATATATATAAATTAAATGAAACGCACCATTCATGGTGACAGTAGGCCATACATACACATGAACGCTGTTTTCCTTTCCTTATTGAATTGAATGGAAGTAATTCGATTGAATATATATAAATAAATAAATACACTAGAATTATTATGTCATGTATATACTTATTATTCATTATATATACTTTATAATCATTCTTTAATGGTTAACAGTGAGAATGAATATCATCGCGTCGTGGAGATGGTAATCCGTACGTAGGCACGAGCGATGATATCGTTCCCATAATTATTGAATGGAATTCGATTGGATGATATAATATCTCAGAATCAGTATGATTTTTTAATAACCATATATAGTTATTATTTACACCATTATACCCATCCACGTATGGTGGTGGTGGAAAAAAAGATTACACCACGGCGTAGAGACGGTATATCGTACGTAAGCACGTGCGGTGATTTTGTTTTTCGTACGATGGATAAAAAGTGAAATGGGATAGTTTAATATTTATAATAACATATATGTATTTTAGTTATACTAATGTTATTACTTTATAGTGAAAAAACTATAGAAGATAATGTAGAAGAATAAAGAAACGTGAAAGAATCAGTAGAAGATATTACCTCTTCACTGACGCACCTCCTATTAACCTCCTATTAGGGAACTAAAGCTGATCTTTGAAAAATTACAAGAACTCTAGTAGGTTACTCTAGAAGTTCAGAAGTGAAATGGTCTGTGTTAGTCTGAGCTTGAAGGCTCAAAATTTTGTGAAGAGGAACGGGAGGAGGTGCCCTTTTATAAGAGGGTTGAGGGGCACCATAGGAAAAACATATAATATTATTTTATAATAAATTTATATTGAGTTTATAAAGGATATGAAGTGACTTATTTATAGGATAGGGTGGGGATATGTCTAAATCCTCTCAAACCATAGATTTAAAAAAATTTAGGCTACCATTTTAACCTTATCATTTAGATTTAACTCTATGTAAAATAATTTATCTTTTACTGTGTCCTCATCTATTATTACACTATATGGTTAATAAACCTACTATAAACATCCAATAGAACCATAATTGGTTCATTAATGTCATATATATTATTATATAAGTTGTTTGTCAGATCTGTAGATTTTTAATACAATTATATCAATTAATAATATAATATTTGTTTTAAAAACTCTTTTATGTCAATTTTGACACTATTTGGTATTTTGTTTTTTCAAATTTCATAATAGTATTATTAATTCTAAAATAATTAATCTAACCAACCTTAATATGTCATATAAAAATATAAAATTAGTTTAATTAATAAAAAGTCTCAAATTACATTTATTTGGGTATTTATAATATCAATTATGTTAATATTTCATTAATAAGGTAATTACTGCATCATCATTATGTCATAAATAAATTAAAATATATTAGGTCTAAAAAATATAAACAAAATATAATTATGTAGGAAATCATTTTATATTTCTAATGAATATTTATAGTCAAATTTATCTTATGTATAAATCTATATTAAAAAATGTTTTAGTTATTAAACATAGATTTTAACTATTTTAACTCTTCTTCAAATAATATAATAATAAATGTCCTAATCTAATCCAAGTGTACCTAAAGGGTAATATTTTATTCCTAAGGTTTTTTTTGGTCGAATTACACTAATCCAATAGAATTAAGACATGTGTTAGGGTAATAATAATATCATTTTTAACCTTAATTACCCTATTTACTTTTCACCATGGTAAATAAAAGTTAACAGTTACAAGTCGCCCAAAATAATTTTCCACTCATTGAACCACATTTTACTTACTAATATCAATAGTGTCTCTCGGATTTTTTAAATTCAACTCACAGATGTAGTAAAATTATGTTTTATGTAAATTTTCAAATGCTTCTAGGGGGTGGGTAAAAGACGGTAAAAAGTTAAATAAAATTATTCTAAATCTAAAATTATTATAAAATGACTCCAATTAATTACATTGAAACTATATAGGTGTTATGTATCTATTTGAACTAAAATAAATTTAAATAAAATAAATTATTATTTAAATAAATAGTTGGTTTCAACCAATAACTAAGTGTTTTCACTATTCATTAAAAATTGAATGTTTTCAGATAAATACCAAAAATTCACCCTAGGTTAATTTCAATATACTGAATCCTAAAATGAAGTCAATTATGAAATTTGAGATTTATAAAATTTCAAAATGTTGGTATTACTATTCATAATGGCTAGTTTATATAATATTTTAATTACGTATCTTTGTTTAGTAAAACTCGGTATTGCGTACAACACAAGCTATCGAGGAAGGTTTCTCATGTGTGTAACGCAATCCAAAAATACTTTTTTGTATACTAAAATCTAATACGTTGTTGTATATAGCGCAAGATATTCTTGGTGTAGCATATAACACAAGTCATCAATGAAATTAAAAATAATATTTCTCATAAAATATCGGGATGTTATACCAAGAGTCTTGCACCATTCTTTTGAAGGAACTTATACATCATAGAAGGATCTATTTGTACTTTAGTTATGTGGATATCAAACTTCCTATATAAAGATATACTTGTGAGGAAGGCTTTAGCCTCCGCACCCATGGAATTAAAATCACCAAAGTAGGAGCTAAAGCACATAAGCATGGAACCCCAACCATCTCAAACCAGACATCCCTCTCTCATGTCCCCATTCAAGAAAGACCCATCCACGTTCAATTTCATCCCCATATAGGGGGATCCCACATAACCAATATACTTTAATTGAGTTGGCTGAAAACCATACTGAAAAAGAAATCAGATTGAAATCTTCTCAAGGTCATAGAGTACCTTATAATTTTGATTAAATCCCCCCAACTCCATCACATAATTATCACCCACACATGTATATGGCAGAGAAATGTCTTGGAAAAATACATAGATTTGTTTAAAGTTTCTTATATAATTAAACACACACATGAGAAAATCATCATGTGAATCTTGAAATTTGTGCTAATATTTCATGGTCCTTGGAACCAGTCCTCAATCACATCCTACATGGGAATAGTGAAGCATTATATTTTAACCCCAGATGTAGATAATTACAGTCACATATGGGCCAATAAATGTGAAAAAACACATTCCCTGTCATTTCCAATTGTATCCTTCTAGAGTTTTGACATCAGGAGTCCAAGTTCACTCCTCTTCATTCCACAATCTCATCAGTTGATATAGAATGGTTTATCATTTTTTGAACAAGGAAATTAATTTTCTTTATAATCTCCATGCACTATAGCTTCGAGGCCAACATATTCATGCCACTACTAGAGTGAATCATGTACTTGAAGAAATGACTATATGACATACCAAAATTGGATGAAAAAAAAGTTACACCATTATGACTTGTCCACCCAGATGATACTGTCGAAAACCACACTTTTTCCCTTTTCAAAATATCATCATGGAAGGCCGAGTTTAAACTAGAATATCTAAATGAGAAGGCTAGAGTTGGGCAGCCTATAAAGTGGAGAATATTTCCCGACCAATTACTGTTCCAAAAGCAGGTATCACTACACCCAATAGTCCAGCGGACACTTCCTTCCATCACCTTGAAGTGGCTATGCATGCACCATGAAAGACATTATAATTTTTGATAATTCATAGCCTAACCACTCAAGTCCTCCCCATATCTGTCAGTAATGAATTTAGACCATAGAGAGTTCCCGTCATAAATATCCCAAGCCATCCTTGCATGTATGAATTGCATGGATTCCTCCGCATCATAAATACAAATACCCCCTTCATCGATAAGTCCATCCATTGGATTCCATGAGGCCCAATGTTGACGTCGAACATGATTTTCATCAAACATGAAGGTGGAATAAACATTTTCCAAGATCCTAATAGTCCCTTTTGAGGGCCTAATAATTCATAGAACATGCATCAAGATCAAACTAAGAACCATCTTAATTAGGGTGGTCCTACCATCAAAATAAGGGAATCAATTTTTCTAGATGAAAATTATGCCTATAGTCCAATTGATAATTTAATCAAAAAGAATGAGTTTTACTCTTCCATGGAATATGGGGTCACCAAGATACACCATATTATGATTAAATTTTGTAATAAAAAACATGGATTGGATTTCAGATATTCATCTTCTAAGGTGTTTTTTTGGAAATGAAAACACTTCTCTATCTTGTGATAATTATTTGACCAATAAACATTCCAAAAGTGGACATTATGTTGGGGAATGTAGATATATATTTTTATATTCAAATAATTAATAATATCATGTCATTATAAAATAGAAGGTGTGAGACTATGCGATTCCCAGACCTGTTATGAGAGGGAAGGATCTTACCATATACGAGGTTTTGAGGAATATTTCTTCTGAGAGCCTATTGAGCCATTATAAACAATTTAGGTGACAAAGGATCACCTTTCCAAACACCATGTCTCGATTTATGAAAACCAATGACCCTTTACATAATTCAAATTGTGATTCATGGGAAGAATATAATCTGTACCACATGTCATGCACCCAGTACCAAAATCCCAAATACCTCATAACAGGGACAATGAATAGGCATTACAATTTTTTTGGTATTTTATACATGCACCTTAATAACAATATTAGAACTAAATTCCTTTTCATTTAAATTTTCTACCATTTCATAAGAAGATAGTGATGGCCCCCTGATTACTTCATCCTTATAGAATCTCATGATGCTCCTTAAAGATAATTCTTTGAATAACAATACAATGTATCATGTTGAGTAGAGTGGATAGAATCTTACAAGATATGTTACCCAATAATATAGTCATGAACTGATTCAATGGAAATGGTTCATTCACATTAATTGTGAAAAAAAAATAGATGAGTAAGAAGCTCTAACCAGTAGGCCACCATTGAAAAAATCATGCACAACCTCTATAATGATTCATTTAAAAATATCTGAAGCTTCAACAATAAAACATCCCCTAAAAACATACATCCCCAGAGTGATTTACTTTTTCTTACTGAACATCGTGATTATTATCTCATCCTCCCCCCGTATTCCCATCAATATATCATTGTCCCTATTTTTTCACCAGCCTTAGAATGCAATTTATAAAAGCCAAATCTCTAACCTGAATACTTTAACTCTCCTCATTAATTTCATTCGATCTAGCCAAGACATATTCGATGAAATAAAAACAATATTTCCCAATAACTTAAATATCCAAACTAAAAGATATTTCTACTAGCTTGAGATTAATTCTCATACTCACCTTTTTTCCTTCAAAATTTCATTGAAGTATGTGGTGTTTATATCCACTTGATTGAGAAACAATGCTATATATCATTATCCATAATCTATTTCAATATCCAAGAGTTTCTAAACAAGCACATTATTCTTTTAAACACAAATAGTTATGTGATTATAATTCCAAGAGTAAATAAGGTCATTATTATATTCCTCAATATATCTCATTAATTATTTTATACTACTATCTTCCTTCCCATTATTGGGAAGATATAATTTTAAATCATTTATTAAGAATTAATGATGATTCCTTATACTGGTCCAGTGCATTCCCCACTTAGGTACTTTCCATGAGTTCTTAATAATCTAATTGATTTAATCAATTTAATGACGATATGAATAATAGTAAAAGAATATAGGTCCCACATCCCCATACTTAAGAGTCACCTGCAATGAATCATGGTAATACACTGACCTGCTATGTTGCATGACTAAGGGCAGAGAAAAATAATCCAAGACTTTAATGTTGGAAAGGTAGCGATCATGTATAATGAAAATCCTCATGGTGCATTTCTGGTTATTAAATATTGTATAATTTCTTTTAGAAAATACATGATCAACAAGTCCCATCGAATCCAGAATGTTTTATAAATCCCTAATCTAGATTTTGGATGTCTTAGATACTTGTTTTTTCAGAGCCATCAAATATTGTGCTAATGTATCCTCCAATGAACAAAGTGTGACTACCAGGTTGAATATCATGAAGTTTCTTCCATAAAAAACTCTACATAAAAGAATCACAATTAGCTTATACAAAATATAATAGAAACTCATTTCCCCCATGATAAATCATGGTAATAATGTACTGTGTGGTAGCCTCTATGATATCCAACAAAATCCCTTCTTTGATGAAAATCCATATATTCTTATTTTGAAGTCCTTATTCCATGTTGTTGATGATTCTCATTTTTTAGTGAATAAATAAATGTGATCTACACATTTTTCATGTTCCAAAATAACAACAATAGAGGAATGATGTTGATGAGATTCTAATGCCATAATTTTTCACATAAAGAAAGCCCCCAGGCCTAGAGAATTCGATTTAATAAAATACATAATTACTTAAAAATATGGGGTCACTTTCCTACAATACAAACCTATATTCTAAATCGAACCTAGAGATACTGACACTCGAGACATTGATCTGGTGGTAGTCCTATTGACAATAGTAGATGGAACATGCCATCGAGATTGATCCTTTCTTAGCAAATGGATTGGATATCCCCCTGTCAGCAACATATGCTTCCTCAAACACTAAGAACCTATTGTGGGAGACAACCTTATTAGCTTTTGTCCTTAGAATCAACTCATCTAGAAAATGAGATACAAACATCATCCTCTATGGTGACTGCCTAGATGAAAGGATCTCAGCCAAGACGCCCTTGGGGATAATGTTGGAATCCATAAATTATTGCCATATATGGTAGATTTTCGCCGATAGGTTAGGGTGTTTTCACAGAAGCATATACACCGGAAATTGATAATGGGCTTGAGAAATATCCAAAACATCCTTTTCATGGGTGTTGGGAAAACCAAGAAATATAAACTAGAAGAAACCATTACTGAAATAAGAACCATTTTCATTGATACAAGGGAAGCCGTATAGGAAACATGGAACATAGATTTTGAGATTGGATCTAAAAAAATAACATTCTTGGAGCATAAAACACATATTTAAAATTAAAAAAACCTCCCATAGATGTGGATATGTCACAACCAACCTACTCGGAATCAGGTTCCAGTGACATTGAGCCTAGAAAAAATAGATTGTCCCCCACTATAGGGATCACCGGCACGTCCGTAGATGAACATGGAGAAGTCTGAGAAGAATACGTGGCATCCATAAATTTATCCTACTTGAAATGATTGTGATGGTTTCTTACAAACATTAACTAAACACCATTGATGATCACATCCCATTAAAAATAGGAAGGAGCCTGAAACATTAACCATTTCCACAATGAGAACCCAACAACTACTGTTATCAGAACCTAGGAATGGTGGGACTCTAAAAGATCCAGTTTCTCTAACATGCAAGGTAATTATGCTGCCTGGATACGCATGGTATAATCATCTAATCATAGAAAACTACACATGTAATTACCAATATATTCCAAAATAAAAGGATCATGGAGAGGTAATAGAAAACTAGGAAGTCAAACCCACATCGCTGCCTTTCCAGACCCTATACAATAATTTTAATCCCCCAAGAAATGAGTAAGATAAAAGATCTAAGATCCACAATTCAACTCTTTCCAATACCATAACATAACAAAAATCATCCATGTTGATCAGGTTAAGGAAAAAGGAAATGGTGGATAACACCAAAATCACGGTATGCTGGGAGAGTCCCTGAAAATCCACAAAGTTCTTCCCGATGGTGAAAGAATTCTAATCATCCCCAAAACATGCAGTCAAGGATGTGTCATGAAAAGATGATAGCTCTAGAAATAGTTATGGAATTTAGATATTATATTCTAAGTGTTTGGTTTCAAATAGTTTCAATCAGAATAGTTTAAAATTTTCAAATGGTTGGATATTATTAGAAAAAGTCCATTAATTTATCTTATAATTTTTTTGAGAATATACATTAAATTATTTATTTTTAATTTATATACATTTTCTACCATCTCCCTGATATAACACAAGATTGGAATTACATATAAAGTGAATGGGAAGAATTTTTCACAAGTTTGATTATTTTTTTATATGGAATATATATTATAAAGAAAAAATTTAAAATTTTATTGTTTAAATTATTTGAATATATGAAGTTTTTTTAGTTTTTTTACTTTTTTAGGTTTATAGATCTTCTTTGGTTCTTCTAACAAACTATTTAATAATTTAATTTATGATATTTTTCTATGGTATTTTATTTTTATTTTTTTATAAATGAAATGAAAAATTATTAATCATTTCCTTTATTTTAAAAAAATTATGTGATAAATAATTTTTCTATTCTATTATACGAAACATATATGAAAACCCCATATAATTTTATATTTTTAGGATGGTTTATAAATAAATATTCTAAGAATGATATAAAAAATAACTATTAATTTAGTTTAAAAAATGATAGGAAAAAATATTTAAGTTGTCACTAAAAATAACATCATGATGTAAATGTGGTTAAAAAAACATTAAATAATGAAAACCCATTTTATATTCTAGTGGTCATATTTTATGTGTGGTCAATGACTCTTATTGGTAATAAAATATCTACGAAAAAGAGATAAACTTCAACTAAAACTATTCCAAATATTAGGCCCACAATACCACAGACTGATCACAATCCCCCGTGACAAATATTCACAACTATATTTTTTTTAAAGGTTGGGGTTGAATCCTCATTTTTATTAATAAAGAAGAGAAAAGTCCTCTTTTAACTGGGTATAGGGATACCCATTACATATCACGAAGGCACAGTGGGATTGTAGCCCATTACATAGCTCGTAGGCCCGAATTTTTGGCCAAAATCCCATTCTGTGAATAGTAACCCGGCTGTTACGGTTCCATAGAGTGTCGTCGCCGCTACAGTGCCCTCCGATCAATATATAATTAACCACATTATCTTTCCCATGAAATCTATTATCTTATACATAGATCACATAATCATTATTACATATAGTAAAATATATGACTTATGACTCATTCATAAAATAAAACCATGTAGTAATTCTCTCAACACAATAATGATAACTAAATGATCTATTTCCTTTCATATAATCTCAATGATCCAATGTCTCTATATGTAATTTCCACATCCTTCTCTATATAATAGGATTATATATATTATAACCCTACCACATTATTGTCGTCTAAGGGGAAAGATGCATGGCCACTTATAGGGGTGGGTAATTAGTTCCCAAAACACAATATTTTATAACAAAATATTTCAATATAACATAAATCATGGAATAATCGAACATATACATATTATGTTGAAAAATAAAAAGAGTGAAAAAATTATTTATTAATGTTATTTTTACAAGGATAACTCACTCCTCTAATAGAGTGGATAAAACTGGTTGTTCTGTGTTTGTAATACCCTTACACAAATACATATATTATAATAAAAAAGTAACAAAGAGAAGGAGTATAAATATGGTCCTAAACTCCATGTCCATAAAATATCATTTACATGTATCAAAAATATTATTAATCTTTTATAATCAACCCAATATTCATCAATGTTTGGATTAAGTGATCACCTTATTCTTATCCTCCAATCTACAAACCTTTTCTCTATATATTTACCTATAATGGATGATCGACTGTCACCATGTTTCATCAATTTTTCTAATAAACAATAATTTAATATACAATTATAAAATCCCTAATTACTTATGTTACGATAATGATATGGATCATCTTATCGAATTCATATCTTAAATCCAAGGCTAGATCTCTATAACACTCATCAAATACCAATTTTTTCTTTCTATCTAATTATACTAACATTCACATCAACCATGATATGGTGTTAGAGATCAAAATCTAGTTTATTCATGAAAAAGATACATTATCCTACTCATTAAACCATAATAATTGAATTTACTATTATTTTATAAAATAATCATCATTGATTTTATATTCTATAGTTTAAAAATTAAAATCCTAGACCAACTCATCCATAGTTATTTCTATCATAAAAATTATGTAGTTATAAAAAATGTCCGTTATTTTATTTTCATAACCTCTAGGAAGGCCTATTGAAGACCGGTGTGCCCATACCTCGAAGAAAATATCTTGTTTAACTAAGGTGGTGTGATGAATGGGTTAAGATTGACTCCCCATCCTCTAGAGGATAACTAATTTTGGTTATGGGAAAAGAGTTTTTCATGGGGAGAATATTTCCTTGTGAACTGTGTTTATGAAATTAGATTAAATAATTAAATCATATAAAATACCAACAAAATCATCACTTCTGAAAACATATTGTTGCTGCTAAAATAAAAAATAAATTCTCATAAAATATAATAATAATGTTATATTGATATATGATGATGTATAATAATTCAATATTAAGGACTCAAAATAATGAAAAATTCAAAGATAATAATACCACATAACCAATGAAGACTATAGCTCTAGCCCGACTCACAACTCCCAAACACCAATCTTACTAAATAATCTGACATCAACATTAGGTAATTACTCAAACAAAAACATTCTACCAATGAATCAAATTTTGGGAAACTAAGTGTCATGGTGTCCCAAAAAGGATGTAACTATAACCCCATATTCCAAAAATAGTGGTTCAAATTCAAGTCTAGTATATGTCATTAATGATTGATCTATTGAAATAAATTAATATGAGTGTAGTAATTATAAGAAATATAAATAAATATATCCTAGTATAGACTTAGATATTAAGAGGTAAAAAAACATCTAATACAAACTACAATGGATAATATTGATTGCCATGATAATTTTGGAGAAAAAAATGTATCAACATTGTACCAAATCACCTCACAAAGTTATCCACAGATCATGTTTCTCAAGTGGATTACATATGGATGACATAAGAACTCCATCCATATAGTTATAAATAATAATCATACATGTAGTCTTAACCCAAGGGACCTCCCTTGAAATTTATAATCATTATTTAACAAGAATCCAAGGACCAGACATGAGTAATTACATACCTACTATAATCTTCTTAAATCGTGGATCATATCTTGGGGAATTTGACAAGATATTACCTAAAGAATTCACAAAATTAATCCATGAAATTAAATAAATTATTTCATTACTAAAATCCAATAGGAGAAACCCATGTAATATGGGGGTAATGAATCAATCTATAACAAATTGATCTTCCCGAAAAATTTAATTACATTGGAATTTATTGCATATAATTCTTTCTTCTTTCCTTGCATTAACCTGAGTACCCAATTTTAAACCATGGATCATTTATGGAATTTTATTCCAATAAATTTCAAGAGTAATACATGTAATATCTCCATATAATTCTAAAATAATCCATTACATAATTAATATAAGGTATCAACTATAGAATTCTCATTTTAGGAATTAATTGAAATTAAATAAAACAAGTCATTTTTTAAACATTTTAATAATTTCTTATTAGTCTCAAGACTAGATTCAGTACATTAAAAAATTTTACTTATAATATATTTCAACACATTAAACCAATATTTCTAAATAATTCAATTCCTATTATTATTTATAATTTCAAAGCCTATAAATGAAATCTGCTCCTAATATTCATCCTAAAAAAAGCAAGTCCCTAATTAATTTTCTATATTACTATGGAAATCCATAAATAACCCCAATTTAATTCACCCATTTCAAATTCATAATTAGAGACCAATACATTTACTAAAATTAAGGAAGGTCCACCATAATACAATATGATTATCTAAAAAAGTAGAATTTCTATATAAAAATGGAATGTGATAAGTTAATTCAATTAATTGGATAGGAAACTAATAAAATGGTGCGAATAAAAATATGGGGATATAATATCATTTAATGAACTTAATTTTAAATTATTTACACCACCTACCATATCCTCAAATATACCCACACATATGATATAACCATTTAGTTTGAGTGGAAATGATAGATACTAAATAAAATTATTAATTCATAGAAAATAGGGAATTACCAACATAAATAGTGGAATATTTTTTACCATCATCAAAATATATGATGGAAGGCATGATGACACTTATAACAGCAAAATATCTCCAATTTTTTTTATATAAATAAAATCAATAACGAGCTAGGTGATATCTTCCAAGTCTTGTGAGAGGGGAATGAGAGATCATAGCATGTGGAGAATTTCACTAAAAGTTGCCATTATATGGTTTAGAAGAATGGATAAAGTGTGAAAATTACCCTTTTCCCTCTATAAAGATGCATGAGGCCATTGAGTGGTTGGTTCTTGGTGTACCATCTAGTCGGTGCCCTTGGTAAAGACCTTGGTCCTATAAGAGGCCTCTGCATTGATGGTGCCCTCTGGCGAGCTCACTAGAGGTATTGCGAACCCTTGGTTTAATTCTCCATTCATCTCTCATTATTCTTGAGTAGACCTGAGATCATATAAAATACTATTGGACACTATGTAAGGTCAATAAAGGTAAACTTTAGGGGTTCCAACCACTAAAACTACGATCCCAATACCGAAAAACATTGTACCCTCCAAAAAATGAAGACATAAATTTTAAATAAAAAATACACATAGGGACATTGGTTTTTTTCATTCTATCTATCATATCATACTATTCATTAAGTCAAAATTGTTATTGTGCCTCAATCACTGACAAAAATATACACACATCACTGGTATGGTCATATCAAAAACATGTCAAATAGATTCAAATTTTAAAATCTCGTTGTTTCAGGATCCATGGATTCAATGAAGCACTCCATCTAACATGAAACCCCCTACCAAAAAAATATCAGAACTCAATATTCACAAATATCCATCCTTATGGGTTGATTTTTGCATTCGACACCAAGACAATATCACCCCCAGCCGTATACAAAATCACAGTCTCACTATCAATACAGACCACATCATAGGGCCTCACCTCAACACTAAAATTTGTATGCCACATCAATAAAATTGAATTCTCATAGACTAGGTCACCCAACCAAATAACATCCTAACATTTTCCCTCAGTACGCACACCTATCCATAAACCCATAACTACCAATCATCAACTTGAATCCATATTATTCTAACTACAAAAAAATAACACCCTCATTAGGGTGTTCTAGAATCGAACCATCAACAGCTGGGTTCATCAACACATCATTCTCGATGATAATAAAAACCCAATTGAAATAAGCCCCATCCTCAAAACCAATATAATTACTACTACCCAAAATTTTACATCATTGTTACTATTCTAATAGAACAAACTATGATATAATCCACCATCATTATACACTAGTTAACCCTTTCCACACTCATGTTTCGTGATTAATTCCCCTAAGCAAACCATTATTCATGATCTACTAACATTATGTATCTCTATTAATACATATTTTTAGAAAATCAAAAATACATTGGGCACTAGATCCAGATAGGTCCACACATGGCCCAAACACAAAACTACAAACTATAAAGCATAACATCCTTTAAAATATTATACAACCCCTATTCCCTTTTCCTAGACCAGAATGACAAGCTCCACCACATCCTATGTTTGGTTCCAAACCCACACGTTTCCCCCTAATCAGGTATATTTATAACAAGAAACAATAATCACATCCTCTTTTGTCGACCTAATCCAAATTCCTAATTATCTTTCCAATTCATCACCAATGATAATGAATGTGATTCCATATACTCCAATGGCATCCCATAACCATAAAAACAATCCTAATTGTAGCAGCCCAGTCTATCCCATGATCCTAATATTGTCAGTTATCGACCTAGCCCACACAATTTTGTTTTTCCCCAGGATCTGGCCCTCAAGAACCCCCTAGGAAAAAGACTCACAATGGGAGAGGTATCCACACCATCTTATAAAGGGTTTCTTTGTGCTCCTCCTCCTTCGATGTGGGATTTCCAAAACCCACCCCCTAGAAGGGCCCAAATTCCTCACAAGAACATCAAATGGACACCAGCTCGGATACCATTTGTAACAGCCCAGTCCGTCCCACAATCATGATATTGTCTACTTTTGGCCTAGCCTGCACAGTTTGTTTCCCTGGGTTCTGGCCCTCAGGAAAACATAGGAAAAAGCCTCATGATGGGAGAGGTATCCTCACCACCTTATAAATGGATTATTCGTGCTACTCCTCCTTCGATGTGGGATTGACATAACATTGTAATGCCCTAGTTTCACATGCCACCCAGGGGTACCCTGAACCGGTTGGTCACATGGCCTCAAGCACATTTCCCCGAACACCAGAGGCTGCTGACAATCAGCAAGAGCCTTGGATTTGAGGGTGGGGAAAATATGCCCTCAATGTGAGAGTACACAGTGGATGTAAGAATCACACAATAGCAGAAGCTGTAAATATAAAACAACAGTAAACAGTGTAAGACTAATAGAGAGACAACTGGAGAAAAAATATATGTAAATGATGCATGATAAATATATTTCTATGAAAGAAACCAAACAAGTCACTATACTGAATATAGTACTAAACCAAAGTATATAAGAAAAATAGATTGGAAACATCCCAGCATCGAAAGCCTCAGCTTGGTCCCTTTCTATTCATCTCCAAAACAATCATGTACCTGAAGTAAAAGGGATCTTTCCCTTGTCTATACCTGCAGTAGTATAATATGATTGGGCCCAAAATCAAGGACCAAATTGGGTGTGAGTCTAAATCCTAGTAGGCATCCACCTAATGATATATGGCTAATAGTCAACGAGTATATGGTAGGTAAAAGTACAGAAAGTAGTAAACAAGTAAGCACTATTTAGTAAACAATCCACAAATTAAGCATTCAAGACACCACACAGAATGCAACAGAAAAATATATAAAACAATAGGTAACCCTCTAGGAAGTACCCACAACCTATCCCCTCTGGTTCTACCTACTAATAAAAAACAACCCTATGGGCATCTCACATTGTCTTACCCCTCTGGTTCAGCTAAAGTATATACTCTCTGGGAAGCACTCAACGTCAATTCCCCCTATAGTATTGTATCGTAATAAAGGTGCTCTAGGGAAGTACTCGACATCAATTCCCCCTTGTGGCACACATAGAGGAACTATAGACACTCTGGGGAAGCACTCAATGTAAATTCCCCATATCGTCTCGCATCATATAATTATAAAGACACTCTAGAGAAGCCCTCAACGTCAATTCTCTCTATCATCTGTACACTATGGTCTCTCAGTCCTGTATAAGTAAAGAATGTATAGAATCATGTAACAGCCAATGTAAACCTCAAGAACTACTTGTCTAGTAGTCTACAGCATAACAGCATGTCTGAACAAAAGTCACTCAATCATACAAAACTATGCATGGGAATGTAAACGACAGCCTAATGGGAAACAAAGACCCAATGGTCAAAATAGGAAAAACATGCCTGGGAAATAAATCTGAAGTACAGAAATTCACCATATTCTCAATCAATAATAATCTACTCGGGCATACCAGTATAGCAGAGAAATAACAGGGTTAAAACGTTAAACACACAATACCCCGTTCAAGGGTATTGGTGGAATTTTCACATAAAACTCAAATAATTTCAACTGAAAGCCACAGACCACCTATCTTGGGGTTAGGAGATCTATATACTTGATCCTCAAATATTTAATCTCCTTATAATGTCATAGATCTACGAAAAAAGCTAAAACATTCAACCCACATTGTCTTGGAAAAAATGAATCGGAAAAGGTTTCTCTAGTAGAAGAGATAACCCACTGATGTGATTCTAACACAACTGACAAATTTTGATTCGGAAGACGGACAAAGGTGAGGGGTTCGTTGATGATCTATGATAGCACAGTTTCTCTCAGGCAAACGTAACCTAAAAGAAGAAGTTTATGTCCGTCAGTCCCGACCCCGTTGTGTTTAATGAAAAAAATCATAACACACGACATGTATTTTTAGAGTACACGATGTGTACTTACAATTTCCGTACACCACTTTAGGCAGCCTCCGCATCACCCCACATGACTGTGTGTGTGTCCAGGACATGGCCCTCACATGGCCTCCTATGGAAACGAAGTACACTGCGTGTACTCCTAATGTACATGACGGGTACTTAAAAAATTTAGAGAAACTCCTCTTTTCTCAAAAACTCCAGAAAAGGGAAAACATACATGAAAAGAAAATCCAAGTTCTTAGAAACATACCCCCTTAAATAAATTCATCCCCAAATTTCCCTAGTGTAGTGCAGAAGAAGAAACCTAGAACAACTCCGGCCAATACTATCATACATCGGCCTCCCTCTCCCTAGTCTCGTCTTATACTCGCATGTGCTGCCATATCACCAATACCAGAGGAACAGACCACCCACGTAGATCCTTCATACTGCGATTGACAACACGGATAGGATGGTCCTTGAATGATGCATCCACCTCCAACTTGACTTCCTTGAGTTGGAAAGCATGAGAAGGTTCCGAAAGTTAACGCCGGAGCTGAGAAATGTGGAAGACGTCTTGCAAATCTCGGTACCTCTGAGGAAACAAAAACTGATTGGAAAACAACCCAACACTCTCTAACACCACAAACGGCCTGACGTACTTCGATGAAAGATTACCCTGTTTCCTAATACTCTTGTGTCCCAAACTCGGTGTGACACACATGAAAACCTGATACCTGACCTTGAACTCGAGAGGTCGTCTCCAATAATTATCATAAGACTACTGATGAGACTATGTAGTAGCCATCCTATTCCAAATCAACTATATCTTCTCTAAGGTCTCCTAAACTAGACGAGGTCCCAGCAAAGCTACCTCTCCTACCTCCAGCCAACATAAAGGTGATAGGAATGGCCTACTGTACAAAGCCTCATAAGAAGCTATCTAAATAGTCGCTCAAAAGCTATTATTGTATGAATACTCCACAAAAGTTATATGCTTCTCCCAAGAACATCTAAAAACTATAATGCTAGCCAGAGCATATCCTCAAGCACTGGAATCGTACGCTCAGTATGGCCATCTGTCTGGGGTTGGTAAGTTGTACTCAAATGTACATGTGTGCCCAAAGCCTTCTGATGCCATTTCCAGACCCTAGAAGTAGAACAATAATCCATGTCTTAAAAAATAGAGTGTGGAACTCCATGAAGAGGTACAATCTCCCTGATGTTAAACTACCCCAACACATCAACACTAAAGGTCTCCTGGATCAGCAAGAAGTGAGAAACCTTCATGAGCCTGTCGATGAGAACCCAAATTACGTCATTCCCTCATGGAGACCTCAGAAAACTAGTCACGAAGTCCATCGTGACATCATTCAACTTCTACTCGAGAATGGGTGACTGCTGCAAAATCCTTGTTCGTCGCTAATGCTCAGACTTCACCTACTAACAAGTAGAATACATCATTACAAAAATAGCAACGTCCCTATTCATAACAGGCCCCAATATTGATGGTGTAGATCACAATACATCTTGGGGATTCTAGGATGAACTCCCCAAACTAAGGAATTGAATTCCCGCATTATCTCCTCATGTATATCTGCTGGCACCTATACGCGTCCCTGGAAATGCATGATCTGATCCTTGCATATGGTCCACCCAGGAATAGGATCCTCTCTTGACATGATTTTCTGTGTGACCAGACCTTCAGAATCTGATTGCTACCTCATTCATACCAGATCAATAAGTGTAGAGGTTATAGCTACAGATGATATAATAGTCATCCCCTTTCTATCGTGCACCTCCAAATGCATCTCAGAGAACAGAGCGATAAGCTGCCACTCACTGCTGGCGTCCCGAACAACCTGTATCGGAGTCCTCCAGCTCAACGCATCAGCCATTGCGTTTCCATTCCCAGACATCTAAACAAGCTCAATGTCAAAATAATGAAGGTACTCAACCCACCTTATTTATCTCAAATTCTGATCATGCTGAGTGAAGATGTAGTTGGGAATCTTGTTGTTAGTGAAAACCAAAAAGTGCTCTCCCAGAAGTTAATGTCTCTAACAGCGTAGGGCATGAACAACGAAGGCCAACTCGAGATCGTGTGTTGGGTAATTCCTCTCATGTGGCCTCAACCATCGAGACCCGTACGCAACGACTCCATATCCCTACATAAGCACAGCTCCAAGACCGATACCTAATGTGTGATAGTAAAAAATATAGCTCTTTCACGGCTCTTGCATGACTAGTATCATTGCGGAAGTCAACCACCCTTTCAGCTTATGAAAGGCTGACTCCCAAGAATATGACCTTAATAACGTCCCAACCTTCTTGGCCAGACCCATTAGTGGTGATGCTATGTTTGAAAAATCATGTATGAAACCTCTGTAGTATCCAGTCAGCCCTAGAAAACACTGCACCTCAATGACGTTATTTGGTAGCTCCTAAGAAACTACTGATATCACATTCTATGGGTCTACTAACACTCCAGTCTATGAGATAACATGACCTAAAAAGCGAATCTGGTCCATCGAAAAGTGGAACTTGGAGATCTTAGCATATAACTGATGCTCCATCAATGTACTCAAAATGGTCTCAAGATGGGTAGCATGGTCGTTTCGAGCATGAGAGTACACCAAGATATCATCAATGAAAACAACCACGAAGGAATCCATGTATGGTTGGAACACTCGGTTGATCAGTGCCATAAAAACTGTAGGCGCGTTCGTGAGACCGAACGGCATAACCAAGTACTCGTATAAACCGTACCTGCTATTGAAGGCTGTAAGAGGTATGTCTGAGGGTCTAGTATGCAACTAATGATAACCAGATCTTAGGTCAATCTTCGAGAACACCCTAGCTCCTCGAAGCTGATCAAAGAGATCATCAATACATAGTAACAGGTATCAGTTCTTGACCATAAACTAGTTCAACTTGTGATATTCCATACACAGCCTAAGAGTACATTCTGCCTTTTTTGCAAAAAGGATAGGCGAACCCCAAGGAATAGTACTGGGTCAGATTTAACCCTTTTCTTACAACTCCTCCAACTATTTCTTGAGCTCCTGCAACTCTGGTGTAGCTATCCTATAAGGATTAATGGACACCGGTGCCTCCTATGGCACAAGATCAATAGAAAATTCTACCTCAATCTCCAGATGCAAACCTGAAAATTCCTCTGGAAATACATCTTTGAAACAATCCACCACTAGAGGAAAGTCTAACTATGAATTCCCCTGCTCATCCATATTAAGACTACCAATCTGTGTTGTAACTCCTCCCAACCCATAATTCTCTGGACCCACTCTGCTCACCTGGACATCCCAGACACAATTATAATGAAAAAATACACCCTCTGGTGATATAAAAGTCACCCAGTGGTGATAATAGTCGATGACTTCCTGGAAGGTAACTAGCCAGTCCATTATGAGAATGACATCATAGCATGTCTTCCCCAGAATATAAATATCCCTAAGGAAGTGACACTCACTGACCTCAAGAGGGAACTCCATGCAAGAACATACAATAGATGTTCTTGTCCCCAATAGAGTGTATAGTTCCAAAATATCAACAGAAGAAATTATACAAAGCCCAAGGATCTCCACAACAGCAATAGATATAAAGATATGTGTAACACCAGTATCGAAAAGAGATGAAGATAAAAAAGAGTAAACTAGGAACTTACCTTGAACTGTAGAGGGGCTGAGATCCTGCTCATGATGGGTCTTCTCCACTACGATAGTCTGGCCAGCTCGGCGGCCCTGTGACCCTGCCTAACTACTCTGAGCTGATCCACCAGGCAGTCACTAGTGGCCAGGGGACTGACCACCATGACCGCAACCTCCACCTCGCCCTGAACGACCAAAAGAAGTCCAGTTCCCCGACTGGTGGGAAACTAGTGGAGCTACTCTTGTATGAGGATTCATAGATGATCCCCTATCACTAGCTGTTGGTTAAATGATATGAAAGAAATGTTAAAGGTTCCCCAACATTCCACAAGATCGGCACTCCACTGGGTCTCTCTGGCACTATGGACTCGTATGCACATTTCTCTCGCATTGGTAGCACACCACCTGACTACCATAATATGTATTCTATTTACTCAGATCTCCCCATGTAGTCTCCTAGCAGTGCTTCTGGCTATTAGCTGGCGGAGCACTAACTATGGAATTCGAGCCGCCCTGGCTCACAAATATGAATTCCCTCAGATTTCCCTCAACGATCAGTGTCTGGTTAACGATGGAAGCGATAGAAGTCAACCTGAAGATATTCACCTGAGAGCGGATATCATGTTTGAGGCCATCCGAGAACTTCCTTGCTAAGAATAATCCATCATCACCCATAATGGGTGTGAAACATTGAAGCTCGGTGAAATGATAGGAGTACTCCATAACCAATAGGGTATCATGATCACGGCTCATAAACTCCTGGGCTTGGTCGGTGCTCAAGGTCTCTGGATAGATGTAGTCATAGAAGATGTGTTGGAACTCCTCCCAAGCCATAACCTAATGATAACACTCCTATGAGCCACATCCCACCATAACTTTGTGGAATCCAGTGGAATATGGGTAGCGAGCATGACTCTCCTCTCTAGAGGCATCTCCAGAAGATCAAAGATGGTCAGTATGGCTTCAATCCATGATTATGCAGCCTGAGGTACTCATTCCCCTGAGAATGTAGTAGGAGGATTCTATTGGCAGACCTGCGTCAAATTAGTCATTGACAGGGCAGGAGGCGGCGCTCCCTGAATTGTTTTCATCATCCTCATGAATCCTTCTGTGAACTATGCATTAGCACTGGTAATAGGTATAACTGCCAGTGCCAAGACTTGCACAACAGGCGGATCTATAGGTGGTCCATGATCAGCCATGTCCGGTGTATGATCGTCGCCTGGCCACTGGCGTACAACTGGAGGACATATCAGTGTCATGAATCTGCAACATTAAGTACACACCTTACATCAGAATTATCATGGACTGAAAACAATGAGTGTATGAATAGGACAAGAGGAATAAATCATTCTTGTTTTACAAAACATGACTACATGGAACATACACTACCTACACTGCGTGTTACTTGAAGTCATTAACATGGGCGTGTACTTTTTCATAAACTGTTGGGGTAACACCCTAAACACGTAGCGTGTTCTCAAAACATGGCTTATAACTAAAGAGGATCTGTCAAACCATATGGTTTGGAATTAGGAAAAAATGATTCTAAACCCTTTCCACAAAACGAGTCCTTAAAGTTGAAGAATACACAACAGGAAAATAGAATCTTTCTCCATTCTATCCGAGAAGGTAAAATATAGACCATGTTCCTTGATAACCCCAATTATTGACAATGTGAAAGCCTCACTCTCGGGCCTCTGGCTACTTCTCGAATGTAAAAAGAAACCACTTCCTTATTGTCATGAGACCGAAATCCTTGATCAGAACACTTTCTTTCTAAAAAAATATTTTGATGATACACATACATCATCATTCACCTAAAATGATGAACAATTTAAACAAGACTCTCACTGAACTAGCCTCTTCATTGAGTGAAAAAATTCCATAATATACATAATAAAAACATGTTTCAATTATAACAGAAGTTATTTAGATAACAAACATCAACATTTATAATTTAAATAATACTACACCATTGAAAACAACAGTACACACAAACACTACAAAAAAATAATCATACATAGAAGGGACCTTAATATGAGACTTGAACATTACCATACTCCTACGAACTGGCTCCATGTCACTTTATAGAAACACTTAAAAAATATCTTTGTAGGCGTCCAAGGAATCCATAGTGATGGTATGCCTTCATAAGACATGAACACAACATCTTCATATGATCTAGATTTCATAAATGATGAATACTATAATTATATGCTTAGAATACAATGATGAAAAGTGAAGTGTCCATTTAATACCACAGCTAGCACCGTTAGCCTCAAGCCAATTTTCCATATTCTTATAGGATTTTGCATCACTGCATTTAGAGACCAAAGGACGAATGGATTCCTTAACAACTCCCACTAACACATTCTCAAAACGAATATATTTCCCTATAAATGTCGGTGAAAGATGCTAAACAAAATTCTGACACCTTTAACTACAAATCAGGATAAATCCTGATCTCAAAACGCGGTATCATAAATGAATAGTCTACAAAAAACTGTAGAAGATAAATAAATAGGTCCACAAAAATTTCAAAATAACTACAACACTAGTACATCACCTTGTTCAAAACAACAGATATCCATCAACATTATCACATTCACCTCCTCATAGAATTATTTCTAAATAAACTATGCTTTGAATAACTCCCATGTAAGATCATTCCAAGTCTTGGTTTTAGATACAGACTTCCACCACTTCTTGTTCTGTTTATCAATCATAATTCTAGTAAACAAAACAATTAGTGACCAAGGAAACTCAAGGAGACATAGAATTCTTTTTATTATATGTATCCACTCTTTCGATTTGAGAAGATCAATTTGACCATAATAGGGAGGAGGATTTAAATTTTGAAACTCATAGTTGAAATCCTTAGGTTGAACAACTAGAAAGTCCACTAGTGGTAAAACACAAATAACAACACATTGAATATCCATCAAATGTTTACCAGGTAAGAAATGAGGAAATAAAGAAAAAATTCATCAATAAAAAACTCTCAACAACAAGAATTCCCACAATAAAACACCACACAAGAATCATTCCCAAACCATAGGGAAAAAATCCACATGACCATTGGTTTTCAAAACAAAATAAAATTACTATTGAGAAAAATATTTGAAGAATAAAAACCTATTTGTTGAAAAACCTACCATGGTATCCCTTAGAGCCCCACTCACATTGATATTTTTGTGATAACATAGTAACCCATCCACACATTCCAATATAGAAATGCATCCTATGATTTGATATTCTAATCATATTCCTACACATATCCATTCATGTGATCACTCAGGAAAATACTAATGATCAAACAAACCATTTCCACTTTTCCAAAACAAAGTATCCAACCCATTTTCTAACATTCTCAACCAATATCCCATTTAATAACTCAAAAAACATTTTTAAAAGTTCATTAACCACTAATCAAAAACAATTTACATGTTCTAAAACACAATTATTTTTTATCCTCATCTAAATTATATTCAACTGATTTTATCCAAAAATCCAATTTAACTCTTTGAAAACATTTTCTACTGACCAAAAAATCACATTGCATAAATTTCATTAGATTAAAACTCACTTATTAATTTTTAAAAAAATTAAAAATCCCAATTTAAATAAAATTTCATTTTTTATGAAGTAACATCAAATAAATCAATATTTTTTTTAATTAAAATCTAATATTATTGAAGCCTTTCAATTTTAACCTATAAATTATTTATAAAAAAAATTTAATATTCTCTTCAAAAATGATTCTGATAAATCTCTTTCTATCTTATCTAAAAAACCATTTACACATTAAATCTAGTACTCACAATTCAAAAACAATGTTTTTAGAAACAATTTTTAGAATCAATGGAGACCCAAAATAACTCACAAGTGAAAACTAGTGTCAATGGGTGACATGTCTATATGGTTGGAATCCATATTCCAATCCTACCAATGTCACATAGAGTCTTCTAGGACAATGTACCTAGATCCAAATTGCTTGATAGGAACTAGGATCTCATTGAAACCATTGGCCTAACTCTCTTTTTCTTTACAAAAAACAAAAAACCCAATAAGAAATTGATAAACCCAAAGAAACTCATATACCTAGGGAAACATGTCCTTTAGTCCAAAAGGTGTTATCTTGGAAGTCATCCATTCATACACCCAAAGCTCTGATATTCATAATCTATATACCTCAACATCCCAAATAGTAAATGAAACTCTAAATTTTGGATCGTCTAAAGAACCAATGACCTATGATATAACTTTTTCACCAACCAACCTAAGTCAACCCCAAACTAATCCCTTGAGCCATTCCATGGATAGGTCGGAGAGGTGTTCCGGATCACCCTAGACTAGAAACTAGTGTGGGGAATCATTAGAGTAACAATTTTAATGATTTAACCCAATATAGATATATAAAATAAATAGAGGAATTAAAAAGAGAAATGAAATATATAAATAACCATGCTAGAAAACATTTATACAAATCATCAAAATAATACAATTGAAAAATAAAGACCAAACTAGACCTGATGACCCAAAAAATTCAATGTGATCCTCAGGGTCACTCTCAAGTACCAAATCCAACCATCACCCTTGGTGTTCAAAAACAAGTTGAAACCTACAGCAAAGGATAAAAACATGGAAGAACTGTATTCATGATTATTAATACTCAAAGGGTTTCTCAGAAAAATCCATTCCCAATGAACATTTTTTTAATAAAGAAACATCAACCTAATGTTTGAAATAAAATATATAAAAGTATTCTTTTTCCACATATGTAAACATTAAAATAAAAATACATCCCATTTTCCTATTATAGGATAAAGACACAATTCCTTACCATGGAGGAACCATTTTCATTTAAAGAAGAATAATGGAATTTCATTTGAAAAGAGAATAAAGTAGTGAATAAAATTTTCCAACATAATTTTCATATGCTTTTGAAAAACAATGCATCACTTTTCATAAAGAAGAACCCTATTAAATAGATGAAGTAATAATCATAACATGGGAAACAGAAATAAGCACACTTATTGACTGACTAACAATACATCTCAATCATCCACTATAGAAAAATATATTACAATCGGCATGGTAGAGCCTAGATGATTTTAAGAGAATCTAGAATATACTATACATCTGGACTCATCCCAGAAAGCATGGCTCGCGCTATGATACCCAATTTCACCCACATGTTCGACTATATTATATCTAATCTGACCGAAGGGAACTATTCCATAGCAATAAAAAAACATAGTATCCATTTCCCTTACTATGGGCCACTATCCCAAGTGAAGTCGCCACTAGGGTGGCAACTGTACTTGGAAAATCTGCAACCTATGCCAGGTTCGCATGCCAATAGTATAAATGGGGTGATCCAACCAATTCAATCTCAGAATCCAATCATATGAAAATATTTCATATATAAATAAATAAAACTACATGAATCAGACTGAGTGAACCAAATGATCACTCATTTTCCACACAACTTACATTTTTCAAAGGATTCCACATCAAGGATCCCCAATTATGCACAATGTAAATTGATCACAAATAGTCCAAAGTGAGTGTGTCCCTTCCATTAACATAAATAGATCACATGTATTCCATAGTGAGGACATCACATCCTTCAATATAAAAAATAAAAGAAGATTTTCCATGGATATTTTTTATAATAATCATTTTTTCCAATTTCACAAATGTGTTAAACATGCCTCAATCAGCCTTTTTTAAAGAACCAAATACACCTTTCCAAAAAAAGATGAAAAAAATTACTGATTTCACATTTATTTAGAAAGTTATATTTATATACTCACAACACAAGTCCAATATCAATAATAGTTTCATTAAAATTACAAATGGGCCACACATGAGCATTATAAACCCTTCCATTTTCAATATCCAAATGAACAATACTTTGAAAAAAAATCAATTATAAATCTATTTGGTAACTACAACAACCTTTTTGTGGCTTTGGTATACTTTTTCCATGTAAAAATAATCTTTGAAATCCATAAATATTAAAAAAAAATCCAACATGGAATTTATCAAACACTTGGTCTACATCACATAACAAAACGATGCCATTTTAATCAAATCAATATGTAAACCACTTCATTTCACATTAGAAAATTATAAAAAATATCACACATTACTATTTGAAATATAAGAAAGGTGTTGATAGTATGAACCAAATGATTATTTAATTAAACGGATAAGTGAATAAGGGAAGCTACCTCATGCTCACGGTGCTACAACAATGCACACCTGAAACAACATTACCAAGCTTCCTAGAACAAAAAACACCATGATGAAATCCTATGCATAAACCCCCCCCCCCCATTATAAACCAATGTAACATTAAACCTTAATCCAAAAGACAACGGGGGAAGTAAAACTCAAGAGAAAATGTTTTAAAGGGGAACACGGAGAAATGAATAGTAGAATACATTGAGAAATATGGCCCCAAACATGATAAAATCACTAGATTGACAGCATGGGAGATGAGGAAAGGCTATGAGAATAAGGGAGGTTATGTCATGGGGTCACACACACCATTAGAGTGGATAAAATGGGTTCTATAAATTAAAATAAAAAGAATATATAATAGTAATTTTACTATATTTATGATCTAGGAACTATTCACATTAGGACATAGTCTTTACCAAACTGTTCCACAACCATGCACTCATTACTGGAAACAACAATCAACTCGTATAGTTTGGAGACATGGTTTCAAGAACTATGTTCCAACTATTTGAAACGTTTTTGATAAGATATATTTCACGACCCGTCCTCGGGGCCCGTGCCGTGACTACCCCAAGCCCGCCTTCCATAGGCCAGGGGCTGGCGACTAGCACCAAGGCGTAAAAATCCCGGTAAACAGGGAAGGCATTGCCTTTATAAGTAACAACCACCACAGAGTCAGCAAGCGGAAAGTAAAGTGCAGAAAAGTAAAGGGGGCCCGAAATACAAGCCCAACTGTAAAGTACAACTGAAAAGTAAAGTACAGCAACTGAAGAAAAGACGGCGGCCTCGTGTCGTCCACTGGCAATCCCATCTGAAAGGTGGGTACAGATAGCCTCCAGCCTCCTCGGGTCCCACGTCCGCTCCGAGCACGTCCCGCCCAGTGGTCCACCTCCAGGTACCGTCCTGCTCCACACCCCAACCGTGATCAGCGCTATCCGTCGTCTGCAACCAACACAACAAGGTGCGGGCATAGCCCGTGCAGGGGTGAGTACAAGCTACTCAGTAAGGACCCCGAGACCCCCGAAGGTCTCCCGAAATCCACAAAGGATATAGCACAAAAGAAAGATGCAATCACGAAGTAACATCTGACTCGACTTAGGTATATGCCCATACATATACCTAAGTCCCCAATTCCAGCTCTGCTCACGAGCTCAAGAACAACTCAATACACAAAGGAAAGCAAGACTCAAATCCACAAGGAGAGTAAACAGTAAAATCCACATAGGATAGTCCAACACAATCCACAAAGGAGAGTAACATACGATTCAGCTCAACCAGGTATACTTTTTCAGATGACGTCAAAGATGATCACTGATCCATCTAAGTCGTCGGACCCACGAAGGATCGATAGGTACTAACCCCCGCAAAAGACCCACGTAGGATCGGGCTCACAGAGAACCTGTAGGTAGTGGTTCACACAGAACCGGTAGTAAGGACCCACATAGGATCGGGCTCACACAGAACATGTAGCACTGATCCACGTAGGATCGCTGAGTGTAGTAGTCGACGCAGTCCACTGAGGATCTCTGCACAGTCGTTGCCGCAGTCCACGAAGGATCTCTGCTCTGCCGTCGTCGCAGTCCACGGAGGATCTCTGCTCTGTCGTCGAAGTCACAGCCAGCGCTAGGGTTCCCGCACATAGCGAGCTCGTTTAGGAGGGTCCGCTCCACGAGCCGAGAGGCTGATACATCAACTGACACGTAGTCCGAAGTTGATGTATCCAAAAGTTCCGTAACGACAACAGGATCTCAACGCAACAGACGGCGCGTCAATCGGACGCCCGGTCTGAGAGTTATTGGCATTTCCGTCCCAGGGGCCCGGTTGGTTTTTAGGGAAAAACCAACCCGACTGTACTCCGCCTGTATCCGATCCTCGGGCGGAGTATGCCAAAAGTTCCGTCTCACTTAGAGGAAACTACCACAGCTGACGGTACGTCGATCGGACGTCCGTAGCTCAAGTTATGAGCGTTTCCGCTCCGAGGGCCCGGTTGGTTTCGTGTACGAACCAACCCGGCCGAAACCAAAGTCTTCCGAAACCTTGAGTATAATATACCGAAACGACCGTATCGATCCAAGGATCGCGTAGCCGCTGACGGTTCATCAATCGGAGGTCCCAGGCCCAAGATATGGGCAAAAGACCGAAGAGTCCCGAAAACGGGGGTTCTGGGCCCGGGGCGACCCGGCCCGAACCCCCCCCTGGGTCGGCCCGAACCGGGTCGACCCGACCCGGCCCGACCCGGTGAGGCCGGGTCCGGTCCGGCCTGGGCGCGGCCCGGCCGACCGGACCGGCCGGCCCGGCTTCGGCCGAGCGGCCGAGTGAGCCGCCGCGGGTTTGACCCGCGGCTTTGGAGAAACGCGGCCCGCGCGGGCCGCGTGCGGGGTGGCCGGACCGCGGACGCGGTCCGGCGGTTCGCCGCCGCCGCCTCCGGTCGCCAGCGCCGCCGCGCCGGCGACCCGCGCCGCCGCCACCTTCCGCGGGCCGCCGGAGTTGCTCCGGTGGCCCGTTTTGCCTCCCGTCTGCGCCGATGCTCCTCCCGGGGGCCGATCTTCACTGCGGGATCAACAGATCGCCCCTGCCGCGCGGTTCGTCGTCGTCCGCCATATCCGCACAACAAAAGAGATCGGCGGAGGGTTGCCGGGTCTTGTTCGTTAGACACGCACCCTCCGCGTTAGTCATAATCAACGGGAGGAAAGGCTACAACAATTTTTAATCAAAGATAAAAATTGTTCACCCCTTTTCTTTTAAACGGAATTTCAATTTTTAATTAATTGAAATTATTCATGCCGGTTCTTTATTCAAAAGAAATAAGAACACGGGAATGAATCATCAAGAAAATAAACCCCTACCTTGTCGTCGTCGTCGGACGAGAGGTCGTCGCGGGATCGCTCGTCGCAGAAGAAGGGGGATCGTTGCGTCGTCGTGGTATCCGGCGTCGCGTCGCCAATCTCCGGATCAAGAACAAACGGATTTAATTAATTAAATCATTTGCCATGAATTTTAAAAAAAAGGAGAATTTAAACGATCTGATTCTCACCTTAGTTGCCGAACGAGGATCGGCCGCGGAAGAAGAGGCGTCGCCGAAGAACGTCGCGGGTAAAGCTCGTCGACGTCGCAGATCTCGGTGTGCGTCGTCGAATTTCGGTCGCCGGCGTTCTTCGCGTTCTTCGCGTTCTTCGCGTTCTTCACGTTCTTCGCGTTCTTCGCGTTCTTCACGTTCTTCGCGGGGAGGGTGGAGGCCCAGAGAATCTCGCACAACGAGTAATCCTCCAAAGGAAAGAGTTGGTCTTATTTTATTATTTTGCCAACGAACGCAAACGCGTAAGTAACGACCCATTAAATTCGTTGAATTAATTCAACGAACGAAACAGCCCATTTAATTCACGAAATAAACCGCCCAATTAAATGGTCTGTTAAGAATTAAAGAAAACGCGTCGGTTGACTTTTCAGTTACTTTGACTGGTTTTCGCGGGTGCGTTACTTAGCGAAAGAAACGGCGGGGCTCGTGTGGTCCCCACCTCACAAATATCCTACCAAGGTGGTAGGATATTTCTGGATAGCATCCTATCCAGTTCAACTCAGTTCAAGCCGTCTTTAAGTGGCTTCAAGTGGCTTCCAAGCAGCTTAAGTGAAATAGAATAAAGTTGTCGCAGAAACTTTATTTTATTTCTGACTTAAAGCCGCAAAATTTAAAAACCACGTCTGAGAAAACGCAACTCCGGAAGAGGCGTTTCTAAGCAAATACCGGCGCTGCGATTTCATAGGTTCCCTCAGAATTTGATTCCGGGCACCGGTTCAAAAGATAGAAAAACCCGCTCGTCCGTTCACTGAACGTACCCGAGCCAAACTTCGGAAATTGATTCCGGGCACACCGGGCCTCGGAATCAGGTGCCGTCTGAAGCTGCGCTCTTGTAAAATTCCAAAGAAAATTAAGAAAAAAATTTCCTTGAAATTTGCGGGTCTTTACATTACTCCCACCTCAGGGCTTTACGTCCCCGTAAAGATACATCAAAAACTAGGGGAACAAATGGGGGTACTGAGCACGCATCTGAGCCTCCCGCTCCCAAGTGCTCTCCTGGAGGTTCCCGTGCTGCCATATGACGCGCACAAGAGGAATCGACCGCCCACGTAGGACCCGCTCCTGTCGATCCTCGATCTCCACTGGGACCTCCGCAAAATTCGCCCCATCGTCCACGTCCAGCTCCCCAAAGTCGATGATGTGCGTCGGGTCGTGCACGTATCTCCTCAGCTGAGACACGTGGAAGACGTCGTGCACCCGGTGCAACTGAGGTGGTAGAGCCAGGCGATAAGCCACCTCTCCTATCCTGCTGAGGACCTGGAAAGGCCCGATGAAGCGTGGAGACAACTTGCCGCCTCGGTCAAATCTCCGTAAACCACGTCGAGGTGAGACACGCAAAAAGACGTGGTCGCCATCCTCGAACTCTAGTGGCCTCCGCCTCCTGTCAGCATATGACTTCTGCCGGCTCTGAGCTGTCCTCATCCTCTCCTGGATGATCTGGACCTTCTCTGTCGTGGCTCGGACCATCTCTGGTCCCACGAGTGCTGACTCCCCAGGGTCTGTCCAGCACAACGGTGATCTGCAGGGTCTGCCGTACAACGCCTCGTATGGTGCCATCCCGATGGTTGAGTGGTAGCTGTTGTTGTACGCGAACTCCACCAAGGGTAGGTGGTCCTCCCAGCTGCGACCAAAGTCGAGAACACATGCACGGAGCATGTCCTCGAGTGTCTGTATGGTCCTCTCCGTCTGACCATCCGTCTGAGGGTGGAAGGCTGTGCTCAGATGGAGCCGCGTCCCGAACACCTCCTGCAACCCCTTCCAAAGCCGGGAAGTGAAATGAGCATCTCGATCGGAGACGATAGATGATGGAACACCGTGAAGCCGTACGATCTCCTGGACGTAAAGACGTCCCAAGCTCTCCACTGAGCCCTGCTCTCTGATGGGTAAGAAGTGTGCCGACTTGGTGAGTCGGTCGACAATCACCCAAATGGAGTCGTGACCTCTGGAAGTGCGTGGAAGTCCAGTCACGAAGTCCATAGATATGCCATCCCACTTCCACTCCGGGGCCTCCAAGGGCTGTACCATGCCTGCTGGTACCTGATGCTCTGCCTTCACCTGCTGGCAGGTGAGGCATCGTAAAACGAACTCTGCCACAGCTTTCTTCATGCCCGGCCACCAGTGCTGTCGTCTGAGATCCTGGTACATCTTCGCCACTCCGGGATGCACCGCCAAGGGAGAAGTGTGAAACTCTCTCAACACCTCCTCTCGTAAAGCGACTGGTACGAAGGTACGCCCTCTGAAAAGGATGTTGTGCTCTGCTCCAAGGGAGAAGCCATCAGGCGCCTGACCTGAGGATATCAGTGCACGCCGGGTCTCACAGTTAGCGTCCTCACGCTGAGCCTCTCTGACCCGCTGTAGAAGTGGAGGAGAGACTGTGAGAGACTGAAGAAAGGCTGCTCCGTCTCTATCCACAAAGGATATCTGTAAGGAGGCTAGCTGCTCCGTCGCCTCCTCAAGTAGCTGAATGCCCGTCCTCCTACTGAGGGCATCGGCTACCACGTTCCCCTTCCCAGGAGTATAGACTATCTCAAAGTCATAGTCCTGGAGGAACTCAAGCCATCTCCGCTGTCTCAGGTTCAGGTTCTTTTGAGAGAAGATATACCTGAGACTCTGGTGGTCAGAAAAGACTGTGAAGCGCTCTCCCATCAGATAGTGCCGCCAAGTCTTCAGAGCGAAGACCACTGCTGCTAACTCCAGGTCATGAGTGGCGTAGTTCTGCTCATGCGGCCTCAACTGACGTGATCCGTAGGCGATCACGGCCCGCTCCTGCATCAGGACGCATCCGAGTCCAGTCCCTGATGCATCGCAGTAAACTACGTATCCAACTCCCTCCTCAGGCAACCTCAAGATAGGTGCGCTTGTCAACCTCTGTCTCAGCTCCTGGAAGCTCTGCTGACACCTGTCTGACCACACGAAGGGTTTCCCCTTCTTTGTCAAAGCTGAGAGTGGTGCCGCAACTCTGGAGAAGTCTGGCACGAATCTCCGATAGTATCCGGCTAGGCCCAAGAAGCTCCGCACCTCTGTCACGCTCTTGGGTGGCTCCCAAGCTAGCACTGCCTCGATCTTCGCGGGATCCACTGCAACTCCCGCCTCAGAGATGACGTGCCCCAAGAAATGGACCTCACGCAACCAGAACTGGCAATTTGAGAGCTTTCCATAAAGCTGGTGCTCTCGGAGTGTGTCTAGCACAACTCGCAGGTGGTAGGCATGCTCCTCCTCAGTCGTCGAGTATACCAAAATGTCGTCAATGAAGACCACGACAAATCGGTCGAGGTATGGCTGGAAGATCCTGTTCATGAGGCTCATGAACACTGATGGAGCATTGGTTACGCCGAATGGCATAACCAAGAACTCATAATGGCCATACCGACACCTGAAGGCCGTCTTCTGCACGTCCTCGTCTCGAACTCTGAGCTGATGATAGCCTGACCAGAGGTCTATCTTTGAGAACCACCGCGCTCCCTTGAGCTGATCGAAGAGGTCATCAATCCGTGGTAGCGGATACTTGTTCCTCACTGTCACCTGGTTCAGGCGACGATAGTCGACACATAGTCGCAAGCTCCCGTCCGCCTTCTTGGCGAACAAATCGGGGAAGCCCAGGGTGAAACACTGGGTCGGATAAACTCCTTGCTCTGCAAGTCCTCCAACTGTACCCGCAGCTCCCGAAGCTCGGCGGGGGCCATCCGATATGCTGGAGTAGATATCGGGGCTGTCTCGGGGTACAAGTTGATGTAAAAGTCTACCTCTCTACGAGGAGGCAGCCCTGGAACGTCGTCGGGAAAGACGTCCACGTACTGGTCCACCACTGCAGGAAAAGCTGGACTCCGCACGTCCACTGCTCCTAGGATGAGGCTAGCCAACTGATGAGAGATGGGCTGCACTCTCCTCCGCGGAAGTCCATCCTGTGCTGCAAAGGTTCCCTTCTCGCCGGTGAAGGTAATCCTGCTCCCGTCGGTGCGAACACATCGCACCTTGCGCCTAAAACAGTCGATCTGGGCATGAACCGTGGATAGCCAATCCATGCCCAAGATGACGTCGTAAGGCCTCGACGCCGCTACAAGGAGATCCCAGCCGAAGCTCTCGCCTTCTAGAGTAAGCTCACACTGCCGGCACCAGTGCGTAATCGTCGAGTCTGCTCCCGTAGGAGTCTCTAGCCTTAATGATCGAGCCAACGGCTCAGTCGGAATCTCCGAGCTCCGAACAAGGGCAGAGGCTATGAAAGAGTGACTCGCTCCTGTGTCTATAAGTACTGCAGCAAGGGTGGAATAGACACAGATCGTACCTCGAATCATCTCTGGAAAGTCGGGGTCGTAGGCCTCCACTGCCTGGAGCTGGGCCTGTCCCTGCCCGCCAGCTCCATGTGGTCGAGGTGGCCCTCCTGGTGGTGGTGGGGGTAGAGCCTGGAAGCGTCGCCCACCACCCACTGCTCGGCCAGCTCCTCTGCCTCGTCCGCCTCCTCCCTGCGGACCGCCACGGTCGACCCTCTGCCTCTGCCTGGGTGGCCCCTCCACCGTCTGCTGCTCCTCTGGTCGGCGAGTCGGGCAGTCACGAGCCATGTGACCCTGCCCGCCGCAGGAGTAGCACAGCCTGCCTCTCGGAAGGCTGGCACTCCGCTGTGTGCCCCGCACCGCTGAGCCAGTGTCCTGAGGCCGTCTGCGTGGGGGTCTGGTCTGCCTGGACCCGAGAGTCATCCGTCGGCTACCTGCTGCCGAAGACTCAGCTACCTGCCGCCCTGCGCTAGGTCTCGCCGCTGAAGAAGGCTCTGCCAGGAAGCTCTCGATCAGGAGGGCTCGCTCCAGCACTCCCGCCTGGGTCGGAATGCTGAGGGAGATCAACGACGCCCGAATCTCCTGTCGCAAGCCCTGCTCGAAGGTCCGGGCCCGGAAGAAGGGGTCCCGTACCATGTCGGTCGAGTAGCGAGATAGGTCAGTGAACCTCGCAGCGTACTGAGCGACCGTCATGCTGCACTGGCGCAGCTGGAGAAGCTCCTGGATGCGCACCGCTCGGAGGGTGGCCAGGACGAACTCAGAGCGGAAGAGGCTCTCGAAGTCCGCCCAGAGCAAGGATGCCTCATCGTGAACCTGGAGCATCAGGCTCCACCATCGTCCTGCCGCCGCCTGCAGGAGGCTCGCTGCGAGAATCACCATGAGATCCGCTAGTGTCCTCACTAGCCTAAAGATCCGTACCACCGCCTCTAGCCAGTCCTCGGCGGCCTGGGGGTCCGCCTCATCGCGAAACCTGGGCGGTCGCTGGCTCTGAAACTCATGCAGTGCCCTGAGGCGACGTGCATCGTCAGCGTCTGGTACTGGTAGCATCGGTGGCTCAGCGGGTAAAGCTACCGCCGGTGCCACTGCTGGCAAAGGGCCCTGTACCGAGGCCTCGTCGCTCGGTGGGCTGCCGTCGCGCCCTACACTCGGAACCCTAGCTGGCTGTCGTCGCGGGGCCATCCTGAAAAGGAGAACAAGAGCACCACAGTCAGAACAGTATACCTGGTGAGCTGGCACAAGTAATCACAAGGAAAACTTGAGACTTTCATAAAGCAGATCAGTATACCCGGTGAGCTGACACAAGTAATCACAAAGAAAACTTGAAACAGAAACACAATCAATGTTTTCATGCATTAAGTCGGAAATCAGGAGTCAGGGTCCTGGTGTACGGATACGTCGGCCGCCGCACCAACACTGGGCTCCCTGAACTGATAACCACACTCAATACACTAAACACTATTGCTTCATATAGAAAGAAAGGACGATCAGAGTCTGCGGTAGAACCGACTGCCTCTGATACCAATTTGTCACGACCCATCCTCGGGGCCCGTGCCGTGACTACCCCAAGCCCGCATTCCATAGGCCAGGGGCTGGCGACTAGCACCAAGGCGTATAAATCCCGGTAAACAGGGAAGGAATTGCCTTTATAAGTAACAACCACCACAGAGTCAGCAAGCGGAAAGTAAAGTGCAGAAAAGTAAAGGGGGCCGGAAATACAAGCCCAACTGTAAAGTACAACTGAAAAGTAAAGTACAGCAACTGAAGAAAAGACGGCGGCCTCGTGTCGTCCACTGGCAATCCCACCTGAAGGGTGGGTACAGATAGCCTCCAGGCTCCTCGGGTCCCACGTCCGCTCCGAGCACGTCCCGCCCAGTGGTCCACCTCCAGGTACCGTCCTGCTCCACGCCCCAACCGTGATCAGCGCTGTCCGTCGTCTACAACCAACACAACAAGGTGCGGGTATAGCCCGTGCAGGGGTGAGTACAAGCTACTCAGTAAGGACCCCGAGACCCCCGAAGGTCTCCCGAAATCCACAAAGGATATAACACAAAAGAAAGATGCAATCACGAAGTAACATCTGACTCGACTTAGGTATATGCCCATACATATACCTAAGTCCCCAATTCCAGCTCTGCTCACGAGCTCAAGAACAACTCAATCCACAAAGGAAAGCAAGACTCAAATCCACAAGGAGAGTAAACAGTAAAATCCACATAGGATAGTCCAACACAATCCACAAAGGAGAGTAACATACGATTCAGCTCAACCAGGTATACTTTTTCAGATGACGTCAAAGATGATCACTGATCCATCTAAGTCGTCGGACCCATGAAGGATCGATAGGTACTAACCCCCGCAAAAGACCCACGTAGGATCGGGATCACACAGAACCTGTAGGCAGTGGTTCACATAGAACCGGTAGTAAGGACCCACATAGGATCGGGCTCACACAGAACCTGTAGCACTGATCCACGTAGGATCGCTGAGTGCAGTAGTCGACGCAGTCCACTGAGGATCTCTGCACAGTCGTCGCCGCAGTCCACGAAGGATCTCTACTCTGCCGTCGTCGCAGTCCACTGAGGATCTCTGCTCTGCCGTCGTCGCAGTCCACGGAGGATCTATGCTCTGTCGTCAAAGTCACAACCAGCGCTAGGGTTCCCGCACATAGCGAGCTCGTTTAGGAGGGTCCGCTCCACGAGCCGAGAGGCTGATACATCAACTGACACGTAGTCCAAAGTTGATGTATCCAAAAGTTCCGTAACGACAACAGGATCTCAACGCAACAGACGGCGCGTCAATCGGACGCCCGGTCTGAGAGTTATTGGCATTTCCGTCCCAGGGGCCCGGTTGGTTTTTAGGGAAAAACCAACCCGACCGTACTCCGCCTGTATCCGATCCTCGGGCGGAGTGTGCCAAAAGTTCCGTCTCACTTAGAGGAATCTACCACAGCTGACGGTACGTCGATCGGACGTCCGTAGCTCAAGTTATGAGCGTTTCCGCTCCGAGGGCCCGGTTGGTTTCGTGTACGAACCAACCCGGCCGAACCCAAAGTCTTCCGAAACCTTGAGTATAATATACTGAAACGACCGTATCGATCCAAGAATCGCGTAGCCGCTGACGGTTCGTCAATCGGAGGTCCCAGGCCCAAGATATGGACAAAAGACCGAAGAGGCCCGAAAACGGGGGTTCTGGCCCCGGGGCGACCCGACCCGGCCCGACCCGGCCAGGCCGGGTCCTGTCCGGCCTGGGCGCGGCCCGGCCGACCGGACCGGCCGGCTCGGCTTCGGCCGAGCGGCCGAGTGAGCCGCCGTGGGTTTGACCCGCGGCTTTGGAGAAACGCGGCCCGCGCGGGCCGCGTGCTGGGTGGCCGGACCGCGGGCACGGTCCTGCGGTTTGCCGCCGCCGCGGTGGCGACCCGCGCCGCCACCACCTTCCGCGGGCCGCCGGAGTTGCTCCGGTGGCCCGTTTTGCCTCCCGTCTGCGCCGATGCTCCTCCCGGGGGCCGATCTTCACTGCGGGATCAACAAATCGCCCCTGCCGCGCGGTTCGTCGTCGTCCGCCATATCCGCACAACAAAAGAGATCGGCGGAGGGTTGCTGGGTCTTGTTCGTTAGACCCGCACCCTCCGCGTTAGTCATAATCAACGGGAGGAAAGGCTACAACAATTTTTAATCAAAGATAAAAATTGTTCACCCCTTTTCTTTTAAACGGCATTTCAATTTTTAATTAATTGAAATTATTCATGCCGGTTCTTTATTCAAAAGAAATAAGATCACGGGAATGAATCATCAAGAAAATAAACCCCTACCTTGTCATCGTCGTCGGACGAGAGGTCGTCGCGGGATCGCTCGTCGCGGAAGAAGGGGGATCGTTGCGTCGTCGCGGTATCCGGCGTCGCGTCGCCAATCTCCGGATCAAGAACAAACGGATTTAATTAATTAAATCTGTTGCCATGAATTTTAAAAAAAAGGAGAATTTAAACGATCTGATTCTCACCTTAGTTGCCGAACGAGGATCGGCCGCGGAAGAAGAGGCGTCGCCGAAGAACGTCGCGGGTAAAGCTCGTCGACGTCGCAGATCTCGGTGTGTGTCGTCGAATTTCGGTCGCCGGCGTTCTTCGCGTTCTTCGGGTTCTTCGCGTTCTTCGCGTTCTTCGCGGGGAGGGTGGAGGCCCAGAGAATCTCGCACAACGAGTAATCCTCCAAAGGAAAGAGTTGGTCTTATTTTATTATTTTGCCAACGAACGCAAACGCGTAAGTAACGACCCATTAAATTCGTTGAATTAATTCAACGAACGAAACAGCCCATTTAATTCACGAAATAAACCACCCAATTAAATGGTCTGTTAAGAATTAAAGAAAACGCGTCGGTTGACTTTTCAGTTACTTTGACGGGTTTTCGCGGGTGCGTTACTTAGCGAAAGAAACGGCGGGGCTCGTGCGGGCCCCACCTCACAAATATCCTACCAAGGGGGTAGGATATTTCTGGATAGCATCCTATCCAGTTCAACTCAGTTCAAGCCGTCTTTAAGTGGCTTCAAGTGGCTTCCAAGCAGCTTAAGTGAAATAGAATAAAGTTGTCGCAGAAACTTTATTTTATTTCTGACTTAAAGCCGCAAAATTTAAAAACCACGTCTGAGCAAACGCAACTCCGGAAGAGGCGTTTCTAAGCAAATACCGGCGCTGCGATTTCATCGGTGCCCTCAGAATTTGATTCCGGGGACCGGTTCAAAAGATAGAAAAACCCGCTCGTCCGTTCACTGAACGTACCCGAGCCAAACTTCGGAAATTGATTCCGGGCACACCGGGCCTCGGAATCAGGTGCCGTCTGAAGCTGCGCTCTTGTAAAATTCCAAAGAAAATTAAGAAAAAAATTTCCTTGAAATTTGCGGGTCTTTACAATATACATCCTACCTCATGCTTTCTACACGTTTGGACAGTCCAAGCACATTCCATGAACCATGCATCAGACACTAACCATTAAGCCTCACGGTTACATGGGCTAGGACACACAGTTTCCCCTAACTGTGCCCCAATCATGAGTCCCCTACCTCCAATCCCAGGGACATATACATTTACCAAAAACACCTAGATGAACTAATTGATAAACATGTGACCAATAATAAAAAAATATTCACCAAAAAATTTAGAACACCTCATACTAGGAACTCGAGAGAAAAGCCAAGATTCAAAATATGAATTGGAATAATAGATAAAGACTAAAATTAAAATTCTGACATGACATTTTCCTTGAGTAAATTTATTTCTAGAATAATCGCTTCATGTTACAACATATTATTTTAAAAGATTAATTTAATATCATTATTCTTCGAACTCATATGTTACATTAGATTCTATGACAAATAAACTATATTTTTTATCACGAAAAATGATTAATGGATATTTAAGATCCACCCAAATATCATATAATTATTTCTTCAGTAAAAGTATATTTAATGTGTATTGTGCATCCAAAAAATAGATATCTTTAATTAATTTGTATATGAATAAAATTTTCTCAAAATTTACCTTCAAGGAGTTCCACGAAATGTACCTTCTTCTAATAAAAAATGAACATCCAAAAATGACCTTTTTTTCCATTACCAAAAATAATAACAGTCATTAAATCTATATGTATTTTATGTTTTCATACCATAAGAAATAATTTAGAGCTTTTTTAAAGAAGTAAAACATTATTTTTACTCTAATAACATGAGCCTCCTTTCTAAATCATTGGAATTAGTTTCATAATTCAACCACAAACATAATATATTATCTATAGAATGTTATATAAATTTATCTTCAGATGAACATACGTAACTCATTTTGAATTATACACCTTAATTGAAAATTTAATGAAAAAGTTAGGTCCAATTAATATTATATTTTATTACTCTATCGATTCCACTATTCTAAAACTTTTTAACAACTCTGGATCATTATTTTTCAAATACAATAATAATTGAACAAATTTTTTTCATTAATTTAAAACCCAAAAGAAATTTCATCACACTAATAATTGATATTTCAAAAAAATTTCATTTTTCCAAGAAAACGCCTCACGTCTATTTACATTCTTCCTAATAAAAATATTATCATTAACATAAAAAACGATAATGGGTGAGTTTGTCTTAGTTCCATGACATAAGGATTACTATTAAATTTTAATTTCTTGGAATTAATGTTCTCCAACATGATATTAAATTAAGAATACAAACATTAGTGTACTTTTTTATGTCCACAATACTATAAAAAGTACCAATAGAAATCAACCTAAATATGGGGTCAGGCTTTCCCTATGATATAAATGACTTATAGATATGGAACAAAAACATTTAATTCAAATAGGTGACATATCTCAATGTTAATTCTCTAAATATAATTATATTTTTACCCATTCTAATTTTGGAAAAAAATTACAAGTTGAAGGGAATGTGAAAAAACCAATAGTCATAGGTTGTTTGGCCCATGTTTATTGGGTGATGAGGTCCTGATCTATATCCATGGGAATATTATACCATATTAATATGGTGTGGAGTTTGATGAATATTGTTATAAACCTTATTCAAAATTGATATTGGTTGATGGTGGTGGCGTACATAGTAATGGTTGGTCAAGCCTATGGCTCTAGGGTATCAATTTCATTTCCTATAACAATTGGTTTTGCAGCTCATGACTATTGGTTGATGAGTATAGGCCATTAGCCAGAGATTGTTTATCCTGTGGCTATTGGGTGCTAATGTCTGGGTATATATCCATGGTCCTAACCACCAATTTATAATGGTTGTTGGGAGATGGGTCTATTTTTATGGGTAACTATGCTCCTATGTATAGTATCCATGGGGTGGTTCTATAGTAATAAGTCAGTCCAGCCACTGATATGGGTCCCACACTATGATCCATTGTGATAAAATTAACAATATTAAATAATGATTTTTAATTATTTTTATATACACACACACAAATAATGTATATTAGTATATTGGTAATGTGTGTATAATTTTTGGTAGTATACCAAAAAAATCAAACTAGATGAAAATCTTCTGACCATTTATTAAAGTGAATGAAAAATTACAAGGGTGGTAGGAGAGGTAAAAAATGGAGATTTCCAAAATCAATTACAAAATATTCAATGATAATAAAAAGACATATCATGTCCATATTCAGAGTCTCCATTATTTTCCCACTCAGATTGGGACTTACCCTGATTAATGATCTTCCTGATTACTACATTGTAATTTTTTGACAATATAGAATATGTTTGGGTAGACACAATCTGTGTTGTGTTGAAATAGTCTTTTTTTAAGCTTCTCTTCATTGGGGTAGGAGTGAAACCCTCATTTTCAGTCACCTTTTTTTATCCATTTATGAATGAATCCTTAAAAGTGGAATGTACACCACAACTGTTTTCCATTAGGGGCATATTCTTAACCCCTAAATTACCAATATCAATATTTTTTCCTTCGGATAGTGCCTATCAATATGAGGATTTTTCTATAGAATCGTCCTCCATAACCTCCAATCTTCTATGAATATCTTGAGATTCTTGTAATTTATTTATTTTTAACTAAAGAATTGAAATAATCTATCAATCTTTCATATTTGGATGCCATTTGATAAGGTAAGAGGAGTCCTACAGAAAATAATATGTTCTAAAAGACACTCCAAGATTAAGAATGTCGTCTTCGGCTTGGGGAAATTCTCCTTACTCTGACACCAGGGTCAAGTCCATATCTTACCAATGAATCACCTGTTTTATATTAAGAGACAAATAATTATCTATTTTTCATGAACCAGAACATTCTTGTACATTTACCTTATTATGAGGCGATTGTCGGTTTCCCATAGAGGAAACATTATAATATTTAGTCTCTTTCCCTAATTTATTTTTACATGAAGATTCATGATTACTTTTTAAAAAAGAATAAAATAAAACCAAATTCAGGTGACACGTCACCTTGACATGAAAAATTACTTGAAACTCTGATCAAATGTCAGGAATTCATTCATATTCAACTTTTAATGATATTTCATCATCTAATTCTCACAAAACCTCATTATAAATTAACAAAAAAGTCGAATCAATTTCCACCAGGATCCTATAATTTGGGGGAAATTTGGAAAAATTGGAATTATTATCCTCATTTATCAGAACACCCAGCATAGACACAATATCAAATATAATCTTAGGATACCGTAGTATCTAATTCAGACCAATAATTCTGATATAGACTTGAGAATTATTGTCTTTTTGGAAAAAGGGTTAAAATGAAAATACCACTCTTGAAAACATTCATACTTTTATGTGAAGTGAATGATAAGATTCATCAAGACCATCGCTTCATATCCTATAATAGGAAAATAATGTGAAAAATATCTAACCAAAGGTAATACATCTCTAGTTAGAAAACCCTCATATAGAGGACACCATTAGAACTAAATCATCAACATTTCATGACATTTCTCTGGTGGGATAAACCAGATGAACAATTATGGAATACTCATAGATTTTAAATCTATCAAGAATAACCTCTTTGTTAGAAAGTACACAGGAGTTGTAACCTTTTATCATTGTTAACTCCACTACATCATCTTAAACTTATGTTACAAATCATGTGTTGGAGCCATTCTCTATTGTACAAGATTGATTCTTCCCACTTATCATTTTTTTATATTTTTATCTCCCCACAAAAACACTTTAAAATATTGTATCGCTATAATAAATTCCCACTACATTCACAGAAGTAGGTTTGAGATGCGTTCATAAAACCGGATTCACAGTTCGATGAGAATCAGTACTCACTCGGACTGATCTACATTCGAACTCCATCGTAGGATAATATTTCACCGTACAACACGTTCCACACGCTTCAGTTTTTGTTGATGTGGAAAGAACTATTGTAGATCCATAGTCTACATCCACCACCGCTGCACAAATAGATGTGGGTTTGAGCTCCCCAAACACCATTGTTGAAGGACCTTCCATAGGTCTACATTATCTGGTGACGATCAATGTAATCCATGTAGATCCATGTTCTCCATTCACCACTACATTAGGATGAAAAACAACGAATCTTCTTGATCCAGATAATATAGAGTTCATAACTTCTTCAATCACCCCCCAAAATCCTTCAATCACAGTCAGTCTCTGACATTAGATGGAAACATATGGGGGACATGGCGATTTCCGCCACACAAGTTTGAGATCTGGATATGCCAATATTGACCAAATGAGGACCGCCTTTTTTAATCCCACTTCAATTTAATAGAAAGGATCTGAGAAAGTGGGAACGACTATATTTGAGAGGCACTGAGCCTCCAGAATACTAGAGACCCCATTAAGTATGTTCTCATGAACCCTCATCCACACCTCCATCATTTTTATCTCAAAACAAGGATGTCATTTTTCTAAATCCTATAGCCACATGCATGCATCCCATGTAAATATCATTATTCACAAAGATCATATAGACATGATCACATTTATCATTGATATATATAGTAATTTTATGAATGTATTGCTTGTGAATTTATACCTCATCATTATATTTAATTATTAGAAGGGATTGTTATTGTCGATCTAACCATGAGCATGATATTTCAAAAGCATGGTGGGTTATAAATTTTCTATAAAATCCATTCATAGGTGGTATACATCTACTTTCATGTACCATGGCTGTAACTATTTTTGAGTTGGTCTATAAATGATTGTATACCATACATAATATATAACCATACTTATTAGTTATAAAATCATCAAATTATTTATTTTATTCCTTCACATTATGTTCTTTGTTAATGAATGATAACATTACATCTATTTGAAAAAATATTTAATTCATTTTAACACTTTTCATAGTCAAATATTAATCATTTCAATTGTGTGACTCTTGAAAAAATATCATCAATATATATACAATTAATTTGACTGTTGCAATTATAAATTTAACCATATTTATTCTTTTACCTTTATCAAAATAAAATATTTATCATCAATATATGAAACCAATTCCTAATTGTAATTTATTATGTTTTAAATAATATATTCCTTTTTATACTAAAATAATCATCAATTTTTTAATCCTTATAAATTTTTTTCAGTTTACCTTAAGAATGTAACTGGGTAAGATTGGAACTTATCAGAATCATTCATGTTTGAAGTCTATTGCTTTTATTATAAAAAATATTTTTTATTATTTATATAATATATAGTTTTTTCTAACATAGTTATTCATTTCCTAAGAACGTACTCATTACATTAAATTTTTAAATTTCATTGGATTATTGGAAACCAACATTTATAACTTAATATTTCTAATTCTATTTAAATAATCTCTATGGGGTTATTCTATTTCTCTATAAATATGAAATTATGTTCTTCATGTACCTTGATCCATTATGACAATAACATTAAAAATATCTAAATTCATATTAATATTATTATTGTAGAACTATTAAATACTTCAACCTAGTGTATATCTATAAAATATTCTTCCATTAACTCCTGCATCAACTATTTACATAATATAATCCATTAATTTGAGTATAACTGGTGGTTTTTAACACATTTAGACTCTTAATTTTTAGACTCTTCTCAAACATCATAATTTTAGGAATGTTAGTCAAATTTAGATAATGTATGGACTGATTTATAAAATATAAGACAACTTTGATCCTTTATTAAAATTTATTTAATGGTTTCATGATAATATAACTTGGACATAGCCTTTTCCAATAACATAAAATTCATTCATTTTGAAACTATATTTTTTATAGATGTGTATGTAGCTTTATATTCATGAAATATTCTATTATTCTCATGATATGCCTCAAAATTTCAATTTTTCTATTCAAAAACATTTTCAAACAAAACACATTTGATAGTGAAATCAATTTCATTTTTATTACATCAAGGAATAAGAAAACATTATAATGTTCCTATGATTAAATCAACATGAATTAAATATAATTAATTTGAATAATATAATTAAAAAATAAATGATGAACTTTTCCTTTATAGTTAACATCATACTCATCTCGCAAGGCACATTATCATGTATCAGTATATGTGGATTCATTATTTTAACAATGAAAATCTAGTGAATCGTGTTTTCCCTATCACATTTCCTAAAAAATCACAATATCTCCTCCTTTCATTCATCAACATCAAATATTAGTTCATAACATTAAAATTTATTTTTTTCATGTTTTAAGACAAAAATGGATAAGTATTACATATAAATTATCATCCCCCTACATTACACTCATGTTGTATGTGTTTAAATAAAAAATAAAAGTAATTACAACTACATTTATATCACTTTATAATGATTATACAACCTCGTATCCCTGTAATGAAACATACATTATTTTAAAAATAACTAAATTCCTATTTTCATAATGATTATAAACACCTGGGTGTTTTCATCCTAAACCAATAATAACTCTACGATTATTTGTTTCAAATTTCATTCCAACAATGATGTTGTTTCTTATAAATTCCACATTCAATGATCCATAGTTTTGTAAAGAGAAAAATAAAAAATCATACTAATAGTTACCCATCAAGATTGGTTTTTTATCATTCATGTTAGATGATAAATATTTGCATAATATCTAAGGATTTCCACTTTTTAATCATTTTATGACACATCAATAACTACCGATTAATTCTAGTCACTCTTACAGATGATAGATTTATATTTAATATTTTTATTCATATAATAATATAGATATGTGAGAAAGGTTTTATGGGATTTTTGAGTTAATAAAACCTATTATCATTTTCCTAAAGAGTATCAACATAATTGAAAATTTTTAACTTTTCCTTCGACATTGTTTGGGTTGATCGTCATTTTATTTGGATAGAAACTACTTAAAATAAACTAATATATTTTATTTAGTAGTGTATATATTATACCAAAAAATATTATTTATTACATTAAGTTCCCCATCACCAAAATATTTATTTAAATTAAAATTTCACAAATTGATATTAAGTTACCATAAAAGATTATCGAATTTTTTTTATATTTTTATTCTTTTATTTTATATAACTTACTCATTATTATATGTTATATCGATTTAAATAAATTTGACTATATTATTTTCCTCAAATCATTATTTCCTAACACCAAACAATTTTTATGAATTTCCAAAAAAGTACATAAACTAATAGAACTTGTGTAACACCTAATGATTTTGTGGATTTTTTCTCAAATAAATCTAATCTTTTTGATATCTAGTGTTACATGAAGAAAACTATCTTATCATGTGCTACAAGAAGCTATCATTTTGTTTTTCATTTCACACAACACTATTTGTATGTTGTGTTACATGTAATACCAAATTTATCTTCCATTAAACGCTCCACCGAGAATAAAAAAATTATGAAACATTATTAAAATATTATTATTTAATATGAAATTAAACATTGAAGTATTTGAATGGATGGTATTAATATGATTATATAAATTATGAAAATATTTTCCACCCGATTTTATGAAAACTGAATTATTTGTTGAAAAAAAATTATAAATTAAAATAATAACCATTTCAGAATATGGGAAAATATTTTTATTAAAAATGATTTTTATGTGCAGAAGTATGTTTTTCATCATTATATAAAAGAAATCATGGTTGGTGAATTATTTTTATTAAATTTAAATATTATACATTCATCCATTATTTTTCATTAATCTTTTTTATCTATACAATATATTATTATGAATCCAATTTTATGCTTAAAACTATATTTTTCTAAATAGTACTTTTGTATCATTTTTCAAAATAATCATTAAATTAAAATATGTAGAATTTTAGAATTTTTTTTTAAAAAATAGCTTTTGAAATTCAATTTTCAAAATATCTTAGCATGTATTTTTGAGATGTTTATGAAAAGATAAATTTTTCGATAAATTGTGTAGATGCTAGTTTTATTAGGAATTCGTATTTAATTTCATAAAAATTATTCCAAGATGGTTTTAGAAGTAAAATAAATTAAAATATATATTTATATATTAATCATGTTTAATTCATTTTATTTAATTTTATATATTATTTCGATATAAAATCTTTTTAAAATTTTGACCATTTTCTCTTTGAAAACTTACATTCTCATCTCATCTACAAGATTTAATTTCAAGTAAAATTTTCCACCTATATAAATGGAATTTGTATAATTCTATTAAATATTTGGGAACATTATAATTTATAGAATCTAATAAAAAATTTCCTCATAATGAAATGTAATAGTAGTAAAATTTATTAACAACAGTTTGGGTAAAAAAATTAATGATGGTTAAACTGGAAATATACGGGTTTAGAATAAACCAAAACATGTTCAAACCCAAATTTATGCCAATATGTAGATTTTTTATCTTATAACATAGAAAATGGACCATTTTGTGTCCTTTCAGCATAAGAACATTTTGTGTACACCATTTTATTATCCAAAATTACATTTGTTCCTCTAACCTCGCTTATAAAAGGCTACCCCCTCTTATCTAAATATCACACTATTAAAACCAATTACTTCTTCCAATCCCTACCAAATTAAATTCATAACTTTACACCTCCCATCCAAAAGACATATTTTTATCAAATATAGAAATCTCAAATTCATTTTAATGAAAAAAAAGTTCCCTAAATAAGAGGTAACACCCATAACAAAATAGTTATTTTTATTTAATCCATAGTAACATTTCATTATTATTAAGTAATGCTAACATAATTTCTTAATTATCATTAATATATAGATATATTTTTATGTTATTGGAATTATCTTCAATCATCTCCCCTACCGTCAAATAGTAAATTAATTAATCATTCCTCTGTATATGGGACTACAGACTCACAAACCGATGTTATTATTTTCCATAACCACCTATCATGACTATATATAATGATTCAATAAACTTTTATAAATATATATGTATGTTATTTTTAATATTATTATACATATTGAACTATTATATAACATACACCTTCCTACATTCCATTCTGTGGGAATACAATAGCATCACTAGTGTGAATGAATAACTACCATCTCGCGAATCGATGTGATTCATTCACCCTTCACATGGAAGGTAATAAAGTTGGATTTAATTAAAAATGTCGTATATATATGAAATATAGATTATTAATTAATTTTAATATAAAATTTACCACTATTTCATTATTTCCCTCTAGAAAATGGAACTATCATTCATTTGTTAGTATGACTTACAGTCTCCAAGAATAGGGAATTTCATTTTCAGCCACTAAATTGTATATATTATGATAAATAATTATTTAATGAATATATATTATATTTATAATCTGTTTAATCTTCAAGATATTATATAACAAATATAAATTTAATAGGATTTAAAAAAATAACTACTCACATCATACATGAAAAACAAACGAGTCATTACTCAAAAAATGATATTAACAAGGAATTGTTGACAAAGGGTAATAAAATATCATAAGTAAATAATATACGGAATTGTAAATAATATTTTATTCTTTATTTTATTTATAATAAATAGATATTTAATATAAATGTGGATCATATGTGTACAAAGTATGCTGAGACGTATAATAAGATATTTTTTGTATATCTTTTATTTTTGGTAGATATATGGAAATTTAAAACTCAATTTTTTTCTCTGGTGATTATAATGACTCATTTACATGTAAATAATCCATATAATTATTTCATTTTATTTAATTATAATTTTTATGTAATTATTTAATGGTTATATTTATTCAAAATATTACTAATGTGGTAAGGGATTTTTTTCTCACATTTATAACTATGAGATTCATGTAATTTTCACTATTTCTAAAATAATGTGGTGTATATATTGTACACAAGGGAATGTTATATTTATTCTTATTAAATTTATTGGGATTGAAATATAAATTTACTTATATATCTTTCACTGGATCAATGGTTCAAAATATACCCAAGTGAAAAGAGATTGTTGTCAAAATTTTCCTTCTTTGAGACATATGTCATATTATGTGCCTATATTCTTTTATAAAGAGTATATAAATCCCATCTAACTAGTAATATTCTGAAATTATTTATTTTTGTAGTATTTAAATTTTAATTTAATGTAACTCTTTGATGGTACTTAGGATTCAATGTTACCAAATTGGTAAGTGTTTGATGACACAATGTCATCATTTATTAGGATTGTTCATGATTTTTATTCTGTAGATGAGATCCTAGGATCCATATCTTAAAAAACTAAATAATTATCCTCTCCTATAGTTTTTTAATTACAATAAACTTATTTTTTTCATTAATAAATTATTATGTAAACAAGATATGATTATTATATTTTAATGAAAAATCATTATAATTTTTCTCTCTGATCAAAAAACCATTTCCATCTAAATCCACATTTTAAAAAAATTATTAAAATGTTTTTTATATTCCTAAAGTTATTTATTTTGGAAATATTTATCCATGTATTAATTTAAAAAATTAATCTTCATTTCATTTTTAAAACAATACCTCTTTGGATTTTATAGAAAATTAGAAAGAAATAATTTCTTTAACATGTATGAAATTAATGGAATTTCCCACCATAAATACCAATATTTAATATGAAGAATAGTTATAATTATTTGTCTATATTTTTCATGGAAATTTATTTTCCATGTATTTTTCATAATAATATATTATTTTCAAAGAGGAAATTATATTTTCCTCAAAAAAATTTAAATTATTGTTTATAGGTTTCTATATAAATTTCAATGTTATTTTCAACAAAAATTATTTCCAAAATATTTTAGGAATATCTAGTATTAAATAGATATTTCGAATGAAATGAGATTTTCAAAATTAATTGTTCCATGTGTCTTTTAAAAATAATTTTCGATCTATGATTACATCATTTAATGTTAATGATTCCTTAATGGGGATATGATTCAAGTATACCATTTATAATATTCATCTGAATGTTTTAAATTTATGATAGTAATTTTATGAAACTTATTTCTCCCTCGTGGGTTATACAACGTTAAAATTATTATTAAATACAATTACTTTCATGTGATATAAAATGATTCAATGATTATGATACACGTATCTTCACTAAAATTTATGACATGATGAAATATTTAAAGAGCCCATTACATTTCCTGGGTTTTTATATAATAAATGTTTTATGATATTTTGGAACACATACATATTATTTTTTTGATTATAGGTGTGGGACATATATATAACTCCAATTTATTAGGTAAATATTTATATCCCATGAGATATATAGGATTATAAAGGGGAATGAATCCAGTTTAGTAAGGGATTTTTCCACTATGATTGTCATGGGAGTGAACCTTGACTACTATTATGGTTTAGGTAGTTAAACCATTCCACTATGATATCCTTCTAAGTTATCCTGGACAATAATGGAGATTATTTTCCATTATTACCATCGCGTATTCTACTTTAATGATTTCATGGCTCATGTTCATGGATTTCATTATGACCCATGTATAATGAACATCCAATTTTAGGAATATAATTATCATTGATGTGTAATGTATTATTTTTAAATGTTATTCTCATGTTCCCATACCATTATTCTAATGATACATTGGTATATATCTAGTTTAACCTTACATAGATTCTATTATCAACCATTATAATAAAACATTTCCCTATGTTATGAAGAAATGTTTTATGTAGGGTATGTCCAATAAGTATACTGTGTCGGAAGATCATTATGGTAGAGGTTGAATGTCTTTAAATAAATAATAATATTTATCTCTAGTATCCAAGGAAGCTATATCTTTACGATCCTAATTCATGTTCATGTTAAAAGTAAATAATATTCACCAATAAAATAGATTTAATATTTGTGTGAGAGAAGCATAGGTCACTATAGTTTGTATTAGAGGATCGGTTTTGATAATCATTGGAAACAAGGATGAGGAAACATTAGTGAGATAAATTGGGTATATCTCCAAGGATATTTTTAAGGATGTATAAAAGGATATGATGATAGGTGAATAAAAGTATAATAAAATTTCCTCGAATTTTAATAAATTATTGATCACATGGTTTCCAAATATTTATATCCCAGACTCGATACAACATGTGTTTGTAAATTTTTTATATAGGTACCTGGGGTTAATAACATTAAAAATGGTTTATTTAGTTGTACTTAATCTTCACCTGGTGCACAAAAATTTGCCTTGTAGCACACATGATTTTATCTCCCAACCGATATGGTTTCTAAATTCATAAAATCATTATGAGTCATATTGAAGGATTTAAATATATGATGACTATGAATGACCTAGGAAAAACCAAAGGTTTCATTTATTATAAAATATGTATTATGATTTATACGTCCTATAATTGATATTTATTGATTATGTGGTTCAACACTATAAAAATTGTTATGCACAAAATGATTTTTGGTTTTATTCAATTATAAGAATCATAATGAACTAGATAAATGTTAATTGTGAATGAAAATTTTTTTGATGATAAACCAAGTGGGATTATGACCGAAGTGATCAATATTGTGATTATCCCAAATAATTTATCATTATATATTATTAAAAATATTCAACTTCACCATCACTTGGAATCCCCAAAGAAGAGAATGATAGAGTTTATTAAGTGCTTAGGGGTGGAGATGATAGAATAATGAATATTTCATTTCCCATATGTCGAGAATGTTGGAAGAATCACGCCCTTAAATATCTCTGATGAACATGAATATTTTTTGATCGTGGAAAAGTAGGAAACCAAAAATGTAATTATATAGGAAAAATGAAATTTTATGTAAATAAAAGGTTTAATAATAATGGTAAATTTAATATATCATTAATGGTTTGATGTTTCATAGGTTTAAAGTATCATAATTATGAAAAACTATTTATTAATTTGAAATATCATAAATATAATCCACAATGTGTTAGTGGTAATAGTTATACTACTAATGATGAGGAGACATCAAATGACATTAATAAGGTATTGAATATTATAATATTATTATTTATTTCAAACATGATAAACATGATTAAATTATGTTTGAGGAATTTGATGACATGAATCTAATTTCATATTGCGAAAAAGTGGTATTAATGAATACGATGATGAATTCCCTTTTATGTTTGGGACATAATTTAGGATAATAGATGTTTTTAAGTTTTTAAAATAAAAATATTCTATTATTAGAGTCATTCATTATATTAGGATTCATAAATATCTATTTTTCGTAAGGTTTTTTAATAAAATATGTTGAATATTGGTGATGACCTTGAAAAGTGATTTAATTAGATAGTGATATTTTTATTAAGGGAAGAACACCTTCAAAATTTTATAAATATTGAGAAAATGGTGTTCATTTTTTATAAAGAGATGATTGATATGAAAAACGTAAATTGGATAGTATTAGATGAATAATGTTATATTTATTTTGATAAATTTATTTAAATTATTTAAAAATATTTAATGTTATATGTTTTATATATTTACAAAAATAATAAATGGTTAATTTCAAAAATTTGATGAATTCATTGAAAATATTAATTTATTTATCCATATGAGGATTTATTAATAACATATACTATTTTGTTTTTAATAATTACGATATATCAAATAAATGATGCATAACTAATTTTTGGATATTATTTAGCACTTTGAACAAGAAAAAATATTATCATTGGGTAATATTTATAGTATAAATTTATTAATTCACAACTATTGGATTATATTATGATAAATAAATTCAATTAAATCATTTAAGTAAATATTCTTATAAAAATTCTCTAAAATTAGGAAAATGATCATAAGAGAAAATGATTCCTTACTATCATCATTTTTTATGATAATATTAACCTTTTCAACATCTTATGGTTTTCTATATTACTGGTTATTGTAATTCCCAAGAACATGTTCTATATCCACATCAATCCATATTTGGGTGTTATTTTCCTCTTCAATGTCAATGTTTTCACTTCCAACCATTGTTCAACTATTTAAAATCCTAGAATTTGTTATTCAAGATGACATTATAACATCCCTTTCACTATTTTGATGGTGAATTTTTATTAACACTTTTTATAATGTGGGTTTCCCACTATAGAATTTTCAAATTTTAAACACATGACTATTGAGAAAAAAATTATATTGTGGGAGTGCAATTTATTTAAGGAGTATAATGTAACAATATAAGATACTATAACATAATTTTGTCCTATAAATTATATATTTTTGAAAACTTTTGATAAATAAAATTTTGATTTTACCTTTAATTAAATGAAACAATATATCTTGATTTCATTAAATGCAACAATAATTTTTTCTTATGTTACATGGAATACTGATTTTATCTTGCATTGGAGACATCACTGAGGTTAAATAGTATGCGGCTTTTTATTTAAATTTCTTTATTTATTATGATAGTTGTCACCTAGAAATTATAACGGTGGATATGAAAAATATTAACTAAATATGAAAATATAGAATTTAAAAAATTATATATATATAATTATTTTTGGATATATTAGTTAAATTCTAAAATAAGAACAATTCTGAAAAAAATGAAATATTTTTTTAGAAAACAATTTCATTGCACTGTTGTTTGATTACCCTAAATAACATAATCAAACCCCATTTGGTGTATTATTTTAAAGAATTTTTTATATTATATGTTTCATTAAATTTTTAAAATTGATATTATGTGTCTTCTAGAAAATATATAAGAAAAATAAAATTTGACGTCTAAAAAGTTTTTTTATTAAAAAAAAATTTTGTGGCATTATCACTCTAGATTCTAAAATTTCATTATTCAAATTTTTTAATATTTATTTAAAAAATTATATATCACTTTTTAAATAATAATGTTAAAATTAACTTGGAGTGAATTTGAAATAATTTTAAGAAAAAATAATTTTTTGATGAATAGTGAACAATGCTAGTTTTTATTGACCATTGACATTAATTCAAAAAACATTAAATGCGTAAAACCATTTTAAAATCTGGTTAAAAAGTAAAATTATTTTTATTCTATTTCTATTAATCTCATTTATGAAATTTTCTGTAATTTTATATTGAAAATTAATATATAAACCTTTTAAAAATTTAAATATTTTCTCCTTGCAAACATTCTTTCTCCTCTCATCTATGAGATTAAATTAAAATTAAAATTTTACAATTATGTGAATTGAATTTGGAAAAAGGGAATAAATATTTATAATTATCATATTTAATTTTATTTACTAATTTCATCTTAATTTCTAACCATATCTAATTGTAAAAATATAAAACATTATTTACTATGGTTAAGTTAAAATGGGATTACTGGGGGATAAACTAAAAAGAAAAGGGTTAAAATTGCCTAAAACATGATAAAAAACCATTTTTGGCATTATATAGACCTTATCCATTTATATTTCAATAATTTTCAAATTTATAGCATTTTTTAAAAATGAAAAATGAGGGTACACTATCTTTTTTTCAAAAAATACAAGTGTTCCACTCACCACATGTATAATGGGACACCAATTATCCTCTCCTATTAAATCATTAATTCCAATTTATTTCACATAATAATTGAAAAAATAACTTCCATAAATCTATTATACCATCCAATATTTCTTTTTTGTCTCAAATCCATCCTAATATTACTCTTACTTCAATCCAAAAGAAGATCTTCGAAGTTGTGGTAATACACATAACTGATCATTTTGTTTATTCCTAACATCACCAAAGTTAATTATTAATAAAAAAATTTATATAATTACCAATTTAAAATAAATATAATTTTATTTTGTTACATTAAGGTGCTGATAAACAACTTTCACCTCTTCCATCAAATGGGATACAAAATCCCATTTCTGTGTACGGAGGACTACCACCTTGCGAACCAAGGTTATTTGTTTTCTATAACAACCTCTATTGACTAGATATAATTATTGATTAGATGTATATATATATATGATATTGATGATATTTTATAGTTATGTAATTATTATATCATATATACCTTTAAATTTTCCTTTCAGGGGGAATACGATAACTTCGCTCATGTGTAGAGCGAACTACCTCCTCGTGAAGCAATGTTATTCATTCAAGCATCACAATAAATATAATAAGGGTTTATTTAAGTAAAAATATTTGATATTTGTGAAAAAAGTACTTATTAATATTAAAAAATTATTAACCCTTTTTTATTTATTTTCATCATTTATATTGAATCAACATTCATGTGTATGTTTGGCTTATTTCTTTTTTCAATGCGACATTTCATTATATATATATATATTTTATAGATTATAATAAATATATATATTATGAATATATATATGATTTTATATCTTGGTAAACATTATAGATATTTTTTAACAATGATCAACGTATCTGTCCCAAAAAATAATAAAAAGTCAAAACATACACGAAAATAGTGTCGTTATTTCCTGAAACATGATTTTTATGGGGAACTATTTATAAATAGGTAATAGAATGTCATTTTTAAATAATATATGGTGTAAAATTATTATTTTGTTTTTATAATATATTTATAATAAACATATAATTATTATGTATGTCCTTTGATCATGTTCAATGGATGTTGAGACTGATGGTAAGGGATTTCTAATCTCCCTTTTATTTCTTCGAGACATATTAAAAATCACAACTCATTTCTTATGTGTGGTGTATATATTACATATTTTACATGTTATAATAGGAACATACAAAAATACATGATATTTAGTGTTTTAAAATTGGTTATTCTTTATTGGGACTTACAATTCGAGCATTACTAAAGCATTGAGGTATTTTTCATCTCATTTTTATATTAGTGAGATACATTCCATATTTACCACATGTTTCTTATACGTAGTGTATATAATATTATGGAGTATCTAATATATATATTATAATGATGATTATTGGGATTTAAATATCCATTTTGGGATATCTCTTTCTAATGGTTAATGGATCAAAAGATACCAAAGTGGTAAGGTATTTTGTTCCCAATTTTCATTCGTTAATACATATGTCTTGTTATGAACATATTATATTTTATGAGGTATATATAAATCACTATTGAAAATTAATTTTCTGAATATGTTTGTTCTCATAATATTTTTTGTTGCATTTAATTTTATTATTTCTTGCGTATTAGAATTCAATTTAAACAAAGTGGTAATAATTTTATGTTACCATCACGTCTATTACTGGGATATATTTATTATGTTTCTGATGATGAAATATTACGATCGATATATCCAGAAACTCATTAATTTTTTTCTCCCCTGTTTATCTGATGATATTACATGTATTTCCTTCATTATAGTCTTATTTGTACATCAATGACAAGATTTTTTTAAATCACTATTATTTAGATATTCTATTGAAAAAAAATCATCAAAACCCTTATTTTATAAAAATAATTTCAAAAATGATTTTATCCTTCATAATAGGATTCATTAAAGACATCATTACCCATTTTTTTCTTTTTAACAAAATTAATTAAAATAAATCTCCATTCTTTTTCAAAATAATGACTATTTTAATTTATTGAAAAATATGCTTGGAATATTTATTTTAACATGCACAACATGAAAATAAATTTCCACCCTCAAGACCAATATTTATTTTTCAGATTCTATTATTACATTTCATAGTTATTTAGAAATAAAATTATTTTTAAATTTTTTTCTTTTTCAAGAAATTATTTTCACAGAGGATGTGATATTTTTCTAAAGAAATGATTTAATTTATTTTTGAAATTATTTTTTGAACAATATGTGTTTATTTTAATATAAATAAATTTCATAGATATTTTATGATTTTTGTGAAATTGTGATTTTAAAATTAATGTAATTTTGGTCAACATATACTCCAGGTGTCTTTAAAAATCATTTTACATATAAGATGAGATCCAATGATGTCGCTTATGAATTAATATTGATATTATCCAAGGATAAAGTTCTTTTGTCACATGTATTTATGGTTTTTATTATTTGATTAGTGCGAACTATATTCCTCTTTAATGACTTAAGGAAATATTTATATCTCAATAATAATGGGGATTCAACCTAGTTCATTAAGAGATATTGTCTGTTATGAAGGTCTTATGAGTAAACCATGACTAACAAGTTGTTTTTAGTGATGAAACCATTCCATTAAGATATCCTTGGTATTGAGATGTGACTAATATAGAAATTATTTTCATTAGTCATGTATGTTTCATAATGGCAGGTATTATACTATTGTTATCCTTGTGCTCATAATATATTAATATCTCCCTTGATTACCTGTACTAATCATTTGTGAACACAAATTCTAATATTTCATTTCCAGAGGTTATGAAGAATGGTTTGGAGTAAAATATTTCTAATAAAAGGAATATATGGGAAGATTATTGTTGGAGATGTTGAAGATCATTCAATAAATAAGAATATTATTTATTTAGACTCTAAAAGAACTTTACCTTTACAATAATAATGTGTTCCTTTTGTAATTTAATTATTATTTATCTAAAAATATATTATATCTATGTATGGTTTTATTAGTTCACAATAAAGTGAATCATATTTATTTGGGGAATTGATCACTTCCTATCGTTTCTAATTATTTCTAGAACTGATTTTGTTGTGAAGCTTAGTGTCTAGCATGTTCTTTGTGGTTTTATATATAATTAACAATTCTAATTATTGGTATTAGAAATATGATTCCATGAATTAGTAGATTTCATAATATCCTTATAATAATATTTTATATCAAAATAATAATTTTTAAAGTAATTTTAATTTTCAAATTAAATGTCCCCATTTAATTTAAACTCCTCATTTATGGAATATTAATTTGTTGCAGTAATTTCAGGTATCTTACCTTTCATTTCAAGTATTTCATTAAGATCACCCAAATCTATTGAAATATATTCATTTATCTCTATAATTTCATTCACATTTTTAGTATAAATGTATTTTTTTACTAAATCATAATCATTCCAAAAGTTGGATTTTTGTTATTCAATATTTTGATTTTTGTTCAAACTAACCATGGCTTCCATCCTTAATTGTAACTCATTCAAGGATTCATTATATTTACCCCACTATGAACTTGGTCTTTATTCACGGATATATATATTTTTTTTATGATTTTTATATGGAATATTTGGTCCTTCAACATCTAATTTCACCTCTTCTCCTCTGCCCTCCTCATTGAAGCATGAAATTACAAGTTTTTCGATAAATTTTTTTTTATATTAATGAATATAAATTCACATTTACATTATATAATTTCACTCCATTAAATAAAATATATAACTTATTTCTCTATTATAATAATTCTAGTTAATCAACCACATCATATTCTTTAATCTTCTTTAAGAAACATGATGAAAAATGTCCAAAAGTTCATCAATTCAAACACATAATAGGTAGTTTTCCATTGTACCTATTTTTTCATCATTTTATTAATTTAATGATTAATTATTTAAAATCATTATAGATTATCATGTTTTCTTGGGGTTTTTTAATCCTCTTAATGTGTTAGTTTTATTTGAATATTCTTTTGTCATTTATAGGAGTTGAATATTACTTCTTTTTTAGATTTATATTTTCACTTTAATTATAGCCCCCTACTTTTCTCTTCAAATATTAGGATATAATAAATATTTTCAATGTTATATTATTCCAATTATTAATCCTATATGGTATACTTTTTTTTATAACATTATATTTATAATTTTTTTAAAAATTATCACATTTGAATAGTTATCAAAATTTTCTCAAAAAGTTGAATCAAGTGAATAGTTTTATTCACCCAAATAAATAACACATTTAAAAATTAATGTTTTTATATAAAAAATATCTTCTAATATAAAATGACAGTATTATAATAACTAAAACTTCTATTTATTTTCCCATAGTGAACACCATGAATCTTTCTCCAAATTCCATTCATAGTTTTAAATAATGTTACTTTAACTAATTCATTCATTGAGTGGGATAAGAGAAACTTATTTAACTTTCATTAATCAACATCAACATTATTATTTCCCAATAATGTATTTTTTTTCCCAAATTGGGGAATATTTCCATAGATATTAGAGTTATCAAGAACATCCAATCCCTAATTTGGTTTATATGTAACTTTCTACTCTAACCAAAGATAAAACCATTTTCCATCAAACATTAAAATAACCCATGTTATTGTTTGAATTCATGCTTCCCATGGAATATCTCAATTAAACTATTTAATTATTTTTAAAAAATGAAGGTTCTTGAGATTATATATAAGCATTGATATTGAAAAAATATGATGAAATATTCATTATAGATGTGTCTTTTGTGATAAAAATTTTTAAGACATAGTGAAATATGCATAACAATTGAAATGGGTGAATTAGTAGTCAATGAAAAAATAATTTTTTTAAAAACATTCATGTTATTTAAGGAAAACAATTGACGAAAAAATCAAGTATTGAAAAAAATGATTAATAGTGATAAACAAAACACGAGACAAATGTTATTTTTTACAATATTTTCACACTATTTTAATCGTTTGGCTAATCCATAGTTGTTAGTAATTGTGACCTTTAAAACCATTCTGATATATTATAATAAACATGAAGTGGAGTAATGGATCATAATTATTGGTTGATAAATTATAATCAAATTCGTTAAGTTCCTCTATGTTTGGATCTTGTTTTTCCCTTAATTTTTCAACTAAAACCCATCCAAATTATCTTTACTACTAGAAGATGAATTTTCAGTCAGATTTCACTATGTTTCGTCACATATACCAATCTAAACCTAAAATATAAATACAAATAAAGAAATCTGGTCTGTATGAAAATGAATTCTATATGGTGAAACTATTAAGTGTAATATTTTGAACAAACAATTAAACTTATATAACACTGATCAAATCAAAGATGTAATTTCCATTCAACATTTATATCATCGAATTCCATGATGATGGGGTTTGATAGGTCATGAAATAGTTAGTTAAAAAATAATTTTTGATTCATTTATACCGTCATTACCCCTATACTGTGATATGTTGACATGTCCTTGTAGCTTTAAGTCCTTATGATGGATCTTCAATTTATTAATTCAAATATCCAAAGCTATGATCAACCAAACCCTACATATTAGTATCATATACCCCAAATAAATTGATAAATCACAATGTACACATTCTTAGTTCATTTTTTTCACCAACCAAACCTAACGAAGACCATGAGAACTCCCAAAATAGTTATTATAAAACACTAAATTTCTCCTTTTTCAACACAATACCAAAAAAAATTCAGATAGACATCTTAGGATGGTAGATATCAAAATTCATATTTTAATACAATTTTATTACATATATAATCTATTTATTAAAAATTTAAGCAAGTTTATACATTCACATCAATAGAAATAAATTTTATATTATGTTTATATAATTTCAGATGCCTTATAATTGTATAAATCATATATTTATCCTTTATCTAATTATATTTTTTAAAATATAATATTTTCCCATTTATAAATAATTAAATAATCAAACATCTGTATTAAAATATACACATTTTATATGGTAATTTTGTCAATTATTTTTATGTTTTAACTAAATTTATTTTTTATTCTAATTTCTATGTTTTTTACCTCCCCCACCACTAAATATTTTCTATGGGTTTGTGTACCCATGCATAAGGGTTATTGAAAAAATAATAGTGGGAGTTCCACAATACATTTTTATATAATATGTGGTAATAATAGATTCCATGTTTAACCAAATTATGTATCTAGGGACATAGTGACTTTATTACTATGTCCCATTTATTTTATAAACAATCATGGTTTTTTCAAATTATTATTTTTTTTCATTGGAAAAATTTTCTTTTTATTAACTATGTGACTAAATAAAATTTTTTATTCTATTTTCTCCACATGTGTGAATTAAATACTTTTTATGGAATTTATATGAATTAGGCAAAACATTATCCAATGAAACACTATAGAATCATTTCATTGAAGGGGAATAAATTTTATCAGTATGATTCATGATTTATTTGAAGGTATTCAAAATCATATTTACATGTAACCATTTTTATATTAAATTTTTATTTATAGATAATTGGTTATTCAGGTTTCAGTTATTCTGATTCATATAGTCTTAGGTATATTGGTGATTACACCATTTGTAGTGATACATCATTGCACACCTATGCCATTTCATTAAGGAACACACATAATCTACAGGAACTCTGGGATTATGAATTATTTTTTATAAAATATATTATTCTTATTTTATATTTATCTAATAAATTATCACAATATTATTTTGGGTAAGTATTGGAATAATTACAAAGCTAGGTGAAATATATACCCTTATAAAGAAAATTATATAGATAATCATTGGTTAATGATGGAGATAAAAATTTATAACATGAATTCATAACATAATTTTATCATGAATAATTAAATAGAAATATATGTTGGGATAAAGAAAATGATATTGTATTTCAATAACATCAAGATATAATAAATTATATCATTTTGAAGAAAGACTCATAATATAATGAAAATGTATGTGTTATTTAAGAATATTCCATTTTTTATTTATTGTAAAAACATAGTAAATAAATTTTAATAGTGAAATATTGTAAAAGATCAATATAAGTGTAGTGAATTCTGTTGAACAGGGTTTCAAAACACCGATTTCAAATACAGTTAACTTGTATACATATAATTCATATTTTAAAGGTGAGAATTGGTGAATAAAAAATTTAATGGTTAATATTATTAAACAAATAACTAGAATTAAATCTCAAATATTAATTCATTATGTATATGTTTGAAACTTATAAGGGATTAAAATTAATTACATACATATGTTATAATATGTTGAGATTCCATTTGAATTTCAAGAAATTATGGAACCATAAGTATTTAATGTGACAATTTAGATTTATAAAAATCACAATAAAAGATCTTTTAACCAAGAAAATAAATTATTAATTTTATTCATACTAAATTAATTCACTCTATGAAAGAGGTATTAAACTTTTATACATTGGATAACAAATAGACAACACTATTGGAAGAATACTTTCGAATTTTGTAACTAATTCAACAGTTTTCTTATTATTTTGAATATTCTTGTCTAAATAATTTACTAATGACATTATGGTACATTTATATTATTTTTTAATATTCTATTGAAAAATTCAATTATAAATTTTTAAATGTGCTTAAAATTTCTTCTATGACCTTTTTCTCCACAGTTGTTGAATATAGATAAATTTTGATATCATTTTATATATTATTGATGTGTATTCATTGTTTTTTATGAAATATAGTTAATTTAAAAGAGATTCAATTAAATTTCTTTTTGATAAATTTCTTATTATGTATTAATTTTTGTGAATAGTGTTTTTAATTTCCCATTTAATCAATCTTACTCAATAAAATATTTATGATTTTTTAATTCTATTTATCTTTTTGATAAATATTCTTTAAGAATAATATGAGTCAATGAAATTATGAACGTATTGTTGGTACATTCCATCTTTTATTTCCCCCCTTAATTATATTACACATCATTCCATCTTAGTTATATTAAAATTCGAATCTCTAGATTATTTTTATGATAATAATCAAAATATTCAATCATGGATCCAAAAAAATCTATATTTGAAGGGTATGTATGAATTTGAATGAATTATTAATTTTTCAATACATTTTTATATTTTCCCTTTGTGTATGTAAAATTATTTTAATGTATAAATAAATATCATTAATTTCTAAATATATATAATTATATAAATGGTAGAAAATAATTTATACCACTAATGATTTCATATAAAACACCAAAATATCTAATTTAATTACAATTCATCTATTTAATTTTAGGGTTTAAAACACTTAATTATTTATTTGAAACTCAGGCAAAGTAAAATATTTGATGATGTTAGGTAATTTAAAATGAATGACTAAAAAGTAAGAGTTGATGGATATTAAAAATCTACCTGAGATAATGAATAAACTATAAAAATAAATATTTCATTGGTTCCAAATTTATGATCGTTTTTCAATTATGTATGAAAAATTTCAACATATCTAATGTAATATGAATGAAAAAATACCATATGAGGCAACACATTAATGGTTTAGAATTATGTAAATAACTAAAATTAAAAGGAAACATCTTCAATACCATATTTTTTTATTCAATATGAGTGGAGGTCTTGAATTTATACTAAACCACAAACAACGACATAATGAAACTATAATATAACTTATTTTCACGGTGAAATTTCTTTTATATAGTATAAAAATATTTTCATCATAATATAAATATCATTATCAAATAATAGAATGTATCTCACTATACAGGATAGATAGACAAGAACATCTAAAGAATTGAGACTACAATTAATGGAGAATCATAATATGATTCTAAAAGTTATGTCAATATATTGGTGAGATAATTTTCAATATCATTAGGCATATAATATTTAGTTAAAATACTGAATTAATTATATTGAAACTTATCTCATTATCTTCAAATGAATGATTTCAACTCTAAAAAATACTTTCATGACAAATAAAATTATAATAATAAACATCAATACATTGTCTTTGTGAGACGGCATTTTTATAAATATATATATTGAATATAAAGGTAATAAAAATAAATTTAGTTTAAAATTATAATTTTCAAATCATTTAAATAATTATAGTTTTTTTTCTCAAAAAAATTACATTTCATTTCCAATAAAAACATTCATAAATATTAATTATTTCCCATTAAATAAAATATTTTCAATTCATTTTGTAAAATAAATATTTTATTTCACTATGAAACTAAATTTTCAAGCCTTTCTTGTACTAAAATATATACCTTCACCATGGGGAGAAAATTTTGACTTCCTAGAAATATGGATAGCAAAAATAAAAATACAATCTAATTAAAAAACTAAAATTTTACTCCTTATCTGGGTGATATAAAATTCAATTATCATGGTGTATGTTATATCTAGTTGAGGTTAAATTTTATAATTTTGATCACATCCCCAAAAAAAATATTTTTAATATTTTATTTTATCATAATTATAAAATAAAATATATATTTCATTATGGATATGTTTCATTCAGCTAAAAATGAAGCATTGTTAGTCCATTAATGTATTCTCTTTATTAAAAAAATTCAACCACTATAAAAAAAGATTATAAAATTACTAGTAACTAGAAAATACAAAATAATATCAGGTTATAATCAATTACATTAAAATACATAAATTTTATATGTTATTCTCATGAGGAAAAATTTAAGAACTAAATAGAAGGACCATTTAATTACTAAAAATATAATTTAAATACTAAAAACTATCACAACATAAAAATGATATTGTATAAAATTATAAAAAAATAAAAAAAAAGTTTTATTCGATTACAAAAAATAAAATTACATAATTGATATTAATTTAATTCTATTTGTGGGATAAAGGTAAAATACCTAAAATAATGGTTATTAAATTAAAAAAAGGAAATCAAAATATTGGAATTTATATTAACTTGTGGGAGATATAAATTTACACAATAGAAAATGGTTATTTAATTTACAATAATTTTAATAATATATTTAAATTTTTCATATTATATTGGTTTTATAATTTTCTCCTAGATAAAATAAATTGTATATCAAGTTACATTGAATTAATTTACAAAATATAAATCTATCTCATTACATTAGTGAGAAAAATTCTATCTTTTAAAAAAGAAAGGGTCTATAGATTTCCAAAAATGAAATTTAAATAATAAAATTTGTCTCACCATTTTGGTGAAATATATTAAAATTTATCTTCATGAGATATATTTTTTCTATGTATTAAAATGGGGTTATAAAATTTTAAATATTAAATACAAAATACTAATCATCGTCTCAATTTATTGGTGAGATAATTTTCATTTATCATTCAAAATTGTGGTTATCTAATAAAAACATTACATTAAAATATCTAAATCTTCCAAAATGTCTTGGTGAGATAAAATTCCTCAATTAAAAAGAATTCTTGTCAAAATAATTATCAATTAAATAAAAAAATAAAAAAATCATTGTCAAAGTGAGTTAAATTTTATTTACAAAACAAGAAAAAGGACCCTAAATGTGCCAATAATGATATTTGAATTGTAAAACCTTTAACTAAATTATAGTTATGTAAATAAAAAATAACATAAAAATGGTGATCAAATTTCCAAATAAAATTAAAATAATGAATTTTATATCACTATATCAGTGAAATAAATTTAAAATACAAAAAATTAAAATAATAATGTATTATAAACAATAAATATATTATAGGTAAATCAACCTCACATTTTTTGTTACATAAATTTTCACTACCAAAAAAGAATTACATTAACAAATAACATATAATGACATCAAACTACATTAATATATCCCACTTTCTTGGGGAGATAAATTTCAACTATGTAATGAAAAATATATCAATATATACAAAAAATGTTAATATAATACTGAAATTTATCTCATCTCGTTTAGAAGATTAATTTTTACTATCAATCAAAGAATAAAAATTTAAATAATGAAAATAAAATTTATCACTAAAATTTATCACATTATCTTGGTCAGATTATTTTTATCTACCAAACATAGAAAAGGATAACGAATTAAAAAAAAATTAATGAAAGTTCCCTAAAATATATCCGAAATGTTTTTTATAGATATTTTCTTTACCAATAAAAATAAGGGCTATGGTGTTACAAATAATTATATTAAGAAAATAAAATTACTATTACAATGATAAAGAGAAAAAAATTCAACTAATGAAAAAATTGGGGTTTCATGCAACCACCAATGACGATAAAAATCGAAAAATTTTCTCACCTTATTTTTTTGATAATTTTTAATGGCCACATTAAAAATGGTCATCAAATTACCAATATTTAAATTAGAGTATTGTAATTTATATAAATATCCTCATCAGATACATTTAAAATACTAATTATGAATGTGTTATAAAATCATAATCCATAAAAAAATATATAAATTGTTCCCACTATGTAAGTGAGATAAATTAAATCTAATAATAACTTGTTTGTGAAGTATATTGGGTAATCATCTATATATTAATATTCTCATAATTATAAATGTTTTCTAATTATCACAAGTTTCTTATCAGTTTCTCAAAAATATCTACATTTCTGTTTTCTCAAGTTACATTTTTTATAATCTAGCACATTGACATATTTAAAAACTATTTTTTATAGTTATTTTGTAGGGTATTTTTTACATTTATTGTATCATATAGATTTAGAAATAATATATTTGGCTCTTTATGTAGTATTGGAAATTATTGGAATGGAGATGTCATGGTGTAGAGATTGATGTCATGGAAAAACAGCCCACTAGTGGAAAATTTAGAATTTTTATTTGGGATTCAAAATTGACTATTTGTATAATCAATGATAAAACCATTGTCTTTTAGAATCATTTATATGATATAAATAATTTAAATTCCCTTTTGATATTTTTTATTAAATGAAAAATTCTAGAAAAAATTTCTATAACTAATCATCACCTAAAATATTATTATCCTTATTCTTTCAACACGTGATATTCTCACAGCCTAATTTTTTTAGGTCATAAATTCCATCACAATTCTTGTATATTTATTATATATTATTAATTTAAATATGTATGTTCATTAATTTAGAATTTATCTATTCATTTAATTTTAGAATATTTAAATGTTTTAAAATATTCATAAATTTTATTATGGTTTAAGGAAATTTCTTTGTTATCATTGTATAAATTTATAATGAAAAAGTCATGAATATAATAATGTGGATGATAATTTTTTTAAATATTCTATACTAAATAATGAAAACAGAGACTTATATTTTTATGAATGTATGATTTTTTTTAATATGAGACAATTTTTCTCCCAATAAAAAAAATATTAGTTTAGTTTTTACAGTTATAATCAAAGTCATACATACTAGAGCTCGCTTGGTGAAATTAGAAAAAGAGAAGTATATAACATTTATGAAGACGTTCCATATGAAAAAAAAATCATATTAATGAATTAATTCATGGTTTAGGCATTGAACCAATGAAATAAGAGAAAATTTTCAATTATGGTTTGGGGTTGATGAATAGACGATTATCATACATCGATGGAATGATTACTCCAATTAATAGTTATTATCACCCCAATTCAAATGAATATGTTGTCTTTTAGTATATATCTAAAGAATATCATTATGAATCGGGATGGATTTTTAATTTTTTTTTCTACAATCTCACCTAGATGTAAAATTCTACTACTTAAGATTTCTGAAACACCCAACACCATCAATGACGGACGAATCGACCAAAGAAGTACTGAGAAGAGAATGCATTTTTTGACCTATAAAATCGCAAGGGAATTATTTGAGGCATATTCTCTTATAGAGTGACACATTAATGATAAATATGGAAATATTGAATGCCTCATAACCAATTATTTAAACACTACATCACCATTAAGGTGTAGTTTCTAATGATTAGTTTTCATTATCTTATAATATTGAAACTAGATTATAGGGTGTGGTGATGTTAGTTTTAAGGATGAATAAATGGTTTCGAGAAGAAATATTTTTTCCTCAATGTTCAACATCTAAAATGTTCCTCCTTTTAACTATTAATAATTATAGTTTTACAAAATATGAGTGCCTATGAGTTCCAAAAGGACACTCACATGATATAAGGAACTGATGTGGTGCATAAAAGGTTATAGAGAAAAGATATTCTAGTCAATGAAAATATCATATTCTAGAGAATTCATTACTATATTTTAGTATATACCCAGATGTGGAACTCAATGGTCTATATATTACATCAAAATGTTTTTCCTGGAAGATAAGAATGATTTAATAAGGAAAGTAATGTTTTCATAATTTATGGTTGACTCATTTTATTTAGAACCTATATAAAGAGACTATGGGAATCACTACTCAACTACATTCCATAGTTGATTTCAAATGTGTGTGTGTGTGTGTGTATATATATATATATATATATATTTAGATCACTAATACAGATGATTCTCATACTAAAAACCATGATTGTTGAATGGTTATTATAGTTACTTAATAGATCTTTTGATATCCTTGGTTTCTAGCTGTGAAGCATGATAGGTATGGTTTATGCCCGTGGATAAAAGTAAAGAAAATGCTTCTCACTATATAGATTAGATTATTGACCACACAAATGGAGAACTCGGTTTCCATAAGGATGTTTCTTTCATAGAAAATGTTGGTAAGAACCTGAAAGGGTGATTCAAATTTCGAAAGATGGGTGAAATAGTGTCCACAAAGACGATCAAAAACAAAATAGGGATATTTCATTATAAAAATGTATTGTGTGTGGAGGATGCATCATCTTTTATAGTAGTGGTTCGGTGGTTATAACATTAACATCTAGTTATAGACATGGTAACTCACTTATAGTAGTGTCTTTGGCCACTAATGACAACCGTATATTATCAAGACATTGCAATTTTATTTCGTTTCAAAAAAACTAGAAGATCATGAATAAATCCATTGTAATGCTCTTTAATACTCATTGAAGTTTCAAAATATTACATAAAACTTTGCAGTGGGTTTCTCTATTTGAATGCGGATATTCAACATATAAGCAATATGTATTATAAGTTCTACATTCTTCTTTCATCCACTTAGAAATAATATGATATAATCCAAATATTATATAGAACTATATATCTTCCCCTGGAATGCATGAGAATTATTTTTTGGGATTCCCTTGGGATTCATCTTCTTAGACCCCCTTGTGTTTTTTTACTTTGAATTTTTCACACTTTTAATAAAAAAATAATTATTAGTATAGAGATGCTAAAAAACCATTCTATGGTTGTAGAATTTCTTTATCTAGTCATATTTATTGATATGAGATAAAATAAATGATATAAATGGTTAGAACGAAATAATAATAATAATTAATTTCTTCGAAATTTAAAAATGTTACTTTGATGTGGAAATGGGCTTCTAGATCTTAATATGGTTAAAAACTATTACATTTTACATGAAAACATTATAAGGAAATAGATTTTTCCCCCAATAACTATGTGTTTATATATGAATATGAATATTTATAAAAAAATTAGTATTATGTAACATCAGTATATAAATTGTATGGGATATCCAATTGTGATTAATTCTAAAAGATATGAATCAATCCTATAAGTAAGTAAATCAATTATATTTCAATAATTGAATATTTAATGAACTTATTTCGAATTTAAAAAGATTGTAATAGACACATATGAATTATAGATAAATAAATTTCCAATGGAATCCTATTTCAAAATACAAATTCCACGCAATTGATGATATTTGATAAATAGATTCTTAATTATGGAAATGATTATAGAAATCCAAAAATTGGATTGTGCACAAATCGAATGAATAAATATCATATCCTTAGTAGATAATATAGTTCATGTCATGGTATGTTGGTAGTTTACTACCTATGCCAACAAATATATATGAAGAAATTTTATATTATGGTGAAATTTATGATTTATATAAGACAAGACTACATAGAAATAAACCCAATGTTTTTCTCACAAAATTTATTGGTTATTTTATATTTCAACAGGAGGGATGTTATAATACTTTTTATTCATAATATAAAGAAAATATTCTATTACATTTTCTATTCATGTCTAATATAAATTATTTTACTTCATATGGAAACTTTTCTAGATATAATGTTAACTAATATAAATCTTGTTTAATTTGGGTAGAAGAAACATAATGGTATCATTTGAATAAAGCTATAAAGAATTTGTAAAAGTTTCATCATTTAATTTTTTGAATTTTTCAACCTTAACATCTATATAAAAAGAAATTACCCATTTACAGAAATTTTATAAACTTAATAATATTACGAAATATAAAAAAATCATTGAAATAATTGAGAACAAAAAAATTATTATTTCTAAACAAATATATAGTATAAATAGTTTATCTTATTTAATTAAATTATTTTTGATTTTGGGGTATTAATTTGTTGTTATTTATATATGGAAAAAATAGGTACTAGTTTGATGAAAAATATTGTTAGACATAAAATAAATGAAAAAATATTGATTGAATTCATGATTGGTCTTAATATTAATGGTAGTTTGTTTGGTGAAAGATCATTCTATGATAGAAAAATTGAAAATATTTTCCATTGGGTTGTCATATTATATTAAAGTGTGATAGAAATAGTATTTATTAATGTATTCATGTCATTAATATACCTCGTGTTAATTATGTAAATGTATAAAATTTGGTGTCAATGAAATAATCATTATTAATGGGGATAAAATCACATGATCATTATGTATTTATAAAACACCTAAAACTAATTACTCTACATATCATATTTCCAATCTCGTAACAAATTCATTTTTTAGGATATAAAACATTATCAGCTCCATTTATTGAAATTTCGGGAATCCAAGTTTTTTAACATAATTTTAGAATGAATTTTTACTCATATTTTGAAAATTGGAGATGAATTTTCCACCATAATTTTCTAATATAATGGTTTATTTGGTGATTCATCTTGCACATGAGATAAGGATATATGGGCCAATATATTTAATTTGTATATTTACTTTTAATGATAAATGGAAATTTTCAAGGATTATTTTAAAAACATTAATCAACCAAAAGGCCTTAATAATTTAATTATATGTCGTAGTTGCGGGTCGAGTTATATAATAACTACATATATGAAGTGAATAAAATAAGTCTTATTTTATATAAGTTAATGAGATAAAATTATAATGTTAATGGAATCTACATCTTAAATGAATATTTAATTGTTATTAATATAGTTATTCATAATCATTTATACATTTTGAACAACATATTATATGTTAATATACATACATAATCACAAGTTTTAATATTCATGGTAGAATATCTGAAAAAAACTAAAAATTAGTTGATAAATGATCATTAAAATGAATTTGGTTAGTGGTTTGAGTATAAATTCCAAAATGACTCACATGAACCAAGAACATTGAAATTGTTGGATAGAGACCATGTCCTTATTTAATTAAATGATTTGGTTTTAAATTAATGGATACATATTTAACACATAAAAAACTAGAAAATACAATTTACGTTTAGGATGTTGGAGTAATTTTTATAAATGAGACATTTCATTTTTGAGTGAAGATGACAAAATCAAAATTTCCTATTCAATTGAATATTTTTTATATGATATGGATAGATGGAAGATTAGTTATACTAAATTTTAAATAAAAGTGTCTAATTGTACTTGAGTTTACAGAAATATTGGTGTGAAACATAATGATTATATATTTACACATATTCATTTGATAATTTTTGTTTCTAATAGGATCCATTTATCAGCGATAAGCATGTGAATAAAATATTTTCTATTATTATTCCATTGATTGATAAGTGCTCCCTCATTTTAATAGAGAAAACTATATCTTAGGTGATGTAGATATTGATAATTTTTTCGACTTATATGATTTTGCTTCATTATTACAATATTACAAAAGGATAATAATGAATATGATATTGACATAGTCCATTTTATATGAAATTATCATGTTAAAGGGGTATTGGAAAACATTCCATTACTATACTATTTATCTAGGTAAATATTTTTTTTCAATGAATCATAAAGATATAGAAAATAATTTCTTAACATGTAAATTGAAATTTATAGATGTTGATCATTTCTAAAAAATTTATATTAATATTTTTAGTCGTTAGTTTTAGTTAAACTATTTTTGATTGAAGAAACCGAAAATGAATATTTTCATAAAAAATTTACGCATGTAAAAACACTATTTTTTAACATGGATATAAAAATATATATATATATATATATATTCATCATTACCCAAGGTTTTATTATTAATTTTTATATTAATCAGTTTGAGTTAAACAATTTTGGATTTAATAATCCATTCATAATATTTTTTTATATTAACCCATGTATAAATATGATTTTTTATCATGGATATTTGAATTTATATATTGTTATAATTTCAATGATTTTTAATATAATTGTTATATACATTATTTTAGAGAAAAATTTATGGGATGAAAATTATTAGACTCATTATTTTATTCTGAATAAATTTTTGTATTCGTTATTTTTTATATTTACATTTCATTCGATGTGTTTTTGAAAAAAATTACATTTTTTATTATATAATTAAAATTAAATGTTTTAATTGTAAAAATTATTTATTTCCCATAAAATAAAAATGAGTTAAATTTCCTTTAATACATATATTAAAATTATGAATATAGATACATAAAAATATTAATCAAGGTACGTTTTCATTTTTCATATTAATATATCTCTAATTTTTAGTTTACTTGATAAAAATAAATTTTGTTTTTAAACATTATTTGAAGGACTATAAGTGAACTAATTATGGAAGAGTATTATTATTTATGAAGAATATGATACCTAATATTGATATAAAATGAATTAAATTTATTCTAAAACATTCACTTACTTATGGGATACAAAGGTTGCAAATTTAATTTGATGATAATTATATTATAGAACCACACAATTCATACATAGATATCACATCTTAATAGATGAATATTAATTATGTAGTACAACAACCCGTCCCATAATTATATTGGTCTTATACCATTTGAAAATTAGAAACATAAGTAATAGGTATATATTTGAGCTACATCATCTCCCACTAATTTATTCCTAACTAGATCCCTTCATAGACATGTTATAACTAATACATTTGTGAAAGGAAACATAATAAAGGGGGAGCTCATATTTTTAGTAATGTTAAACAAGGAAGATATCAGCATAACATGTTCATAATGGAATAAGAACATTACAATAACATTTTTGATCCACACAATTCATATAAATGATCTTAAACATGGGTCACTTTATGAATATTGGTGGTTTATAAGAAATGAATCACAACAGAGTCCTAAAACATTATCTATGAGAAAATAACATTGGGATGTTACCTATATTTTTGGAAAAATAATAATAATATAAAATATTATATTAAGGTAACCTACCCAGACATACATGTCATGTTAGTCTTGAGCTAACTATATATGAATCCACTTCAGGATTGAGATAGCTACACATATACTCACATTTGTTCTTGGGATAACATCTTGTGTACCCCATTCTAGGATTGTGATAACCTCCCATATACCCTCTTTCAATCTTGAGATAACCTATCATGTACCATCTTTCAGGTTTTGGATAATCTCTTGTATACCTTTTGAGATCATAGAACTAAAATGACTTCCCAATTCTTTATAAGAAGATATAGGTCCCATCTATTACATGAACTATATGTTAAGATGACACAAAAATTATAAAACATTCCTTATATATTGACCTTTGAAAATTAAGTTGGTTTGATAATAATTTCATCATATCATAACTCGTGTAAATAAAATAGGTTTCATGAACATCTCATCATAGAAATTCATATAAAATAACAGGTTTCCTAATCATTTTTCATTATAATAATAAACTATGAAGAAAAATTATATGGATGGTGTCATTTGATCATATCCATAATAATTATTAATAAATTAGAAAAGTTTAAATATTGATAAACATCATTTCAACAAAAATATCATTTAAGAAATTTTCAGGAAAATATTATTTCCCTATTGAAATCACTTAATTAAAAACTAAACATTTTCCACATATTTAAAAAAATGTTTTCCTTATAAATATATCATGAAAATTTAAATTTTTTTCTTTAAATAATTCAAGTTTCATGACAGATGAGAATACCTTTCATGTCATACATGATAAAAAATTCCTTGAAATTTTTACATAAAAAGTAAAAATAAACTATGTTTAGAAAATGAAAAGAATATTGTTTTTAATTTTAAAAAAAACTAGTTAAAAATTCAATAAACAATCACTTTCAAAATGTAAAATATTTCTCCAAGTCATTTTTTTGAAATCACGTATATTTCGAAAAATAATTTCTGGCAAAATAGAGAAAAAAGAAGATCTTCTAAAAAAACTTATTTTTGTATCTTCAATTCATAATTATATAAAAATTAAAGTAAATAATCTTTTTCAAACAATTATATATTGTATAAGAATATATATGAGTTAATTAGATGATATATAACAATAATTCATCAGAATAAAAATAATCACAAAAAATCTTGAAAATCAATTAGATTGTAAAATGAAACATTTACAACTATGGTAATGTTTAAATATCCAGCCTATCATAAACCAACTCGGATACCCAATTACCATAGTATCATAGATGGAACAAACAATGAACAAAGTGTTTCCATATCCCCGATGGGTTGGGGACTATAATTAATAATCATAAAATATTAAAGTGGGAATTATTTTTCCACAAATTTGTTGATGAAAATGAATACATATTATTATACACAATGAAAACTACCAAAGGTGACACGGACATAAGTAAAATATGTATATTAAAACCCAAACAATATATCAACAATGTACTAGATGAATATTATATACAAACAGAGCCCAATGGACATAGAACTCCAAGACCAATGAATTTATAATAACTACAACCTCGAAGTGGCTCTTTCCCCTTTCAAATACATAGTAGAAGGAAATATAAAATTTCTTGAAGTTGAACATAGGTTGTGATCTCAAATTCTCAATGGTGTCTCACAATGTCATCTATATAAAGAATCAATAATAAAAAAACAAAATCATGATCTCAATTTCAATAATACAAGCATGGATTACAAATGAATATTTAAATCCCAACTTGATAGTCATTTCAAATGATAAAAGCCTTTTAAAAAACATCAGAAATAGTAATTTTAAAAAAATAGTTTATATAAATCACTATGTATGACTACAAAATATTCACAATAAATGGAATAAAAATAAAATTATTCAAAATAAGAAACACGTTCATATTTTCTATGGTATGGTAGGTTTAAGTCATAAGATCCCCACACACTCAATTCTCTGATCATCAAAATGTGGACACACATCCTTTTATCTCAGGACAAATATGTCCCATCCAAATCCCATTGAGAAAAATATCTTCCCAAGTAGGTTTATATTATAGGGGTAACCCATAATCCCATTTCAATGAAATTACCATCACATCATGTTTTCCCAAAATAACCCACTAACTACCCTAGATCAAATGTTGTAAATAAATTAATCATTAAAGATATAATTATTTCAATAAATTTAAAAACCAAATCACCTGATTTAAACATTCAATATAACAATTTTGAATACAATACCAAATCATGTATTTGTATTAATTTCATGCCTCTATATGTTAACACTTATATAATATTTCCATCAAATCAATTTAATATATTATTCATAAAATCAATTTCCAAAATCAATTTTCAAAATCAATATTAATAAATTCTATAAAATTGATATCACACCCCAATTACCACATAAATTATAATTGGGGGTATCCCCCCAAAATTCATTCCGAAAAATTCATGAACTAATCCATATAAAATTAGTTTTACATATATTCATTGAATGAAATTTAATTTAAAACTAGAAAATTTAGCGTTTATAACATAGATGATCTCAAAATAACGACCTTTATTATTCCCAAAAAAATATATCACAACAATCATGATGGAATTTTCTAATGAATTATGAAAAAAATGGGGATCTATAAATCAAACCAGAGGGGAATGAAACTAATTCCTCCAAGCATCAATCCTCCCTGGAATTGGGTAGGAGGTGAACAAAGGGGTTCATGAGGGATCTAAGGACATGAAATAAACATCAATATGTTAAAATCATCCTATCATAGAAACATTATATAACATGAAATCTGTTAACCAATTCTCTATGTCAAAAAGATGAGCCCATTTCTCTCTCATCAGTTCTTTTATAATCTTTTTTCTCATGTGGATAAGAATTTTCATTCCATAGCACTCGAACTAAAGTTATCATCCTCCCATGAATTGCCTTAGTTTCAAAATCAGTAGTCCTAACTAGAATCTCAGTCACAGATTAATTAGTCTCAACAAAATGATCAGTTCATCTCAATATATGATATGTATTATAAAAATACAATCGTATCTCTGATTAATATAATTGTTTATGTATCAATATCAATTCTGGAATGAGTTATAAATGTAAAGCCACTATTCCCACATTCTCAACAACCTCAAAAGGCCCCACAAAATGTGGAGTAAGATTCTATTGTCTCCCAAATGATAATGAACCAAAAAAATATAGTTTTTAAATTAAATGTAGTAACTAAATGAAAACTCTCATGGATTATGATGATGATGTGTATAATATTTACACCATCATTGTTACGTAAAAATCATATAAAAATCAACTCAATATTTTATGTCATCTCTTAGATCAATAATGGTCCAACCAAGAATCTTTCACCATTCTTCGAACAACACAAGACAGATTTTTTAGGCCACCCATAAAATTCCAAAAAAGGATGCATTCAAATCACAAACTAGTTATTATTATTATATAAAAACTCAAAAAGGTGCCAATGGTTATCCCATGCTCCACCAAAGTTATGAATTATTTAATAAAGAATATCCTCAAGAGTCTATGTATCTCCCACTGTTTTTCCATAAATATATAAATAATATTTCTTACACAAATTATCTTAAGATCTTAGTGCCTCTGGAAGGCCTCTCCAATATAAAGAACAAAAATGGGGATCTCTATGAGAGACTATAGAATAAGAAACCCCAGAAAAAACAATCTATCTTACATAAATATTTCCCAACTCATATTATTATTTTAACATTAATGGGTATAATTTGAGTTTCTTTGGTCAGTCTATCGATCAATACCAATATCACATTCTTCTTTCTCTGGGTACACAACTACCCAACCATAAATCCAATAATGATCTGAACCACCTTCTAAATCAACACCCGAAGTTGTTGTGGAGTATCCATAGGTCTCCATTTCATTTTTTAGACCTATTGGAATGTATAAAAATGATAGAAAAAAATCAAAAAGTCCCCTTACCATACCTAAACTCAAAAATATATGATGAATATCATATATAATCTTTTTGGATCCTTAATTCATATCCCACTAGGAATTAGGTAAATAATCCATTACCATTATACATGAAAACACTGGAATAATATAACAATTGTTGAAATATAGGACACCCTCCCTATAAAATCACCACCCATAAATAGTCTCCCTAGCATAAAGAGAGTTATTAATTATAATAAATTAATTATCAAGCTACTATTCTTGAAAGATCATATTTAGAATGGTAGAGGTCAACTAAAAACTAGACAAAACATCCTTGGATCCTATTTCTCGAACTTCAATAGGATAATTTCCAAAAATATCCTTCACGTTCTAGTATTCTAATGATTCCACAAAGCCTATGTCAGAAATTTCTTACCCAATGAATTGAAAAAAAGTGTTCCATTTCCTAAGGGAATAAGGGGTGATTAATTCATAATATTATAGGTACTCCACCCAACACCACTAGAAGAGTTGTAAATATTTTTAACAGATGATATAAAAAAGGATATTATGGTTGGAATGAACCATAAATGTTTATCCCAAAAGATAATGTTGTTACCTATAAAGCTCAAAATCAATGCTATGAGTTCATGGTCATTAATTTGATAATTATTCTTGTGTGGAAAAACCTACTTAGATCCTGATTAAACGATATTATCACCATCCATATGAACAAAAACCAAACCTGAACCTGTTGTGTTGCAAAAGACTACATATCCCATCCTGACCTCTAGAAAATTCAACAACAGTGCCAAATTCAAAAGGCATTTTAGGTCAAAAAACGAAATCAGAAATTTATTATCCCAAGATAACATCACTCTATTCTTAGTTAGAGTAATCACCATAGAAGCCACTATAGAGGAGTCCTTTGCGAAAAGGTAATAATACCTAGCCATACCTAGAAATTTTCAAATCTCAAAAACATTCATCATTTTCTCCCATTTCATTATTGGTTTCACCTTCATAAGTTCAACTGAAATTCCATGATTCCACACCACATGCCCGAACCTCATCACCTCCAAAATCTTGAAATCACGTTGTGATATATTTTCATAAATTCATTGATTACTCCATGTTCTAGGACTTCTCTCAACCGACAGACATATTCCACCATTGTTTTAGGATACACAAGGATGTCATCCAAGAAACCCAACATGAATGTATGAAGATAAGATTGTAAAATAAATTTAATAAAATATGTAAATACTAAGGGAGAATTGGTTATACAAAAAGTAGGTAAAGGTATTCATAATGGCCATAACTTCTCTAGAAAGTGGTTTTATGAATGTTATATTCTTTTATTCTCATTAGGTGATAACAAGATCAAAGATTAATCTTCTAGAAACCCTTATCCCCATTCAACTAGTAATGTATATCATTAATCTATTGTAACAATTAGTTTTTCATTAAAATAACTAAGTTGAGTTGTTGGTAATTAGAACAAAGGGGAAGATTTCAATAATATTTCATAGAAAAGTGAACATGAGGTGTCTAGAGTGACACATTAAGGCATATAAATCATTTATCAAAAAGATCACCCAACTAGTTCATCTAATCTTCCATTTCATTTGGTTCCATATGATTAGAAGGAATATACACTATGAGATTAACAACCACTAAATAATTAAAAACCCTACTTATATTATCAGTGGAAAACTAGAGAAGAACAAATGAATAATGTCCAAAAAACATTACTATAAATAGATGGAGATCATTACTCAAGGTTTCCTACTCTATATGTAAAGAAAAAATGATAATAATTTCCCTTACTCTGGATAAGAGTTCTGGATATACCAACCTCATGTCCAATTTGTGATGAAATACACAACACACACCCTTAGGGGTAATAAAAGAGACCCATCAAAGAAAATAATCAATTTAGTCATTATTAACAATGATCTAATCCATCTATAATATTACATTACAAGTATTCATATCAATAACATGAAAATCCTAATTAATATCAATAAATGATAAAGAGATCATAAAAGGACATATGAGGCCCTATTCTATCTTTGTTGTAAGTGGTGTATAAATATTCCTTACAAATGATACAATCTACATAAGAATATTCAGGAGATTCAGAATACATGTTGAAATGAATAAATAAGATGCACCATTATCAAATAATGTGGTAACCAAATTAGATGTAATAGTGATGGTATATCTCATAGTCGTTAAATAAGTATCTACATCCTCTAGATAGTAATCCACTATGAAAAGAATCATTATTCTAGATGGCTATGGATGGAACCGCTATGTTCATGAATCATATGATTTCACCATAGTACATTTAGGTTGTAATGATCTAGTTCCACTAAATGGAGAAAAATTGGTATGACAGAACTTCTTCATGTTTCATAAGAATCTACATGAAAAACATACCTTTGGGGCCTCAAAATAAAAAAAAAAATTAGATATCAAGCTTTCCAAAATTGAAGAAAAACAAAGGGCCTCTTCCCAGCTCTATAGGTGGTCTAGAAGAACCCAACAACCATGATCAATTAAAGTATACTTCAAGATTCTATAATCCTTCGAAATAACTCACAAAACTACATTTGAGTGAAAACGGAACTCCCATAAATCCGAAATTACTGACCATGTCCAGTTCACCCAACAATTATATATACAATACATCAACATAATAGTTTTTACATAGCATGAATTCCAAGTAATGAAAATCATATCAATGACCCATCTATAATAGTAAAGTCTTCACCTTCTAATTCAATATAGTAACATGTGAAAACTATGTATTCTTAGTGAATCGGTACACAAATTCAATAATGTTACTATTAGACTACTCAAGTTTGAAATAATCTATAGCCTTAGCCACCATGATATAACCTGGATAAATTTGGTTAGTTAAATGAAAACTAAATTACATCCACAAGAAACACTCATTATTTTTCATTATCAACATTTTATTTGGTATTCTTTTATATGGTCCATCCATTTTTATGGTAGGTTATTTCAACATGATTGAATCAGGACTCTCTAATAACAAAAAAATCATTATTTTACCCATTCAGTATTGTGCCTCATGAGGATTATTAAATCGTTGAATCATTGATGTTTATTGGATAAGTAACTCCTAAGATTAACTTTATATTACATCACATTAAGATCCCATATATGGATTCATAATGGGAATGGGTTTAGGTTCATTTTCCAGAGCAAGAATTTCACATAGAATAGTCATAGTCATATTCTTGTCCCCATGAAAAATTTATCATTGTGGTACACTAGCATCTTCCACGTAGATCCAATTAACCCGTCTTCTTAGATGCATGATGCTACAAAATGTCATCAAAAAACAATTAAGTCATGCAAATATTTCATAGATCAGTACTCAAACAAGAGATAAATGGAAAATAATCTCACAAGATTGATTTAAAATATTTTTATTTCAAGCTATCCAAATCAAATGATGGAAACATAACAGAAATAATCCCATAGATTTTATTCCAAAACTACCCATGGTGACATAAGGGTCAATAAGATGAGAGGTAGCTAGGAACTCACCCAAAAAATCTTCTATATTATTATATGATCTCAAATTGCATATTGACATCAAGTAATGTTACTCATCATGCACCCTCTAATAGAATTTTTTCATGAACCATCCTAGATACACATGTATAATGATAAAATAGATGATTCTGACATAGCACAATGGTCATTAATTGTCCCCATTGGTTGATAACTACATCCTGGCATCATAGAAGTTAAAAGTGGGAAGGGTATTTTAGACAAAACAGTATAAGAAAAGAGATACATGCTAGTATTTTGAACGAAAATAATCAAATGATATAGTACCAAAAGTCAAATAGTTTTATCAAATCCAAACCATTCATCACCATAGTACTAGAAGAAAAAGACAAACAACCAAAGTCCCAAAAACACATCACTCTAATCCCAAATAATCAATAACAACCAACAACTCTGTATGGCACTTTCCCTTTATGCGAACCAAGAAAAAGGAAATATACAAACTCCTAAAGGAAAAGGTTGGGTGTGAACTCAAAATCCTTGTAGAGTATCATCATATGTTATATAATTAGATTCCATTATAAATATATCAAATCATGCACTCAATTTCAATAAAATATGAATTACAATAAAAAATAAAATTTAAATAAAAACATTCTTTTCATTTCAAATGGTGGAAACATTTCACACAAAGGAATATGTAAAATTTATATAAAAATTTTATCTAAATCACTAGGAATGAGAAAATAAGTATCATAGTAAATGTAATATGCATCAGTGTAATCACAAAAATAATAATGATCATATTACTTATTGTATGGTAGTTTCAAGTCATTATATCCTTACACATGCATTTCTATTATCATGGAAATGTTCACACATTTCTCTCAGGCTCTGGATGAATAAGACCCATAAATGTCTCACCAGGGATAGGATCATCCAAACAAGGTTTGTCATATTGTTTTAATTCTTCAATACATTTATAAGGAATTACCATAATAGCTTTTTTTCAAAAATGACCCACTAACTATGATAGCTCACATGTTCTCAGTCAATCAGTCAATAATGAATGAATTATTTCAACAGAGTTTAAAATAAAATTGAAAGAGTTCCAATTTTATTATTCAAATTTAAATTTCATAAAAAAATTCATGTATTTTTTCTTCATTTCATGTTTTTATAAATATCAAATAAATCATAGGATACTATAAAATAAATTTAATCCATTTATCTTAAAATCATTATCAAAAATAAATTTCAAAAATAAATTTCCCACATTACATCAAATCCAAATCACACCACAATTTAAAATTCCATTGGAATTCTGGTGATTCCCCCACAATATATGAAAAATATATTGAAATCCCAATTTATATTGAATTGGGTTTTCGTAATTCAATTTTATGAAATTTGATTTAATAAATGAATATCAATGGTTTATAGAATGGTAAATATCAAGAATCCACCAAAATTTTTAATGGAATCACTTATCAAAACACCTGTTGTATGAATTTAAAATTAAAAAAATGGAAATATAGATCTATAAATCTAACCAAAGTTGAGTAAAATGAGTTCTTTCAATCATTGATCTTCATCAGAATAGGTTAGGGGGAGCCAAATGGGGTTATTAAACTCTATAAGGACTTGATAATAATAATAGGATGTTACATAGACCTTTGAGAAAAATAATAAAATATGGATATGTATGTTTCTAAAATATTCTATTTAATTCTCGTCAAATTTTTTAATATGAAGAATATACTCTATAGAAAAAATAAACATGTTCTGAATATGGAATGTCTCCAACAGAAATAAAATTGAGATGAAAATATCTTACAACTTTAGAAACCTTTTAATCATATTCCCCATTGAATAATAAAATAAATGAATCATTAAATATCAGGAAATGAATTATTTTCATTATTTAAAATTTCAATGTGGAATTATATATAAACCACACAAAATAAATGTGTTGTGAATATGTATATGTCTCCTAGAAATATAACATATATTAGAAATCTCTTAACATCATAGTTTAATTTATTCACACTCATTCAATCCTCATGTATTTTAAATATAGGTTTATTATAAATATATTCATAATACATATTCATATATATCATAATATATATTATTTTCATATGTCATTTTATTACCATTTATTAATAATACCCTGTTAAAACCATGTGTCTAGTAATAACTAATTCCCTTTTCATGTATATTTTGGCTGGGTATTTTCAATCATTTCATTTTGATCATTATTCCTTCATATATAGAATGATTTACCTCATATAAATATAAAATATATTTATTAAATATTTATTATAATTAATCCATTATTTATATAGATATAAAATTAATTACACCATTCATGGTGACTATTGGTCATATGTATGCATGAACGTTGTTCACATTTCACGACTATAAAGATCAAAATAAAGATAGATATTAATTAATCATTATGGAATCATTTATATATCACATACATAATAATTAAACATTTAATATTCCCTCATAATATTCAATGTCAAATAAAATGAATAACATGCCACATATCTTCATGGAGAAAGTAGTCATCACATATGCATGAGTGGCATTATAGATTTATAATAGTTTCGATGTTAAGAATGTGGAGTTTATATTATAATAATATACGTACAATTATGTCACATATAAAATATACATAAGTTAAGTACATCATAAGATTATTTTCATTGGAGGTGGTGAAGCAAAAGGCAATAAATTTGTTTCTGTGGAGGTAGCTTTTCGTATACACAATTGACGATTTGGATTCCAATTTGACTAAAGTGTAAAAAGATATATGTTATAGTATTATCATATTAATATATAAATAAAAATAAGATATTGGTGTTATTATATTGTAATTATTTTTATATGTATTAATGTGGTGAGTGAATGAGTAAAAAAATATCTTACTGAATATAATTACATTTTCATAGAACAGCCTCCTCTCGACCTCTATTTAAGGACCACCAAGGTTTCTATTTTGGGGATAACACTAATTATATAACATGTATATGTATTCTTGGGATATATACCTCCATTTTTCGATTAATTCAAATGTATTATGAAGTGTGAAGAAATGAGGGGAGGAGGATCCATTTATAATTGAGTAGTAGCGAGATTTTTGTTAATACTCTTATTTATTCAATATTTAGATGCCAATATCAATCCATGTTCCTCCTAAAATGATAAATATTTCATTGGATGTAATATATGTTCACGTATCACCTTCAATACAAAAAAAACTCATGTTTTGATTATGTAATTCCTTTTTCCAATATGTTTACTCACTTTTTGAACTATTTTTTTCACAACGACAACTATAATATTTTTGTTTAGAAAGGTAATTTAACCATTAAAAAAAAAATTGTATTATTATATTATTTGGATCCAATAAAACTAAATATTTAAATCAATTTATTAAATAAAAATACTATGTGTATTGAAAATTAATGTTAACACAAGCGCATGTAACACACAAAATAACATTATAACAATACACATGATAATAAATATATTTTTTAACTATTAATTAGAAATTAATAAAAATAGAATATACCACGTAATGTTATTTATTCTCTTTTAAATTATTTAATCCACCTTACAAAATTAAATTAATTGAATTGGATCGCTTTAATTTAAAATTAATTCCACGGTGGTTGTGAAAAAAGGAATTTTCAAACGAAAAGTTTCAACAAGTATAGAAATTTTTATATAATAGTTGAACATTAAAATAATTCCAACAATGAAAATTATAATAATATTATTATAATTTAACTATATATAATTTTAATTCATTTTAAAACAATGTGAAATTTTCTGAATTCGTTAAACTAATGTGAGTTTTAAAAAAACTCTACCATTCACTAATCATTAAAAAAGTCAGTCTTTTCAGAAAATTAAAAAAATCACTTTAAAAAAAAATTTTCAAGTTTTTCTAAAATATAATGTCACTATTTAAAAATAAATTTCCAGAAATTGTGAATTTTTTTCAAAATAAGCATTCAAAATGCAACAAATCCATTTTTTAGAGAAAAAACAATTTTAGGCATAAAACTAGATTTATTCTTATCCCATTCCTATATAAATATTAGAATATTGATAAAAAATTAAATGAATATATAATACATTAATATCATTAAAATAAATATCTAATAGTTATGATTTAAATTTATTTTGAGAAAAAAACATTGCACAAAAATATATATTTTTCAGACAATTATTTCATATTCTATCAATTGATTTTTATTTTTATTTCTAATCAGTTTATAGAAAATGGATTTAGTTTTTATATGTGTAACCTATATAATTTTCATAATTTACTTATACCTACTCATGAAAATCAATCAAACTAGTAGGAAATTTCTGTCATGTCAAATAATAATAATTTAATAGTATATTTTGGTTTATTTGACCTTTGTGTTACCTATAATGTAATCTATAAACAATATAACATTATTAATAAAAAAAATCCTAAAATATCATTTTGTCATAAGAATAATACATTATTTTTAATTAATTTAGTTTTAAATGTTATATTGTTATTGAATGATATATTAAGAATATCATTTTATATCATGATTTGGGGAGTATTGACAAGTTGGTGAAAGATTGGTTATGGGAGTCCCTAATGGTAAAATTCCTCATCTAATTTGTTTTCATCTAATATTAAATGAAAATATATATCATTATAAAAATATTTTATCAATTCAATGGAATAATTAATAGAAATTTCATGATATAAAAACAAATAAAAAATAAGTGGATTTCATTGCCAATAATTAGAGTCATAGACATGATATTAATATTTATTTCTTTTTATATTATTGGGGTTGAAAAAAAATACCTTGAATAAAATTTCTGTTTTTAGATATAGATGCTTGAGATTATTTTTCCCCTAGATAGTGGGGTAAATAATTTCATGTATAATAATTATGTTATATAATATTTATTTTTGTTAAGTAGTTATTCTAAATTACGGCATGACTTATTCAATTATTCTTATGCATTAAAACCCAATGATGTCTCACTATGTGTTATAATTAAAGAATGTATGCCCTTATATTTAATTATGTGGGTGGTATCCTTTACTAAATGAGAAATTTATCACAAGAAAGTTTGATTAATTAAAAGATATAACTATTTGCGAATCTGAAGTGTATTAGTTTAACCCTATAAATCCCCCAATTCACAAGAAAAAATAAAAAATGGTGAGGATGAAGAAAATTATTGGTTTCTTATAGATCCATCAAAAAAAGTATTTAATAATATTTAAAAAAATTAATTCTTAAATTTCATTAATAATATTATTTTTTAACGTTTTTTTCACAAATATAGAATTTCTATTTAACAATTTATTATGATCAAAAAAATAAAATTTAATGGGGACCATTTATCTAAGGTAGGATAAAAATTTTGGATTGTACATTAGGAATTGGAGATCACATGATCCACAGAAGAGGATATGAGTTTCGTGTTGGTATTAGAAATATTTCTCGGCTGTCCTATTATGGAATGAAGCGTGATAAAATACAAGGGTAAAATTTAATCATTGATGAATTAGATATTAGAGGTGAACTAGTCATTATAATATGATTAAAATCATATATACAATCTATTTTTTCATAAATTGTGAGATGCTTGTAGCTTGTAGAGCATGACTATAAAAATCATACATCCCATTATTTATACTTAACGATGTAATATGAGCTTTATGATTATGATATCAATTTTAAAAATGTATCATATATAATCATACATAATTTTGGTGACGATGTTCATCATGAAGATATATAGTCATTTTAGGTAAGAATAATGTTATATTATATTATTGAACTAACTAGTCATTTGTCATTAATTACTGAGTGGGTGGCTTGAGTTGGTGATACTATGGGTCATTTTTTAATCAATTTAGATATCCATCTTTATCATTACAGATATGACAAATATATTTTTTTAATTTATATATACTTCATATTTAAAATCACATTTAATGTTTTAATAAATTTTTATTTATATATGAGTACATAAAATTAATGGAATATTTGAAATGGAAACAACATTTTTAGGAATTGTCACCTTGAAATAGGTATCACATTTCTTAAGTGAAAACAAAATTTTCCCTAAATTATATTATTTTGGAACAATATATTGACTTCCATTTCAAACTATCATGTTTGGAATGGATTATAAATTCATAATATTTAAAATATATATCATAAATCTGGGTATTCATAATGATCTTTTAATACGTGTGTTATAATGATTTTAATTAGAAGTAAATATTAATTTCAATTTTCATTTATTAAAAAATAAATAACTTCTGTTGAATTAATTCAGTACTTATATAATTTGGAATCATTTCACCCATCACATCCAATGTGATTTTACTTACATTTATGGTTTTATGTATCCATATTACATTTCCTTTGTTGTGAAATATATTGACAAAGATGTGGGATTTAAAAACATAAATAAAAGATTAAAAAAATATAGGGATTGGTGTTGGATTATTCCATTCATTAACAATTACGAAAACATAAATAACTACAAAAAAACTATTCATTATTCCTTTATTAAAACTTAAATTTGTTTATTTTTTTTGAAATTTGCTTTTATTCATATCCTACCTACATGGATTTTTGGCACATTTATTATTTAATTTTCTAGATATAGTTACTAAAAAACAACATGGTTTAATGAATTTATATGATTTATTCTATTACCATAATTCTTAAATATAAATGTATTATTTTTAAATATTTTTAGTAATTTAAATATTAATATTTAGTTAATAAAAAGTATTTTAACAATATTCTTGTTTTGATAAATAATTTAATTAAAATTAATAATAATAATTTGTGGGTAGATAACATATATTGGTCAGAATTGCCTGGAGGCCTTCATTTTTATTATTATTTAGATAATCCACCTTTCAAGGGGTGAGGTGGAACCCTTACAAAGCCCAATGGTTTAGAGGAAATTAAATGACCCATAGGTCTTAGAAAGAATCACCCCAACAAGACAACATAGAAATGATCCTCCCCAGCATATGTCATTATAAGTAATCCAGCTTTGTAGGGTAGGTCGGCTAGCTGTCATATGTAAAGCTATATAGGCCTGGTACCGATTTCAAAGCCATAACCTCTCATTATTCCAATTTCCTTTATCTCTACTATTGTGGATTCGACTTCCATAAATCCTCCTCTATGCCTTTTCCATTGTAGTCTGACAGGTACATCTGAATTTCATGTGGCCCAAAGGCCTTGGGGTGGACCTAAGGCCTTATGGTGGCCCAAAGGCCTTGAGAATCAACTAGTATGAAGACCATGGGTGGCCCGAAAGCCTTACAGGACCCGAGGACCAAACCTGTGGCCAAAGGACTAGATGGATGAATAGTTCTTGCAGCTACAGTACTAAACTGTACCTGCTAAAGAAATGCTAAATTAACCAGAAATCAACTTCAACCTGAATTTGATCATGGGCCTCTTGTATGCACCTTCTGAGTCCTCACCAACTAGGCTAAGGCTCAAGTGCAATAACATATATTGGTAAAACTATTTTTCCTACATATATAGTGTTTCATATTTTCAATTTGTTATATCATAACAGTTGAATCATTGATAATATTGAGTGGTTAAATGTTAGTATTATGATTTATAATTCATCATTAAGATTATCACTTCCCATTTTAGGATATAATTTTAAAATTTCATAACAATTATCACTCTTTAGTTTTAAATCAATTTGTTTTATTGTAAATTTTATAAAAAATTATTTTATAGTTTGTTTACGTTGTTTCATCATATACGGAAAAATACACAAACCAGCATTATGGTTTATTTTGTAAATATCTTATACATTTATTTAATTTTTAAATTCTGAATATAAAATTATCATGTTAGGATATTATTATCCTAGAATATGATATTTTATTAATTATTACATTGAGTATATTTCTACTTAATTTTTTGTCTTTCTATTTTATTTACTATTTTCTACTATTAGAATTCATGTTTTCGGTTTTTTGTTATTTCATTTTTTTATGTTTTTAAATAAAAACATTTTTTACGTCATTTAAAAAAATATATTCATGAATTTAAAATTATATTTATATTTAGTTAGGACATTCAATGTTGGTGATCTTGAAAGAATATGTTGAATGTCACAAATAAATATCATCATTTATCTGGGATGTCAACATTAGTTCTTAATGAAAATAATAATAAATCTCATGCATTATGTATATTTATAGGGGATTTTGATGTTCATGGATATATTCACAATTTTGTAAAGTATCTTTACAATCAAATTTAAATAACATCTTTTAAAAATGTTATTTTAGGGTAAATTGTATTTATGTAAATTTTTTTACTCTATTGAAATAAAAAAACAATGGATCAAAAGATAATTTTCATTAGGGGATGAAATCATGGGGTTTTCATTAGGTTGTTTCATGGTGTGTAAACTATGAGAGTTTGGTGTTTCACTATTTCAGGGAGGATGTCAAATCACAACAAGAAGGTTGTGGTTCATGGTGTGGGGGTTTCAATCACATCATGGACCCAACATGAACAATGTGATACTCGAGGTGGGGAATGATCTTAAACTATTACGGTTTCATTAAATAATTAATTAATAAATTAAGGTTATTTCATCGATCTGAATTAACCATGTATTCAATCATCCATATAGTCTCTAATAGGGTTTTACATAAACCTGAAGTATAGAGGGGATGAGAAATATGGATTTATATATCTCATTTCCAAAAAATATATGTTGATATATGGTCGACATCAAACCTAAAAATAAATATGATATTTTTCAAGGAGTGACCCATGTAAGAGGTATGTTTATTTTAGATTATTCTTTCACTATTATCTATGATTTCATGCATATGTTTTCATTCATGGGATAGTTTTCTAAAATTAATAGAACTAAAATATATCTATATTCTCATTATTTACTAAAAACCTTCCTCTTACACTATAATATCCTCAATTATTGATTTATTATTGTTCCATTCTTGATGGACGGTTGCTTGATCCAAGATTTGGAACCCATTAATTCCATCAATGGTTTTCAATAATTATTTTACATAGTTTCTCCCTATATTCTCCATGGTATAACAAATTACATTATAATGTTTTTAGTTCAACTAATTGGGCCTAAATCAATGATAAATGGTGTTTCAAGTCATGATTGTATCTTGATGTTGAATCATTTACTAGGGAAATTATGTCTATGGAAGGTAATAATGAATCACTTGACAGTGTGGGGATGCAAATTATAGAGGTGTAGTGGAATTATGATCATCATAGTTAAATGAATATTTATTATAAACTATTTTTCTGGTTTTTATATGTGAAAACTCAAAAAACTTATAGGTGGGAAATTATGTATGAGATTTAAGAAGATCTATGGGACTTACTCGAGTTATAGAAAATGATTGAAAGGTGATTTGTGATGATATTACATTAGAATGGAAAAAAATAATTATATAGAATGTCAAGACATAAGGTTTAGATAACTAGAGCCCATGTTAAAGAGGAGACGATCCAAAAAATAGTGGAATTGAGTTGTGAAAACATATAAGACTCATATCATTTGTATAATTCATTCTATGCTATGATTTACTCTTTTGACTTGTACATGCGTTTTAGAGGATGAAACAATGTCTAGAACTGGTTTATGGTTGTGTGGGGACAACATTTTGGAGAGTTCAGTGGTTTTTATAAGTACCTAGGCTTAGAAAAATTATACATTACCACATTATCGAGAAATACTCATCACATTAAAAAAAAATAACTAATGACAGAAATATTTAATCCTCTTTAGAAATATGGAACCCGAAATTCTAGTTTAGTGAAAGATCATCAATATCGCCCTTAATATTCACCCCCTTTAGTATTCCTTCATAAAACCATTATTCATATCCTTTGAAAATTAACAGTAAGATATCGGTTAGATCTAATGCTCATTTGGAGTAAGTAAATGAAATATATAAGCATAGCATTAACATAATGGTATGAGAATATGAACTTAAAATTTGAAGATCATTCCATCAATAAAAAGGTCATAATCATGAGATGTTGAAAAAAGTTTAGTAGTTTATAATACATGAATCATAAGATAATAATGAACATGATCAATGAGATCATATTAAATTAATATGTTATATAATTTATGTAACACGCATATACATGTAATATCATTTCCTATAATTCATGACATATTTCCAAAAAAAATATCATATCACATTAAGGAGAGACACCTACTAGGAAGAACACGCCATCATCCCTAGTTGGAACCATTTCCTTATAAGGGATTGGGTTTTTCTATCTTCCTATAGTGGATCATGTTTTCCCATTTTCACAATGTGCATAAAGTCACACATGGTTCCCTTATTGGATCAGGATTCACCTATTTACCATTTATGATCAATCCCATCAAATTTTTTTCATCATTATATCATGTAATATAAATATTTAAACAATTCATTGGAGTGATATACAGGTACCATCCAACTCATAATGGAATCATACATACATGTTCAACCTGATCATAACAAATCATAGCATTAACCATGAAATAAAATGGGTGTCATAAACCAGAAATCATGTCTTCAACTATGTAAAGAAGACAAGATTCATAATCAAGTTATCAAATCATAACCTTTTAAGAGTAGTAGGTTTCACAAGAATGAAACCTTTAAAAGGGAAATATGTGTTACAAAATATATTCCATCAAAAAATAAATCATTTGAAAAAGAATAAGAATTTTATTCATGGATCAGATCCCCATTAAATCATAAACTATAACAACAAATTTCATCATATATGGATAAGTATCTTTAAAAACTAGATGAAACATTTCTTATGAAAAATATCACCTCTTTCAAAATCAAATTTAGAATACCATTTAAATGTCTTTTTATTATAAATAATTTATTAAAATTTCATTTACAATACTTATTGATGAAAATATCTTTTCCTATATGGATAACACTTTTAAAAACATAAATTATGTGGAAACATATTATCATTCAAAATATGTTTGAAAAATTTAACAAAATCTAGATAATATTTTTAAAACATTCTTCATTGAAAATTCATTGAAAATCATAAAATATCTTGAAAATTTTTTGAAAACCCTTTTATATAAAATGGATATGAAAACATATAAATCAGTCTTGAAATAAATTAATTATTATTATTTAAAATATACTTTTGAAATGATATAATGGATTCTTTGAAAATCATTTGAAACATTTTTTAAACATAAAACATTTTTTAAACCCTTTTCTTATAAAAATTATTTAAATTAAAAAAATTTACCAAATATTTGGAAAAAATTTTCTAAAATGAAATTTCCTTATAAACATATAATGTAATATCTAATTGAAATGATGTTTATAATATTAGATAAGTGTTTAAATAATTAGAATTAATTTTACTCCTTAAAAGTTCAGAAAAATATCTTGATATCAAATCAACAAGAAGATTCATTTAAATCTAATTTTTTTTAAATGTAAAAAATTGGTGAAAATTTATTTATATATCACAGTATTGTAGTAAAAAGTTTTATAAACTATTTTTATAAGTCACAGTTTTTAATGAACCAAGATTTCCGATTGAAATGAGAAATAAAGTCATATTTTCATAAAATAATTTTATTAATTTTCCTAAGTACCAATGAGTGTAAAATGGTAATAATAACTAAATATATAATCTATAACAATTATAGAATAAAATTAATTATTTTTCATTATATATGGATCAGATGATTTTATCAATTAAAGAATATTCATAAACAATTCGATTAAATAATTAAATTATAGTAACTTGTTGTTACCAATTTGGTAACATTCAATCACAATCCCCATGATAGTATTAAATAATGTGAATCTTAAAATATCATTAAAATATTAAGAATCATTATATAACATTTCAATGGGAATTAAATAAACCACATATACAAATATATCTGTATAATATGATATGTATGTCAAAGAAAAAAATTAAGACAAAATTAGTTTATCGATTTGGTATCTGTTGAACCATAAACCACATGAACAAAATATCATAATATTTATATGTAAATACCAAATTATTTATGTATATTAATCATATAATACATTAAAGGTAATTATTTACATCCCAAAAAATTGATTTGTGTATATGACATGTATCTTAAGGAAATAAAAAGTGAGAAAAAATTATCATACATAAGCCATGAAATTATTAGAACATGTTAAAACATCCTACATAATTCAATAATATTATTATACATATTCCAAAGAACCATATTATGATATAAATTAGCTTATATGATTTTCCATTATTAATTTATTTTACCTATTTATTTAAAACTCCATATTAATCTTTCATTTAGGATAATATCAATCTTATTTTTCATAAATGTTTTTAATTGTTATTCCAGATCCTTCAGCATAGTAGTGATTTACTTATTTTGAGGAAGTAAAAAATGGTATAAATATAATCTATATTCATTATATATGTATTTATAATTCAATATATAATATATATGTTTGAAATGGAATAAACCATTCATCGAGATAGTAGTTTATACGTATGCATACACGGTGTTTTCATTTTATTGTCATATTGAAATAAATAATGTTATATACATATATATATTTATATTATAATTATATTACAATTATTATAGAAGATATATCATATAATTTCACTAAACCAATCCCTAATACAATCAAATTAATGTTTGACTGAATCCCATCACATTTAAGAGGTGGTTGTCCACACTACACAAACAAAATTATCATACTTACAGAAAGTAAAAAGCATGAAGTTATGTGTTATATAATACAAAAATCTAGGAATATAAATATTATATGTCTTATATATAATATAAAAATATATTTTCGACCATAATTCCCAACCATGAATGATGGTAATTGAAAAATAAAAAACATCTTTTCATGAGGTGGTTGTTCATTGTAGACATGAATGGTAAGTTCATTACCCATTCAATGAATGTGTATTTATGTGAATATAAAAACCATATATTAAAATAATATAATTTTATTGAGGAATATAGGTTGTTATGTATTCATTTAATAATAAGAATTTAGGTGGTGGTGAATGAATATAAAACAATAGTGCTTGGGGAAGGGTGTTACCTTTTCTTTGTGTAACTCATCTTGGTTTTCAACAAAGGGATTCCATGGTTTGATTTCTACCAAATTTAAAGATTATAATATTATTTTATGTTTTTTTGGTATTATATTTTCATATTTTCAGTGATCCAAATTACAGTAGAGGTTGAATATATTGGAGGGGTGATTTCTTTTTTATATTGGAGGAGTAGTGCCTTTTTTTTAAACATTTGAAAAGGTAATTACTCCCATGTTTTACCATGTAAAAAATATAATAATGGTATAAATTAAATAAAATTTATTATGAGGTATAAATAAAAATTTAAATGGATTTTTTACACGTTTATAAGTCATTTGGCCCTATGATTAATGTTTAGTCACCTGTTTAACCAACATTCCTCTTAATCACTGTAATTAATTTCAACAACATTCAATAATATTTTGGTAAAAAACAATGTTGGACATGATAGAATTATGAATTATTATTATTAAAATAAATTACAGTATTCTTAAAAATTCCAATCAAATAATTGGAGGAAAATAGTTTAAAATTAATCCAACAACTGTGCCACAATGTGGGTTTTTAAAGTTAAAAGGTTGAAAAAGTTGAAATGATTTTATATAAAATTATATTACTAAATTTTTACAATGTAAAAAAAATTGGACTAAGTGATGAATAATTGATTTAACTAAATATAAAAAAAATTTAAAAAAATATTTATCAACATAAATAAATTAGATAAAAAACAGTTTTGAATTAAATTTTCATGTTTTTTATATTCATTAAATAATGAAACATCATTGAAAATTACAAAAACAAGTCCCCCATTTTAAAATTTTATATTCGAATTTTTAAAATGAAATTAATTTGTTCAAATAATAATCATAAAATTCTAAAAATTCATATTTAAAAGTAGTTCCCTAATAAAATAAGGTAAAATTATATTTCAGAAAAATACATATATTTATTCCTTAAATTGGATTTATTATTATCATTTAAAATAAAACATATTAGATGAGTATGAAATTATATTCTGAATATTTAATATATAATTTTTATTTAAAGAAAATATATAATGCTTTTTTCACTTTATATTGATAAAATTGTGTTTATAGAAAGATAAATACATTTGTTAAAAAATTAATATCATTATTTTCAAATAGTTCATACTTTTACTTCTAATAATTGTTATCCAAAGTATTGATTTTTTATACATGTATGAATAATTTTTTAATAATTGTGTTAATATTAATTGTAACATCCATTTCATTGTCTAGGTGGTAGATATAATAATATTTACTAACTATAATTATAGTATCTTGTTTGGCCGTAAACCTCGACATTGTGTGTTACAAAATATATCAAAGGGACGTGGTATTGGGTGTAATACAATAAAATCATACTATTACATATTACATAATGATTATATATGTGTTTCATTTTTCATAATCTGGACTTGTGGTTTCATATATCCCAAGACCCAGTAATTTATTTTGTATATAAAAAGCTATATTCATTGTTTTTTGAATTGAAAAGAAATATTTAAGGGAATAAATTATATCAAAAATAGTAACTCAAAAGTTATTAGGTTGTCACATTCTAACAACCATAAATTTAAATTAACCCTCGATATTCATTTGGGTTATCATAGGATTATTATGTGAAATTTAATTTCTTTGAAACACACATTGAAAAAAATGTATATTAAATATTCAATTAAAAAGTGAATTTTAGAAATATAAGAGTTAAACAAAGTTTCCCCTTACGAGGTTTACACATAGGAAAAAATAGGTAGGATGTGAAAATATTAACATGGAAGAGAAATATAACAATCCTGTTCTGATGGATAGTGATAGAAAACATGGATAGGAAAATGTTATGAGTCATAAAGCCTTACATATGTGATGATGTAAGGGGTCATTTGATTCAATGGAAGCGAAGTTATTAGGATAAAATTTTTTATTTCAAAATCATTTTACCTTATGATAATGAATTTTAATGAAATGATATTCATACTAGGATTCTAGAATACCTTACCTTTTTTTCCTTATTCAACATCCACTTCAAAACATATTCTACAAAATAAAGGTGATTTTTCCATTACTGAAAAATTAAGCTATCTCAAAACCCATAAAGAGAATGATAAGTCATTCCATATATCATTATCAGAAAAAAATTATCAAAAGTTTTCACATATGAGTAAATCATTATGTAGAGGAATATAATATTAGATTAAATAATTCAAATAATGGTTTACCTTATAACCCTTCTGAATGATGGAATATCAAAACATTTGAAATTAGTTCACTAAAATTCCTCCAATTTTCATAGAATTGATCCCCTATATATAATAATGTATCCCTTGGTTGTCTCACAAAAAAATTTAATAACATAATGATTTATTCATTGTATATATAATAATAACTTAAATTACGAAAATTAATTATGGAGAACATGCACGTTCTCTTATTTTTAATTTTATTAGATATATTAAGTAATTCCAAAAAAATGTTTTAAAGATCATCAATGATATAATCAACTATACGTCAAATGGTTATTAATTATATTAAAGGTAATCAGTACCATCCTATTTAATTTTTCATTTCAAATATATATTTATCCAAAAAACAATATATTAACATAAGGAATCTGTTTGGGGCATTATTTAGATTATTCATGTGTTTTTCGTGGACGTCACATTTCCATTAAATAACTTTTCTTGTCCAACAAAACCATTTGATATGTTCATGAATATCCTTACAAAAAACATAAACTGAAAAATCCTTATATACTTTTAAAACATATAACCTAAATTATTAATCCAAAAACATAAAAACAAAGATCATTCCAATTCATCTTTAATCCAGAAGAATTATAAGTCATCATATTTCATAATAAATCTTTCATTTATCATTTTATCAATATTATCATCATCAACAACAATATAACCCTTACATGTACCACCTTTCTAATTATCTTTGACAACATTCAACTTAGAAAATCAATGTTGATAATAACCATTCATTCCACACTGAATTCATTTAACTTTTGATTATCTCATAGAGAGGCCAATATTGATATCCATTGTGTTATGTGTACTATTTATTTATTTATAGTTACATACTTTGTAAAATTCTTATTCATGGTCAAAAATCTTCATTTTCTTATAAGTCAATCCCTTATGTTATTATTTCCGCATTTTTTACCAAAATGAAACTGGATATTATTTCATCTATGTTATATATTATCCATAATCTCTGTGAACTCAATTCTTCTCATCTATGGTGAGTTAGAGAGTTTGTTATGGTATGAATTTTCAATCCTATTCCATTAATAATGATCATGGATGATTAAATCATCCTTCTTTCCTTTCATTATCCCATTTTAATTATCTTCAGAAAATTTTCCATCACATTCAATATTAACCAAGTTCCTTTTGGTTCTCACCAATTTCTCAAACCACAATGAACCTCCTGAGAATCATTTTACATAGAATAAATCTTTATAATCATGAAAATTAAATTATAGGATTTCTAGATCCTGAAACCTACATCATCATTCTATGAAACCTTAGGTTTATACTTGGTTATTAGTCTTTATATTATAATTAAATCATTCATGATGTTTCATAAAGAGTTTGTGGTTTAGAAAAGAATATTCCCTAGGAGTTTCAAATAAGGTGTGATACAATGCCTATTATCATTCACCATTTCCCAATCGAATCTTGAGCGATATAGTAAATTCAGTTTTGTTACCCCTTTTTACATTTATTCTATAGCCACATTCACTTATACTATCAAGACCATGATTTATTTCTATGAAACAACTCACTCTATCCTCTACAAAAATTCAATGAAATTTTCATAAACAATAACTCTTTCTTATACTCATCCTTAAAAACATTTATTGACATTTCCTTAGAAATAAATCTAGGAATATACCAAATGTTTTCTCATCCTTGTTTCAGGAGAATTAATTATCCTTTCCATTGATACCAACTATAGTGACCCATTCTTAACATACATGGATATTATAACATTTAAGAGGAATATTATGCACATTAAAAAAATACATTCCCAAGGACCATAATATTATAGTGTATCTGTAATATTTTATTATATTATTCAATTTTCGTGAATTATATTCAACATCTCCATTAATAATATTACTCTTTAAGAATCCTACTTAAAAAATTTATGCCTAAAAAAAGTAAATGAAAACATATGAAATGGGTGAGCTTGAATTCTCAGTAAGGGTTAATAAAAGAAATACAAAAGCATAACAAGAACACAAGGGAATCAGAACATGAAAATATTTTGGTAAAATCATACCATTCATAATGAGATCACCACCATGAGACATGTAATAATGAATATTAGTGCATAACACATGGATAATATGATTTTCAATGACATTATACCTTTGATCATATCAATGGAATGATGTATAATTTTAGTAAGACTCATAAATAGGTAACATAATTTCATTATAAGTATAGGTTTGTTTCAAGAAAAATATATTTCTATCTTTATGGGGACTAAACCTCCTCGATGGGACACACTAATATTCCCAGTGACAGTTCATTCCTTATTGGGGACTGTGTTTCTCCAAAATACCTAGTGGATATGGTTTCCTCATCCTCGCCTAGTGTATTGGGTTTCCTTATCTTTCCATAGTGGATATAGACACACTTGGTTCCAATTTTGGATGAGGATGTATAAGGACCTGACCTTAAACATTACATAATATTTAATTAAATGAATAATTCTCATTGACCATCTTTTCAGGTTTAGAGTTTTATAGAATTAGGATATAACTATTACATCTCAAAAGACGACAAAGTAGAAACTTATACATTTTTATCATAAAATATAAACTCTTGAAAAAAAGAGTCATGTTTAGTTCCAGGTTTTAGACAGCATGACTTTTCCTTGATCCCATCCTTGACCCTATTCATCTTTATGTTCTGTGAAAACATTTAAAAACATGGGATGAGCTTAAAAAGCTCAGTATGGGTTATAAAAAAAGAATGAAAACATTTGTTCATAAATACATACAAATCATAAATTCTTTTACTTAACTCATGAAATCATATGATTTATGAAAGACACATAGAAATCATATATCATAGAGGTATCATTTGGAAGCCATAACATACTTACATTGCAGCTATAATAGCTAAATAGAGAGTTACTCTGGAGTACCCATCATAGTATATTCCCTTAATATCATAGGAGAAACATCAAATTTTACCTCCATCACATTACACAATGCATTGGAGATCTATCTCGGGCTCACCCACATTAGGTTTATCAAGAAACCACCCGTATACGTAAATAATGCCCAAGAACCATAACATGATCATAACACACAACATAAGAATATTGGAAAGATAACATTTCCAAATTACAATAACAATATATCATTTCAAGATATTGAAATAATAAATCCATTCAAAAAATAATTTTCAATACCAAAATACATAAAACCATTATATGGCATTTACTTTCCCTTGTAAAAACATTCTGGCTTGTTAAGAAAGCCAAAGATCAAATAATATTCACGGCGGCGGAAAGGTCATTGTCACTGCTTACGTACAATAACATTCATTTTTATCGTTTATTAAAATGCTTCATATAAAAAGATTCCCTTTGAATTAAATTAAAATATAAAGGTGTTTATATGGTGTATAAATGAAAATAGTGTATTAAAACAAAATATTCATCAATGAATGGAGATTGAGATGAAGTCCCTTACCTCGGGCCCGACTTGACTCAATCAATATTTAATCTCCTGAATAGTAAACTAATGTTAATTTATAATTTCTTAAGAACCCTTTTCTTGTTTATAATTTCTTTTATATCACTTATTTTCACTTTATAAACATTATGTAACCATTTATGTTAATAATGTACATTTTGTCGATATTTGGTACTTGAGTCAAAAATGAACACCTTAAATTTACAAGTGGTCCATGTTATCAATATTCCATTACATCCATAATGACATTCATTATTTAGATATCATATATATCATATATATCTTGTGTATATATATATATATATTTATAAGAGTATATATTATTTGGAGGTAAGAAATGAAATGCGTTGTTCAAGGAGAAGGTAAGCTGTATGTACCCATGAACGCTGCTTTGATTTCTATTTCTTATTTTAGTGGAATTAAAAAATAATGTTACATAGGTATATTATAATTCCTGTATAATGTCATATATAATAACATATACAATATCAATAACACCATCCTTTACACGTCCCACATATGGCATTAACGAGTCATATCAGTTTGAGGGGGTGGTTGTCCGTACTTCCTCAAATGGAATTATCGTGTTTACACATAATGGATAGAATAAAGGTATGAAATAAAGAAATAATGATTCATAAAGAAAACATAAACATAATATATTTCATATATAGATACAGTTTCATCTTAATGGCCACCATGCGAGGTAGTAGGAGATAATCGAACATTAATAATTTCGTGAGGCATTAGTTTTCCATCCATAGAAACATTATGTTCATCACCCATTAGATGGAGTTGTGTCAAAGTATAGTTCGAATACATGTCATAAAAACATCCTATTATATTAAGGATACTTTTTTTGTTATAAAATAAGGTAATAAAAAGAGTTTAGGGGTTGGAGATGTAAAATAAACGAAAAGAAGTTAAGAGAAACTGTTACCTTTAATTTGAGTAACTCCCATAGGTTTGATCCAAAGGACTTCTTGAAGTGCCTTCTGCATAAGGTAAAGCTTCTAGGTGAAATGGGGGGTTGTAGGTAGCTTAATTGGGGAGATTTTGGACGTGCTTAATGGCTTGATAGGTTTGATGAATTAGTTATAAGTGATGTCTTTTTATATGGGGTAGGAGGGGCTCTTTAGGGAAGTGTAAAAATATTGTTTTATTATAAACTTATATTTCGTTTCAAAAGGTCCAAAAATCCATAGAGTAAAATATTAGATGACTTATGGTTGAAATGAAATCATCCAATAATAATTGGAAAGGTTTTGGATGTTATTGCAATATTTATAATCTTATTTATTTAAATATTTTCTTAATGACGTAAAGACTACATCATTATAGTGTCATAAATAATTTAATATTGTGATGTATAAAAATTATAAAAAAAATTGCATGTATGAAATCGTTTTGTCATTCAACATAATATTTATAGTAAAAAATATGACATATATAACTCCATATAAAAATTATTTTACTAAAAGATTTTTGTTTATGTCATTTTTGCCTTTACTTTAAATTTATTAATCTACAGTGTCATTATCATTCATAACTGGATCCATGAGGTCCCAAAATTGACCCATGTATCCCCGTGATCGGCCATTACTCACTCAATAATGTTAAGAAAAGTGTTAAGGTAATTTCGAATTATTATAATATACTTTTTACCTTGAATTACCATATTTACATTTAACTGCGGTAAATAAAAGTCAAACGTTACTATTCAAAAAAAAGTATTTTCATCTTATTGAACAACATTTTACTAACTAAAAAAACCATGCATGTTGGATTTTCGAAATTCAACACATAAAAGTGGTAAATTATCATTTAAATGAATAATATACTTTTTTAACTACAACTATGTGGTTTCACTTTTAATCAAAAATTGATGTTTTTTAGAAAAATACAACAAATTCATCCAAAGCTATATTTGATATTACGAATTCAAAAATGATATTTATTTATCCAAATTATAAAAATGAAAGTGTAATTAATTAATTTTATAATTAATTCTTGTTGTTAAAAAAATAGCGTGTTTTTAAGAAACAATAACTATTAAATGATTGACACTTGTTTATGTCCAATTTCAATGTGAAATTAATTATAATGACCAAAATTGGATTAAATAGTAAAATTATATTCCAATTAAACTTTAAAAAAAAATAAAAATATAAAATAACCATATAAATAAATTATATTAAAACATATCTTTGAATTAAACAACAATATTTTCACTATTCTATAAAAAATGATCTTTTTCGGAAAAATTCCAATAATTTACACAAAGTAAATTTTGATGTCCCCATTCTAATGATGGTTTTTATTTGGTTATATATAATATATTAAAGTGAACAAAACTATATTTAAATAGGTTTCACTATTAAAAGGCAATAAATCAGCCTTTTAATGTAAATTATGCTTAAAATTAGATTCATTCACATTTTAAGCCTCTAACATTTTATTTGGTAAATGTAAATACATTTAACAATCATATATAATCATATTGTAGTTAGTTTTTTTCATTCTATGAAATAAAATGACAAAGAGTTAACTAACATTTAAAATAATAATATTATATTATTCGTGTGCAACGTAAGAAACACGTTGTTGTGTATTAGGTATGTTATCGAACATAGCAACACATTTAATGTAAAATTAATATTTAATTCACAAATATTATTAATATGAAATATGTATTATTCTTTATTTACTTGGGATGATTCATACTTCCCCCATGTTGGAAATTATGTCCTCTCAATTTTTATTCACTTATCAAAATAAGTGGGGGTATTTATTCCTAAAAACATTTTCAGATTCCCACATTTCCTATTAAATCATATGGTTTTTCCTCAAAACCTTTACTTAGTTAATTACCTTATTTCGCAATAAATGCTCTCTATGGTCAAGTATCTGGACTGGTTGTCCATCATAAGATAGATTCTATTCCAAATGAACTACCTCTGAGCTCAAAACATGAGATGGATCTGGTATATACTTTCTCAACATCAAAACATAAAAAAAATGTGTACCAAGTATAAACTTGGAGTTAAAGCAACTCTATACGCAACTGATCCAACATTACCTATAATTTCATAAGGTCCAATGAACCTCCATCTCAATTTTCCCTTCTTACCAAAATACTTCACAATTTTCCATAGATAAAAATTGAGAAAGACATGATCTCCAACCTCAAAAGAATGATCCTTCCTCTGGTTATCTACATACCTTTTCTGTCTTCTCTGAGCTGTTCTCATGTGATTCTAAATCAACTGGACTTTCTCTACCATCACTTCTACCATTTCTGGTCCAATCGTCTTCCTTTCACCTACCTCATCCCAAAAATCTGAAGTTCGACAATGCTTTCCATATAATGCCTCAAATGCATTCATCTGTATACAAGAATGAAAAATGTTATTATATGAAAATTCAACCAAAGAATGATGTTGGTCCCAACTTCCCGGATAATCCACCAAGCAAGCACGTAACATATCCTCCAATGTTTGATTTTTTAAATAATATTTCCCATGTCAATGAAGGTGAAAAGTTGTACAAAAATTTAATTTAGTACCGAACCACTTCTGATGGCCTTTCCAAAAGTTAGAAGTATACCTGGGATAACGATCAGATATAATGGAGAGGATAACTCCATGCAACCTGATTATCTCTTTAACATACCACTGATCAAGTTGATCTAGAGACAAAGTATCTCGAATAGGAAAAAAAATGAGAATATTTAGTCAATCGATGAACTATAACCCAGATTGCATTATTACCTTGTGATGTCTTTGGTAATCCCACAACGAAGTCCATGGATATATTTTACCATTTCCACTATGGAACCGATAGAGGCTGAAGCCTCCCTTTCTATAACTTCCTCTCTACTTTAACCAGCTGACAAGTCAAACACTTCAGAGTAAAATCAGCATTATGTGTTTTCATTCTATCCCACCAGTAATACTCCTGAAGATCACTGTACATCATTGTAGTACTAGGAAGAACTAAAATGGGGAACTATGAGCTTCACATAACAACTCATTCTTCAATTGTGAAACCCATGGCACACATAATCTCTTTTCAATTCTCAAAACAAAATCATTATCAATGTTAAAATCTGGCAACCTACACTTCTAAACCAACACCACCTTTTTCTGCAACTCACATTCTTCTTTATACGCTTGCTTTATTCTGTCTGATTTAGATGATTTTACACACACCTGATACAAAACAGAAGAATTTCCTGCACCAACAACTTCTATGAAAATGTTCATCAAATCAAAAACCAAAGGATCTACTCCCAAACGTAGCATATCTAATGAGACATTACTTTTTCAACTCAGTGCATCATACACTTTATTTCCTTTTCCAGGATGGTATTGGATCGTGCAGTCATAATCCATGATTAATTCTGGCCATCTCCTCTATCTCATGTTCATTTATTTTTGAGTGAATATATACTTTAAACTTTTGTGGAATTATATATTTCACATTCTACTCTAATACAAATGATGCATCCAAATTTTTAAAGAAAAAAAAAGAAACTAATACCAAATCATGTGTAGGGTAATTTAACTCTTGATGTTTCAACTGATTTGAAGTATAAGTAATTACCTGATCATTCTGCATAAGGAAACATCCATGTCCTTTCAATGAAGCATCACTATAGATAACAAACTCACCATTTCTATATGGCAGTGCCAAAACTGGATCATTCACCAATATTATTTTCAATTCCTAAAAACAATCACCACATTCTTTTGTCCTGATGAACTTAACACCTTTTCTAGTTAACATAATCATTGGACTAGATAACCATCAAATTTTTTCAAAAAACATCTAGTAATAACCTGCCAAACCGAGAAAACTACGAATCTTGGTTGTATTTTTGGGTCTTGGATATTCTTCAGTAACTTTTTTTAGAAGGATCTATAGTTATGACATTTTTTTTAAAAAAGTGACCATGGAATGAAATTTTTTCTAACCAAAAATCACACTTTGTGAATTTCTCATTATGTTTTTTTCTTTTAATGTTTCCAAGACAACCCATAAATGAATTTCATTTTCCTTATTACTTTTTTAATAAACCAAAATATCATCAATGAATAAAAACACATACTTATCCAAGAACTCATGGAAAATTATATCCATAAGATTCATGAATCCAGTAGGTGAATTGGTTAAACCATAAGGCATAACTATAAATTCATAATGGCCATATCTTTTTTGAAATTTTTTCTTCGTAATTTCTACTTCCTTTAATTTCAACTGATTGTACCCCGAACATAAATAAATCTTCAAAAAATACTGAGCTCCCTTGATCTGATCAAACTAATCATCGATATGAGGAAAAGGATACTTCATCTTAACAGTGATGTTATTCAATTCTGTATAATCAATGCAAAGTCACATTGAACCATCTTTCCTTTTACCAAACAATACAAGATCCCCCATGGTGACATGCTAGGTCGAATGAAACCTTTATCTAATAACTCCTCCAATTTCATCTTTTACACTAAAAGTTCAATTTGAGCCATTCGATAAGGGTTTTTTGAAATTGGCTTATCATCAGGAACTAAGTCAACAATAAATTCAAATTCCTAATCAGACATAATATCAGGAAACTCATTAGGAAAAACAACAAGGGACTCATTTAACAATGGCACATCATTAATATGAATAGTTCCTTTGTTTTCAAAAATATGTACAAGGTAACATTAATTTCCATCATTCACTACTTTCTCAGCATCCTCATATGTTATTAAAACAAAGGGTTCATTTTTGTATACAAACAGAAAATCATTCTGAACACAAAAAATCATTAGCTTTGCAGTCAATCATAGCATCATAAAAAGAAAGGCAATTCATACAGAAAATAACATCAAACTCTACTGGAGGTAAAACAATAAGGTTTACAGGTAGATTCTTTCCGCACACATGGACATGAATATTCTTATGTTTTCTTTTTGTCTCAGAATTTCATCAAGGTTTTTTACCGTCAGTTATGTATTCATATCATGATATGGAATTCCCAATTTTCTAGAAAACTTCTCAAAAATTAAAGATTGAGTAGACCTTGAATCAAATAACACATTAGCATAATCTGAATAAACAAACCATGTACCTGATACACCTTCATTTGATGGCCCAACATCTTCTGAATTTGTTGCAAAGGATTTCACCACCCCTTTATGTTTATATCCTAGCTTCTTTCCTTTGGTTGAGTACTTTGTTGGACACTCATTTACATAATGACCACATTCATTGCACTTAAAACATTTTACTGACTGTAAATCAGATTTTTTCTTACCATTACCCTGAGGTTTTTTATTGCAATTACGAGCCTTATGACCGATTTCACTACATCGGTATCACTTAACATAATTGAAAATACATTCCCCAACATGATTTTTACCACAATTTTCACAAACTTTAAACTTATGTTTCTTACCATCTGTCTTTTTTAAAGAGTTCTTCCCTTTCGTCTTCCACCTCGACCTCTTATTTTGTTGTTTGTAAAAGAATACCTGATCATCAGAAAACTCCATTTACACCTTCTCCACACAACGAACATGATTTTCATAACTTTTGAACCCAGGAGAAGCTAATTCCCTTCGATAATTTGGATTTATTCCGGAGAAAAATATTTGATTTTTCTATTAAAATCTCATATTAAATTTAGAGAATACCTTGGAAGTCGAGTGAATTTTTCTCCATTAGCATCGACTAAGTCATCTTCCTGCCTTAATTCTAGGAATTTTTTTTCCATCCTAAGATGAACCACCATAGGAAAATATTTCTCAAGATACATACCATTGAATTCATCCCAATCAAGAACATCAATCTCCTCACTATCCTAGATATTTTTCACTATCGACCACCACTGATCAGCTTCATCTTCAAAACAGTATACAGCAAGACTAGCCTTTTGATGATCTGAACAACCCATTACATCGAAAATATTTTCTAGTGCTTTAATCCACCCTTATACTTGCACCAGATAAGATGAACCTCTGAATGATGGGGGATGTTGCTTCATGAAATGCTCCACTACTGACATGTTCCTCTATGGTTTATCTAGATGATCTCGTACATGGATACCACCACCATTTATATCCTAATTCAACTATTACATCCCTATAACAAATTGTTCAGTTCCGATTCTGGCCATCTCATGTTGCTGATTTGGAAAGTTGTCTTCCTCCTGATTTCCTCCCAACATATCTGCCTTGTTTCCTCTGCGGAAAACTATTCAAAACATAGAAATATCTTAGGCGAAGCAACATGGTAATCTGAATTTATATATGATTTCAATATTAATAAAAATTACTTTATGAATATTAATTTAACAATACCCTAACTCCTAAAGTTATATAAACTGATCACTGATACCAACTATAGGGATCTAGGCTTAAACATTACATAATATTAAAATAAATGAATAATTCACGTTGGGGATCTATTCAGGTTTAGAGGTTTAGAGAATTAAGGCATAACTTTTGCATCAAAAAAGATTACAAAGTAGACACTTCTACATTTTTTTCAGTAAATATTAACTCTTCGAAAAAAATATTCATGTCTAGTTCTAGGTGTTTTAGACATCATGACTTTTCCTTGATCCCATCCTGGACCCTATTCTTCTTTATGTCTTGTGAAAACATTTCAAACCTAGGGATGAGCATAAAAAGCTCAGTAAGGGTTATAAAACAAAGAATGAAAACATTTGTTCATAAATACATAAATAATATAAACACTTTTACTTACTTCATGAAATCATAATATTTTTGAAAGAAACATAGAAATCATATATCATAATGGTAAATTGTATCATCCATAACATATATACATTGTAACTATCACAGCTACATACAGAGTTAATTTGGAATACCCATCACCGTATATTCCCTAAATCTCATAGGAGAAACATCTATGTTTTCCTCTGTCACATTACCCAATGCATTGGAGATCTATCTAAGGCTCACCCACCCTAGGTTTATCATGGAACCACCCGTATACATAAATAATTCCCATAAACTATAAAATGATCATAACACATAACATAAGGATAAATGAAAGATAAAATTTATACATTGCAATAAAAAAATATAATTTCAAGATTTTGAAATAATAAATCCATTCTCAAAATCATTTTAAATACCAAAATATGTTAAAAAATTATATGGCATTTATTTTTCCTTTTAAAAACATTCTGGCTTGTTAAGGAAGCCAAAGATCAAATAATACTCACGACGGCAGAAAGGTCATTGTAACCGATTATGTAAAAAAACATTCCTTTTTGTCATTTAGTAAAATGCCTCGTATAAAAATATTCTCTTTGAATTAAATGAAAATTCAAACGTGTTTATACAACATGAAATTTAAAATCGTGTATTAAAAAAATATGCCTCAATGAAAGGAGATTGAGACGAAGTCCCTTACATGATGTCTGACTTGACTCGATCGGTCTTTAATCTCATGAAAAATAATCTAAAGATAATTTCTACTTGCTTAAGAACATTTTTCTTGTTTATAATTCATTTTATATGAATTATTACCATATTTTTAATATTATGTAATCATTTACGTTTATAACGTTCATTTTCTCAATATTTGGTACTATAGTCAAAAAATGAACACCTTATATTTACAAGTTGCCAATGTGATCAATATTCCATTATATCCAGAATTAAAGTCATCATTTAGATATCCTATATATATTATATATCCAGTATATAAATATATATAATTGTACATATCATTTGGATGTAAGAAATGAAATGCACTGTTCGTAGAGACGATAACTCGTACGTACGCATGAATGCTAATTTCATTTCTATTTATTAATTAAATGGAATTAAAACACAATGATGAATAGGTATATTATAATTCCAGTATAACTTAATATATAATATCATTAACTCCATCTTTTATACGTCCCACATATGGAATTAATGATTCATATCACTTTGAGGGGGCGGTAGTCTACACTTCCTCAAATGAAATTATCGTGTTTACACATAATGGAAACCATAAAGGTATTCTAAAAAAATACAGAAGAATAAATAAAACATAAACATAATATATATCATAGATAAATATAGTTTCATCTTAATGGCCACCATGAGAGGCGGTAGGACATAATCGAACAATAATCATTTCGTGAGGCGTTAGATTGCCATCCACAGAAACCTTAGGTTCTTCACCCATTAGATGGAGGTGTGTGTAAGTGTAATTCGAATCATTCTCATAAAAACATATTATTATATTGATTATATTGGTGTTTTTCTAAAATATTTGAATAGAAAGAGTTTAGTGGTTGGAGAAGTAAAAGAAAAGAAAATAATTTAAGAGAAATTATTACCTTTAATTTTGGTAACTCCCTTTGGTTTGAACCTAAAGGACATATTGAAGTGCCTTATGCCTAAGATAAGGCATCTAGGTGAAAGAGAGGAATGTAGGGAGCGTAATTGGAAAATTTTGGATGATCCTAAAGGCTTGAGATATGTGAGTAATCGGTTAGAAATGAGGTCTTTTTATAAGGGGGTAGGGGTCTTTAGGAAAGTGTGAAAATATTATTTTATTATAAACCTATATACGGTTTCAAAAGGTCAAAAAATCATTAGAGTCGAAGATAACATGACTCATTGTCAAAATAAAAGCATTATATAATAATTGGATAGGTTTTGTATGTTATTAAAATATTTATAATCTTATTTATTTAAATCTTTTATTAATGAGGTAAATACTAAAACACTATTGTTTCATAGAAAATTTAATTTATGTGATGTCTAAAAATTATAAGAAAAATACTATCATGTATTTAATCTTTTGAGCATTCTTAATAAATATTTATAGTCTAAAATATGACTTATATAACATCATATAAAAATTAATTTACAAAAAACATTTTGTTTATATCATTTATTCCTTTACATTAAATTAATAATTCAAAAGTGTCATTATCATTCATATGTGGCTCCATGGGGTCCCAAAATCGACCCAAGGATGTACATGGTCCTCCATTATTCAAACAATAAGGTTAGGACAAATGTTAACATAATTTTCAATTATTAAAATATTTTTTTTACCTTGAATTACCCTATTTACCTTTAAATGTGGTAAATAAAAGTCAAAAGTTAATATTCACCAAAAATTATTTTCATTTTATTGAACCATATTTTACTAAATAATAACAACCATGTATATTGGATTTTTAAAATTAAATTCAGAGAAGAGGTAAAATTTCATTTAAATGAAAAATCTAGTTTTTTTAACTACTACACAGTTGTTTCACTATTCATCAAAAATTGATGTTTTTCAAAAAAATACCTAAAATTAAGCATAAGATATATTTGATATTCTGAATTAAAAAATTATGTTCATTTTTCAAAATTCAAAACATAATAGTTTTATTTATTAATTTTAAAATTAATTCCCGTTGATAAAAGAAATTGCATGTTTTTAAGAAACAGTAACTATTAAAAGATTGACACTTGTTTATTTCCAATTTCATTGTGAAATTAATTCCAATGACAAAAATTGGATTAAATGGTAAAAATATATTTTAATTACACTTTAAAACCAATTAAAAACATAATGTAACCATATAAATAAATCGTATTATTACATAGTTATGAATTAAAATACAATTTTCTCACTATTCAATAAAAATGAACTTTTTCGGAAAAAATACAAATATTTACACAATGTAAATTTTGATGACCCCATTCTTAATAAGGCTTTTATTTGTTGATATAGAATGTATTAAATTTACCAAAACTATATTAAATGAGGGTTCTCTATTAAAAGGTGATAAATCGGCCTTTTAAAGTAAATTATTCTTAAAATTATATTCATTCACATTTTAAGCCACTAACTTCTTATTAGATAAATGTAAATACATTTAACAATAATGTATAATAATATTGTAGTTAGTTTTTTCATTCTCACCAATAAAAAATCATGGAGTTAACTACCATTTAAAATTATTATATTGTATTATTAGTGTGCAAAATAAGAAACCTGTTGTTGCGTATCGGGTATGCTATCGAACATTGACACCCCTTTAAATTAAAATTAATATTTAATTCACAAATATTAATAATTATAAAATATTTCTTATTATTTATTTACCTGGGATGCTATAGGATGTACCTATATCCCATTTTAGATCTGGCCCTTCAACTTGTTTCTCATAATTTTCTCCTAAGATATAAATCTTTACCCAATTCATTAGGAGGAGATATATGTCCCAACCATATAATAATTAAATAACATATCCATGTATCATAAGATCATAAAAATCATATAATATCCCATGAAATGAAATAGTTTCCTAAATTATGTAATCGTATCATAACCTGAGGTAAAAAAACAAGCATCAAAATCATTTCATTAAAGAAATACATGTGAAATGAATTAGGTTACATACACATATGACTAATGAAAGGGAAATGTGTTTCATAAACATCATTCCATAAAAATATAAACCATTACATATAGAATATTAATTGTGTTCCTTGATCATTTCTCTAGTAAAGCATAAATTATATCACAATCTATCATCATATTTGCGGAAGGATTTTGAATGATCACTTGATACCTTTCTTACCAAAAATATCCTTTCATGGAAAATAATTTTTGTAAAACCATTTTAAAACCCTTTTCTTATAAAATATATATTCCACTACAACAAACTATTTTTAAAACATCGTTCATTTGGGAGTCCATTTTCTATTAAAGTAACATTGAAAACCTATCATGGAAGTATGGAAAAATATTTTGAAAACCAATTTCATTGAAAATACATTGAAATCTATAAAATATGGATTGAAATAATTTTGAAAACACAATTATAGAAAATTTTATGAAAACAGATAAAGAAATCCGGAAATCATTGAAAATAATTTCTTTGAAAATAACCATTTGAAATCATATAATAGAAGATTTGAAAAAATTAAAACACTTTTTAAACATTAAATATTATCAAAAAACAGTTTCTCTGAAACACAGATTAAATTATACATATTTCCAAAATATGAAGATAATATTTTCAATAAAATGAATTATCATGAAACTTATAGATCAATATCAAAGTATAATTTTTTCTAGAATTAAAGGTATGTTTGTACATGATGATCATTCTTTTTTCACCTTAAATGATTAAAAATGTGCATTGATTAGAAAATTACAATAATATAACATTTACGTTTTTTTATTAATATAAAACATTGGAAAAATTATTTTAAACATAAAATGATAGTATTTAAAAAAAATTAAAAACCTTCTTAGAAAACACAGTTTAAAACGAATACAGATTTCGGATTAATCGGAGAAATAATTTGAAATTTTCATGATAATATTTTCATCATTATATTAAGTAATAATGAATATAAAATTACAGTAATATAGTAAGATATACATTATAAATAATTTATAATAAAATTTATTAATTCTATTGAAAGATGATTCATATTATTTCATCAATGGAAGCATAATCATAAACAATCTTGATAAATAGTGAGATTGTAGAAATATGTTGTTACCACATTGGTAACATTAAAACATAATCATCACGAAATAATAAAATTAAATTATGGATAAAAAATCATTAATAACAAAGATGATTCATGTTATAAAATTTCAAGGGAAGTATGTACACCCCATAGAAAATTATAGGTGCACAACATGGCATGTTTCTCAAAGAAGGAAAATTTAGAATAAATTACATTACTGGTTTTATACCATTGAAACATGAATACCTAGAAACAAATATCAAATAATTGATGTTTAAATATCCCTAAAATTAATTTTACTAATCATATAATATATTCATGGTTTGTATATACCCTACATTAATCAAATTATGGGTGGATATATCATGTATCTCCCGGAACCAAAATCTGAGAATAAACTCCCCAAACTTAAGTCCTGATTTTCATTGTACATGTTCAAACCTTATACATAACAATATAATAATATTATTATTATAAATGAAACCCATATAAATATATCATTTACCATATATTAATTTTTATGAATTTATAATACTCATTTATTTACAACTCAATGTTATTGTTACGTTTCAGGTAATATCCACTTTATTTTTTCAAGATGTTTTGACATGTTAATCTTGATGTTATTTCATATTTTAGGATTTACATATTGATGAAATGTGAAACATGTAATAAATATCTTATATATTCAATATATATTTATTTGTAATAATCTATTTAATATGTAATTATGAAGTGGACTACACCATTCTTTGAGATGGTAGGTCATACGTGCACATGAACACTGTTTCCATTTTGTTTTCATATTGAAATAAAGAACATTGATTTAATATAGTTATATATATATATATAAATAATTAAATTATCATTATTATTTCATATATATCATAAAATTTATCTAAAATAATCCTAAACATTCCATCTATGGTTTGAATGAATCACGTAGCATTGAGGAGGTGGTAGTCCACACTTCCAATTACAATATTATCGTACTTACAAAGATGGATACAATGGAGGTAATTGTTATTTAATAATTATATAAGAATAAATAAATCAATAATATCATATATATCATATATAAATAGTGAACATAATAATTCCCCCACTTCATAACTAGTAATGGAAAAAAGAACATCATATTTTCACGAGGCTATAGTTCACTGAACACCAGAATGGTATATTTGTTACCAATTATATGGATGTGTGTATAAATGATGTTTTAACCTTTATAATAAAAACAACTCGGTATATTAAGATAGTGATTTTATTATATAATAATGAGATTATTTGATATGAGGGGGTGGGTAATGAAAAAAATAATTGAGCTTGAGAAAGGATATAACCTTTTCTATGGGTAACTCCTACTATTTTTCACCAAATGGATTGTTTGGATGGATTTATTCCAAAAGTGGGTATTTTAGGATATATTTATGTATTTATGGTTATTATTTAATATTTATTTAGATATAAAAAGGTATTTATATCTGTGAATAATTGGTAGGGATAAGTTCCTTTATATAGCGGAGGAGGAGTGGCGTTCTTGTACATGTTTTTCATGGAAATTCCACCCACATTTTTCCCATGTAATGTGGCTCCAATAATACTCCTGATTTGAGAAAATATGGGATAAGAAATAAATATGAATCGAAAATAAATTTTTGAAATATTTATAGACAATTTTTCCCCCAGGATTTAGTTTAATTCCTTTCTAAAGTTAATTTTTCTCTTAATCTCCATAACTAATTTTAATCACTTTTACTAATATTATTTGATAAAAACTATATAAACATTATTATAAATCTATATTAATATTATTCCATATATTGAATTCATATTTGTAAATTACAATCAAATAATTTTTATAAATAAATATAAAATTAATTCCACGGACGGGATGAAAATACAGGTATTTAATGTGAAATTGTATGAATGTTTGAACTATTTTCATATCCAATTTCAATGTAAAATTGCTTAAAATCGAATAAGTAGTCTTAATATATGTATTATTGATTCAATTATACAATAAAAATAACATGAAACATAATTTAACAATATAAATAATTTATATTAAAAATCTAGTTTGAATTCAAATTCCTTATTTTTCGTTTTTCATCGAAAAAATGAAACTTATTATAAAATATGAAAAATTTACTGAATTTAAATTTTTATATTCCTATTTGAAAAATTAATTTTACTATTTCTAATGTGAATTAAAAAATTATCAAAACATGATTTTTAGAATGGGTTATCTATTAAAATGTAGTAAAATTACCTTTTAGAAAAATACATCTTCTTATTCCTACATTTGTATTTATTATTATCTTATAAAAATAAAATATTTTGGATGAGTATGGAAATAATTAATGAATATATTTTTTATAAATTTTATTTTAAACATTTATCAAATGTTGTTTTATTTTTTTACTCAGATAAAATTTTGTGTGTACATATAAAAATAGTTTCCCTTTAAAAGTCATTTATTTATTTTCAAATGGTTCATACAGTCACCTATACTAGTTGATATCCAAAGGATTCATTTATTTACATTTCAAAATAATATTTTTAAAATTTGGTTAATTTTATTCATAGAATCCATTCCAATGGTTAGGTGGTAGCTATAAAATTATTTTAATATTATTATTAATATTATATTATAGTGTAGAAAAACTCAAACATGTGTGTAATTCAATATATCGATATGAATCAATTTTTTGGTGTGATACATAATAAAAATAGTGTTGTGTTTGCATCAAGATAAAATAATTGTAGTGTGTAGTGAAATCTTGACTTGGTGTTGCATATAAAGCAATCCACACAAAGTGATTTCTTATAGAAATGTAATATTCATTGTTTTGTAAAGGGAAAAAATATTAAAAGATTAGATATGTTTGAAATAATAATTCACAAAACCTCTGGTTTTAACATTATTGCATCATGGAAATAATTATATTTATGAGTGGTAGCTAATGTAATCATTCCATGATGTCTAATTCTAGGTTAACTATTAATATCATGTCCAATATGAAAATCCCATTATGGTTTCATGGCTAGGAAACATGGGTTTTCATGATGATGGATTATATATATATGTTTTACAAAAAAAATCACACTCTTACGTACTATGTTCTGTCCTTTAATAAATACATAATTCATCTCTTATTTATGGATATTCTTTTATTATTCCCAATTTGGTTTTTAGATAACTAGTCTTCTTGATATTCTTTTATTATTTTTGGAGCAACCTATTAGTTATGTATATACTCACCCCATTATGGAATTATTTTCCCACGCAAGCGATGTCATATGAAAATTATAGATGTTTCAGTGACAATATTGGTGGAAATAATGTTTTCTGATCGCTCTATTAACTAATGGTATTTTTAGATGATTTATGTTTGGAATAGAGCTAGTTCATATTCGGGAAATATTTTCCTTAGCACATTTGGATATTTTCTCAATTGGGTTATTTGGAACATATCTTACACACATTATTATTAGTTATATATTTTTTTATCAATTTTAATCTTTATCATTTTTCATAATTATTTTATATTTCAGTACGTTTTATTGGAATATTCTACAAAATATACATACTCAATGACAGTTATAATACCACAACCTATAGAAGGATGGATTGGGGTGTCACACTTGACATACCATTACACTGGAGGTATCTATGTGGGTTAAGTCATGCCATAGTTTTATGAATGTCTATTTATTATAGGAATTTAGTTTGGAGTAACATGTTTGATGCTTATTGGTTACAACAATTAAGGAAACCGTGTTAAAGTGTCTCGAGTTTGGCTTTCATTCCATGGAACCCATTGTTGGTTTGATGATCGATGTATCTATTCTTAGAAAAATAATAACCATCTAGTAAAATAAAATCTCTTAGGACCCAATTAATTGGAAAAAAATAATATTATTATGTATAATCTAGGGTTTGGAAATTTATTTCCAAGTCCTTCATGAGTGAGTTCCCTAAATGTGATTTTTTGATCCTGGTCCATCTTGTTAAATTCCATAATGATTCCATGATAATATCCAATTGAGCTCTTGAGTATGGGACATCATGTGCCCATTCTCAGATAAGGTTAGGATACTCATATGTGTCGTTTATTAAATGAGTTTTAGTAATACAGACTTATCTAGTTAATAGGTTCTCCTGATCATTAGGAGGATAAGGATGGTCTTGATTAAGTGGTTTATGTAATCCTATTTGTATGATTCATATTGATCAGAAGGTAGTATAAGAGTCCCATAATATATATGGTGAGACATTAAACTTGTGGACATTGACCATCTAGAGCCATGATGAGATGAATTTCATGTTTATTTATTTTGAGAAGATTTTACACGTGGAGTATTACATGGAATAATTGAGGTCTGTTAATATAAACGACCATATAAAATTAATGTAGTTCAAAATGTTAGATGTTCAATATAACTTACAATTTATTTACCATGTGAGATAATCTATCAACACGGACCATGATGGATTCTTGAAGGAATTAATGATTGTGAATATCCCCTATATATCCTTCTAATTTTTCATTTTCTCTTATGTATCCCAATTTTTTTTTGGTTTTTGGAGTGGACTATAGAGATGGAGAGAATATTACAAAATGGAAATAATATTTTACATTCTATTGGAGGTCATATTGGATTTATTTCACTTTTTATTGTTACCTATATAAAATAATTTGGTTAAAAACAAAGGTTATATGTGTATGTGAACTTTTATATTGGATAAGTTGATACTCTAGAGTCATGTAGATGATTCAGTCATTTAGGGGATAGTATTTGTTTTTATAATATATGACAAGGTACAATAGTGCTTTACCTCCCAAAACTTCATCCAGTTTATGGAATTCAGGTAGTATATAATATATAAATTTATAGCTCTATACATAATTACGTTAATCATAGAGGTATACATAGTGGTCCCCTTGTAACAATATTTAATTGAGGGTTTTGTAGTGCACAAAGCGATGATCTAGAGGATGATGAGACTACAATCCTATTTCACTAACACCACCCCATGCAACCCTCAATATGATAAATGGTCTAGTGGTCAGGGAGGTGTGTGGTTATAAATGATGGAGGAATATGACCGAGAAGTGCTCAAAATGGTCCATGGTTTTTTTCTCTACAATACAATAACACTTGTACCCTTAGATATTGGTGTTATCATTTCTATTTATGTTTAATCTGTATTTTTATAGGAATAAACTAATGATGTCCCTAATCCAACCAATTATTCTAGAGACTTTTAATCTATGTGATCTCATATTGAACCACATCTTCTAATGTTGTGATATTATGATTTGGGGAGGGATATATTCGTGGGACCACATAGTATATGTAATAAATCACTGCGTCATCATCCTTTGTATGGATAGGTTATCCATAGTTCAAAAAAAGATAGAATGATACAATTAATGAGTTATGAACTTCAGGTATGAGGGAATAATATTTTCATTCACATGTTAGAGGGATATTCAGTTGAGAAAATTATGGCCTATCCATGATAGTTTACATCTAATCGATCATCAGAAAGAGAGTTTATCCTATGTACATAAAAATCCTCATCTAATTATCATCCAAATGTTATTTTGGAGTACATGGATATTTTAATGATCATTTTACAAGGTTTATAGCTCATTAAGATGTCACATTTAACATTTACATATAATTTATAATAGCTCTAATATTATTTTTATCTAATCATATAGACCTTAATAATATCAATTAGGTGAAGGAATTGTTAGGGGTCCTATGGATAAGGATTCATTAGACATAGTGTGTACCCTGGGAATTTAGTGGGATATTCACTATAATGGAAAATAGGATCTTGATGATTTCTGTTAGTTTTCATCACCTAGATCTACTGAAAGTCCAGAACATGTCCCATATATACATGATTGATGATGTCTTTCACAAGTTGAAGGGAGTAAAATATTTTTTAAAATCAATATTATGTATCACTACTATATGATTCTAATATATAGTGTGGATATTATAAAGATGGTATTTGGATTCATCTAAAGACAATACTAGTTCTTGGTTATTCAATTTGATTTGATGGGGTCAAAGAAAGGTCCATGGCCCTTATGAACCAGGTTTTTTTAGTTCATGGAATAGTTCATACATTTTTTAATTGATGGAATCTCTATATATTCTGTATTGGGGGAAATCATATTGTTCATCTATGTATTTTATTGTATTTTCATTGGAAGAACCAATAATATATAAATATCTATAAATGAATGTACTTGATTCCAGAGTTACTTTTCATAGGGAATATCATCTCATAGTGTGGAGTTTCTATGGATACAATAAAGATTAAGGTAGTTCTAACTTATGATTCACCCAAGAGTATAATCAAGGCGCAGTCTTTTCTTTTTTTAGTGCATCATTGCCTGATATTTATGATATATGTTTCTTTGATTGTAGTTCCCCTTGCATTCCATTACATGAATGGGTAAGCCATTTATTTATTCTAATACATGATAGGGAGAATTCTAGAAGAGGATAAAATGTTAAATGAGAGATAAATTACTAAGGATTATCAATGAGGTATATGAGTATGTATTTTTTGTGATACCACTAGAGATAGGCTTAGTTGTGTGCTGATGAAGCAGTAAGCAGTGTATTTCTACAAGTTAGGATAGTTGAGTCCTCAATAGAAGAACAATGTAACCATTAAATTAGAGTTGTTTGCAGTATTGTTCACCATAAATAACTCTAGGGACTACCTTCATGATGAGGAGTTTGTATTCTATACTGGACATAGTAGTTTTTGTAAAAATTTAATTAACGGTATCATATCCTCTGGTAGAAATTTTTGATAGAATTCCTTAAATAATTTGAATCCATAATTATATATACTGTATGAAAAGATAATGTGTTCGATCAATATATTAGAAGGATGCCATGTAATTAGTTTTTTGGGAGTTTTTTTGTATTCAGCCTCATTATATCTATTTTTAGATGAATAGGTAGATGTTTCTTATTATAAATGAGTGGTGGTGGCCGCTTAACTACATTAGTGTAGCAGCTTGGCTGATATTCAAGACATTGATAAAGAGTATTTATGGGAAAATATATAATTTAGTGATACATCATGTAGATATTATGAATTTCGGAACTCAAAACCCACATCTGAGGGGGGACAGTGGTTCTTATGACACTATTCGAGGAGGTGATGAGGGAGTTACAAAATTCACCATTGGGGGTACATCACGGAGTGATAAAGATGTATTAATTCCTTGAATATCATTTATGATTGGAATGTACGGAAAGGTCTGTTTTTGATTTTATCTCATGGTGCCTCATCTCTTAATAGGTTAAGGTAGAGCACTAGGTCCATGTAGTTTTGGCATAACCCCATTTTACTAATTGATCCTAAGGGGGAAAATATACCTTCTTAAAAATTAAAATAGAATAAAAAAATTAAATTATTATATTCATTTATAGTGTTTAGCAACATGTTAAATTTAAATATAGCATATTAAAACATGGAAAATAATCATTTGAGATTTTTAGATGAAATAAAATAATGAACCCATGATTTTTATAGTAGTTCATATTGAATGATCTAATATCTAATCTTCAATCCATAATACATAGAGAGAGTAATAGTACTACATTGAAACCTAAATTTCTAATGCCAAAGACATCATATTACAAAAACTACCTTTTTCTCATCTAGATGAACATCCAAGACTCTATACCCTTCCATTAAATTGACCAATGGACAATCCATAAACCATTAATTTTATTTGGATGTCCAAACAAAAGGATATGCCATTTTTTAGAGGTATAACAAACAAAAAATGTGTTTATATAATGGAAATAATAAACCAATTATTACACCATAATCATAAAATATAATTAAATGAATATTTGAAAATAAGAATAAAAAAAATAGATAAAAATGTTAATATTTGATGCAGTTATAAGAAGATTTGATCACATTAGTTGTGGTCGATCAAAAATTAATGTTCTCTTATGATCACAATAGGATTGGAAGTCCAAATATCACATTTTTTAAATCATAAATTATTTCCAAAAAATGTTCAATCTCTTACACATACTCACTCTCCCAAATAATCTATTTGTGTCGTGTGAAATATATATGAATATCTATGATGTGTTGTGTTTTTATTGAGTTCTCTAGGTCATTATCCATTGAAAATTTCCTTATTCATTAACTCTATGTTTTTATTTAACACTTATTCTTTCAATGTAGCAAAATAATACATTTCATTGTTTAGAGATAATAAAAACATTGAAGTATATCATTACTTATTGTAGAAATACTTTCCTATTTATGAAACATTGTTCCCCAAAAAATTCTTAATTATAAAAAATCAAAAAAAAAATTAATATCATCATTAGAAATTATATATATTTTACAAATTAATAAATAATTAAAATAATTAAATTATTCCTATGGTAAATAAAAATATCAAAATATTAGAATAAAATTATCAAAATTCCCATAAAATTATAAATTAATTTTTTGTAAACATAAATTATATATTATAGTGTAAACATAATTTTTTTTAAGAATATTATTATATCCTTTTATAAATTTTATTTTGAGTTGTTTATATAAGATCATGTATTTTGGGTGATCATGAATTAATATTTCTGTTAACATGAATTATGTATATGTAAATATGAGGTGAAAACTCTCAATTCATATGAAATTTAAAAAATTAGGTCATATAACATTAGAAACTCATTCTTTGTGACATTCAAATAAATTTTTTATAACTTTAAAACTCATTAATTATGAATTTAATTGAAATTATATAACATAAAATGATATAATATAAAATCTACAGATTCCATATTACATTTGATGATGTTATATGACTCATAGAATATTTATTCTCACATTGTAAAATCATATGCCTTTTTCAATTATTATAAAATCAAAAAATTAAAATCATAAGAAATTAAGATAATTTCAGATTTATTTAAAAACAATTAATTATAGAAATGATTATTTAAGTAAAAAATTCAAAAAAAACTATTAAAATCACTATGACTAATGAACCCTTTAAAAATTATTATCGACAATCACATATAGAATAAAAATAATGTAATTTTAAAATGATGTGAGAAATTAAAATTATCATATTTAAATATATGAGGAAATTATAATATTAATAAAACAAATCAAACATGATTTTATGACCCATGTAATTTTTCATAAATGTATCAACAATAAAAATTTACTAATAATTTATCCCATTTTTAAACTCTTAGAAACAAAATTATTAAACAATTAAAAACCATAATATAACTTATATAGCAAACCAAATTTAAAATTCCACTAATGTTATGAATAAATAATCTTAGAACTATTTTAATGTGGATAGAAAAATTGTTCAATATGAAAAATGTGTTCATTCATATATATTTTATCAGAAAATATAAATCAAAAACAAATAACCAAAAAATTAAAATAAAATAAATAATCCACCTAATCATAAGTATAATAATTATACCATATTATAATTTCAAAGAAAAAAATGAACATCAATTCATCAAATCTATTTATGAAAATAGGCTCATACCAATTTGTACAACATATCTGTTAGAACAATAAAATAGTAGAAAAAATTTGACATACTAACTATTCAATATATGTATTCATCATCCCTAGTTCATATTATATTTTTTAATACATCACAAAATCATTCGGTTTATTAAATATGTCATTAAGATGATTATAATTTGAAAACAATTCTAAAATCATATCCCCTTTATTAACATGATCTCTTCTTTATGTGTTAGGGAAAACCTACTTTTTATTATCGAAAATCCAAATTTTTAAAAAGGGTAAAAAGGTAACCCTATAATGACCCAAATATAATAGTGGCATAAATGTTCATTAAAATTTTATGTCCTAAAGATCCATGATGTGAAATAAAAATCATGGATACTTTGATATTGAAATATTATAAGTATTATCAGAAAATATTTTCATGTAATTAAAATTAAAATTGAAATAAAACATGGTTTGTTTCATACAATTATTTTGAGAACAAAAATTATGAATAAGAGTATACCTATCTTCAAATGTTGATAATGATATTGATAATTTTTTTAATAAAAAGTTAAATTATCACTTTTACCATGTAAATGATTGATACTGAATAATAATTTTCCATCGAGCATGTTTCCCCTAAAATATAAATTAAATTAAGATAAAACGTTAAAACAATTATGATAAGAGTAAAATAAATTAGTATTTATAGTTATTTTAACTTATATAATTATTATTTTAATATAGTTTAAATTTATTTCCGTAGGATTATATTTTAATCTTCAAAACATTTAAATTAAAAAGACTATATCATTTTTAAAAATAATTCAACTAAATTATCCATCCAATCATTTTGCTAAATAGTTTTTTACCCCTGAAATTTATATATTATCCTAAATATAATATTGAATTTATATCCATTAGTGTTCCCATACATTTACAAAAATTATGATTAAACCTCTTAACATTTTCTTGGGTTTATTTATATTGATTTAAAAAAATTCAAATTTATTAGTAAATATTGACAACCTAAGAAAAATTTTAGTTCACTCATTAAAATAATATAAAATTCATATTCCATCATCTCTAAAAATAACTTCTATAAGAAAAAACAATATTATCTATATTTTTTATAATTAAAATATTATTATATAATTATCTGATGAAAAAAATTGGGTCAATTTTTCATTAATTAAATTACTATTGAAAAAAAACAAAGTTACATTATCATAAAAAGTAATGATAGATTTATTTAGAACATAAATATACATTAATATTTTAAAAAACAATATCAATTTTTTTTATTTTCAAATCCATGTGCCTGATTAAAAAACCCCTCTTAAAAATTATTCCTTGTAAAAATTTAATTTTAAGATCCATTTGAATTAATTTAAAACATTGGAAACATTGAATAGATTAATAAATTATAATATATTCTATCTAAGAAACTAGTGATAATTAATCTTCATAATCAACACATATTTCCTTATAAATTCATTAGGAAACTAAATTAGCTTTATTCTTACCCATATTACCAGTTCTAGCATATGAAACCCAATAAATACATTTTATTCCTTTAATATGTGTCTTATTAAGCAGATCCTCTTGATTTGAAAAATTATTTATCAGATATTAATTTTTTTCATCATTATTATATGTAATACAGTTTTAATCATACAGTAATTCATCAATATTATTATCCTTAAAATTAAAAAAAAGTAGAGTGCTCAAATATTTAATGCATATTTTCTAGTTTGAATCTATTATTAAAATTTCTAATAATGTTTTCAAACATGATTATATTTAAGACTCCTCGAGCCTCTATAATAAAATTACGAAGTTATATTATACCTTATAATATATAAATTATCTGGTTGATGTTCACCTTCACTAAAGATAAACTTTATACATTCTTTATCCACTTTTCGAAAATAAAAAATTTTTCTTAGAATTTTATTTTCATCCAAAATATCATCAATAGATTCATATAATTATTCCTTTATCACATAATTAATCAAATATATCAATAATATAATCATTTTTTTTTGAAAAAACCATTTAAACAAATAATATAAAATATCTGCACTTGGTTTCAAATCCACTAAATAATTATTATGGCTATTTATTTAGATTTTGTCCATATATATTTTATTTTAAATATTAATATTTATTGTAAAAATTTTATTCCCATAATATATTGTAAATTTTAATTCGTTTAGAATTTTTCAATTCATTTCATAAAAAAACTCAAATATATAAAACAACAATTTATTTTTGTGATCTATGAGCATAAATACTATATAAATATACATTATCCTTTAAGGATTTAATATATTTCAGATTAAAAAATCACATCATATATAAATTCATTGAGATATTACTGATTAAAATTTGGGATTTTAAAATAATTCTAAAAAAGATACAAACCTGGTTTCATTTTCAATTTAAAGGGTTAAGAAATAAGCATAGGTGAATCTACTATTGTCATAAAAAATTATATTCATATTTATTCTAACCTAAACTAGTATTCAGTAAATTATTAACGAAATAAATATTGAATAGTTCAATTGGTTGGTATTTTTAAACATCATTAATAGCCATAAAACAATCTTTATAATTATAACTATTTAAACATGAATCCTAAACAAAAAAGACTTACATTACATAATTTAATGTAAATCCAAAATCTATCTATGATTTTAAAATTTATAGATTAGCCAACCATTTTAATAACCAATACATTAATTCAATAAAATAATCATTGTTTCTATATAATGTAAATGATTAAGATTCAATTTATTTATTTTAATAACATTAATACAGTAAATATTTTATTTCCTATTTAAATAAATGGAAATAATTTCATTATTAAAACATAAACATTTATTATTCTGAAATATGACATTCATTCTATCATTAGAGAATATTGATATAAATATAAACCTGTGTTTTAATCTTTAAACAATAAGTATTTTGAATTTATAATATTTTAAGATAATCCTAACTCACCATTACCTTAGATACTTCAATTAATGCTTTTGTAGAAAATAAAAAATGCACCATCACATGAAATAAAATGTAAAATGAGGAAAATAGCATCATTCATGTGTATGGAATCATCATTATCCATGTTCCATGATTACATTAAAATATTTTGATATAATTACTAAAATAAATCATATCTAGCATTTTTGGTACTAATGTCATCTTTGGTCGAGTATGATTGTTTGTATAACTCTTATACTCCCAAAAAAACATGAAACATTACATTTTAGGAAGTTTAAAAGATATGTTTTTTGAAATAAATGTTTTGGTGTGAGAAAAAAAAATACTATTAAATTATTAATTACTACTCATTTAGAATAATTCCAATGCATTATATACATAAACCATGCAAAAATTGAAATACTACCTACTGAAATTTTTATAAATAAGGTGTTATTAATCCCTGATAATGGTATATTTGTCCAAAACTACTTCTATATTAGTCTTTATTAATTTTTAATATATTCTTATCAAATACTTCATTAACCTAAAAAATAGATAGATTTTATTTTAAACTTATAATTTCATTTTTAGTATCTCATCCAATTTTTAGAAGCTATTAAATCCTCACATACATTCTCATTCAAACAGGAATATGTATTTCATATAATGTTAATCATGTGTTTGAGCTTCTCATATACTTTTTTAATTTTATTCATATCATCCAATAATTTATAAAATTTAATTTTTATAGTCATTAGTTTTAGAATGAAAATATTTTGTGTTTGCATTCCCATATTTATGTTTCTATTTCTATAATATGATTTTTATTACATCCAAAATAAAAAAAATTATTAATTAATTATTTTAAAAAATCCATTTTTTCATTTTAATTTTTTAGGTTTCTTGTTTCCATTAATCAATTTCATATTTTTTCCCTTCATGATCTATATAACTCTTTGTAATTATCATAACAAATATCTACAATTTTTTATTATGTTTCTATAGTTCATTAACAATGTAATTTTAAAAAATTGAATCATATCATGTAATAAAATTAGAATCTATGATAATTTCACCATTAGAAACTGGATTAAATCCTAAATTATCATGTTTTAGGAATTTTGTAAAAGGTCTATCAGGCACCATAGAACATGTATCCATCAAAACTATGTTATCAGTGTCCGTATCTAATCTAGAATTATTGATTGGTTCAGAATCATTACAATAACCCCATTAATTATAAGGGGACCTATTCTCCTTAAATATGATTCTTTTCTTCCATTAAATTCTTTATATTAATGCATTCTGAATTAATGTATCACTTTTTCATGAACTCAAATCATATTAGATCTGAACCAACATTATTCATAATAGAGTTACATTTTTTTCATTCCTTTTTTTATTCATCATAAATTTCGTCATATACACAATATAATTTTAAACAAAGTTGTAAAATATTTATGTCATGTGTGAAATTTATTCCGTGATACACCCTGAAGATTCAAATTCATAATACTTATATGAATTCATTTTATTTTATTTTAAGTTAATGCCATTATTTTAGAATTTTTGCCATTGAATATAATCTTGAACTCCCACTAATACTATATAAAAGAATAGATGTGTTCATCCACTTTATACCCCCATTAAATTTCATACACATAGATCTAACCATTCATTACATTACACTATTTTCTAGTGGTATCAACACCCTTTAGAAAATGCAATTTTTTATAGTTCCCCTCTTAGTGAACTCATCTCATTGATCATGATTTTGTATCTATGAAATATCTAGTTCATGGATCCATCTTCCACCAATATAATGTCTTGGATGTCCACATGTAGTATTCCCAAATAAGTTCATTTATGAATTTCTAGACAATAATGAGTTACTTAATGTATCCTCCTTTTGTATAGAGTTTTCATACATGTGGATACATGGTTAAATTATTCATTCCCTATATCACAGTAAAATATATTAATGAATTTGTAATTAAAAACAAACATTACTAGACCATTAAATATAGATGAAACTATATCATTACATGGGAACATATATGGTTTCATAGTAATCTCCCACTAATAAATATCCTATTTATTCTGATATTCATCCATTCTAGAATGTTAATAACTATAATTTTTTCAATCATGGTATATCTTCTTTTGTCATGTAAAACCATTATTTCTGTATATTCTCTACTTCATAAAATTAATCATTTCCCAAAAACTATTAGGTTTAATAAAAAGTTAATATAATGAAAACTTATATGAGCTAAACATTACTTATATGCATATTTCGTTAACAATATTTTTTTACCTAGTGTAATAATTATAGTGAGTATATAACAGTGTAATAGACCTTACTAAAAATTTATATTACCTATAAAATCAATTTATAATATTTAATTATATATTTAAAATGAAAATGTGAATTTGAATATAACTGTATAAATCATATAGAATTACAAATAGAAACATTTAGTGAAAAACAATACCATGGGATTATTATACTAATTCATATAAAATGATCTATCATCAAATATGTAATCCTTTCAACTCATTCAGAGGAATGTTACTCATTAGAACACTCACTTTTAAAAGGAAGTGATATCATTTAATAGAGACAAATAGTTTTATCACATTGGTGTGATTCCCAAACTATACATCCTACCTCTCTATGAAAAAATGAACCTCTAAAAAATTCCTCTATTTTTTTGGGATCCCAACCAGGGATGTGCTTTTTTTGCAGGTTTAATCATTTAAAAAAATGTTTTTGATTTGTAAAGGTATAATTTTATTATTATAAAATAAATAGAAAATATACATTACTATAATATTGAAAATTAGAATAAAAAATTAACACCATAATGTGGAAGATGATTTATATTAATTTATTTATTATCAAAACTCTATAAATGAATCAATCATTAATGTTATCTTTTTAGCACAATAGGAATTGAAGTCACAGTAGTATTTCCTTCACTTCAAATATAATTTCTCATAATTTTTCCCTCTTTCACATCATCTCTATCTTGATAATCCATCTGGGTCGTGTGTGATTAACATGATGATCAATGATCAGTTTTATTATAATCCATTTCTCATGCTCACATTATAATGGAAATTCCCCTCTTTATAAACTCCAAAATAATATTTTCCGTGGGGTATTATTGTAGAAATAGTCACAAATTCTCATTGTTAATGATAAATAGAGAATTGAATAATATAATTACAAAATATGGAAATATAATGAATAGTATGAAACCTATTCTGACATTATACATTTTTTAAACAAATAAAAATCACTTTGAATAAATTTGTTTCATATTATATATATTTTAAAAAAAATTTGAAAATGTTAAGACAATATATATAACTGTGTAGTGAATAAAAATATCAAAATTTTATCAAAATTGTGTATCAAAATTTAATTAAAATTTCAATGTAAATTTTTCTGAAAATATCAATATGATATTTTAATGAACATCATATTATTTCACTACATAAACAATATTTTATAACATTTTATTAAAAATGTCTTCTATCAGAATAATTTTATTATTCAGTGTAATCATTATTTCTTTTCATAAATATCAATCTAATTTTTATAAACATGATCAACATACAAATCAAACTAATTTATTGAGATATGGTCCTAGATTCTATGTAAAAATGAATAATTATGTGTCTTATCAGGAGATAGTCTATATCAACATGAGACAAAGGTTCTTAGTTCAAATTATTTTTAGAAAATAAATTCTTTTGAATTAGAAAACTCATTTTTTATGACTTTTAAAGACATTTTTTTACATTAAAAATAACTTCAAAAAACATTACATGAAATCATATTACATTAACTGAAATCATATGATCTTAAATTAAATAATATGATATTTAGAATATATCTTTGGACTTCTAAAAATAATATGACAATTCCATTAATTGAAATTCTTAAAAAGTAAAATCATATTACTTCATTAAAAATACCTAGGTCTTTAAAATAATAATTTTTTATAAATTTGATCTATGGAAAAGAAACAAAATCCAAAATCTACTAAAAAATATGGACTATAGAATTCCTAAAAAAATTATAAAATATAATCTATTAAATTTTAAACATGATTTTTTTAATAAATTCCATTTGAAAATATAATTATATAATTTAAACATGTGTTTTATTTGTAAAAATAAAAAAACTAATAACACAATACTAATAGTATCCTTAAGACCCAAAATTAAAACTAACACCGTAGATTGATGAATATAGAGTATGGGGAGATTTATCAGGTGTTCTTAAAATTGTTCCTATGTTTTATTTTATATAGATATGTTCGAGAGAGAAAGATATCTTTAAGGTTCACTTATCCATTCTATATCATGCCTTGGGTGCTTGTGGTTTCTAACCATCTTAAATTTCAGACATGATTGGATTTGGTGCCCAACGTATTTCATGCTTTATAGCAAATTATAATGATGTTTCCCCCATCAATTTTTATTAATAGTACTATTCTAGACATGGAGGACGGTTTCACCTTATTGGAGTTATTGGTTGAGGTTCATGTATAGTATGAGACAATTCATCACAGATAAAGTATTCCATAGGTGTGCATCTTAAGTAAAATTGATAAACATTAAGAGAGACTATGGGAAATGAGGACACGATATACGATTAGTACCCTAACCATTTCATATTGTTTATTATTTTTAAGGTGAAAACCCTTAAATATGTGGATGATATAGCAAACCTAGGCTTTACATTAATTTTTTTTAATATTTTATTCAATATTGGTGATTTTGTTCGTAGTTACATTATTAATTAATGGAATTATAGGTATTAAAAAGTAATATATATGAATATATATATATATATATATATTATGTTATAACAAGGTGTAAAAGAGGTCTCATTGTGTGGTTGTTGACGTGATAGCATGGCCATTAACGTCACATAATGGTTCTCATTTCATAGTATGAAAAATTAACCTTGATTTTTTTGTGTCGCAATATTTCAAGGATGGAGTCAAGTCATACTGTGAATGGTTTCATTTAAATAATTGATTTTTACATCATAGAATGTACATAATTGTTGTTGTGTAATTCCTTGGGGGGGTCTGAATCCCATCCTTCAATGTTTTCAATAATTGAATATATTAATTAAATTTTTATTAATATTGTGTCTATTAACCCAAATCCCCTTATAATTAATCCCCCTTATGGGGTCTCATTATGGATTTAAATAAAACATAATTGGATAGGATATTATATTGGAGGATTATGAGATCACATAACGGTCGAAATGCGAGTTACATATTGGTTCAACAATAGACCCAGAAAATCAACTTGTTCAGTTTCAATGATCATTTGATGAATAAGGTAGGATTTTTTTAATACATGATGACCCATAATTTATGATTTCAAGCATGTTATTTTGGTTACTGGGACAGTTTTCTAAGTTATTCAGCCCCATGATTTATTTAATTTGAATTTATTTCCTAAAACCAATTATCTAGTACAATATTTCTTATATTCTACATATCTAGTGATTCCAAGGATGATGAATTGTTTCCTAGTCCTATATTTCTCCACTAGGGATTCCGATATCAATTTTCCATTATATTTTCCTATTTCAACCCCAGTTCTTTTCACTTTCATCTCTTTCCATGTTCATGTTTTTAATTTTGATTGATATATCCTAGAATAACTATTGGTTGAAATAAATAACCCATAGATAGTTTATTTGGATGCGAAATAATGATCATGGTGTTAATGATCTCAGGAGAGGGATGGGGATCAGTAAAATTTATGGGTATATCAATTCCTGCAGTCGAGTGGTGTTACAAGAATCATGTTGAAGTATAAATTTTAAAATGTTTTTATCTTTTAATGGAAATTCCTAGAAATCAACATAATGATTTGAAGGAACAATATACAAGAATTTAGCAGTTCATTGGGTCATATTGGAGGTATGAAAGGAAATTTTAGGGTTATTGATGGTGTTTTATTTTGTTATGTCACCACACCATATAGAAAAAATTCACTCCATGAGTATTTTTTGACTATAGGTCATGTAATGGAAAAGGGACCACATGTAATTGTGGTATCAACTATAAAAAATGTATATATCTCATAAAATAGGTATCGTTCATCCTTTGTGAGGACATACTCTTAAGTAGGTTCATTTTTTGGGGAATTATTATACCACCTAAAGGCTAGGGTGAAGGCTAAGATCCCCTGATGTGGAGGAGAGTTTCTTATCATGGAATCTTATAATACAGAGCATCACGAGTGTCAAGGGAATGGGGTATTTTAATGAGACCCCATTTAGGTTAGGACATCATGGAATGATTACTGTTTTCATGAAATGACGGTGTATTTATATAATAACATTGTGAAAAAAAATTTAATTATACATGGACCATAATGGTGCACCAATCAATTCCATAGAAGGTATTATGTGACGGGATAGATATGGTTTAGTTTACACATCTATATAGGGTTAACTATGAGGATTGGGGATAGATACTAAACCATTCATTGGTTTAGGAAATCCATATTATATTGTTTGATACTCAATGAGGCACGAGTTCACTATAATACTAACATCTTTTAGAAACCACCATGTGTTCTGGTCATGAGTGCTCCCTTTGGGGAGTTAGGTCATTCCCATATTTTGTGTACTACATTGGATGATATTATTGTATCTATATAGTTAATTCCTCCCCTTTCTGATGTGTTCTAATAAACAAGGCCCAGTCCTCCATGTAATATTTTATTCCTTCTAAACATATAAAAGTTTGAAAAATTAAGTGATAGTGATTTATAGTGGAATTTGAAATGGATTTGTGGATTATATTGTGGAGTTATAGTTGAAAAATTTTAAGGCGGTTTATTTTTTTGTGGAGGCTTATGATGCGCTATAAAGGGTGTCTTTGTGGCATGGATACATTGGTTGTTGTTTGGAACCTTATAGGTGGAGTTTGGATGGTTCAACCATTTTTTTATTATTGTTGTCTAGAGAGATGGTTTATGACACGTATACTATGAGGAATGATTCTTGCAGTTTAATTTATATTAGAGTAGTTACACTACAAGAGTCGGTCTTAGTCATTGCAATCATAGTGGTGGAATTTTATGGCATGTGGGTTTCTATTATGTCATGGTCATCCACCTAGTTTATCAAATCCATAGCAATGACCTTGATGTTTTTCATTGATACATTTTTTACTCATCCCACTATAGTGTATTCACTACCTTTGCACCATTTGTTTCCTCTATTAGAAACCCTTATCCATATTGAGGGGTTTTAAATTGTGCTCTACTATTTCCTAGTTTTCCTATAAATTCCCTAACCCTTTTTAACCAAGTATTCCTCTAATATTTTCTATTGAATCTTAGTAATCTAATTTATAATTTTTGGAGGCCTTTCACCCTCTCATTGTGATCATTGAACATTGGAATACATAGATAGAGCATTGTAAATTTATAAATTGATCCTCTAATGTTATTTTTAGTTTATTCATGTACTTTATTTTAGAAGAGGTTTTTCATAGACATAAGGGTGGTCTGGGTTATGAGTTGGTCATAGATTGAAGTGTTTTGATGGTCTTGTCTGATCAAGGGTCTCCGTTAAATTATGCTTCATAATAGTTGTCTTATAATTTTTATATCCATAATCATCAACTTGGAATGCTTTTTCGAGGTAGGGGGTCCTATTTCTCTCTCTATTTTAGTGAATTTGGTTGGATTGCATGATTTTACCTTCCTTTAGCTCGATGATATTTTCCATCATAAGAAGATAATTTATTTGTTAAAATTTAATTTGAATGGTTTATGGGAGTAATCTGATATTTTTAATAATTTTCCATATTAACTATGTGATTATACATTCTTGATTCCATTTCAAATAATCAGGGATTATATGAGCCTTTCTAGTGTGGTAATTTTGAAAAATACGAAACCCTTAATTTTTTTATTGTTCAAACTCACAAAAAATGAAATCAATCTTCACTTATATAGGAATAATGAAACTTTTTTACTTTAAAAAAATATTATTTGTGGGATAACACTCATGATAATGAAGAATTTATCTTATGTGAAAACACTTGAACCTATAATTGTGGTAAATTATGGATGCTAAAATGTGGTGTTGTGAAATAATTAGTTTGGCTCTATTTATAAGTCTATTTATTGTACGTATTTTGTGGTTATGTGAACCATTATAGGGCTTTTCTAGGGATGGTGTTGATCGAAATGGGTGTGGAATGTGTGGGATAGGTAACAATTGGATAGTTGACATTGGATGTGTTGTGGGATGATATATGGTGGTTTTTATGTGTTTTTTCTACAATAACCTCGATTGTTATATGTTGCATTAAGGATTTGGTTTATTTGATATGGATGAGACATTATGATATTTTTTTGTGTTATTTCTGTGGTTTGTAATTGAATCAACTTGAAAATCAAAAAAACGTTATAACGAGGTTTGGTAAATGAATAATAATTGGATAGAATTAATATGAGAATTTGGTTTAATTGATGTTTGATAATTTCTATAAATTAATTGAATGGTAAATTAATAGAATTTTTTTATGAAATGAAATATCTGTGTAAATAGTAGTTATTGGAAGGACTTTAATTCTATAAATGATGAAACATGTAATTGAATGTGGAGGTTGTGTCCTCGTATGTGGTGGTTGTGTGATGGTAAACATTTTTGTGTTGTAGTGGTTGTGGTGGATACCATGTGGTGATGTTGGGGTGATGATTATTCTAGTGATTTTTATAACAACCCTTATATTTTGTTCACATTAATACCTGATTTATTACATAATATTACACTTAAAACAACTTAGATGGCCGAGTAGTGAAGTGTATTTGTGAATTAGGTACATTACATAATAACATAACATAAAAAATGCATCGTCAGTGTTGAAAGCCTACTTAACATTCTCATACCTGAAAAAACATGGGATTGCATGGTGACAATAAAATAAATGGGTTAGATATAAAACCTAATGGGGGAATAAACATAGAATAAAATGAGGAAGAAAGTACATGTGTGATAATAGGAATATAAATGGGACTTAAATTTAGTGAATACATAAACATGAAAAATGATTGGGGATATGTCATGATAATCATAAAGGAATCTTGGGAAATGATGAAACAACAGAAAACACTATATTATAATCATAGATCATGGATAACTTCCAATACATCACGATAAAAAATTGAAATAAAAGTACCATGTTTGTTACTTGTCCCAATATGATGTCCTTTGAGACTAAACATTACCTGATTCATTGAACCACCATATAACTTTTGGTGCACCCCTAACATTAATTTCATTCTCATGCTTAAGCATGCCATGCAGATAATAAAACATAGATCAATGTTCCATCATATTTTATAAGATGATCATGGAGTGAAAAATATATAAATTTAAGTCCAAATTAAATAAGTATATGTTCATAATGGAAAAAACCATTCATGTAAAATGGGTACCGGTATTCCCTACATTATTATTGGGAATGGAAAATGGTGTTGGAATTTTTGTAGTAGAATAGTGTCATGTAAAAATTTATAAAATGGGTTGATGAGAGTGAATGTGGCATCATATCATGTGGAATTAAAATTTACCATAACAGGGAATTGGAAAAAATATATCTCAGTTATATTAATATGAAATATAAGGCTTAAGATAATGAAGAAACATAAATAATGAGATGATGGAAAAGATCCCATACCTTGACAGCGTGACTCCAAATTCTTGGGAGTTTCTACATGATAGCTTGGGGGAATATAAGGCCCCAGCCTTAAACCTTACTTAATCTTGAGTTATTACAAGATTACACATTGAGGATCTTTTCGGGTTTAGAGTTTTAGAGAATTAGATCATAAAACATGCATTACATTCCACATATAAACAAAGTGGTTACATAAAGATAGTATTCTTCATTCCCATCAATGGAAACATATTTAAAATAAAACATGGATTCTTTCTTGACACATCCTTGACTCTATCATCTTATCATGTACCTTTCCCGTGACCTGTGAAAAACATTTCAAAAAAACATGGGATGAGCATAAAAAGCGCAGTATGGGTTATAAAAACATGGAAAGGAAACATGAGTTCATATATACATAATAATGAAATCATACTTTACCCATAAAACATAGGCACTTTAACATACCTCATAAAATCATGAATAAATCATAGAAATCATAAGACATAAAGGTAACTTGAGGCATTCATAACATTCTTACGTAGGGAGTAACCCTCTTGGTTACGTTTGGAATACCCATCACATTATATTCCCTAAATCTCTTCGGAGAAACCTTAAAATTTCACTCCTTCGCGTTACCCAATGCATTAGAGAGCTATATCGGGCTCACCCACCCTTAGTTTATCACGGAACCACCCGCCTTCATAATAATGCCCAAGAACCATAACATAATCGTATCACATAAAACATAAATAAAGGAAACATAACATTTCCACATTTGAATCACAAGATATCAATAAAAAAACATTGATATAATAAAAACATTATGAAAACCATTTTCGATACCAAAATAAAAGAAAATTAAAACATGGTATTTATTTTACTTTTAAAAAGAATGTATGGCTTGTAGAGGAAGTCGAAACTCAAATAACGGTCACGACGGCGGAGAAGTCATTGTCGCCGCATACGTACGACAAAAACATTCCCTTTTCTTGTTTAGTAAATGGTTCGTATAAAAAATATTCCTTTTGAATAAACGTAAAAGTCAAAGGGGTTTATACACCGTATAAAAGAAGGTTGTGTATAAAACAAAATATGCCTCAATGAAAGGATATTGAGACGAAGTCCCAAACTCGTATCTGACCTGACCCGACCGTTCTATAATCTCCTGAATAATAAACTTGAGTTAATCTCTACTTTCTTATGAACCTTTTTCAAGTTCATTATTCCTTTTATACCATGTTATGAACATCATGTAATCATTTAAGTTAATAATGTTCATTTTGTCGGTATTTGGTTCTTAAGTCAAAAATAGATTTCTTACACTAACATGTTATTAATTTGGTCAAAGGTTAGTTATATCCAGAATGATATTAATTATTTGGATAACATATATATCATATATATTCATCATATACATGTACTTATAATATTACATCACATTCAGAGGTAAGAAATGAAATGCACCATTCATGGAGACGGTAAGCTGTACGTACGCATGAACGCTACATCCATTTCTATTTCATATTTTCTGGAATGGAATCATAATTATATAAGAGTATATTATAATTCCAGTATAATAACATATATAATATCCTTAACTTTGTCCTTTACACATCCCACATATGGTATTAACGAATCAAATCACTTTAAGGGGGCGGTAGTCCGCACTTCCTAAAATGAAGATATCGTGTTTACCCATAATGGGAACCATAAAGGTATTCCCAAAATGAAAAAAACAGAAGCTTAAGGAAAGCATAAACATATTATATATCATATATAAAAATAGTGACATCATAATGGCCACCTTTGAATGTGTTAAATGAGTATTGAACAATCATCGTTTCGGGAGGCAGAATTTCGCCATCCACGGAAACTGTATATTATTTAACCATTTGATGTAGTTGTGTGAGAGTGTATCTCAAATAAATCTTATAACAACATACTAGTATATTGAAGATACTGGTGTTGTTACAAAAGAAGTAAATAAAAAGAGTTTAGGGGGTTGGAGAAACAAAATAAAACAAATGAACATGAGAGAATGAATTACCTTTAAAAGTGTAACTCCTTTTGATTTGAGCCTAAAGGCTTCCTTTGAAAGGATTCTTCCCAATGGAAATCCTCTAGGATGAGGAGAGGGATGTGGAGAGAGTAAATGGGCAGGTTTTGGCCGAGCCAAAGGCTTGAGGAGTGTGTGAAATGAGGTAGAGGTGGGGGCCTTTTATAAGAGGAGACGAGGGGCACTTTTGGAATGTAAAGAAATATTACTTTATTTGAAAATGTTTTACGGTTTTAAAAGGTCCCACATTGATATAATTCGTGGATAAGGTGATAAGGGTTCTAAATCCACTCATCCAATTGGTTTTGGACATGTGTAGTTCATAGATTTTACATTATCTTTCCATTTTATTTAAATCGTCAAATAATGATGTCATCTGTGCATCATTATTATTTTATAAATAATTTAATTTATTTAATGTCTAAAAAAAATACTATGATGTAGGAAATATTTTTATCTTTCCAATGACTATTTATAATCAAAAATCTGATCTTTATAACCCCATGTAAAAATTATTTTCGTAAAACATATTATGTTTGTGTCATTTTTATTTTTACATTAAATAAAAAGTTGTTTATGTCATTTCCCAACCAAAGTGGATCCATGGGGTCCCCAAGTTGACCCTTGGCTTGTCTTGGTCGCCCATTACACAACCAATGAGGGTAGGACATGTGTCAAGCTCATCTTATTTTATTAAAACATTATTTTTACCTTAAACTACACTAATTACCACTAATCGCGATTAAGAACTTAATAAGTTACTATTCACCAAAAAATTATTATAATCTCATTGAACCACATTTTACTTATTAATTTCAACCATGTATGTCGGATTTTTTAAATTCAAAACACAATGATGGCAAAATTTCATTTAAACGGAAAATCAGTCTTTATAAGTACCACTTAGTGGTTTCACTCTTCATCAAAAATTGAAGTTTTTCAGAAAATTACCAAAAATTCACCCTAAGCTATATTTGATATTACGAATTCAAAAATGAAGTCTATTTTAAAAAATTCAAAACATATAAGTCAAATTAATTAATTTAATAATTAATTCCCGCTGTCAGAGCAAATAGCGTGTTTTTATGAAACAATAAGTATCAAAAGATTGACACTAGTTTAAGTCCAATTTCAAAGTGAAATTTATTCCAATGACCACCATTGGATTAAATGGTAAAAATATATTCATATTACACATTTAGAACAATTAAAAAGATAATATAATCATATAAATAAATTAGATTAAAAATCAGTTTTGATGTAAAATGCAGTATTTTTCACTATTCATTAAAAAAATGAACATTGTCAGAAAAATACCAAAAATTCACACAAAGTAAATTTTGATGTCCTAATCATAAAGAATAAGTTTATTTTGACAAACATAGTTTATAAAATTGTCAAAAGATAGATTTAAAAAAGGGACTTCCATCATAAGGCAGTAAAACAATCTTTTAAGAATATTAGTGTATTCCATGCTTAAGATTGGATTTATTTTCATTTTAAGCCTCTAAAACACTATCTTAATCATTAATAGACATAGATAAAAATATCTATCATTCATTACTTACTTGGGATGTTACATCCTTCCCCCCTTTAGAAAATTGCGTCCCCGCAATTTATTTACTTATCAAATAAATGGGGGTACTTATCCCTCATTTCATTTTCAGATTCCCATGTTGCCTCTTCAATCATGTGGTTTTTCCACAAAACCTTTACCTAGTGAATCACATTATTCTATAACACTTGCTCCCTGTGGTCAAGAATCTGGACCGGTTGTTCCTCATAAGATAGGTTCTCTTCTAGCTGAACTACCTCTGGACTCAAAACATGAGATGGATCTGGAATATACTTTCTCAACATCAAAACGTGAAAAACATTGTGTACCTGAGATAAAATCGGAGGTAAAGCCACTCGGTATGCAACTGATCCAACTCTATCCATAATTTCATATGGTCCAACGAACCTTGGACTCAACTTTCCTTTCTTACCAAATCTCATCACACTTTTCCAAGGAGAAACCTTGAGAAAAACATGATCACATACCTCGAAAGATTGATCCTTGCTCCGGTTATCCGCATAACTCTTCTGCCTACTCTGAGCTGTTCTCATGTGTTTCTGAATCAGCTGAACTTTTTCTGCCACCTCTTCTACCAATTCTGGTCCCATCAACTTCCTTTCACCCACTTCATCCCAGAAAGCTGGAGTTCGACACCGCTTCCCATATAATGCCTGAAATGGTGCCATCTGTATACTGGAATGAAAACTGTTATTATATGAAAATTCCACCAAAGAAAGATGTTGGTCCCAACTTCCCTGATAATCCATAGAACAAGCTCGTAGCATATCCTCCAATGTCTGGATTGTTCGTTCTGACTGCCCATCTGATTGAGGATGAAAAGCTGTACTAAAATTTAATTCAGTACCCAACGACTTCTGAAGGCCTTTCCAAAAGATAGAAGTAAACCTACGATCACGATCTGATACAATGGAGAGAGGAACTCCATGTAACCTGACTATCTCTTTAAGATACAAACGGGAATGTTGATCTAGGGAAAAAGTATCTCGTATAGCAAGGAAATGAGCAGATTTGGTCAAGCGATCAACAATAACCCAGATTGCATTATTACCTCGAGATGTCTTCGGTAATCCAACAACAATGTCCATAGATATATTCTCCCATTTCCACTCTGGCACTGGTAAAGGCTGAAGCATCCCTTTCGGTAACTGTCGCTCTTCTTTAACCTGTTGACATTTCAAACACTTCACAGTAAAATCAGCAATATCTCTTTTCATTCCATCCCACCAGTAATACTCCCGCAGATCTCTATACATCTTAGTACTGCCTGGATGAACTGAAAACGGGGAACTATGAGCTTCACATAACAACTCTCTCTTCAACTGTGAATCACAAGGCACACACAATCTCTTCCCAAATCTCAAAATGCAATCATTATCAATGTTGAATTCAGGAAACTTACCTTTCTGAACCAGCTCTACCTTTTTCTGCAACTCACTGTCTTGCTTCTATGCTTTCTTGATTCTATCTGATAGAGAAGATCTCACTGATACCTGAAACCAAACAGAAGTACTTCCTGCACCAACAACTTCTATGCCAAAGTTCATCAAATCCTTAACCAAAGGATCACGTTCCAAACGCAGCATTGTTAATGAAGCATTACTTTTTCGACTCAAAGCATCAGCCAATTTATTTTCTTTTCCCTGATGGTAATGAATTGTACAATCATAATCCTTGATTAATTCTAGACATCTCCTCTGTCTCATGTTTAACTCTTTCTGAGTGAATATATACTTTAAACTTTTTTGATCGGTATATATTTCACACTTTACTCCATACAAATGATGCCTCCAAATTTATAAAGTAAAAACAACAGCAGCTAATTTCAAATCATGTGTAGGGTAATTTACCTCATGAGTTTTCAACTATCATGAAGCATAAGCAATTACCTGATCATTCTGCATTAGGACGCATCCAAGTCCTTTCAATGAAGAATCATTGTATATAAGAAACTCACCATTCCTGGAAGGTAGTGCCAAAACTGGAGCATTCACCAATCTTCTTTTCAATTCCTGAAAACAATCATCACATTCTTTTGTCCAGAAAAACATAACACCCTTCCGAGTTAGCTTAGTCATTGGACTAGATAACCGTGAAAAATTTCTAACAAACCTTCGGTAATAGCCCGCCAAACCAATGAAGCTACGAATCTCGGTTACATTTGTGGGTCTTGGCCATTCTTCCACAACTTTTTTTACAGGATCAACAGTTATTCCATCTTTCGAAACAATGTGACCAAGGAATGAAATTTGTTGCAACCAAAACTCACACTTGCTGAATTTCCCATACAGTTTCTTTCCTATTAAGGTTTGCAAGATAACCCTTAAATGTCTTTCATGCTCCTCTTTACTTTTAGAAAACACCAAAATATCATCAATGAAAACCACCACAAACTTATCTAAGAACTCATGGAACATTCTATTCAGTAAGTCCATGAATACAGCAGGTGCATTGGTTAGACCAAAAGGCATTACTAAAAATTCATGATAGCCATATCTCGTACGGAATGTGGTCTTCGGAATATCTGCCTTCTTTACCTTCAGCTGATGGTACCCCGATCTCAGGTCAATCTTTGAAAAAAACTGAGCTCCCTGGAGCTGATCAAACAAATCATCGATACGAGGCAAAGGATATTTGTTCTTAACAGTGATATTATTCAAGGCTCTATAATCAATGCAATGTCTCATAGAACCATCTTTCTTTTTAATAAATAAAACAGGAGCACCCCATTGTGATGTGCTAGGTATAATGAAACCTTTCACTAATAAATCTTGCAATTGCTCCTTCAACTCTAAAAGTTCAATTTGTGCCATTCGATAAGGGGGTTTGGAAATTGGCTTAGCATCAGGAACTAAGTAAACAGTAAACTCAACTTCCCGATCTGGTATTATTCCAGGAAACTCATCAGGAAAAACATCAGGATACCTATTTACCACTGGCACATCATTAATCTGAACAGTTCCTTTATTTTCAACGACGTGTGCAAGGTAACATTCATTTCCATCTTTTACAAGTTTCTCGGCCTCTTGATAAGTTATCAACAGTAAGGGTTCATTCTTGTACACAAACTGAAATTCTTTCTGAAAAGAAACTTCATTAGCTCTATAGTCAATCTTAGCATGGTAAATAGAGAGCCAATCCATACCCAGGATAACATCAAACTCTACTAGTGGTAGAACAATAAGGTTTGAAAGTAGGTTCTTTCCACAGATAAGGATAGGAAGATTCTTATAAATTCTTTTTTCCTCAACATTTCCCCCAGGTGTTTTTACCAAAAGTTCAGGAGTCATTTCTTGAGATGGTATTCCCATTTTACTAGAAAAGGTTTCAGAGATGAAAGAATGTGTAGACCCCGAATCAAACAACACACTGGCATAATCTGAAAAAACAAACAAAGTACCTGATACAACTTCATTTGATGGCCCGACATCTGCTGAAGTAGTTGCAAAGGATTTCACCACCCCTTTCTGCTTGTAGTATAACTGCTTCCCATCACTCAAGCTCTTTGTCGGACTCTCGTTTGCATAGTGACCCATCTCATTGCACTTATAACATTTCACTAACTGTAAATCAAATTTGTTCTTACCTTCACCTTGATCTTTTTCAGTGCAATCACGAGCCTTATGTCCCATCTTACCATATCGGTAGCACTTTCCAGAATTCAGAAGGCATTCCCCAGCTTGCATTTTTCCACATTTATCACAAACTGGAAACTTAGTTCTCATACCATCAGACTTTTTTGAAGAATTCTTACCTTTCTCCTGCCACCTCGGTCTCTTCTTCTGCTGGTTGTTATAGAAGACTTGGTCATCGGAAAACTCCACGTCCACATTCTCAGCACATCGAATAAGCTTTTCATAACTTTTAAACTCACTAGAAGCTAATTCCCTTCGATATTTTGGAATTAATCCTGAGTAAAAATGATTGATTTTACTATCAAGGTCTCGGATAAAATTTGGAGCATACCTTGCCAATCGATTGAACCTTTATTCATAGGAATCCACTGAGTCTTCCTCTTGTCTCATTTCCAAGAATTGTTTTTCCATCCTAAGTCAAACAGCCTTAGGAAAATACTTCTCAAGAAACATACCTTTGAATTCATCCCAGTCAAGAGCATCAATCACATCGGCGTCCCTGATATTTTTAACCATAGACCACCACTGATCTGCTTCACCCTCCAAACGGTAAATATCAAGACTAACCTTTTGATTGTTTGAACACCCCATGACATCAAAAATATTGTCCAGTGCTTTAATCCAACCTTCAGCTAGCACAGGGTCAGATGATCCTCTGAATGATGGTGGATGTTGCCTCATGAAATGTTCCACCACTGACATGTTCCTCTGCAGTTGATATGGCTGATCTCGTGCATGGATACCACCACCATTTATCGCTTGAGTCAACTGCGCCATTACTGCAACAAACTGTTCAGTTCCAATTCCGACCATTTCTGGATGCTGATTCGGAAGGTTATTTCCTTCTGTATGCCTTCCTAGCACTACTTCCCTATTTCCTCTGCGGAAAACCATTCTGAACAAACATGTCTTAGATAAAGCAACATGGTGATCTTAAAATTCTATATCATTTCAAAAAAAATATTTTTGGATAATCATCTAATAAAATTCTAACTCCTAAAGTTATCTAAACTGTCCTCTGATACCAACTATAAGGCCCCAGCCTTAAACCTTACTTAATCTTGAGTTATTACAAGATTACACATTGAGGATATTTTCGGGTTTAGTGTTTTAGAGAATTAGATCATAAAACTTGCATTACATTCCACATATAAACAAAGTGGTTATATAAAGATATTATTCTTCATTCCCATCAATGGAAACATATTTAAAATAAAACATGGATTCTTTATTGACACATCCTTGACTCTATCATCTTATCATGTACCTTTCCCGTGACCTATGAAAAACATTTCAAAAAAACTTGGGATGAGCATAAAAAGCTCAGTATGGGTTATAAAAACATGGAAAGGAAACATGAGTTCATATATACATAAGAATGAAATCATACTTTACCCATAAAACATAGGCACTTTAACATACCTCATAAAATCATGAGTAAATCATAGAAATCATAAGACATAAAGGAAACTTGAGGCATTCATAACATTCTTACGTAGGGAGTAACCCTCTTGGTTACGTTTGGAATACCCATCACAGTATATTCCCTAAATCTCTTCGGAGAAACCTTAACTTTTCACTCCTTCGCGTTACCCAATGCATTGGAGAGCTATATCGGGCTCACCCTCCCTTAGTTTATCACGGAACCACCAGTCTTCATAATAATTCCCAAGAACCATAACATAATCGTATCACATAAAACATACATAAAGGAAACATAACATTTCCACATTTGAATCAAAGGATATCAATAAAACACATTGATATAATAAAAACATTATGAAAACCATTTTCGATACCAAAATAAAAGAAAAGTAAAACATGGTATTTATTTTTCTTTTAAAAAGAAGGTATGGCTTGTAGAGGAAGCCGAAACTCAAATAACGGTCACGACGGCGGAGAAGTCATTGTCGCCGCATACGTACGACAAAAAAATTCCCTTTTTTCGTTTAGTAAATGCTTCATATAAAAAAGATTCCTTTTGAATAAACGTAAAAGTCAAAGGGGTTTATACACCGTATAAAAGAAGGTTGTGTATAAAATAAAATATGCCTCAATGAAAGGAGATTGAGACGAAGTCCCATACCTCGTATCCGACTTGACCCGACCGTTCTTTAATCTCCTGAATAATAAACTTGAGTTAATCTCTACTTGCTTATGAACCTTTTTCAAGTTCATTATTCCTTTTATACCATGTTATGAACATCATGTAATCATTTATGTTAATAATGTTCATTTTGTCGGTATTTGTTTCTTAAGTCAAATATAGACTTCTTACACTTACATGTTATTAATTTGGTCAAAGGTTCGTTATATCCAGAATGATATTAATTATTTGGATAACATATGTATCATATATATTCATCATATGCATGTATATATAATATTACATCACATTCATAGGTAAGAAATGAAATGCACCGTTCATGGAGACGGTAAGCTGTATGTACGCATGAACGCTACTTCCATTTCTATTTCGTTTTTTCTGGAATGGAATCATAATGATATAAGAGTATATTATAATTCCATTATAATAACATATATAATATCCTTAACTTTATCCTTTACACATCCCACATATGGTATTAACGAATCAAATAACTTTCAGGGGGCGGTAGTCCGCACTTCCTAAAATGAAGATATCATGTTTACCCATAATGGGAACCATAAAGGTATACCCAAAATGAAAAAAAACAGAAGCTTAAGGAAAGCATAAACATATTATATATCATATATAAAAATAGTGACATCATAATGGCCACCTTTGAAGGTGTTAAATGAGTATTGAACAATCATCGTTTCGGGAGGCAGAATTTCGCCATCCACGGAAACCGTATGTTCTTTAACCATTTGATGTAGTTGTGTGAGAGTGTAGCTCAAATAAATCTTATAACAACATACTAGTATATTTAAGATACTGGTGTTGTTACAAAATAAGTAAATAAAAAGAGTTTATGGTGTTGGAGAATTAAAATAAAACAAATGAACATGAGAGAATGAATTACCTTTAAAAGTGTAACTCCTTTTGATTTGAGCCTAAAGGTTTCCATTGAAAGTATTCTGCCCAAAGGGAATCCTCTAGGATGAGGAGAGGGATGTGGAGAGAGTAAATGGGCTGGGGTTGGCCGAGCCAAAGGCTTTAGGAGTGTGTGAAATGAGGTAGAGGTGGGGGCCTTTTATAAGAGGAGAGGAGGGGCACTTTTGGAAAGTAAAGAAATATTACTTTATTTGAAAATGTGTTTCGGTTTTAAAAGGTCCCACATTGATATAATTCGTGGATAAGGTGATAAGGGTTCGAAATCCACTCATACAATTGGTTTTGGACATGTGTAGTTCATAGATTTTACATTATCATTCCATTTTATTTAAATCGTCAAATAATGATGTCATCGCTGCATCATTATTATGTCATATATAATTTAATTTATTTAACGTATAAAAAAATACTATGATGTCAGAAATATTTTTAGATTTCCAATGACTATTTAAAATCAAAAATCTGATCTTTATAACCCCATGTAAAAATTATTTTCGTAAAACATATTATGTTTGTGTCATTTTTACTTTTACATTAAATAAAAAGTTGTTTATGTCATTTCCCAACCAAAGTGGATCCATGGGGTCCCCAAGTTGACCCATGGCTTGTCTTGGTCGGCCGTGACACAACCAATGAGGGTAGGACTTGTGTCAAGCCCATCTTATTTTATTAAAGCATTTTTTTTACTGTAAACTACACTAATTACCACTAATCGCGATTAAGAACTTAATAAGTTACTATTCACCAAAAAATTATTATAATATCATTGAACCACATTTTACTTCTTAATGACAACCATGTATGTCGGATTTTTGAAATTCAAAACACAATTATGGAAAAATATCATTTAAACGGAAAATCAGTCTTTAAAAGTACCACTTAGTGGTTTCACTATTCATCAAAAATTGAAGTTTTTCAGAAAATTTCCAAAAATTCACCCTAAGCTATATTTGATATTACGAATTCAAAAATGAAGTCTATTTTACAAAATTCAAAACATATAAGTCACATTAATTTATTTAATAATTAATTTCCGCTATCAGAGCAAATAGCTTGTTTTTATGAAACAATAAGTATCAAAAGATTGTCACTAGTTTAAGTCCAATTTCAAAGTGAAATTGATTCCAATGACCACCATTGGATTAAATGGTAAAAATATATTCATATTACACATTAATACCAATTCAAAAGATAATCTAATCATATAAATAAATTTGATTATAAAGCAGTTTTGATGCAAAATGCAGTATTTTTCACTATTCATTAAAAAAATGAACATGGTCAGAAAAATACCAAAAATTCACACAAAGTAAATTTTGATGTCCCAATCATAAAGAATAAGTTTATTTTGACAAACATAGTTTATAAAATTGTCAAAAGATAGATTTAAAAAGGTTTTTCCATTATAAGGCAGTAAAACAATCTTTTAAGAATATTAGTGTATTCCATGCTTAAGATTGGATTTATTTTCATTTTAAGCCTCTAAAACACTATCTTATTCATTAATAGACATAGATAAAAATATCTATCATTCATTACTTACTTGGTATGTTACAGGTAACATGGTATGACATTATATAGGGGATTTCAGAGTAAGGATGTGGTCTGAGGGTTTTTAGTGAAGAGATATGGAATAATGGGTGGGTTTATATAATAATATATGGGGAATTATTTTTCATTTCTCAAAATTTGGATTCAGAAAATACATAATTAAATAACCAAAACCACAAACACTACAATGATTTTGAAAAAAATATTCTTCCAAAGTTGTTCAGTTTCCCTTATTTTATATTTTAAAAGGCTTAATATAAAAAATAATACCCTTGTGGATGTGGAAGTGAGTCATACTCTTACAGAAATGATTTTAAAATAGTAAAAGTGTTTTGGAGGACTCCTAAAAGATTTTTAAAATCAATCAAATGAACTTAATATCACATTATATTAAAGGTAAAACACATATTTTTTCAAGGATACAATTTATAAATATATTACATCAAATATGGGTCATTATGATGCCATAATAAACAATGTATATTTATAGAGTATTTAATTTTTAACTGAAACATTCACTACCTTAGAAATTTATGAAAAATTAACCACTGGATACTTTAGATATTATGATAAAAAATAATATTTATTTTATCCAAATAATTTTCTATATTTTTTATTTTTTATTTTTTATATAAATTCTACATTTATTTTGATGTGTTGGGTTTTTGACAATTATAGTTTTGTCACACATATAAAATTTATATTTAAAATCACAAATATTTTATGATCATTTATATATATGAAAACATATGTAATAAAAATATTTTATTAAAATATTTTTTTCGAAACAAAAATAACTCATCATAAAATTAAAGAATTGAAATTAAATTAAAAATACATTTTTTGTTTAATTATACTATTTTAAATACCCTGTATAATATAACGGTAAAATTAAATTATAATCATTATTATATAATATATACGTATTCAAGTTATTTTTTTTAATACATACCTCTTTATTAGTTCAAAAATATCTTAAGGGTGAGGTGTGTAGTGGTGAAATATTTATTAGGTTATTTAGCATACATTGTTTGGGTCAGGATCATGATGAGATTGAACTTCTCCCATTAATGGTTTCCCTCATGATAATGATTTTGAATCTCATCATGGGATTCGTCAAGGGATAATCCTAGTGATTCTATCCCTCTTATAAGCTATGATAAATGGTCTTCATAGGGTATGATCCTACAAGTTGCATTCATCACTTCCTCTATCTATGTCCACTGGAATTATTAAAACCCAACTTTTATAATAATCATATGATCATTGTTCAAAGGATATATTTTTAGTGTTAATGATTCTTAATTGTATTTTAAATATGATATGACATAATAAAACCAAATAAGTGCATGTTTTTTATATAACAATTATACATAATAATGTATTTAATTAAATCAAAAGGGGGATTTTATTTATAATAGTTCAATTCTTTACAATCATCCCCCATTCAAAAAAAATTCCCTAAAAATTATCATTTTCAAATAAAAATATATAAGGGTATTTATATTTCATTACTTCCTATGGCTTCTACATCTCCTTATAAAACTTGTGGTTTCTCCATAGTACATAAACTTGGTGAATTGTCTTATTCTATAGAACATTGTCTATGTGAGATAATATTTTCATTAATGACACCTCATAGTAAAGGCAATTCTCTGATGTTACACCTCTATATTGAGTACACATGAGGGTTCTAGTTTATACTTTTTCCATAGTGATACATAGAACAAATCATGTACTTTGGATAGGATAGATGGAGTTCTTGTCAATGGGACACCACTCTGATGTGATCACTGACCTCAAAGAGGCCTATATATCATGGACTATGATTTACCTTATTCCTATATCTCATTATAATTTTCCATTGATATTTGAGGAGGAATACCTTTTATCCAACAACAATATCTAGGTCTCATAGACAATTTTCATTAAAAATATGAGGTCAAATTTGTGTATCCTTGATGTTTTACTAAAGGGTATTGGTCTTCTCTACCATTTCCATATCCATTTCAGTACTTATCTATTTTAATCCACAATATCATCACAACATACAACTTTTATGAACCTCTAACCGTAAATGGATTTGTAGGGATCCATTTTTATTCTTTAGTTGAAACTTTTTTTTATCAAGATCCTAGGAAGATGTTGATCGAATCTACCGTGGAAATATATTGACAATGATCTCAACATTTACTCAAGTTTCTATATAGTATGATCATTATGGAAGTCCTTTTGAGTTTGATAATAAATTGTAAATATTAAATCAGTATTTCTAGAATGTTGGAGACCCTTCCATAAATTGAAAGTAAATCTATCATCTCAATCAAGTACAATCAATAGATTTTTTTTGGGCATCCTCAACACTTCTATAATGTATAACCTCACAATTGGACCAAGGGATAAATCCTCTCTAAGTTAATGAATTTTTTATTCATTAAAAAAAATCCACCCCAACCATGATAGAATTATTTCCTCTTGATGTATTTTTAAGGATGGTGACAAATTCTGTGCTGATTTTGAAACATGTTTATGTAGACATTATAATCATTGTAACCTTGTATTTTCCCCCTTTCCACCTTCACATAATGACATAAAAGTGATCTTGATGTATATTCTTTGATCTCCTAATTTATTTTTTCCCGACAATATTTTTCTTGGAGATATATATACAACTTTTTTCTTCTAGGATGGATAGATATGGTTGACCTATGTGCATCATCCCACAACTCTTTCTATAACCTAGGATTTGATGGTTTACATAGTTGTGACCCAAATCATAAAACTCCTTCTTCATTAGCATTGTCCTCTAAGGATTTTCATTTTTATATAGCTTCCACTTTCTTCTAGATTTCATCATTACATATATGATCATATTTTATCTTTTTTAAAAGGGAATGTTGAGAAATCATTTGTGAATGTTTTGATTGTGATCCTTCATTTATTATTCAAGGGTCCATCCACTACTAGTCTAAAAAATTTGTATCCCTAAAAATTTTCATAAATGCTAAAATTTTGGATTCTTTATATATAGAGAACCATTCATTTTATTCACTTTCCCATCATGGTAGTGAATTCAGCAGTCATAGACTTTTATTTGAAATAACCATCTTCATTGGAACATATTCATCTCTTTTTCTAGGAATATATAGTTGAGGCATTTGTGATCCATGTATATTTTCTACTATTATACAAGGAGAAAATTTCTCCATTATTTAATAGAGGATATCACTAAATAAATCACCAGATCATGTGTTTGGTAGTTTTATTCAACAACATTCAAATTCCATGAGGTATATGCTATCACATTTAAATTTCTCAATAAAACACATCTCAATTCCTTCTACAAAGCATTATTGAATACCATGAAAATTTCTCCACCTTTGAGTAGTCTGAGTACTGGTGAAGTTTTTTTCCACCTTATCAACCCCATGAATATTTCCTCACATTCATAATTCCAAGACTACATGAATCCCTTTTGAGTTATCTTTGTTATATATGTTGTTAATTATGAAAACATTTTTCACAAATTGATGATAGTACCCACCTAATCCAAGGAAACAATGGATATAAGTCATAGATATTGGCATCATCCATCCTTCAAATTCTTCTATATTTGATGTATACAAAGTTATCTCATTTCATGTTATAATATTCTCATGTAATGATATATCCTTCTACCATTACTCATATTTTTTGTACTTTTCATAAATATTATCCTTTTGTAAGGTCGTTATAATATTTCATATATTCCTCTCATGATCTTAAAGATTTTTTAGTATATTAGAATATAATATATAAATACAATCAAAAATATTGTTATGGTAATCCCTTAAAACACTATTCATCATGTCCATGAAGATTCATGGATAATTATTGATTCCATATGGGAATACTATGAACTTTTTTTTATCGTACCTTGTATGAAAAGTAGTATTGGATAAATCCTCCTTCTTCACAATAACATAGTAATACCCTGACCATAGATCCCCATTGGAGAAGTAATGTCCTCAACATAGAAAATAAAATAAGTCATCAATATAGTGTAGAGAATGATTTTTGTTTATTTTGATCTTATAGAGATTGTGATAATCAATTAAAAGGCTCATTGACTCATCCTTATTCTTGAAAAGGGGGATTGGTTCACCCCATGGTGATGCACTTGGTAATATGATCCCTTTTTCCAAATTCATTGGTAGTTGTTTCCTTGTCTGCTCAAGTTCCAAAAAAAAATTCTATATAGATTATGGGATAATTGGAACACCCCCGGTGTAATATCGATTACAAATTCAACCTATTAGCTCAGAAGAAGACCTGGAAATTCTTCTAGAAACACATCATTGTATTCCACCCCAATGAGTAGGTATTCAAGTCTAATTCATTCAATATACTAAACCATTTTATTGATATATTCTTTACCATATAACATTAATATCCATGTGTGAGATATTTGTGATAGATAAGATTCATCCTCCTCCTTTCACATGCACATAATCGAGGTTCTATTCGTAATACAGAGTGTGATTTCCCTTCCAAGGAAATTAATGTTCCATCTACACAGGGAAATCCATTACAAAACCATATTTTCATCAAATTAGACCGATGGGAGAACCCCATGATTTTTTTTTATGTTTATCAAAAATATTTTCATAATGGTAGAGTATTATACTCAGGATTAAATAATTTCCATAATTTCCATTTTCCCGACATCCTTACATCCATTCATTTTTTGTGGTGTTGGAATAGTTCTAAAATAAATTCGTGATATGAAGGAATGTGTCAAACTAGAATTAAGAAGTATGATCCCTGTTATTGAATGAATAACTAGAGTACCAATTAACATATCATTGTCAAGATCAATCTTAGTAGTTATAATATAATTATCTCACCATTTCTATGTTGGATGATTTTGGTTGTTTTTGATAACCGTCGGCATAGTGAAATGGTTTGAAATGTATCTTTATTCATTATATTCGAAGTAATGAACAAAGAAAAAATGGCATACTAGATCATTCCTTTCTTCAATCACATTATTCGGGTTCTCCTATCATTAATCTCTAGCAAGGTGTCCTTCTTTACCCAAAAGCATTTCATTATCTCCCATAGAAAATTTTAGGGGTTCATCATTCCTCACCATTGACACATTGTGTGTCTAAATTTCATTTCATTGTTATATTTATACATTAGACATCAAAAACCAAAATCCATGTTCTTATTATTATCCCACTGATACCCATGAGATTAATTTATTTCAATTTCAAATTTGTGGGAACATTGGAAAATTTCCTCTTAGATATCAATGTCCTAGATCACTATGGATTTTTTTAGACTAGGTTTTAACCCACAAAATAAACGATCAACCTTGAATTTTGGTGTAAGGAAAAAGAGAGAGGTATATAATGAAAATATTATGATGTTTTTGTCATGCATCCCATTAGATTCATCATCATCATTCATGAGGGAATGTAAATCCATTTCCATTTTATGCTCATGGGTGAGAGGGAAATTTTTATCATAAAAATTAAAAGAATTCATTCTGCTCCATCACTTCAATCACTTCTTCAAGCATCGTCTTCATGATCAATGTCACCACCATTCTTCTTCTCCCTCTACATACTAAATATTTATAAAAAACAACTCTTTATCGTATCAATAAATTACATAGAAGATATTCTTAATGGATTTGATCTATTGTTCCATGATTAAGGGATCGTATGATATATTGAATGTTAGGGAACATTTCAACATAATGCTCTCAATTTTAAACTATTATTTCATAGGTGAACTTTTTGTGTCCCTCTAGATCTAGATATATATTCATATTATGAGTTTTCAAATAGAGAATCATCACAATTTTCTTGATTCCTACTCTCATTGGGTTCAATATGTCATGGGGTCAGTCATTACATTTCCTATCACATTGATTGTTTAATTGATTCCTCATATTATCTACCATTGCCTAGAATAAATGGAAAAAATTGTATAAGTCTGTTTCATCTATTAAAAACATAAAAATGAGTCTAATAAAATTTATGATAAAACATATAAATTATTTGTATTTCCGTAACATAAAAATTTCTTGGCTTCAATCATTATCATTTTTAGTACAACTAGTTTCATGTTAGTAGCCCATTAAAAATGATTTTTAGGAATGAAATGTCCATTGGTAATGTTTGGGAAGGTTTGGGTACCTTTTTGGATCATTTAAATAATTACACAGTTAATGCAGGGTTTGGGAAAATTGTCCTACACTTAGAGGAAATCGTATATAGTGACACAGGGGTTAAAGTGAATGCATTCGAGCAGTGCATGGTTTTTCCAAACATTGTGACTGCCTAGGAGAAACCATGAAACACTAGATAGTGTGAGTTTCTATATTTTTTCATAGTTTGGAAGAAATATTATCTAACAACATGAGGATCCTTTTTGATGTAGAAACTACCCCATCATTTTACTAACTGTGTACTGTTTAAAAACTAGAACAAAAAACTAGATCTAGGTATGCATTAATATTTCACAATTACTTTTCTCCAAAACGACCATAACTTGATTTTTTCTCTTCCTAATGGTATTGGAGTAAATTACCACTATTTTGGCTGTGATTTGAAAGCTTACCATGGTGTGTTGAAGCTAGATTCTTGTTGTAAGACATTGTTATTGGTAGTTCTTGATGAGTCTTCATAGAAGTACTTCTCTCTTTATCTAGGATTATTATATCTAAACTCATTAAGGGTAGATATAGGATTTTTGATATAGAATAAATTTAGATTTTTTACATCTTGTTTACAGGGGATGAGATCTAAGGTGGGGTTTTGGGGCTTTAATCGGGCTTCGTGGACTTTTCTTGAGTCGTTTGTTATTTTTGTCTCAAAACACTATGTAGGTGTATTCACTCTCTAATCCTCTATTTTATAACATTAAGAATAACATTAAAATTGTTTTCTATAATTGATATTTATTTATTATTATCTGTGAAATATTTTTTGAACCATTTTGAGTGATGATTTGTAAAGATTGAGAAATTTTGGGTGTTGTTAGATAGTGTCATTTATATCATGAATTTAAAATAAATATTTCAAAATTTTATTTGGATTTGATGCAAATAGAAATTTTTCTCCAAAAAAAATAATTATTTTTTGTTGAAATGGTTTTAAAACACTTTCTTAGTATGGGTTTTAAGTTTTTTGGTGTGTGTTCATATTCGTTGGTTTGAATAATGGTGTGAGGTACCCCCATCAAATGTTAGGGATTGATATGGGCATGTAGTAGCCACATAAAAGTGGTCAACTAAGTGATGTATTAGTTTTAGGTTAACTCACCATTTGAAATTATTGGGATTTCCATGGATTTCATGCGTGGTTTTATGCCTAGTTGTGTGGAAACAAATGGGTTATGCAAAAGAAATTATTTTCAAATGTTTTTAAAGGGTTGTTAATGTGATTCCCTTGGAAAACTTTTATGTTTTCAACTACATAGAATAGATATTAATTGTGAAAAAATTAAAATATTTTTATTTAAATTATTTTATATAATGATCTAACATGTTCTTACATAGTGGTGTGATATGGGATATTCTTATTGGAAAACCTACTCTATTTTAGTACTCACCCCTACATTGGAAATTTGGTTCTTTTGGTATAAATATTCCAAATAGATGTGGGAAATGGTATAGTATCACAAATATTTTGAAAAACATTAGGATATGTGTGCTTTTGGGGGGATTTTGACCTTTGAGTATGTTGAAATTTAGAGTAATGTGGTTTTCCTTGAGTTTAAATTGTTTGGATTCTACTGTTTACTTTGGTATTAGTTTCTCTTCTATTATGGTACTATGTGGATGTTTTGATGTATTTGAAATTTTTTATTTATCTTTCCTTTTTTATCACACATCATGTTGTTTTTATAAGGTAATGGTTTATTGGTTGGATTATTATCTTCAAAGGGAAAATCACCCCACAGACTATAAATGAATCCTTCAATATTTATTTCCATCCTTTGGAATCTTGGTGATATTTCATAAGGCCAAGTAAATTTTTCCACCTTCTCATGATAATGAGAAGTAGAGAGATGTTACATGTCGTATATGCTTTTTCGTTCTTTCGCAAACAAGTGTTCATTATTTATGTCAGTCATTGAGTACAATGAATTTTTTTTCTTTTCATTGAGTTCATGTCATATAATGGAGAAGGATTGTTGGGAGATGAAATGTGGGGCATAAAAAATTATAGCTAACATTTTTCTGTTGGACTTCATATTACAAGGGAGTTCAGTACATAAGTGTTTTGGATACACAAAAAGTATTTTTAAATCATATTTTCATGGGTTTATCCAATGAGACAATCATTGAATGAATTAGAGGAATGAATTTACAAAAAAATATAATATTTCATTTTGATTAATGATATTTGATTTTCTTAAATGTGTTGATAATTTAAAAAATTTGAAATTTTTTTCATATGAATTACTCTGAAAAATAGTATGGTTGTGTTATTGTAAAAATGGTTTTCTTTTCAAAAGATAGTTTCAATTTTTTACAAAAAACTGGTGAACTTGGAAATGGATGATTTTGGAATGAATTATAATGGAATTATAGGTGATTTAATTTGAAATTATTAATCCTTCAGTTTCTACAGAGTGAGAATTATGATGTTTGTTTTGGGTATATAAAATGGAACCTAGTAGGAGTCGTACGAACCAAGAAGAGGAAGATACATAGAATGTGGTTGCAACTGAGCCACAAGTTATCCAGAACGTATATCATAGTATCATTCATGAATTTCAGTATATCGATATATAAAAATGAAGGAATTATACATGAATATTGGATCATTTCATCCAATTTTAGAAGAAATATCCATCCATATTTTGGGGGGATTCAGAAATACAAAATGGGACGGTGTTTTTGATTAAGATGAATAATATATTTGATTTCAGAAACAAACATGCAATGGTAAAAGTCAAACTAGAAACGTATATACTGGAGGATCTTTTATTTTAGTATTGGGTCCTAACTGTGTATACTATTTAAGATTAAGGCCTTGGTTGGGAGGATTTTTAAGAATTTTTCAACAAAACATTATATCCCCACATGATACGAATTTAAAAAATTATAGAATTCTTCAGTCAGATGAAAGAAAATATCTCTGTAACTAATTATGTGGCTAAATTCATGAATTTAATAAACATTCCCCCTGATTTTGGTTCTACTACATCCATAAAGGAGGTCATTATTTAATTAGAGTAGATTGAAGATATTCACTCAATTATTGTTATGATTTGTATTACAGACAATATAGAGATAGTGAATATAGAGAAGATGGATAAACATGATATTTCAAGAGATACAATAAGAGGAAGTCGGTTGATACCCCTAGGATGTTCTGGGAACTCTAATGATGGGTCCATGAAATATAGGGACACCTGTTTCCAAGGTTAGAATGTGAATCAAATTTAGATGGCTGGAATAGTGAACCTTCCTCCATGACCTAAAATTAATGAAAGATTTTTCCAAAGTCATTTTACTGACAATATAAAGTTACAATGTATGGAACAACCTATTTCATGACACAACTATACACATATGGGGAATCATCAATTCTATTATCCTAGGGTTCTGAGATCATTTTATTGAGACAGTTCTTAGGTATCACATGCATCATATACTTTAATGGTGAAAGGGTAGCAGACTCAACCTCATCAGTAGAATAGAGCAAGCCATGGTGATTCAAAAAATACCATGAATACTATGGAAGGGAAATAGAGATACAAAAAGAAAGGTGTTATGAGAAATCAATTATATAATGCTGAAGTGGTTATGGTGGATGATCTGTCTAGAACATCTATGGTGAGAGGTCATATTCCTTTTAATTCAACCATTATGAATGTTTTGTTTGATACTAGTGCAACACATTCCATTATTTCTTCACATATTATTGACTTGTAGAGTTTGATACATGATATGAATCCCTAGGTGATAAAACATCAAATTACACTTTGTAAAAATCAATGTAGAGCCTTTCTATTCAAAGAATACTCTATAACCATTGATAATGTGGAGATAAAATGGGATTTCTCTATGCTGGGCATTGATGCACATGATGTAATCCTTTGTATGAATTATTCGAAAATCTTCAAGACTCTCATCAACTGTTATTGAAGAATAGTTAGTGTGGAAACTGATGATGGCATTGATAATCTATTTAGAGGATAATGGAATGTAATAACAAGTGCAGCGGGCTTGTTGGAACTAATAATGGGGACTATCTCTTACCATTTGGTAGTGTTCAATTGTTAATTGAATAATTTTTTTAGAATACAAGTTTCCTAGTAGTGGCAGATCATATTAAATATGTGTTTTCTATTGATTTCTCTCGGTTACCACTCTAAAGGGAAGTGGATTGTATGATTGTTCTCCTCCAAAGTACTAGTACAATATCTATTTTTTCTTATAAGATGAAACAAAAAGAATAAAGGGTTTTGAATGTCTTTTTGGAAGAGACATAAAGAAAGGGTTTCATTTGGACGAGCATGTCTCCATGTGTACCATCAGTCTTGTTCATCAAAATCACAGGTGGAACTCGAAGGTTGTCTGTTGATTATTATATGATTAATCAAGTTGTCATAAAGAATCGATATACACTTCAAGACATTGATTATTTGTTCGATCAATTAAGGGGATATCAGGGGTCCTATAAGATTTAATTGGGATCATGATATCAACAATTGTGAGTCCAAAAGGTGGATATTCAAAAGATTGGTTTCAGAAGTTGATGTAGCCATTATGTATATGTGGAAATTCCATTCACTCATATTAATTAACTAGATATATTTATGGAATTAATGAATCCAATATTTAATAAAAATCAATATTATTTTGTTTATTTTTGGTCAATAATATATTTGTGTATTCACGGACAAGGGTTGTGCTCTAGAACCATTGGAGACATTATTGGGAATCTTTAGGGATCATTGGTTGTTTTCTAAACAATGATGGTGTGAATTTGGGATACATTATGTGCTCTTTCATGTCCATGTAACATATGAATGAGGGGTTTCAATTTATTTTTTGATGTTATAAGAATTTGTCTCTTTTCAACTGGTAATGATTTTATTAGAGATTTGGATTCTTCATAGTCTAGCATGTCATTATTAATGATTCATTCATGATTTTTCCGGACAATCATCACCTATGTTAGTGTTGAAAAAGAATAATGTTCTATTGGGATGGGAAGTGGAATGATATAAGTATTTTCATAGCTAATTTTTAAGATTAAAACCACACCGATCATTATTTTTACAGAATCAGGATAGGGTTATGTTGTGTATTGTGATGATTTGCGATTAAGGTTTGGATATATTCTCATGCTGGGAGATCATGTTTTGCATTATGGTGAAAATAATTCATGAGTGAATGAGAGAATTACCCAACACATTATTTTGAGTTACCTATTACAGAATGTAATTTTAATACATGGTTTCGTTATCTCTTTAGTGAGAAATTAACTATTTTTAGGTTGAACAAGAGCATGAAACATATCATCACCCAATGGGGTTAGAGTCTGAGATAAAGAATATGGATTGACTATCCCAAAATATTTGACATTGAAATGATGTATATATAGAATAATGGATCTTCAGTGGATAATGAATAAATCCAAAATAAGTGTGCTCAATTGGAAAAACAATATCCAAATTAGAGGTAGATGATATCAGTCATAGCAAGCATACATGTGGAATTTAAAGACCGAGGTGATGTTTCATTTTTTACGCCACGTTTCAATGGTTCCATATTTTGTAAATATGGTTAATGATAAATAGAAATATAATTAAATTTGTTTTGTGATGAGATAAAACCCAACGATGTGGGGAAAAGTTTGGTATGGTAGGTGGATGAGAGATAAGTGATTTGTTTCAGGAATCAGATCGTCATACCTATGGATTTTCATGAACTACATCTTCAATCCTAGTACATTTCAAGATGGGATGTTCATCTCAGAATACAGAAGATGTATAATACATTGAAATAATGGTTTTTTTGGATTGGAATGAAATGGAAGGTTGTAATGTTTGTTACAAGGAACATAACATTCAAGAAGTTTAAGGTAGATAATCAACAACCAATAGCTATTTTATAGTTTTTACCTATCCCTATTTAGAAATGGGAGTAGACAGCTAGGGATTTTGTAATAGGTCTCATAGGAATAGTTCGGAAACATGATTCCATATGGGTGATAGTGGCCTAAATCATGAAGTGGGATAATTTCATTCCTATTTTTTAATCTTATGGAGTGGAGGACATGTCATATATATATATATGAAGTCAAAAAGATGAATAATAAGCTATTTTCAGTATTTTTAAATATATATCTGAGTTTCACATCTTGTTTTTGGAAATCCATACATAAATCCCATGGGACTCGGCTGACCATGAGTACGGTGTATCATACTCAAATGGAATAGAAATATGAAAGGATGGTAGAAATGTTGGCATACATGTTTCGGGATTATGTAATGAATTTCAGTGGCTCATGTGAAGAGCATGTATTATTAGTGGAGTAATCATATAACATTTTTCATGACATGATACATATGGATCTTCTTGAAACCATTTATGTTATTCTTTAACTTTCTCCAAATTTTTGGATCAATATTGGTGAAACAACACTTCTTAGTCTGAGCCTTGTCCATGAAACAATAGAGAAGTTTAATTTGATTAATAAATAGATAGAGGTCACTCAGAGTCATCAGAAATCATACTCAGGTCATTATATAATGTTATTTTCATTCAGAGTGAGTGATAATGTGTTCTTGAAGATATATCCAAGGCTTGGACATTGACATTTTGGAAAAGAGTGGCATGTTATCTCCTCAGTACATAGGCCTTTCTGAGATATTGGAATGGTTTCCAGAGGTGAAATATTGGATGGCATTTCCACCAATATTTACTGTGATGCATAATGTGTTCAACGTATATTAACTAAAAAATATTGGGCTTGATCCTGACCATGTGATCAGATGAGATTACATTAACCTCGAGTATAATGCTTCATTTGTTCATATCCTGTTGAAAAATGTGGATAAGGATGTTAATGTATTACAGTAAAAAAGCATCAATCTAGTGTGTAATCTATGGAAACATGGTCAGATCCAAAAAGAGACATGGGAAAGTGAGAAAAAATGTAAAGAGCAGTGCCTATGAATATTTCAGAGAAGTGATGGTAATATAATTTCTAGGGATGGAAAGAAAAATGGTGCCGAAGATGATGAAACCCCAATTTAATGTAATTAAACTTTTCATTATTATTTTTAAGTATGTCAAGTATATGGGTTATGTTTTGGGTAGGTTTGGGGACATTTTTTAGTGTTTTTTGGTTTTTTTATATTGGTTCATGATTTATGTACAATTTGGTGAGCCATTAAACAGTTACTAGAAACCATACATAGTGAGAAATAGGCTAAAGGGAAGGTAATGGGCAGCGCATTTTTTTTCCAAACCGTAAGGCCGACTAGAAGAAACCCTGCAACTTGAGGTAGTTGGATTTTTTATGGACAGAGAATAGTTTGGAAGCCTTATGAGCGAATTATGTGATGTTCCTACATGAGGTATAAAAATTTTCCTAGTTAGCACAAATTTTTCCTAGTTGTGCATTTAACCTTGAACAGTTTAAAAAATAGATCCACCAAAAGTTCATCTGTCTCATGATTAAGACATTACGACTTATTTTTTCCTAAAATGGATCTAACTCGAGATTTTAACTTCCCGAAGGTATTATAGGCTTTATCCCTCAGTCCATAGTGATCTGAAGTCTTCTCATGGTTCGTTGAAGCTAGATTCTTGAGGTAAGGCTTTGTTCATGGTCTTCCTTAATGAGTTTTCTTAGATATACTTCTCCTTTACTCTTGGTGACATAGATATAAACCCATTGTGGGTATATGAGGGATGGTGGATGCCAGAAATGTTTAGATTGGGTAATTTTATTAATAGGGGAGGAGATCTAATGTGGGGTTTTTGATATTTATCCTGATTTTGGGGATGTTCTTCATGTCATTCGTCTTATTTTCTTAAACCACATGGTATGTGGATTTACTCTCAAATCCCTTATTTTTGAACACAAATGATTAGATTAGAATTGATTTAATTAATTTAAATTTCTTTATTATTCATTTTGATATAATTATTGAAACCGTTTTGACTGGCAGTTTGTGTAGACCAGGAAATTTGGTGTCTTTTTTTAAAGTGTTTTTGATAAAATGAATTTAAAATGATGATTTTTGAATATTTATTGGTCTTTATGGTTGAAAAACTAGTTTTAAATAAAAATAATAATGTTTTATTAAAATATATTTAACACACATATATTTTTCATGGGATGGAAGGGTTTTGTAGTGTTTGTTCATATGCATTTGGGTTGATAAGGGCATGAAGTACCCCCACCAAAAGGTTGGGACCGATTTGGGAATGATGTATCCCCACCAAGGTTCTCCACTACATGATGACTTAGTTGAAGGATAAGTCACCACTCATGATCATACTGAGTTCCATGGATTTCATGCATGGTTTTAAGTATGGTTTCATGGAAAGGAATGATATTTTCAAAAAACTAATGTTAAAATATTTAATGAGTTATTTATTTGAATTACATGAAGAACAATAATGATGTGAACTACTTACCTTTAATATAAACTATGAAATTTTTTTAATGGTGTTTTATATAAATTTTCTTATATAATTTGATAACATGTTGTAACCTAGTGTTTTTAGTTGGGATGTTATTGGGAAAAAACTATGTAGTCATAATACGCACCTCTACATTGGTAATTTGGTGCATTTATAGATATAATTTATTAAGATGTGGGAATAGGTAACGTATCACATATCCTTAGAATCGAGTTATGATACTTATCCTATTTGGTGAAGTTGGATCTTGGAGCATGTGGAGCATTGGAGTGATGTGGTTCTCCGAGTTGTAAATAGTTTGTCTTCCGCTATTTAATTTGATGTTAGTTTGTCTTCATTTGTCCTGCTCTTTGGTTAGTTTTTATATAGATGAAATATTTTAGTTGTCTTTCAATATTAACATGCTTCATGTGGTGTTTTAACTGGTTATGGTTTATTGGTAAGTTTTTTATCTTTAAATCTAAAATAATCCCACAAATATTAAATGAATCCCTCAAAACTTATTTTCATATTTTGACATCATGTGGATGTCGATTTAGGCTAAGTAACTTTCCACCACCCTCTCATGTCAATGAGAAGTAGATTGATGTTACATCATCCAGGATTTATTTCCTAACATATATTGTTAGTGGAATTTTTCCAAATAATAATGGTTCATAATATTCTTCTGAATTTACTAAAGCATATTACCTGAGAGTGTCAAAATAGGTGTGAAATAATTCTTCTTGTCATGCACCAGTTCAAAAACAACTCTAGAAAACATGTGGTTTTTAGTATTCTCCCCTATGTACATATGATACAAAGCCTCATTCACTTGTAGTAACTATAAATGGGTTTATTTGAATTATAATCCATTTAATATATACTTAAAAAGTTTCGTATGTTTTCTTATACTTAGTCTTATCCATATGGCTTTCTCAATAATTTCTTATTCATAATCCCAAAAAAATGAAATTTTCTTCTGATTCCAAAATTGAAAATTCTAATAAATTTTTCACATTGATATATGATTTATGACATATTATTACACTTAATACAATCTATAGGATTCAGTTATCTAGTTTCCTTAGGAATTACGTAAATTATATTATAACTAAATATAGGAAACACATCATCTTTTGTTAAAAATATTTAACATGTTAATATATAAAACATAATTTGATAACCTGGGGGAATTCATAAGAGATGGGGGTGATAAATTCAAGTGAGGAAATAAACAAGGAATAAAATAAAGATAATAATACATGTTATATAATTGTAATATCATGGGGCATAAACAGTGTGAGAATAATAAAAATGAATAATGAGTCGGGATATAGCATAATAATCGTAAAGGCAACATTAGAAATGTGGAAAACCCATAGAACAATGCATCATAAACATAGGTTATGGATAATTTCCATGAAATCTATATTGAAAATTTCCTATAAATTAATTATGTTTACTCAATTTTCCAACATGAATTCCCATGAGGAAAAACATTACCCAATGCATTGGAGCACTATATATTTATGAGTTCACCCATTGCTATCATTTTATTCTCATTATAATGAGATCCGCATAGACAGTAAAATATGAAATCATTTATCATCAAAATTTATTCCTTTGTAATGGATTTTGTAATACATACATGTATTACCCAAATAACTAACTATAAGTGTATAAAGATGAAAACCCTTGACAGTAAATGGGTTTGGGAATTCAATTTGAAATTGTTTAGAATGGATATTCATAGTGGAATTTCATTAGAATAATGGCATCATATAAAAATTTAATAAATATTTTGATAAGATGGAAATGGTTTTCTAATCATTTGGAAAGAAAATGTTCTATAAAAGTTACATGAAAAAACATATCATAATAATTCCAATTTGAAATAGATTGTATGAAATAATCATTTTAAAATGTGAATAAGAAAAGGAACAAAAACTATGAGGGTGTGACACAAAATACATGGGAATAGCTTCATGAGAGCTTTGGGCCACCATGGGAGGGGTCAATACATGGTAGGTCATATTTTGGATGTGACCCATGGATTTTGAGTGAAGATATATGGGATCTTGGGAGGTTTTAAATAGGAAATGAGTGGGGAATTATTTATCATTTCACAAACATTGGTTTTTTACTCTATATCATAAAATACCCAAAAAACTAGTTAAGGGTTTTGGCCCATGTTTTCTACCAATGATAAGTGGTTATAATTATTTTACGATTCCAAGAACAAGTCATAATAAAATAGTTTCATTACTAATGTGGAAGTGAGACATACTATTAAAGAAATGATATTAAAACCATAAAATTATATTAGAGGATTTATTAAGGATTTATAAAAATACTAAAATAAACATAAAATAAAATTATTTTACAATAAAACAAATATTTTCTCCAGGATACCCTTTATAGTTTTTATTACACCTTATTTGGGTCATTATGATCTCCTAATACATGTCATATATTTTTACGATGTTTAATTTTTACCTATATATTTGACTATATTAAAATATTTTGAAATAATATCCATTGGAAAATATCAGTGTTAGGATTCAAAAATTAATATTTATTTTTAAAAATCATTATTCTAAAAATGTGAATTTTCTCTTTAAAATAGAATTTATTGAGAAATCTTGGGTGTTTTCCTAAACATTTTTCGAAACCGTATAAAATATATATTTGACCTCAAATATGTTATATGATAATTTTTGTTAAATAAAAATTATTTCATTATAATATTTCATTAAATTGTTATTTATTTCATAAATATATTAATTCATGAAAAATAAACAACATCATTGAAATTTAATTAAAATACCATTTTTTTGTAAATAATAAAAATCATTTATAATGTAATAATAGAAATAAAATGTAATCATTGTTATACAAAATATAAATATTATTATTATTATTTTCTAGATACATATCCATTTACTAAACTATAAAATGACATGTGGGAAAGGTATGTGATCGTGAGACTTTCATGGGGTAGATCAACATACGTGGTTTTGGTTGTGATCTTGATGATCATGAGATTCTCCCATAAGTGGTTTCTCTCATTATTAAGTTATAGGATCTCATATTTTTTTAGTCCAAAAAACTCCAATGATATTATCTCCTATGAATTCTCGGATAAATTGTCATCATAGGTTATGATCCTACTACTTTTGCCTATCACTTCACATTCCCATGAAAATTGGATTTAACAGAACCCTATATTTTTACTAATCATATGATGACTATACAATGTCTATATTGTCAAATGTAATTATGATTAATGATATTGTAAATAAAATTGTAATTAATAAAAAATCATCATGGGTTTTCTATAAGCGTAATATAAAACTTTACACATAATTAAATTAGAAGGGGAATTATATTTATAATAGCTTGTGTTGTTATAAAGTAGATGTGCACCTATGGGTTGGAAATTTTGTGTTGTAAACCCATTTGAAATTTTATGATGGGACATAATAGTGGGATATTTTTGGGGAAATGGTAGTGGTATTCTCTTTCTTTATATCCCATGATACTATGTTACTACATTGGATGTGTAGTTTCATGAGTGTTCCATAGTGAGTATAGGATTGGATAGATGACATGTTTAGGTCTCTATAGGTTCTACAGTTTTTTATTGGTGTATTAAAAAGCTCTATTGTCTTTTTAACAAGATATAATGAGTATGATCCTTAGGATTATAGATGTTACGATCCCCCTACATATATAAAATTTCATTAGGTTTCAATGTGGATTATGGGGACCGAGTTAAACATTACTAATTTAGTTGTTGGAGCTTCGTTGATGAATTTTCATCTAAATTTCCTTTATTATTTTTATGGAGACATATTTTCTAATTATTGACATTGTTCACACACTAATGGAAGGTTTTGGTTTATTTTTTTATCACATGATGGTGTTTATTAATATTGGAATTATTGATTTGCTCGATCCTTTTTATTCACTGAGGGAAATTCATATATATATATATATATGATATTTTTATAACCTCTCTATTTTTCACAGTATATGGACTTACTGTAGGAAAGACACATGGTTCATTATCCATCTCCCATCATTCCCACCTTTAGAGGGGTACATTTTTTTGAGGGGTCAATACATAGTGGTATCAATTGTTTTATTTGATAATTATGATGGTATTTTGAGTTTGGAACCCTAATGATTTCATGTATTATTTTGGAAAGGGTTCTAGTATATCTCGATACAATATATATGATATGGAGAATATCTAAGAAATAAAAAATTTATAGATGTCTTTGATCCAATGTAAGGACCCTGATTCACTTGAAAGACCATGTTGTGTGGTCACACATGTTGGTTGAGACACAGAAAAGGTACATGAATCATGATTCATTTTTGTTCAGATATTAATAATGTGATTCTATGAAATTAAAATAAAATTATTTAAATATACCCTATTAATATTCAACGGTAGTATGATTATGGTTTAATTTTATTTCTAATGAATAATTATAGGTCATCATCCTCCTCTATATCAGGTATTAGAGGTTTAGAATGCTATTTTGGTTGGCCAACAGAGGATTGATCTGATAAAAGTGGATGATCCATGTTAAAGGTAATTTTGAGAGATTTATATATAGTGATTGGTAATGTATGAAGATAGTATCTCTTATATAGAGGCAAAGTACTATTTGGGGGATTTAGGATAACTTTTTTCAAATTTTATCCTTAGATGAGTTTTGGATGCCTCTAGTTATTAGTAAAATGTAGAAGGATTCATGTAACTAGTGGGTGTTTTATCTTGGTGATAAGTAGGATTTGTATGTTCTGTGGGTTGAAAACTATAAATCGTTTTAGATGGATTTAATATCATTGATGAAGAAGGAGGAAAATTGTAAAGAGATACTCTACTTTTGAACGGGGGATTGAATGTTTAAAAGTACGACAAAACTTTCAAGGTCCCTTATATTTTCCCCTGATATCATTATATATGATGATATCATTTAACAAAATCTAAGGGAATTGTACCTAGATAAATTGTTTAAATAATCACATTTACACTTCCTTTTTATTTTGTGGTGCAGAAGAATGGAGAGGTTATAAAATTTATGATTTCAATAGGATTTGATTCTTATGTGTGTAACAAGCAATGAATTATGAGGATTATGTCTTCATGTGGTGGATCATAGGTTTCTAGACTATTAGGGTTCTTATAAGTGAAGAACCTACCTTGAGAAAACATTTAACATCATTATACGGTATGTGGATCCCATGGACCTACCAGGGGATTTAGGTTTTCATGTTTCACCTATTGGGTTTGTGGTCACAGATATGATTAGTGTCTGATAGATCAGGGAGGATTGTATCATGTGGGTCGTCATGTCCCATTTCAGTAGTAACCAAAATATATTCCAGGGAAATAACACCCAAATTTTCTAGAGATATTTGTTCAGAAATCAATTTCATGTTGACTTATAAGAGGGAAGCCTCATGATGTTCATTATCCTTAGGCACCCAGACTAGAGAAAATTTGTAGAGGCCTTCATCAGGTATCTAATATACTACGATATGGGAAGATTCATGTGATGGAGGTGACAACACTAGTAGGCCCATGTCTTGATAGAGGTGTAATAATTTTATTGAATACAATAGTTTCACCCAAATTTTATTTTAGAACATTAGCAAAATTTTTATCATTTTTGGTTTTGGATTTGGGAAAATACGTTGACATAATTCACCCTAATCTATTGTTATAGCATACAATTAGAGGTCACGAAACTTTTTGTGTGTGTTCCAATGATATAGACTATGGACTGTGCGACCTCAGTAATTGGGATATTTATTCTTATTTTATATTCATCCATACGATATTATCGATGAAATGTTTCAGAATTATTTTTTTATGATGTTATTTTTTTATAATAATAGTTTGGTTTTCTAATATGGAGGGCTATGGACTATAATTAATAGGAGAGCATAGTAATGAGATGGGCCATTAGAAAGTAGGGCCTCATTTATAAAATTAGGTAGAGCTATCAGTGAAGCATTTATTATGGTATGTTCCTAGGGTTTTGGTGGGTTCCTTTATGTTTTATTATATTATTGTGTATCCCAATATCCTTGAAGTGATGTTGAGTTTGGGATAGAGTTGAAACCAAGAACATCATCAATTTTGATAGATCATAATATAATGGTGTCCATGGTGTGATTAGATATGTGGATTTAGGTTAATGATCAGATTATAAGTGATTTCATTGACCTAGAGTGTCTCCTAGGGGTTCCCTACTGTTTTCTATCATGAATCTAGATAATAGTATGTAGTTGAATGTAGACTAATGGAGGTTGAATTAGGTGAGAATCTAGAACCCTATACCAATTTTGATAGTTGATGAGTTATTCATCAATATAAAGTGAACTAGTTGATTTTAAATTATTGATTTGTGTTCAATATATAAACATATGAGGGTGAAGGATTATTATGCCTCCAAGACATCCGTAGGTGTATGTATAAGAAGCTTTTGTGAATGGTCATTCCATTTTATATCATGAATACTCTAGATATGTTCATGGTGATCATAAACCTTATGTTCTATTAGTTTCTAAACTAGTCATATTTTTGATCATTTATGGTATTTTAATCTTCTCAAATACATAGGAGAAGAATTATAATCATCATAGATTTTTATTATAGGTCATTATACACCATACACTCAACATAAATAATGTGTTAATGACCCAGTATATTGGGGAATTCTTGGATAATGGAAGGTTAAGCTAACACACCCCAAACCATATCAAATAGGATAGGGGTTTTTGACAAGAACATAGATGGTAAAACTAAATTTTGGGGAATTTTCCTATTTTATCTTTATACATGCACCCAGCCATATCTTTGTAGTGGTATAGAGGAATACAAATTAATGAATATGACAACATGAGATATACCATCCTTGAAATAAATTAAATTGAATGAAAAATATAAAAATAAAATACAAACAATATGGAAAGGGTCATTATACATTCCCATCTAGAAAAGAATTCATAACCTGAAAAAAAATTGAAATGAAGAAATTTGAGATAGCTTGAAAACTAATCTATAAGACCTACCACAATATGTGGTCAACAAATCTAGTAATCACAATGATCCATAATAATCACCATCAAACAGTCTTTTGAATATATAAGACATGACATGTGTGGTAAAATACCATGTACGGGTGATTATATACAAACCCATTAGTGTGACCTTAAAACTAAAATGAAGAAATAGAGGGGTCAAACAATAGTAATTTCATCCAAAAAAAGCGGGAATCAAAACCCAAATGAAACACATAAATCTGTTTATAAAAAATAAGAGATAAGAGAGAAAGGGGTCCCTCTCTCACAACATAAGAAATGTTAATGGGTATGTATGTATCTCCAAAATTGCATCATTGATGTCCATATTCATAGGAAACATCACTAGAATATTTTTGGCGGGTACTTCTCCATGATACTATGCTACATAGCCAGAATATCCCTAGCTCCCATAGAGGATATTCAACCCCCATAGCTCGAATATGGTATAGTAACTATCTATAGAATGTGGTCCCATCTCAATGTATAGGAGCATCATATTTATATTTATAAATAATATGTGGAACCCACATCCATGTTTGATATTGGAGTAGTAACCTCAGAATATCTCAAATAGCAAGGGGAAATCCTTCCCTTGTGATACATGGGAGTACATACATAACCATCTATCAAATGATGATCCAATGATTACATCAATTGTCAAAAATTTCCTAAAGATGTATATTCAATCATATCTACTTTCCCAAAACTAAGAAAACCATTGCGTTCTATATGGAGAACTATATAGGATAGTGTACTCATGGTCCAAAATCCAGGCTCAAAAAAGGAGATATGAATCGATGAAGTTGATATAGGGAATACACTACGTGTATAGGGGACCACATAGTGTGTGAACCCACATCGTAATTTGATTTTGATCTCATTTGTATAAGGATTAGAATCCATTTCATAGTACAAGACATGTATGGTTAAAAAGTGAAATGTCGTAGCCACACTAGGTAGTCACATATCCTAATGGCCATGACCAGACATGCCTATCAATGCTTGTGTACAAGGCCATGACTAGGTATAATCCCATAACTATTTTCTATAGGATACAAGGTGTGTCTAACTATAGATATGATTTTGTATGTGCCAGCTAATATAGGTCCTAGCCAACCATGTAGGGTCACAAGGCATGTTTTTCATCCATATGTTGTGTAATCCAAATATTTACCAAAACCATAAGGTTCCATCCAAATGTAATATTTTATGTGTAATTCTTGGATACATGACGTGTAGTCAGGTGTTTCACCAAAACTAACTTTCCTTCATGCATTTTTTGGATCCTTCACTACCACCTTGACTCTCACCCGCTGAACACATTAAATTTAATGTAATCCCTTTCATCCATAATTTCATAATTTCTAGTAGTCAAAAAACCAAATCCAGCAATCCTCTCAAATCCCCCAACACCATTTTAGATTCCTCCCACAACCAGTTTCCTTATAATTTCAGTAATATAGATCCCAGATCCATGTTTATTCAGCAAAAACATGTGATTTTCCCTGATCCATTCTAAAAACACTAATATATTCATCATTTTACACACCACTATTCAACTAGGGTTTGAAAATCTTTTAAACCCCCCAAGAAAAAGTGGAATCGTGAAACCATGGGAAAATGGAGATTAACGAAAAGAATTTTTGGGGGAAAGTCAAAATAAAATAAGATAAAAAATCATTGTACATCATATATTTTCCAATGATCATCAATTAGGGAAACATATGAGAGAACATTTCATAATCATAAATAAAACTAATTAGATAAATGTAACTCATCTCTAGGGCTCATAAAGAGGACTTGAAATCACATAATCAAAAAAATATTATATAGAAATGATCAAAATATTAATTAAATTTGTGGAAATCAAAAATTGATGTGACATTCCACAATTAAAAATCATTCATTGCTGGTGAATGTGTTTTCTAGTGATGATTATTATCTAATTCTCTAACTACCTATCTATCCACCTTGATCTATTCTTTCTTCACCAATTGATCCATATACGCCAATGATGAATGGACTAAACCTCTTCTTAAATACTACCACAATTATACGAATAACCCATTGACATTTCATTAGATTTTATTTATAGAGGATTTAGATTGTTTCTTTTAATATAAAATAACCAAATTTAATTATTTATTCTATTTAAATGCACCACCAATGGCTTCCTCAATCGAGCGTTTGGCACTGATCAACCATAGGATGGGTATAGGGTCAACCCTACCTGTAGACTTTTAATGTTACATCATATTTACAATATGATTATGTCACCAATAAATATCCAAATATTTATGAATAAAATATTAAACATGATACTAATATATTTAATATTATAATAATATATATTTTGCACTATCTAGGCCTTAGAATCTCACATCATCTCATCACCTGGAAATGAAAATATATCTTAATAAATTCCCATATATATTAAGGATATAAATATAGTAACTACAGTATTCCACCTTCTAGTTATTTTGTCCATAAAAATAATAAGCTAAAAAAAGTGGAGACACTCATCTCGCGTCATGATCTCATAATCCTAATAACTCTTCTTCACGCTTCTATACTACCAAATCCCATGAACCAAGGGAATGATCTATCTACATAGGATCATCTCCTATCGATCAATGATCACCACACAACACAATATGATGGTGGACCCATCCTTGATGTCTAAATCATGTATCCAATGACATGAATATGAACATGCATGTATCTCCTCAATTGAAACACATAGAAGATTTCATGCATCTGTTCCAACTATAGTGATATGTCTAAGAGGTAAGCACCCTTTCCAACCCTACATTGGATCATTAATGTCCAAATGAACCTTCAAGACAGAATTCCTCCATGTCATGTCTTGTATAATCTTCATCACGTTGAGACTCATAGGAAAACCTAGTCTCCCTATTTGATGTAAAAGGGCCTATAACATCAATCAACATAATATTTTATTTTTCAATTGTAATTAATCATATGTTCATGGATCACCTATAATTTCACCATTATTACCTAAACCATGTATGTCCCAACATGTGATTCCTCTCCAATCCCTTTCCATCAAAAATGTTAACCGATGTGGTCTTTAGAAAAAGACCTAAAAAAGTTCCATGTTGACTGTATAGTGAATGTTATTATTATAAGAAAATGTTTTCAATTGTAAGTGATACTCCCAACTCTATACAAAATAAAAAACAGAATCCATCCACATTTATGCCAACCCCCGGACAGTGCGCTCAATCATCCCATCTATTGGGGGGCATAATACTCATCCACAACTAGGTCTTGAATTCCTCCTAAAGTCCTCTAAAAACTAAGAAATAAACCACAACTCATGGTTAGAGACAATCATCAAGGGTAACCAATGGATCCTTAAGATCGCCTACACATACAACTGTCTAAGATTCTCCATCAAACTCTACTCCCTTATGGAAATGAATTGTGTTATCTTCATAATTTGTTCATCAATCAACCATATGGAATGATTATATATTTTTTCCTATGTAAGACTTATCATAAATTCAATAGATATCCCATATATTTTCCTCATATGGATCTATATAGGTTTAGCTAAACATACAGTAACCTTACTCTTAACCTTTACCTGATAACATTTGAGACAAAAAGAGATGGACTCAAAAGAACTCCACCACTTTATAGTCCACCAAAACTACCATTGAAGGTTACTTTACAACTTCTTTACATTGGGATGTATAGAAAAAGAAGACATGTGAAATTATTGCATCACCTCCTCGTGATTCGTGACTGAAACAACCATTTGTCCCTAGAAAATAATTACATGTTTCCATCTAAAAAATACATATTGTAAATATCCAAAAGAAAATTGTTCCAAAAACATCAAATTCAGTGTCCCCCAACTTTTCCTTCCTATAAAAGAAGGATAAGTGGATAAGTCACCACCATCAACTGATGAGTAGTTTCATTGATCTCCTCCATCAGGGTTAGAAGAAATGAAGATAACTACTCAAACACATCCTCCATAAAGGAATTCCATGACTTCCTACTATGGTAATCTACCTCAATGTTTCCCTTCCCAATAGTATAAAATATCTAAAAGTAATTTTCACGTAGGATATCCAACCATTTATTCTCTCTCATATATATATCTCTCTATATTTAAATATAACATAGACCCTAATGGATTATGTAAATAAAAAATCTCTCTCCTAGAAGATATCACATATGCATATTTAGTTTTAAGAGTACTACTTCCAAATCCAGGTCATGAGTCACAAAGAATGCTCATGGGGTCATAAATTCCTTAACCAATATGTGATGACTACTAGCTTATTCATCTACATGAAGCCAATCCCATTTTATAGTAGTTGAAATATTTATACATAATCCAATCCCTCCTCGATATTCTTAAAATAGGGGCACTACTCAACCTTAGTCTCAACTACTCAATGGAACTCTAATGCTACTCAGTCGGGGGAAAAAATATTTCATTTCCATGTAATGGTGATCAAAAGGGATAAAATTTTAGATAATTTTGAAAATAAACCTCTTCTATTACATACCTTGAAAAGAAAAATTTTTACCTTTATCAATATTATAGGTGGATCCTAATAAAGAACTATAATAATATTCACCGATTGCATAGCTAACCCATTTCCAAAAATTAAATTCCCTATAATGTGATCCTCATGGATCCAAAACTATCACATTGGGAGATTATAATAAAAATGGTGAATTTAGTGTATGTCTAGGAACATCCTTATGTTCTCTTAATCCTCCTCCTATAACGTAAAGTAGATGAGTATGTCATAAATGAAGCAAGAACAAATCAATATGTTGGGAAAAATATCTTAAGGTTTCCTATCGGTATGTATTGTGTGTGATTGTGTATGTTGAGAATGCCACAGGATAGAGAATGAGTATGGTTAGTGTTTATCGATGAATGATTTTATGGGGCCACAATTTTCAAATGTATTACAAGTTTTTGGGCCATAAATTTGAGAGTTTGTATTCTATAAAATGAAGATCCCCTTGCATTATTTCACAGTATGTGGACTATGAACCATAATTATTGAAAAGTGAAAGGTGGTACAATGAATTGTCAAGGAATTTCAGCATTGGTTGTTTTCCGCATAGCAGTTCTATACGGACCGTGAAGCACTGGAACAGGATTGCAAACAGCAAACTGGTCACAATGAGGATGGTATTCACAAGAAGTCAAAGGTATGTGGAAGTTATGTGGTACAAGGAATTGATTTTCATTGGTGAAAAAGAGACATTGGTTTGGGCCATTGTGAAGGAATAAATTTTGTACGTAGACAGCATAGGGAAACAGTTCCTAGATGAATCAGTACATGGTGAAGGTGGTACCACATTAGGGATTTGGGTAAATATCATATTAACATATTTTTCAGAACAATATTCCAATTTAAGTAGCACCAATCCAATCATTAATCAAAGAAAATTTCATTAAAAAAATGTTTTTTATGAAAAATTAGGTTATGTCTGATAGAGGTTCACGAGGATTATTATGTGAAATGTTATTGTTGGGCACAGTATCCTGAAGAAAAATACAGATCTATAAAATAAGGAAATCATTATAAGTGGAAGAATTATGCAGAGTTAGTTCATAGAATCATCATGAGGAGGTGTTTCATATAGGTGATACACATAGATAGTTAATAAATGAAATACATATAAGGGTAGGTTTGTAAAGCATAAGAACTACATAGTTCGTGGAGTAAAACAGTTGTCCATGAAGGGGAATAATTATTTTGAAAAATAAATTTCTACTTACTAACAGTGCGAAGAAAAGTGGATTTATTTAATGGGATAAAATGGTATTTAAATAGATAATCTACCTATAGTTGGGGATGGGTTATTTCATTAAAATTAAAGGACATTCATGTCCATAATCTATGTGTGGGTCCGTTCTAAGGCCACTGAGTGGAGGATGAGGTAGACATTGATCCTTTCCATTGGTATTGAGCCTAAAAATTATAGATAGGTAGTGACCATTGTAAATGTAGTTAGCCAACCCAAAATCTGATAAAGGTAGTGACCTTTGGCATAGAAGTGATCTAGCCCAATCCTTATGATTTGGATTTGAGCCTATATACATTTGGTACATCAGTGCAATGTCATTGTATGCTCCTTTGATGTATCCAAGTGATGGTGAACAAAATAAAAAATAAATTTTTCTCATACAATATTTCATTTTGTTTAAATATTTCTATGGGAATAAGGGAGGAGTGAGTTTTTTTTAACAGTGAAACAATATCTGAAGGTGCGGTTGTTTTAATAGGTCAAAACCTGAATAACGCCAAGGGTATTTAACCTAATTGGGCTATAAATTTGTGTTAGAGAGAAAGTTTGTATGTTCATAGTTCTTTCTCGGTATAATAAATGGATTTTTTCAATAATAAAGGGATACTAATATTCTACATAAAAATATTCATTTATAGAATAATCAATGAAGCACTACTTCTAGCCATTTGTAAAGGATGTATTTAAAGAAAAAAATACTTGTAATAATTTCCAATATAGATAGTGGAGCTTCACCACAAGTTTAAATAATATAATTTGATGCTTATACTAAAGGGATTAACGCTTTAGGGGATCCATATGAAATTCAATCTATGAGAAGGTGATGTCATTCAATACATCAAAGTGTATGAGGGAAATTTTTTTAACATTGATGATGGTGACTCAAAAAGTAAATGAATCAGAGTTTCATGTTCTTTTGAATAAATATGAATATATAATAATGAACCCTAATGAGTATTATAATACATTCATTGATTGCGTGAAGTTTGTTTTGGAAGACATGTGCGGTCTCAATTAAATTATTGATGATATAAATTTTGTCAAGTGTATATTGACAAAACACCCACCACAGTTTAATATGATAGTTTCTGTATTGAATAATAAAAATACGAAGGACCTAACATTGGTAAACATGCATAGTAATCTAATTTTATATGAAATGAGAAATGTTGATTAATTTTTTTGGAGAAGGGGAAGTCAGAATAAATGTAATTCAAGGTCATCATGCAGCTCTTTTTGAAGATAGTAAGAGGAAGATAAATTGGATGACGTCATTTCATTTCCCTCATAAAATATGAAAAGAGGAAGAGTAAATTTAAAAGGTAAAAATATACATGCATTATTATGAAGTATAAATATTGGACATTTTGTCAAAAGATTTCCTAAGATGATTGATGATGATGACGAAGACAATGATGGAACTCCTTGGAATATGTATTCAGCTAATTTGAAATATAATAGATGTGCAAAAAAATTTACTTAAAAATATGAATTTTCATTCAAAAGATGATTAATGTTAAGACGAATTTTAGTAAGAGGATTTGGGGAAAACAATAATTGTAAATAAGATTTTATGGTTGATGTTATGGGAAATTCTCTAAAAAAGGAAGAAAGTGGCAGTGGTGAGAGTGATGAAGAAGGAAGAGTTGACCTTAACTATGAATTAGAAGATGCTTTGGAAGAGATAGATGTATGGAGATCCCAATAAAAGATATCCAACAAAGTGATCTATGATGACAAAATCTATATGTAGCAACAGGAAGAAGAGAAGTCTGAGCTGAATGAAGAAATTGAATAACTGAAGTATTCAATGCTATAAATATCAAAAAAAGTTTCTTGAGTACAAAATCATAATTGAATGACATAATAGATAAATCGATAGTATGAATAATATTGCAATAGATAAAATAAAAAGTATCAATGATCTTTCAGAGGAATTTTTTATTATTAAATGAAAAGTGAATGATCAGGAGAAACTATTTATTCCCGCAATGTAGGACGCACATTCAACAGAAAAGGAAAAATAGATTTCCTAGTTCTAATGAAGAAGACAATAGAGTGTCAGGAAAAAAATGATCGATCAGAATGATAAAAGTGGTATGGGGATTTATCACACAAAAATAAATAAGAAATGGTTGAAGTCATACCACAAGATCCCACTATGATATTGAAGATTGATTTAGGAAAAAAATCAAGATAAAAAAATTCCAAGAACCAATGGAAGAACATGTGGTTCAGTATTTCCACACAAGAATGAAAACCACATGATATGTAATTGTTATGGAAAGAGGCGGAACTCATAAAATGTATGTTCCATAGCCAATAAGTTCTGAAGGGAATACAATCTAACAGAATGAATGTTGTTATAAGAATAAATTCAATGTTTCATCAAATGAACTGAAAATGAAAAATACTTTTGTTGAATTTCAGTATGAAGATACTCTAGAATACCTTGAGGAACATCTTTTATAATAATTAGTAACTTCTATAAAGTAAAAAACATGATAAAAATGTAATAATATAGTTCAACAAATAGTGGTTGCAGATATTTCATTTAATGAATCATATCAAACTAGAATATGGAATATTGAAAGTGGATACAACTCTCATATGATAGGTAATAATGATTTGGAGACCATAATTGGGTACGATAAGGAAGGTATCATAATATTAGGCAATAATGAAGGCTGGATGATTGTTGGCTCATGAAAATCCATGTTTGGGGAAAAAGACATGAGATATGTTGATGTATTAGTTGTTTAAGGTCTCAATCACAACATTCTTAGTGTTTGTCTACTATTTGATTGAGGAAATTCGATAAGATTTTCAAAGAAATTGTGTATCATCAATAAAAAATATGGTATTATTTTTTTATAGGGAATAAGTGTGAAAGGAAATCTCTACATGTGAGAGGAGAAGAGTATATATGTTTTTATCCAAGGAAGAATGATAAAAGTTATGTAATAAACATCTTGTCCAATTTATAAAAATGTACTTTGGAGTTCTTGTGAAATATAATGATGCTCGAGATCTCCCTATATTTTCTTGTGATCATACCCATAAGGGTGATCCTTCCAATAAGGGATGATAATTCGAATTAAATATAAAGAAAAATAGAAAAAGGTTAAAAATATTTCTTGAGTTTTTTCATATTTATTTGTGTAGGCCAATGTCACAATGATCTATTGATGGGAGGAAATACAATGTTCTCTTAATTAATGACTTTAGCAGTATTTCAGGGTAATTAATCATCACCTATAAGTGTGAGTTTTTTAGATTCATTACAAGATACTGAATCAATTTTTAATATACTCTAGGTAATATTATAAAAAGATATGAATACTTAAGGAAACCGAGTTCATGAATATCCAAGTGGAGGACTATATCGAGAAAAATGGGATACATCATCATGTTTCAGTAGTGAGAACACAACATCAAAAATGACTTGGTGAAAGAAAAAATAGAATTATCAACAATATGGATAATACAATTATTATTGAGAAAGAATAACAAGAGAGTTTTCTGATATAGGAAGTGATGAGATTAGTTCTCACATAGAATAGATCATTTTTGTGTCCAAAATAATGGAAGACTCCATATGATATTTTTTATGGAATGAAGCCAATGTTGAATTATGTTCCAGCCATTGGAATTATGTGTTTCATTCTCAACAAGAAGATAACACATGATGTTTGAATCCCATGGAAAATGTTTTTGAATGCAATTATGAAACTATAATTGGTAATGAGAAATATATTCATAACATACATGATCTGTCTTCGTTGGATAGTGATGAAGAGACAAGAAGATAATGGGATTCTCCTATCCCAAAGGTTGATTCTGAGGAAGATTCAGATGATTAATTTAATGTTCCCAATTCAATATCTAAAAAAATATAGAATAAGCGATCTAAAATATAAAGACAAAACACAATTGGTGATTATACTCCTCCAATGCAGACAAGGAGGATGAGTAATCTACAAAAAAAATTATGTATATCATTGCTAGAGCCTAAATGTATTAATTATGTGGCTAGAGATTAGGATTGGTATTAGGGTATGAATGAAGATCTTGAACAAATTGAGACGAATCAGACATGACAGATTATTTTGAGGTCAACCTATAAGAATGTCATCGGGACAAAATGGGTCTTTCTCGATAAGATGAATGAATAAGTTGTAGTGATTTGAAATAAGGAATGAAGAGTGTGAAAAGGGAACTTTTAAATAGAGGGAATTTAAGTTGATGAGATATTTTTACTTGTTTTAATACTCGAGACAATCAGATTATTCATATTCATATTAGTGCAATGAAATTTCAATGATTTATAGATGGACTTGAAGTCATTATTTCTAAATGGGGTTCTAGAAGAATATGTTTATAATGATTAACTAAATGGTTTTCTCATTCATTGAGATGATAACATAGTTTGTTGATTGGATTAGGCTTTATATGGTCGTAATAAGAACTAGTATAATGTTATTAAAGGATATATCAGTATCTAAAGATTCTTGGTATCTGCAATGCTAGAGTTGATAACAATATGTATTTCATCAAATAAAGTTATCAAAAGAGGATTGTGGTAGTATATTTCAAGGTCATTATATTCAGTGGATCATATGAAGAAGAGTGTAGACAATTTTCCAAATTAATGAATAGTGATTTTGGAATTTCATTTACTGGTGACCATATATTTTTTCATGGTTCAAATGTGACCCAAGGAAAGAATTGAAAATTAATTTCCCAATAAAAATATGCTAACGATGTTTTAAAAATGGGTGGAATGAATAATTTAAAGGATATGGAAACTATGGTGGATTCATAGATGAAACTATCAGGGGATGATGAATGAAATGTAGTTATTATCACAAAATATAAGCAAATCATTGAAAATCTATTGTACATGATAACAATGAGACCACATTATGTTTTTCAACATTACAAGAAGTAACATATTAATGAGATCCAAATGAAATACAAATTCTTGCAGTGAAAAGAATACATCGTTATATCATGGCCATGTTGGATTTTGGTTTCATGTATAATGGAATTTCTTTGCAAGGGTTATTGGGATATACGGATACAGATTGCAATGGTTCAACAGGTGAAAGAAAATCAACATCAGGTAGTGCATTCTATCTTTAAAGATTATTTATTTATTTTCTAAGAAATAAAAAAAGTTGAAATACATTGTGAACCATAGAATTATAATATATTGAGGCCACTCAAGCATGCACATAGTTATTATGGATGATGTGGTAGCATGAGGATATCAGAATTGAATTGAAGACTATGATTTGAATCCATTTCAATAATTCATGTTCTATAAATATTAAAAAAAAATCCATTCCATCATTCAAGGATAAATCACATTGAAATAATGTATCATTTCATCATGGAGATGGTGTATCAAGAGATTTTGAAGATGGTTCACATGCATATATATCTATAGGTTGTATATATTCTGACAATGGCCTTACATAGAAGAAGTATTTGAATTACACTGACAAGATCTTGGAGTTCAGTCAACGCCCCGAACATTAAAATGTGATGATGGGGAACCCCCTCTCCCGAGGGTATTGTTTTTTCCCCTAATTTTATAATCTATTGTATTTACCCTATTTCATACCTCAATTTAATGGCATTCGAGATTGATTCCAGGGGGAATTGAGACATTATAAGGAAGAAAATTTCTTATTCATGACACAGGGATAAGTTATTAGGTAGAGTAGCGAGATAGAGGGTTTAAGTTTTTATGGAGAGCAGTGACATAGGGGGAGTTCTAAATCTGAAATGCTATAAGTTATGGACTAATTTATACATATCATGAAATATTAGGATTATGATAAAATTATAACATTGGTGTTGGAATTTAATGAAGTGATTCAGTGATGAAAGTTTTGCTATATTCAATTTTCTCATGCTGATCATGGCTCAAGTGGGCATAGAGTATATGTTGAGTAAATCATTGATCATTATCCTAATCATAGGAAGTGAATATTGGAAGAATTTGGAAGAATATTTAATAAGATAAAAATTTATGAATAAGTTGTCAACCCATTTAAAGGGGGGATTGTTGGAAAAAATCCTTCTGTATTCCTCTTGGAAGTTTTTGGGTGTGAGTGTGTTTGTTGTAAAATCCATATTCCTGTCAAAGAGTATGATTGGGGTTTTCCAAATAAGATTTTTATTGACGCGCAGTTTCTGAGTGTTTACAAAATTTTTGGGCCAAAAAATAGGGAGTTTGGATTTTGGAAAAATATTATTTCTATGTAAGAGTACATGGTATGATGACAGTGAACCATAGTTTCTGAAACATGAAATTTGGTACATGTAATGGTGAAGGAATTCTTGTAAAGGATGTTTTCTACATAGAAGTGTAATGTGGGACATGAAGTGTGGTAAGCAGATAGTGAATGAAAAATAGGTTGTGGGAGGCTTATAGTTCATAAGAGGCCAATGGTATGTGGAAATATTATTCTACATGCGATTTCCTGTCGATGCAAAAAATGAGACCGTGATTTGGGACACCACGATGAAATAAAGGCATTACACGGGTCACATAGTGAAATGGTTCACAGAAGGAGTAGTATACAGTGAAGGAAGTACCACAATTCCAATTTGGTAAATATCAAATTAGTGGTTTTTAAATTTTTTTGCCAATATAAGGATCACTAATCCCATCGTTATTCAAAAATAATTTTATTAGAGGAAATATTTTCTCTAAGAAGAAATTCAACTTAGTCTAAAATTGGCTCACAAGGAGAAATCTACAAAAGGATTTTGCGGGTAACAATATGTCGTAAAGGAATAAGGTTCTATAGAATAATGGATTATGGAGAAGAGTATGTGTTATGCATAGGTGGTTCATATATTTTATATGTTAAGGCGGTTCATAGAGGCGGTTCATGAAGGCAATTCAAGGAGGCTATTCATGGAAGACGTGGTTCATGAAGCTTATGTGCTACACAATTCATGGAGGAAGTGGGTGGATCATGAAGGAACACAAACATTTCATGATATCAAATTTTTTACTAATAGTATAAGGAAAAGTGGATTTATTCTATAGGTGTAAATGGAACATCAATAAAGCATCTACCAATAGTTGATGATGTGTTCTTTCATGAAAATTAATGTATCTACAAGACCATAAATTGTGAGTGCTTCCATTATAAGATCATTGGGAAAATGAAGATGAAAATTATGATAATTACCACTATATGTGAGCCAAAAAAAGTGACATAGAGAGTGACCCTGGAGGAATTATGTGAGAAACCCCAAAATCTTGTAACGGTAGTGAGCCTAGTTAAAGAAGTAATGTAGCACGAAGCTTGTAATTTAGCAGTGGCCCTTAGTGAATTTGGTACATTAGAATAATGTAATTGTACGCTCCATGAACATATCCCATAAAAGGGTGACCCATGGAGAAATATCTATTTCTCATTAGTGATTTCATTTTCACTCAAATATTACTACAGTAACAACAGAAAAGACAGTATTGTTTAACGAAAAAACAATATTCGATGGGGAACTTGTTTTAATCTATTGTACTTTGATTCACCCCCCCTCATGATATTTATCATAATTGGGATAAAAAAAATACATTAATGAATGGAATATATGGTTAATAAAATTTATGAATACAATGGTGTGATTAATCACATTGAAATCCATCACTAAGAAATCATAGTGTCTGTAGTGACATCAGAATTACAGCTTCATAATATCAGCTTTGTGAACACTCATGTGGGGTAGATGGACCATAGATCGATTTCTTATAGAAAATTATAACCTAAAAATGATAAACTGTTTATAAATCCATCGAAAAGGGATCTTTTCCATTACCATTAATTTTCTCAGGTGACGTTAACCAAAAAAAAAGCTACAAGCTCCCATATAACTTTTTCATGAACAAAATAAGAGCAGTCGAGAGGGGAATCATTGTGTCTGATAAATCCCTTATGTATAAGGTCATTCAAATAAACCATCATCTATAGTATCATAGTAGGGTCAATCTGATATTCCATATAATATATATATGTTCTTAGGGTGAAATTAAATATATTAGTCCATCGCCCATCAGAGAGGTATTATTGGAATAACCTAGGGGTGACATCCATGATGTCCTACACAACTAAAGGATTCTATATGCAGGAAGATCCCACTGCACCAAGAGGTAAAATTACAAACTGATGCGTGATTTATATTCCCTCCTTGACGTAGGGCAGGCTTTATAGTGAACTTACTTCTTTCATGACTATTAAATCACTTACAGTTAATAAACAAAAAATCTATACAATCTAGGTTACAAAATTTTAGTATATGGGGAAAATTATGACCATACATAAATTGAACATAATAAAACATGAAATTTTATTCAAATCCTTAATCTTTATCCTTTGAAGCACCCATTATCCTTATTACAAGTAATCACTTGTGGATAAACATCAATGAAATGGGTGAGGAAATCCCAGTAGGAGGATAAATAAGTGGCATAAATCAAAATAACACGGGGGATCATAATCATAATCCTAGTAATGTAAGCATAGAATCAGATCCACAATCCTTCGAAGAATCATTAGAAAAAACTATTTAACGTGTCAATGTAAAAAAATGAAACTTCTTTTCCAAGTGGTCAAATACCACACATCCTTATGAACAAAGATATAATCATGTTTACACATAATATATGTTAATAATCATAACCTCATAATTTTTGAAACAAAAAAAAACATAACATTAACACATAATACACATCATATCATGAGATACAAGAAATTACCCAATCCATTTGAGTGCTATATAATTTCAATCACACATGAAGAATAATAGCATTTACAAAGTCATTCTTGCCACATGTGACACATATCAAAGAAATTCCTGAAGTAATCCATGTAAACGAATTAGTTTCGTAAGGATTTCATAAATCATGAATAAAAATGGGGTTCAAAAAGATAAGGAAATTAACATATTCTGTACAAGATTCGTCATCAAAAAATAAATCAGGATGAATCAAAAAAATTTGAAAAGAGGAGTTCTTTTGGAAAATATTTTTAATTTTCTTAATATTAAATTGGAAACAATTATTCCAATAATAGGTAATGGAAGTATATTCAGATTGAATTTCATGAAGATCAATAGAATATGAACACTGCCATTTGGAATGAAAGATGAATAACCGGAAAAAATGGTGATGGTTTCGTGAATCCCATTAACCTATCTATATTTCCTTATTAACATTAATATCCTAGATTATAAAATTAGATCAATTTATTAGTAAATCCACAACCACTTGTACATGTATTTTATTTATTATAATTTTATTATGTTCATTTATGTCCATTTTAATTAGTTATTGAGTTTAATTTTGTTGTTTTGCGGGTGTTCATTTTTTCATCTAATGATCATTTAACTTCTATAAAAGTATACAAGTTCTTGTAAAATTACAATATCTCTCCTAAATTGAAATTATATGTTATTAACATACTTACATAAGTTTACATGGTCTTATATATCATTTTTTATTTGAGGATAATTCATTTGATAAAAAGTTAATGATAATTTTTTTTTATTGGATGTTTATTCATTCAACACTAAATAATTATGTCTTGTTATATATTATTTTTATAATTAAATCAATATCATAAGATAATTTATAATTTGAATACTAAAATAATTATCATCAATAATAATGTTTTTATGAGCATCCTTGAAGGCAGTAATAGAAAATAAAAACTCATCATCCACGAAGGCGGTGAATCAAGATATCACAAATGATGTTCTCATTTTTCAATAAAATATGATGAAAATTGGTTTGATAAATGATACTCTATTAACTTAATATCATTTAATTATATATATTATTCTAGATTTATCATGCCTCGTTGTATAGTGGAGTTGAGGAGAGACTAAGTATATAATTGAAATTAAAAGGGAATGAAATTGGATTATAAATATTGAATATATTCACCATGAGAACCTCTATAAATAACATGGGATTGGTCTTTTTTTGAGACCAAAATCTTTTAGACATGGGAGAGATGCTATGGAAGAAATTGTGGAGAATTTTGACAATCGACAAGGCTTTGATAGTGTGATGAGAAGAGGTGGAGAGGGGTTATATTTGTACGGTTAAGAGAGAGGTATTTCTAATTAATATATTCATTTATTTATTATTTTATCTTAAGACTATCAATAGTGTTGATCCTTATCACTAGTCACCAAAAATTTGACTATTTTATAAAAAACTAAAATATTCACGTTAACTATTTTTTGACATGTAGATATTGAAAATGGACTTCATTTTTTTATAACAATTTTCTAGATATGAGAAATTTTATTTTAAATTATAATCATAATTTACTAAAAAATCTATGATTATAATATTATATCAAATTTTATGATACATTGAATAATAATTAAGATCTCGTAAAATTATATTATAATTATAAAACGACCTAATAAAAATTTATAATATAATTTTTTGAAAATAATTTTTTATAAATCATTATATTAATCGTTATATTAAAAAAATATGTTTCACACAAATACCAACACTTAATTATAAATTTTAAAATATTTATAAAAAAATGCTATTATATAATTATTTCATATTATCATTCATAAGATGCCAAAATTTTATTTATACTTTCTTTGGTGTGTTTAATATTATAATAATTATATTACTATGTCTAATAGTCACATAACTATTTCAACAGTGACGTAACTATTCCATCATTATTGGATCTATAAGTTTAAAAAATTCCAATTATATTATTCATAATTTATGAGATTAATGTTTTTATTGGGTTATATTCTGATGTATGTGTCTTATACTATGGAACATAATTATAAGAAATATTATCCGAAATTATTCCCACTAAATCATTTGGATTTAAACATTTATCTTGTGATTCTTAATCAACACCCACCATTTATCAGCCTCTCCACCTAAATGATAAATAGTATGAGTAACCTTCTTCTTCTTTGAATACTAATGAAGTGGATAGATTTTCTACATTGAGTAGAAACAAAGTGTCACAACTACTGTATTGGAAGATCCACTAAACATCATTGTTCATTATCGCATGAAGGACTCAATGGAAAATTGATCAATGTTGGGTGATGGTGAATGATTCAAACGGTTAAGATTATTATTCTTAGTCTAAGACCATTTGGTAAGAACTGAGATGATTTTTGAGCTCTACCTTTCTAGACATTGGGGATGTCATTCGATAAATTACTGCATTTTCCTTCACAAGGGTTGTCGACCTAGTTTCTACTAGTTCCCACAAATTCACATAATAGAAAAGGTTTGATAAAAAAATTCGATAAATAATGAAGAAAAAATTTAATCTTTTGTGAAATTAACTCTAAATGCACATATTATGGGATAACTCTATTTTTCATTTCTCTAAAGCAATGATTCTTAGATATTTTCATATACATAGTATTATCATAACCACTCTCACTAAATTCAAATGTCCTAATTACCAAATTAAATAAACTATTATATTATTACTATAGTGAACCTAATTTTTCATTAATTATTATAATTCCATTTAATGATAAAAACATAAATGTGTTACAATAGAGGATCCAGTGTTTTAGTAACATGGGAAAATTTGGTCATACATAATTTTAACATAATAATAGATTAAAAATTATTTAAATAATCCATATTATTCATTGGAATATAATTTTATCCTTAGTATATGTAATCAATTAAGAATAAATATCAATTGTAGTGGTGAGATAAAATCCTTGTAAGAGGATAAATAAATGACATGAATTAATATATCCTGGGTGAGAATAATGATCATCATAATAATATAATAATAGTATCATGTTAATAATCATGATAGGAAGGATTAGAGAAAGGAAAGGAAGATGAAAATTTATAAAAAAGAATCATCATGTCTTAGTGGTAAAATACCACACATAATTGTGAAAAAAGATACAACCATGTTCTGACCTAACATCGGTGGATAATCCTAACATCATCATTGTGAATAAATATAGCATCATATTCTTTCATAATACACAGCATCTCATGTGATATATCACATTACAAAATTCATTTTATATGCATTTAATTTTTGGCACACCATCCACATCATAAAACTTACATAATCAGGCATGCTATATAAAATGAACATCAATCAAATTCATAAAGTAAGCATTTTAAATGAATGAGTTTTCAAATGGATTTCACTAGCCATTAATAATCATGTGGTTCCTGAATTGAAAAGCAAAATCATATATGGTATAAAATAATTCATTCTTCAGAAAATAATAAATAACTCATGGAGAGTCAAAATGGGTTTGGGAAAGAAGAGTTATTATGGAAAATATTTTTATTTGTCATAAAATCGGATTTCATACATGTATATCGCAAAAAAGAAATGATGTGGAAAATCATATTAATTTTTAGGAATATTAAATTATCATCCACACTAAAATTTGGCATCCATGAGAAGTATCCCATTGAAAAATAGTTGGGTTTAAGAATCCTATTACCTTATATCCAAATGATTTCATCACATTAATATCACGGATAATCGATTTAGATTGTTTTATTAATAATTCTATATACTATTATAAATTTATTTTCTTTTTTAAATTTTTTTAGGTTTGTTTTTATACATAGATCTAATGGCCCGAAGGCCTTCATTTATTTACTGATTTTGAAAATCCACCATTCAAGGGGTGAGGTGTTTATAAGGCATGTAGGTGTAAGTATTATATTTCCCAAAGGCCTTAGAATAATTCATTGCCCATAGGCTTCAAACATTATATACAACCTATACTAACTACATAGAACTACTCCTCCCTAGAATTTTCATTGTGAAATTATCTCTCCACCTTCGCATGTCTATTATTCTAGGATATCTTGTTCATTTTATTGTATTTTAGGATTGGCTCACTTGAATAAAATATTATAAGTTCATGTAAAAAAACAATAATTAACTTGAAATGATATTATATATTATTAGTGAACTTATTTATGATAAAAAGGTATGAAGAATTATTTTCCTATAGTCTTCCCACTCTATATCTTCTATTTCATCCTTCACCTTAGTGATCTTTATCATTTCCCTCCATTGATCATCCACTCCATCTAAATGATAAACTTTCAAATTAACCTTCTCTTTCTCATAACAGTTAAGAATATAAAATATCTTCTCCATTGAGTACACACACTATAATGTGACTATTGGATCATAATATCTTTTAACGCCATTGTTAATCATTACATAAAGGACTAAATGGATAGTTGTTCCTTCTTGGGTGAAATTGAATGTTCCACATGGTTTGGGTTATTATTCATAGCAGGGGATAGTTTGGTAATAATCTCCGTGATTTTTTTAACTCCACATTTCCAAACATTGGAGATTCCTTTTGGAAAATCATTTCATTTTCCTTTAATTGGGTTGTTGACATGGTTTATCCTAGTTCTAACCATTTTCTAAAAGAGAAGAGGTTTAAAATAAATATGTCAATAAATAATGAATAAATATAGCATTTTTACAATTCATAATACACATCATCTCATTAGATAAATCTCATTACCCAATGCATTGGAGCTCTATATAATTCAAGACGCACCCATCACGTCAAATAATTTACATGGTCATCCATGATGCTTAAATATATATCAATCAATGATATGAAATAATACATGTAAATTAATTTTTTTCCAATGTCTTTCATCAATTATTAATAGACATGGGGTTTTTGAATGAAATAGGAAAATATATTTGGAATAAGATTCCCCAGTCTTAATAAAAGAATATAAAACTGATGAGGATTCAAAATGAATTTTTGAAATAATAGTTCTTTTGTAAATTTCTATAATTTTTATAAAATAAAATACTAAATATTTATATCCCATAAAATAATAGGTAAGGAAGATGAAATTAAATTTTATCAATATTAAAATAATATCTTCAATTAAATTTTTCATTATAGGGGAGTAACCCAATGAAAATGAGTTGGGTTTGAGAACACCATAAACGTATGTCTGAATGATATCTTCACTTTAATATCTAGGATAAAAAAATTAAATTAATTAATTACTAAATCAATAACATATTATAAATTTCTTTGATTTAGGATAATTTTATTAACTTCAATTATAGCTATTTTGATGAGTCGTCATTTTTATGGTAGTGTTCATTTTCATTGTTTTCATGGTCAGTTCACGTCCATAAAATTATTGAGGTGCATGTAATATGTAATAATTCAATATAATTTAAATTAAATGTTATTAATTAGAATATATAAGTTTAAATGGTTTTATGAATTATTTTGTTAATGTATTCCAACCCGATCTATTATATTTTATCTTTTGGATTAATGTTCATAATCAACACCCACTATTGACCATCCCCTCAATATAGATGCTGAAACGATAGAGTCAACTTATCCATCTTGAAAAATTTAAAAATATATAATATATTATCCTTTGATTTACCACATTTTTTAAAAACTACTGGATCAGAAGATACAATAAACATCATTGGTCATTGTTTCATATAGGACTTAAGAAAAGTGACACTTTCTTGGGTGAAGGTGGATGTTCCATATGCGTTAGGTTATTATTCATAGCCAGAGACATCTAGGATATAATAACCATGATATTTTTATATACACCTCTCATGGAATTGAAGATTTATGTTGGTAAATCTCTATATTAACCTTCACATTGTTTGTTTACCTCGTTTTTCCTAGTTCCCACTATTACCTAAAATAGACATGGTTTGAACAAAACGTATGACAATAAATCATGAATAAATAATTTATTATTTTTTGAAATTAAATCTAAAGGAATAACTTATGGGATCCTTATGTTAATCATTTTACTAAAAAATATTCTATGATATTTACATATAACTAGTCTTATCCAAAAGGTCTTTCAAAAATGTTCTCATATCCTAATTCCCAATTTCACAAACCCAAAATTTGATAATAACATTAGTGGAAATGTTTTTTCCTACAATACTGATACATTATTTAAAGATGAAAAATAAAAAATCTTTACAATCCATGGTCAAGAGGTCTATTATCTTCATAAAATTAGCCCCATACATAATTTTAACATTATAAAATGTAAAAGCATTATTTAAATCATCCAAATTTTTCATTGAAATTTCACATTCTCCATATTATATGTTATCACCTATGGATAAACATAAATTAAAGGAGTGATCTCAAATCCCGGTAAGAGAATTAATAAGGATAATGAATCAACATAACAAGGGTTTGAATAATCATCAACATTATATTATAAGAATAATGTCATCTTCCTAATCATTATAGGAGGAATTAGATAAATCTACGGAATGTGGAAATGTATAAAAATGAGACATCATGTCTAAGGGATCAAATACAACACAAAGTTTTAAAGAAATATACCATTGTGCTTATTCATAACATCATCATAATTTTAATTAAATATATCATCATGTTTACGCATAATACACTTTATCTCATTTGATATATCACATTACATAATGTATTGGAGTGCTATTAAATTTAATTTGCACTAATCACATCATAAAATTTAAATAATCATGCATTCCACATAGAACACTTGTCAATAATCCCCATTATGTAACTCAAACATTGTAATGTGTTTCATTTGGATTTATTCAATAATTAATAAACATGGGATAACTGAATGAAAATGGAAAACAAATTTTGTATATGATTCATCATTCTTGAGTGAAGAAGAAGCAACTCATGAGGAGTAAAAATGTGTTTTGAAAAGAAGTGATTTCACATGAAATAATTTTATTCTATATAACATATTATTTGAAACATGTATATCCCCAAAAATAAAATATAAGGAAAATGGAATTAAATTTTTTTCTTATCAAAAGAATATACAATCTTAAATTTGGAATGAAATACCAATAACCCAAAGAAAAATAATTGGGTTCGAGAATCCCCGTATCTGATATTTGGATTCTTTATTCAAATTTATATCCTTTATAATCAAATTTTATTCATTAACAAATATATTTATAGCCAGTTAGAAATTTTTTGGATTAATTAAAATTTTATTAATTTATTTTACATCCTGTTTGATAGATTATAGAGTTTTGTTTTATTGTTCCAAGAGTTTTTTTTCTTTGTTTTCATGATCAGTTCACTTGTATACGTGTATAAAAGTTCATGTAAATGGATAAGAAGTATCCATTGTAAAGACCCGTAAAATTCAAGGGAAATTTTTTCTAAATTTGTTTTGAGATTTTACAAGAACGCAGTTTCTGACAATGCCTGATTCTGAGGCCTGGTGTGCCCGGAATCAATTTCCGAAGTTTAGATCGGGTACGTTCAGTGAAAGAACAAGTGGGTTTTTCTATCTTTTGAATCGGTGCACGGAATCGAAATCTGAGGGCACCGATGGAACCGTAGCGCTGGTAATTGCTTATGAAGACCCTTTCTGGAGTTGTGTTTTCTCTGGAGGAGTTGTTTTATAAAATGTGAGGGATAAAATATAATTGTTACAATTATATTTTCTTTTCATGTTAAGTGGATTAAGTGTTGTGTTACAACACTTTGACCCTCTCTTAATTGGATATAACCTATGTAAGGGAGTTAGGGGTGGGATCCACTTGAAGTTAACCACCCATGAGAGGATTAAAGGTGACGTGGGGCCCACACGAACCCCACCCCTTCACATTCCTCTTAAACTCCCTAACTCCATCTTTAATTTTTGTAAACTTGTCTTTAATGAGTAACCTTCCATTTCCTCACTCTCTCCCTCATTAACTCTAGCCTACACAGACATTAAATTAAGTGAATTCAACTTTTGATATTATTTTGGAAAAGCTTGGCTTGGGTTGATTAAATAATGTGGAACCATTATTTTTTTTGTGAAGGGTTGGAATTTGTGGTGTTGAGGGTAATGGATGTGAGCTTGAGAGTTTTTAAAGAACTTATTCTTCTTCTTGTTCTTGTTCTTCGTCAAGGAACGTCGATTCGGTGACCCAGATTCTTCCGCCTTCTTCTTCCTCGACAAAGGAGGAGGCACCGACGTGGGGAATCGCCAATGAAATTCCGCCTTTCATTTTTCTCTCCACGTGAAAGGAAGGGAGATGCTGCTTCCTTCTCGGACGTTCTCCGTCGGCATATACGGAACCTCACCCTGCAATGCCGTTTTCTGCGACACCGTCATTCGACAACATTTTCCATGGTAGGGGTTTTATGCGTTTCTTTTCATGAATTACTTCTGTCTTCTATCCATATTCAATTGGACCTCTTTCTATCGTTTAATGGGAGGGGGATGGACTGAATAAACATGTCCGACCCTCCTCCCTTATTATTTTTTTGTGTTTTTGCGGTTCAAAGGAATGTGATGTGGTGCCGTCACACAGCGCGAGAACGAGCAGCAAGGATGCGCGGCGCCGTTGCGCCGCGTATTTGAAAATCGAACGAAGTTGCGGCGCCGTCGCGCCACGCCGGACAGAATAAGCCACGACTTAGGCCATAGTGAAGCAGGGGGACCGACGGCCGGTTTCGGGCCGCCGGCGTTGGAGCAGGGGGATCGGCCCTCGTCTGTCCCGTGGCGGCAGAAGCCGGCCGGCCGGAGTGGGCCGGGCGGTCAGGGGGAGAGCCTGGGGTTATGACCCCCAGTTGGCCCGCAAAGAGCGGCCCCCATTATGGGGGGTCGCGGTTACAAACAGTGGGGGGCAGCGCCCCCCCCCCCCCCCCCCCCCCCCCCCCCCCGCACTCCCGAACGGCTCGGCCATTCGGCCGAGCCACCTGGCCTGCGTGCCGGACCTCCGGCGCGCCGGGCTTCCGAGACGGGCCGAGACGGCCACGCCAGGCCACACCCAGGCCGGTACGGGCCGCGCCCGGGATGGGCCGCTCCCAAGCATACTAGCCCAGGGGGTCTCGGGCCGGGTCGTTCTGAGCCCGAAACCCCCACTTTCGGTCTGTTTCCGTTCGAACGCCCATTTCTTGTGCTACGGACCTCCGATCGACGCACCGTCAGTTGCGATGCGATCCTTGATTTGAGTCAGTCGTTTCTCTATATTACACTCAAGGTTTATGAGATCTTTGGGTTCGGTCGGGTTGTTTTGGATACCAAACCAACTGGGTCCTCTAAGCGGAAATGCTTATATATTGAGCTCTGGACATCCGATTGATGTGCCGTCGACTTTGTTGGATTCCTCTTATTGATAAGAAACATTTGGCATACTCCACTCAAGATTTGGATGCAGTTTTATAGTGGCTAGGTTGGATTGTACCCGAAATCCAACCGGGCCCCTGGAACGGAAAAGCTGATAACATTCAGACCGGACGTCCGTTTAACGAACCGTCAGCGGCGTTGGTGATGACTTCGAGAAAAGGTACCTATGAGAATACCCTATGAGAGTTCCGGGTAGAGTGGATATATGGACGGGTTGGTTCGCACACGAAACCAATCGGGCCCTTGGGACGAAAAGGCTAATAACTCATAGACCATGTGTCTGATTGACACCCCTTCTATTGTGTTGAGACCCCTTTGACGAGGCAGTACTTTGAGATACTTCTTCGTGGGACTTTGTGATACTTGGAGTATCGAACTATAGCTCAGGGAGAGGACCCTCCCAGAGACAAGCGTACCGAGTACGGAGACCGTGTAGCTGGCTGAGACCTAATGACTGCTTGTCCGATTCGATTCGGAGTGACTAGCATAACGCAGTGGGGAGCACTAATTTGTGAGGGGGCAGACCCATGGAGGACGAGAACTACTTTGTGAGGTTGCAGACTCGCGGTACTCGATATGAGGAGTACCTCTGTAGGATATGAGGGGGAGCACTACTGTGTGAGATGGTTGACCCATGGCGGAAGAGCACTAATGTGTGTGGTGGCAGACCAGCGGTACTCGACAGGAGGAGTACCTCAACAGTCTAAGGTTAGTGGGCAGTACCTCGGAGTCGTGACAGGATCACTTTACTCGACAGAGACTGAGCTCTTCAGTAGTTACCGTTTCGATAATGAAAATCCTGGTTGAGCTGAGTCAATGACCTTTGTGTTTTCCTCATTATTGAGATGGGTCACTTGATCACTTAGGTATATGTATGGTTATATACCTAGGAAGTGGTTATCCGTTGATTTCATAACCTTTGTGTTTCCTCATGGTTGAGTGGATTACTTGATAACTTAGGTATAAGTATGAGCTTATACCTAAGTAAGGGTTATCTGTTGAGATCCTTCTTTATGGTTATCCTTGTTGGATTTAGTGATACCTTGAGGTTCTCTGGGTCCCTACTGAGTATCATATACTCACCCCTGCACGGGATATTCCCGCACTTCGTTTTGTTGGTTGCAGACATCGGACAGCGCTGATAGAGGCCGGGTTTTCAAGGACTGGACGGTACTCGGAGGTGGACCTCATGACGAGTCAGTATCCAGAGGTGGAATTCACAATGAGACGACACGTGGAGGAGGTTGATGGGAGAGATCGTTGTGGAGGCTATCTGTACCTACCCTTCAGGTAGGATCCATGGTGGACGATCCAGGAGCTGCGCTATCTTTACCTACCCTTCAGGTAGGATCTGAGGAGGACGGCCCGGGAGCTACTTCCATTTCTTCCAGCTGTTTGTCTCTATCTGTTGTGCTTTCGTTCAGTTGTAGTTTTACTTCCAGTTGGGTTTGTATTATGGCCCATTTACTTTTCATCACTTTCTTTTGTATTTAGTGTTTTACTTTCGCTTGTACTCTGTGGTGTTTTGTTAACTTTTATAATGTCAATGCCTTCCCAGTTATCGGGATTTACGCCTTTGGTGCTAGTCGCTAGCCCCTGGACTTTGGAAGGCGGGCTTGGGATAGTCACGACACGGGCCCCGAGGATTGGTCATGACAAATTGGTATCAGAGGTTTTGGTTCTACTGTAGAACTAATAACTCTGATATTTTCATTCTGAGAAGCGACAGTGTTAAGAGTACCGAGTGTGGTTTTTAGTTCAGGGAGTCCAGTGTTGGTGTGGGCGGCCGACGTATCCATACACCAGGGTAGTGACAACTGATTTCTGACTTTATGCACGAAAACACTGATTAAGTTTATGTTTCCAGAAGTTTTTAAAAGTCAGCTCAAACCAAGTCATCTCACCAAGAATAAACCGTTTGACAGTGTCATTTTGTTTCTTTCAGGATGCCTCCCCGTGGATGACCAGATAGAGCCCCGAGAGTTGTTTTTAATGACATCCCGCCAATTGAAGTGGCCTCAGTAAAGGGCCCTATCCCAGTTGAGGAACCTGTGGGGGCACTAGCGGTACTACTACCCCTTGGTCCACCGATGCCACTATCCCCAGCAGCAGAGGGTGCACGTCTCTTGAGCGCACTGCACGAGTTCCAACACCAGAGGCCACCCAGGTTAAGGGGAGAGACGGACTCGCAGGTGGCTGAGGATTGGCTGGAGGCTATGGTGAGAGTCTTTAGGCTAGTGGGGATACCATCATAATTCATGGTGATCCTTTCTGCTAGCCTTCTTCGGCAGCAGTAGGCAGATGGTGGAGCCTGAGGCTCCAGATGCATGAAGAGGCGACACTTCTATGGGCAGACTTCGAGAGCCTTTTCTGGGAAGAGTTTGTACCAGCCACCTTTCGAGCGGTGCGTATACAGGAGCTAATTCAGCTACGGCAGGGCAGCATGACATTGTCACAGTATTCAGCGAGGTTCACAGTACTCTCACGCTACTCCACAGATATGGTACGGGACCTGTTCTTCAGGGCCCGAACCTTCGAGCAGGGGCCTAGGCGAGAGATTAGAGCTTCTGTTGTTTCTCACAGCATTCCGACGCAGACAGAGGTGTTGGAGCGAGCCCTCTTAGTGGAGAGTTTCTTTGCTGAGCAGTCTCAAGCATCAGGACCCACCTCTAGCCGGCATGCGGCAGGGTCTTCTGTAGTAGGCAGTAGACAGATGACGCAGAGGTCCAAGAGGACCAGACCTACAGGTGGTAGACCGCATGACTCAGGGTTGGTAGTGCGAGGCACCAATGGGAATGATAGATCCAGACATGCCTTGATGTGTTACTCCTACGGCGGGATTGGTCACATGGCACGTGACTATCCGACCCGCCATGCAGATGACCAGCAGGTAAATAAATAACCTCCCAGGCAGAGGCAGAGGTTCGATCAAGGCAGACCGCTAGGATCTGAAGGCCGAGGGAGGGGAGCTGGCCATCCAGCTGGAGGTGGACGACGCTTCAAGGTGTTTCCACCACCACCACTAGGATTTCCACCCCGACTGCAGCGAATAGGTGGACATGGGAGAGCTCAGCTTCAGGCAGTAGAAGCATACGACTATGGAGCTCCGGAAGCGAGTGGACAGGAGCGGAACTAGTGGTTTCCTTTTATTCTTTGTATATCTAGTTCCATGTTGTTATTGTTACATTTGTGTCTTCGTACCATGAGCTGCAATAATATAAAGACACCTACCTTTGTGAAATTTTCTTCCATCCTTTTTGAGTACAAAGAGGTTCCGGTTGAAACTGTTTACTTGAACCTCACTTTTGAGACTCCTACTGGAAGAGACCCAGTGAACTCACACCGATGACGACAGTGTGACTCGACCCTTAGAGGCGAGAGTGACGATTGGATCTCTTGGTAGTAATGTAGAGGCCTTATGACATCGTGCATGGAATGAATACATTATTCATTTCCGGATTGACTGTATTAGGAAAAAAACGTTGTTCATCCAGGGGATGAGACCAGATTTCTCATATCAGCAAAGAAGAAATTATAGCATCTCTTGTGGGACCAGAGAAGGTACAGGTCATCCAAGAGCAGATTAGGACAGCTCAGAGCTGACAGAAGCCTTATGCTGACAGGAGGCAGAGACCGCTAGAGTTCAAGGATGGCGACCACATTTTCTTATGGGTCTCACCTCAACGTGGAATTACGGAGATGTGGCCGAGAAGACAAGTTATCTTCGAGGTTCAACGGACCTTTCTAGGTCCTCAGCAGGGGAGGCGAGGTGGTTTACCACTTGACCCATCCCCCTCAGTTGCACTAGGTGCACGGCGACTTCCATGTATCTCAACTGAGGAGATACGTACTCGACCCTTCGCATATCATCGACCATGGGGAGCTGGACTTGGGTGATGGGGTGAAATTCTCCGAGGATCCAGTGGGGACCAAGGATCGACAGGAGTGGATCCAATGAGGATGTTCGATTCCTCGGGTTCACTTTCTTTGGCAGTACGGGAATCTCCAGGCAAGCAAATGGGAGCGAAAGGCTCAGATGCGTGCTCAATACCGCTTTTGTATCCCTAGCCTATATTTATGCTTTACGAGGACGTAAATCCCTAAGGTGGGAGTAATTTAAAGACCCATTAAATTCAAGGAAAATTTTTTCTAAATTTTCTTTGGGATTTTCCAAGAATGTAGTTTCTGACGGTAACTGATTCTGAGGCCCGGTGTGCCGGAATCAATTTCCGACGTTTAGCTCGGGTATGTTAAATGAACGAACGAGCGGGTTTTTCTATCTTTTGAACCGGTGCACGGAATAGAAATATGAGGGCACCGATGGAACCACAGCACCATTAATTGGTTAATAATACCCTTTCTAGAGTTGCGTTTTCTTAGGAGGAGTTGTTTTAGAAAATGTGAGGGATAATATATAATTGTTACAATTGTATTTTCTTTTCTTGTTAAGTGGATTAAGTGTTGTGTTAAAACACTTGGACCCTCTCTTAAGTGGTTTCAACCTAAGTAAGGGAGTTTGGGGTGGGACCCCCATGAAGATAACCTCCGATGAGAGGATTAAAGGTGAGGTGGGGCCCACACGAACCCCACCCCTTCACATTCCTCTTAAACTCGCTAACTCCCTTTTTAATTTTTGTAAACTTATCTTTAATGAGTAACCTTCCATTTCCTGACTCTCTCCCTCATTAACTCTAGCCAACACACACATTAAATTAAGTGAATTCAACTTTTGAATTTATTTTGGAAAATCTTGGCTTTGGTTGATTAAATAATGTGGAACCATTACTTTTTTTGTGAATGGTTGGCATTTGTGGTGTTGAGGGTAAGGGAAGAGAGCTTGGAAGTTTTTAATGAACTTCTTCTTCTTATTCTTCTTCGTCAAGGAATGTTGATACGGCGTCCCAGATTCTTCCGTCTTTTTCTTCCTCGACAAAGGAGGAGGCACCGACGTGGGAACTCACCAACGACATTCCGCCTTTCATTTTTCTCTCCGCGTGGAAGGAAGGGAGATGCTGCTTCCTCCTTGGACGTTCTCCTTCGGCATATACGGAACCTCACAACGCGACGCCATTTTCCATGACACCATCGTTCGACAACATTTGTCAAGGTAGGTGTTTTATGAGTTTCTATTCATGAATTACTTCCGCCATCTACCCATGTTCAATTGGACCACATGCTATCGTTTAACTGGTGGGGGTCGGACCGCACAAACACAGCCGACCCTCCTCCCTTATTATTTTTTTGTGTTGTTGCGATTCAAAGTAATGTGATGCGGTGTCGTCGCACCGCACGGGAATGAGCGTCAAGGATGTGCGGCGCCGTCGCGCCGCGCATTTGAAAATCGAACCAAGCAGCGCCGCTGTCGCGCCGCACCGGATGAAAACTCGAAGACACCGCGGCCGGAGCAGGGCCGCGGTAGAGGGGCGCGGCGCTGTCGCGCCGCCCCAGACAGAAAAATCCGTGGATAAGGCCGCGAAGAAGCAGGGGGACCGGAGGTTGGTTCCGGGCTGCCGGTGTCGGAGCTGGGGGACCGGCCTTCGCCAGTCTCGTGGCGGTAGAAGCCGGCCGGCCAGAGCGGGCCGGCCGGTCAGGGGAAGAGCCAGGGGTTACGATCCCCAGCTGGAAAGAAAAGAGCATCCCCCATTATGGGGAGCCGCGGTTTCAAACGGGGTGGGGCAGCCCCCCCCCCCCCCACACTCCCGAACGGCTCGGCCCTTTGGCCGAGCCACCTGGACAGCGCGCCGGACCGCCAGGGCGTCGGGCCGCCGAGTCGGGCCGTGCCCAGGCTAGGCTGGGCCGCGCCCAAGCGGGCCATCCCGGACCCGGGTGGGGTCGCCCGGTTCGGGCCGACCCAGGGGGTCTCAGGCCGGGTCGTTCCGAGCCCGAAACCCCCACTTTCGAACTGTTTCCGTTCGAACACCCATATCTTTGGATACGGACCTCCGATCGACTCACCGTCAGTTGCGATGCGATCTTTGGATCGAGACGGTTGTTTCGGTATATTTCACTCAAGGTTTCGGAGAACTTTATGTTCGTCCAGGTTGTTCGGATACGAATCCAACCGGGCCCTCGGAGCGGAATCACTTATATCATGAGCTCCAGACGTCCGATTGACGTGCCGTCGACTTTTTTGGATTCCTCTTGTTGAGACAGAACTTTTCGCATACTCTTCTCAAGATTTAGATGCAGTTGGATAATGGCCGGGTTGGATTGTACCCGAAATCCAACCGGGCCCCTAGAACGGAAAATCTGATAACGTTCAGACCGGACGTCCGTTAGACGAACCACTAGCGACGTTGGTGATCACATTGAGAAACGTTCCCTATGAGTATACCCTATTAGTGTTCGAGGTAGAGTTGAGATATGGCCGGGTTTCTTCGCACACGAAACCAATCTGGCCCTTTGGACGAGCGTATGGAGTACGGAGACCGTGTAATTGGCTGAGACCTGATGACTGCTTGACCGATTCGATTTGGAGTGACTAGAACAGCCCAGTGGGGAGATATATTTTGTGAGGTGGCAGACCCATGGATGAGGAGAACTACTTTGTGAGGTGCCAGACCCACGGTACTTGACAGGAGAAGTACCTCTGTAGGTTATGAGGGGGAGCACTACTGTGTGAGGTGGCGGACACATAGAGGAGGAGCACTACTGTGTGAGGTGGCAGACCCGCGGTACTCAACAGGAGAAGTACCTCAACAGTCTTAGGTTAGTGAGAAGTACATCGGAGTCGTGACAGGATCACTGTACTCGACAGAGATGGAGCTCTTCAGTAGTTACGGTTTCGATAATGAAAATCCTGGTTGATCTGAGTCAATGACCATTGTGTGTTCCTCATGATTGAGATGGGTCACTTGATCACTTAGGTATATGTATGGGCATATACCTAGGTAGTGTTTATCCGTTGATTTCAAAAACATTGTGTTTCCTCGTGGTTGAGATGGGTTACTTGATAACTTAGGTATAATTATGAGTTTATACCTATGTAAGGGTTATCTGTTGAGATCCATCTTTGTGGTTATCCATATTAGATTTAGTGAGATCTTGAGGGTCTCGAGGTCCCTATTGAGTATCGTATACTCACCCCTGCATGGGCTATGCCCGCACTTCGTTGTGTTGGTTTTAGACATCAGGCAGCGCTGACAGAGGCCGAGTGTTCGAGGACTGCACGGTACCCAGAGTTGGACCTCAGGACGAGTCAGTATGCGGAGGTAGACTTCACGATGAGACGAAACTCGGAGGAGCTTGACGAGCGAGAGCATTGTGGAGGCAATCTATACCTACCCTTCGGGTAGGATCTGTGGTGGAAGATCCATGAGCTGCGCTATCTGTACCTACCCTTCAGGCAGGATCTGAGGAGGATGACCCAGGAGCTGCTTCCATTTCTTCCAGCTGTTTGTCTCTTTCTGTTGTACTTTCGTTCAGTTGTAGCTGTACTTTCAATTGGGTTTGTATTCTGGCCCATTTACGTTTCAACACACTCTTTTTTACTTAGTGTATTACTTATGCGTGTACTTTGTGGTGTTTTGATTACTTTAATAAAGGCAATGCCTTCCCAGTTATCGGCATTTACACCTTTAGTGCTAGTTGCCAGCCCCTGGTCTATGGAAGGCAGGCTTGGGGTAGACACGACACTGGCCCCGAGGATGGGTCGTGACATCCATAATTTATATTTTATGTTACTAATGATATTATCATAGTTTAAATGGTCTGACATATCCTTTTTTTGATATGATGACTAATTATTAGTGAAAACTGTAATGATAATATTTTTAAAAAAATTTCATCCATCAAAAAATAATTTCATTTTATTAAATATTATGTTTTAAATTATTTAAATCACAATAAAATATTGAATATATTGAAATTAAAGAAAAAATAAATCATAACAAGGGTTTCACGACTAGTCTTGATGGTGGAAATATAAAATTTAAACTTATCATCCATGAAGGCAGTGAATCAACATATCACAAGTAATGTTTTAATATTTATAATAAAATGATAGGATAAGATGTTGGATGATGGATATTATATAAAAACAATATTATTCCATCGTATATATTATAATAAAGTTATCATGCCTCTTTTGATAAGGGTGGTGAGAAGATAATAATAAGAGAGAGAAAAATTAAATAGAATGAAGGAGGATATCTCTGGGAAAACCTACCTAAGGGAGTTGGGATTCGTATTTTCTTGAGACTAGACACTCTTGTAAATTGGAAAGACACAAGGGAAACAAAGTGGGTATAATTTAGATAAGATACACTGATTTAAATGTGTTAATAGAATATGTTCTTAGGGGCTGTATTTATAAGGGGAGAGGGGTATTTTTTAATTTATTCATTTTTTAATTATTTTAGATCCCTACAATCATTAGTGTTGATCCAGATCGCTAAATATAATAGATAATTACAAATAGTTATTGATAATGGTTCTTAGCATTTAAATGACCACAAAATTAATGTTTTTAACTTGTAATATTAAATACAATAAATTATTGTATTTAATTCTTCACAAAAATATCAATTTTTTGAGAGAAATCCAAAAAATTCACCCTAACCATTTTTAATGAGTAGAATTTATTAATGGAATTAATTTTCGGAAAATAATTTTATAAGTGTGGGATATTTCAAATTTTATTAATTCATCATTTATTCAAAAAAATAACGATTTTAATAATATTTTCACTGTTGTAACATAGTGAAAAATTAATTAAGGTCCCATTTAATTATCAGAATATTTTAATAAAAAACCATAAATTGTGAATCTATTTTATTAATATCATTTTTCTTTAAAATATTTATATTAATTATAATATTGTAAATAAATATTTATGTTTCACTAAAAATTCCAACACATAATTGATCATTTTTAAGACATTAATTTACATATAATATAATATAATTTTGTTATATTTTCTTTTATATGATTCGTAAAAATGTTTATACATTTGATGGTGAGGTTAATATTCAATTGCCTAGACTACTATTCTTAATGGTCTTATTTATATTCCAATAGTCATGGTATTATTCAATCGCAATAGGTTACTTAATTTCTAAAAATACCACTTATTTCAATCTACATTAATTAAAATGATGTTTTTATTGGGTAATTTATGTGATGTAAGTTATATATACCATATTTCATTACTATAATAAGAGAAATTCCATTGGTAAAATTGTCATTAGTTACACACTTCATTAGCAATATTATCTCTCTCACTCACAATGGAATGTCTTGTCCAATCTACAAAAACGAAATTTACACAACTACGATGAATGTAGATCTAGTATCGATCTCGACATAGTTATTCCATACATATTACGATAGCACATGATGGAATTTTTTTCAAAAAGAGGTTCCACATGAAACATATCCACAAAATGATAGCTCACACTACTAGATTATAGGTGTTATTAGAGAATCAAACCTTGTCAGAACCTCAAAAAACATGTTATTATATGGTATTAATGAGAAACTATAAATCGAAAATAAGATATATAAAAATTAATTAGTGACTCAAACGTGTTTCTAGATGTATTGGATCAATTTTACAATAACCAATGATCAACCCTATTGTCATCTCATGAGCTACCAGTTCATAAGCCTCAATAGCCTATAGCTACCGACATCTCTAATATCTTTCTCCCTAATCCTAGGATGGACCACATGGTAGTGGGGTGTGTAGCTCATATATGGTCTCCCTCTGAAAAAATATCCTCATCCACTATCTCCTATAACCCTAATTTAATCTCTTACTCCTTGGGGGATTCCATGGCCCGGACTGGGTGAACCCTGATCATGATGTTTCCTCATCTATTGTGGTCCATCGATTATCTGCATATCCTTCTCTTCAAAAGGGGTTGGGAAATAATGAGATAATTTAATGTTTCCAATGTAATCATAACAATTACCGTTTATGGAATGATTTATCATTTACACAGTCCTTGGGTTGCATATCATCATGTACAATTCTAAAAATGATCATGCTTCCACTTCTAAGATCACAACTTCTGACACCTAATGTTTGTTGTAGATGATGCAGCTGCAAGATTCCCACTCCCTAGACAAACCTAGCAGTTTCCCTTATATAGAAAGACATCAGTCACCATATCCTATTATAGAACACCAAAATAATTAGGTAGGCATATGGAAACAACACTGACTCAAATATCTCTATGTAGTCCCTCCCTAAAAATCCTCACCTAAATGAATTTTTCTTATACAATGTTGATGGACTGGCATAAATTCCTTGTGAATCTCTTTGTGAACTCATACACTAGAATACAAACATGATTAATTATAAAAATCTCTTGGATTTGAATTAATCACAATAATAAATGGTAATACTCCTCCCAAAATAGATTTTATATATCAGGAAATGAGAGAATCATCTCATTATGGGTCCGTGTGGCCAAAATAATCTTGTTTCCAACTGTACCACTGAAAATACTATCTACCATCACAAGTATCTAATTTTATGGGGTTTTAACTAGCCTCATATATCATACAACTGAATCAATAAAATCCCCATAAAGTTAAAACTCCAAATACAATCCCAAGTATAACCCATTTTTGATACCACTATATAATGATTTGACCCATCAGGGCCCACCTCGCGAATAGAAGGACGGGATTCCACAACCCAAATCCTGCATCAAATAGGCCATGGGATGGAGAAAATATCAACGATGGTATAATTATAATTGGAGAACGTTTACTAATGTACATATACACACACTATCATCCATCTTCTTATAGTAGTTTAGAGGAATATGAATAAATGATTTCAGCATCTTGAGATAAACCATGCATGAAAAAAAATTGGATATAAAGGAAAGTAAAATTGAAAACCACCACTGTGAAAATAGGGAAATATACATACCCACCAATAATTATGTGCCAACTAGAGAAAAACTAGAAATAAATAAAAACGAGAGATATGGGTTCCTGATCCCCAAGCCAAACAAAATTACAAGGATAATGATCCTAAGGGTCACTATTGTCAACTTTATTTATCTCTTATCTATCTGTAATCTTCATAAGACACCACATGTTTTTGAAAATCCCATGTAGGGATGGGAATATACATACCCATTAGAATTCCTAGAAAACCTAATGGGAGGCATAGTGAGATACAATATATGATAGGTCCACAAAGAAAGAGGGAATCGAGACCCAACAGATATATATATATATATATATATTCTCATAAAGAATCCCAGCCAAGAGAGAAAGGGGATTTCTATATCAAAAAATAGATAACGCTAGTGAGTAAGTATGAATATAAAAAAGTACATAAGAAATGTTACACAACAAATGAAACTTTCTGTAATATTTGTGGAGGAGAACAGTCCTTGCAACTATAAATCATAACTGCATCATCCACAACCCTCGTGGAGTACCTTGAACCCCACTAGAGATCAAATATGGGGGTACTTAAAATCCACAAACATAGTAAATGTGATCATGTAGGGGAATAAATTATTTATCGATATAAATGATATTGGTATCTTACACCATATTGGGAAAAGATAGTATCAACCTCAACATCTATCTGATTGTACGGTGATTAACACCCTAAGGAGAAAAGGGGGAACTGGCCTTGAAATCTCTCTAAAGATCCTACCCTGATCGCTAAAATTATCAAGAATCTTAAATTGATATACCACACTAAGAAAATCTCTTATTAAATATCATGTTCCAAAAAACCACCCTTACATTCTAGGTTTAAAACTTCTTAAGATAGGATTCTTTAGAGCCAAAATTTGAGTTTGAATGAAGGGGATACAAGACTAATAATTGAAATGAGGGAATACATGTCAAAAATGGGGGTCCAATAGATGTGTAAACACACCTCATCTCTGGACCATGTTACCCTCTGGACATGTATTTTAATCCATGTAATATTACATGGATCGTATAGGTCATACATGTTGTGTCTTAGCCGCTCAAGTCTTTCACATTCTCTCCTAGCCATGAAAGTGTATGTGGGGTATTTCTTGTGTATTTGGCCATACACATCCCTATGCTTTGGTTCCAACAAATTCTCATGTAATCCTATACTACATGGAATATGGGAACACATGGGGTTATGGGCATGTGACATCTGGAACACATCTTGGAATCCTAGGTAGGGTCACATGGAGTGTGGATCAGCCCCAAAACGTGTGATCATTTAATTTTCTAAAAACCCAGGAATGAATCCTTGGGAAAATATATGTTCTGTGATCTTCCTTGATACATGGTTTTTCATCAGTTAGTCACAAAAATGAACATTCCATCCATAAAGTTATATATATGAAATCTCTATCATGTTTATCACCCATTAACCACCATAAACTGAATAACATCACCTATATCAGTAATTTCATAGAATCTGATGGCTGAAAAATATAATTTCAGGATCATCTCAAAACAAAATACATCATATAACATTCATATCTTCTCTTGTATCTTATCACTCGATTCCATCGTAGATCTAGATCTCAAATAAAAGAATCTTCCCTAAAAACTTACATTCCATCCTAATTCTTCCACAATACAACGTTCTTTTCATTGTTATCCAAACCGCCATGAATCTAGGGTTTCAATCATGATTAAATCCACCCTAAAAATGTTGAATCTTGACCATGTGGGATAAAGGTGGAGAACATGAATAATAGATGATGTAAATGAAAAAAGGGGAAAATGTATTTTTAAAAGATTTAATTATAATGAATGATAGATCTGTTAAACCATGGTGTGAATAATGAATAATCATAAAAAATTTAAAATAAATTTACTCATTTATGGGTTTCATGTGAAGAATGTGAAATCATCGAATCAAAATATGATAATAGATTAATGGATAATCATTTTATCAAAATAGAGTAAATTCAAAATTTATGAGCCCTACCTAAATTTAGGTTCAATATTTGGATAAGAACGCATTCTCCAGCAATTATTATGTTCCCTTATATTTTCTACCTATTTATGCACCTCGATCTAATCATTTTTCATAATTCAATCATTACTCACCAATGAAGAATTTCTTAAACCTCCTCTGGAATCCTCTTATGGTTATGTTGCAAAACATAGTGATGTTACAGAATACGATATTTATAGAGGATCTATATTAAGTCATTTAAAACAAAATAAATGATTTTAATAAATGAATTTAATTTAATTCACCACTAATTGCAGGCTAAAAATGAAACCCATTACTAACCAACCTTAGGTAGTGCATAGAGTAAACCCTGGGTTTTGTAATCAATTATGGTCTTGTATTTCCATTCTATGTAAGTTATTATGAAATATTAAATCATTTATAAAACACTTCTTTCATGTAATATTATATTATTTAATTTTTTATAATATCTATTATGAGATAATAGAGCATCCAAATCATCCACCATCTCACCCCCTGGCTACAAAAATATTTTAAAATATAATTCAATGTCATATAAGGAAAAAACATGATCATTATACTATCTGAGTGGAAGTTATGTGTAAATCCCTATGTTTCTCATAACATTTTATAAAAAGAAATAAATATTTTTTTTGTTTAATTTCATGCTACCCCAATTCAATCATTAATTTTACATTACACAAATATATGATTGTTCAATATGCACCACCAACTTGGCATACATTAGACACAACACTGAGTTTTTGTGAAATAATGTTTTATTGTTATAATTTTTTAAATGTGATAGTAATAAAAAATTATTAAAAATATCAATATTAATCATAATAAATACTTATTTAAATATTATTTTAAAAGTTTTTATATTAATAAAATATATTTTTGGTAACGTCTTTATATATTTAAAAACACTGTTTTCTCAAAAAAAAACAACATTTCATGTCCATCTATGACCAATAATAAAATTAATTCAACAACATTAGTAAAATGAAGTTATAATATAATATTCATATATAATTTCATGATTTCATAATTATATTAGGGAGAATTTATGGTATTTTTCTATAAATATTCATTTTTTATGGATACTGAGAAAATACTATTTTATAATTTAAAAATAATTTTTCATCAAATTTAATTATATAGATAAAGTATATGTCTATTTTTAAGGTAAAATTAGATTAATTATTCATTAACTATTACAGTTTAGTTAATTAGAAATAATATCACATTTAAATTGGATATAAAAACAATTAAATCTTTTGGACTTGTTCACTTTAAAAGCATGTCGCTTCCGCTCGTCCTTTGGACTAATTTTAATTTAATTTCTACAAATTCAGTGATTATATATTGGGAAATTAGATTCCATATTTGGAAATAGGAGTATTTATAATGTCTAATAAGGATTACAAAGATTTTGTAAAAAAATATTTTAGTAAAGATAATTAACATTAATTACAGTGATTAAGTTAAAACCTAGCATAATTAATGACTAAACATAGAAAATATGGTGTAAAAATGACCCAACACTTGACTAAAAATTATTTAGGATAATGGTTCGCCTATTTCAACTCTAAATATCATTAGTGGTCTTTTAGGAACCCATTGGGGACTATTAAATCATGGGGATCCCGCAAGTCATTTCCAGAATACCCAATGTGTCCTTTTACCCACTTATAAAAGGAAAACACCCCCTCACCTTACACTACCCAATCCCTTTTGGCTCAGCCATCCATAAAAAAAATGTCCTCCTAACCCACCTACCATATTCATATATGACACCAATTGGGTATATATTTTACCAAGGAAACCTTTTGGGGAAAACCCAACAGAGTTACCCAAATTATAAGAGGTTTGTAAGAGTCTGAAGATAGTCTAGATAATAGGTTAGGGGATTTTTGGTCTCAAATTTATATCAACAATACATACACCATATTCACCACTAATTAATATGTAGTGTTTTATATATTTACCATGACTATATTATATTAGAATTATACTTTTATTTATGGGTATTTATATATCCATTTGATGATATCTCATTCTTGGGGTATATAGATCAAAAGTAACTAAATCATTAAGGTTGTTTTGTCTCCATTTTCCTTCTTTGAGACACATGTCTTGTTGTGCACCTATATTCATTTAAGAGATGTTTATGTTCTCGATTTGACACGTTATATCATGTATCATATTCTTTTCATGATATTATAAGCATCATGCATTGTAATTATCTCTTTGGGATTTTGTTACCAGAGTGGTTAGTGTTTATTACTACAACCTCATCATTTATTTAAATTATTTACGATAATGACTCCATTTATTTATTCTTATGATCCATCTCTCAAAATAAATCATTTGTTTTCTTATCCACTATTTATTCTTGATATTATTCTATATTTTTGAAATTATTCCACAATTAGGTACTTATGATATATAAGGAATTGTTTTCAAGATAATATGACATTATTTCTCTATTGGAATGAAAATATATTTTATTCCAAAACATAGTATCCAAAAAAAATTTGAAAAAAATTTTTTTTTAAATAATTATTTTAAAAAAATGGATTTTTAAATTTTTTTTATGGTCCTCAAAGATGTTTTAACATAAAAATGATTCAAGAAATTTTTTATGTTTTAAAAATCATTTTAAAATTAAAAATGATATTTTCCTCATGAATTTTTATAATAAATATGTTTTCCACATATGATAAAGTTATTTGAAATAGTTTATGTTATACTATGGAAATTATCCATGGAAAATATTCTTATTATTTTGTTCAGTGGTTATGGTTAAGATGATATGTTTTCAATGACACATGTTCCTCTTCAAAGAGGATATATGCTTTTTAATCCCAATTCATTTCCCTTATATATGAATTTATTAAATGATTATGAAACATGTCTCTTTTCTAATGGTTATGATATTATCACATGTTTATGGTGCCAATTTCATTTCATGTTTTATGGTATGATGTTTAAAATAACCTATCTATTTTTTTGGGTCATAATGTCATGAATTTTTTTTATCTTGTGTAACACCTAATTATGATTTATTATGTGACTGGTGGGATATATATCTTCTTCCAATGAATTGGATAAGATTTATCTCTCTTGGGATAATGATGGTAATAATGTAAATGATCTGGAACTACTATTGAATATGGTACACATAATCTACTATTTTAAGATGGGGAATACTATCCATTATGGGAATATGGGAAAACAGTATCCAATATATAAATATTGGGAAACCTGATAAACTAAGGGAATATGGGGAAACATGATCTCTTATAAGGAAGGTATTGTGTTTGGGGATGGTGGTTTTCTCCTCCTCTTAGGTTTAGTCCCCATTAAGTGTCTTGATGAGTTCTAGAAATGTGACTCAACTTATAGAGATTGATATTTAATGTTTATGTGTCCACCATAGTACCATGTATTATGCCTATATTATGATTTCATGGATTATTCTCTTCATTCCTTTTTGATTCATATCTTATGAATTTCTAATTTTTATTTTGTGATTCATGTTTATGTTCTTAAATAAGAAGGGAATGATCTTCTAATGATATGATTAAGTTCTCATTCCCTTATGTTCATGATTCTGCACAAATATCTCCATTGCTTACCCTTACTATGTATCTCAGCTCACCACTTATCTTGTTTCATTTTCTCATGTTATAATTAATTGTTTTATGTAGGAGTACTAATGATTATGATATTTTAGGTATATTTTGAAGATCACTCACCATGTAAGAATATTTTTTTTCAAAGATTCCAATATAACTAAACTATTATAGTCCTTAGGAAATTATTTTTATAATGTGCTGAATATTCATCTAAAATGATGTAATATCCACGTATGATAATCCTGGTTCACAACAGTTTGTATCAAAGGTAAGGTTTACTCATAATTTCAATGCTAAGATGAGATAACCATTGTGAGAACCCAAATGACATCTAAGGATAATTCAATAGATGATGAAGATAGATTTCAATGTAAAATATAAAAACCATGGAGAGAAGATGATGATCCTTACCTATTCTCTAAGTGTGCACATAAGAATGGAGGAAAATATATCATTGGGTTTAAAAATGTTTTATGTTTATATGGGAATTCCATGGAGAAACTGATTACCAAAATGATGGACTGAAGTTGGATAATGATACTAATAGAGGGAATGTTTCACATGATGCACCTCCCACACATTGGTTCTTCATGTGTGTAGCTAATGGTAATTATGTTTAAAAGTTTACAAAACGAGGGGTTAGTGATGATGATTGTTGTCAGCAACCTCTTATGTCGAGGTATTGGGGGAAACATCATGTGTTCTTTGATTCTAATGAGGTATACTGTAATGGAGTGTTAAAAGGTAAAATTACCATCCCCTCAAGAACTTCTACTATATTATTTGAATATAGTTTCATCCACTCATTCATATCTAAATAATTTTTTCAATGGTTTTATGATTCCACCCAAATTATTAAATATGGAATTAATAGTGAAAACCCCTAATTGTATAATGACTACATCTCAAGGAAATGATTCCTCTCATGTTGAAATTTGTGGAAATTTAATTCCTTAAAATCTATTAATTCTTTTTCTGGTAGAATTTAATTTAATAATAGGCATGTATTAGATTTATATAAATAAATCCAACATCGATTGTCAAGGAAGGGAAGTTACATTTGATATTTAAAACCAACCTATGATTTTATATCAATGTAATTATAAGTATGAGATTCATATAGATATTAAATCCATGGTATGGGTTATAATTCCCATTCATAAGGGTTGTATATCTCAAATGGATATGGGGAAAATTGATATCAATGTTATTTTTATTTTTCCAGAATTTTTGGAGTTATTTCTAGAAGAGATACCTTGCCTTACAACAACACATGATGTTGAGTTCTTGATCAATCTCATACCTGGTTCCACACTAATTTCAAATACCCACAATTTAATGGCCCCAATTGAGTTGCAATAAGTGAAAAATCCACTCCAAGAAGTCATTGATAATGGATTTATTCGGCCAATTGTGTCCGCTTGGGTACCCAGTTTTTCTTTATAGAATTTAATGATGGATCAATGCAAATCTATATTTATTTTTTGGAGTAAAAAAAACTATATCAAGAACAAATATCTTTCTCCTTGTATTGATGACTTGTTTGATCAACTATATTTATCTTAATACATTTCCATAATTGATAATCATATAGATATCATTAATTGAGGGTCAAAATAGGGGATATAGCCAAGAAGAAATGCAATTCAAGGTGTGGACACTATGAATATATAGTGATGCATTTCTATGTTAACAATTCCCAAGAAGTCTTTATATACATAGAAAATAGAGTCTTCAGAGATTACATAAATTCGTTTGTGTTCATATGTATAGGTGATTTTTATATCTATTCAATGAGTAAGAAAAAGCCTGATGATCACATTATAATTCTACTGAATACCCTATAGAAAGAGAACTATAGTAAAATTTTACAAAGACTGAATTTTTAATGAAAAAGAGTTTATTTTTTTCATATAATTCCAAGAGAGTGCAGAGTAATAGATCCATCAAAGAAGAAGACCATTGATTATTGTCATAGACCAACAAAAAATTATAAAGATCTATAGTTTTATTATATTATGTAGATATTATCAATGATTTTTTTATTATTTCTTAGGATAATCTAATCCTATGAATAAATTAACTCAAAAGGGTTCCAAGTTCCGCTGGACTAATGAATGGGAGGAAAATGGAATGAAATGAAGATAAAGATAGTGAGTGAACTTATACGTACAAATCAATATAGTGGATATGGGTTTTTAATCTATATTGATGAAACCAATAAGGTATTGGGATTTGATATTATACTGAATAACATGGTTATATCCTAGGACTCGTGATAATTGATGATTCATGGTAAAATTACTAAAATCATGATTTGGAGTTAGCTGTGATACGTTTTCCATTAATGATATAGGGAGAATAAATTTATTTAGAAATGCGGTATACATATACAATGAATAAAAGTCTAAAATATATATTCAGACCATTGTTTTTCAACATGTACTGGAGAATACAATGAGATTTGTTATGGATTATTCCTACTCAATAAATTACCAACCTGTGAAACTAAATATGGTGTCTTGTTCTTTGAGTCAAAATGAACATGATTTATAATCCATGTTGAGAATAGCATTATAAAAAATATTTATGGATTTTAAAGCGAATAATATGGATGTCCTAAAGGTAGTGGATAAATCCTACCTTTCCCAATAGAACGTTCATTCCTCTATAAAACTAATAATTAAAGTGTCACATAAATAATATACATAGGTGAAAAACCAGGTTAGAAATCATCCTTTATTTACAATTTATTGGGATGAGATGGTAAGGTTTAGAAACCATGTATGTGTTCCTTCCATGTCGTATTTAAAGGAAGTGTTATTAGATGCGAAAATATCATCATGATCTATTAATACTGGATGTATAAAGATGTATAGAGACTTGAAATAACACTTATAGTAGTATGTAATGAAGGTTGATATTGTATATTTTGTATCTCAGTCCTTAGTATGCCAATAATCTAAAGATGAAAGAAAAAAGTATAAGGGGGTTATGCATCTATTACCCACACAAGAATTGAATTGGGATAAAATCATTATGTATTTTTTCATTCGAATCCCCAAAAAAATAAAAAAGAAATAATCCTATATGGTTTGTATTCGATTTCCTTACTATGTTATCATGCTTCATTGTTATTATAGAATACTTTTCTATGGAACATATTTACAGTATATACTTTAAGGAACTAGTAAATGTCTATGGACTACTGCATTCCGGTGTATCTAATTTGGATATGAGGTTTACTCGATGTTTTGGAGAGGTCTTCAGAATGTCCTTAAAACCTAATTTAATATCGGTACTTTTTAAAGTCCTTCGTCATATGGTCAATCTGAAAGAAAAATTAAACCCCAAGAGAATACAATTATATCTTTTTCACTGGTTTTAAAATTTGGTTGGCATCCTCACATTACTCTTGTTGGGTGTGCATACAAAAAATTTCTTTCACTCAAGAATTCAGATGGATCCTTTTATAAACCTATATGAAAAAATTATAGATCCAATGTGATGGGGTAAATTTTGAGAAAGAATGTTATTATGGCTTGAGATCACTGAAAAAATAGTAGAGAAGGTTAGAAAAACAAAGCATCATATCAAGGCAGATCAATGTTAGCAAAAATGTTATACTAATAATCGATGGTGTGGTCTTGAATTTGGAGTTAGTGAGAATGTGTCTCTATGAAAATCTACATAGAATAAGGTTATAAGATTCAAGAATAAAGGGAAACCTATCCCTAGGTATATTAGTCCAATTGAAATTAGTAATCGTATCGGGATAGTAGCCAATTTCATGGAACTTCCTCTAATTCTCAATCATTTCCATGATGTGTTCGATGTATCTCACATGTGGAAGTACATACCTAACCATTCATATATACTTAAATTAGAGTTTATACAATTGAATATGATCTATCTTCTAAGGAACAACCAATTGAAATTATGGATCATATATGGAATGTTCTATAAAAGAATACCACTAACCTGTCAAATTTCTGTGGAGAATTCACTAGTTATATGAAGCTACGTGGGAACATGGGGAAATGATAAGGCAGAAGTATCCTCGTTTTTAATATTAGAATGAAAAATTTTGATGGAAAATTTAATTTTGATGGTCGTAGAATAAAACACCCCCATATCTTATGAACTATTATTTTGATTAAAATAATTTTCTTTTATGTCATGCATTGCATGTTATACCAAGCTAAGCTTTAATAATAAGCTACAATAAGATAAATTTTCATGACAAACAACACCGACATGGATTGTGTAACACGCAACACATAGTTTCTGAATAACAATATTATAGTATTATAATTATTTAAATGAGATATCTACAACATAGACATTAAAAACTGTAATATTAATAGTAACAACTACTTTTTAGATTATAATTTATAATTTTTATATATAAATAAATCATATTTTTAGTAAAGTAATTATATGTTTTCAAGGATTATTTTCTCAAATAAACAACTTTTTATGTCCTTCAATGAAGAAAAATAAAAAAAAATATAACATCCTAGGTAATAATAGATTAAGAAATTTTCATATATATTAACATTTATGAATTATATATTAATTTTACCTTTATGGTGAAGCTTTTTCCAATAGCTTCCTCAACATAGAAGAACAAGTTTCTCTGAAATCATATTTTTTACAAAAAACTACTTTATACTGAAAAATAATATATTATTATTATTATTTTAAATGGTATTAAAAAACGTAGATGTCGTATTGGAATGAATGAACAGAACTAAATATATTATATTTACCCATGTTATTAAATTTTTTTACTCTCTTTTAGTAAATTTTATAGACCTAAAATAAAAATAAATCTATGTTTAGTCATAAAAGGTATTATTTTTTAAAGGTTGTTTTATAGATTTTTTATTATCATCCAAATTTAAATCTTGTTTTTGAAACCATTATAAGTTCTATTTTAAAAAATAATCTTCTTTTTTGGAAGCCGAATATTAGAATTTATTTTTGATATTTTTTTTATTTTTCTAATAAGTTTAATATTTTAGTTAATAGATAAAAATTCTGCATTTAAAAAAATTTCTAAATTTTTTATATTGGTAGATTTTACTTTTATTTTATTTTAACGTATATTTATACTATGTTATTATAATTTAATTTAATTTTGTTCATTAAAATGAAATTATAATTTAATTTAGATGTAAGAATATTTCAAACATTTGAAGGGTTCCCTTTAAAAACCTTCTTTTTTCTATTGTTTGTGGAATTAATTTTAAATGAATATTCTCCAATTTTGTAAATTTTATTATATAAATTGGATTCCACATTTGTAATTAAAAGGGTAAAATTCGGTTTTATGTTCAATTTTATTTTTAGTGAAATACATATTACTGTTGTAAAAAAAATATATACCATAGTAAAAGTATATTTTGACAGAAGTTAATGTTAATATTTATATTCTTAATATACCTAAAAAATAATTTAATTGTTGGTTGAGGTGTGGTTTGACCCTAACCATCCTAAAAAAATTAATTACAAGAACACAAAATGGAATTTAAGGTTATCTCTATATGTTTGAAATTTATTTTAAAATAATAAATAAATTAATCACATGAAACACCTCTCCTTTAGTATAAATACCAACTCTCCACCGCCCTATTTTGACCCATAATGTATTGAATCTCCTCAAATCTCTACCCAAACAACTCTTCCTCAATCTCACCATATATAGGTGTTTCTAGCCTAACCATATGTCCAAATCCATGGATCTCAAGTGCCTTTCAAGGAGTGGATATTCAAGAGGTAATTTCCTTATTGTGCCTCTCTTATTTTATTTCTTTTTCTTCTTTATCCATACACTCTTCATCTATTTATTAATTATAACCGTAGAATAATATATATATTGGACTATTATATTTCATTAGATACCTTCAGGGCTACTTTTAAAACCATTCTTCTGGTCAAATAATATTTTAATATGTATAATATATCCTTTTTCATATTTTGTATATGTCATATTAAAAATATCATCATGCTTTCCATACTGTTAAAATATGATAACTTCATCTGATGATGTGAGGTATACTGCCTCCTAAATATGAATTCATTCATTCACACATAACATGGAATGTGTTAAATATTTTTTAAGTAAAAATATATGATATAAATGAAATATTTTTCATATATTAATGATATTATATATGTATACATATTTATATACATTTCATTTATCTCCTCCCATTCAATTTGATTGGAAAAATGAAAATTACGGTCATGTGTATGTACGACCTACCATCTCCATCAATGATGTTTTATGTTTTTCTTCAATAAATATTTTAAATAATTATATAATTAATATATAATATATTTAAATATTGATTTATTTTATAGAGATAATTTACTTATGACCACATGGACTATTATATCATACCCTGTTCATTTTTGAATCAAGTACTGAATATCAAAAGAAAAGATTTGATATAAAAATAAATAATTAATTAATTTTTATAACATGGTAATATGTGATATTAAATAAATTATAAAATTGTAAAAACTTCTCAATAAAGTATAATATAAAATATTTTTTTTTCAGGAAGATAAAAAATTTATGAGACAAATTACACTCATGGTAAGGGAATATTAAAACCAAATTTCCATTCATTGGGTTAAACTTCTACTTCATGATTACGTAATTAAACTATTTTATGTGAAATGTGTTTTTGAATATATTATATTATCATTCATTTATATGTTTTATTTCATTATATTTTTTTAAAAATTAATCTTTTTATCTGGGATGCATGACTTTCAGTAAAAAAGGAAAAAAGGTATGTTTTTTACATATACAGAAACAATGATTTCATTGCCTCCATAAATGTTATTATACATTTGGATTCCTCTATAATAATTAATGGTTTTATAATTTGACAAAAAAATATTCCCTTTTCTTTTATTTTGTTGTTAAAAATGGTTTTGGGAAGTTATTGATTATTTCAATAACATTAAATGATATTTTTTGGTTGCAATGTGTAAATGTTATTTTTCTGTTATGCATGATTTATGTGTTGAGATTATGTTCAACTTCTTGAGAATTAATTATGTATACTGGTGGTTTTGGGATAAACTGATGGAGATTGAGCCAGTGATATCTCCCTAATTTATTGGTAAAAGAGATGGGGTTAAACTATATGGTTTTTTCTAAGAGATTTAAGGAATATACTGTGATGGGTATTCCAAATTTTACCATGAAGGTTACTCTCTATTTTTCTATAAAACCTATAATGTTTTTATTATATGGATGTCATAAGTAAATTGTATGATATATGATTTTTTTAGAAGTATTTTAAGGAATCTAATGATTTTATGAACTATATTAAAGAGATTTCTTGTTGGTAGAAAATATGATATTATGAAAATGATTTCATGAGTTTTAAATATTCGTGGACCAATGTTTTCATTCCTTATTTTATATCCCTTACTATGATATTTATGCTCATCCCAGGATTTTGAAAAATTTTCTATTGGTAATAAGGATGGGTAAAAGAAATTAATATGTCAAAATGTTTTTATCAAGAATATAAAATATGTTTTAATTTTTTTGAAAGGTTTTCCTTTGGTGGAAAAAATGGATACTATTTTTGTATTATCCTCTCATATGAGTACAAAATGCTATGTTTTAATGATGTCTTGATTTTATAATAATATAAAACATAAATGTTCCTCAATTTCAAAGAAATATATTTCTTGAATAAACTCAAGATTTTGTATTGTTTATGGTAGGTGCATTACAGTTATTATCAAAGGTCGGTTTAGAAAACGTTAGGTGATAGGATATTGATAATAAAAAATCCCTAAATTAATGTTACATTATTTTAAAATTCATATGATATAGTATTTGAACATTACAATTATGCTTCATCTAAGATATATTTGTTCATATTGGTTTTATGTAGAGAAAATAGGGATGCTATGTTGTGATTACATCCTGAGGAAATCAACCTTCCAAATCATCAACCTAATATGGTCGAAATCGGAACTAAATAATTTGTTGATTTAATAGCATAGTGAACTCATGCTATAAATGGAATATGTATCCATTAATGATATCAAATAGGTCAACCACATTGGAACATGCTGGTAGTATAGCATTTCGTGAGGAAACATACACCATGATTCAGAGGATAATCTGAAATTGTGCATGCTAAAGGATTTATTAAAGCACAAAAAATGATTTTTGATGTCATGGGGTGTTCATAGTGTCAAAATTTTAGTATTTTAGTTTACCATTTAGAAGTTGAAGTCGATATGTGGTGGTCAATGTTTATGAACATTTGGGACAGTGAGGATATTTATTCTATTGAGTGGGAATAATTCAAAACTATTTTTTTTGAGAAATATTTTCATAAGTTAGTTAAACATTGGATGGAAAAAATTCATGGAATTGAGGGATGATAATGATTTTTTGTCTCCATATAATGAAAAATTCACTTGACTGGAAAGGTATTCTCCAAATTTAATTTAGGATATTTATTATCAAATCAATCATTTTTATGGAGGATAGAATCCAAAGTATCAAGGGGTGTTGGTTTATCGTGAGTTGAAATGTTTTGACAAACTTGTTTGATGTGCAATGAATGTGGAAATGGTGATTTTTAATTTTCGTGTGTTCTTTGAAAAACATCAGAATAAGAGGTCAATGTGGAAGAAAAAGGGAATAATTTATCAAAAAATACTGATTGAACGTTAATTAAGTTCTCTTTTTGTCAAAATTTTTATAAAAAGAACATACCAGTATGCATTTTGAATTATGGTTTGTGGTTTTGATTGGTAAAATGGGATACAGGGATCAAAATTGTACAAAAAAAAGAAAAATCATAGTGGTAAGAAAATAACTGATTTATAATCAGTAAAATATTTTAAGAAAAATTAAATGTTTTATAATGAAAATTAGTGTCCAATGATGAACTCTAATTAAGGGAAGCATCCATAATATAAGAAGAATGGTGTGGTGAAATCCATTGAAACTACTTTCATTGATGTTTGTCCATCAAATGATGTGGTATCTGGTATATTGTTATTTTACATAGATTATTCCAATGAGTTTTTCGATTCATCGATTATACATTCATTCATTAATGATAAATTTTCTAGTTTATTAGAAATTCCACCTCAAGAAATGAGTCCATAACATTTGGTGAAAACACCTGGTGGAATTTTGAGACAAAAAATGAATTATAAAAATATTTTTTTTATCTATCAATGGAAATAATTTACCTAAAAACCTTTTATTATTTCCTATAGTAGAGTTTGATGTTATTTTTTGTATGGATAGGATTTCCGTTTACCATGTTAATATTTACAATAGAGATAAAGACATTTCTTTTCAGAAATACCTTCAGTTTGTGTACAATAATGAACCATTACCACTAATATCATATCATAAATTTTAGAAAATATTAAAATAAATAAATTAATTCTACCTTGAAAATATATTTTTTTAAAAGGAAACCAATATATTAATAATGTGCTATTGGTAAATGAGTATTTTTGATGTTTTTTCTAATGGGTTTTATAAAATTTTACCTAATCAAGAAGATAAAATTACCATGGACATTGATCATGATTCTAAGGAAATTTCAAAACCCCCTTATTGAATAGATCAAATTATGATTTAAATGTTGAAGAATCAATTTGTGGTGTTATTAGATAAAGGATTCATTCAACCAATCACATCATCAGGGGGCGTTCCTGTATATTTTTTTTTAAAGGAAGATGGTTCAATGTGACTTTGTGTTTATTATATATCACTGAATAACATCACATTTAAGAACAACTATCCATTTCCTCATATCGATTATTTGATTGATCGGATCAAAGGAGCACAATATTTTTCAATGGTCGATTTGAAGTCTGGGTACCATTATTTGTATGTAAAGGAGGAATACATTCTGAATACCATGTTTCATACTAGACATGAGCATTATGAATTTGTAGTTATGCCTTTTGGGATATCTAATGCACATAATTTATACATCTATTCTATGAATATAATATATTTTGAGTAATTAGAAATGTTTTTGGTTGTGTTTATTGATGAAATATTGGTATATTCTAAATGTAAATACGAGTATGAAAGTCATCTAAGGGATATTTTTAAAATCATAAAATAATAGAAACTATATAGGGAAATTTATAAAGTAGGATTATTTGTTATAAAATATACTTATTCCTTGGTCACATTGTTTCTAAAGATGGAATAATCTTTGATCCAACTAAAATGAGTGTTTTTAAAGAATCGTAATGACCCACAACATTAACTGTAATTCCTAGTGTTCTTGGTTTTGGAGTCTTTTACTAGAGGCTCGTCGAATAATTTTTAGGGATATATAGCATACTAATTAATTTAACTCGAAAAGGTTTTACGTTCATCTAAAAAAAGAATGCGATGATTTCTGTAGGGTATGAAAAGAAGATTGGTGAATTCTCCAGTTTTCCCACTTCCTTCCAAAAATGTGGAATTTGTTATCTATTTTGACACTTCATTTAAAGGTATTAGTTGTGTCTTAATGATGAGGATCATGTAATTTATTATTATTTATGTTTGTTGAAAAAAACAGAGTTAAATTACCCTACTCATGATTAATAATTTGGTAATGTTGTTTTTTCTTTAAAAATTTACAAGAATCATCTATATGGATTAATATGAGAAATATTTACTGAACATAAAATTTTGAAATATATATTCATTTACAAAAAATATCAAACATGAGACAGAAAAGATGGTTTGAACAAATCCAAGATTAATATTGCTTAATTCATTACCATACTATAAAAAATAACAAATAGGCCATTTATTAGATTCAGAAAATTAATTACACATTAACCATGTTGAGATTATATTGTGAACCGTGGATAAATGATTTGAGGAACATTGGCATGGATGTTATTGGTGCAGAAAATTCCACTATTTTGTTTATGGTGTCATTTAAATATTCTCTATCATATAAAATTATGAAAACATGTAATGAAGATAGTGAGTTATAGGAAAAGGTATAATTTTTTCAGAGGGCAAAGTTACATGAATTTAAAATTGTTAATGAATGTGTTTTGAGATTTTGGAATAGGTTATGTGTGCCTTTTGATTCATAGTTTAATAATGATTTGTTATTAGAAGTTCATAGTCTTTGTTTTCAGTTCATCAAGGATGTACTGATATTTATCCAATCCTTCGAAGGTATTACTGGTGGGATGAAATGAAAATAGATATTTCTAACATTACTGTGAAGTGTTTTTATTGTTAGCATGTGAATGTTGAATGATAGTTTCCAGTTGGGATTCTTCATCATTTCCCAGTAATAGATTTGAAATGGGAGTATATATCTATGGATTTCATAGTGGGATTACCAAATACCTCTCTAGGTGACAATCTGCTCTAGGTTATTGTAGATCGATCTACTAAATCTACTCATTTTATTCTTATTTGATATACTTTATCTCTATATCAACTTTTTTAGTTGTATCTTAATGAGATCGCAAGGTTACATGGAGGTCCTCTATCTATAATATCGGATCATGATAAATGGTACAGTTCTATATTTTGGAAAGGGTTTCAGTGTTTTTTGGGTATTTAATTAAATTTTAGTACACCTTTTTTTCCTCAATCATATGGGAACACAGAATGATCAATTCATATATTAGATAATATACTATGTGTGTGTTCAATGGATTACCAGGGAAGTTGGGATCATCATCATTCGTTTTATGGTTTTTTACAATAAAAAATTTCATTATATTATATATATGGCACCACATGAGGAGTTATATGGAAAATAGTGTTGAGCACTAACTTTTTTGGGATAAAGTAGGTGAAAGGATGATGATGGGACTAGAATTGGTAGAAGAGAATGTATAACCATGTTTAGATGATTCAGAAGAAAATGATGACAACATATATAAGGTAGAATAGTGATGTGGATAACCAAAGGAAGGATCATTATTTTTAGGAATAAGATAATTACTTTGTCAATATTTATCCTTGAAAAAGTGTGATGTATTTTGGTAACAAATGGATGTTGAGTCCATGGTTCATTGGAAACATTGTAATCTTTGATAAGGTTTAATCAGTTTCATACCAAGTGTATTATCCTCCTAATTTATCTTAGGTACACTATTTGATTCATGTTTCAATGTTAGGAATGTATATATTGGATTCATTTCATTTTTTGAGTCCATATGTAGTTTTGTTGGAAGGTAGTCTTTCTTATTGGGAATAGCTAGTCCAGATTATTGACCATTGAGAGAAGGTATTGAGAAATAAGGTGATTCACTATGTTAAGGATATTTGGAAGAACTATATGGTGGAATAGGTACCATAGTAATATTTATATTCTATGATGAATAATACCCCCACTTATTTGTTAAGGGAATAAAAATTACGATGATGTAATTTCCAGAAGGAGGAAGGATGTAACATCCTAGGTAATAAGAGAATAAGAAATTTTTATATGTGTTAAAATTTATGAAATAGATATCGAATATACCATAATTTGGACTCTGATTCAAATAGAATACTTGAAATTCATTAATGGGTTTCTCTTAAATGTTATGTTTCTCACAAAACTGAGTTATACTGAAAAATAATACATTATTAATATTATAATATTAAATGATAGTTAAACATCTAGATATTGTATTGGAATGAATGAAAAGAACTAACTATATTATGTTTTCACATGTAATTAAATGGTTTAAATCACTTCCAATATATTTTATCATTCTATAATATGAATAAATTCAATTTTAGGCACAAAATATCTAATATTTTTTAAAAGGACTTTTTACCACCTTTTGACAAAAAACCCATTTTAAATCTTGTTTTGACACGTTTATAAGATATATTTGAAAAAAATGTATATTTGTAATTGGGAATTCAAAACATGGTTTTGATATATTTTTTTGTATTTTTCTCATCCCTTTTATATTTTAGTAAATAGTGAAAAATACTACATTTTAATTCAAAACTACTTTTATATAAAATAATCATAATTGGTAGATTATGCTATAAATTTTCTTTAAAGTATATCTAGACTATGTTTTGTTCATTTAATCCAATTTTTTCCATTTTAATCATTTTGAAATTGTAATTAGATATAAAAATATTTTATACTTTTGAAGGTTTCACTTTAAAAACCCTCTTTTTAGTATTGTTTGTGGAATTAATTTAAAATAATATTTACCCATTTATGTTAACTGAATGTGATAAATGTATTCCATAGTTAGAATTATAGGTTCCAAAATATGTTTTCTGGTAAAATTAATTTTCATTTTTAAAAATTCTACATTGGTAGAAATGTTATTTAACATAGTAAAAGCTAAATTTTAATAAAGGTTAAAGTAAAAATATAAAACCATAACATACCTAAAAAATAGAAAATTTAATTTTTGGATGAGGTGTGTATCTAACCTAGCCATCCTATATAACATTAACTATAACAAAAAGTCTCGGAATTTAATTCCGTCTCTATATGGTTGGATTTTAATGTAAAATAATCTCTAAATTAATCACCCGAACCCACCTCTCCTAATGTATTAATACCACTTCTCCACCAGTATATTTAGACCCAGAATCTTTTTATCTCCTCAAATATTGGCCCAAACATCTATTCATCAAACTCAACACATCTAATTTCTTTTGGTCTCAACAATATAGAAAATCTTTTGTCCTCGAGGATCTTTCAAGGAGGATATATTCAAGATAAAATTTTATCTAAGTACCTATCTTAAATTATTTCTATGTACACTTTCTCCTCACCTCCTTCAACCATAAATGCATGACTAATTAATAATCATGTATATACTGGGTTTTTATGTTCCTATAGTAATATATCATATCCATTTCTTTTCCCACATAATCTTATTAAAAGAATGAAAATTTTTAACCAAGCTACACTGGTTAGTTGCCTCTCTGAATAATGTGTTTCATCTTTTTTCATTACCGCCTTCATGAATTGTCATGATATGATTTTTACGGTAAAATAATATTTTTAATATGTATATTATAACATATTTATTTTTCTAGATATGTTTTATTAAACATACTATCATTCTTTCCGTATTGTTCATAAATGATAACTTCATTTGGGGACGTGTGGACTACCGCCTCCTCAATATGATGTGATTCATTCACACTTCACATGAAGTGTATTAATAATTTTTTAGTAAAAATATATGATAAATATGAAATATTTATTTTAATATAGTGATATTATATATATATATATACATTTCATTTAATTTTAGACTTTTAATATGATTGGAAAAATGAAAATAACATTCTTGAGTTTGTACGTCCTACCATCTCCATGAACTGTGTATAGATAATAGACTTATAACCACCTAGACTATTACCATCATCCCAAGTTTATTTTTTACTCAAGTACTGAATATAAACAAAAAATATGATATGAACATAAATAATTATTTAATTTTTATAAAATGGTTAGAAGTTATATAATATAAATAATATAAATGATAAAGGTTTTAAAAAAATTATAAATTAGCCTATGTTTATTATTTAATAAGATAACGAATTTTCAAGACAAGTCAGACTTGAGGTATGGTAATTTCATAACAAAATTTCCATTCAATGGTTTAAATTTATTCTTCTTGATTATGTTCTTCAACTACTACATTGGTAATAAAAATTTTAATTTAATGTCTTGTATCTTATTGAAATATTTAATTTCATTCATTTTTTTTATGAAATTAATTTTTTTATTTGGAGTTTTTGGATTTCAGTACAGAATGTCAAGAGGAATGATTTTTAACATATAAAATGAAAATGACTTCTTTAATTCCATAATTGTTATTTGATATTTGTATTCCTCCATAAGACTATATGTTTTTAAATGTAAAATAAATACCATAAACCCTATTCATGTATTTTGGTATTGAAATTTTTTTTATTGGATTGATTATGTTAGTAGGATGAAATGATACCTTTTGATTGCAATGTGGATGTGTTTTTATCCCTTTATGCATAATTTATTTTTTCATATTATAGATTCTTTCTTTTGAATTTATTGTTTATATGAATGACTCTTTGATAAACCAAGGTAGGGTGAGCCCGTGATATCTCTGCAATGCATTGGGTAAAAATACATATAAAAACAACATGGGCTTTCCTAATAAATTTATGGAATATACACTGATGGGTATTCAAAATGTAACCATGAAGTTTACTACCTTTTTAGCTGTGAAATATAAAATGTTAGTATGATATGGATGTGACTAATTACCTTTATGATTTATGATTTCTAAGAAGTATTTTTAGGAATCTTATGATTTCATGAGTTTTGTCAAAGAGCTTATGTTTTTTGGATGAAATTTATGAAATTGTGAAAATTATTTCTTAAAATTTAAATATTCGTGGACAAATGGTGTCATTACTTATTTTATATCACTTACATTTCTATTTTTTCTCATCCCAACTTTGTTAATTTTTTCCACATATTATAAGGATGGGTAAGAGAAAGGAAGAAGTCATGATAATTTCTTATCAAGAAAATTAATCATGTTTTAATTTTTCTGAAGGGATTCCATTTATGGAAAAATGGGATATTTTTTTGTAGTGTCCTCTTGTATGATTATGGGATTATATGTATTAATTATGGCTTAATTATCTAAAACACTATACCAAGAATGGTCCTCTAGGTGAATGAAATTAATTTAATAAATAAACTCAAGATTATGAATGTTTAAGGATAGGGCCTTAAAATAAATTTAAAAACTTATTTATAATAAAAATTATAAAATAATCTTTATTTTCTAATTAAAAATTACAATATTTTTTAAGGGTTAATTTTTTGGACTTTTATAAAAACATCATTTTTTGATGAATAGTTAAAAATATTGATTTTCAATTCAAAACAAATCTTTTTAATAATACAGTTATATATTTAAACTATATTTTAATTTGATTATAATGTATAGTTAGATCAATTGTACATCAATTTATCATATTTAAGTCATTATAACCAATTTCTTAATTAAATTGGAAATGAAAACGTTTCAAACTTTTAGACGTTTTCACATTAAAACCCCGTTGTCCCATCTCATTAATGGGGTTAATTTTAATTTATCTTTTACCACATCTGTGATTATAATATGAAAAAAATTGATTAAAATTTTTCAATTATTTTAATTTATATTTTCTAAAAAGTTAAAATTATTTTCTAGAAAACTAGGGATGGTAATTAAAAATAATTACATTGATTAATGTAAAAACTATCATTATTAATGAAGATACATAAAAAATAATATTTGAAAATTACACTACCCTAGACTAAATATTATTGTATTGTAATATATTAACCATTAAACTTCATAGGATCTATAATGGGCAATTTTTAACCATTGCGGGACAAGTATAATCTAGGGAGCAGTCAAATATTTTCAAGAATACCCAATTTGTCCTTTTTACCACTTAAAAAAGGCCTCCGCTCCACCCCCTCTCTTTACACCTCTCATAACCTATTGGATCCACTAATACCTACCCAAATATCCTATAAACTCTGCTAAAAATATACTTTAAGACTAACATTGGGTATAAATACATACAAGGAATCCATTTGGTAAAAACTAATAGGATTCACCCAAAAAAGATGTGTTTTAAAGTAAATTTAAAAGGGTCAATACATAAGGTAAAGGGATTTATGGTCTCACTTTTATTTCTATGAGACACATGGACATTCATCCCAAATTTGCATAATGTGAAATATATTCTACTCATGAATGTATTCTATGATAATTATTCATAAATTCAAGGGTATTTACATATCTAATTGATGATATATCTTTCATGGGGTTTATGGCTCAAATGTGACCAAATCAGTAAGTTAATTTTCTCTCAATTTTCATTCTCTAAGATAGATGTTTTGTTATGAACCAATATTATTTTCTGTGGTTTATATATTGTAACTATGACATTTTAAATCCAAAATATTCTTATTTTTATGATTTTATAATCTTCGTGTATTTTTATTCTCTCATGGAGATTATGTTACCAATGTTTTAAGTGTTTATGTATATAATCTCATTATTTACCGAGATTGTTTACAATTATACTTTCATTGATAGAATATTATGATCCATCTCTCAAAAAAATCCCTAATTTTCTTTTCCAAATGTAATTCATGATATCTTTATTAATTTTTACCATTCATCCACTCGTTGGTACATAAGATAAGTACATTTTTGTTTTAAAGATTATATTGATTTATTTCAATATTAGGTAGAAAATTTGTTTTATTTGAAAAACCTGATTTGAAATATGTTTTCAAATATATGTTAAAAAAATTTCAATTATATTCATTGCAATATTATTTTAAATTTTATTTATTATTTAAAAATTTATATTAAAAGAAGAGGTTTTCAAAAATGATTACATTTTCAAAACTATTTTCCAGTAAAGAAAATGTATTTTCCTCCAAAAATGATTTTAAAAGATATTTTACATATAAATTGAAATTTTTTTAAGTAATTTATTATTTAATATGGATATGATCCAAGGAAAACATTCCAATTCTTTCTTTTAATGGTTTATTTTTTATATGACATTTTTTATGACACTAGTTCCACTTCCACGGGTTATTTTCATTTGAGCCCAACTTCTTTTCGTGGATTATTTTTTTATTAGATGATTATAAGAACTATTTTTGTTCCAAAATTTCATATATTATGATATTATTATGACATCAATTTTATTTCATGGGTTATTTTTTGATGTTTCTAAAACACTTCACTTTTTATGGGCCGCGATATGATGATTCTTTATGATATTGTGCCACATATATGTATAATTTAATTATTTGATTTGTGGGACCAATGTATCCCTCCAATTAATTGGGTAAAAATTTATATCCCATTAGATAATTATGATAATATATTCTATGGTTTTTATCTACTATGGAATGTAGGGAAAATCGATACACAAAGAAAACATTGGGAAACATGACGCACTATGGGACGAGGGGGAAATTTGATCCCCTATAGTAGGATGGGTAATCCTAATCCAAAGTGGGAATATGGGGAAACATGGTCCATTATTAAGAAATGATTATGACTAGGGATGGTTATTTTCCCTTCCCATTTGGTTTAGTCCCCATGAAGTTCACCAACAAGTTCATTAAATGCCCTTTAATGTGTATGGAGTGATATTACATGTTTATGTTCCTTCAAGAATTCCCTAACTTTTTCATATGTTACTATTTTGTGTCTTATGCTCTTGATTTCCTTATGATTCATTTCTTAGGAACTCCAATATTTATTTCATGATTTATTTTTCTGATATTTTCCAAGTTTGGAATGCTCTCCTACAGTTATGATCATGTTCTCAGACCCAAATCTACATGATTATGCTTACATATATCCCTAGTCAATTATAAATAATGTTTTTAGGTAGGAGTACTAAAGGAAATTATATTTAAGGGAGATATTTCATATCTTTCAATAAGTTATAATATTTTATTCCATGTTTCAAAATATTCTAAACTATTACGGTCTTAAGGAATGTATTTTTTATGATAAATAATAATATAAAATTATAAAATATCCATGTATTTTAAGACTGGGTAGCTATAATATAGATGGGAGTGGTGAATTTCTTTAGTTGTGTATTGTAACATCAGGGAATATTCATAGACTGATTAATGATCGATGAAGTTTTTTCATATATTGCATCCATGAATGTGGTGTAGGTTCACATTTTACTTGGTGTTTTTTGATATTATTGGATATTTCAGTTTGATTTCTATAAGAATTTGGTCCCAAAAACATATTTCAATAGTAATGGATCAGATTTTATATAGATTGAATTTTTTCATTCTCCATTCAGTTACATAATACATAGATTGATCAAGGCTCGAGGGCTTCGATTAACTACGGAGGGTGTGATGTTTGAGTATTTCGGTTATTCTTACTATACAGGATTAGAATTTATCATGATATAGTAATGTTTTCTATTATGGTTCTGGTTATTTATTTCCCAACAAGAGTTACAATTCCATCCACGACCCAATGTTAGTAGAGATTGTGTTTTCACATAGGTTGAGGTGGCATTGCCTAATTGGGGAGTACTCTGTGTTTCTCACTGACAAAAAGAAGATAATTTTTTTCTCTTATTGGGATATAAATTTATTCCATCAGAGGTGGAAGAAAATTATCTTGTATTATAATTTTGAGATACCCAATATCTTAAGAAAGGGGATTTTCTTCTAACATTCTATGTAATTATTCTAATGCATTTTTGGTTCGAGAGTCTGTATATTTTTGAAGTGGAATAGTAAAGATTTCATCAATTTATATCTATGAGGGGGAAGTAGTAATCGATGTTGTATTTTAATATAGTTATTGAATCATATTTTATAATTCATGTGTTAGAGTTTCAGTGGTGTGGCACGGAGGTAGGGGTGATGTTTCACAATATTGGGCATAGTTATGCTATAATAGGATCTTCATTAGATAATTAGAACTAGATTTTTTTTATGGGAGGTTTTTTTATATTGGGGATGTGGGAGGAATTTATATATGAGATTGATGGAATGTTTTTACTAGTACTACATAAAAATGTGTCAAAAATTTATTGGGTCGTAAGGAACAAATATTAAGTGGAGTTAGATGATATAGTCAGTGATAGATTTTGTAGCATATTTTCTTGTTTTTCAAAATGGGAAAAATGAAATTTTTGTTCCAGGCTGGTTGATTCATCAAATAGATTTTCCTAAGTTGAAATGGAAGGAAATTATAATGGATTTCATCAAATAATTTACTCGGGATAAGAGGGAATTGATATTATTTGGGTGATTTTTTACTGACTGATGGAGTCAACCTATTTTATGGTGAACTATAAATCAATTATTGTCGATATTTAACATGGAGGAGTGTAGATGATGTAGTTATTCGTCATAGGGTACATAGGGATATTTTCTTTACTCGAGATACCCATTTTACCTCATCTCTCTATAGAAAATTGTAGCATGTATTTTCCTCCCAGCTTCACCTTATCATTACATTCCATCATTTGAAAAATGGGAATTCATAGAAAAACATCTAGATACAGGAAGATATGTTGTGATCTTGAACCTCTTATTTTGGTGGATCAGGAGAAACAAACCAACCCCAATATTGATATTTTATATAAAAATTTATATCACAACTCCATAGGCATGGATCCATTTGAGGCTTTATCTAGAAAACCATATCATTTTATATTTTGATGGGTAGTTGTCGAGGAGTTAGAGGTTCTTATTCGAGATGTTGTATAGAGAATAATCGATAAGATTTAGATGGTTTGAGAAAACATGAAGTCAGAGACGGACCATCAGAAGGCCTATGTTGAACATAGGGAGAGGCCCCTAGAGTATGATTTTAGATCCCATCTAATCCTCATTGTTTCTCCTAATTAGTTAAGGTGGAGGTTTAGTGGATGTAATAATATTTTACCATTATTCGTTAATCCTTTTAAGGTATTGGATTTTTTTTGAGGTGGTGTATAATTATTACTTATACCATGGATATATTGGATATTGGAAGTCTTCTATATGTCCAAACATCATCAGTATCATTATGATAAATCCTACATCATTGACTGGTTAGAGTTGAACATCAAGGAAGATGATAATTTCTTTGAGAAACCAATAATGATCCCAGATCAATGAGATAAATGTTTATCTGGGAAAACAATTCACTTGGTTTGTGTTATATAAAGGAATGGTGGCATCGAGGAGAGGACTTGGGAGTGTGATATATATATTAATGACTATTATTAGTAGTTTTATTGAAATTTTACTTCTTTCTTTAATGATATGGGGCATAAATCTTACTGATTTATGATAGGTTACTTTTTTCCCTTGTTGGGTGTGTGTGATTGCCTTAAGAATGGGAATAATGGAAAAATTCATCCCAATAATGTCATTAAATGTTGAGGATGCATTTTAAAACCATGTGAGAAAGAAACTCCCCCCAATGTGGTCAATATGTTGATATAAAGGGTCATTCTCCTTGAATCATGTACTCCTGGAATCTTTGTCAGATGGTTAGGGTAGTTTTTGGTTTTGGTTGTGTTAAGGTTGTGATAGTGGTGTGGATGATCATGTGGAAGAGAGGACGATTTTTTCTGGTGTTATATATTGGTAGTGTTTTAGTATTAATGATATATGTGAGTGGTATGATGTATAGTGGTTACTCATTCCCCTCCAGTTTTTCCAATTTTTGGGAATGGTTATAATTATTGAAGAAGAGAATCATTTTCTTAGTTTAAAATGTAAAAGTGTATGTTATCTTAGCCCATTATATTTTGAAAATTCAGGTGATGGTAATGTTCTGGGAAATATTTGAAGTAGTTAAAGAATCATTGTTGGATTTGAAGCTAAAATCATAGTTGGGGATATTTTTTAGTGTTTAGGCCTATGTTACTCCATAATGGTGGTTTTTACAACATTGGGATATCGATTACAATATAGGACCATTTTGGTGAAATTTTGTTAGTTATGTCATTTTCATCAAACATTCAGTGTAAATTTATAGGTTGTGGAATGGAATATAGTAGGGGGATTATTTTTTATCTATTTTAGGGTATTTGTACCATAAGCATAGGTTTGAGGTTTTTCCTTATTCATGGTGGTCAAATTCTTTTTTGTAGAGGTTTTCCTTGTGTTCTTGTCCGCCACATAGTTTTTATGATCAGGAAAATAGACCTAACTTTGTTTCCAAGATATTGTATTCACCATCCCCATTATGGTGTGGTCATTTCCTTTATTTCATATTTTTTATCATATGTCAGTACTGTTTCCCCATTGTGAGTGGAATTGCACCATGGTAATCTATTTTCATATTTTCCTATAAATTCATAAACCCCCTTGAACATAACCTTCATATAGTATTTTCTACATACTATTTTGATATTAATTGGTTATTTTGGTTGAATTTTTATCCTATCCATGTTTTATTTTATTATTTCTATCTTGATATTTAGTTTTAGAAATATTAAGATGGTAATCCCCTATTCATTTTCATTTTTTTCACTAGCTCTTTAATCTGAAGGAGTTTTTTCTCTGGTATATGATTAGATTGGTATATTTTCTTGATATAAATTTATGGTATACTATAGTTTGGTTGATTGAGGTGACCCATTATATTTTAGTTCTTGGTTTTATTATTTATCTTGTTTGATCATTTTACTGTAATTTGGTTGGTTTTGTTGTCAAATGGGATCCTCATTCTCTCTCTGTTTATGTGAATTTGTGGGTCTTGTTTGATAATTCATTAATTTGGGGAGATAGAATGAGACATATTATTAATATAATGAATTAGTTAAATCTAAAATTGAATTGGAATGGGGAGTAATTGCATGTTTTGACTAATTTTATTATTTCACCTATGTGATAATATGTGGTTGAATCTACTGCTGAAAATAATAGCTATTGGGGGACTTTGTGTGTTCAGGTTGTGGTAACTATGAAACCCATATTTTGGTGATTTCTTGAAATCACCCTGAATAAAATAGATAATCACTTATATATGGATAATGCATAGGATTCCAATTGAAAACTATAATTGTGTGATAATATCCAATATAAAGAAGAATATAAGTTATGTGAATTCTCCTGAATATGATTTTTTCATACAATGTCAGTGTTGAGATATGGTGTTCTAAAATAAAGATTATTTATAAATGTTTTAGTATTCTTTTTGTGAAATTTTTGTTGTTAAGTGAACAATTTTGGATATTTTTCAATGACTATGATGACCGTCTTTTGTGTTGAATAAATTGGTCAACAATGTGATGGTTAGTTTTCATGTGATATGTTATGGGCTAAGATGGGTTGATAATGAGATGTGGTTACTGAAATATGATTTCTTTGAATATGTAGTATTATCATGATTTTTGATATAAGATGGATAAGACGTTGTGAGATTTTTTTTTGTTTGTGTCCCTATGATCCATGGAAGAAACACGAAATGATGAAATTTAAATAGCATGGGTTGGTAAATGAATTAGTATGGGATGAAATTAAATATGAGGATAAGCTTAAATTGATGTGTTTTAATCTTACCAAATGAATTGAACAAAAAATTAATGGGATTTATTAATGTGAAATTAAACGTATTAGTAAATTGGAGTTAATGTATAATCATTAATTCTAGAAATGTTATAATTTATAAATAAAAGTGGAGGTTTCATGTTATTATGTTGTGGGGGTGTGGTGTGAATATTGTAGGGGTGGAAAGGGTTGTGGAATAATTAATGTGTTGTAGTGGGTCTGATGTACACTATAACATAGTTGATATTAACTCTTGGTTGGTATTCTGTGTCATATATATATATATATATATTCCATATATTTTCATGTTATTTTTATATTCATGCCACCCAAAATAGATAATATTACAAACACCCAATAGTGTTGTGCTTTGTGTTTTTTCCATGGAGTCTATGCTAGTTATGATTTAGATGACTAACTGCACCATCTTCCCCACTCATTCTTCATTCATAGTGATGATAATTTTTTTTTGTAGGATATTATGCATTGATTATATGGGTTAGTGTTTGAAAAAACCTAGTGATGATATGGGATGGTGATAGTGATTTCTAATTGATAATAATGATGTTATTTGGGGAAGTATTCGTTCATGGTGGGAGAAGGGATGAAGTTGATTTCCTACTTTTTGACAACACCCAAACACCTTGGATATGAGATGTGGTTAGAAGGATATGGTTTTGATGAGATGGTGATTCATGAATGAAATAGAGGCTAAACTCTTTAATGGGTTATGATAATTAGGAAATTTTTTCAATCAACATAAAAAATGAATGGTTATGTCAATCGATATTCTTGAAAGGGACAGTAGAATTGGAAATCAGAAAATGGGGTTTGAAAGAAAAAAATAAGTAGGAAATCAGATGTGGTGAACATTTTCATTATATTACTTGATACTATGTTACTACATGGGTTATGTTACTTGGTGAGAGTTCAAAGGTGTGGCTATAATTTGTTAATAGACCTGTTTTGGTTCATTTTGGTTCCGTTTATTTTTCACTGGAGCCTTAGTATACGCTTTTCGCATATTTAGGAGAGACAATCTGTATAATCATACTGAGTATAAATGTTATTATCACACTACATAAAAAAATATTTTTTTAGTTTTTAATGAAACATTGGGGGACCAAGATTGGTATTACTGGATTAGATATCATATATACATTGAATCTCTATCATAAGAATTATCCATTGTGTTTGTATTTGAATAATTTGTTGTGTGTTTGTGGAAAATGATCAACCATTATGAGATGGTTTTTTAGTATCATATTATGTGATAAAAAACGTTTATGGTTGATTTATCCTATATCCCAATAATTAGTATTTATAGATTCTAATGCCTCTCATAAGTTAAATTTTTATTCCCTAAATGATAGTCACCATCCTATGGCCAACTAGAGATGGTACTCATGGGGTTTTTATCTATCTTCCATCATTGTTAACCCAATAGTGTTACATTAGAGGAATGGGGTCGTGACACTCAATTAGAGATCCATAGAGGTGGTAAGGGATTCCTGTTGGGTAGTATGGATTCATGGGGATGCTTTAGGATTTCTCCTATATAAATTACATTAAGAGTGATACTCTCTCTTAAGATACAAATTCTATCCATTAAATTATAAATGGGTATTCACTTCTTTAGATTTATTATCACATTCATTATATTACAGTTTTCTATTTTCTGGTCTTTCAATTATTCTATTATGGGTTTTTTAAGTCTTTCTCGGTATCTATATACTCACCCATTCATTTGTGTCTTCCCCTACACATGTCATATCCCATATAGATGGTAGCAAATATAGTGGTGACTTTTTGGAAATTTTGTTAGAAGAGCCTAGTTTTACATGGATGTGTTTTTATAAAAAAGTGTTCATGTATAAAAATATTTCATTATGGTAACCTCTTTTTATATGTTGTTATATTGGGTTTTCCAATTTGGTTTATATTCATCTAACTTAACCATTTTACATTATCGATTATTTATTTATTTCAATTTTATGGTTTCAATATTTTGTGTCCTATATTACATAACAGGGATAATTTTATTTTTCTATTCTTAATTGATATATCATATGTGTATATCTTCATTGTTTATAGATACATTTAGTTATGGTCTCCAATCTTGTGTGATATTCCTACTCAGTTCTATTGAAAAAACATTGACCTCTTAGAGGCAAGCTTTTGGTGTCATAGACATCTTACAATCACCTAGGAGTGGTCTCGGTGGGTTGGGAAATTTCATTCTAGGATAAATAATTTAAAGATAATATATTCATTGAAAAAATAATAAAAACTAGAATAACATTTCAAAATCATGGTTTATTAGTGTCCTATAACGAAATTTGTTGGCATAATGAATTGATAAAATGTAAATTGAGTGATGAATTTTATATAGTCAACTTCTTATTATGTAATTCATTTATCAAAATAATAGAAAATGGTCAAAGATGAATGAATGAATATCTTTATTTTTTTATCAAATCCTTATGAAACATTGAGATTTTATGAGGTTTTACACTCTTATTGAACATTAATATTGGGATGGAAAATGAATGATAATCAATAATGAATCTATTTAATATATCTAAACAATTGACTCTAATGAACATAATTTATATTTCTATTAGATAATAAAATTTTCTACGTGATCTAAATTTAAAAAAAGACAAGAGATCAAGAAATAATATAATCTATATATAACAGCAAAGGAGGAAATTTTCACAAATAAATCCAAATTATGAAAAATAACTAAATGAGTAGAAAAAATAAAATAACTCACCTAAATTTAATGATAATATTCCCCAACATTTTGATTACATACTATAAATCGAGGACTAATGATAGATTATTTGAAGAATGTATTACAGACTAGTTGATTGAGGGTAAAAGTTATATTCTCATAGATAAGGGGAGCTCTATCATTTTTACACCAACATTCCTTCTATTAGTAATCTCTTTTGAATAGAATAAGTCTTGTTTTATGTTTTCCTATCATACACAATGATCAATTAATCCTTATCTATTCCTTGATTTTTACTCTTTTCAAAATGATTCGAGGAACCCACTATCATACCCCTCTTATAACAGTATAAATCATTACAAGTGAATGAATTCTTTTTGGGATAATGAATTATCTTTTCATGATTTTTTTAACAAAGAATACCTTGGTATAATGTATTTTAATATAAAAATATTTTGTTCAAACAAATACTACAAAAGCGAACTTATAATTTTTTGATGTTATGATTGAATAAGTCATCGGGATAATGACAAGCCTATTTTTCTGAAATTGTGTACTTCGTATTCTCAATATTTTTTAGATCTATGTATTGGATCCTCCTATAGCATTGGGTTGAAAGAAAAGATGTTTTTTTGGGGATATTAACGTGAATTCTATATAATTTAGTGGATATATGGATTACTTATCCGGAACCACTTCTAAAAGTTTTATTTTTCAAGTCAATTTTTTCATTATTTTTATTGGATTATATATTTTACAATTGAATATATCAATGCATAATTTTTTTTGGAATAATTTTTAGAGAATTGACGGAGCCTAAATTAGTCCCCCATCATCCTCCAAATTTTTTCAATTAAAAATAATATATCTATTTATCTTATTTTGGATATTTTTTATAAATGGAAGTTATGGAATTTGAAGAAAATGATTATTTAAACCAAAAAATCAGGTCATAGTGACTGATTGTCCTATCAATATTTCAGCATACATTTATCAATCGATTTATTCTTTAACTCTTTACTCTTCTAATATATATATATTTGTTTGTCTAACTTTTTTATTTAAGAGTTACTTTAATTTAAATTAGTTCTTATATAAAAATTTCAATTTATCCACTCTAGAAATTATATATTCTAGGATAATAGGATTAATAATAAAGAAATTAAAATACCTAATTTGATCCGTCTTCGTTTTTTCGATAAATTTAATCCATTAAAAATGGTTATGTAGTTACTAGAGATGAAATTAAAAAATTGAAATTAATATCATTTTAATTGTTGGATATATTTTATGTACCATAATATATGCTATATAGATTTGAACGATACCAAATTAAGAATTAAATTTTATACATTGTGTTGGTGAGATACATTTCTACTACATTGGAATATATTATATTGATTTACAACATGTAATGACCCCCTCTAGATCACCCAGAATAACTTGATTCACCAATAGACTTTAGGATTTCTTCTCTATTTCTGGTGGTTAATTGACAAGGGATTTGGTAATATATGGGAAGAAGTTTATAGTTAATAAATTTCAAAGATTTGTTGTCAAAAAAACATGAATAAAATTGTTCATGGAATACCTAAAATATAATAGAGTAGAATAAAATGTATTTGACCATGAATGAGGTGTTGTTGTAAGTATAACATACATATGTCATGACTTTAATATTTAATCCATATATAAAATGTGAAAAAAGTGTTCCAAACATGCACTAGCCCATATTTACATAAGATAGACCTTCAAAAATCTAATATTTACTTATGAATTGCATATCCCAAATAGTTTATTACATCTTGAATTGGGGAATTTCTCTTAACAAACTAAATAAATAAATCTATATATATTGTAAGGGATGTGTATAGGGTGTGTGAATAATATACCTTGAATGTGATCACCACCCAACCACACTATATTATCACTAATTTGAGTTTGTTTATAAGTAGAATACATTAAATTTATAATAAAATTCCAAAATTAATAATATTCTACATAAATTCAAAATACAAAAGAAAAAATATAAATTTAAAATAATTTCTCAAATTATAGCATGTCTACAATGGAAACCAGAAACACATTCATAGAAAAAATATCATAATTATAATGGAATGAATTTAAAATCCTTAGTGGGAATATAATGATAAAAAATAACCATCTAGGGATCCTCAATGAAATATCCATTAGGGGTAATTTATCCCCAAACCACATATTAACCATATTTTACACCTTTACCAATATCTATCATATCATATAACTATTATGAAATATGTAAATTAGGAAGAACATAATCTACTGTATAAGGAATCATATAAATTTCTTTTATAACAATAATTATCTTCTACATACATTTTTTCATGAGTATATAAAAATAAATTTTTAATGAATAATAATAAAATGAATAAATAAATTCAATAAATTACCACTATGATGATTTCAATTCATATAATGAAATATAATTATTTTAATTCAATTAATCTTAAAAAATTTATATTTTAAGAATAAATTTTTAAGTAAAATTCTATTTTCATTTGAATATAATGCTACCCCCTTTCACTATAAATATATTCATTGTGAAAGTGTTCTAGAGAATAGGGGATACCTTCTATATTGATTTTCAAAATCTATTTTAAGAACTCGTGGAATTTTATTCAACCCCATTGAAATAATTTACAAAATCTATGAAGAATAATTATATATGGAACTATTCCCCATGTAAAAATGTTTAAAAAAATTATAGAAATATAGGAATCCTTACCATAACCTTGTAACATTAGTGATCATATAGAAACTTACCAATAGATAATATTGATTATAGAGACTAATATGATTCTGAAAAAGAGGTGAATATGGGAGGGTTGGTAGGGAGTTATATATAGGTCATTTTATATAATATTCATAAATTTCATACTAATTTTATACAAATAATTCAAACAAAATTACTATTTTACCCGTAATATATAAAAAACATGTATGTAGTGCACTAGACCCACAAAACATTTGTCAATTGAAATAAATAATTTCATTAAAGGTTGTAATTCATACTAGGAAAGTTGACCTTATGTAAATTTATATTTGGTTAAATAATTTAATTATTATATATCAAAATATGATCACAAACGCATTTATGTAAAGGAAGAGTTTCTTTTGGAAACAGATACATAAAAAAATAACTTAACAATAGTTTTGAATTTTTCTCTATAACTTATCCATAATATACTCCCTTATAGAATTCTAATAAGTCATATACATCTTCCAAAACTGTTGATTGTAAATATAAGGAAAATTTGGGAACAAATGTTCAATAAAGGAAATCCTGACAACATGTCTTCATGTAAAATATCATAATCATGACAGAAAACATAGGTAGAGGATAATAATCTTAATAAAAACAAAATGAAACAATATGTGTTTTCCATTAGGTATGATAAAAAGGCAAGTAATCTCAAAAGTGGAATTATATAGAATATAATAAGGCTGTAGAAACATGAAACAATAAACATGATCTATGAAGCATAATCATAACCATAAATATATGGTATCTCATAGAAATGAGTAATTATATAAAACTATGGTTTTAAGATATGTTTAAATATCCTAAAATAGTAGAGTCAGAATCACTACTTGTTGCCTATAACATTTTAGAGTAGAAATTTATATATGATTCTCATAGTAAATCCCACAACACAACTATATTCCCTTAAACATAGTGGAATATGTATCACTACCTAATTCCCATAACATATCAAATCATGTATCACTTCCTAATACGTACATAAAATCAAGCAAGAATTCATGATTCCCATAATTATTAAATAAGATATATATACATGTAAAAAATTAATTATAGGAAAATATATATCCCTAAACATTATAATAATAATCATCCATAAATATGTGTGTTGTTAGATTATGAAAAAAATTCATAATTCAAACTACTCTTAATTAATCTATGTAAAATGGATTATAAAAATGAAAAACATTCCTAGATAAATCTATAATATATTTAGAGAATGAATTTGGATGGTGGTAAAAAAATATCCGAAATGTAAGATGTCATGATTAATGATGTTTTCATAAATGAAATATAACTTTCTGAAATATTTGGAAAAATCCCAAATGAAATAATATGGAATACCCATTCTTGAAAGGATTGAAAACACCAAAGTAATTGTTTATTTAAAATTAAATTCATAAAAATTATAAAAAAAATTAAAATTTATCCTTTGAAAGGAAATAAGTTTCATTATAGATAAAAAAAATATATAAGAAAAATATTCATTCAAATAAAAATTCACTATGAATAAATAAATACACCTAATATTTATTTCATTTGAAAAAAATGAAAATTATTTCAAATCCTTTTATAAATCTAGAATCTATTTTTGAAATAAAAAATTTATTTTTAAGAAATATGAGAAAATTTAATTTTATAATAGAAAACATCATGATTTAAAATAATTTTTAAAACCATTTAAAAACATATAAATGAATATTCATAAATTGGAATGCCCATACTAAATGAGAAACCATAAATGGATTTTAGAAAAAATATTCACCATAATAATAAAGGTTGAAGTCATAGTTCATATTCAAATGAAATATTTAAAATGGAAAAGTTATACATTTAGAAAACATTTACTTTATAAATAGATATCCAATAATAGATAATTATAAATTATATGATGATTGTTTATAGGAAATATGGTGTGTAAGTTACGGAAAATTTTCAAATATTTAAAACCTTTTGAATATTTTAAAATACCGTTATAAAAAACCCACTTCTGAAAATTCTTAAAAACACATACATTATAAAATAGGGGAAGGAAAATATGATGGTCACATTATAAATCACATAATTTTTCTTCTTAATACAAAATGTTATATTTTTAGGAAGGGTAAAATATGTACTTGGAGTGGAAACCATTGTTAAAGATTATGGTAGATATTATTTACAATAATAGAAATTTGATAAACAAATACATCAAGATAAAATTGATATATTTTAAAATGGATTTACCCTTTTTATGAAAGGAGTTATAGTATCAACATTTAATAAAATAAAACAATCTAGTAAGAGCATAATAAAAATTAAATCATAAGGACCCATGAAAATAAGTTGATTCAAGAACAACCCCTGGCCTTAAACACTGCATAATAGAATATTACATAAACTCTTTTATAATGAACATAACTATATTAATAACTAGTTTCAGAGGATTTTTTAAAAATATTAACGTTTTATGTATAATTTATTACCATACATCACAATTATTTTACCCAATTATATATTTCTTGTCATTGAATGTTAGGATTTTTCAATGTTTTGTTGTGTACAAGTTTCATCATAGTGGGGTATATTCCCAATTATTGGTTCATATTTCATCACTCCCATATTATTCAAGTTTTAATAATAATTTTTTTCAATCTTTACAAAAGTCCAATTTCATTCGATGTTACACATGAATATGATTCATGAAATTATAAACTGTAATAAACTAGTTTATGCATGTTTAATGATGGTATGGTAGTATATTAATAAATATATTAAATACTAAACAAATATCTACATAAAATTTTATAAATATTAATGATATTATTTTTAAATGAGAAATAAAATAAAAAACATTCCTTAATCATTCACTATGTAATCAGTATAACATCATTCTTGTTGGTTGTAAAATTATCATAAATAATATCTTGTTATAGTGATTTGATCTGTAAATAAATTATTTTATAAAACTTTAATATAATATTTAATATAATGAACCTAACCCAAGTATACTACTACTGATGTAATAATTTATTACATTATAATAGATACATATAATCAAATCATTAAATACCAATCAGTTTAGTAGTTTTAGAGAACAAATACAAATAAGATGCCAAATATTCATTGGCATTGAAAAATAATTCATAATACACAGAATATGAACTACATCTTTAAAAACTCGATCGATGATTTCTAATTCATATCCTCGAGAAATGATACAAATTAAGGGTGAGATCAAATGATACTTAAGGGTTAGGTATAGAAGAAACTATTCTGAATCAATAAAGAATAATCAATATGGTAAGGTAAATAACTAAACACATATGTCATTGAAATATCTTTACTACAAAAATATATAAGGAATAGTAAATATGGAAAGGTAAATAACTAAAAACATATTCCATATAATCAATAAACTATGAATGAAATGAATCTTTATATAATTTCATTGTGAAGATATCATGCATAATAACAATTGAATACATAATGAGGTAAATGATTAATTATTAGACATCATTACTCAAGGACATGATACTCCTGCAATTATTTGCTTTCACAATATGCTTGAAACGATAAATATAAACTCGTTTAATTTGTCCAGGTTTTTTTTCTTGTGAGACATACCAATCTATTGGGGATATATATATTGTCGAGAACCACGTATCACTATAGGTCCAAATCAATCCTCATATATCAAATAATTTATTTGAACTTGTAAAACAAGAATATACCATTGGTTTGTAACAATTGGTATAGGACACCAAACCATTGGTATAGGTTATACTAATGGTTTTGAGGGTATTTGGATTATCATCCGGTGATATAGACCTACACTAATCGTATTCCAGTAGTTTTGGGGAATTGGTTGGTATATGTGGGCTATACCAATGGATCCGTAATAGTTTGTATAGGTAAAATGAAATACCTATACCAATGGTTTTCAAATCTTTTTCTATATGTAATATAAAAAAATATTTATGAGTTTTAATCTCAACACCTCTGACTTATATATCAATGGTCTACCTAATAAGCTGTAATTAATTTTTTGGACATTGTTTGGTAATTATGTATTTGTATATTTAAAAATAGTTTATATTTTTTATTTATTGACATTTATTTGACAAAATAATTTGATAAAAATTGAATCACCTATAACAATGTTTTTACAATCTGTAGGTATAGACATTATGATATTTTTGGTACATATACCACTGGTTATGGAAAAATTATTGGTATAAGGTCTTTTATGGAATTAGTATAGCATTTTTTGCTAATCTATTGGTATTTTTATCACATATACAAGTGCCTTGGCCAAAACCAATGGGATGCAGTCATTTTATCCTATCTATACTAATTTTTTTCCAAAAAAAATTTGTATCATTATCATCTAGACAAATAGTTTGGCCAAATCGTTGGTTTAGAGACTTTCTATGGAAAAAATAACCATTGGTTTTTTCAAACCATTGGTATATGTAATTTTTTATAGATCCAATTTATAGTAGTATTAATTAAATAATCAATATTTATTATCATAAAATGTCTTCATTGAGAAAAAGATAGGGGTTTATCAATATTCTCGCAATTAATCAAATAACAGTCAAAGTGAACAGGATTATTAAAAATGGAATATTATGTAAGAAATAATCATATTCATCATATAATAATATGAAAATTTAAGATAAATTTAATATATAATTAAAAATGATCATAAGAAATTGGTCGTTTCGATATAATGTTAACAATCACAAAAGAAAGTGACATTGTACAATATCATTTACCACTTGATAATTTTCATGTAAAATCTCTTTAAATGAAATAATTTAAATTTAAATATAAAATAACATTAATTATAAATGAATAATGATATTAAATTTAAATGGGTAGTATATAAAGAACATAAAACCAAATTGGTGATTAATAACAAAGAATTAATAATAGGATGTAAATTGAGGAGAAATCCCTCACCGCATTATTCCTTTGGGTTGAAATATTTTTAAAATGCCTTATAGTGGCTTTGAAAAAGTTATTATCCTATAAAAGAACAATTTTAATATTTATAATACAGAATACAATATTTTTACAACATCATACTCTATGTTCATTAATAATATTTCAAAATTTTCTTTTTTTGGAGTGATAATTTTCTCTTTTTCTCATCAGAGTTTTTTCAAGAATGTTAAATGTTCTTATTCCTATTATATACCTCCATATTATCCTTAACAATAATCTTGAAATAATAAGGTTTTTATGGATCATTACCCTCTATAAAATAAAAGGTCATGATCTATCTTTTATTTAATATACTCAATGGGTATATCATTCACTATGAAAAAATAAAATAAAATATGAAAGGGGTAAATAAGTTTCTTTCCATTAATTTTAGATTTTTTTAAATATTTCCATTAATAGGTCAAGTGTGAGGTACATATTAAAATTCCAAATTGAGTGAATTATATTTAATGTTGTTTCACTAGAATAATTATGACATTTAATTTAGTACTTTACCTTCTATTTTTATCTAAGAATTTTTAAATTATTTTATCCATCATACCTTAGTCACCAAATCACCATGGAAATTTCCTCATTATTGATAATATTACTATGTATCATGGTTTGCATAAATTATAGTTTTTACAATCCTATTGTGATATATTCATTTTTTTCAAGTATTGGAATTACTCTTGATTAAATTTCTTTTGAGTGAAGACTGACCTGAATTTCATTATTAGGTATGCATATATTGGGTCAAGTGTAAATTTTTTATATTATAAAAATTTATATGTGGGAGAATAAAATGATAGGAAAATTATTTTCATACATGAGACACTATTAATATACTTTTGGAAAATCTATAGGGAAATTTTCTCCTTATTTATTTTTAAATGAATTTAATATTAATTATTAATAATTTTCCAAGATTTCAATTTTTATATTTGTATGAATTTGTAGTGTAAAATATTTAAATATATGTTTCCATAATCATGTAATTTCATTCTATCACATTTATAAATTATTTTTGTTTTAGAGTGTTTGTGCATTAATGGAATATTTTATGGGATTTTGTCAATATAACATAAAATGGAACAAATTGAACCTAATTTTTTTATTTTTTGTCATGATTAAAATGAATGGAAAAATATTAAAAATATATTTATTTGTTTGAAGGAGAAGCGTGAGGGTGATATTTTTGAGAAAGATAATCTATTGAAGTACAAGGATCTTCAACTAGTCCCAGACAAGATGTTTAAAGTTCCCTTGGAAAACACGTAATAGTTAACTAGGGGATACACTCCGGAATAAGAGTCTTATATTGAAGGGGGAAATTAAAAATGTGATTGAATTCATATGTGTTTGGATATTCAAACATAAATGTAAATTAATATTCCACTATAAGTATATTCCTATGTAATTCCCCAACCCTAGATGACCAGAGCCAGTGTATTATTTTATTACGTTGTTTTGATTTCAAGGCATCAATTCATGGAGGACTAATCATTTTAGTAGTGTGGGAATGATATATTTCATACATAATACCCATTTTAGAATGGGAAATAGAGAATAAAACATGATATATAATAATATGAAATAAATCTCTTCCTTGAAATATTATTCATTGAATTTCTCTTCATAACCTGGGAAAAGGAGACACAATAAGGGTGATCATAAATTGTCATTTGGGGTGATTAAATTGTAATTAACAACGAATAAATGAGAATAAATCAACATTTCAAAGATAATAACAAATAACACATGCCATTGAAATAAATAGATAAGGAATAATAAATATGGAATGGTAGAAAACTAAAACACATTTCATTTAATCAAAAATATGATAATGAAAGTTAACCATAGATAATATAAATAATTCAATAATAACATGTAATGACAATAAATAAATAAATTATTATGGAATTCATAATGATGGATATAAATAACATAACATCGAAGCTTCATTCCAAGAATCTAGTATTATCAAGGATTAATGACATAAATCAAATATTATTATGGATTCATTCAAGGAATATTATACTATCAAGGATTCATTCCATAAATCTCATAAATGGTTAAGTAATTATTAATAACCATATCTAGTTTTCCCTATGAAAATTATTGATGCATCGAGGGTCTGTAGAATTCCCACACCATTATATATTAATTTCAATTCATTCCTCATATGTAGAATAATCAATTTAATTAATAGATGGTGTTTCTTATCCTCAAATATACACATTGATTAAATAATATAGTTTTGTCACTAATTCCCCAGTGGAGGATAATTAACAACCAGGTTTTTTGATGTTAATAAATGGAATTATAATTTGAACTTAATTCAAACATTCTTGAGGAAATTATCCTTAAACATTCTAGTGTGTCCCATACAACATTGAAGAATTTAAATCCTAAATCACATTAAAGAGTAATCTTAAATGAAATTTAAAATTTCGATTTAATAAGGATATACATTATATAACATGTCATAGGAATGTTTATAGACCATGTACAAGTGAATGGGTGTATAATAAAAAAAATAAGTCTCAATCGATTGAAAATAGAGACAAAATTCCCTACATTGAGTCTAACTTGTCATGTGTGTCATTATATTCTTGAATAATAGACTTATGTTGATTTTTAAAATTATTAATTAATTATTTTTTTCATTACTTTTACTTCACTTATTACAATTTTTTATATAAGAACATACAAAATTAAGTTTGTGCCTGGTGTTTTTGACCAAATTCGTTACATGTATCAAAAAAAACTTTGGGCGGAAAATAATGTTCAAAGGGGTAGATATATAAACATATCTAGAATAGTATTCATGAAATAATTATAATATTTATTCATCGATTATCTTTTAAAACAAATTGTGAAATATGTTTATGAAAAATGAACTAAAATTACAATCATTGAGATGGTAGGTCATATATACACATGAGAAATGATCCCGTTTTTAAATAATCATTATTGAATGATAGTATATAACCCACATCATAAATATTCTAAATAAAAAAACTTCATAATAAGAGGACTAATGATATCTTAATTTCTCAACAAAACTAGTCTTTAAATATGATAATATTACTGAAAACCGTGACATATAAGAGAAATTTGACCAACATGGTCTAATGGAGAGTAATAGAGAACGTGTTCATATGAAATATTTTGACCACAAACCAATAAACCAAAGGTTAAAATAAATGAAATTTATATCATAAAAAATTATGATAATAGGAAAAAAATTATTTTAAAACCATTTGCCTACAGTTGAGATATTATTTCAGCCTCTAATGATATAAAGAAATATAAATTCCTATAAACATAATCATATCATTTGATTTCACCTTGAACTATTTATATATTTTTATATAGAAAAGGTCTCATAAAATGGTGAAGCATGACATTAAAATCTAAAACAACAACCAATGTTCTTCTTAAACTATTTCATAAAATGTTATGCATTCCAAAAGGTCATGATCCAACAATTTTGAATACTTTATATTACAGATAGTTTTATCAAATTAATTTTACATATCAACAATCTCCTTACCATAACATTGATGCCTCAACATCCAGAACATATCATGGTTTCTATATCCCCTAACCAAGGGTTTTCCAAAAATCTTGACTTGCGGTCAAATATATTTTCTTGGTAGCATTTAATATTTAATCTCAAATAATTAATGAATAAGTGATGAAGTACAATCCTTATATATCCCATTAATAATATGATGAAAAAATTAGCAGCAAAATATAGTTAAAAATTATTTCTTAGATCCAAATAATAAATTAAATTAATATTTCCACTTCTATTATGCTAATAACATATTCTGGACCTTGATTTATTAGCTTCATCAGGGGTATATTATCTTGGATCTGGGAGAATTCATTTAAATAGTGCCCCATATACTTATTGTTTAAGAAAGGAACATTAGAAAATTATTTACTTCCATTGAAATCCTAATCATGGGGGTATCCTTTTACATACATGAATTAAAATCAATTACCTTTTGAGTAGGTACTGAGGTGTTTCCTTCTGCCAGTATCACATGTTGGAAAATCCATCTTCCCCTTTTTCCCGTTATCCACATTTTTTTCTATTTTCATCTTTTCCTCTTAATACCCTTAGAATATATAAGACATATAGAATTATTTCTATACCTTGATAGCACATAAAACAATTTCATTGTATGTGAAAAATTTTTGAGACGTTAGTACCCTTCGGATACTTCACTAATGACCTTCAAAGAAATGGTCAATATTTAATTCATTGTTGTGTATGGAATAAATATCATACATTTAAATCCTTGTAAAGGTATATTATTTCTTCACATTAATTTCTTCCTAAAATTTCTTTAATCTAAGTAATGTTATCATTATTTCAATTTTTTCTCACAAGGGGAGTATTTATCGTAGAATGTCTCCATAAAATCATTCCATTCCATGAGATATATCTCCTATTCCTCCCTAGTTTTTTGATCAATGACCACCACTAATCAACACCATCTCTATGATAATAGATGGTAAGTGTGACCATTTCCTTTTCACCACATTCCAATGCATAAATTATCTTCTCAAAATATATAATATGTTGCTCGGATGTAATTATATTAGCAGTCCCACTAAAGGATGGGGGACACGATCTCATAAAGTGATCCAACATATTAGAGCCTTGTTGTGGAATAGGTTCCTTCTTCTGGGAATGTTTACTTGTTATATCTTATGTTAGCTACCCCAATATGTCCACAACTTTCTCAGTTCCAATACAAGCTACATTGACATTCTCCGCAGGGAGTCTTCTACTTTAACTAAGAGTATTGATACAAATCTTATATCTATATTTCATTTCTAGACAACAAGATATACTTGATTATCTCATAAAATTGTATATAATTGTATAATTATAGTTATTTATTAACACATAAGATTAATTTAAAAACTTATTAATTGCTAATATCCTAATCATAAATATGATTTCTTCAGGGTTTTCATTACAACTATTATAACGGATTGCAATGAAAATTTGAATTATCTAATGTGTATCCACTATGTCTGTCAAATTAGGTGGGTAGTTTTTAACGTTGTTGTGTAACAAGGTTCATAGAGTGAGGCATTGAAAAAAAAATCATATTTTTTACTCCTAGGTATATATGTGATAGAACCTCATCCAATTGTAGTATCTAGATAAGGTTGTTTTTCAAATAATACTCACATAATCTATACCATTCCAAAACTCTAGGATGTTATTCTATACATATCCTCAAATTTTATATTAGGTATATTATCTCTAATCGACATTTTATAAATCTAGATTCCAAGGAATCTTGAAAACATCATTTGATACCAATTTTGACACCCCAACCCCAGAATCTTGGAGCCAGTGAATTATTTTATTATATTGGTATGATTACAATGAATAAAATCCAGAAGGACTAATTAGTATAGTATTTTTGAAATCCTAATTACATACATGATTATAATATTATAATGTAAAAAGATAATAAAACATAACACATAATAAAATTAAATGAATATCCTCCATGAAAGATTATTCAAATAATTCATCATTATAACTCAGGGAAAGGAATCATGATAATGGTGAACTCAAAAAATTAGAAAGGTTAAGTAAATCAGAATGAATATTAAACCAATGATAATAAATCATCATGGAAGGTAAATAATTAATAACACCTTCCATTCAAATAACATTATAACGAATTATCAATATGGAAGGTAGATAACTGACACGCGTTCTATTTAATCAATAATTTGAGAGTAAAACATAACAATGGATATTATATCTAATTAAATAAGAAAATTAAATGAAAATAAATTAATACATAATTAAATAATTAAATATGATATGTATCTAAAAAATATTTTTGAGGCTTCATGTCGAGAATCTAATAATGATAAGGCTTCAGGATAAGAGTTGAATATTTTCAAGGCTTCATTCACTAAATATAATACATCCAATGAAATATTCCAAGACTCTAATAAATGGGTATGTTCTTTGAAAAAACCATACAATGTTTTTTCAATGAATCCAAACAATGCATTTAGAGACTATAGAGAGCCCCTCCCATCAAATATGAAATCTAATGCATTCCGCATAAGTTGAATACAATATTTAATTTATATAAAGTTATCTTATCATAAAATATCTATATTGAATAAATAAAAAAAAAATTCAATAAATTCCTACTGTAGGATAAATAAAAAAAAATTTGTTGATGAAGGATAATTATATTTAAGTATTATTAAAACATTCTTGAGGAAAATAATAATGGAATATTCCAATGTCTCTAATACCAATTATAAACACTTGACTCATAATCCCCCTGAATTAATAAAATTAAATGAAACATATAATATCATGAGGGTGTTGATATTAATGATATAACATGTAAAATGGATGTATATACTCCATATAAAATTGATTTGGTTTATAAAAACAAATAATTCTCAATGGAATTTAAATTGAGACAAAATAACTTAACATTAGTACTACAAGTCGCATATATATTTATAATCCTTAATAACAAACATATATTAATTATTTATTTTATTAATAATTTTTTTCATGTTTTCCAATAAATTTAATTCACTTATTACCTAATTGTATAAAACAACTTAAATAATTATGTTTACCTTGGCTAGTTTGGACCAAATTCAGTTCCTCTGACAAAAATAACATATGTAGTTCAACTATGGTCAATGGGGTTACTATATAAAAATATATATAATAATATTCATGAAAATAATATCATATTAATAAATATATTATACTTTTAAAACAAATCATGAAATATGGTTATGATAAATGAACCAACGTTATAATCATGGAGACAGTAGGTCATACGTAGGGATGAGTAACATTCCCATTTTCCAGTTTTCCTTATAGAAATATGGTTTGTAGCACTAAATATTTATATAATGATAATTTTTTAATAAATAAAATTTTATTTAATCAAATATATTTATTTATTTTTATTTTTATTTAAAAATAATCACCTCGTGTTGGGGCGGGGGAGGTTGTCCAAACGTCAATAACCTATATTATCTCTTTTTATTGTATGAAAAGGGTAATAAAGAAATTTATATATTATTTTTCAACAAAAGTATTTATTTTATTAATATAATTTTTATTTAATTTATGTCACATATTTTTAATTAAAAAATAATTTATATGGTATTTTTATTTTGTGAAAGAGTCACATCGTTTTATGGAGGTGGTAGTCTACACTTCCCAAAACGATGTTATTGTGTTAACACAAAATGAAAAGTTTAAAGGTATGAGTATTAAAAGAATTATGGAAGAATAAATATGTAAAAAATATCATTTATATAATATATTAACCTATTTTCAATGATAATTCCCTCCCATGTGGGGTGGTAAAAGAAAATGGCTGACTTCTTTTGTGACACGGTAGTTCAACATACACAAGAACAGTATGTTTATTACTCGTTAGACAGATGTTTGTGTAATATTAGGTAGAAAAAATAAAATAACATCTCATTAGTATATTTAGGATGTAATTTTTTATATATTCGTCTATTAAATATATTTTAAATCATAGAATGGTAAATAAAACTAGTGAGCTTGGAGAAGGATGTTACCTATTATTTGTGTAACTCCTTCGGGTTATCACCAAATGGATTCTTTGGATGGATTAATAAATTAAGTGAGACTTATTGGATTACGTTGGGTATGTTGGGGATATATTTTTGTAGATCTTCATTGATGCAAAGTGAATTGAGATGTGTGATTAAGGGAATGAGAGTTTGTCTTTTTACAGTGGAGGAGGAGTTGTATTCTTAATATTTTAAATTTAAAACACTAATGGGGTATATCCCTAACCTAATTTGATTTAAAAATTGAAAAATAATTTATTAAAGGGGAATAATGGTCTATTAAAATCTCCAAAAAATTAATTCCACTTTTATAATTTTGATCCATAAAATATACGTTTTCCCAATTTTGTAATTTGGGTTTTTATTAAAGTAGCAAGATTTATAACGTATGTAATTTGAACTTTAAGAAAAAATTAATTTGATATTTATTATAAAATATAGAAGTAATTTTTTTTATATATGTTAACATTTTTACAATGTAAAAATACCATGTGTTTTGGAAATTAATTTTAAAAACAGGGGCGTGTAACGTGAAAAACACATCTTTTTCCTGGACTTCGCTAACAATGTTTTTACAATATATGGGTCAATATATAAATTATAAAATATCAATTTCTCCATTAATAGACCATATTTAAAATTTTTGAACAATTTAAAATCAATTTTCATGATATATTATTTTTTAAAATTTTGAATCATTTTTCAAAATATCATTTATTGTAAAATAACAATAATAAAAATTTTGACATTATTTTTTTAATTTAATATAAAAATATCAAAACAATATTGTATTTAAAATAAATAAATTTACCTAATTTGAAAAATGATATTTTCATTTATGAAAATAATTAGACAATAATTCAATAAATTTTCATCAATATTAATATTTCTATTATCATTAATTTTTGTAAACTAATAACTGAATAATCACTCATTTTTGGGTTTCTTAGAATATTATGTTACTAATTAATCTTAGAAAAACTAATGATAAATTATTTCGACAAAAATGACCCATTTTTATTTATAAAGTATATTTATGACCACAAATATGATGTTTTTTCTATATACCAATGTTTTAAAAATGTTAAAGGTGAGGAAGGTTCCTTTTTAATCATTTTCCATACTTGAAACATCATATAGGGCACATTCATGAACACATGTACCGATGACACAAAAATTAGAACTAAGAGGGTATATGGTTGATCTATTGGTATCCAATGTCATTTTTACATGTTTCGTTTTCATTTTATCCCATGATTAGAAGGTTTAGTTCCTTGTTAATTTTAATTTTAACATAATTGTTATAGATAATTATAATTAATTTTTCTAATAATTTTGATCAAAAAAATAATTCGATATCATTGGACTAAAAATAACATACTGATTAAAAAATTTTAGGTTGGTTTTTCAAAACTGAATTCATAGAAGTGGAAAAATTATGATTTACACTAATCCCAATAATATGGTGAGAAATCAGGTTTTTAAAGTAAAAACGATTAAAAGTTCAAAAATAATTTATATCTATTTTCAATATAAAAATTAATACAATTGACTAAATTGGATTAATATATGTATAATTCATATATATTCACTTTAATAACAAAATTAAAATATTATTTATCATTCATTGTTATTTAAAAAAATTAAAGTTTCTTACGAAAATCTGGTATTTTTCACTATTTATAAAAAAATAATACATTCCAAAAAAATAAAATAAAATCACCCTTATATTATTATAAAATTAAAAATTTAATAATGATGATTATTTTTTCAGAAAATATTTATAAAATTTATAAAGTTTATTTTTAAAATTGTTGTTCTATTAAAAGACGGTAAAAATCAGTCTTGCGGGTAACGCAGGATAGCTCGGTGTTGTGTATAGTGTAAGCATAAAATGCTATTGACTATATATAAAAATAGAAACAAAATAAATATTATTCTAAAATAAAAATATTGTAAATTCTATGGGTGTAACATCCTAAACTACTATATGGCATGTATCAGTCATTCTTGAGGCCTTGTAATATTGATTGCATATTTACTTTCTTATAAAGGAGAAATCACCAATACATACGACTAATTGTGGGGATATGTTAAGGTCATACCTCTTATGTGGGTATAATTTCATAAAACATGAAAATACATAAGATTCATCCTCATAGATACACTGATATGTATATATATTTCCTTTATCTCGAAAAGTTATGTGAGAAATTTTGAAATTTCATAGAAACACATCCCTATGATATGTAAGGGTTACATCATCTTAATAATTAATACTTAAATATATGTGTCCTTTCTATAGGAGATTATAATATTTATATAGTGAGTTTTCCAAACAATAAAATGAAATTCTTGCATTATTATTTATCCATATCGTATTGAACTATTTGACTATGCATAAAAGTAAGTATGAACACCATTATGATATAAAAAGTTCCCTTCAATTTTCTCTATATAGTTTAATGTTGAGATGTGAAGGTCGTCTCTGTATAAATATAGTCTCATACATATCCCTCAAAGATATTTCATTATATTTTATTAGTTTTACGTGTTAATTCTAGGTAAATAAGATAATTTTATGATTAATATATTTTAATGAATTATGATTTCAATGTGAACATCGTGAAAATATTAGAGAGACATGTTATCTTGAGCATAATCAAAATTGTGTTTTTATATGTGAACATACTAACAGTTGTGAAATATCTAATTATAATCCACACATATTCACATGTTAAAGTATTTTATGTTTTTGAGTTCAATTTATAACCTAATCCACCAAATTTTAATTTAGTTTTCATATTTTAATTGAAGTGTCTTGAATATATTCTTCATCCCTTGTCACATGTTTTTATACTTTAATAACCATTTTGATGGAGATATAACTTGAGATTCACTACTATTTGACATTTATTTTGTCAATAGTACTCTCTAAATCTTGTTGATTTTGATGATCAAAACTACCCCTCGTTTTTACTAATAAATTACTTCAAGTGTGTTTTAAAAAATTAATATTCTATTCAATATTAATTATATAATTTTATTCCCGTTATTAATCCACAAAGAAAATTCTTTAAATCATTTGTAATGAATCTTAGTGTTTTATAGAAGCATTATTCACTCCCTACATAGAAAAGTGTAACATATGGAATATTCGGTATGTTAAAAATAGTATGTATGGATTTCATACCCTACATTGATGGAAAGCATGGAACATCATGCTTATATAGAACAGTTAATTTATTGATCATAACCCCTTTATTTGGAAAATGAATGTATGGATTATCAACCCTAATTTTGAAAAAATGTATCGAATATTAACAAAACATTGAACTTTGGTATCACTATTTATAACCAACTTTCTAAGAATTAATGAATGCATAATCAACCTTATGCTATAAGTATGAGGTTATGGATTTGAATCCCAACTATACTTTTGATCCCTATGTTCAGTTTATATGAAATTATGGTTTTGGAACTATACGTTGAAAGGATTCCAACGCTATGCATAGGAAACCTACGCTAAACAATTGAATCATATGCTACACAAAGGAACCCTATGCTACGGAGTTCATCACTATATTAGACTATTGAAATTAGTAGATTTTATTCAATGATTCTATTTGAGATTTCTCCTACAGTCATGATGGAATTGAAAATATATTGAAATATATTTTAGGGATGATAAAAAAGCCCACTATGATTAAATCAAAGAGTTGTATTCATCTGCTAAAATCAATCCTATTATTGTGGGATGCAATGAGTCCCCTAGTTGATTAAAATTGGAATATCCGTGATCTTTTAGTTTATTTTCTTAGATCAAGACTACCCAAAAAAACTTCTCTTTATATATTGAGAAAAAATTTATATGGAAATAATATATATAAATATGTAATTGTGAATATATTTTTAAGATAGAAATTATGTAAATAATGATAAAATATATTATTTTCTGAAATTGAATACACACTAGAGATATACAATTTTCTATCCTTATAGACTGTGAAACTACTACTTGTTTTTTGATACATTTATTGAAGACCATTTGCAACTAGAATCGCATTAGAGTTATTATTTCTTTAATGGATTTATTTATAAAGACGAAGATCCGTATTTTTTCAGTTATTTGCAACATCTATAAATTAAAACATGAACCATAAACAAATAAAACTCATTTGATTTATTAGAGTTTTAGATACTCATTCTCAGTTGTGGAGAAGTTTCAACTTCTTTAACTAAGATTCGAATATCTAGATCCTTGAAGGATAACCAAAAGTATTTTTTTATCGTTTTTGTAATAAGTTTCAATTTCTTGCACTCAGTTCTGGATTTTTATGTCTTGTGATTAGAGGAAATTTCTAGTGAAATTCACCAAACTCATTGAGAGAGCATTGGTGGAGTGGACTGGGGAATCTTTTGTCTGTGAAGCACAATAATGTTTTTATAGTATTTCTATTCATTCGATGAATATTTTGAAAATATTGTAAAATACTTCATTTCATCCAAAATCAAAAATAGAGTTAAAATCCATAATTTGTGAAATTCATCAAAAAGAATAAATCAATCCCCTATTGTGTTATCATTGTATTATTTTGACATAAAAACCGGTATCAAAGGTGAGATTTTGGAAAAAAATATCCAGAAAGATCAAAATAATATGGTCTATATAAAGCAGATGACAATGAATGATCCAAAAAAAGGTTTGTATGTGAATCGAGTTCAATATTTTATTTGAGATAAATATGGATATTTGAAGTCACAAATGATCATCTCTCTAAATAATATTGGATTCAAATTTTATTCGAATATCATCACTCCTTATATGATTTTTGGGAAATAATAGACCTAGGATACTATTAAAAAAGTTGAATATGGTATCAACTAAAAGAATATTGAATTTTATCATATTTCTACTTAGTCCTGATGAATATAATCATGTATCACAATACCCAGATACCTTTGAAATGTGGTTGATAATAAACATCACATATGAAGGAACATGCATCATCAGAAAGATGAGATATTCAACTGCAATAAATAAATTTTAACACCATTATAATTTTCAATGGTGAAATAATTACTCAAATGAAAATATAATTAACATATATGGTAAACAACATTACTACCTTGGGAGATCTTATTGGTCAATCTGACCAAGCATTGAAAGTACATAGAGTACCTCCCTTTAAATGGAATGGCATATCCCAAGCTATTTGAAAATCATCACCTATCAAAAATTTTAGTATGAAGTAATTAATTTGAACATCGATGATGTATGAAGTATAAATGAATTATACTTTTGGAAATCACAAGATTATAGTAATAATAGAAAACATTGTGCTTAAGGTGATATATCATATTCATGAAAGAATAAAATAAGTCAAAAGAAAAAATTCAAATACCTCAGACTCTAAAATAAAATAGGCATAGTTATCTAGAATGTATAGAAAACTCAACAATATGAAAATATACTTCAAAAATGCATTAAAATGATGAAAAGGAAACAATAGAAGTAAGAAGTTATGAATGAAAAAAATATGGGTCACATTAGACTAAATTTCCCCTAATTTAAATATGAAATGACGATAGAAAATTATTATTAAAAGAATGAAAATTAAGTGATTAAATGAAAAATGAACCGTGAAATCTACGTGGAGTGTACTTGAGGACTCTATAAGCTCTCAGAAATATAATTCAAGAAAATATCCACATGTTTAAAATTAAATATTTTAATTATAGATAAGGAGGAATAAGAGGTACAAACTTATTATTATTCTTCCTCTAACTCTGGTTGTGGGTAAAATGATATATTAGATTTTAACTATTTTATTCTAGAAGAAAAATAAGATTCTTAAATTAAGAAACATAAATAATTAAAAAATATTCATCATTTTGTTTTAGGTGAAAGAGACAGAATTAAAAAGAAACATCATGATCTGAGGGAAATAATCAATTCAACTACATCTAACTGAATTGATCATGAAAAAATACTTAATAAATTTCAGGATGAATTATAATCCTATAAAATTTCTTCTATTATTTTAAAAAAATGATAAAACACTCTAAATGAGATTCTTGGAATGAATTTTATTATAAGAGAAATAATTGGAATATTAATCTATGAAAAAATAATAATAATTATATAAAAACAATTTGTACCCATTTAAAAAATGAATTGTGCTATTATTGTGGATAAAAGTTAATTAAACTTATAGTTGTTACATGAAAAATCCTCAAATTACTGATATTCAAAGGATTTTATTTCCTATAACATGTCGTAATATAGTAATATAAATTTTTAGAAAACTAATGTAGATATGGATTTCTGGATCATTTCGTACCATCATTGCTGGACCCAAGAAAATATGGGCATGAAAATAAATATATGTTTAAATGATTATTTTGGAGAAAGGCCAAACGAAAAAAAATCCAAATTTTATATGGATAGTGTCTTCTCTTGAAAAATGAGTGGAGACTCTGAAAACTTCCATACACTGGCACAAGTTGATGGAGGTCTATCACTTTTTGTGGAATTACAGAAGAAATGATTGTTGGAGTCAGAACTATTGGAGATTTAAAGATAGTTTCAATCAAAAAATTATTGTATGTACAATGGCTAAAGAACACCCAGATAAGAATTTATCTACATTGTGATGTTTTTTTATAGAAAAGTTTTCTCATTTTTTAATGGTAAATTGCTTAACTTTTGAGCACCTAGAGCTGATAATGATTATACTTTGGATCTCACTTCCTATTTAAACAAGAAGTTAATTGTTTAACTACTGAGAAAAATGAGTCATGGTTCTAGAATAGAAGACTTGGACATTGAATTATATATGATTTACATTAATTATCCATGAAAAGGTTATTTTTTTACTCTCCATGTCTTTTATTTTACATTCATAGATTTTTTGATGCATTCCTAAATAGTATAAAATATAAATCGTGTCTCAAATCAATTCAGAAAATTTATACTTCTAAACAATTAGAACATATCAATATCGATTTTTTTGTACCATCTATAGATGAATGTTTGGCTTAAAAATCATATGTTCATGTTTTATTTTATGATTTATCATGATTTAAATTTTTATATTTTCTAAAACAAAAAAGTGAGGTATTAAATTTTATTTCAATTTTTTTTTAAATTTTTTTAAAATTAAAATTATTTTAAGATAATTTCATTGATAAGATATCATGTTGGAGAATTTTATAATAGTCAATTTAATTAATTCTGTTAAAATGTAGTTGTTAAGCACACCTTTTATGCACCAGGAACACCTCATGAAAATGGAATTGTAGAAATAATAAATATATCTATTCAAAATTTGGAATGAACTGTGACTAATGAATGTAGTCTTCCTACTGATTTCTAGGATGAATTTATAAACATAGATTTAATTATCAGGAATAGAGTTTTAATAGGACTAATTATTAAAAGTGAACCATATGAACACTCCAATAAAAGAAATCCAAAAGGTAAATACTATATAGATTTTGGATGCACAGTATATATCTTGAATACTAAGTAAAACCATTGTAAATTTGATCCAAAAGTGGATGAAGAAATATTTCTAGGATATTCTGCTTCTTTTATACCCTATATAGTGTTTAATAGAAATTAATGTATTATTTAAGAAATAGTGCATGTGAGTTTTGGTGAACCAGATCCATTTAATAAAAAAGAAGTTCAAATAGATGAGATTAATGACTCCCTAGACAGTATGATACTTGATTAACCTTAAGATATTTCTGAAAATAAATAAAATGAAATCTAGTTCAATTTAACAGTATATGAAACTAAAGAAATGACATTTTTTTACCTAGACAGAATATAATTTTAAAGAACCATCCTTTATAAACTATTTAGGATACCTAGAAATAGGAATTTGGTCAATAAAAATATAGCATGCTTAGTCTAATTCTATACATTTATTTCCTAGTTAGAACTTAAGTATTTTGCAAAATATTTATGAAATAACTGTTATCTGATAGCCATGAAAGAATAACTAAACCAATTCAGAAGAAATTAATTTTGGTAATTGGTAGAAAGACCACAAATTATAAATTAATAATAAATAAAGAGATATTTATAAATAAATAGAATGATCAAGGTATCTGACCTAGAAAAAAATATTTATTATTAGCTAAAGGATATAATCAAGAAGAAGGGTAGGTTATAATGAGTCCTTTTCACCAGTATCAATATTATAAGCCACTATAATTCTTTTATCTTCGGTATCTCACATGAATTTTAAAGTATATTAGATAGATGATAAATATTCCATTTTAAATCGACATTTAAGGGAGTAATTTTCTTTTGAACAACTATCTGGTTTTTAAAAACTGTCATAAACCAAATTATATTTATAAACATACTAATTACATTGATATACGTAAACAAGAACCTAGATCATGATGTTAAACATTAAGATCATTTTAATTATAAAATGGATTTTATGCGGGATTAGTGGTTCCTACTCTTTTTATGGGAATTGTTTGTTATGATATTGTATTATTACAAATTTATGTTTAGGATGTAATTTTCTATTTGAAAAATATAATTTTTTGTAATGATTTTTCAAATCATAAGCAAAAGGAATTTGAAATGAGTCTGATGGTAGAATTGAATTTATTTTTAGTATTTCAGGTTTATCAAAAAAAATTGGAAATATTTTAAAGAAATGTAAATATATAATTTATTTACTGAAAAATTTGTAGTTGAAAATAGTAAGACCTATAAAACTCAAATCTATTCCAATATAAAACTTGATTTAGATAAAGCTGGAAACCCAATTGACAATAATATATAAAGAGGTATGACATGTATTTTTTTATGTCTTACTACTAGCAGACCATCCATAAAGTTTTCTAGATATCTATGTGCTATATTTCGATCAAATTTAAAATAATCCCTTCTTAATTTTGTGGAAATACATTTTAGATATTTAAAAGGAACTATTTTTTAAAATATTCCTTACCCGAAAACATTGGATTTTATTTTAATTTCATATTCAGATGCTGATTTTTGGGGATATAGATTAAAATGAAAAGGAACCATGGGAACCTATCACTTTTTAAGAAAATATTTAGTATCATGGTCAAGTATGAAACAATTCTTAGTTTCCCTACCAGCTGTTGAGGAAGAATATATATCTGATGGAAGTTTATGTGCATAGGTGTTGTCGTTCAAACACACTGTACTAGATTTCAGACTGAATTTTAATAATATACGTAATTTATGATATAATACTTGTGTAATAAATATTTCAAAAAATCTTACAATTCATTCAAGAACTAAGAGTATTCATATCAGGCATCATTTTCTAAGATATCTTGTTCTTAAAAATAATATATAATATTAATTTTTATATTTCATACATCCATTAGCTAATATTTTATCTAAACCAGTACCTTTTGTAAAATTAGATCTTAATAAGGGGAAGTTTGTAATATTTAATTTTATATAAATTTTTATTAATTCAATTTGATTTATCAATTTCGTTTATGATTATTTTATTTAATAATTGTTCATTTATTTGATTAAATATTTATCCCGGTTTTATTTTTAAAACCACATCTTTTAAACAAATTATGACATTCTCAATCGTTATTCTATCATACCACATCACTAAACTGTTAGTCTTCTTCTCATCTACATCCTACTCTATTTACCCTTCTAATTTCATAGTATCTATTATTTATGTCTCACTAAATCCAAAACATAGAACCGTCAATCATCAAAACATTTGAAATGTATCCTTTGGTATTTCTTGAAAAATCTTTTCTGAATGATAATGTCTTCTAGTTGATGTATTGTAATGTTCTTTACGGAAAGATAATTTATTTTTTTGGCTAAATCAATCCAATATTTGGTTGAAAATCCTATTAGATTTCCAATTTTGGAATTTATTTTTGGATATAGTAATTCTCCTATTATTTATGATGATTAATTAAAATGTTTTTGTCGAAATTATTTATTCACATTGAAAGATGATGAAGATATTGTTTTATTTATGATTTACTATGAGGAATTCTCAATTTCTTCCTTTGAAATTGCTAGGATTTGGGTTTTTCCCCATGAGGGGGAATCATATTTTCATATATGAAATATTGGTTATGAGAATATTAAGTCATAGGATATAATGTTTTGTTATTTGGAAATCAAAATATCAAGATGATGATGATTGAAAACATTAATGGTTATCAAAAGATCTTGATAACGTTTATTTAATATATAATTGTGCCAATGAAATAGGTGTTATATAAAGTTTTTTTATCAAGACATGTATGTTCATTTTTTGTTTCTGAATAATATTATATTGAGTTTCAGTCAATATAAGTTGGTGTATTTGAATCACGGCTTTCATAATAATATATAAATGGGTTTCTTACCTTAGGGAAGAATTATTTCACTTTGGTTATTCAAACATGGAAAAATTTGGTATATCTCATCAGGATTGATATGTAATCATCGTAATGATTTGAATGTTGTAAATATATAAAAATTGGGATACCACTAGAGTACTTCTAGTGTTAGTATTTTAACTATAGAAGTATAATAACAACAAATAATTATGGCCACTAATTTGGGGGGAAGATAATATCTCTAGTTATTGGTTTCAGGAGACCCAGCCCTATGGTAGAAGAAGCTAAATCGAAATTTTATGAAAATATTCTTCATCAAAGGAGAATGATTTCAATATATATTTATAATGTAGATGAAATATTTGAGCATCATGATAAATTGGTTTTAGATATTGAGCATGTGGCTCAGTGGGAAGATCAATTTAGAGAATATGTACATATTTATAGTAGATCTTACCATGTAAATATTTCTCAAATTATTAATGATTATATAGATTCACTGTATCCCTCTTTGAGAGACAGACCATAAGTTTCCTAAAAAAACAAGGATGACTATATTTGAAGTTGGACAACTCTCCAAAGAACATTCAAATGAGTATTCGGCTTATTTAATAGAAATATAGAAGATATAATTCAAAATTATATTTAGGTGAATGCATGGAACATTTATCTGGGACAAGAGTTGGAAGATGAAAATAAGAAAGTTGACTAATTAAATGTTCTACTCTACCTAGTGATGTAATTGAATATCTTCATACTCAATTCATTGTTATTAGAAAAAATTCATTATGGGAGATATTAATGATTTTATCAACACATCAGTTGTATAAATGAGAAATTTTATGGAAGGATCTGTGAATAACTATGATTTTGATGATTTAAATAAAAAAATCAGTTAGTTTCAAACTATTAGATAATGTAATCAAGATTAAATATTTTCACAACATACTTCTCCAGATTTGATTAGAATATTTGATGTTATAACTTCAGTGTAAGGTAATTTCAATAAAATACTACATACTTATCTGTGTGATTGTACTATATTTAATGTAATCTTGTAAAATAAAATACATTTTTTAAGTCGACTGGACTCTAGTGATTCATTGATAGGTCTTGTTCTTCATCAAGTAATATATTATATAACTGCATTCATTTAGTCTGAAGAGTATGTTAATGAAATTTTTATTGTTTATTTGGTTGAGAGATTAAGGATTTATCAATATTCTAGGAAGATAATCAAACAGTGGACATGAGTTTTCAATGATCACTTTTAGAGATTGTTGGTAAATATATATGAAATTCACAGTGTTCTCCAGTCAATTCCTCATCCAAATGTATCCTCTCTTAGTGAACAATTAGATCAATCCAATCAATCTAACCCCATCCCATCATTTTAAAAAAATAATTCATTAAATTGTTTAATTTACTCATATTTTAGAAAACATATGATTTTCAATTCAATTTAATTTAGTTTACTTTAACTTTTATATCATTTTATAATATTATTTTATTCATTATTTATGAACAATTTTACACTTCTAGAACATTTTTTTCCTAATCCATACACTATAAACATTATGTAAAGACCCGTAAAATTCAAGTGATATTTTTTTCTTAATTTTCTTAGGGATTTTACCAGAATGCAGTTTCTGACGGCACCTGATTTCGTGGCCCGGTGAGCCCGGAATAATTTTCCAATGTTTAGCTCGGGTATGTTCAGTGACCGAATGAGCGGGTTTCTCTAACTTTTGAACCGATGCTCGGAATCGAAATCCGAGGACACCGATGGAACCGCAACGCCGTTAATTTCTTAAGAATTCCTTTACTAGGGTTGTGTTTTCTCGGGAGGAGTTGTTATAAATTGTGGATTAGATGAAAATTAAAAATAAAATTGAGCTACAATTTTATTTCTTTTTACTAAGTGGTTATATCCTATGAAAGGGAGTAGGAGTGGTACCCACTGATAACCTAACTCCTAGGCAGGATATTAGTGAGGTGGGGCCCACACGAACCCCACCCCTTCATATTCCCTAACTCCCTTAACTCTCCATTTAATTTGCCAACAAAAGTTTAATTAATTAAGTGGTTTCGTTTTTGAATTTTGTAATTTTGAAAATCATGGCGTAAACAATTAAAATATGGGGTGACCTTATTTTAATTTGGTTATCTTCTTGTGAGAGGATTAGGGGAAGAATGCTCTAAGTCTGGATGTTCTTCATCCTCGACGAAGAACGCGAAGAATGCCAAGCCTTCGACGAAGAACTCTGTCACTGCAAAGGGGAGTCTGTCGTACCCTCTTCTTCCCTCTCCGCAGCCGGTGAGAGATGCCATCCTCGGAGATTGACGATGCGACGCCATGTACCGTGAAGCCGACAATTCTCTTCTCCTGGATGTTGTCAATTCTTATGGAGTCTTCCTCCGCGACGTTCTTTCCCGCGAAGAACCTTCATTCAACGGCACCTTGAGGTAGGGGATTAATTCTTTTTTTATTCGTGAGTACTTTCATCCCCGTTCATCATTTTCTAAATTGGACTGCCTGTTATAGCAATAATGAGAGGAGGTCGGACCACACAAACATGTCCGAATCTCCTCCCCCCTTGATGTTTGAACTTATTGTGGCACGAGAAAAGGTAGCGCAGTGTTGTTGCACCGTGCGGAAACAATGAAAAATGGGTGATGAATCGGGGCGCCATCGCACCGCGCCATTGAAGTCGAACAAGACGTGGAGCCATCGCACCGTGCCGGAGAACCTCAAAGAGGTCGCGGCCGGAGCGGGGCCGCAGCGGAGGGGTGCGGCGTCGTCGCGCCGCACCGATCGGACAAGGTCGCGACCTATGGCTGCGGTGGTGCGGGGAGCAGCGGCCAGAACCGCGTGCCGCTGGAGCAGGAGAGAAGGACCGCGATGGTCTTGTGGCAGCAACAACTGGCCGGCCAGACCAGGATGGCCGTTTCAGGGGGAGTCCGGGGGTTCGTAACCCCCGGCTGGATCAAAGAGCGGCCCCCACATGGGGGGGGGCACGGTTACACAATCAGGGGCAGCGCGCCCCCCATGTTCCGCTCAGCTCGGCCAGCCGAGCTGGCCACACGGCCCGCCTGAGCGCGCCAATCCGTTGGGCCACGCCCTAATGGGCTGGACCCGGACCTGGTTCGGGTCGACCCGGGGGGGGGGGGGGGTTTCGGGCAGGGTCTTTCCGGACAGATCCGTTCAAATGCCGATAACATGGGCTATGGTCCTCGGATCTACGCACTGTCAGGTGCGATGCGATCCTTGGATCAAGATGGTCGTTTCGGTATATTACACTCAAGGTTTCGGAGAACTATGTGTATGGCCAGGTTGGTTCGAACACGAAACAAACATGACCCACGGAGCGGAAACACTTATAACGTGAGCTCCAGATGTTCGATTGACGTGCCGTCAACTTTTTTGGGTTAATTATAGTGAGAAGGACCTTTTGGCTTACTCCACTCGAGGTTTGGACTTAGTTGGAGTGTGGTCGGGTTGGTTTTGACATAAAAACCAACTGGGCCCCCGGAACGGAAAAGCTTATAACTCTCAGACCGGGCGTCCGATTGACGCGTCGTCTGTCACGTTGAGTTCCTTTTGACGTTATAGAAGTTTTGGATACATCAACTCTGGACTTCGTGTCAGTTGATGTATCAGCACATGGTTCGTGGAGCGGACCCTCCCGAAACGATCTTGCTGTGTGCGGGAACCCTAGAGTTGGCTGCGACTACGATGACGATAATGACTATACAGAAATCCTCTATGGGTTCAACAGTGATGACTATAGCACTTAGCGATCTTGTGTGGATCAGTTCTTAATGATCCTATGTGGGTCAACGCTCTACGGTCCTGTGTGGGCCAGCGCATACCAATCTTGTGTGGGTCCGATCCTCTGTGGGTCATTGCGGGGGTTATTACCTATCGATCCTGTGTGGGTCATTGTGGGGGTTAGTACCTATCGATCATGTGTGGTTCGGACGACATAGATGAATTAGTTGTTAAATCTGGTCATCTATATCATCTTACGAAGAAGTATTCCTGTGTATGTTGAGTCTTGACTTCAATCATTATCTTCGCTATAATTGACTTGCTTTCCTATGTGGATTGAGTTGTGTTATCCTCAGTGGTTTGGGTTGTACTCATATGTGGACGTGATCGAACATGGAATGGATGCTGGAGTCGAACGGGAATTGATGACTTAGGTATATGTATGGGTATATACCTAAGTAGTGTTTGATGTTACTTCGTGATTGTATCTTTCCTTTGTGGATTATTCTTTGTGGATTTTAGGAGACCTTGGGGTCTCAGGGTCCCTACTGAGTAGTGTATACTCACACGAGCACGGGCTATGCCCACACTAAGTTGTGTTGGTTGCAGACGACGAACAACGCTGATCGTGGTTGAGGCTAACGGAGCAAGTCGGTACCTGGAGGTGGACCACTGGGCGGAACGTATTCGGAGCGGATGGATGGACCCGAGGAGTTGAGGAGGCTATCTGTACCCACACTTCAGGTGGGTCTTGCAGTGGACAGCTTGATGTTGCAGCTTTACTTTCAGTTGTTGTACTTCCCTTTCTAGTTGTAATTTACTTTCAGTTTGGGTTTGTATTCTAGCCCACTTACTTTTCCGCACTTACTATTGTAACCAGTTTTACATAGTGTTTACTTCTGCTTGCTTACTCTGTGTGTTTTTTACTTTATAAAGGCCATGTATTCCCTTTTTATCAAGAATTACACCTTGGTGCTAGTCTCCAGCCCCTATCCTATGGAAGTCGGGCATGGGGTAGTCAAGGCACGGGCCCCGAGGATGGGTCGTGACAAATTGGTATCAAAGGAGTTTGGTTCTGCCGCAAAACTCAGGACTCTGATCTTTTTCTATATGAAGCAATAGTTTTAAGAGTATTGGGTGTGGTTATCAGTCTAGGGAGTCCAGTGTTGGTGCATCGGCCGACGTATCCGTACACCAGGACCCGGACTTCTGATTTCCAACTTAGTGCACAAAAACATTGATTGTGTGTGTGTTTCAAGTTTTCTTTGTGATTACTTTGTTTCAGCTCACCAAGTATACTGTATTAACTGTGGAACACCTGTTTCTTTTCAGGATGGCCCCACGACGGTAGCCAACTAGGGTTCCGAGTTTTGTACGTGACGACAGCCCACCGAGCGACGAGGCCTCGGTGCAAGTCCCTCTAACTACGGAGGCACCGACGGTACCACTACCCACCGAGCCACCGATGCTAACTGCCCCAACCGTTGAGAGTGCATGTCGCCTTGGTGCACTGAAAGAGTTTCAGCGTCAGAGACCGCCCAGGTTCCATGGGGAGATAGACCCTCAGGTAGCCGAGGATTGGCTGGAGCCAGTTGTGTGAGTTTTCAGGTTAGTGGGGACACCGGCTGACCTCATAGTGATCCTCACAGCGAGCCTCCCACACGCTGTAGTAGGCAGATGGTGGAGCTTGATGCTCCAGGTGGATGACGAGGCATCACTCCTCTGGACGGAATTTGAGAGCCTCTTTCGCTTGGTGTTCATCCCGTCCACCCTCTGTGCGGTGCGCATCCAGGAGCTTCTACAGCTACGGCAGGGCAGCATGACGGTCGCCCAGTTCTCAGTGAGATTTACCGATATCTTGCGCTATTCGATGGACATGGTACGTGACCCATTCTTCCTGGCCCAGACCTTCGAGCAGGGAATGACGAATGATATCATAGCATCGATGATCTCCCTCATCATTCTGACACAGGCAGGGGTACTGGAGTGAGCCCTTCTAATTGAGATCTTTCTTGTAGAGCCTATATCAGCAGTGAGACCTACTGCAGGGAGGCACATTGCAGAGTATTCTACAGCTGGCAGTCGACGGATGACACGTCTGTCCTGATATACCAGACCATCAGGAAGATGACCTCAGGACACTGGCTCAGAGGTGTTGGGAACATAGTGCAGAGACAGTCTTTCGAGAGGCAGACAGTGCTACGCATGTGGCGGGCAGGGCCACATGGCTCGTGACTGCCCGACCCTTCATGCGGAGGAGAAACGGACGGTTGAGGGACCACCCAGGCAAAGGCATAGGGTAAACCGTGGCGGTCCGCAGGGAGTAGGAAGACAAGGCAGAGGAGCTGGCCGAGCAGCAGGTGGTTGGCGACGCTTTGAGGCTCTTCCACCCCCACCACCAGGAGGTCCACCACGACTAAAGGGAGCTGGTGGGAAGAGGCAGGCACAGCTTCAGGCAGAGGAGGCCTACGACCACGGCGCGCCCAAGATGATTTGAGGTACTATCTATGTCTACTCCACCCTTCCTGCAGTTCTTATAGACATAGGAGCGAGTCATTCTTTCATTGTTGCTGCCCTTGTTCGCAGCTCAGAGATTCTGACGGAGCCGTTGGCTCGATCCTTATGGCTAGAGACTCTTATGTGAGAAAACATGATGATTAGGCACTGGTTCTGGCAGTGTGAGATTACTCTAGGAGGCGAGAGATTTGGCCGGGAACTTCTTGTAGCAGCATCGAGTCCTTACGACGTCATCTTTGTCTTGGATTTGTTATCTATAGTCCATTCTCATACGAACTGCATTAGGCACAAGGGGCGATGTGTTCTCACCGATGGGAGAAGGTTCACCTTCACTGGTGATAACGGAGCCTTTGCAGTGCAGGATGGACTCACACAGAGGAAAGGACTTCCCATCACTCATCAGTTGGCTAGCCTCATCCTAGGAGCAGTTCACATGCGAAGTATGAGCTTACCTGCAGTGGTGGATCAGTATGCGGACATTTTTCCTGACAACATTCCAGGACAACCTCCTCATAGAGAGGTAGACTTTTATATTGACTTGTACCCTAAGACAGCCCCAATATCTACTCCAGCATATCAGATGGATCCCGTCGAGCTTTGAGAGCTACGAGTATAGCTGGAGGACTTGTAGGGCAAGGGAATCATCCTACCGAGTGTTTCACACTGGGCTTCCCAGATTTTGTTCGCCAAGAAGGCGGACAGGAGCTTGCGACTGTGTGTCGATTACCGTCGCCTGAACCAGGTGACTGTGAGGAACAGTTATCCCCTACCGAGGATTGAAGACCTCTTTGATCAAATCAAGGGAGAACGGTGGTACTCAGATATAGATCTCAGGTCAGGCGATCATCAACTCAGAGTTCGGGATGAGGATGTGCAGAAGACAGCCTTCATGTGTTGGTATGGCCACTATGAGTTCTTGGTTATGCCATTCGGCATAAACAATTCTCCAGCGGTGTTCATGGGACTCATGATCAGGATATTTCAGCCTTACCTCGATCAATTTTTCATGGTCTTCGTTGACGACATATTGAAATAGTCGACGACTGAGGAGGAGCACGACTACCACTTGCGGGTTGTACTGGACACACTCCGATAGCACCAGATTTATGGTATGCTCTCAAAGTGTCATTTTTGGATACGTGAGATCCACTTCTTGGGACACTTCATCTCTGAGGTGGGATTTGTGGTGGATCCTACGAAGATCGAGGTAGTTCTAGCTTGGGAGGCACCCAGGAGCGTGACAGTGGTGCGGAGTTTCTTGGGTCCAGCTGGGTACAACCGGAGATTCGTTCTAGAATTCTCCAGAGTTGTGGCACCACTTTCAGCTTCGAAGAAGAAGGGGAAACCCTTTATGTGGTCAGAGAGACGTCAGAAGAGCTTCCAGGAGCTGAGACAGAGATTGACCAGCGCTTATATCTTGAGGCTACCGGAGGAGGGAGTAGAGTACGTAGTATATTGCGATGCATCAGGGACAGAACTCCGATGTGTCCTGATGTAGTAATGGGTAGTGATTGCTTATGGATCATGTTAGTTGTGTAAGAATGAGTATAACTATGCTACCCATGACCTGAAGTTAGCAGCAGTGGTCTTCTCTCTCAAGATGTGGTGACATTAACTGATGGGTGAGCACTTTACAGTCTACTCTGACCACCAGAGTCCCAGGTACATCTTCTCGTAGAAGGACCAGAACCTGAGATAGTGGTGATGGCTCGGGTTCCTCCAAGACTATGACTTCGAGATAGTCTATACTCCTTCAAAGTGAAATGTGGTAGTCGATGCTCTCAGTCGGAGGATGGGCATTCAGCTACTTGGGGAGGCGACAGAGCAGTAAGACACTTTGCAGATATCCTTCTTGGATAGTGATGGATCAGCCTTTCTTCAGTCACTCAGAGTCAATCCTCCACTTCATTAGCTGGTCAGATAGGCACAACGTGGGGATGTTGACTGTGAGACATGGCGTGCACAGATATCATCAGGACAGGAAGCTGATGGATTATCTATGGGAGGAGAGCACGTCATCCTTTTCAGAGGACGTACCATGGTACCAGCTACTTTACAAGATGAGGTGTTGAGGGAGTTCCACAATTCCCCATTAGTGGTACATCCAAGAGTGGCGAAGATGTAGAAGGACCTCAGACGACAGCACTGGTGGCCAGGTATGAAGAAGGCTGTAGCAGAGTTCGTTTCTCGATGCCTCACCTGCCAGCAGGTGATGGTAGAGAAACAGGTACCAGAAGGCTCGGTACAACCTTCTGAGGTCCTAGAGTGGGAGTGGGATAGGATATCTATGGATTTCGTGACTGGACTTCCATGTACTTCCAGAGGTCAGAACTCCATTTGGGTGATTTTCGACCGAATCACCAAGTCGGCCCACTTCTTACCCATCAGAGACCAGGGCTTAGTGGAGATCTTGGGACGCCTCTAGGTTCAGCAGATTGCACGGATTCATTGTATGCCATCATCTATCGTCTCCAATTGAGATGCTCTCTTTACTTCCCAGCTTTGGAAGGGGTGGAAGGAGGCATTCGGGACATAGCTACGTCTGGGCACTGCCTTTCACCCTCAGACAGATGGTCAGATGGAGAGGACCATTCAGACTCTCAAGGACATCCTCTGTGCATGTGTCCTCAACTTTATTCGCTGCTGGGAGGATCACCTACCCTTGGTGGAGTTCGCATACAACAACAGCTACCACTCCACCGTCGGGATGGCACCATATGCGGCGTTGTACGGACGACTATGTAGATCACCGCTATGCTGGACAGACCCTGGGGAGTCAGCACTTGTGGGACCAGGGATGGTCCAGGCCATGACAGAGAAGGTCCAAGTCATCCAGGAGCAGATGATGACAGCTCAGAGCCGGAAAAATTCTTATGCTGACAGGAGGCGGAGGTCACTAGAGTTCGAGGATGGCGACCACGTCTTCTAGCGGATCTCACCTCGATGGGGATTACGAAGATTTGGTCGAGGCGGAAAGTTGTCTCCGCACTTCATCAGAAAATTCTAGGTCCTCAGCAAGATTGGTGAGGTGGATTATCACCTAACTCTACCACCTCAGTTGCACCTAGTGCATGACATCTTTCATGTATCTCACCTGAAAAGATATGTGCACGACCCGACGCATATCGTTGACCATGGGGAGATAGAAATTGATGATGGAGAGACATTTGCGGAGGTCCCAGTGGAGATCGATGATTGACAGGAGTGGGTCCTACGTGGACGGTCGATTCCTCTAGTGTGCATCAGATGGCAGCACGAAAACATCCAAGAGAGCACTTGGGAGTGGGAGGCTCAGATGGGTTCTCAAAACCCACATTTGTTTCCCTAGTTTATGATGTCTCTTTACAGGGACGTAAATCCCTGAGGTGGGAGTAATGTAAATACCCATAAAATTCGAGGGAAATTTCTTTATTAATTTTCATTGGGAATTTACAAGAACACAGTTTCTAACGGAACCTAATTCTGAGGCCCGGTGAGCCCGGAATAATATTCTGAAGTTTAGCTCGGGTACGTTCAGTGAACGAATGAGCGAGTTTTCCTAACTTTTGAAGCGTTGCTCAGAATCGAAAACCGAGGACACCGATGGAACTGTAGCACTAGTAATTTCTTAAGAAGACCTTTACTGGGGTTACGTTTTCTTGGGAGGAGTTGTTAAAAATTGTGGATTAGATGAAAAGTAAAAATAAAATTGAGCTACAATTTTATTTATTTTTACTAAGTGGTTATATCCTATGAAAGGGATTTGGAGTGGGACCCACTGATAACCTAACTCCTAAGTAGGATATTAGTGAGGTGGGTCACACACGAACCCCACCCCTTTATATTCCCTAACTCCCTTAACTCTCCATTTAATTTTTCAACATAAGTTTATTTAATTAAGTGGTTTCGATTTTGAATTTGGTAATTTTGAAAAGCATGGCATAAACAATTAAAATAAGGGGTGACCTTATTTTAATATGGTTAGCTTTTTGTGAGAGTATTAGGGGAAGAATGCTTTATGGCTTGAAGTTCTTCTTCCTCAATGAAGAATGCGAAGAACGCCGAGCCTTCGATGAAGAACTCCGTCATCGCAAAGGGGAGTTCGTCATACTGTCTTCTTCCCTCACCATAGCCGGTGAGAGACTCCATCCTCGGAGATCGACGACGCGACGCCGTGTACCGCGATACCGACGATTCTATTCTCCAGGACGCCGTCGACACTTACAGAGTCTTCTTCCGCGATGTTCTTTCCCGCGATGAACCTTCGTTGTACGGATCCTTGAGGTAGGGGATTAATTGTTTTTTTTATTCGTGAATACTTTCATCGCCGTTCATTTTTTTCTAAATTGGGCCTCCTGTTATCACAAAAACAGGAGGAGGTCGGACCGCATGAACACTACTAACTCTCCTCCTCCCTTGATGTTTGAACTTGTTGTGGCACGAGCAAAGGCAGTGCGGTGCCGTTGCACCGCACGGAAATAATGAAGAATGGGTGAAGAAGCGCGGCGCAGTCGCACTGCGCCGGTGAACCTCGAAGAGGTCGTGGCCGGAGCGGGGCCACGACGGAGGGGTGCAGCGCTGTCTCGCCAATCGGACAAGGCCGCGACATATGGCCGCGGTGGTGCGGAGAGCGGCGGCCAGAACCGCCAGCCGCCAGAGTAGGAGGGCGGGACCGCAGCGGCAGCAACCGGCTGGCCGGACTGGGCCGTCCATTTAAGGGGGAGACTAGGGGTTTGTAACCCCCGGCTGGATCAAAGATAGTCCCCCCATGTGGGGGGGGGGGGACAGTTACACAAACAAGGGTGCAGCGCCCCCCCCCCCCCCATGTTCTGCTGAGCTCGGCCCGCAGAGCTGGCCACGCGGGCCGCCCGAGCGCGCCAGGCCGTCGGGCCGCCCAGGTCGGGCCACGTTGGTAGGGCTGGGCTGCGTCCTAATGGTCCAGACCCAGACCTGGTTCGGGTCGACCCGTGGGGGTACCGGGCCGGGTCGGACCAGGCCCGAACCCCATATTTCTGGACAGATCCGTTCAAACGCCCATAACATGGGCTACGGACCTCCGATCGACGCACCGTCAGCTGCAATGCGATCCTTGAATCGAGACCGTCGTTTTCATATATAACACTAAAGGTTTTGGAGAACTTTGGGTATGGCTGGGTTGTATCGAACACGAAACCAACCTGACCCACGGAGCGGAAACACTTATAACATGAGCTCCGGACGTCCGATTGATGTGTCGTCGACTTTGTTGTTTTCCACTTAGTGAGACGGACCTTTTGGATTTCTCCACTCGAGGATTGGATGCAGTTGGAGTGTGTTACGATTGGTTTTGACTTAAAAACCAACAGGGCCCCGGGAACGAAAAAGCCTATAACTCTCAGACCGGGCGTCCGATTAACGTGTCGTCTGTCACGTTGAGTTCCTTTTGACGTTACAGAACTTTTGGATACATCAACTCCGGAATTCATGTTAGTTTATGTATCATACCTCGGCTTGTGTAGAGGACCCTCCCGAAACGAGCTTGTTGTGTGCGGGAACCCTAGAGCTGGCTGCGACTACGATGACAATGACGACTATACAGAAATCCTCCGTGGGTTCAAAAGCGATGACTACAGCACTCAGTGATCCTGTGTGGATCATTGCTTACTGTTCCTATGTGGGTCAGTGCTCAGTGGTTCTGTGTGGGCCAGTGCATATCGATCTTGTGTGGGTCTGATCCTGTGTGGGTCATTGCGGGGATTAGTACCTATCGATCATGTGTGGTTCATTGTGGGGGTTAGTACTTATTGATCCTGTGTGGGTCTGATGGCTTAGATGAATCAGTGGCTACATCTGATTATCTCTATCCTCTTATGAAGAAGTATTTCTATGTGAGCTGAGTGTTGACTTCAATCATTATCTTCGCTATGATTGACTTGCTTTCCTATGTGGATTGAGTTGTGTAATCCTGGGAGTTTTGGGTTGTACTCCTATGTGGACGTGATTGAACATGGCATGGATGCTCGAGTCGAACAAGAATTGATGAAATAGGTATATTTATGGGAATATACCTAAGTAGTGTTGTATGTTACATTGTGATTGTATATTTCCATTGTGGATTATCCTTTGTGGGTTTTGGGAGACCTTCAGGGTCTCGGGGTCCCTACTGAGTAGCGTATACTTACCCCTGCACGGGCTATGCCTGCACTAAATTGTGTTGGTTGTAGACAACAGACAATGTTGATCGTGGTTTAGGCATGCAAAACATGTCGGTACCTGGAGGTGGACCACTGGGTGGAACGTACTCGGATCGGACGGATGAACCCGAGGAGATGAGGAGGCTATCTGTACCCACCCTTCACGTGGGGCTTCTAGTGGACGGATCGACGTTTCCACTTTACTTTCAGTTGTTGTACATCCTTTTCTAGTTGTACTTTACTTTCAGTTTGGTTTTGTATTCTGGTCTACCTACTTTTCTGCACTTAATATTGTACCCAGTTTTACTTAGTGTTTACTTATGATTTCTTATTCTGTGTGTTTGTTTACATTATAAAGGCGATGCCTTACCTTTTTATTGGTAATTACTCTTTGGTGCTAGTAGCCAGCCCCTAGACTATGGAAGGCGGGCTTGGGGTAGTCATGGCACGGGCCCCAAGGACAGGTCGTGACAAATTGGTATCATAGGAGTTCGGTTCTATCGCAAAACGTAGGACTCTTATATTTTTCAATGTGAAGCAATAGTGCTAAGAGTATTGAGTGTGGTTATCAGTCCATGGAGTCCAGTGTTCGTGCGGTGGCCGACGTATCCATACACCAGGACCCTGACTTCTGATTTCCAACTTAGTTCACGAAAACATTGATTGCATGTGTGTTTCAAGTTTTCTTTGTGATTACTTTGTGTCAGCTAACTGGGTATAATGTATTAACCGTGGCGCACCTGTTTCGTTTCAGGATGGCGCCGTGATGACAGCCAGCTAGGGTTCTGGGTTATGTACATGATGACAGCCCACCGAGCGATGAGGCCTCGGTGCAGGGCCCTATTACTGCGGAGGCACCGGCGGTACCACTACCCATCGAGCCACCGATTCTACCAACCCCATCTGCTGAGAGTGAAAATTGCCTTGGTGAACTGCACGAGTTTCATAGTCAGAGACCGCCTAGGTTCCATGGGGAGATAGACCCTCAGGAAGCCGAGGATTGGCTAGAGGCAGTTTTGCGAGTTTTCAAGTTAGTGGGGACACCAGCTGACCTAATGTTGTTCCTCGTAGTGAGCCTCCTGCATGCGGTAGTAGGAATATGGTTGAGCTTGATGCTCCAGGTTCAAAATGAGGCATCACTCCTCTGGACGGACATTGAGAGCCTCTTCCACTCGGAGTTCGTCCCAGCCACCCTCTATGCGGTGTGCATCCCGGAGCTTCTATAACTGCAGCAGGGCAGCATGACGGTCGCCCAGTACTCTGCGAGATTTACCGATCTCTCACTCTATTCGAAGAACATGGTACGGGACCCATTAATCCAGGCCCGGACCGTCGAGTAGGGATTGAATCATGAGATTAGATCATCGCTGATCTCCCTCAGCATTCCGACACCGGCAGGGGTACTGGAGCGAGCCCTTCTCATTGAGTGCTTTCTTTCTGGGCCAACATTAGCAGCGAGACCTACTACAGGGTGGCACATTGAAGAGCATTCTGCAGTAGGCAGTCGACAGATGACACATGGGTCAAGTTGCGCGATACCCGTAGGCGGAAGACCTCAGGACACTGTCTCAGAGATGCGGGGCACACAGCGCATAGCCAGTCTTTTGAGAGGCAGACAGTGCTACGCATGCGGCGAGCAGGGTCACATGGCTCGTGACTGCCTGACCTGCTGTGCAGAGAAGAAGCAAAACGATGAGGGACAACGCAAGCAGAGGCAACGGGTCGACGGTGGCGGTCCATAGGGAGCAGGCAGATGAGGCAGAGGAGCTGGCCGAGCAGCAGTTGGTGGTTGACACTTTAAGGCTCTACCACCACCACCACCAGGAGGTCCAACCCGACCACAGGGAGTTGACGAGCAGAGGCAGGCACAACTTCAGGCAGCGGAGGCCTACGACCACGGCGCACCCGAGATGATTTGAGGTACTATCTGTGTCTACTCCACCCTTGAAGCAGTTCTTATAGACACAGGGGTGAGTCATTCATTCATTGTCGTTGCCCTTGTCCGGAGCTCGGAGATTCCAACAAATCCGTCGGGTAGATCCATACAGCTAGAGACTCCTACGGGAGCAGACTCGACGATTACGCACTGGTGCCAGTAGTGTGAGCATACTCTAGGAGGCAAGAGCTTTGGTTGGGATCTTCTTGTAGCATCATCGATGCCTTACAACTTCATCCTGGGAATGGATTGTTTATCTACAATCCATGCTCATATCGACTGCATTAGGCGCAAGGTGCGATGTGTTCGCACCGATGGGAGCAGGTTCACCTTCACCGGAGAGAAGGGAGCCTTTGTAGCGCAGTATGGACTCACTCAGAGGAGAGGACATCCCATCCCTCATCAATTGTCTAGCCTCATCCTAGGAGCAGTTGACGTGTGGAGTATGAGCTTACATGCAGTGGTGGATCAGTATGCGGTCATTTTTCCTGACGACGTTCCAAGACCACCTCCTCATAGAGAGGTAGAATTTTATATTGAACTGTACCCCATGACATCCCTGATATCCACCCCAATATATCGGATGGCTCCCTCTAAGCTTCGAGAGCTACGGGTACAGCTGGAGGACTTGCAAGTCAAGGGATTCATCCGACCCAGTGTTTCACCCTGGGCTTCCCCGATTTTGTTCACCAAGAAGGAGGATGGGAGCTTGCGACTGTGTGTCGATTACCGTCGCCTGAACCAGGTGACCGTGAGGAAAAAGTATCTGCTACCGAGGATTGAATACCTCTTCGATCAGCTCAAGGGAGCACGGTGGTTCTCAACAATAGACCTCAGGTCAGGCTATCATCATCTTAGAGTTCGGGACGAGGATGTGCAGAAGACGGGCTTCTAGTGTCGGTATGGCCACTATGAGTTCTTGGTTATGCCATTCGGCATAACCAATGCTACAGTAGTGTTCATGGGCCTCATGAACAGGATATTTCAGCCTTGCCTCGATCGATTTTTCGTGGTTTTCATCGACGAAATATTGGTATACTCGACGACTGAGGAGGAGCACGCCTACCACATGCGGGTTATACTGGACACACTCCGAGAGTACCAGCTTTATGGTAAGCTCTCGAAGTTTCAGTTATGGATATGTGAGGTCCACTTCATGGGACACGTCATCTCTGAGGTTGTAGTTTCCATGGATCCTGTGATGATCGAGGTAGTGCTAGCTTGGGAGCCACCCAGGAGCGTGACCGAGGTGCGGAGTTTCATGGGTCTAGCTGGGTACTACCGGAGATTCGTTCCAGACTTCTCCAGAGTTTTGGTACCACTTTTAGCTTTGACGAAGAAGGGGAAACCCTTCATGTGGTCAGATAGATGTTAGCAAAGCTTCTAGTAGCTGAGACAGAGATTGACCAGCGCACCTATCTTGAGGCTACCAGAGGAGGGAGTAGTGTATGTAGTCTACTGTGATGCATCAGGGACCAGACACAGATGTGTCTGGATGCAGGAATGGGCAGTGATCACCTATGGATCACGTCAGTTGAGGTAGCATGAGCAGAACTATGCTACCCATGACCTGGAGTTAGCAGCAGTGGTCTTCGCTCCGAATATGTGGCGACACTACCTGATGGGCGTGCACTTTATAGTCTACTATGACCACTAGAGTCTCAGCTACATCTTCTCGCAGATGGACCTGAACCTGAGACAGCGGCGATGGAACGTGTTCCTCAAGGACTATGACATAGAGATAGTCTATACTCTTGGAAAGGGAAACGTGGTAGCTGATGCTCTCAGCAGGAGGACGGGCATTCCTCTACTTGGGAAGGTGACAAAGCAGCTAGCCGCTTTGAAGATATCCTTCATGGATAATGATAGAGCAGCCTTTCTTCAGTCACTCACAGTCATTCCTCCACTTCTTCAGTGGGTCAGATAGGCACAAGGTGGGGATGTTGACTGTGAGACACGGCGTGCACAAATATCCTCAGGACATGCACTTGATAGATTCTCTTTGGGAGGAGAGCACATCATCCTTTTCATAGGGTGTACCATGGTAACAGCTGCTTTACATGAGGAGGTTCTGAGGGAGTTCCACACTTCTCCATTCGCTGTACATCTAGGAGTGGCGAAGATGAACCAGGACCTCAGACGATAGCACTGGTGTCCGGGTATGAAGAAGGTTGTAGAAGAGTTCGTTTCTCGATGCCTCACCTGCTAGTAGGTGAAGTTAGAGGACCAGGTACCAGAAGGCTTGGTATAGCCTTTAGAGGTCCCGGAGTGGAAGTGGGATGGGATATCTATGGATTTTGTGACTGCACTTCCACGTAATTCCAGAGGTCACGACTCCATTTGGGTGATTGTAGATCGACACTCCAAGTTGGTCTACTTCTTACCCATCAGAGAGCAGGGCTCAGTGGAGAGATTGGGACGCCTATACTTTCAGCAGATTGTACGACTTCATGGTGTGCCATCATCTATTGTCTCCGATCGAGATGCTCACTTTACTTCCCAGCTTTGGAAGGGGTTTCAGGAGGCATTTGGGACGCGGTTACATCTGAGCACTACCTTTCACCCTCAAACAGATAATCAGACGGAGAGGACCATTCAGACTCTCAAGGACATGCTCTGTGCTTGGTTCCTCGACTTTGTTCGCAGCTGGGCGGATCACCTACCCTTGGTGGAGTTCATGTAAAACAACATCTACCACTCCACCATCGGGATTGCACTATATGAGGCGTTGTATGGCCGACCTTGAAGATCACCGCTATGCTGGACAGACCCTGGGTAGTCAGCACTTGTGTGATCGGGGATGGTCCAGGCCATGACAGAGAAGTTCCAGGTCATCCAGGAGCGGATGAGGATAGCTCAGAGCCGGAAAAAGTCTTATGTTGATAGGAGGCAGAGGCCACTAGTGTTCGAGGATGGAGACCACGTATCCTTGCAGGTCTCACCTCGACAGGGATTACAGAGATTTGGCCGAGGAAGCATGTTGTTTCCGCACTTCATCGGACCATTCCATGTCCCCAGCAGGATTGGCGATGTGGCTTATCGCCTGGCTCTACCACCTGAGTTGCACCGAGTGCACGACGTCTTTCACCTATCTCAGCTGAGGAGATACGTGCACGACCCGATTCATATCATTGACTATGGGGAGCTGGACATTGATGATGGTGTGACTTTTGTGGATGTCCCAATGGAGATCGAGGATCGACAGGAGAAAGTCCTACGTGGACGGTAGATTCCTCTAGTGCGCATCATATTGTAGCACGGAAACCTCTAGGAGAGAACTTGGGATCGGGAGGCTTTGATGCATGCTCAGAACCCACATTTGATTCCCTAGTTTATGATGTATCTTTACGGGGACGTAAAGCCCTGAGGTGGGAGTAATGTAATGATCTGTAAAATTCAAGGAAAAGTTTTTTCTTAATTTGATTTGGGATTTTACAAGAATTCAATTTCTGACAACACCTAATTTTGAGGCCCGGTGAGCCCGAAATAATTTTCCGAAGTTTAGCTTGGGTACGTTCAGTGAACGAACGTGTGGGTTTTCCTAAATTTTGAACCGGTGCTCAGAATCGAAATCTGAGGACCCCAATGGAACCGCATTGCCGGTAATTGCTTAAGAAAACATTTACTGGGGTTGCATTTTCTCTGGAGGAGTTGTTAAAAATTGTGGATTAGATTAAATGTAAAAATAAAATTGAGCTACAATTTTATTTCATTTTAATAAGTTGTTATATCCTATGAAAGGGATTTAGAGTGGGACACACTGATAACCTAACTCCTAGGTAGCATATTAGTGAGGTGGGGGCCACACGAACCCCACCCCTTCATATTCCCTAACTCCCTTAACTCTCCATATAATTTTTCAACATAATTTTAATTAATTAAGGGGTTTTGTTTTTGAATTTTGTTATTTTGAAAATCAAGGCATAAACAATTAAAATAAGGGGTGACCTTATTTTAATTTGGATAACATGTTGTGAGAGGATTACGGGGAGAAAGCTCTATGTCTTGAAGTTATTCTTCCTCGATGAAGAACACGAAGAACGTCGAGCCTTCGACAAAGAACTCCGTCACCGCAAAGGGGAGTTCGTCATACCATCTTATTCCCTCTCTATAGTCGGTGAGAGACGCCATCCTCAAAGATCGACGACGCGATGTCGTGTACCGCGACGTCGACAATTCTCTTCTCCGGGACGCCGTCAATGCTTATGGAGTCTTCTTCCGCGACGTTCTTTCCCACAATGTACCATAGTTCAATGACACCATGAGGTAGGGGATTAATTGTTTTTTTATTTTTGAATACTTTCATCGTCATTCATCATTTTCTAAATTGGGCCTCCTGTAATCGCAATAACGGGAGGAGGTCGGACCGCACGAACATGACCGACTCTCCTCCCCCTTTGATGTTTGAACTTGTTGTGGCATGAGAAAAGGCAGCGTGGTGCCGTTGCACTGCACGGAAAAAATGATGAATGGGCGAAGAAGTCTGGTGCCTTTGCGCCACGCCGTTGAAGTCGAACATGTCGTGGTGCCGTCGTGCCACGCCAGATAACCTCGAAGAGGCCATGGCCGGAGTGGGGCCGCGGTGGAGGGGTGCGGCGCAGTCACACCACAATGATCAAACAAGGCCGCGGCCTATGGCCTCGGTGGTGCGAGGAGCGGCGACCGGAACCGCCAGCCGCCAGAGTAGGAGGGCGGGACCGCGGTGGTCCCGCGGTGGCAGCAACCGGCCGGCCTGACCGGGCCAGCCATTTCAGGGGGAGACCGGGGGTTTGTAACCCCTTACTGGATCAAAGAGAGGCCCCCATGTTGGGGGTTGGGCACGGTGACACAAACCGTGGGGCAGTGCGCCCCCCTGATCCGCTCAGCTCGGCCAGCCGAGCTGGCCACGCGGGCCGCCGACCCGGGCCACGCCCTGGCCGGGCCAAGCCTCGCCCAGGCCAGGTCATGCCATGCCCATTGGTCCTAGACACACCCTAATGGGTCTGACCCGGACCTGGTTCGGGTCGACCTGGGGGGGGGGGGTATCAGGTCGGGTCAGACCAGGCCCGAACCCCCTATTTCAGGACAGATCCGTTTAAATGCCCAAAACATCGGCTACAGACCTCCAATAGACGAACCATCAGCTGTGATGCGATCCTTGGATAGATATGGCCATATTGGTATATTACACTCCGGGTTTCGAAGAACTTGGGGTATGGCCGGGTTGGTTTGAAAATGAAACCAACCAGACCCTCGGAGCGGAAACACTTATAACATGAGCTCCGGACATCTGATTGACATGTCGTCGACTTTGTTGGTTTCCTCTTAGTGAGACGGACCATTTGGCTTACTCCACTCAAGGTTTGGATGCAGTTGGAGTGCAGTCGGGTTGGTTTTGACTTAAAAACAAACTGGTCCCCCGAAACGAAAAAGCCTATAACTTTTAGACCGGGCGTCCGATAGACGTGATATCTGTCACATTAATTTCTTTTTGATGTTACGGAACTTTTGGATACATCAACTTTGGACTTTGTTTCAGTTGATGTATCAGCCCTCAACTCATGGAGAGGACCCTCCCGAAACGAGCTTGATGTGTGCGGGAACCCTAGAGATGGCTGCGACTACGACGACGATGACGACTATACAGAAATCCTCTGTGGGTTCAACAGCGATGACTAATGCACTCGGCCATCCTGTATGGATCAGTGCTTACCGATCCTATGTGGGTAAGTGCTCAGTTGTCATGTGTGGTCCAACGCATACTGATCCTGTGTGGGTCCGATCCTTTGTGGGTCATTGTATGGGTTAGTACTTATCGATCCTATGTGGGTCATTGCAGGGTTACTACCTATCGATCCTGTGTGGGTCCAACAGCTTAGATGAATCAGTGGCTACATCTGATCATCTCTATCTTCTTACGAGGAAGTATTCATGTGTGAGCTGAGTCTTGACTTCAATCATTATCTTCTCTATGATTGACTTGCATTCCTATGTGGATTGAGTTGTATTATCCTGGGTTGTTTGAGTTTTACTCCTATGTGGACGTGATCGAACTTGGCATGGATGCTGGAGCCGAACGAGAACTGATGACTTAGGTATATGTATGGGAGTATACCTATGTAGTGTTGGATGTTACTTCATGATTGTATCTTTCCTTTGTGGATTATCCTTTGTGGATTTTCAGAGACCTTCGGGGTCTCGGGGTCCCTACTGAGTAGCGTATACTCACCCCTGGAAGGGCTATGCCCGCACTACGTTGTGTTGGTTGCAGACGATGGACATCGTTGATCGTGGTTAAGGATTGTGGAGACAGTCAGTACCTAGAGGTGGACCACTGAACGGAACGTACTCGGAGCGGAAGGCTGGACCCGAGGAGCAGAGGAGGCTATCTGTACCCACCCTTCTGGTGGTAGTTCTAGTGGACGGCTCGACGTTGCGGGTTTACTTTCAGTTGTTGTACTTCCTTTTCCAGTTGTACATTACTTTCAGTTTGGGTTTGTATTCTGGCCCACATACTTTTCCCCACTTACTATTGTACCCAGTTTTACTTAGTGTATACTTCTGCTTTCTTACTCTCTGTGTTAGTTTACTTTATAAAGGCAATGCCTTCCCTTTCAATCGGGAATTATGCCTTGGTGCTAGTCGCCAGCCCCTGGCATATGGAAGGCGGGCTTGGGGTAGTCACGGCATGGGCCCCGAGGACGGGTCTTGACACATTCCACTATGGTTATGTGCTACATTGAATGTGTTTTAATCCATTTGATATTATCTCTTTTTGTAATCAGAAAAGGGGGAGAAATTTGTGTAAACAAAACATTCTCAATTGATCATGTATATATTTTCTTTTAATATAAATAGTAATGTGAGATAGAAATAAAATTTTAAAAATTTAATTGTCAAAGAAAGATGTATTTAATTTAATAATATTGTTATATTAGTGTTTAGAATTCCTACATTTACAATAAATTGTTTTTCAGTTTTATTTCCATCAAAATGGGAGATTTTTTGGCATATATTATCTCAATAATAGTCCCCCAATCATATTTATTTTGATTCGCACAAATATCATTGTCTTTTTTATTAATAATATTACATTATGTGAGTTTCAAAAATTCAAAATTCTTTGAAACTATTATTCTATAATTTTATTCATTTTTTTAATCTGCAAGAAATAATATTCCAGAATTCAGAAACAATAAAAGTGTTTTCTGGAAGCATTGTGTGTTCCCTACATTGATAATCCTAATGTAAGGAATGTATCATATTTTCAAAGAAGCGTGTATGTATTTTTTACCCAACATTGATGGAAATTATGGAATATCACACCATCATTGAAAAAATAACTTATGGATTGGAAACCCCACATTCATTAAATGAACATTTTGATTATCAAACCTAAATTTGAATAAACATATGCAATATCAACCAAACATTGATGTCTGGAATCACTTTTCACACCCTATTTTTTATGAATAAACATACGGTTAATCAAACTTATTCTGAAAGGATGGGAATATAGATTATCATCCCAATGTTTCTTTTTAACCTTCTATTCTACTCAAATGAATTTATGCATCTTGAACTAGATGTTGAATGAAAAATATGTTATGTAAAGGAACCCTACACTATTGATTTTATCCCTACATTGGTCTACTCAAATCTGGATATTTTTAATCCCAAATTTTATCTAATATTTCTACAATAGTCTTGGTGTTGTTAAATATTGATTGAAATCTATATTATGTATTATTCAAAGGATTCTTATGATCGATTCAAATAATCATATTCATCGAATTAAATCACTCCAATTATTAAGGGAAGTTTGACTCCCCTGGTCGATTCAAATTTTAATATCTTTGATCTGTAAGTTGACATACATGGATCTAGAATACTAAAAAAAAGTTCTCTAATTTATATATAATCTATCACAGTTTCTCTTGAAATAATATATATGATTGTATACTTGTTAATATATTCTAAGTGTAGTACTTTTTCAAAGAACGATCAACTTTTTTTGTTTATGAAAGTGGTTACACTTTGAAGATTTTCATTTTTTCAATCCTTTAACTGCTATGAAACAACCTCTTGTTTGTTGCTCCTTTTACGAAAGATCACTTTCAACTAGGATCTTTTTTGAGTTATTATTTCTTTATGATATTCATTTCTGAAGAATAAGTTCTATATTATGCCAGTTTCTAGTATAGTTTTGATATACAACCTAAACCATCAACAAATCCAAATCTTTTGATTTATTAGAGTCTAAACTACTCGTAATCATTTGTGGGGAAGTGTTAGCTTATTTTTATATGTTGTGGATATATAGTTCCTTGTAAAAGAACCAGAATGATTTTTTTTCTTTTTCTAATAGGTTTCAACAACGAACACTCTGTTGTGGATTTGAAGGTCTTGGGATAAGAGGGTCGTTCTAGTGAAATTCACCAAACACCGAGAGATAACATTGGTGGAGTATAATAGGGGATCATTGATCCTTGAACCACTATAATATTACTATGTTAATTCTTTCTATTTATCCTCTTCTCATTTTACATATAGAATGAAATTATGCATATCTGCATAAATCATAAAGAGATTGAAAATCCAGAATCATTGAAAATTATCAAAAAGAAACAGTTCACTACCCTCTTATGTTATCTTTACAATATTCCAATAAATCAAATTCAAGGTGAATATTTTAAGTCTTTTTAGTCTTAATTTCATTACTAATTTCACTATGATTTAACTATGATCATTCAAAGTGTTTTAGAATACAACTTAGGTGACAATACATCCTTATTCATGCAACTTATTTTCTTCTTCTTTTCTATTACAATCTATCCTCAATTAAATTAATTGTTTCACTAGTTAGTGGATTGAATAATGAATAAATACAAAAAAGATAATTCATCATCTTATTATAAAAAATGGAAAAAATAATCACCAATATCAAATTCTAAGGATTTCACCCACTAATTAATATAATATTTTAGATAATATTTTTTACATTTTATCCACTCTTAAACCAACCGACCATTATTTTTCATACTTTTTACTAATTTCATCACTGTGGTAGTTATCTCACCATCCTCAATCTAGTATAAATGTGATATACAGCGTTTTCAACACAATGGGTCAAACGGTTTCATCGAAAGGATGATTGATATATGTTGTTATAGTAAAACTAAACTAAATGAATTTTCTTTAACCTGTATACCTTACCATTATGGAAACATAAATTCAACATGTCCTTTAATGTTAGGATCATATCCTCCACTTACCCATATATTTGAGGATGGAATGTTGTTCTATAGAATAACTATTTTTAAAATTACATTAAATCCTATGGAATATACATAATGTAAATAAGGATCATGACCTGAGATGATCATACTTTGAAATAAATTGAATCTCATTAATTAAAATAAATAAATCCATTTCAAAATTAACAATATTCTCAACAATTTTATCTCTATAAATGGGTTTAGATAGAAAAATTATCCACATAAATATTTATTTATTCATGTGCATTAAAACATAATGAAATACTATACATACCAAGTGTATGTATTTAAGAAGTTCCTTTAGGATGTGATATTCATCTAGAGAAGTTTGAGTAGATAATGTCTGAGTGGGTGTGATTTTTGTGTTATATTTTACTACCATTACATAAAAAATATTCCAATTTAAATGTTCTTATAGTGTAATATTCGCGAAGGAAATCATGGTAATGTGTATGTGTATATAGATAAATATACTAAAATTTCATGGAATATTTTTCAAATACATTGAGGTGGTTTGAGAGAATTGTACTGAGTTTAGAAATATTGTAAACGTAATTAAGCAGATTCATAGAGGAAACACTAAATTTATATATTATGAATGAATTGAACATGGAAACTATTGGTAGTTATCTTGGAACTAACACTACTCATGTAAAGGTCACTCAATTTTATCATATTAGTAATAATGATATACAGCTTCTCTGTAAACCTTACATAATTTTTTATCTACCTGGGTAAAGGTAACCAAGGATTTCATAACCCTATTAATTGTATAATAGCTATGTAATGGTATTATGTGTTTTTTGTTGGGGTATTGTTGGTGATTCATATAGGTCAAATATAGATACATAAAGGTCATATAGATCTTTTACTACTCACATAATGTTATCTCTAATTTCTACATAATGATAATCTGGAAAAATCATTTAGCACATAACATTTATCTACAATTTACACAAGACAAATAAAGGTAACCCGTATATAATTAGAGCTATCTAATGGAAATAATTCATTATGTAAATTTTATTGAAATCCTATTCCATCTTTGTAATGTAAATAATGATAAATTTGGGAGAATATAAAGTGATATGGTTAATGAATTTCTCATAGATGATCAAATGACTACATGCCTCATTGTTGATCATGTGATCTCACACCTCCTTGTTGATCAGGTTACCGAATTCCATAAAGTTTACCCCTTTAACATTTGACTCATGTTTAATATGATATTCATTATCATATAACTATTACATGATATTTTAGATTTTGAAGAGATATTATATCAGATATTTAAATGTGTGATGTTCTTTCATGAAAATTATCATCATGATTCCAGATGATTTATAAACATGAAAGATGATGTAATTAGAGATTAATTATATATAAAAAATTAAGGAATCATTGTTAATTTAATCTATTAATTCACGGTCTCATTCTTACATGATGATTTTAATGTTGAATTAATTTTTTTGGTTGAAGATGAAATTAGTAAATTCTAAATGGTGAGATTTCATATAGCGAGTTTAGAAGCCTCAATGATAAGAAAATGATTTAATGTATATTTATATAAATTTTAAAGTAATTTATTTTATAATGCAGAGATAATAGGATAAATGTTAAGATTAAATTGCAGTTTCAAAATGAATTTATTCTTTGGTTATGAAGTGTATTGTGTGAGTAGTTATTGAAATATCATATCCAAGTCTTCAGGAGGTTTTAAATTTTATTTATTATTATAATATTATAACAGTTTTAATAATTTTATAGATTATAGAAAGGAAGTAATTTTATTCAAATGTTTTATTTGCAATAATATCATCAATTGAGTAAGGAAATAATTTGGGGTTCAACCTATGATGTAACGAGTTAGGCATGTTGCATATTATGTTCACATTTGGTGAAGAAATAAGGGAGAAGAATTTACATACATTATTCCTTTGTGGTTTGTATTATCAATGGTGATTTATTCATCATGTGAATTCATTACATATACTGTTGTGCATGAGATTTTAATTTATGAAAATTCCATCATTCATGAAAACTAAAAAAATTTCTACTGGAGGAGGAATAATATATTTTCCCCAATACATTATATGTTATTTTATTATTTTAGGATTTAATAACTATTTTGGATCCCAATAAACATTTACTATAATTGTTAATTGAGTAATAACTATTTTCACTCCACATTGTGGTTGAAAATGATTTATTAGTGGATAGGGTGGTCACAGGTTTACTAGATCCATCCATGTATGCTTTACTCACATTGATTACTGAACATTGTAATCAACTTGTTCTTTATTTAATTATGATTTTTGAATAGTTAAATAGTAAATAATTTCACTCTAACTTGTGCTTAATTTTATTTAAAGGGAAAAAATTGATATATCACTGATTCCACACAACCCCCCCTCTTCTATGGATTCAACTGATCCTGTGATTATATAATTATTATCAAATCTATGATAACATCACATTTTATTTTTTGTTTAGTGATTTGGATTTTAATGCCTCTCTTGAATTGTGTATTTTATTTATATATATTAAAATCATAGTATAATTTAAATTCATTAAATATAAATGAGATAAACATGTTTTATAAATAGTTTTTTCATATTTACAAGAAAATTATATTTCCCTATATGTTTTATATCATAAACTGTTCCTAGGAGGTAACAACTGGGGGATTTTTTCACATGATGAAGGTGCTCCGATGAAAACAACATATAAGTTGAATTTGGAAATGAAATTCATCATAGTAATTATATTTTATATTTTCCTTCTTAAATTTAATACCTAAAATTTAATGGACTCGAAATAGAAAAAATATCTGGAATAAGCATCTAAATATCTATGATTAAAAGACTAAAGTGATGTAGTATAAATTGTAGTTTTTTAGAATAAATTATTCAAATATTCAGATTCATGATTATGAGACTACTTATATCCTCGTAACAATTTTTAATGATGTTGTGAGTATATTAAGAGCCCATGGTGGGAATATGTAAGATTCTAGTATTGTTGAAAGATTATATGTATCTTACTAGATAAATTTGATATCAAATTTTTTTAAAAAAATATCCATATGATATTCATATTATTTATTTTTAATGTATTTTAATTTATTATGGAATTTTTAAATATTATTCTTTTATGAAAAGGGTAAAGGTTGTAAAATAAATTACATTTAAAGACTCAAAATCTAAGAAATATAAAAAAGGATATTTTTGAGGATGGTGATTTTGTCTCTTAAAATTTAAATTAGATTTGAATACTGTTTGTAATAAAAAATTTTATCACATCTCAATAAACATGATAATAGTAAATGGAATGTTTTAAGGGAAGCTTCAAATTTAATGTCTCAATATTGGGGTTGTTTGATATTTTTTAGGAAACTATCCAAAACTGAAACAAGATGAAGCTAGTGATGAAGAAGATAAAAGATATAAAATAACCTAAATGAAGAATAAATCCTAGTAAAAATTATATTTAGTAATTAATTATAAGAATATATCAATGAAAAATAGTAATATCTTATCAAAAGGTGTGTATTGTGAAAGCAGTAGTGAGTAGGAATAGGTTGATAAAAAATAATAATTTTGGTGAATAACTTCCCATTTCAAAATTAAATGATAATAATTTCACTAGTGATGAATTTATAATTCTATAATTCATAAGGAGGAAACTAAAATAAAGTTTATGATGAATATATAATTAATATAATCCATTGATAAATTTACATATCGTAAAAGAAAAAATAGAAAATTGAAGAAACATGATCTATATTCTAACAGTATTGAATCTGTCTACGAAGATGAAAATACAAATTATTGGATAATATTATTAAACTAAACAAATTTTCTTAATATAGATAATAAATTTAATATTAGTAAGGAAGAAATTTTTAAATATTTTCACAAGGAAAATGATCTAATTCAAATAAAATTGGTCAATATTTAATAATAACTAAATCTTTAGAAACACATATTTCAAAAATGCTATTAATGAAATTTATTAATGATCATAGAATAATTTAATATGATAATATCAATAAATATCCCCATACTATTATTATTTTTTTGTTAAAAATTTTAGTATAGACTCTAAGAAGAATCAATATGTGAAATGTTACATGTTTGTGGAAAAATAAAATAAAACTATAAACAAACTATAAATTAAGGTTCTAATGTAATTAAAAAATATCTACGTCTGGTTAATATAAAAAGGAATAGATTAATTCTATTTTGAGGAACAATATGTTAGGTGTTTATCGATTTTTCTTTTTTGAAAAAGGGATCCAAAAAAAGTATCCAATAGAGGTATGAAAGAAAGATTAAAATTTCTAGATAGAATTATGTTATTAAAGGAAATATGATTTTTACAGATTCCGTTCAAACTATTTTTTATTTGGGAAGATGATTATTATTTTTTTGTTCAAATACCAATATCATTGTGGTTCTATAAATCTTGATAATTATAACTTAATGTATATTTATCCCACTTAAAGGAGACATAATTAGAAACAATATAAAAAATCATGATGGGCGATTGAAAATAGATTTCAATTATAGGAAGAATTTTAAAAAATAAGGGATCATAACATTGTCCATTATAATTGATTCCATTCTCTTTTACCACCCCAATAAGTAAATAATTCTTAGAAGAAATCAAATATTTGTTAAAAATATCTTTTTGATTATATTTACATAAAATTTTAAGGAAGTGTGTTCATGGATATTGGAAGAGTGTCCATGGATATCAGAGACTTAACTCTTTTTAATGAGGTTGAAAACCATAATGATGTTTTTATGTCCATTTTAATTAAATAATATTTCAAGATAATAGGGTATTATCTATATTAATTGGGGGAAAATTAAAATCCAAAAACTTTCATGTATGTTAATATGTTGAAAAATATTTATTATAGTGTATATCATCTTGGAGATAAAATAAATGAGGTCATTTATAGAAAATATAGTTGTTTGTTAGATATATTCAACATATAAAGTTTGTAATAACAATACATGAAAAAAGGGTAAATTATTTTAGTTCTGAGATGCACAGGATACATGAAATTTGTGCATGAAAAAATAAAATAAACATTGTCATATAAGGCTTAGATATCTATTCCCCAAAAATATGAGAAAATATAAACAAATACAATGTTTATGTGATTTTTTTAAGATTAAGTGAGATATTTATAAAATTATATCTTAATTTCATAAGGGAATCATTACTAATTCATCCAAAAAAATGTTTGAGATTCACATAAGCCATTTATTGGAGCTAATTCAATCAAATATTTTTAGGACCTCTAGAAATTATCCAAAATAGATATTTTTATTTCATTCCCTTTATTAATGTCTTTAATAACACTACATGTGTTACGATTTTGAAACAAAAAATCATATTTAACAAATATACTCATGATTTGCATTAGATGTGTGGAAAAGAGTGTTGTTACTCTTGAAAGAAATTTTAAAAATATTATTGTGTGGAAGGAATAATTAAAAATATTATTCTTATATTTAAAATCATGTCATACATCATGAACATATCTCACCATTCAACCCACAAAAAAAATATTTTGTGTAGATATATGAATATAATCTTGGATGATATTTATGAAATAATTTTGATATAGAATTATACCTCCCAATAATTTTAGAGGCAAGAAATTGGATAATGGGTTTTATATTAAAAAGTATTCCATTTATATAACCAATTATGATAAGACTAAATTTGATTTTTACTACAGAAACACTAGTATTTTCAAATATCCTATTCTTTTTGGTATTATTTTTGTTATCTAAATAAATGGGTAAAATCATATAAACTTTCATACAAGGGGACTTGTTAGACTTTTTCTAGGATATCCCCCAAATTGAACATGAAATTTATTTTATGAAAAAAAAGCTCAAAGAATTATTGACACCGATGATGTTATTATTCCTGAATATAAATATAAATTAGTTACATATCAGGAAATATAATTTGATGTCTATGTTGTTAAATATCCTTAATAAAAACCCAAAATAAATTAAAACATTGATTATGTATAGGTAGGAGAAGATAGTTCATCAATTTCAAGTGATGGAGAATTGTATTATTCATCTCATCCAAAGCTGATAATTCAAGTAAATATCTGAAATATCATTGGAAATAAAAAATACCATGTGAAAACTATGATTCCTTTAAGGGTTGAATCATATACTTACGTTTGAGTCCAATTTAAGGAAAAATATGTTGAATAATAATTGGAGAAACAAGTGTGTCTGGATGTAAGGAATGGAAAATTAAACAGAAGAGAAAATAATTTTACTTGGGAATTAGTTCCCAAACTCACTAAAAATAATATAATTAAAAAAATGAGGGTTTTATGAAATAATTTAAATCAAAATATAGAAGTAATGAGAAATATAAGAAAAAGATTATTATGAAAAGTTAATTCATTTGTGGAAGGAGGTAACACTGATGAGGTATTTCCACTAGTTATAAGGCTTGAAAACATTAGAATTTTTATTCCTATTATTGAAAAAAGTTAATAAAAGATATTCTAAATCAATTCAATTTTTTACATTCCAAAATGGTGTGTTAGTATAGGTTAATTACATTATGTTACCATCTGGGTTCATACTTGGATAATATTTGAATAATGTTTTCATGTTACATGGGGATTTATATGGGATGAAATATTCCCCAAGGGCAATGTAATATAAGATAAAAAATTTCAATGATGATTAATTTCAAAAAGGGGATAATGGAAAATAATCTCGACATAAAATATTTCAAAGAGGTGTCACTTCTGGTAATTTTTCTTTGTAAATGAAAAATAATTTCTATAAATTTTGAATAAATAAGTTCAAAATTTGACAAAGAGATAAAGACCTAATTTTAAATGTCCATTCTAAGAGAAATAAGAAACTTTATTATCATAAATATACCTCAAGACAAATATCCCAATTTTATTTCTCAATATAATTATGATATGGAACCTTTGATAGGATTTATAATTGATTATTTAAATTTTATTTCCGCAACCATTTAATTGGGAAAAAATATATCTCATAATGAACTGGTAAAATAATTTTATCAAAGGGATTTATGAAAATTTGATGGAATTCATATATACCTTATATATTCAAGGAAAATTTTAATATATATATTTTTGACTCTTTCTTCTAGATATCAATATGGACCTAAATAGACCCAATTTATTTCATGAAAAAGTATTATTATGATTGAAAATATTATAATAGATTTTGGGTTATAATATGATAGTAAAGACGTGTTTGGTCATTTTGGTTATGAAGATACATATTGGGAAGGATGTTTTGATGATAGAATATTGACATCTAGTAGAGTTTTCTCCTTGGTTGTAGGTGTGATTTTTTCAACCAAATAATAATGATTATTTTAATTTAATCACATTTAATGTAGAATATGTGGCTACAGTTCATGCTATAACTCAGTTAATGTGTAAGACGATACATTTGGAATATTTTACTATTGAATATAATATTCAAATTATTGTTGGATGTGATAATAAAAGTGCTAAAAAAATTTAAATAAAAATTCCATACATTTAAAAAGAAAAAATGGTATTAAATTTAACATTATAAAGGATCATGTGGAGAGAAATGAATTTATTTTGGAGTAAGTCACTACAGTGGAGGAAAATTTTGATGTGTTCACCAAGCAATTGACTAAGGAATAATTTCAAAATCTAATAATGATGTAATGTTTTTAGATATACACATATTAGTGATAATTTAAGGGGTTTTTTACACTAACTTCTCTTGTATTTGGATATTATTATTATTGGGGGATAAAAACAAATGAAATAATAAATATTTTTTTATATTCTTCTCTCTGAGTTTTGTGTTCGGGGGGAATGTTTTAGGTGTATAAATTGATATTTTTTATCTTAAAGGGGAACATATTTACAGATATTTAAAAATACGTAAGTTATGACTACAGTATTTATTACATGTGTGAATAGTTTTAATATTTTGTTGATTTGAACATAGGATTTTGGTCATAAAATATTATAGTGGAAGTATAAAATGGTTAATATGTGAAGAGAGGCACTAGTTGGAGGATGAAGATGTATAAATGAAAATCTCTATTTAAAAATTCTTAACATGGTTATATTAGTCAATTTTCTAATTTAAAACACCAAGATCACTCATCTTGGTATAGAATTATTTAATGATGATTCATTTCTAGTAGTGATTAGTTTGAATGAGATTTGGGATCCATGGTTACCAAAAAATTCTAAAGGGGGAGATTGTTAAGGCCAATTCATTAGATTGAACAACATCCTATGTGTTGTGATATTCATCTATAGATATTTTAATATAGTTATTTGATGTGGATTTTAATCTTATTTAGCCTTTTATTTTCAAAAAGGTAAATCATATTCATTTTTAAATTTTATAATTTTGGATTTTCTCTTTATGGAAATCAGGGGAATCCTTTTGTGGATATATATTCACGAGAAAAAATATCATGGAATATTTTTTGTTGTTTAAGATAGTTTTAAAGTATTATACTGATTTTTGGACCAGTGTAAAGGTAATTAAGCAATTATATATTGGTAACTCTAAATTTTCATATGCTACGAGAAGGTAACCAAGTAATTGAAAGATGGTAATCTAGAGATAACACTACATTCATAAAGATTATTTATTTTCTATATATAGGAAAAATTTATATCCTTATCCTATGTAATGTTTACCAAAATATTTCTCTTCCTATGTTGAAGTAACAAGAGGATTTCATGACCTAATTAAGGATATAAAAGCATTAAAATGTAGTTTTTAACTATATTTGAATATTATTGGAACTTTGTAATAGTAATATACAGATATGTAAATTTCATATAAAAGATCCATTTCCCAAGTAAATGTAACATTTATTCACATGAAATGGTAATATTAAAACATCATTTAGTATTTAATGGTCATATTTAATTTATAAAGCATTTGTAATGGTTAACCATATATTATTGGAGCATTCTAAAGGTAATATTCAGTTTTATAAAGGTTATTTAAATCTTCTACCCTATGTGTAGATGAATGAAGTTGACATCTGGGAAAAAAAGAAGATTTGTGCTTTATCAAAAGATTATAGGAAATGATGTGGCCACACACCACATAGTTTATGAATTGACTATAAGGCTCGTGGTTTATCATGTGATTGCACACCTCATGGTCAATCCAGGGACTACATGACTCTTGATCAATTGGATCCTCATAATAACAATGTTGTACTTGATTATTTTAGATTCTAATGTGATATTAAATTTGAAATTCTCAACAATTTTAGATTCTAATGTGATATTAAATTTGAAATTCTCAACTATAATAATTTATAATTTGATAATCACATCCACTATAAATAAATGGTCTTATTCTTATGCGTTGACATTAATGTAGAAGAGATTTAATGGGATCAGTATTGGGGATACTCTTATAAAGATTTTTTCAATATCATTATAGCATCCATGACATAAATTACATGAAGGAATATATATTTATAGGAATTTTAAATTCATGTGTATTATCTAGTTGAGAGAGGTGGAAGAATGTTATGATTTAATTTATATTCTGAAATATGGTTATTAATTAAGGATTAGAAGGTAAGACGATTTTTTTTTAAATATCATATACCAGACTATAAAAAATTTAAATTTGAACTATTATAACATCATTTTTATTGTTAGATTAATGATATGGTGGAAATAAAAGAAATATTATTATTCACACAGTTTACTATGAATAATATTATCCGTCAATGAATGAAGTAATTGTTGGTATCTTCTTGGAAAAAACCAATAAGGTTAGTTGTTCATGAAGTTCATATCATGGAGAGAGTGATAAGTGGGGGTATTATTCTTTTATTATTCATTAAAGGTTATTATTCACAATAGTGATGTATTTTTTTTATGAAGTTGTTTAATGTTGTGTTGTGTATGTTATTTCAATGGAAGAATCTCTCATCACAGCAGACCACGTGATAATTTTCAACAAGAGGTAAATGTATTGGTTTTTAACATGACATTTGATAGCATTTTATTAGTGTGTGATAAACTAACTCTATGGTATTCACACAAATATTTGGGAGACTTCTCTAATTTTTTTAAGTATATTCCATACTCACATTAGTTTATAATGTTTTACTTTTGGAATGTGTGATCATGGGTTTTATGAAATCATGTTAATGACTAGTTACTCACAATGAGTAGTGAACCCCATAAATCACAAACTTTGTTTTTGTGTGTTCTTATATATGATTAGATATAAAATTCTTTAGCAGTAATAAGTGTATGGTTTTTCAGACATTAAAATATAAAATTGACATATCATTTATTCACCCCACCAACCACTCAGTGATACAAAAATATTATGTCTCTAAAAACCATATTAATAAATCCATAGATAAGTCCAACCATTTCTAATAGATAACATTATGAGGATCTTAACAACCTATTTTATTTTAGTACTAAGATTTTTAATACAATTAAATAATGTATCATGATATGGATTTTGGCATTGCACACATTATGCCCGTACAACATTATTTTTCCTTCAAAGCATAATACATCTTTTAAATACATGGATATACTAAAATTGATTCATTATTGGGATTTCATAGATCATTGTCTCACACAAATCATAGATCAAACAATATTCATTGAAATAGCACATAATCTTCATTTACCTTTTTTGCTCACCATGATAATCTTCATTAACAAGTTAGTATTTTTATAGATCTACATCAAGATTTCCCATCATCAATTCCTTAAACTATAGAAAAAAAATAATTAAATATAATTTTATATAGGAAAAACAAACTGCAAACCATATTTGTGTTTATATAAAAGGATTTAAACAACTCCATCATTATATATTCACCACCAATCTCATGAGAAAAATCATCATAAGTCTTTATACTCAATACATCCACCACCATATTACCATTATGTAATGTATATGAAATATAAAAATTGTAGTCCTAGAATAACTCTATCCATACATGATATTAAAAACTTATATTCATGTGAGAAATGATATATTAAAGGATCATTTAATCCATAAAGACCATAAATCTATCTATAGGTAGATAATTTCTCCAAAACATTAAACCATATAACACTACCCCAAATTATGAGTTTCATAGTTATACTCATGCATGTATAACTTCCCGGAACCATTGGATATCCCTTCCAAATATTGCATCAACATATAGACCAAACAAATATGATAAATATAATAAAAACCCTATAACATAAATCATTCATTTGGTATGTAAATTACTAAAGCACTAATATTCTTATCATTTAAATACTTGTACACAAGCTGTCATTCATTCATCTTGAGGAATTATTTATCCATCTTGGTCAGGGAAATAAAATGTTATTCATTATGAAAAATTCAATCACAAACCACCTGAATATCCTTACAAACTAAGAAAAATTCATTCCTCTAAAATTTTATTGGATACATACTATGATATGATTATATTGATCATAGATGGATAATTTGGTTCACCATGTTGAGATATGAAATATACATGTAAGTAAACATCATGTTTCCATAAATTTTATTTAGATAAATTATTGTATTACTGGTGTATTTGAATTAGATCAAAAATAGTAGTCAAAATCTTGGTATCCCCCCCATTGTTCACTAATAAAGAATCGTTTCATCAATAAAAATCACCCACAACTATTCTGAAAACATAGTAAACACAAATATAATTTTCTTCATAAACACTATCGAAGAATGTGAGAATCCAAATTTAATTAAATTGAATTAGAAATTAACATAGTGACAAAGAATCTATCTTATTGAATACATAACTCCTTCACTTTCATCTTACGGTGAATCAAAATTTATTCCCATTATTTTTATTTATACCAGAGATTTTATTAAAAAAATAGTTTTCAATATGTTTTTTTAAGGTTTAATAGGATAATATAGAGGTTTCATATTGGAATCAATTATTTTTATGTAATGATTTATGATATTCTCTAATCTCTTTAGTAGGATTTTTGAAGTTTAATTGATTTTCTTTCATGGAATTTTTATAATTAGTTAACAATTTATTGGGGACCATAAAATACATATTCTAGGAATGTAAATTTGATATTGTAATAATATGTAACTGGTATATAAAATCAAGAACTACTTTGACATCCCCAATATTCCTTGAAAACTCTACATTAATTTTATTAATATCATTGAAATTAAAAAAAAAATTCTGATGGGTTTCTTGTGTGTGTTTAAGATAAGTATATCATGATTAATCTATGTTAGAAATCCCCTATAATGAACTTTGATTTTTTGTCACTTGTAATTTAACTTATAGCACACTGATAACCGGGTTATAAAACCCCTATATTCTAAACTCCACTAAGCCATATAGACATAGAGTTGTCTTTCTAAAGGATATTTATTAATATGAATATGTGATTCCATCCTTCTCTCATATGATACATGGCTGAAATTCAGATATAAAAAGGGGGAGAGGAAGTTGCAGAACTATTAATGTGATGTAGATGGGGTGAGAGACATCCCTCGTATTCATTTTGTATTTATTATCAGTAAGAGAGAGATGAATTTATTTATTCCTAGATCATAATGAAGGTTTATTTGTAACAACCCATTTGAATAGGGGTTGTGAAAATTGTAAATTCATTTAATACTTATTTAGTGTTGGGTGTGTTTTGAGAACCAGAATTATGATCAAGACTCTAAGTGGATGGAAATCCAAACTATATGTTTTTCAAAGTTTTTTGATCCCATGTAGATATTTTAGGTGACTAGGAGTACGTTTGGGAAGTTATGGATAGATGGTATTATAGAAAATAGTAGTTATTGTCATTTCATGGAATGAATGGTGTTTCATGTCATGAATGCATCACATGGGCTGTGTTCTAGGCATTAAATCGTGGTTGGAAAGAAATGAGAACCTCTGCATAATGATTTCATATCATAAAACTCATTTTCAAGTTGTAAAAGGTTTTTCGGTGTGTATTTTTTAGTATTGGATGTTTTCTATTTTTTTGATCATGGTGTTTTTGTTTTTGGGAGGGTTTAGAAGCTAGAAAATGCTATTTTATGTTATTATCCCCCTCACTCACCTCTCCTTCAAACTCACTTGATGTGGGTAGGTTTTGGTGTTGTTTGTTTGGAATATAATTGGTAGGGTTTTCACTTCTTCTTTCTCTCTAGATTTCCTTCATCATAACAGATCTTTGGATCTAATTTTTGGGGTTTCGGTGTCGATTTCACTAGATCATGATGGAATTGGTTTTTTAGAGTATTTTTCTAATATGGAATAGTGGTTTTCTTGATATGAAAATTTTACATCATCCCGCTTTTTAATTTGAAGTACTTCACTATTTATATTTATTTAAGGATTTGGATCAAATTAATATAATTTGGGAATACATTCAGTTCTAAGTGTTATGTATTTTTTCAAAGATGGTGTGGATTGTGTGTTGTGGACCTATTATTACTTCTATTTTAGTGTTTAATTGTGAAAATATCACAACATGATATTTGAGGATTAATTCCTAATTAAATAAATTTATAATTAAAACATTTATTTCTTAAATAAATTTAATAATTATTTATAAATAGCCTATAATTAATTAATGGAATTTTTAGAATTATTTGAGTCCTCATGGTGATTGGAAGTGGCCAGAAGGAACTGGACTGTCCTATTTAGAGATATCATGTGGTGAATTTAAATATAATGACTCATAAATATGGTTGTTAATCAGTCATACATTCCTTTTGGTATTATTCTTCGTTTTTATGGAAAACGATATGTAGTATCCCAAAGGATGTTGATTTCCCATTGATAGATAATTTTTTTATTAAAATTAAATACTTTGAATAACCAAATCACAAGGAAGTTGATGGATCCTTTGAAACATGCTTACTTTCCATAGCTATCGGTGGTCTAGGAATTGATAATATATGTATTACCTCTGACACATGGACCCTGAGTGGTGTAATGTAAATGAGCATAGTGATTATAGCGGCCCTAGTTATAGGTTTCGTTAGTATGAACTTGGTAATGGTCAATGATGATTTGAGATGGATGGAAAAGGATGTAAACAAGAGAACCCTGAGATTTCTTAGAGCCTTTGATCTAGTTGAGATGAGTGTGGGGTGATTTTTCCTCCTCCATTGTCTTTTTAATTACCTGTGTGGACAAACCCCAAGGAGTGTTATGAAAGGTTTGGTGTGAGGACCAACCTACAAATGCCTTGGGATGTGGGATATGATCAAATATTGTTTCTTAAGAGTGGATCCACTATGGATTTCAATAGGATACTAGTGAGGATAACAAATTATTATAATTATGATTAAAGGAATGATTCTCTATGATAGATGGGTCTTGTCCCATGGGATGAGTTTTGATCAAAGTAACCCTATATGGTTCCCTTGTTATGATTTGACCTAGGGGCCCATGTTGGTAACCCAATGATATAGATGACCCTTGAGATGGTGCATATGGGAAATGGGCAGTGATGATTGTGGGTGTCACCTTCAAACCCAAATCAATGATGGCACATTAGATAGTTTCACCAATACATAATTCCAACCAAGATATATCGATATTCTATATAGGATTTATATATATTGATCCTATGATCAATCTATTGATCCTGATATGATTAGAAAATCTTGGACCTACTCTTAGTATTTTTCTGTGATAATGATTTTGTATTCCTTGGAAATATTCCTTTGATATTAATGTGATACTAATTGACTAGGTTCCTAGAAGTTAAATCATCTATGTTTTTAGATGAAATTGGATTTATCATGAAATTTTCTTAGGAATTTGATGATACATTGTTTATACTTCTTTATTTATGGTTTTATGGATTTAGATGTAATATGGTTTGGAATACCATGGACTGTGTCCTTAGATATTAATGAGACATGGTTTTTAATTCCTTGGATGAGTTCTTTGTCTTGGAATGTGATTATGTTCGGAATACATAAGACATGATCCATGGATTCAAATGAGACGCTATATGAAACACATTGGACACCATCCATGGATTCAAATGTGATATAGTTTGTAATTCCATAGACATGGTCCTTGGATTTTTATTATAAGCTATTTAAATTCCTTGTAAATTGTCCTTAGATTCATTATGTTATGATTTGGAAATAATTGGCCTTCCTCCTTGTATTAATATGTGATGCTATCTGGGATGTCATGTAATTTCTCCTAGTATTCGTCTATTGGGCCTGATACTTATGGATTCCTTAGTTATTGATCCTATGGATCTTCCATGTGTTATATTTTCATGGGAATGTTTTGGTTGTGTTCTAATAGATACATTTCCATTGTTATTAGATGTTTTATGTTAATCCTAGGTTTTTTGTGAGAACCCAATGATAGATAATGATTATTTATATATTATTTTGAATATTTTTATCTTTATTAGTCTCATCATGTCACATGTGCTTACAATATATTTAATCATTAAGTGTGGGACCTCATTTTCAGTTCCCTATTTAGTTGTAATCACACCCTTCTGAAAATAACGTAGAACATGGGAACCTAATCAACCTCTAACGATTATAGGTTCTGGTTGGGTTGGAGGCCGGAAGTATCATGATTGGCTGGGTTATATCAAAGGAAATTGGATATTGGGACAAGGTTATGATTAGGGAAGTAGTAGAGAAACTTCTACATTTTTTATTTATTTTATTAATTTTTTATATATGTGGTTGGATCGATGGGTGGCTAGTGATCCTTTTGAACTGTATGCTTCTATATTTAATTTTATATAGCATGTTGAATTTTATTTACTTTATACACATTAGTTTATGTTATAGACGATAAGTGGTTTTTTTCATCTATTTTTGTGAAAACTAATATGTTGTCATAGTCTACCCATGTTACTACCCAAAACACCCACTTCTAGTTTGTAGCTTATGGAATATTGGGAGGGGCACTTGAGGTGTTTGTGACTACTCCTATGGTATGTGGACCGCTTAGGGGCCACAACCTGGGGATGGACATTACAGATTTGTATCAAATATTTTAAGTGAATGATATAATATAGAGTAACATATTTTTAGTTTGAATAACTAATTAGCGAGATGATAGATGGGTAGTGTAGAAGTGTGCTAGAGTTTTTTATGGATGTCAGACTGCTGTGTCAAAAACACCTTTTTTGGTAAGAATTTAATGTTAACAGGGCCTAGTATAGTTATTCAGGGTTTATGTTATTTTGGTAGTATGATTCCACATATCATAATGCACTTGAGTTTTTTTATTAATGATATATGTTATCCTAGATCTTAGTAGGTTTCCAGGAGGCCTATGCTCACACAATATATATGGAATATTTTATTCACATGACACTCACATGCTAGTGTGTGATTGATAAAAATGAAGATAGAGGGAATTACTATTTTTTTAAAATAAAATATATTTCATTTTCCCATATAACAAGGTTGTGGAATTCTACTCATCTAAACCAGAATAAATTTCATTTTTATGATAATTCCATTGGAAAAATGGAAAAAATGATTCTATATGACAATTATGAGGTCCCACTATATAAAGAATGTACAGTGAGACTAGTAGTTTTTTATAGGAAATAAACACCTTACTAATAGTCCCATTCTGAGTAATTATGATATTGGTTCTACAAACAACCGGGTTTTAATATCTTGGAGCTTAACAATAACTTATTTGAAATTTTTCAACATAGATTCTTTGTGTCATTCAAGTTAACTAAACTGACTAAATATGGGATACTCGAAATGTGTTACGTTACAGTGATGTCATTATACAAATAAATATGAAAAAGTGATCCTCAATAGAGTGACACCTATATATGGAGTGAAAATTGAAATTAGTTCTTGTGAGTATGTGGAGTATTGAATGTGATATAGGATATGTATGAAAATAGAGAGTGGGTGGTTTGGCACATGTATTTTCAGGTGATTTGGGCAACAGAACATATAATTATTACCCATGATTTATGACTTAAAAGAGGTATGATTTGTCGTCTAGATGGAAGATCCTGGTTTTTTATGGGTATCCAGATATTTTTCAGAAAGGTATTATGTTTTAAAAGAGTTATATATAATAATCAATCGATATTGGGGTTATCCTAGACTTACGACTAGATTATAGTTGGAAATTAGACATAGATTCTTCTGGTTGATATTGATGTGTGATGTTTTTAACCTGATATATGATGTTGGCACATGTGATGCTTTAGGTTGTGCGATGTAAACCACCTATAGTCCTTGTTCTTTTATATTAGTTATTTCTTTCATGGGAATTATCAGTAGGATTATTATCCCATTAATTAAATGTGGGATATCAGGATTGGGATGAGAGAATGGATTGATTCTTGTAGTTTTGGGATAAAACCGGTAGATATACCGATTTTATGATTTAACATGGAATAGGCCCAATACCCAATTTTGAAGAGGGGCATTGAGAGTAATTCAATATTGATTTGATTCACATGTGTTAGAGAACCGTTAGATTATTAGGATAGTGATCCTAGGTTACTAATGTGAGACTCATGGTTTGTGAGTTAGGTTATTTTTCTGGGTTTTATGGGAGTGTACTCCTATTTGGTTTTTGTGGGTCCAGGTTATTACATGATACTTACATATGGTTCCCATTTAATTTATAAGTGTTGACTAGACTTATGTGGGATAATGATTAATGGTTAGAGGTACTTATTAAGGGTGGGATGACCTAGAATGTTGGATGTGTATGAGAGGATTATCATCTATGATCAAGACGATGTTGTGGATGGATTGGAATTGGGAGTATACTGTAAGGTGCATGAATTAGGAGGTGGGGCATGCATATAATTTTGGGACCAATAAAGGAATAAATGAAATTGAGATATAAGGAAATTCATATGGTGTGGAGTGTATCATTTTCCATTTGAATATGTGACCCTAAATACCCAAGAATGTCTAGTCAGATGTAAAAAACCTCTAACTATTTATTAAATGGAATGATAAATTACAGCATGAAATGAAATGGATGAGGGTGGATAGCTTTCCCAGATCCAACCATCAATCCTAACAAAAAAGATAAAACTACATATCTTAAATTCACACCCCTCACAACATCCATAGTAAGGTTATTCCTCCAAAATAGCTAATTCCCACTCTAAATGTGTTTCCTACAACATAAAAATCATGACTTACTTCTTTCATAGTTTCAATTTCTCTAAAGACAGTTGTCCTTACATGATTTATAATCAAGACATCCCCTTATCAGATCCAGGGAAACCCTCCTTCTTTAATCTAAGAGCACCTAGTATACATCATCTTCATTAGGTTAGAATATTCATTTAGTATGTCTTGTGGATGATGTTCCTAGTATTCTAGGAAAGGGATGTGGTTTACAATTTTCTAAAAATAATTTGTTTTAAGGATGGCCATGTATAACCATTATGTGCGGTAAGGGATGGATCGTGAGTTACAGAGATAACACCCCATGTTTTTATGATCATTAATTCATATTGAGACTATTCATTGGATGTCTGAGGATGATATTTTAGTATACTAATAGGAAAAAAATACATTATTGTGTTCCTTAAGGAATATAAAATTGGAGACTCTATTATTGTGTGTGGTGGGGTTTGTGCTTCTACATCAGGCTCAGGTTAGTTTTGATATGTTATGAGGGTGAGTCAATTTGATGACTTATTGGTGTTAATGAGAAATAACTAAGACAACCTTTCTTGAATGAGAATCCAATCATGGGTATTCAAAAATTGTTGAATTCAGACGTCTGTGTGGGTGGATTAGATGAACTCAATACGCCTATTGGATTTTGGGCCTCATGATCAGGTGATGTAATTGTTCTTCGATGGTTGTAGCAATGAAATTTCAATAAACAGTATACTTTTTAGGTTCCACCAAGATATTTTACATAATTGGGTTCAGTGAGATTAAAACTATCTAGAATATATTTTTGGACCTTTAGAAACGTGATTCAGAAGTCAATTTCGATGGGGAGGTGCACTATGGATAAGAATCAACCCTTATGAGATGAGTATTGTAGTGGAGAGAACCGTGAGTAAAATTTTAAATTGATTTATGACACTATTTTCTCCATAAAATAATAAGTATGCTTTATTGTGATGGTTATGTGATGTTTATGAGAAATTATCTCGGTTCATTTAGGAATAGTGCTCCTTGTGTGGGGAGTTGTGTTGAAGAATCTCGTTCATTATTTTCAGGTAGAACAGTTATAATTGTGTGTGGATTATGATTTGTTTAATTTCAATATTATTATTATAAATATCAATGATACTTATTATATATGATAATTTTTATAGTGGGGATATTGTAATACAACATGTCTTTATGGGTTGTGAAAAAATATAAGGTTTTTTAATTTCATTGGTGGTAGATTCATATTGAGCACAAGGATTCACATTATAATTTGTAGATTTGGAAACCTAAATAAATATTTTGTGGTGTGGTTAGAGTCCATGTATGTTTCCTAGGTGATGTGTATGAAGTTAGAGAAGTTCTAAGTGGTCAGACTACAAGAAAGAAGCACCTTACAGCCTTCCATGGCATGGACATTGATTCATACCATGAACGGATTCCATGGGGTGTGTTTAGGGAATGAAATGGGGGATGTTATAGAGAGAGGGAACTACCCAATGATTTTATGGTGTGAAACTCACGTAATTTTTGTGACAATTTGTTGGGTGTGTTTTTTTTAGGGGTAATTTGGTCATTTTTGTTTTGGGTGTTTCGAATTTTTGGGTTTAGTGTTGGGAAAAGTCCAGTTGATGTTGTTATTCCCCAATATTTCCACACCATCAATCCCTCTTGAAGGGGATTTATTTTTAGTTTTTTCAATGGATCTGGTATAGGGTGTATATTTCTTCCTCCATTGTTAATTTCCTTTATTTTCGCTGATCATTGGAATGGTTTTGTTTACACATTCGATACTGATTCCACCAAATCAAGGTGAAATAAATCATTTTTATGAGCATTTCTCTTATCTTATAAAGGTAATTTCCTTTTATTTTTTATTAATGTTTTTTCATGACATTTTTGTTGTGGTAAATCACCAATTAAATTGTTATATGGTTAAATTTATTTAATTTTTTAGTGTGTTCAATTTCTAGTGTTTTGGATTTTCCCTAGGAAGGTGCTGGGAGTTTTTTTGGGGCCTTCTACAGCTGTATAGTTATTTTTTTTGTTTTTAATGCACACTGTGATATTTTAGGATTTATACCTAATTAAATAAATTTTAAAATTAAATAATGTTTTTAAAAAAATGAATAATAAATTATCAGTGTCTTATAATTATTTATTAGTTTTTTGGGATTGATTTAGTTCCATTTAGTGATTTGAAGTGACAAAATAGGCCTGAATGTGTCTGGGCCATGATTTTTCATAGTGAATTAAATTATAGTAACTATAAAATGATATAGGCAGACCATCTTACATTCACTATGCTATAATTCTTCATTATTATGGAATGTGATATGTGGTCTCTCCACGGAAGGTGATTGAACTTATTTAAATAAATTATTTTATTAAAATGAAACACATGGACTAAGAAAAGTACTATGGTCTATGATGGACCCTTGGAAACTAGCTTTATCTCCTTGGCCATTTACATTTTATGCCTTTATGATACATATATTATCTATGACACTTGAACATTAAGGGGTTTTATGGAAATGAACTTATTGAATAAAGAATCAGTAGTCCTAGATTCCGTTAGAGAACTCTAAATATAGATATGTGATGAATTTAGATGGACGTACAAGAAACTGGAAATGAGAACCCAGAGATACCATAGAGCCTTCGAATAATTTATGATGGGTATAGGAAGGGTGTTCCTCCTCCATTGATATTTAGATTATATATGACAGTAGAATCTATAGAGAGTTATGAAAGGATGGATGTGTGGAATGGTCTAGAAATTCATTTGGATGTGATATGGGATATTATTTTATATCTTGAGAGTAGTTATAGTGAGGCTTTCCATAGGAGGATAGTGAGGATTTGACATGAGTATAGTGATGTTGAGGGATTTTATTACCTATGAGTGATGGGTGTTAACCCGAGGGATGAGATAAAATCAAGGGACCCATATAAGGTACTAATGTTATGATATGATATTGGGGAACCATGTGGGTTCTGTTGGGATATGGTTGACCCTCTATAGGGCTAGTATAAGAAATGGGCTATTATGATTATTGGTGTTCACTTTTGGAATTGAATCAATGATGAAACATGAGATATTTTGGGTAAGAAGATCTTTTCATGAGACATATTGAGATACTATCGGGGATTTTTAGTTTTTTCTCCAAGGATATTATTATTTATTGTGATTTCTCTTGGGATTCCTAGGATTTGTTCCCAAGACATAGAGGTGAAATGAATTTGTAATTCCATAGAAAAACTATCTATATCAGGATTTACTACGATGTTACTGAATTTTCATAAGGAAAATTCCTTGAGTTTCATAATTAAATTTTATTTACTCATTCATCATCTTAGGAATCTGACGTGACATTGTTTAGAATACCTTGGAAATGGCCCCTGGATTAAGATGTGATGTGATTAGGAATTACATGGGAATAGTACTTTAAGATTGATAATACATGGTTTGGAATTCCTTAGAAAAGTTTCCTATGTCTAGATGTGATATGGTTGAAAATTCCTTGGACACGGTCCATGGATTTAGACAAGAAAAGGTTCAGAAATCCTTAGACATAGATCTTGGATTCTGATTATGATGTGGTTTCAAATGTTTTGGACACAGTCCATGGATTAATATTATACATTTTGAAAATTTCCTAGGACATGGTCCTTGCATTATTTATGCTACAATTTGGAGTTCCTCATACACACTCCGTGGTGTTGGATGTGATATTATTAGTGATTCTATGGGCTTACTCCTAGGATCCATCTATTCACCTGAAACTATACTATTTCCTGAGACTTATTCCTTTTAGTCATCCATGTGACTGATTTTGGTAGGAATATTATTGTGGTGTGATCGGAGCACCATGAATGTTTCCAAAGAATGTTTGGGTTGATCTTGTATTTCACATGATAACTGAAGCATTGAAAGTCATTATTTATTTATTTTTCAGTGGTTTTTTATTTATTATTCTATGCATGTAACATACACATAAATAAAATGCACTCATTATGCATGGGGTATCATTAGAGGTGCAGTACTAATTTGTTCTCACACATTTCTTAGGAATCCATATAACTGGGTTACGTGAGAAGTCTTTAGTGATTATTGGTTCATGTTAGTAAGAGGGAATGGGTATATTTTTTAAGAGGGTGGGTTAATTTTTTATAGGATATTGGGATGATATAAGGCTTGGGTTGTATTACAGTCACTTTTATATTGATTTTATTATTTTATTTAGTTTTTATATTTGTGGTTAGACCAGTGGGGAATCAGTGACTCTATATGACTATATTCTTACACATATCAATTGATATAGCTTGTTGAATATTATTTATTCCACATATTCATGTATATGTTATCAATGGTGGGTGGTTAATTTTTACCTATTATTACAAACTCTTATATGGGAGAATATTCTCCCCAAGGTACTAACCTATACCCCCACTACTATTCGGTAGCCTCTAGTGTGTGGGGAGGAATTATTGAGGTCCCAATAACTACTACTTTTGGTTTAGGAACTACTCATTGGTCATCTCCCATGGGAGGAAAATAAAATATTGATCAATAAATACAAAGGGATAGATTGAATTTCCTAATTGAATAATTTTTAATTGTTATCAATAAGAAATCAACAAGTAATGTCAATGAAGTCTAAGATAATAATTCTACTACCATGGTAAATTTCAATGGAATTTTTAAGGATACATCTTCACGTTTTTATGTGGATAAATTCAATGAAATTTGAAATATTCAAGACAAATTAGTGATGTAATTTTTATGATTGATATACAGATCCAAAAATTAAAGAAATGAACTGATGTGGTGCATAGAGTCTACAATAATATTAATAATTCTAAAACTGAATCTATAACATAACGATAATTAATATGTGCTCTTGGAAAATTAAATTATTTATTGAATGTGTGAGATAACATCCCTAGTATTGCATACATTAAAGTGGTCGTACATAGTTTTTATATACTCATGGATGATGGTTTTATAAGCCTTTAGTATCATTAAAGGATCCCTATAGTAATTTCATGATGTTGTTAATTTCATTTTTGATGCTAGAACAATGGATAACACTGGAAGTCATAAAAAGTTTATGAAATCATAGGACTTCTAGTAATAATTTATGGCTAGCGATGTTTTTCATACAAAGTTACTTATTTTTTGAATCTTCATAAAATTTAGTAAGACTTCAGTGTGTATTTTAAATTTATAGGTTATCACATAAAACATCATTAATTTTTTATGAATTGATAATTAATCCCAAATGACATAGAAATAATCGATTTATATCCTAAAATATTTTTATATGGCTTAACAATTCCCATGCAGTACAAGGTATCTTGAAACTTTTCAAAGTGGTAAAATCATAATACTTATAAAGTCTTATGAAATTGATTTCATGAGGCTTCTCACTGTACCATATGGCTATAACACTTAGGATATTTTGAGAGTACTGTAGTGTGAAAATGGAGTATATAAATATTTTATAATATAAATATTAAATCAAATCTGAAAATGATGATGTATTATTCTTCATTGGTCTAATATCGTAGTGATTTTATTGGACTATGTATCAATATGATGTTTTTTCATCAATCATAAAGTGATTTTGTTTGATGATTTGGATGATACATTTTATTCAATAATGTTACACATCACAATTCTTATTCAAATAAAATGATTTTTTTTTTCTGAACGTTTCATGTAATTTTAATGGAGATATTTATCATACTTTTGTAGTGTTTTTTGTTTGAGATATTAAATAATATCAAAATGGTAAGAACCTTTTTATATTCATGGAAATTTGAAAATAAATATTTTAAACAATTCATTATAATTTAAAAAGGAAGAAAGATCAAGGCTATTGACTAGAGAAATCACTACATCCAAACATCATGGAAATACTTATAACATTTATGGAAATATGTTTTATTTATTCATTAGGTAATATTAAAAGGAAAAAATTTAGGATCTAAAATGTTTGATAATTGAAAATCAATGATTGTAGTGTTAAATATTGATATGTATTGAACATGTAAAATGAATAGTACATGTTTTTTCAAAAATACCTGAAATAAAGAACATCCATGTCTATAAAAGTTTTTTAAGTAGAATAGTATATTTATAATATAGATTTTTCAGTAATTAAATGATTTGATTCTTTAGATGTAAATATTTCATTAATTTTTTAATCATCAAGATTTTTGAATACTCAAATAAATATATTCAACCTTTATTAAAAATAAATATAGTGTTGGTAAAGAAATAATTATTATTTTTCATCTTTAGTTATTTTTACTTTTTATTCTATATGTTGAAAGTGAAATGGGAGTACCTTCATCTAATGAAACAATTAATAAATTAACATCTGCCGAATAAGCGAAATAAGTGTTCCAATATGGCATGTAGAATAATCATTTTTTCTCAAGAATAAGAATAAAAAGAAGATAGAACTATGATATTTTTAAATCATAGAATGATATAGAATAGTATTATGGACCATGGAGATCCTTTTTTCGAAACACTTGTTGGGAAGCGAACCATTTTGTTCAATATACACACTGAGTTTGAGAACATACAATAGAAGATGAGTGTATTCCTAATTGCTTCTATATTTCATGAAATACAATGTTTATTTCTATAGTAGGATGATCTCATTATGTTTGATATGGGTATATCAAATTTTTAATGGGATGATCTATTTTAGAAGTTCAAAATGTTTCTTGAAGAACTAGTGGTACAAGTACATATAATGGCATTGGAGAACTAGAGATTCTAGTATAGAAAATCTAATATCAGTTATGTGTATGATACCTATGACAACCTAGGTAATATAGAAATTAATCTATTTTAGTTAATATAATTATTTTATTTAGTCATTTATATTCATCATAGTTTTATAAATAATTTTATATTATTTTTCAATTATAAAAATGAATATTTTTATTTAAAAAAATTCTATATGTTACATGGATTTATTTAACGGTTATATTTATTAATTTTAAAAAATTGAATTGAAATTTTTTATTTTATTTCTGAAATAATTATTTTTTATTATTCTTAAAATATTTTTTTCCTATAATAGTGAATTTTTAGGTGAATTATAAAAAAAATTAACTTTATAAATACTATAATTTATATGATATATTCATGACATATTAATAATATGATTGATTACTAAATATAATATATAGATAAATATATATATATTAAAAATTAATATAAAACATTAAAATATATCATGCAAAACTTAGAAATCAATGTTTGGAATTTTGGAAATGTATGTAATTTTTATATTCAATTCAAAAATATTTTTTATTTTCACATATAATCCATTTCTTACATGGTTATTTTTTATTTAAAAATAAAATATATCCCCTTTTATATTAACTAATCCAATTAATTATATATAAATCAAAAGTATGCTTTATTTTTTTGTAAATTCACCTTTAATCTTAAAAAGTATTTTTTATCAAAACAACTTTCATTGTGTTTTAAAAACTTATAATAAAATATATTTTTACCAAATTAAGAAATTAAATTTTAAATAATGGATTTAATGTTTGGGGTCATCACTTCCAAATTTTTTAATGAATTCAATTTATTTTTTGGTCTTAATGATTAGTTTCTATTGTAAAATTTTTTTATCATGGTTAGGGTTAAAAGGGTTAAATGGGGTTAAAATAATAGTTAAGGATTAATATATCTATATAACTTGTATAAATTTTATTGGATGAGTATTTTTATAATTTATATTATCCTATATTCAAAATTTGAATAAATGCGTACCACTTTTTTATGAGAAAGATATTTATTATATATTATTGATTATAATATTTATAAGGGTTCCAATACTCTCACTTATAAATGAGAGAAACCTCTTTTCAACTATGAATGAGTGTTGATCACCATAGCTCAAACAATACCTACACATAACCATCATTAACCCTCTAACCCATTTCATAGAGATCCCAATCTCAAAAAGACCAATCCTAGAGGGCTTAAGGTGAAATCCAAGGGAAGATATCCAAGGAGTATTTATAAGTCATAACTAAATACGTTCATGTTTATTTATTCTTATATACCCAAAATATCTATTTTACCCAACATAATGTAATTATGTAAGTATTTGTAATATAGTTAAATTTTAACCTGATGATGAAACAACTATTTTATACCTCCTTTGAATCCTAATTAAAAATAATGTTTCTCATGTGTCAATGCGAACTACGCCTCCACGATGTGTTGTGTTCAATTTTTCATCACCACCTCATATGAAAAATTTTAAATAATTATTTAATAGGTATATATTATTTTTATGAAATTATTTCTCCTTCATTCCATCGGGATGCATGTTGTCTATGGGGATGTCTGTCTGTTGCCCAACATTCCTACCATCCGACTATGGGAGGAATTCATCGTCTCTTTGGGGATGTTTTATCCTTTATCTGAATGGGGTTATGGGTTGTTTGTCTCTCCCTCCACGGATTCCTACTCAGAATTATTTTCCATGTCTGGGTATCCCACATAGATTTAGACATTGTGTGTCAAAATTCTCCTGATTCTATCCCTTTGTGGACATAGGTTGAATTTTATGCTTCTATCAGGACATTCCAAAGGTTCAAGTTAGGGAAGTAACCATTAGTTAGGGAAGTAGTTACGTTGGAAATTTTAGGCATGTCTAGAAGATGGAACCTTGGTACACCTAAATTCTCCCTTATTAATGGGATTTTCGAGGGCACTGAGACTGAGGCATCTCATGTCAAATGCACAGAATCCTATGAAGGGGTCATGTCTCGGATGTTTTTCTTGACTTACCATGTTTGAAAATGGGTATTCTTTGAGTTCAATGCCTTTAATTGAAGGAACAGACTGATTAGAACACTTAAAAGAGAGGATCATATGGGTACATCCCTATGAGGGATCACATGGAAGGTTTACCGGTTTTATGGATCAGAATGCCTAATGATGATGGACCTGGAATTGTGTGTCCCAAAAAGGGAAGGTTAAAAATGTGAAGGATTATCTGGATTCCACAAAGGGTAGATTAAATAATGAGGCTCCCATCATAGGGGACACCAAGGTTTAAAATTTTCTGGGACTGATCCTCAAAGATAATTCATACCAAAAATGTGTAGAAGATAGGGATCAATCCCATAGAGTTTGAAAGGGTGATTGTGAGTTTTTTCAGGGTTATCATCCTAGGTTCCACAAAAAGCCGCAATTGGGTGGATAGGGCTTATGCATGGTTATTTTTCCATGTGAATTGCATCATCACACTAGGATGTGGCGACCCAATTACGAATTCGGATGGATGATGGAGGTGGTTTTAAGGATGAATAAGGATGAGATGAAACCGATTTGAATATGATGTAGTAAGGCTTGAACCTAAGTTAGGATTCTTATTTATCCTAATGGTTGGGAATCAAAGTCCACTTATTTTTGGAGTTGGAAATATAATCATGGTTTAAACAAAGGACATTTACCTAGAGACATTCTAGGTATTATGCATGCCAAGAGGCCCATCTCAATAGGGACACTCTTAGTTGAAATAGTATGGTTGAAGTGTAGGAATTATGCATGGTTAACATCCCAGATGGATGTATTAGAATAACTCAAGGAGGCATACCTGGGAGATACATCCCAAAAAGTGAAATTATTTCATTAGAAGGGTATATCCTAGGAGGGAGCACCAACATTTACTATTTGGTGGTATTGAACAACATCGATGCATCCTACATACACGAAAGGGATCAAACCCCGTGTAGTTTAGTATGGGGTCATATATTTTAAAGACATGTGGGAAGATAGTGAAACGACATGAAATTCACAAAACAGATTGATTTTGGGGAGTTTGGGAATTCAACCTCATAGAGGCTTCCTATGTACCCGAATGGTATCAAATTCCTTGTAGTTTATTGGTGAATATAGTTTTACATCATGACGGATAAGGGACCTGGGGCTTAAGTATGGTCAGCATCCCATTGAGATACTGGGGCATACATGTGGTTTGTGGCCCAAGTATATGTTGGGACATATATATGGTTAATAAAATAATGAGTATATCATGGTTGTTGCTTACTCTAAACCAATGTGAGTCATGATCGATTTTATAAATAAAGGTAACAGCATTCCTAAAGATCATGTCATGAAAGGTGAGACTGTGAGGGATGGTGTTGGGATTAGTCATGGTTACTAGACTAAGGAGATATAGATTGGGATGTACTATTGGAGGGGAGGCTCAGGGAATGGTTCGAGTCTTACGTGTAGACTGCCTAAGTAACACATGGATATAAAGCCTGATGGGAGATGGAGAGTGGGAGAGTGGTGATGTCCATTCCCTTTTAGGTCCTCCCAAAATTCTCACATATGCAGAAACTCACAGTTTCACATTGTGTGTTGGGGAATAAGGTGTATGATAGTTTAACATCATGTATATCGAATGATGAAGACTCACTCCTCATCCCTTGAACATAAATAACTTGTACAAACCCAATCATGGGGAAGGTAAGCCACAAGCAATGCCCGGTGGGAAGGAGGTAGAGGATTGGTGAATTTAGGGGACCACGTTATGGTGGATATAAGAAGAAGTAGTAGAAGTCAGCGTACCTATAAGAATTAGTATAAGGTAGGAAGAAATAATAGGAATCACAACTCAAGGGACCATGAAATCACTTCGTACAAGCCTGTAGGTTCACACATTAGAGGGATTTTTAATGCAGAAGGCCCCACAAAAAGGGGATTTGTGAAGCTTTAGTGATTAGTAAATATGGGAGCTTTAGGAAGTAATTTACTTCATGAATCACAAGGATAGCAGGCTCCACAATGGGAGGTGATTCGTGAAGCTTGGTAACCCGGCTGAGGAATGGATTCTACATATTCTTAGTAGTGTATTCATGATGGATGAATGATCTGTGAAGTCATAAGTACCAAAAACGGACTCCTACCTTCATGATAGAATAGGTCTTTGGGAAGGGAATACCCTAATAAGGTTTCAGGAAATTGGAATGAAGGTAGAGATGGTTATCAATTTACAAATGCCTTGGATTAATCATTTTATTTCTAGTTCCTGAAGAAGAGAGATCTTTAAGAAATGGGAACATAGAAGTTGGAAATTCTGGGTAGTGGTCCCTTGGGATTTGGTTATGCTTCATATTTATAGGAATTTGGTATCATGATTTATGGAATACCTACCACAAAAAAAGTGGAGCTTCATAATTAGAGGCAGCATCATCAAACATGCAGAGCCTTCTATCACTACTCCACTATGGGCTTGGTGCTCATTGCACTCACAAAGGCATTCGTCACTACTCAGTTGTGGTCACGGTGCTCATCTTACTTTCAGAGCTGAGGGTCTTCACAATTGAGATTCAAGAATAATACCCATTGGTGATTTTTGTGAGTTGTTTTTGTTGAAGGTTTCCCCAAATAGTTTCAGTTTCCCTCAATCCATCTCGAACATGGATTTCAGTACCTTCAAATGCCCCCCCCCCCACTTAAAATGGGATCTGAAGGGAAAAAGGGTTGGATTCTGAGGTTAGATTCATTGAAACCCGTATATTGTGAATATTTCATGCGATGAGGGCAGGCGGAGAGTGGGGTGAGATTGCCGTAAAGCTTAGGGTAGGAAAAGGTGCTATAAATCTCATGAATTAACCGCCTATAAATTCACATAAGGGGTCCCATTTTTTCTGTATTATACCTATACGAAACTATGTTTGAGATCTCAAATCATGAATCTCTATCACCCCTGTGAACGCTTTTTGAAAACCAGGTTCCTCAGATCGGTGCTCCATGGATTCTACAGAGTGAACTGGTGCACGTTGATCCTTTGTTTCTTTTTGATGTACACTGAGATTATCAAGGCTATATGTACATGTGTTCCGTAAATATGCTTATTGAAATGACATAATGAATATAGGAGAAAAAACCACAATGTCTTGTAACTAATGGCCCATGAAGTAGATTATCATGAATTCCTTGTGGATTCTGTTCAAAGGGAGGACGTGATGAACAATGGAATGCTTTGGGAACACGTGCAGAGTAATTATGACCATGATTCCTTGGTGGTTTTACTGAAGTTATGGAAAAAGGAGAACCCATATTCATGGTAATTCCATTTTATGCATTTGTAATAAGGTACAAAGTTTTTACCCCCAAAGCTAGTAGGGAAAACCAACTTACTAGTTCGGGGGCACACCATGTCAATATCTGTGGTTTAGATCAATCAACGGCCACATCTAGTAGGATCATATGCCTATCACCAAATGGTACCTAAAAAACCATGTAGATTATGTTAATGGGAAATTATTTCAACCTCAAGAATCACCCTTGTAGTATCACATCATTCTCAAGGTGGGCTTATGGAACCCGGGGAAAGGGTAGACTGACAATTGGGACCCACGGTGGGGGGGGATTTCATATAGGAATGGGTCTGCTCATACTGGGAATGTGCACCATTCGATTAATTAATACTAGAGCTAAGGCGGGATGGCCTATATAAGGTTGTGTGGACTTCTCAATTTCACATCTACCAACTGAAACACATATTGCTGGAACTGTTGAGTAAGTGGTCATTGAGAACCAAAACATTCAATTTCCACCACAGGAGGTCAGAATTAACCTCTTCGACCTCCACTATATTTATGGGATTCGAATTCTCGGGGAAATGTGTGATGAGTTCCTCCACACAGAGAGTAAAAGGGAGGATATGGAGAAAATTCCATGGTTGGTGAAGAACTTGATGGAATTGGTGTCGGGTGAAGATAAATAGTCAATGAGGGATGTCCTCTTCAATCTGTTGTTTTGTAATTTTCCTCAATTTCACCAAGAGTATCTTTTTTAGGGGGAAGATTCACCATTGAAATTGAAAAAGATGCCCCCTAGATATCCAAGGGGAATTCGGAATGTTAGGGATGGTTCTTACTGGTGAAGACTAGAAGAATGCTAATGGAAACTATTGGGGTATATCGTTAACACCAAGCATCAACTGGTGGTTTGGTTGTCCTAGTTCATCTCCAAACTGATTTGAAGATGGAATTTTTCGGTTATGGATGCAAACATAAGTGCATGAACATGCACGTTTATTATGGAAACATTGTTAGTAATTGGGAAATGCATTAACCATAGGGTTCCAATGTTTGTAATTATTTACATTGTACATTGGAATGTCAGTGAGGAGGAGAATCCTTAATGTGTATGTGGGCCCCTCTATTTTCTATTTGGCTAGATAGAATCACACATGAGGGAATATGAATATAAAAAACCAATTTCCTCTCCTGAGTCAGTATATTAACCGGCCATTATGAATGAAGTGGGATGTTTCCATATTAAGTTAAATTCACCTATAGAGATGAAAAAAAAATTAAAGGGTATATTCATTCAATTTTCACCTATTCCCAGTTCCAATGGAAGAATTCACCAATGATTGATGGGGAACCAAGGAGAATCAGTCATATCTCTTATCCTTATTGAGGTGGATCTCTACTGGAATAGGTAGATTTCAAGCCTATCTATGAGCCATATACCTTGAATCATTTGGTGAGGAAATTTTTATTCCTATAGAGGTTAACCCAAAAAATTTACATAGGGGTACACAATGAGGATCTCCTTTGTGTGATGAGGCAGATCTCGTTAATTTTCACTCGGTAAGATGGGAAGATGCAGAACGAGCTGCCTCCACCTACCACTGCTTATGGGCTAGTTGAGGAGTATGAAAAAAGATAAGAATAATCCTACCCTAGATTGAAGATGAAGTAAAGGTCTACTTTATTTGATGATGGGGTTCCCTAAAAACCCTAATGTCATGCTCGAACAACAGAAATAACACATTTTAGTAGTAGAGATTATGTGTGTTGTAGTGGCGAAGCTGTATAAGCGGTAAGGGAAATAATTCATTGGTCTGCATCAGTCAAAAATTAAAGAGGACCAAAAGTAGAAGATCCATTAGCTCTAAATGGGTAGAACAAGGAGGATGGGAGGACATATACAGGGTTCTACAGAATACATGTCCAAGATCCTGGAATGCCACTACACTATTTGGATAAACCCAAAGATGTTGTTTACCAGGAGGCTTGGGAAGCCAAGGAAGTTAACATTAAATTCATTTTTCCTTGCAAAATGTGGGACTTGAATAATTGGTTTAGAATGGAACTAACATGCATTTTTCATTGTAAGTTTAGCTTTATGGTGACTCAGATAGAGTGGGAGTGATATGTGGCTGAGCTGGAGGATCTAGTGCAATCTCAAAGCACATCGTGTCTAATGAAAGATTATGTGAAAGTACTTCACAACAGAATCTCTCCCCTATAACTATCTTCTACTGAGCTATTAAAACACTACCCTCTTCTGGATGTATCGTAGGGGTATTACGGATAATATAACAATATGTCAATCCTTTTGTAGGAAGGAGAGGTTATGGCCATGGAGATGGGAGAATTCTTCGAAACTCTTGAGGTAAGCTCTAATACATTCCTTTTTTTCTATGACATTGTTCATTCCATCTAAGTTAATAAACTCACATTTATTCAATATATAAGATCATTAATCAAAATACCCTGTCCCACGTGACAAAAAATGTAGGGGACAAGATCTAGGACATTGTGTCTTGAACGATGGTGGGAGGAAGTTTCATCAATGTTATGGAAACAAAGGTAGTCGTTTTAGATTATTTGGAGATCCCAACCATATAATGGTGTCACGTCCTAAGATCCTAATTGTAACAACTCAATGTCACGTTCAACTATTGGATATTTCTTCGTCCTCTTCCTCATAGAGTCATAAATGGTGTCTAGCCAACTAGGGACAACTGAAATTGAATTTGTTTGAATAGTCCTTCAAGCAATGGGAATACTGTTAGTGAGGAGTTCCAGGGGTCCTGAAGCCACTTTAATAAGCGGAATTCCTGTTGACAAGGAATCAGGAACCCGAGCTGACCAGACTATGGAAAATACAGTTGGGGGTATAACCACTAGGGCGGAACCTAAAATTATATAGGTGGAATTTAATGATTAAGATCAACCACCTGACATTTAACCCATCCCATATCATAGAATTCTAGAGGAGGATCCTGCTTCTAAACTCATGTATGTGTTCCCAAAATACGAACCCGCTAACCCGAATGAGATGGATGAAGCCGATTGTTATGTGGTGGATAGTTGGGTTGTCTATCACCGGTCGAGTAATCTAATCATGAGCTTTATTGATAAAATCTTGTATCCAGAGTGGATAATATGGATGGGAGAAATTTTCCCTTGGATACATTACCTACATGCTGGAGGGGTATTTGAACAAGGTACACATATTCTAATCATGGATTACCTTACTGATAAGGTATGGAAGAGTGGTTTTACCTTCAATGTTTCCTGGTAGAGGTGGATGTATGTCAATATTCATAATCTCCAAGTCGATAAAAATGATATCTAGTGCATAGAAACCAGGATGAACATGGGATCTTATTTCACCAACACCCAATCAGAACTCATATCATGACAATGAGTCTAATTGGCGGAAGCTGAAGAGCATTTCAGGTGAGAATATGGAAAAGTGGAAAATATCTGGGCTGAGCAGTATTGAGTATAGATTAGGGGTAATGAACATCACACCATCTACAATGAGGAAGGATGGGAGCTCAAGTGACAAAAATAATTCCTGGATTTCACACAGCAATGAGCGATGGAGATGAGACGATCTATCTAAGTGTCTAATACATAGGGACTATGTTTTCCAAACTCCAAAACATATTTTCATGCTTATTTTTTATTTAGACATGATTCATGGAAATCTTAATAACTAATTTTATTAATTCATCTCAATCATATTTTTGAGACATATAATGATCAGTCACTAAGCTCATGTGGGTCATTCCTTGTGTGAGGAACAAGGTATGACCATGTTACTTCTCACATTTAATATAAGGGCACTAGCCAATCATCAAACATTCTAGGAATTACTAACCTCTCATAACATTCATATGGATAGAACTTGTTGGGATTGTAGAATAGGGTCCTTAGAGAATACAAAAATCATTTCTCAATGTGCTCTAGTGCACGAGTGGGATAACGCAAGCAGGGGTGGAACCAATCTGAAATTGAGGAATGAGATTTGTGGATCATGACACCCAAATTTCGGAACATAGTGATGGTGGAATGACGACAGAGCATAAAATTTTATCATATTTGTAACCCAATATCTATATTTTATCATCTTGAAATGGGAACAAACAAACAAGGTCCAATCACAAACCAAGTCTGAAAACATGGGGCCTAATTAGAAATGTCATCTCATGTCTTCCATAATGTTGGTCCATGGTGGTAGGTGAGTCAAAATAGCATGGCACCTTTCCATTAGGGGGTTTATTCAGTCATGAAAGGGAATGCAGATCTAAATAGACGGTATTCAAATCATGTAGATGTAGGGATGAGATATAAAAATGGATTACAATTCTCTTTAAAGTACTCCACTATGAAAAAAGAACAGTGGGTGGGCATATTGGTCTGAATCAAGATCAAAACCAATTCCCGAAGGGACGTCTCTGGTGAGGACCTAGGGTGCCTTCCAGTTTTACGCCATTCAATGGAAGAAGGTAAGAATGAAATTTAGCACCATATGGTAAGGATGAAGACTCTCGAGATAGTATAATGTCATATGACCAAGAAATTGTACATGGTTTATAGTCACCCTACTATGAAACTAGATGATATTTTAATGTCATGTTACACAAACTAGGGGCTCCTAGTTTGAGTTCATAGAATTCGGACTAGAAATATGTGAATGGGCCAGGAATGCAAGTGAACCTGGGACTAGGCCCAAGGCAAAATGATCGGTTGTTCCAACCGTTCCCCTAAGGATGAGCATCAAGACATTCTTAGTTCTTGAAGTTTATGCAATTTTACATCATGTGATGGGGTTGGAGTTGTGATGGTGTTTATTATCATACATCTTGGACTTTCATGCCTCAAAGAAGAAATTTGTGGTTTGTTACATAACATTATGTGAATGGGGACTAATAAATTCCACACCACACCACACACTCCCATTGGATAAACAAGTCCAAATGGCCCAAAATAGTGATTTTACAATTCTACTGCTAGAGCTATAGAGAAGATGTATGGGTTTCACTACGTATCCTACAAGGGTAGGAATCTATCTATACGTTGTTCTTGGATCCCTTATATATTTACATCATGGGGTAAGAACCCAAATGATTTGAAGTGGAAAGGGGAAAAATGTTGTGGTTGGACCCAAGATTGATGATTCAGGTGTTTCTACATTTCCCATAATGATGGGAATCAATTCACGCATATTTTTTTGAGGGTTCCACCATGGAAGTCTGACCAATGCATAGAGAAAAATATATATTTGATATAATATGTTTGTTATTTTGTTGTTGGTGAGTGTTTTTTTAGCAACTATCCCATGATGACTAAATCTGGGTGTCACTGAATGGATCAATCCATATGTCAATCTTGAAAAATAGCATGGTGAATTACCAGTTCCATTGGAGATTCCCTCTCAAGAAATAACGCCATATTGTTGTTCCATTTTCATAATGAGGTCATTATTATGCTTCCACAATTTTAGGTCGTATGACAAGATTGGTCCATGTATATTAACATCATATAGTAAGGATGAAATATTTTAATTTCATGTTGTATGAGGAGGCATAGTTTATCATCATATTTCTTACTATAATTATATTTTATTTTAAGGTCATAGAATTCAGACCATGGGGTTGCGTAGTACTATATATCGGTATTACCCTTCCCAAATTCCGAAGGCTACATAATTAAAACTCAGTGTAAAACTCAAGGTGTTATTTTAGACTATCCCCTCCACATGAGAGTGAAAAACGTTAATGGGGAATGTTGGAAGGAAAAATACCAACCAATCCAAAATTCATACTTGATTTCTATGCTTTCACATAGTGACAATGGAGATTCACAAGAAAATAAGGGAAAGAAAATTTGAATCACAACATCCAATATTTGTGATATAATGATGGAGGATAACAGTTCACCATGATTCAGAAATAGTATCCATATCATGTAGATTGAGATGATAATTGAAAAGTGTGTTTTGTACGCTGAACGTATTCCCAAAGCGGGACCTATTTAAAAAATTCATTCAGTATATTCTCTATGATTTGCCTAAATGGTAGGTGGTCCATACTGTGAGGCATCTAAATCATCTGGGGGACCTTTCAGATGTATAATGTGATGGAAACCTAAATAAAGGGATGCATGAAGCGTGAGTATAACTATATTGTTTAGAATCATGTGGTTAGGATGAGGGAACAAAATGTTCTCTCAATGGAGTTATGTGGAGAGAATATTGTAAACCCAATGAGAATGAGAACCGAAGAGGTCCACACCCCACCACACACATCTGGGATAAATGGGGATGAGAGACTGAAAAGACCAATAGGGTGTGGAAAGATGATTGATATGAAGTCTATGTGTTCCAACATATCACATGAGTATATGAATTAATCCATATGTTGTTCATGGATATGGCATAAAAGATGGCCAACTCCATAAGGGGAGACATCCTCTCAAATGAGAAAAATTGAGGTTATTATATAGTTTGTTGTCATGAAAACATGGAAAATAATAATATTAGTTTAAGCACATATATCTCAGACCATAAGATTACCAGTTTAATGTTTTGTATGTCGGACACACAAATTTATTTTAATGACATATGGTAAGGGATAATAAATTTAGGGATCTTAAGGGAGGCACATTGTGTGGTTTATTGCAATCCCGATGTGAAATGAGGGCCAAATATGTCCAAAAACCAAACCAAATGATTCTAGTAGAAACCTACTCCATGAAAGGGGAGAAATGGTTCGTGACTCTATGGCTAGAACTGGGGAAAAATGTTTGGGTTTCACTACGTATCCCACTAGGGTGCGAGTTAAGCCCCTTGTAGTTCTTAAATGTTATGTGACAGATATCCAATTCCAAAAGGGGGTCATCATCTTGGACGAATACATTATAGTGCTTGGTAGTATTCATCATACATCTCGGATAAATAAGGGTTAGATTAACATCATACGATAAGGATATAGGGGATCACATTGTATGGTCGTACAGTTCGGACCCATGGTGAAGCTTTCAAAAACAGAAATATGTAGTGGGGTGCTATAAAGGAACCTGATGTGAATGAGAACTAAAAATAATTCCACACCACATCACACATTCATAAGGGAACATGGATATGGTTTAAGGATATGATACTTCGACCTTGGTTTGTGAAATTGTAGTTTAGGGTCATAGGGTTTGGATAGCGATGTGGAACAATTATTTCATTTGGGTACAAACCTTACCAAGCCCCATAAGCCCACATGATCCATGCCCAGTGTGGGAAATGAGGGGTGGTGAATATATTATGGATCATTGAAGAACATGATAGGGGAAATGGAGGTGTAGATTGCAGAATGACCACACAACACTGATTTCCCTACTCAACGTGCAGGGGTGCACATAGTGGTAAAACTGAGAGTTTAAAAATTCCATCTAGACATTAGGATATGAAGAGGGATGATAATCACTTCAATAGAAATTTGGGATATAGTTAGGGTGGTGTAATGTTGAAGGATAATTTCTGACTATATTTGAGACATAGTATCTATATCATGTCGCCTGAGATGAGAACAAACAAAAAATAGTCGGCTACTGACCATATTCAAAATATAGAACCTAGCTCAAAATGTCGGTTCAGATCCTCAGAGATGTTGGACTAGGATTTTAGGTGGTCTATGAGTCCAAGAATTGATACCTTTTGGGGTCCCATCTGATGATATTGATGATGAAGACCAAAATAAGGGGATATGTGAAGCATGCAAATGGAATGAAATCATATCCATTCATGATTAAACACTCTAATCCCTACACCAAAGTGCATTGGAGTAGATTGAGGTGGAATAATAGATACAGATGGATCCAATTAAGGGTAGATGACTGAAGAAGATGACTCGATGAAAGAGGAAAAGTAGGTTGATGAACCCAATGCTGGACCAGGAGACACAAGGTTTGGACGTTCCTACATATCTGATAAGGATGGGAATCAGGTCAGGAGTAGTTCTAGAATGTCATGTTGTTTAAAATTTTGTGGTAAGGATAAAGGGGTGATATGTATCCCAATAGGGGTATGTTTATGTCATGGAGAAATAACCCAATGTGAATGTGGACTAATGAAGTCCACCCTGCACCTTTCATAATCTAAGGAGAGAACTTGGGCCAAGGGGATAAATGTGTTATTGATGAACCTAGGGCTGGACCCGACTACAAAACATTTGGGGTTTCCTAAATATCCAATGAGAATGGGAATCATTCCATATATAGTTCCATAATATTATTCTATTGAATGTCATGTAGTAAGGATGCAGGGGGTGAGAAAATGTTCTCATGGGAGGTACACGTTGTGGCTACCATAATCCCGACATTAATGGGGACCAAAGAAGCACATACTACACCACAAAAAATCCAGAGAGATAAATAAGTCCTATGGGGCCAAAAAAAGAGATGATAATATTTACATAACCAGGGGATGAACCCGAGGATAAAATATTTGGGCATTCCTATGTATCCCATAAGGATGGGAATCAATCAATACATAGTTCTATAATTCTGTGAAGTTTAACATCATACTATAATGATAAAGCATAAATTGGAATATCAATGAAGGGTACACAAGATGTGGTAGTTTTAAACATGATGTGAATGAGGACCAAATAATGTCCCACACCGTAGCACATGATCCCAGGATACATAGGTTGATATTAGGAAAAGAAGAAATGACTTTTGGTACCTGGGGATAGACCCGGGGAAAAAATGTCTTGAATTTCCTATATATCCCCTAAGGGTCATAAAAATCCAAATTTGGCTCTAAAATTTTATTTTTAATTAACATCATGCGTTATGGATGAAGGGAACATTAAAGTCATCTAATATGGGTAAATGGAAAATAGAGCATGCAATTTAACATCATGCAAGATGAAAAATAGTTTTGTAGTCTAACATCATGCAAGATGTCTAGTATCATGCAGGTAAACACCATGAAGGACAATGAAAGAGAAACAACAAGCTCTCATTAAATTTACTGTTTGAGGAACATGGCATTATTGGGAGGAGTAATCTTATTTCCATCCATAGTGACTGAGGAATATACACCGACGGGGAAATCCTTGTGGATAATATAGGGTCCTAACAATTTGTTCTCCAATTTCATGGGTTCCCAATCCGGTATCATTTGAATCCTCATTTCCAACACAATTCCACCTTTATTTAAGGATCATAGACAATATTTTTTTGTTAAAATTTCAGGCTGTCTTGTTCTATTTCCTCTTCATATTGTGTAGGGCCGGAATCCTATTCTCGTGAAGGGATTCATGCTCATCCAGATAGACTTCTAGTACTCTATCTGACATCTTCTGATTATATAATATGATATATAGTGATGGAAACTAAATATTGATGGGTTGGACTACCTTTTTCCCATACACCATGGAATATGGGGTCACCTAGGTAGAATTATGAGTCATCATCCCGTAATCCCAAAGTGTATTGGAGAGATTTTCTGGAAATTGTTTCTTTTTTAGGCCAACCATATTATGAAAAATGATAGACAGGTTCTTATTTAACACCAAAATATATCCATATTCCTAGGAATGATAGTGAGATGTATGGTTAGACAATATGCTATACTTGGTATACAATTTCATCAGGTCAGCTGCTCGAATGTTTCTGTCTTTATCATTGAGGATGGCAAGAGGGACATTGAATAAGTGGATTATGTTGGAACTCAAAAATCAATTATATAACATACCTTTATTTTTATGAGTAGAATAGCTTCTCTCCATTTGGAGAAGAACTTTGAGGAGGTCATAATGAACTGGAACTAGCGAGCTATTGATGGGGATATGGTCCAATAATATTGATCCCCTAGACCATGAAGGGCTAAGAGTAGTTAGTATTGTGGAGAGGATTAAGAGTTCTATCCAATAAATAAGCATGTATAAGACACAAGTAACAACTCTTGGAGAACAATCTATAATCATGGACTATGGTGGGTCAGAAGTAGCCCAATCTTTGGATCTGGTGGGCGTGTTTCATTCCTGACTGATGATATCTATAGGAACCGACATTTAAAATGTTAATAACATAGAAGATATAACCTACATGGATGAAATATGGAAAAATTACATTTATCCTATATTTATAGAGGATCTTTTCATGGTTGGGACCACTCTAGAAGATGAAATACATTGAATGCCAACAAATTCGCTCATGTTTAGATCTGTTTGTCTATAAATTGTCATATTGGAGGTACTCCACAAAAGGTTTTGATTAATCTAGCGATTTATTATGATGTGTTAGGGAACGTGGAGGTCTCGATGTGGTCGTACTAGTGGTAATATCGCTTACCTTCATTCTATCAACATCATCTAAGGTGATAGGAGTAATGAACCTTTGATTCCCTACATGGATGATCAAATCATCTCGGTCAAGATCTGTGAGAGACACAACAATGCTATAAAATGCATCAGCATGACCATTATATGATTGAGGGACATGAATGACATTAGGAAAAGAAGGGAACTAGGCCATCAGCTGATGAGTGCACTCAGCCAAGGGTACGAGCAATGGATTCCTCATGAAAAATTCATTGTTGACTTGTTTGATGACAAGCTCAAAGTACCCCATCACATGTAGGTGGGAAAATAAATATTATGAGATATTTAGAGACTATTGATTTTTTCTAGATTATCCACCCCAATTTTTTTGAAACCTTCTAACAAAATGAATATATAGGGAAGGATAACCAGTGTGCATGTGATAAAGATGATACTTGGTCATGATATATTTTGCACGAGATCACTGAACCTTCTATCAGTGGGGATTTGTGAGGCACCATGAACATACATTTTACAACACGGTATATCTTGATCCACTCTGAGGATGGCTTCATCTGGAAAGTCAAGATCTAGATTCCGCACTTCTGGGGATGGATGGGCAGCTAGAAATTTTTCCATTGCCTTACCCATGACAGCTTTTTGTATAACTAACCTGATATTGAACTATTTAAGGTTCACATACCACTGATCTAGATCACCATTAAATAATGGTTTGTTCAGAATATTCTTTAGATGATTCACATGGGACACAAGTTATATCTCATGATGCTGTAAATAATTCCACAACTTCTCCACTATGAAAACAACTATGAAAGAGCTCTTCTCGATAGAGGAATATATGGTCTCCATGTCGAGGAGAATGTGGTTGAGATAGTTTAAATTGTTCTTTATCCGTTTGTTATTATTAAGGGTAAGAAGAGAACTGAAAGATTTCTCTAAGGTGACTATATAGAGGACGAGTGCCTTTTTGAAGATGGTTGGCATCAAAACCAAAGGCTACCGTGGGAACTAATTGATCTCTTCAAAAGAGGGTTGACATTTCTCATCCCACTATAATATAAAAAATTTCATTATGAGTTGCGAAATGGATTACACATTCCATTCAAGTTCATGTTGAATCGGAATATGTTTTATAGGTGTCCATGGAATCCTCTGACCTCTCAAAGATTAATTGTAGGAGGAATATTATTGATAGCCTTGATAATATATGGATCAATCTGTATGCCTCTATATCTAATGAAAAAGTCAAGGAAAATTCATGAGATTACCCTAAAGTCACACTTTAAGGGGTTCATCTTCAAATGGTGGGAGCGGAGGAAGCTCAATACTTTCTCAAGATCTCTGAGATGGTCCTGATGTTGGAATTATTTCGCCACAAAATAATCTACATAGAATTTCACCAATGTCCTAAGGATTAGTTTGAATATGTAGTGCCTACCATGCTAATAGGTGGATCCTGCATTCTTCTAGAAGAAGGGAATTAACTGGTAATTGAATGTACCTTGTGGTTCTCTAAATATTTTTGATTCCTCTTACTTAGGAGCCTTCTAGATTTTACCTTATCCAGAATATTAATCCATGTATGAGAGTTCTTGAAACCAAATAGGGGCCTAGATCAACAACTCTATCACAAGTAGGGGAAAATCACCCTTCAGAAAGTGGTGGTATAGATCCTCGAAGTCGATGCAGACATTGATCATTCCATTCTTTTTCCAGTAGGGGAAAATATTGTCAAACCATATACACTACTTGACTTCCTAGAGAATTTGGGATTTGGTGAGCGTATCAACATCAGTCTCGACCATGGCACCACGGTAGTGGTGAATCATTCTAGGAGGCTATTTGAACCCACGACATCCTAAAGGGAGACCTAGGGGGAGGACAATGATTTGAGTGTTCAATCATGGCATCTCATCATACCTCCATGAAATCACATCATAGTTAGGCTTTATGAAATCCATATATTATTGATGCTCCTCTACAGGCATTGCTTCGTTGATCAATACTGGGACTGGGCTCATCGACTGTGGTGGATATTCCATCTTCAAATGAGGGGGGGTGTCTTTATAATCCTATTCATCATCTTTGGTGAGAGGATCATTAGTAGTAGTTAATTCTTCCTTATTGGATGACTCATAAGGGATGTTGGTCTTAGCCTGAGCGGTGGTTAAATCTTCTTTGGTGGATTTCTACACGGACAAAACAATAGAGACAAATGTTGTTGACCTAATCCCATTAGGCCATCGACATAAGGTTCCATGATTAATAATATCAAAGCAGTCATGTCATTTCATCTTGATTCCATTCAACCCATCCTGGTGGAATAATATAGTATTGAATATTACTATTTTTATAGAGAAAACATCCTGATACCTTATTGGAGTGTGGTACATTGGAATTACTAAAGCCTTGTTAGTATAGAAATACGAGGTGATCCTTCGAGATTCCTTATAACTGGGAATGTGTTTCCCACTAACTCGAGAGTCAAATATTGAATGTACCAAGTATGGGGTTCTATCTTCTAACCAGTGAATTAGGAGAATGAAGGAATCATACAAATCAATCCACAAGTCTGTCGAAAGAGTATTATGATCATCCTCATTATCCTGAACATATTTTCCATTTCTCTTGTACTAGTAGATTTCTAAATAGATGTAATCAAAAAATGACTAGGGAGATGCATCACCCTATATAAATATCTCTTGACCTTTGAGTGTGTACTTCAAGCATTTATGATATGAAGATGGAACTACCGCATGCATATAGAGCTAGGGTCTACCCATCAGTGCGTTGTAGGTGGTGTCCTATGAGATGATAATTAATTTAGTGATTGAAGTCAATGAATAAAATTGTGTTCTCATGTGTATCTTTTCACATGGAATATTCCCAGTCTTATCATAACCCAATATTTTCAAGTCATTGGGACTCAGATCTACTTCCGATAATCCTAGCTTGTGGAGTGTTCAGGTCTGGATGAGATTGATCCCAAAACCTGTGTTGACAAGTTAAATATTGGCAACCACAATATTATGCTGGAATGTGATGTACAATGGGGGGATCATACCCTCTATAGGGGATCCGTCAACTTCTATTTTGAGTGAGATGATGTCTTTCCATTCTTCATACTCGACTTCCTTAGCAGGTAATGAATTTGAGGCCACTACCTCTATTTCGAACTAGTTAGGGAATCTTAAAATTTTGTGAGGGCTTCACATATATCCTGATAAAGGTAGAGTGCCTCGAGGATAGAGAGATTTGAAGGGATGTTGGAATGGTTATTAAGCATTCCATATATTCATACTTAGTGCACATTACTTCTGATAGGATGTTGTTTGGTGTTAGTGGGTATGATGTATACTACTTTATGAACCGGTGTATTACAGATACTACATGGAATATTCCATTTATTACTAGAGAAACCAAAAAATGACTATCGTATGACTATAATATGACATAGCTTCATCTATGCTTGAGTGCATCTGATCATAGTATAGTCATGCTGACAATGGCTAGTCAGGAAGCACAAATGGAGGTTTTCGGGAAACTTATAAGGTGGAATGATAGGACTGTATATGTTGAGCTATGTATTGGACCTACATTCTGGTCTCAGTAGAGAAAATTTCTTATCTATATGTGTTGTCGAGTGCATTCTGATTATTTGGGTATCTAATGTTATGTTGGTGATGGTACTAACCGAGAACGTTTGTACAGCCTGCCTGACAGTCCTCATTGTTGGGTGCCATGTAAGGGGCCACCAGGTCAATGGTATTCACCGAGGAAAACTCCAAATCATCACATAATCAATCCTCAAATACTGGGTAGATTCCATATGTGATTTCTACCTCTGGGGGCATGGAGTCACTAAGGGTATGAGGCAGATTCAACAACGGTGGGGGGTTACCATTCCCTTGTGATGTTGGCACCTGCCTTTTGAGAGGTATCAGGTTAATAGGTGGATATAGAATTGGTATTGGGAGGAGATGTGGAAACCTAGGAGGGATTAGGTAGGTGAAAACAGGTATGTATAATACCGTGATCATGAGATACTACCAAGAACACCATCCATTCTTCATACTTCTGAGACCTAGAACTGGATACCTGTTTCCATTCACCCTCATTGTCACTATCATTAAATATAGAAACACATGATACCTATCAAAAGGTAGGAAAAAACCTAACTATGTTGTTGTCAAATGGGTCCCGGAGCTAGTCCTTGAATTCATATCACTTCTTGATGGTAGGTCTAAGGATCAAGTGGTATGGACATTAAATTGGGTGATTAATGAGAATAACCTTTTGAGGTCTCTTGCATTCCCTATTCTCTAGGATACCCTAATCTAAGGTTCACTAGAAAATGAAAGGTACCTATGATACATCAAATAATTAGGTATAGTTTCTCTTGTCTATGAATAGAACCCTAGGAGCATGGCTCTGACAAGGAGTTGGATCCTGACGAGGAGTTGGAACCTAATTACCTCCTCTACGAAGAGGTAGTGCATTACATGGTGGAATCTTCTGATTTTGAGGTAGGAGATGCGGAATCTAGGGTTGGACCTAAGGTTGACACCCTCAATGATGTTATGGAGGATGCTCATGCAACAAACACTTTAGTGTACTGGGGGCCTTTAATAGTGAAATTGAAATAAGATCCGCCTTGGAAACACTTCTTGCAGGTGTTGTGGTAGGAAACTATAATGCCTGCATTGCATTCTACAGGGATTCTTATAGGCTCTCATCAATGTCAAAAAAATCTTGTAATACACCTAGGATGTTTAATGTGATTGGAGAGGGGACCATTTTCATCTTTACTTTTCTCATGCACATCGTGTGAATCTTTTTTTAAGATATAGGCATATCTATGGATTACATGAGGCCCTTCCACCTCCCAAAAAAGTATTAGAAATGAACATACAGACTTTTCAATCACTTGAAGTGGTCATAAATACTATTATTCCATGTGGTGGATCTGAAATAATAAAGAAACTTATTGTAGAGATCCTCGAAACCAGCTACAAACAGAATGGTAGATAGTTATACTAGATGAATGTGGGCCCTTTGAGTGTATTCAGAAAACACCAGATCAAGGAATCCTCCTTCTTTGCTGGACTTCCTAGCATGGTTCCACACCTTGAGATAAAATAAAAAAGATGTTGTAGGGGTTATCCCATCACATTGAAGTGGGAGAATGTTAGATTCTCAATTCCCTAGGGAGTTGGTATATCATTTACCAACGATAGATATTTTTCCATCTGGTGGGATCGTCACCTTTTGGAGTTCATGGGCCTTGAGGCGAGTGATTATATGGGAAATTGGATCATCCTAGGAAGGGGACATTTCATGGTGAGGATCCCTACACACAAGTGTGTTGGTGGGTTCTTCAACATGATAGGCATGTCAAGAGGTTCATGGAGCAGTTGGTGGAATGAACCTAGGAGCTACTGGAGGGACGACTTAAAGAGAACCCAGAGGTGATGCTGGAGGAATGGCCAAAGTATTAGGGTCTCGGAGAAGATTCTCACACAACTCGGGTGGATTTGGTTATGCATCCCATGGCTGCTTGTCATATGTTTTGGCATCTTTCCTTTCAATATATGCATAGTTATCGAGATCAATGGCGGAAAATCATCTTGGGGAACCTATACATTCCCATGCTACATTGGTGGAGGATGGTTGGAATCACATAGAGGATCACCATAATATAGGATCTTTTCCTCAAGGCATTGGGAGAAGATATCATTAATGAGATTCTTCTTCTCTGTTAGATATTAGAGCAATGCAACCTTTTTAGGATCACCCTCCATCTTCTGTGCCATGATAGACAGGTCATAGGGATTGAAAGTTCTAGTGTGTTATTTACCCCTTTTGGGGTCCCAACCGAGAGGCAATGACTCGAAAGGGTATCCAAGGCTAATAAATTGCCTATGGTTGTGAGTGTGGATGCTTTTAGGTTCCACTGTATGTTCTGCTACCCCAGGGGGTGGGTCATCTTCTCCCAACCATACACCAATGCCTCCTTCTATGAATATGTTGGCGATGATCATGTTTACTATTAAAAACACTAGAGGCATATCCTCAATATCATTGGGTGAGTATAGTTTCCACAATATTTGGATGAAATGAAGGGAAACATATTATCCCTAGCCAAAGATCAAGATGTGTGAAGACACCTCCTCAATATCTTGGTGGAGCATAGTTAGTCTTTGAACACGCTTTTGCAAAAGATTCTGGTGATAATTGGTTGATGTTGGGTGTTATGATACAAGAAGCATAGCTAACTTGAACAGGCAGCATTGCTGGATAATGCCATCATAATGTTCCTAGAATTTTTGGTAAGCCAACTGATGATGATGGAGAAGGAAGTGCATTATCCCCAGGGATCACTGGAAACACATGACTTCATCATGGGTTTGTGTATATGGAATGCTGAATTCTGATGTAGTGATTAGACAAAACATATCAGAAAGACAGTCTGCTGTGATACTGCACCACAAGCTCCATCTTTTAGATGAGATATCTGACCCATGGTTTCCCCATTCATAAATTGGATGTGGCTGAGGAACTGGTAACAGTAATGATATGACCACTATGGTGGAGGAATTTCTGGTGGAGAGAACATTATGTAGGCTAACAAGAAGATACATACTAGTTCATCACCCATAGGTGGTATTGACAACATTATCAACGTCTTATATGATGGAGTGTTGACCATCACTTCATGTGCGATGTTGGTGGATTCTGGCGACGAATCTAGGAATTTTTCATCATCTACCATAACCGAGAACAATTATTCGTAATCCCTGATTCAGGAATAGAATGATCCTGGTGATGACAGAGAGGACTTCATGGCATGGCCCTGAAAAGGATCCAAATCTTCTGCCATGTGTATTTACCTACAGAGGGCTTCAGGGATCTAGTTGATTTCACTTTATGAAAGGATGAAACTCACACACCTAGTTACATCCCCATTCATTGATGAAGAAGATTAGGGTTAAGGTTCCATCATCAAATCACACACTTCTTCAGAGTCTTAGTAGCATATTTGATTGATAGTGATTTTGGGATACATATGATTCTTCCTTCAGTGGTGATGGTTCACCCATTTACCTCGGTATAGTTCCTTAGGTAGGGTAAATCATTGGCATGGGGAGGAACTCCATACGGGATGGTGATGGAGTTGGGAGGGACTCTTTCAGAGTAAGTAGGAACATGGGGAGGACCACCGTGTTGGGTATGAATGTGGGGAGGATCTCTGATTTGGTGTGTTGTGGTGTGAGGATAACCCAGGAAGATATCAAACGAAACATGGGAATGACCTCCATGTTTATGAGCATGGGCATGAGGAAGAACTCTTTAATGGTTGTTGGACATGAGGGGAGGACCTCTATAGCATGGAGTTCTGAAGTGGGGGGGGCTCCACTGTTGTTTGTGAGAACATAGGGTGGGCCTTCATATCGACTGCTTGAGACTCAGGAAGGACCTCCACGCTAGATAGAAGTGGTGGCTTGGGGATGAACTTTGTGTTAACCCTTGATAATGTTCTGATGGCCTCCACTAAATTAGGTGAGAACATGGGGAGGACATCCATGTTGATGGGTGAAAATGAGATGAGGAAATTCACAATGATATCATGAAATATGGGAAAAATATCTATAACTAAGATCATAGGCATGGGTAGGACCTCTGTACTATGTGTCAACAAGATGTGAAGGACCTCCACATGGAATGATTCTGGTAGCCTTGGGAGGACATCCATGATGGGTGAAAGAGTGTGGAATAAAACCCCCTTACGGTGAATATAGTACAGTTATGCACTTTTTTCTTAATCTCTAGGTCACAGGTTGGATCACGGTAGCGGTTGTTCACGCCAGCGACTGGAAGAGTCAACCCAGCTTGCCCATCGGGTGGTTGGGGTCTAAATCCTAACAAGACATTGGAGTTCCCCTATTCTGTAATAACATGGAGAAGATAGTATGCATTTGTGGTGGCATGGTCCACTAGAGCTGTAGAAGATGACTCCCCCTGATTGGAATCCTCTTGAGCATGCGCTAGACATTGGAGTCGAGTCGACTGAACTGGGTCCAGCGATGTAGGGTTATATTCCACCTATTCCTCAGCCTAGGGGACTAGATGACAACTTTTATGCGACTTGGGGGAGCCCTGTTTGGATCTTACTAGGTGATGATCATAGTTGGGAGGACTTCAATGTCCCACACCTCATCAGCTAAGGGGAACGAGCCATCGTGTCATTCCTAGGAGATGTTCCCAAAATGGTTTGATGTCAGAGTGGGGAGTAGTGGCAGCCTACATGGTCCTTGGGGGAGGTGGATATGGAGGTGCAAAAAATACAATAAATCCTTGTTGGCCATATCCTTGGTTTGGATGACCCCCTCATCTTCATGCCATCAAATAAGAGTTTCAATCACCATCCTCTATATGAATTCTGAGGGTAAGAAGGGTTCTGGGTGCCTATTAGACGCGGTTGTTGATGATTTCATTGTGGAGGTAAAGCCCTGAAGGATTTCAAAATTTAAATTTACCCTAATCCTATATCTTTGAGTGAGATGTAACTTATTTCCTATAGATTGGGTCCTGCAAAGTAGAAATATCCAGCTATTAGTACATATAGTTGGAAAGCAGTTCTGATTTCCCCAATAGCATTCAGTATTCCATGGATGGATATAAAGATCCATGTTGATGATATTGTAGACCGAAATGAACAATGATTAGATGAACCAAATTATAGTGTGTTCCATTCCATGCCCACTATTTTCTTCGAGGGACTCAGTGACGGTCGATTATCTGGATCTGGTGACACTCTTATCTTATGGTGTCTCGAACACCACTAATCCCCGTTGTTGAATGATAAAATATTCACATTGGGGTCCTAATTTTCTTTTTTTGATGCTCTCCATCCAGGAGAGTGCTATCTGGGAGGGCACACATTAGTTTCACCACATTATCACTTTCTAATGGCATGAGACATTCATCACATCTTTAGCAATTTTTTCTACTTGATCAAAACAAGATAATGGGATGCCATTCTCTCTTTTCATGGATTCCTCTTAAAAATTTATCACTTATTCCAGGTCTCCATTTAGATTAAGATGATTTCCATGAAACTTTCTAGGGATCCATAACATTGTGGATGCTGAGTAATTATGCTAATTCAGTCAAAACATTCCAAAAGGTCATGTTAGGTATGAAAACATCAGTCATCGAAATAGTTACATTTGGAATTGATGGTATGTCTAGACATTGCAAAATTGGTATACAGGAATTATCCCCAATAAAAGGGATTTTTGAGGACTTGAAATACCAAGGCATACCACTTAAAATGTGTGGAATCATGTACTGGAGGCATGTCTCGAGGGTTTTCCTCGGCTTCCCATGTTTAACATGGGTAATGCCATGAGTTTAATGTCATGCAGAGATAGATCAGACTAATCAGAACAAAAAAAGAGTGGATCAGATGGTTTCATCCATAGGAGGGAGAACCTATAAGGTTTATTAGATGGATGGTTTAGATTACCCAATGAAAAAGGATTGGGAATGGCATGTACCAAAAAGAGAGGGTTTCACATCGTGAAGGATGCTCTGGATGCCACAAAGGGAGAGAAGGCAGTTCCTAGTGAAGGGGACACCGAGGTTTATCATTGGATGGGATCGAACCTCATAGTGGCTTTCTATGTACCCAGTGTAGAAGACAGAGATCAAATCCCATGTAGATAAAAAGTGTGATTTAAGGATTATTCATGGATAGTTGCGTGGGTGATAAAAAATAATCAATTGGATGGATGGGGATTGTAAACAGTTAGTTTCCCATGTGAATGGAGTGATCCCACCAGGATGTGGCATCCCAGGTAAGAATCAGGATGGATGATGGAAGTGGTGTTGGAGGATGTAGAAGGATTATAAGGAACTAACATGAGAATGATGTTTCTAGACTTGAACCCGAGGGATCCATAATGTGTATCACAGTGGATGGGAATCAAAATCCATGTAGTTCACGAATGGGTTATAAAATTGGGGTGTTCACAAAGTACAGTGACCCGAAGACACGATAGGGGTTATGTTTTGTTAGTGACCCATCATAAGAGGGAACTTATTGGTTGTATGAGTAAGGATGGAGTACAGGTTTACTGCATTGTTATAAGCCTAGATGGATAGATCATAACACCTCAAGGAGGCAGACATGGGATATGCGTCCCATAAATGGAAAGTATCGCATCAAAAGAGTGCATCCCAAGGTGGGATCACCGTAGTTTACCATTTTGGGTGATTGATCCTCATGGAGGTGTCCTACTTACACAAAATGGATCAAAACCTACATAGTTTGTTATGGGTGAATAGATTTTAATGTCTTGTAGGATGAAGGTGAACTGATGTGAAATGTATAGAACATATGGATTTTGGGGGGTGAGGGGATTGAACATTATAGAGGAATCCTAGATACCCGAAAGGTATCAAATACCATAGAGTTCTGTGGTACATATAGTTCAACATCATGCATAATGAGGGACATGCGTATTATGCATGGATAGAATCCTAATGATATATTGGGGATTACGCATGGTTAGTGGACCAAACAGATGATCATACTTATGTTTGGTTAGTAGACCAAGGAGGATGTCATGGTCATTGCTTACTATGAGCCCATGTGAGGCATTATCAGTGTGAGAAACAAGACGTAATAGTAGACTTGATGATCCTGTCGCGAAAGGTCTATCCACCAAGGATGTTGTTGGGATTACACATTGTTAGCGGCCCATGGAGATGGAGATTGGAACTTACTCTTGGAGGGAAGCCTGAGGGAATGTTTCAGGGCTTACATGAAGACTTCCCAAGGACCATATAGTGTCAGTGATTAATGGGAGAGGGATATAGGGATATCAGAGAAGATTATTCTCCTTCAAGTCCTCCCGAACATGTCATGCATGCGGTAAATCACAGTTTAAATTCATGTGTTGTGGATGAAGGCTCTTGGATATTTAACTTCCAATAGCTCAAATGATGAGGACTCACTCCTCATCCCTTCTACTAACATAACTTGTAAAAACTTTCACTTGGTGAAGGGAATGCACAAGAAATGCTCGATGGGAGTCATGTTGAGAAGTGTTCAATTGAGGGGCCCACATTAGAGTGGATATATGAATAAGAAATATCTGTTAGTGTACCTATTCGAAGAAGAATAATCTTGGATGACACAACATGTTGCACCACTCAAGGGATCATGAAATCAGTTTTTACAAGCGTGGAGTGCCACACATGAGTGGGATTTGTGAAGTACATGGCCCTATAAAAAGGAGATTTGGGAAGAAATGTTTATTTATGAAGAGGGGGAGCATTGAGAAGGATGGTAATTGGTTAATCATTGTGTAAAGGTTCTCCATGAAGGGAGGATCTTCATGAACCATAGTGACATAGTCGATCATGGAATCTACATGTACTTGGAGGGTGTTTCAGGAAGGCTAAATTCTCTACGATGTCCCGAATACCTGAAAGTGACTTCTACCTTCAACATGTATGTAGGGATTCATGATGTACATCCCCACTTAATGTGGAGAAAAATTCTAATGAAAGGAATGGTGGTCCTAAATCATCAAATACATTGGGTGAAGAATTTTATAACTAGATTTCATAGCAAAGGGAGATTACCGAAATGATAACTCTTTAGGAAAAAGGTTAGGGTTATGATCCTTTGGTATGGGTTTCAATAACATATTTACAGGCACCAGGTGTCACAATGTATAGAAGGATCATTACAAAAAAATGGTTCTTCAATATTGGAGTTGGCATCGTCATACCCATAGAGCCTTCATCCACTACAATAATGTGTTTGTCATTCTCATCGCCCTCGTTGAGGCATTTTCCACTATGATGTGGTAGTTTTAGTGCTCGTCATACTAGCATAGGTTATGGTATTTGCAAAGGAGATTCCAAAATTAGGACCTTTGCTGAATTATGTGACTTGTTCTGGTTGAATTCTATCCCAAATAGTTTTGGTTTCCCTCGATCCATCTCGAGAATAGATTTCACCACCAACTGAAATAATTATAATATTTTTGATGATGAAATATTATAGACATTATTACATTCCCATAAATTGTTATATGATAACATCGCTCAGGTGTATGTCTTGACTACAAACTCCACAAAGTGATTCAATTCATTTTTCATTTGTATATCATATGAATAGTCATGAGGATGGATTTAATTACTTGATATCAAATTTATAATTTTATTCTATTTTTATAAAGACATGACATTATCTTATTTTTTTATCTTTAAATATATATGAAAAATGAAAACATCGATCATGTGTACATGTATACTACAACCACTATGAAATGATGTATTTCATTTTTATTTATCACCATATATGGAAGGTTATATAAGTATATTTATTGCATAACAATTATAAATATAATATGTTTAAAATTCCTTATATGATAGATAAATTACCCATATTACCACATCAAACAAACCAAATTTGTTTTGGATGAACAACTTCAAAATTCTTGATGTTAAATTAACTGATATTATAACAATATAGAACATTATAATAAATGAAATTAATGGAATAATTTTAACTTAATTAATCTGAATAGGTTTATTAAAAAATATATTAGTCATAATTTTATTGTTCATGAATGTAAAAAACTTATTTGGTGATATGGGAATCGATGTAATGGATTTCTCATCTCAATTTCCCTCCATTAAAACATACATAATTATCAACACATTTTTTGTGTGGGGTATAAAATAACATATGGAAATATTATATCTTTGATTTCCTAAAATTAATTTGGTTTACCAAACCATTTCAATTCATCTTCTTCAATTTCATTTTTATTCAAAAGATACAAAGTGGTAATTGAAATTCATGAAAACCGTTTTTTAATGACTTTCTTCCCTACAATTTTTCCTTCATATCCACATTCATAAAAATTTAATGATAATGTCATTATCAATATATTAATTATTTTTAAAGTCAATTTAAATAATATTTAACTTTTTACAGTTCTTTGAAATGTAAATTTTTAGTGTTTTTGGTACTGGTAACATTTGATTCCTTTTATAAAAATATAAAAATAATGTTTTTATAAAACTATATTAAGAATGTTTTTATAATAGTTTATACATGGATGGAATTTACTATAGTTATAGACATTATTATTTATCAACATTCCTATGAATTTTTTCCTTTTTTTCAAATAATATTTTATTACAATTCTATTGGTTGTTTTTTACTTCAAAGAGTTGTCAATTGAAAATGAAATTTTATCTTATTTTATGAGATAATTTATTGTTATTTTCATTATGGGGTAACATTATTTTTATGATGTGAAAATGAAAAATCATAGATTTTGTGTTTATATAATTTTTCATGTAAATTATGGATTATAACTGGTGGGATTGCAATATAGCTCCCTAATGAATTCCATAACAACTTATTCTTTAGATATGTGATGATTGGAATTAACTGAGTATGAGTTATTCAATATTAGTGAAAAAAATGAAAATAATGTTTTGAAAATAATTTATCAATGTTCATTTATGTATTTTATATGATCATGATGAGTTTTTAATGAAAATATTTTTATCTACAATGGATGGCGTTTATGTTTTTAGAAAAAAATCTTTGTTTACAAGGAAAATCATTTCCAAAAGATCTAATGTTTTCTCATGATACGTTCTTGGATTTACTACTCGTATTAAATTTTGAATAAAAATTGTGAAAAATGATAATTTTCATGTGTGATTATGATTTACTTATATCATAAAATTTTATTTCGAAAAAGGTAATCATTCTCTTGGGTTTTAATGTTTTTTAACTTGATTAATGGGTTTTCATTATTTTTATATCCCTTACTATAGTTTTTTTATTATAAAACATTTCTAAATGGTTTTAAATTTGATCTAAGGATGTGTAGAAATTATATAAATATCAGTATTTCTACAATAGTAACTCATCTTAAATGAAGAGAAAAGTGTCTTGACTTAAAGAGAGGTGTAAATCTAAAACAATTTGTTAAATTTACTCTATGTAGAAATGTACACTTTTTCTAATGGTTATACTATTTCACTAAAACTCCAAAACATAAATTATCATATTAATATAATAAATTTAAATCATTTCAATTAAAATCATAATTTAAGTTTCTTTAAGTTGTGGGGTGTTATAGTTTCTATCAATGCAAGGATTCAGATAATTTTAGAGACTATTATGATGTAGAAAAGAGCTATTAAGAAATTATAATTTATAGGTATATTATCATGAGATTTGTTTTTATTTTTTTCATTTTACATCATATAATACTTGTTTGTTCAGAATGGTTTTATATAGTGGAAATAAGGAATTTGAGGTTAGAAGGCATCAAAGGGATAAAATCATTTTGAACTAACAACCTGGAATGGTCGGAGGAGAAGTAGAGAAGTTTGATGTTTGGATTGCTTAATTAATGCATGATATATATGATGGAACCCATGTAAGAGAGAGATAGGGAGAAAATTATTTATGACATAATATTTTAATATTATAGAATTTCATGAAATAGAACCATCCATATTTGGATGTATCTTCAAACCCAATGAAATCTTAAGGATGGATAGATTCATAAAATAACCTACCCAGTGTTTTATATTGTTCAAATCATTAAAATGTATCTATTTATATCTAACATTTTGATGGTGAGTTAGATTAGTGAAAGAATTTATTTAAAAATAAAATGAAGAAAAATGAAATTAATATCATATAGTGGATAGTCCTTAATGGTATTTTTCTAGAGAAATATTTATATAAAGATCTTCAGTGTATAATGAAATGGAAATTTATTGAATTAAAACATTTCTAATAGGACCCAAGTAGCACTTATGATAAAAAATCACTACACTATCCCGGTATATTTTGAATTTCAATTTGGACTAAGATTATGATTGATAGATGTTACATAGGCCTGATTCATTTTTTATTATGATTTTTAGCCTCTTGTTAATGTAAAATCAATGAATAAATTATTAGATATACTTCTATAGTTAAGATATATAATTGTGAAACTAAAGTACCTCAAGAAAATATTAATAATAATCAGTCATGGTGTAATGTAAGAAAGAAGTAGTTAATAATTAATATATAGGCAAGCCAATAATATATTGAAAATGTTGTAAAATAATGAATTTATTATAAGGTCGTATATTTTTGATCACTATGGTGTGGTCATAAATTTAACTCATTACTATAAAAAAAGATAAATTCTAACGGTCATTGAAATAATGATAATCTAGCAGTAAAATATTTTAAATATAATGAGATGGGTAACTATGTAGGTATGTGTCCGAATAAAATATTGATGGATGGAAATCATCCTGACCATGATAATAAGGATGTGAATAAATCATTTTCTGCATCCTTGGTTAATGTTCAACCATCAACCGAAGTAGAAACAAGTATATTACTAGTATACATTGAATATTCCAATTTCATTAATTTGAGTTCTCTTAAATCTTTTATTTATTGTAAATTTTCTAGTAAAATGGAAATATCACCTTAATAAATTAATTTATAACATTTTATAACCACTAATTGAGGAATTTTTAATCAAAAATAGATTTATATGAACCTTTCTATTATCATCATCTAGGGAATTATTTTTCTTGAAAATATTATTGTCTTACCCTTATTAGAGTTTTATGTTATTCTATGAATGGATAATATTTTAGTTTATCAAGTTAATTTATATTTTAGATCTAAATATGTCATATAATATTCATTGTGTGAGTTTCAATTCATATAGAATAATTAATTTAAACCTTACATATAATTTCATGAATATGACAAAATTATTAAAGGTAGTATTGAAATTTATCATTCGCATGTAGCTTAAAATAATGGTATTTCTCAATTTAGTGATTTATCTATGGTATATGAATGTATATATTTGTATTTATTGATAAATTATGTGGTTTTATTCACAATTGAGATGTGAAATTCACTATTGAATTAGTACCTAATACTTATAAATTTTTAAAAACAACCTTATCAAATGGATTTAGTGGAGCTGTTAGAGTTTAGAAAATAGTTATAAGATTTTCTTGTTAAACATTTCATTCTTCCTATCACTTCAACTTTGGGAGTTATTATATCATTGTTAAAAAAGTATCGATTTATGATCCCTTTAATTGATTGTAGATCATTTAATAACATCATATTTAAGAACAATAATTTGTTTTCTCATATCAATGACTTATTTGATTAGCTCCAAAGATCTCTACATTTTTCTAATATTAGACTAAAATATTGATATTATCATCTAAAATTCATGGAATAGTAAATTTCAATGAAACAATTTAAAACTATTTATGGACAGTATGATTTATTAGTAATGCCTATGATGTCAAAAAATGCACCATCTAAATTTATAGATCTTGTGGATAATTCTTTCTAATAATATTGGGATAAATATATAGTGGAATTAATTTATTAAATTCTAGTTTACTCTAAAATATAATAATATCATGATAAGCATCTAAGGATTGAATTGTAGAACATAAAATAAAATAAGTTATATGGGAAATTTATTAAAGGTATATTTTGGTAAAATTATATTTCCTTACTAGAGAATATTGTATCTAAGGATCTCAGAATTATTGATCCTTTTAATATAAATTCATTGAATACATTCCAAGATCAAAAAATATCATTGATATTTAAAGTCTTATTGGATTAGCAGGTTACTACAGATGTTTTTTGTATAATATTTATTGGTTATCTCACCCACTAACCAATTTAATATGAAATGTAGTTAAAATATATTAGATGAAGGAATGTGATTAAATATTTCTAGAATTAAAAATAAGACTAGTTAATAGTATGGTGTTAGACATTCCATCTATAAATATGTAATTTATCATTTATAGTGATACTTTATTAAAGGTCCCTAGTTGTGTTTTTGTATATAAAGATTGATTAATTGTGTATATTTCCTATCGACTAATACCCCATTAGCATAAATACCCAAAAAAAGACCTTTATATTTTTATAATAGTCATCCTTAAAAATCTAGCTAAATAATATATAGAGATAGAAATGTAAAATAAAAATTATCATAAAAATTTAAAAATATATAGTCACACAAAAAGAGTGGAAAATGAGGTAGAAATGATGGTTGTAACTAATAAAGGATTATGATTTCATGATTCGCTATCATCTAGGTAAAGAAAACATTATAATTGATTCCTTGAGTTGAAACTATTACACATTATTAAATATGATACATTTTGAACATAATCCAATAGTTAATGATTTAATGAATGTTGGAATATTTTTTAAGATATAAATAAAATCCATATCTTTTAGTTCCGGTGTTGGTGGAGTCATCTTTATCAAAAAAATCTTTTAAGGAAGGTTATGGATTTCAATTAAAGATATAACTTTATAATGATTGTATGTTTCCTGAGATAAATATGGATTAAGAAGAAATTATTTTAATTTAAAAATAGTAGTGTATTACTGGTAATTTTTAGTTAAAAAGTAAATTGTTTTGTGAGGATCATAGCTCTATGTTTTATATTTTTCATTATAGTACTAAGATGTACATAGATATTGGTTATTAATATTTTTGGGAAGTAATAAAAAATATTTCTAATTTTAAAATGAAATTTTTGATATGCTGATATTTTAATACTGAGAAACAGCTTTTGATGGGGATTTTATTTCCTTTTCATGTTTCTAAATAGTAGTGGGAGAATTTTTCCATGGATTGTTTGGTGAGATTACCTAATACATATGAAGGTAATAATTAGAATTGGGTTAATATTGATCATTTTAATAAATCTATTTATTTCCTCTTATTTTATATACTATGTATTTGGATAATTTTGATTAACTCTGTCATAATATGATATTTTGGTAACATGGTGTCATTCTTCATATTGTATCAATCACGATCCAAGATTATCATCAAATTTTGGGAAAGAAATTTTGAATTTGTTGAGTACTGAATTAAATTTCAATACATATTTACATCCTCAATCTGATCGATAGTCAGAGAAAATATTTTATACTTTTGATGATAAGTTATACCCTATGTCATTCGATTATCAGTGATGTCAGGAATAGTATTATTAATAGTGGAGTTTTACTATAATAATAATTTTCCTGTTAGTATACATTTCCCACCACTTGATGCATTATATGGAATGATGTTCTTATCTCTTACATGTTTGGATGAAGTTGGTGAGAGATAGTTATTGTGAACAAAATTAGGAAAACATATGGGTGTGAAAGTAAAAACAATTCAAATTAAATTGAAGAAATAATTGTGTATATGGAATATTTATATATATAATATGTGGAAATATGATTCATTTGAGATGGGGGACTATGTTATTATCAAATTTTATCCTTGTAAAGGTGTTATTTCGTTTCGTAGGAAATTAAAAATAATTACATGGTTTATTAGTCATTATGAAATTATATAACAAATTCAATAAGTTTCATACTATGTGGAATTTTCCCTATGTTTATCTTAGGTGAATGACATGTTTCATGTTTCAGGTTTCATTGTTAAGGAAATATGTACCTGATGCATCTCAAGTTTTGAGTCCCACTGTGTTACAGTTAAAAGTTAATCACTATTACAAAAAATCCAATTCAAATTCTTTATCGTGGATAAAATTTATCATAGAATAAGTTGAATAACCTAGTTATGATTATGTGGAAGGATCATATGATTTACGAAGAAATTTTAGAATCTGAAAAATCTATGAGGAAAAAATATCCTCACTTATTTAACTAATGATTAAAATTATGAGGATTCAATTTCTTTAAGGGAGAAAAATATAACTACCTAGTTAATCCTAAAAATAAATAAATTTTCTGATTTATACACATAACACCCCCAAAAACTCACTCCCATATCCAGTTCTAAAAACTTAATATTTTAATTTCTAGTTTTTGATACAAATAATCATGACCCACTTTTATTTATCAAAAATATAAAACATCATCATAAAATATTGTATCATAAATATACCCAAGGATCATTTCCATTTAATGTTCTAAATAATTAGGGGAAAATATTAAATAACAATAATGATGTATTTAGGTGACCTTTTTACAATTATTCCTCTCATTCCCTATTGCACATTGTGTATTCACCATGTCTTGAAAAATAATTCACAAAAGAAACCACTCTGTACATAATTCATTTAACATCAATCATTATAAACTACTAAAATGGTATATAAAATAAGTGGAAGCCTAAATAGTCATTACGGGTAAATATAAGAATTATTAACTGAATATCATCAGTGAGTATAAGATGAGCATAATGGTATAGTGACTTAATCAAAGTCCCTCAGAATAACATAAGAGAATTCATACCCATATAACCTAGATCATAAATCAGGGTACATGGAGTAATACTTTTATATAATTAAATATTCATATAGGCCAACAGTCATTAAAAATGTGAAAAAAAATTCCACTAGATAATGATCCATTAAAACTCATAAAAAGAATGAAAGAACAATGTAGGAATATTGGAAAATCGTATATTCATCATGGAATCACATAACCAGATAATTGTTAGATCTCTTAGGAGTAACCTATAAACATTGAACTCCATCATAACATAGGACTAAATTGAATTCAGTTAACCCCATTATCTATTCGGAGTAACATAACTCTATCGTCAGTAAATAGTAACTTACATCCATTTAACATCATCTCATTACCCAATGCAATAGGGGGATATAACATACCCACCATTCATATATCAAATAATTTCACTTATAGATTGTGGTTCACTCCCAAATCCCACATTAATTAATAATTTCCATGTTTCGAATCATGAAGAAAAACACATGGATGCTTTTACATCATCAAATCTATAATGGGTCAATTTACCTATTAAAAAGAAAACATTTTCCTAAAAATACCATCAAAATATCATCATAAATAGTTAATAGAATGAATGTGAATGGTATCATAAAATCATATTATCAATTAATCATAATATGAATTAGAGTATTTTTACATACATTTAAACATCTTGAAATGAATATTTAAAAACCTTCTTGTAAAATAGTGGAAAATACCATTTTTTCACCATTAAAAAAAAATTCAATTTTTTTTTACCAAAACAATGTTATTTTAAAATAACCATGGATTGTCATATAGGAAACCTAAATTAAATGAATTCTTGGGATGGAATAATAATCTAATCATGTTTTAAATGATAAAAATAATCATACTTTTCAAAATTTTGTAACGAGTGAAAAGTGACCCATGTAGACAATATTAAGAAATTTCATTTTTAAACCCTTTAAAACAATGTAAAAATCATGTGAAATGACTTTATGAAATCATTTATTTTTGGTAAAAAAACAATTCTTAAAACAAGATATAGAATAGGGAGGAAGAGTTTGGATAATATTATTTGAAACCTTAATTCAATGTTTTTTAAAAAAATTATGACATTTTGAAACCGTGAACCCATTCCAAGAAAGAACATGAGAAGGAACATTAAATTACATGAGTATAAAAATATATAATATTATATTTTTGAAGAGTCAATATATAAATTTTATAAATTAATATAGGGTTATCAATCAAAATATGTCTCAAATAATGAATTTTGAGAATAGAAATCAATATCACTTGGGTAATTCTTAAATAAATGAGACATTGAATGAAGGAACGTAAAATGATTCAATAAAAACAATAATTTTTATGAAAAATATAATAAAACACTGTCATTAGGTATTGAGTTGTAATGAAACAACAATGGTTGACTTGAAAATTAATCAATTGTGGTCCACTATATGGTGAGGTAAAATCAATAAAATAGAAAAATGTATGGAATGTAACCAAAAAATACATAAAACCAATATACAATGAGGAAGAAAGCGATATAATAAGATCCGTTGAATCTGATCCAACATGATAAACAAGAAAATTTATGAAAAGAAAAGACCCATAAGTCTCCATTTGACCAACTGTCTCCTCCAAAAAATCCTGTATTGATGGGAAAAGATTTCAAAAGAGAACATGGAATTCTACCTAATCCCCTCTATTTCCATGATTCCTACAAAATACATTCTACAACTACCTATAGGTAAAGGTAGGGTGTCGTTGTGCCAAAATAGGCATTTAGTAGTGTTTTTTTCTTCATTTAGCAGTTGTTTAAAATGCTATTTAATTGTTCTTCCTTGGTTTTGAAAAACTGTCACTAAATCGTGTGTCAGCATTTATTTAGCATTGGTCATTGAAAACTGTTGGAGAATGATTTTTCAGTGGTTTTCTAGTGGCGAATTAAACTACCAAAAATTTACTTTTTTGAAAAAAAAAATAATTAATTTTTAAATTCTTCATTAAAATTTAAAAACTCTTTTAATGAAATTAATGTTTTTAATTGTTTTTCATTTTTTTTTAAAATTTTTAAAAAAAATTAAATATTTTTAAAAAAAATTCATAATTTTTTTTTTTTTATAATTCTCATAATTAATTTTCTATTTATTTAAATAGAAATTTATTATTATTTATCTAATATTTTTTTATTATTTATTTATTATCGTTATTATTATTTTTATTAGTTTTGATTATTTATTAATTTTTATTATTAATTATTATTATTAATTATTATTATTTTCTTCTTTTATTATTATCTAATTAATTAATCACTAATTTATTATTGTTATTATTTTATTATTATTTTTTAATGAAATTATTATTTTATTATTTTATTATTTTTGATAATTTTTTAAATCACATAATAAATATTATTTTTTCTTTTTTATTTATTACCATGAACATGTAAAAGCACATGCACATGCAAGCATATTTCATACATAGAAATTCTACATTAGGTGAGATTTGAACCTCTAACCTCTTGCTTATTCTCCAAAAACTATTCCACTCCAGCAAGCTCTTCATGTGGTTAATAAATAAAATATAATATACTTATATGTATATATAAATGTTTAGACATCATACAAATACAAAATAAATTAATAATAAGAAAATAAATATTAGATTAGTAATAAATAAATAATAAATAATACATTAATAATATATTAATAATATATTAATAATATAATAATAAAAAATTAACCTTAAAATAATAATAAATTAAAAATAAATACATCAATAATGTATATCTAGTATGTAAATAATATATATATATATAATATAAATATTAATATAAAAATGAAAAATAATATATAATTTATATATAATATATCATAAATAATAAATAAATAATATATAACAAATAAATAAATCATAAATCAAAAATCAAAAATCATATTTAATTTTTAATAATTAACAAACAATAAACAAAATATAATAAATAAAAAATAATAAATAGTAAATAGTAAATAATAAACAATATATAATAAATAATAAAAATAAATCAATAAATAATAAATCAATAATAAATAAATACAAAATTAAACAAAAATAATTAATAAATGATAAATAATAAATAATACATAATACATAATAAATAAATAAATAAATAGTTAATAATCAACAAATAATGAATAAAAATTAATTAAGAGATAATTTATAATGAAAAAATAAATAAATAAATAAATAATTGAATAATATTTAACAAATAAATTTATAATAAATAAATACTAAATTAGTAATAAATAATTAATAATTAATTAATAATTAATTAATTAATAAATCAATATTAATTATTTAGTTAATTAGTTAATTATTTAATGACTAATTAATAATTAATAAATAAATATATAATATACAAATAATAATAATTAATAATTAATCGAAAAATTAATAATAAATGAATAATAATTAATCAAATAATAATTGATAAAAAATAATAATTAAGTATTTATTATTTATTTAACACCAAATTAATAATAAAAATAAATCAAAAAATATATATTAGGTGGTTGGGCATATAATTACCATAAACTGACACACACCACACACACAGAGACTAGAATGTCATGACCCATCCCCCGGGGCCCATGGCGTGACAACCCCAAGCTTGTCTTTCATAGGCCAGGGGCTGGTGACTAGCACCGAAAGGTGTATTCCCAAAAACCGGTAATGCATTTCCTTTATATCCTGTAAACACATGCAACCAAGCACATAGAAAGATACGAACAGAAGTAAACTGTATAACAAAAAGAGTGTTGAATGTAAGATGTTTGGAATACAAGACCAACAGTAAAGGTTCAAGTAGAACTGAAATACAATACAAATGATGAAAGAGAAAGACAACTAATGGGTCGTCCTCTGTGGATCCTACCTGAAGGGTAGGTATAGATCGCCTCCTCAGTACACCACGTCTGCATGTCTCCTCTGTGTACTAACATGTCGTATGGTCCACCTCTTGGCACCGTCCAGTCCTGGTACCCTTAGCCTCGATCATTGTTGTCTATCTTCAGCACCAAACACAACATGGTGCGGGTATAGACCGTGCAGGGGTGAGTATAATGATACTTAGTAGGGACCCCTATACCCTCACGGTCTCACAAAATCATCAAAGGATAAACCAAAAAGCATTAAGTCAACTGACAACCATACTTAGGTATATCCCCATACATATACCTACGTTATCATGTATACCCATCTCAATCATTAGGAAACACAGGGTCCAACCCAAAAGACCAAAGCTCAACTGCTCAACAAAGGAATGAATACCACAAATGTATGTTCGACAAGGGTACGCCACATAGGAGAATACCACCAAGTTATTACCACATAGGAAAGTACCACACAGGTACAAACTCAACTCACACCCGGTATATTTTAGGTACAGTTGTAGAGATAATTAGATGTAACTATTGAATCATCTTACTCTATTAAGAGGTAGACCCACGTAGGATCCTAAATCATCATCATACTCATAGAGTATCATAGTACATCATCTGACCCACATAGGATCCTAGTACATCATAGTACGTCATCAGACCAACACTAGATCCTAGTACATCATCAGACCCACACAGGATCTTAGTACACCGTCGGTACATTTTCAAACCCACACTGAATCCTAGTAAATCATTTGTATATCGACAAACCCACAAAGGATCCTAGTACATCGTCGGTACATCATCCGACCCACAAATGATCCTATTACATCGTTGGTATGTCGTCAGACCCACATGGGATCCTAGTACATTGTCCATACGTCGTCAGACCCACACGGGATCATAGTACATCGTTGGTACATTGTCAGACACACACGAGATCCCAGTACATCGTCAGTACATCGTCAGACCCACAGAGGATCCTATTACATCATCAGTACATCGTCCGTCCCACACAGGATCCTAGTACATCGTCAGTATGTTGTCAAAACCACATAGGATCCTATTACATCGTCAGTATGTCGTCAGACCCACATAGGATTCCCGCACTAAGCTTTCCCATCTCTGGGAGGGTCTGCTCCTCAAGCCACTAGTCGATACACCAAATACCATGAAGTCCCATGAAGAATGTATCCTAAAGGACCTCCACTTCATAGGGGTATCAAATCAATAGATGGTTCATCAAACGGATGCCCTGTCTATAAGGCCCCAGCATTTAACATTACTTAATCTTGAGTTATTACAAGAATACACATTGAGGATCATTTCAAGTTTAGAGTTTTATATAATTAGATCATAAATCATGCATTACATTCCACATTTCAACAAGGTGGTTACATAAAAGATAGTATTCTATTTTCCCATCAAAGGAAACATATTTGAAATAAAACATGGATTCTTCCATGACACTTCCTTGACACTATCATCATATCATGTACCTTTCCCTTGACCTATGAAAAAAATTTCAAAAACATGGGATGAGAATAAAAATATCAGTAAGGGATATAAAAGTAATAAATGAAAACATTAGTCCATGTATAAATAAGAATTAATTAAATCATACTTTACTCATAAAACTTAAGAACATTAAAATACCACATCAAATCGTGAATAAATCATAGAAATTTTAAGACATAAAGGAAACTTGAGGCATTCATAACTTTCTTACGAAGGGAGTAACACTCATGGTTACGTTTGGAATACCCATCACAGTATATTCTCTAAATATCTTCGGTGAAACCATAACATTTATCTCTGTCGCATTAACCAATGAATTGGAGTGATATCACGGGCTCACCCGCCCTTATCTTATCATGGAACAACCCGTCTTCATTACAATGCCCAAGAACCATAATATAATCGTATCACCTAAAACATGCATAAAGGAATCATAAAATTTCCACATTTCAATCAAAAGATATCAAAATCACATTGATATAATCAAAATGTTATCAAAACCATTTTAAATACCAAAATAAAATAAAATTAAATCATGGAATTTATTTTTCATTTAAAAAAATTTTACGGCTTGTAGAGGATGCTGAAACTCAAATAATGGTCACATTGGTGGAGAATTCGTTGTCGCCGCACACGTATAACAAATAAATTACCGTTATTCATTTATTAAAACACTTCATATAAAAAATATTCCTTTTTAATAAATGTATTAGTCAAAGTGTTTTATACACTATATTGAAGAAAGTTGTGTATACAACAAAATATGCCTCAACGAAAGGAGATTGAGACGAGGTCCCATACCTCGTGTCCGACTTGACTTGATCGTTCTTTAATCTCCTGAATAATAAACTTGAGTTAATTTCTACTTTCTTAATAACCTTTTTCAAGTTAATTATTCCTTTTATATCAATTCTTACCATGTCATTAACACTATGTAATTATTTAAGTTAATAACAATCGTTTTGTCGATTATTGGTACTTGAGTCAAAAATAAACTCCTTATAATTACAAGTTTTTCATGTGGTAAAATATCCATTATATACATAATTATATTCATAATTTAGATATAATATATATCAGATATATCCATTATATATAGTCATTCATAATATTACATAACATTTAGAGGTAAGAAATGAAATGCACCGTTCATTGAGACGGTAGGTCGTACGTACGCAAGAACGCTACTTTCATTTATACTTCGTATTTTTGGAATGGAATCATAATGATATAAAGGTATATTAAAATTACAGTATAAAATCATATATAATACAATTAACTCCATCCTTTATACATCGCAGATATGTCATTAACGAATCAAATAACTTTGAGGGGGCGGTAGTCCGCACTTCCTAAAATGATGATATCACGTTTACCCATAATGGAAACCATAAAGGTATGCCACAAATCAAAAATAAATAAGATTAATAGAAAGATAAAAATATTATATATCATATATAAATATAGTGTCATCTTAATGTCCACATTTGAAGGTGATACAAGAATATTGAACAATCATTGTTTCATGAGGCAGAAATTTGCCATCCACTGAAACAGTATGCTCTTTAACCATTAGATGAAGGTGTGTGTAAGTGTAGCTCGAATCCTTCTCATAAACACATACTAGTATATTTAAGATACTGGTATTGTTACAAAATAAAGTAATAAAAACTGTTTAGGGGGTTGGAGAAGAAAAATAAAACAAAAGAACATTAGAGAAGTCTTTACCTTTAAATCGGGTAACTCCTCTTTGTTTGTACCCAAAGGGTTTCTTGAAGTGATTTATGACTAAGTTAAGGGTTATAGGATTAATATAGGGATGTGGATAGATAAAATGAGAGATCCTGGCAGAGCCAATGTCTTGGGAGGTGTGTGTAAAGAGGTAGAGGTGGGGGCCTTTTATAAGAGAAGAGGAGGTGAACTCTTGGAAAGTTATGAAATGTTACTTTATATTAAATTGAGTTTCGGATTTTAAAGGTCCCACATTGATATATTTAGAGGATAAGGTGATAAGGGTTCTAAATATACTCATAAAATAGGTCTTTGACAAGTTTATGTCTTATATTTCACATTATCTTTTCATTTTATTTAAATCATTCATTAATGAGATAAACACTGCATCATCATGATGTCATAAATAATTAAATTTATTTAATGTCAAAAAATTATAAAAAAATACTATGATGTAGAAAATATTTTTAGATTTCCAATTATTATTTATAGTCCAAGATATCATTTATGTAGACAAAATTAAAAATGTTTTACTCGGGTGATACATTCTTTAGTGATATTCTCTTTTCTGTAAAAATAAAAAGATAAAGTGTCACTTTCACCGAAATGTGATTCCATGGGGTCCCTAAGTTTGGAACAAGGAATCCCATGGTCGGTCATGACAAAACCAGTAGCATTAGGACACACTTTGGGGTCATTTTATATTATTATGACATCATTTTATTATACTTAAATACCCAATTACTAATTAATCACGATAATTAATGATAATTACCGTCGTTACTATTCATAATGTCCAAAAACAAGAGACTTAATTACATAATTTGGAACTTATGATTCCAAATATGGAATCCATTTTAAAAAATTCCAAACATAGAAATTGCAATAATTAATTAATAATAATTCTCGTTGTCAAAAAAATAGCGGTTTTTTAAACAATATCTATGAAAAGATTGGCACTTGTTTATGCCCAATTCCAATGTTAAATTAATTATTATGACCAAAATTGGATTAAATGGTAAAAATATATTCTAATAACAATTTTAAACCAATTAAAAAGATAATCTAACCGTATAATTAAATTAGATGAAAAAGCAGTTTTGATGTAAAATGCAGTATTTTTCACAATTCATTAAAAAATAAACATTGTCAGAAAATTATCAAAAAATTATCCAAAGTAAATTTCAATGTTCCAATAATAAATAATAAGTTTATTTTGATAAATATAGCTTATAAAATTGTCAAAATATTTATTTAAAAATGGTTTTCCATTAAAAGGCAGTAAAACAATCTTTTTAAAAATATTAGTGTATTCCATGCTTAAGATTGGATTGATTCTCATTTTAAGCCACTAAAACACAATATAATTCATAAATAGACATAGATAAGAATATATACTATTAATTATTTACTTTGGATGTTACATCCTTCCCCCTTTTGAAAATTGTGTCCCCGTAATTTATTTACTTATTGAATAAGTTGGGATATTTATCCCTCATTGCATTTTCAGATTACCAAGTTGCATCTTCAATCATGTGGTTTTCCAACAAGACCTATACTTGATGAATCACGTTATTCCACAACACTTGATCCCTGTGGTCAAGAATCTGGATAGTTTGTTCCTCATAAGATAGGTTCTTTTCCAACTAAACTACCTCTAGACTCAAAACATGAGATTGATCTGGCATATACATTATTAACATTGAAACATGAAAAAAATTGTGTACCTGAGATAAACTCAGAGGTAATGCCACTCGATATTCAACTAATCCAACTCCCTCCAGAATTTCATATGGTTCAATGAACTTTGGTCTCAGCTTTCCTTTCCTACCAAATCACATCACACTTTTCCATAGAGATACTTTGAGAAAAACATGATCACCTACCTCAAAAGATAGATCATTCTTCATGTTGTCTGCATAACTTTTCTGCCTGCTCTGAGCTGTTCTCATGTGTTTCTGTATTAGCTGAAATTTGTCTTCCAACTCTTCTACCAATTCCAGTCCCATAAACATCCTTTCACCCAATTCATCCAAAAAAGCTGGAGTTCGACACTGCTTCCCATATAATGCATCAAATGGTTCCATCTGTATACTGGAATGAAAACTGTTATTATAAGAAAACTCAACCAATGAAAGATGTTGGTCCCAACATCCCTGATAATCCATCGAACATGCACATAGCATATCCTCCAATGTCTGAATCGTTCATTCTTATTTCCCATTTAATTGAGGATGAAAAGTTGTACAAAAATTTTATTCAATACCCAATGACTTCTGAAAGCCATTCCAAAAGATAAAAGTGAACCTGGGATCACGGTCAGATACAATGGAGAGAGGAACTCCATGTAACCTGACTATCACTTTATGATACAAATGAGAAAGTTGATCTAGGGAAAAATTATCTTGTATAGAAATGAAGTGAGTAGATTTAGTCAAATGATCAATAATAACCCAGATTGCATTATTACCTCGAGGTGTCTTTGGCAATCCCACAACGATGTCCATGGATATAGTCTTCCACTTCCACTCTGGTACTGGTAATGGTTGAAGCATCCCTTTCGGTGAATGCCACTTTGCTTTAACCTATTGACAATTCAAACACTTCACAGTAAAATCAGTAATATCTCTTTTCATTCCATCCCACTAGTAATACTCTCGAAAATATCTATACATCTTAGTACTGCCAGGATGAACTGAAAATGGAGAAGTATGAGCTTCACAGAAAAACACTCACTTTAACTGTGAATCACACGGCACACACAACCTCTTCCCAAATCTCAAAACACAATCATTATCAATATTGAATTCAGGAAACTTACCCTTCTGAACCTGCTCTACCTTTTTCTGCAACTCACTATCTTGCTTCTGTGCTTGATTAATTCTGTCTGATAGAGAAGATTTCACTGATTCCTGAAACAAAATAGAAGAACATCCTGCACCAACTACTTCAATTCCAAATTTCCTCAAATCCTTAACCAAAGGATCATTTTCCAAATGCAACTTTGTTAATGAAGCATTACTTTTTCGACTCAAAGTATCATCCACTTTATTTGTTTTTCCTAGATGGTAATGAATTGTACAATTATAATAATTGATTAATTCTAGACATCTCCTCTGTCTCATGTTCAATTATTTCTAAGTGAATATGTACTTTAGACTTTTTTTATCAGTATATATTTCACACTTTAAACCATACATATGATGCCTCCATATTTTTAAAGCGAAAACAACTACAGCTAATTCCAAATCATGTGTAGGGTAATTTACCTGATGAGTTTTCAACTGACGTGAAGAAAAAGAAATTACCTGATCATTCTGCATTAGTACGCAACCATGTCCTTTCAATGAAGCATCACTGTAGATAAAAACTCACCATTCCTGGAAGGTAGTGCCAAAACTGGAGCATTCACCAATCTTCTTTTCAATTCCTTAAAACAATCATCAAATTATTTTGTCTAGATAAACTTAACACCCTTCTGAGTTAGCATAGTCATTGGACTATATAACCGGGAAAAATTTCTAACAAAACTTCAGTAATAGCCCGCCAAACCAAGAAAACTACGAACCTCAGTTACATTTGTGGGTCTTGGCCATTCTTCAAAACTGTTGTTTTTTAATGATCAATAGTTATTCCATCTTTAGAAACAATATGAAAACGGAAATAAATTTGTTGCAACCAAAACTGTCACTTCCTTAATTTCCCATACAATTTATTTTCTTTTAAGGTTTTCAAAATAACCTTTAAATTTCGTTCATGCTCCTCTTTACTTTTAGAAAACACCAAAATATCATCAATGAAAACAACCACAAACTTATCCAAGAACTCATGGAAAATTGTATTCATAAGGTCCATGAATACAACAGGTGCATTGGTTATCCCAAAAGGCATAAATACAAATTCATAATTTCCATATCTTGTATGAAACGTGGTCTTCTAAATATCTTCTTCCATTACCTTCAACTGATGGTACCCCGATCTCAGGTCAATCTTTGAAAAAATTTGAGCTCCCTGGAGCTGATCAAATAAATCATCGATATGAGGCAAAGGATATCTATTCTTAACATTGATGTTATTCAAGGCTCTATAATCAATGAAAAGTCTCATTGAACTATATTTCTTTTTAAAAAATAAAATAGGAGAACTCCATGGTGATGTGCTAGGTCAAATGAAACATTTCTATAATAAATCTAGCAATTTCTCCTTCAACTCTAAAAGATCAATTTGAGCCATTCAATAAAGGGGTTTTGAAATTGGATTAGCATCAGGAACTAAGTCAACATTAAATTCAACTTCCCGATCTACTATTATTCCAGGCAACTCATCAGGAAAAACATCAGGATACTCATTTACCATTGGCACATCATTAATCTGAAAAGTTCATTTGTTTTCAACAATATGTGCAAGGTAACATTCATTTCCATCTTTTACAAGTTTCTCAGCCTCTTGATATGTTATCAATAGTAAGGGTTCATTATTGTACACAAAATGAAAGTCTTTCTGAAAAAAAACTTCTTTAACTCTACAATCAATCTTAGCATGGAAAACAGAGAGCCAATCCATACTCAGGATAACATCAAACTCTACTAGAGGTAAAACAATAAGGTTTGCATGTATTTTGATTCCACATATAAGGATAGGAAGACTCTTATAAATTCTTTTTGCCTCAAAATTTCCCCCAGGTGTTTTTACCACAAGTTTAGGAGTCATTTCTTGAGATGGAATTCCCAATTTACTAAAAAAATTTTCAGAGATGAAAGAATGTGTAGACCCCGAATCAAACAAAACACTGGTATAATCTGAAAAAACAAACAATGTACCTGATACCACTTCATTTGATGGCCCAACATATGCTGAAGTAGTTCCAAAGGATTTCACCACACCTTTTTGCTTGTAGTCTGACTTCTTCCCATATTTAGAGCTCTTTGTCGAACACTCGTTTGCATAGTGACCCATCTCATTGCACTTGAAACATTTCACTAACTATAAATCAAATTTGGTCTTACCATCACCTTGATCTTTTTCAGTGAAATCACAAGCCTTATGTCCCATCTTACCACATTGGTAGCACTTTCCATAATTCAAAAGACCTTTTCCAGCATGCCTTTCACCACATTTATCACAAACTAGAAACTTAGTTTTCTTACCATAAGTCCTTTTTGAAGAATTCTTCCCTTTCTCCTACCACCTAGGTCTCTTCTTCTGTTGGCTATTATAGAACACTTGATCATCGGAAAACTCCTTTTCCACCTTCTCAGCACATAGAACAAGATTTTCATAACTCTTGTACTTGCGAGAAGCTAAATCTCTTTGATATTTTGGCTTTAATCCTGAGTAATAATGATTGATTTTACTATCAAGGTCTCAGATAAAATTTGGAGCACACCTTCCCAATAGAGTGAACCTTTCTTCATAAGAAGCCATTGAGTCGTCCTATTGCCTCAATTCCATGAATTTCTTTTCCATCCTAAGTCAAATAGCCTTAGGAAAATACTTCTCAAGAAACATACCATCGAATTCATCCCAGTCGAGAGCATCAATCTCATCAGTGTCCCTGATATTTTTAGCCATTGACCACAACTGATCTGCTTCACCCTCCAAACGGTAAATTGCGAGACTAACATTTTGATTGTCTGAACACCCCATGACATCGAAAATCTTATCCAGTTCTTTAATCCACCCTTCAGCTAGAACAGGGTCAGATGATCCTCTGAATGATGGGGGATGTTGCCTCATGAAATTTTTCAACACTGACATGTTCTTCTGTGGTTGATCTGGCTAATCTCGTGCATGGATACCACCACCATTTATCGCTTGAGTCCACTGCACCATTACTGCAACAAACTATTCATATCCAATTACAACCATCTCATGATGCTGATTCAGAAGGTAGTTTCCTTCTGTATTTTTTCCTAGCACAGCTTCCCTATTTCCTCTACGGAAAACCATTCGGTACAAACATGTCTGAGATGATGTAACATAGTAATCTTCAAATTCTATATCATTTCAATTTTACCAAAAAAAATATTTTTGGATAATCATTTAAGAGAATTATAACTCCTAATGTTATCTAAAACGACCTCTGATACCAACTATAAGGCCCTGGCCTTAAACATTACTTAATCTTGAGTTATTACAAGAATACACATTGAGGATCTTTTCAGGTTTAGAGTTTTAGAAAAATAGATCATAAATCATGCATTACATTCTACATTTCAACAAGGTGGTTACATAAAAGATAGTATTCATTTTTTCCATAGAAGGAGACTTATTTCAAATAAAACATGGATTCTTTCGTGACACTTCCTCGACACTATCATCACATCATGTACCTTTCTATTGACCTGTGAAAAACATTTCAAAAACTTGGGATGAGCATAAAAAGATCAGTAAGGGATATAAAAGTACGAAATCAAAACATTATTCCATGTATACATAAGAATTAATAAAATCATTCTTTACTCATAAAACATAATCACTTTAACATACCTCATCAAATCATGAATAAATCATATAAATCATAAGACATAAAGGTAACTTGAGGCATTCATAACATTCTTACGTATGGAGTAACCCGCAAGGTTAGGTTTTGAATACCCATCACAGTATATTCCCTAAATCTATTCTGAGAAACCTTAACCATTAACTCCTTCACATTACCCAATGAATTGGAGATCTATCACAGGCTCAACTGCCCTTATTTTATCACGGAACCACCCATCTTCATAACAATTCCCAAGAACCATAACATAATCGTATCACATAAAACATGCATAAAGGAATCATAAAATTTCCGCATGTCAATCACAATATATCAAAAACACATTGATATAATCAAAACATTATCAAAACCGTTTTCAAAACCAAAATAAATGAAAAGTAAAACATGGTATTTATTTTTCATTTTAAAAAAATTTATGGCTTGTAGAGGAAGCTGAAACTCAAATAATGGTCACAGTGGCGGAGAAGTCGTTGTCGCCGCATATGTATGACAAAAACATTACCTTTTGTCGTTTAGTAAAACGCTTCATATAAAAAATATTCCTTTTAAATAAAAGTAAATTTCAAAGGTGTTTATACACCATATTAAATGAAGTTGTGTATAAAACAAAATATGCCTCAACAAAAGAAGATTGAGATGAAGTCCCATACCTCGTGTCCGACTTGACTAGATCGTTCTTTAATCTCCTGAACAATAAACATGAGATAGTTTTTACTTTCTTAAGAACCTTTTTCAAGTTCATTATTCCTTTTATATCACTTATTACCATGTCATGAACACTATGTAATTATTTAATCTAATAACCGTCGTTTTGTCGATCATTTGTACATGAGTCAAAAATAAACTCCTTATAATTACAATTTGTTCAAGTGGTAAAATATCTGTTGTCTCCAGAATTATAATCATGATTTAGATATAATATATATAATATATATCCAGTGTATACATTCATTCATAATATTACATAACATTTAGAGGTATGAAATTAAATGCATCGCTCTTGGAGACGGTAAGCCGTACGTACGCATGAACGCTACTTTCATTTCTATTTCATATTTTATGGAATGGAATCATAATGATATAAAGGTATATTATAATTCCATTATAATATCATATGTAATATCATTAACCCCATCCTTTATATGTCTCACATATGTGATTAACGAATCAAATCACTTTGAGGGGGTGGTAGTCCACACTTCCTAAAATGAAGATATCGCGTTTACCCATAATGGAAACCATAAACGTATGCCAAAAATGAATAATGCAGAAGATTAAGGAAAAAATAAACATATTATATATCATATATAAATATATTTTCATCTTATTGTCCACCTATGAAGGTGTTATAAGAATATTTAACAATCATCATTTCGTGAGGCAGAAATTTCCCATCCACGGAAACAGTATGCTCTTTAACCAATAGATGAAGGTGCTCGAATACTTCTCATAACAAAATCCTAGTATATTTAAGATACTGGGGTTGTTACAAAAGAATGAAATAAAAAGGATTTAGGGGGTTGTATAAGAAAAATAAAACAAAAGAACATTAGAAAAATCTTTACCTTTAAATCAGGTAACTCCTCGTGGTTTGTACCCAAAGGGTTTCTTGAAGAGCTTTCTGCCTGAGGTAAGGCTTCTAGGATGAATATAGGGATGTGGAGAGATAAAATGAGAAAATCATGGCTGATCCAATGGCGTGGTAGGTGTGTTTAAAGAGGTAGAGGTGGGGGCCTTTTATAAGAGGAGAGGAGGGGCACTCTTGGAAAGTTATAAAATGTTACATTATATTAAAATGAGTATCTGATTTTAAAGGGACCACATTGATATGTTTCTAGTATAAGGTGATAAGGGTTCGAAATATAATCATCCAATAGGTCTTTGAAATGTGTAAGTCTTAGATTTTACATTATCTTTTCATTTTGTTTAAATCATTCATTAATGAGATAATCGATGCATCACCATGATGTCATAAATAATTTAACTTATTTAATGTCTAAAAATTATTAAAAAAATAAAATGATGTCTGAAATTTTTTTAGCTTTCCAATTAATATTTATAGTCCAAGAGGTGATTTATGTAGACAAAATTAAAAAAAATATACTGTAATGATACGTTCTTTAGTGATATTCTCCTTTCTTTAAAAATAAAAAGATAAAGTGTCACTTTCACCCAAAGGTGATTCCATGGGGTACCTATGTTTAGAAAGAAGCATTACATGGTCGTCCATGACATGACCAGTAGAATTAGAACACATGATGGGGTCATTTGTTATTATTATGACATCATTTTATTATCCTTAACTACCCGATTACTAATTAATCACGATAATTAAAGATAATTACCGCGTTTACTATTCATAAAGTCCAAAATAAAAAGAGTATTAATTATATAATTTGGAACTTATGATTCCAAATTTGGAATCAATTTTACTAAATACCAAACATAAAAATTGCAATAATTAATTTAAAAATAATTCTGGTTGTCAAAACAAATAGCATTTTTTCTAAACAATATCTATGAAAAGTTTGGCACTTGTTTATGCCCAATTCCAAAGTGAAATTAATTCTTATGACCACCATTGTACTAAATGGTAAAAAAATTATTCTAATTACACTTTAAAAAAAATTAAAAATATAATCTAACCATATCATTAAATTAGATGAAAAAGATGTTTTGATGTAAAATGCAGTATTTTTCACTATACATTAAAAATTGAACATTGTCAGAAAAATAACAAAAAATTATCCAAAGTAAATTTTCATGTCCCAATAATAAATAATATGTTTATTTTGACAAATAGATCTTATAAAAGTGTCAAAATATTTATTTAAAAATGGTTTTCCATCAAAAGTCATTAAAACAATATTTTTAAAAATATTAGTGTATTCCATGCTTAAGATTGGATTTATTCTCATTTTAAGCCTCTAAATCACTATCTAATTCATAAATAGACATATATAAGAATATCTATTATTAATTACTTACTTGGGATGTTACACTCTTTGTTAGTTATTAGCCTTTTAGTCCAAAGGGTCCGATTGGATTCATGCTCGATCGAACTCGATCGTTCCCAAACATTATCCAAATCTATAGTGGGGTATACCAAAGGGGCCATCTCACTCCAAGGTTTATAGCACCACAGATGGTTCATCATTTCATCATCGTATTAGGGAGATAAGTTGAATACAAGATCTCCAAATATTAATAATATTATAATTATTGGGTGTTTCGTGGACCCGAGCCATGGACCAGAATTTAATATTCAAAAATAGACTTAAATTGACCGTCTTAATGTCAGGTTCTCATTTCCACTTAAGGTAAGTCAATTGGACGTCACACATAGGATATATAGAGGGTCGATGATTTAATAATAACAATATATTATTATTATTTGATCGTTTCGGGTACCCGATCCAAAAATAAGAAAAAGGCATCAAATATTGGACTCATAGTTTTCGTCATGAAGTCATGGTCGTACTGCCACTGATGGTTCATAAAACCAAGGTCGCACAGATAATTTATAGTCAATAAAGTGTTTTATCAACAAAAGTAATAATAATAATTTGTTATTATTGTTGTTAATTTCTTATTTCCTTATCTGCAAATTTAATCATACATAGACCATTCATTTGGTAAACGCGGCTTCTACATGGAGCCTCCTCCACTCTTCCATGATTTTTTTTTATTATTATTTCATCTCCTTAATTTTATCTCACCAATCAACCCTTTATTATTTCAAGGTTTTCTCATAATCTAATTGACTCCATTATTAAAAATTTGGGTTCCTCCATATGTCCATTGCCAAATTCACCACCTCCAGCTAGCTGCACCACATAGACACTTCCTTCCGGCATTTCTTCACCACCACACATCACACCCTCTACCTCACCCGGAGCTGCACCCTGAATACATGCCAGAAATCCCACCACCTTGTTTCCCCTTCCATGGGCTACCACTACTTCATTCTAAGACCAAAAAATATACCGACCGCATATTCATGATCCTCGGGTCGAGGGCTCCGCATCCACATGTTGCGCTTAACACAATATTGTGTTTCCAGCGTGCTTAATTATTTGGCATTGATGAACGCATGAAGAACGTGCTAAGAAAAAAAGAAAATTGGGCAATGTATATGCGTTTGATGATGACCATGTTAGTTTGGACATCTTCAATGAGAATCCATAATATGAAGAATTAACAAATAAATTCAATCCTATTTCAAATTAAAACCCCTGCCTCAATTGCATGTTGGTGTCACCATGAGGAAGGAGATGATGTTGATGATGTCGGAATTTTTCACTCCCACACCGTGCTCCTAATTTTGGTTCCATGTTACTCAATTTAGAGAATTTTTCTTTATTAGAGAGGTTCTTCATGTGGAAGAATGTTCTTCCCAGTTCTCCAAGGCTCTCCCAAATCTTCTTTTCCAATGATCTCCACTAGAAGTATGAGAAACCAATTCGAATTGAGTCAAAACACTTAACTCAATTAATTGATGGCACATTAATTAAATTAAAGTTGGCACATTTAATTTTTGAGGAGAAATCAAGGGTTAAATCACATTAAAGAGGGAGTTCAGGGGGTTCGTGAAGTCCCCACAATATAAAATACAAATTAGGAGGTTTTTAAAAAATAAAATAAATGATGTTCTTTATTTTATTTTTATTCTTTTAACTCTCCCATGAAATTCACAAAAACTAACTTTCACCCTTGACCTAATGTCGTTAAGGTGAAGGTCTCCTTATGAGAATATTGGCGCTGCATGTTTAACAGTGCCCTTAGATTTCAATTCCGAGCACCGGTTCAAATGTTGTAAAACACCGCTTTCGCGTTACTGAACGTACCCGAAAAAAAGTTCGGAGAATTATTTACAGTCACCATCATCCCGTGTCGGTCGAGGATAGGAATTTCATAAGTGACATATGCCCCAATGAGCCCAACGGTACTCTCATATTTCCAATCTGAGTTACCATTTAATAGTTATGGATTTTAAAATAAAATAATTGTCACTTAATTATTTTATTTACAGCCAAAAAATAACTTTCACTGGTGGCCCCCACAGGCAAAAGTTAGTATCGGCCTAAAAATAGCAAACCCTCACAAGTTCAACGGTTGGATTAGATTTTAAATCTGATTTACCTTTTATGAGTTATAAACATTTGATAAATAAAATAATTTATTTAATTATTTTATTTTAGATAATGCCATTTTTGGGTTTTCTCATAGGAGGCCCGTGATGACCAAACATAAGTTACACCTAGGATAAACCTGCCATTCTAAACACTACGGTGCCCTCAGATTTTTGATCCAGGAAACTGTTTAAGAGTAATTACACTTTTTTAGGAAAACATCTTACATCCGCTAATTTAAGCATAACAAAAACATCTCTAGATCATTCTAGGAACTCCGGGTCTCTAAATTTTACGCCGTCATATTTTTTTGTCTCTTAATAATTCCTATATAACTAAAAAATTACATGGAATTTTTGGGTCATTACATTCTCCCTACCTTAGGGATTTTCATCCCCAAAATCCACTTAACAAAAACTACGAATAAAAGTTGGGTTACTAGGCATGAATCTTAGCCTCCCGCTCCCATGTTCTCTCCTGGAGGTTCCCATGCTAGCAACCCATATGCACCAAAGGTATCAATCACATATGAAGGTCTCTCTCATGTTATCCTCAATCTCCTCTGGAACCTCTGAAAACATATCCCCATCCTCGATGTCCATCTCGTTTTGGTCTATGACGTGAGATGTGTCATGCACATATCTCCTCAGTTAGAATACTTTGAAGAAGTCATGCACCTGGTGCAACTGAGGGGGAAGTGTTGGGCGGTAAGCAAACTTGCTAACTTTGCTGAGGACCTGGAAGGGTTCAATGAATCATGGAGATAACTTTCTTCCCCGACCAAATCTCCACAATCATTTTCGATGTGAGACCAATTGAATGACATGGTCACCATCCTCGAACTCTAGAGGTCACTGTCTCCTGTCAGCATAAGACTTCTACAGGCTCTTACCAGTTTTCACTTGCTATCAAGTGAGGCATCATGATGCAAAAATCTATCATTTCCTTCTTCATCCCATGCCACCAGTACTGACGTTGAAGGTCCTAGTACATCTTCACCACACCAGGATGTACCGCCAGAGGTGACGTATAGAACTCCCTCGACATCTACTTCTGTAGCGATACTGGTACCATGGTACATCCTTTGAAGATGAAGACATGCTCCCTACCATCAGAAAAAACATCAGGTGCATGCCCTAAGGATATCTGAGCATGTTGAGCCTTGAAGTCAGCATCCCCATGCTATGCCTTCCTAACTCACTAATGAAATGGGGGAGTGTCTGTAATATACTGATGAAAAATTGCCCCATCTCGATCCACAAAGGATATCATCAAAGCGGCTAGCTGCTCAATCTCCTCACTCAACAACTTCAGGCCAGAACTACTGTTGAGTCGTTCTGCTACCATGTTCCCCTTACCAAGAGTATATACTATCCCAAATTCATAGTCGTGGAGGAACTCTATCCACTCTTGTTGGAAACTGAAATCTCAAAACATTTGTTTGCACGAGGGAGAGGCTAGCCGTCTCACGAGTGATCAGCCGCACCCTCTTATGCAGGAGTTTATCCTATTCTACATGGGTTTCTTTTTCGCTGACTAAGGAAAACCCCATCCCAACGTTGTAGATAAAACACATCCTTTTAGCCTAATACAGTCAATCTTAGTATGAATTGTGGATGTCCAGTCTTACCCAAACTAACGTCGTAAGGCCTCGAAACTTCCACCAAGAGGTTCCAATAGAAACTGTCAGCTCAAGGGGATGATCACACCGTCGACGTAATTGTGATTATCGAGTCTCCTCCCAAAGGTTCTTCTAGATGTGAGGGTGTAGTCAATGGTTTAACCAGAAAATCTAGGTCTTCAACATGATTCTAGGAAGGAAGGAATGATTGGTACCGATGTTTATTGATACAACAACTAGAAGTAGACACAGACTGTTCCTCGAATCATTCCTAGAGCCCTTGGGTCACACACCTTGACCGCAAGTAGCTACTCTCTTCCCCTGTCCTCCAACTCCCTGAGCCCGGTGGGGACCCCAATAGGGGTGGATTTAACATGTAAAAATGCACACCACCTCATGCTGCTCTCGTAGCTCTGCTTCCACATCGATAGCCCTGCAGATTAATCTGTCCCCAACATTTCTTCTTCTCGAAACATTCTTACATTCCCAAGTCTCAAAGAATGGTGCCAATTTCCTGCTTTCCCACTACTAACATTCACTGGTCGCATCCACTCAGCCAAAGAATATTCAACCACAAAGGTACTCTATTGCACCCCAATATAAGTTGTAATGTAAAGAGTAATAGTTCTGGCTCAGATGTACTTAAACACACTGCTCTCGAATGTCCGAGCCCCAAAGCACTAATCTTGTCCTATTCATCGAGTACCCGGAATTATCGGTACACCTTGATGAATACTCACGTATCGACATGTCATCTTGCCGAAGCTGTAAAATCTCTAGAGAACTCTCAGCCACCTCCTCTAGTCAGTCCTCATCCGCCTGTGAGTTGAGCTCCCCTCGGAACCTAAGGGGTATCTAATGTGGAATCACATGTAAGGAACTAATCCTATATGTGTCCTCTACTGGTACCGCCTATTGTAACTGCTGACCAACATATAGTGATATAGCTGACACACTACCCAAAGGTACTGTCTCATGTAATGATCCATGTACTGAAGCCTCATCACTATACGGACCATCCTCGTGGTTACTCACTAAAAGCTTCTAGTAGATAAGGTCACCATCTTCTCTACTGCTATCTCAACTAGGTGGAAAACTCTAGCAACTATCTCCAGGTAGCCCTTAGCTGCGTGGGAAACTATCTCACCTCAAACCCTTGGAGGCCTATGCCATTGAAACTCATGTAATGCGCTCAGTCAGTGTGCATCGTCCGCCAGTGCGGTTGGTGGTATCTACTACACAATGGGTGTTGGTACTTTAGGTACACCACCCAAAGGTTCCAACATAGTAATAGGGACCAACACCGGATCCTCATCGCTCAGTGGGCCGTCCTCGTATACTCTGTTGGGAATCCAAGTTGGTTGTCTACGTAGCTGCATCCTGATAAGGAACAGGTTCACCCTGATCATTTAGTTATACCTAGTGAGCTGACTCAAGAAAACACAAGAAAACTTTTCAGAACACACATGAAATCAGTGTTTTCGAGCAGTGAGTCAGAAATCAGAAGTCACGGTCTTGGTGTATGGATATGTCGGTCGTCGCACCAACACAGGATTCCCAAAACTAATAACCACACTCACTACACTTAACAATTTTTCCATTGAAAATATCAGATTCTTATGTTATATAGTAGAATGGACTCCTTTGATACCAATATTTCTTGACCCATCCCCCGGGGCCCATGCCGTGACTACCCCATGCCTGCCTTCCATAGGCCAGGGGATGGCGACTTGCACCAAATGGCATATTCTCTAAAACAAGGAAGGAATTAACTTTATATCCTGTAATCAAATCCTACCAACCACATAATAAGATACGAACACAAGTAAACAATATAGTCAAAAGAGTGCTGAATGTTAGAGGGGTCAGAATACAATCCCAACAGTAAAGGTACAAGTACAACTGAAATACAATACAACTGAAGAAAGATAATGATATTTATTGGGTCATCCTTTGAGGTTCCTACCTCAAGGGTAAGTACATATCTCCTCTTATGCACTCCATGTCTGTAACACCCCATGATTTCATAGTAGGTTGTTTTCTTTAAAGTAATTCAATAGCTTAATCTACACACAACACCGAGTTCGAGCGCACCACGACTTACCAAACCAGCCGTTCAAAAGCGGTTATGAATAATAGTAACTAAATTATGAATTTTATATACTCTATATAATTTTAGAATCCATATTATGTGTTTCCTAGACATAACATAATAACAAATTCATTTTTTCAGACAAAACAAGTATTTTTTAAAAAAAATGAAATTTTACCACCTTTTAATGGAAACCCCGTTTTAAAACTAATATTTGACACTTTTATATATTCTATTTAATGAAATTAAATTCTTCTCTATAATCTGGACATAAATATCTATTTTGGATAAGGTTTTGGTACCTTTATAATAACATTTATAATTTGATGAATACTAAAGAATGTTAATTTTAGTTGAGAACAATTTTTTTAATCGATATAATTTATAGTTTTATATTGGGTATTTGAATGGTTTAGATATAAAATTAGATTATATTATTATCATTGAATACAATGTAGGTGATTATAAGTAATTTGAGATTTAAAATTGACATAAACACATGTCAATCTTTTGATAGTTTTTACTTTTTAAAAACCTTCTTTTCTATTTTGACAACCGGAATTAATTTTAAAATAATTAATGAAACTTTTATGTTCTTAATTTTGTAAAATAGAATTAATTTTTGAATTTGGAATATCAAAATTAGCTTAAGGTAAATTTTTTGTATTTTTCTGAAAACTTTCAATTTTTGATGAATAGGGAAATACACTATGTTATAGTTTAAAACTGACTTTTTATTTACATAATTTTTATTTTATTTATATTTATTTTAAGTCAAAATATATGTATAATACCTATATATGTTCAATATAACTCATTAGAGTAATTTTTTGAAAAATTTAGATGTATGAAATTTTATTGAACTTTTTACCATTTTTTACCCACCTCCTTGGAGCATTTTCAAATTCGCATAAAACATAATTTTACCACTTCTGTGAGTGGGATTTCAAAAATCCTAGACACGCGGTTACTATCAGTAAGAAAATGTGGTTCAATAAGATGAATTTTTTTGGGTGAATAGTAAGTTTCTACTTTTTTTACCACAGTTAAAAGTAAATAGGGTAATTAAGAGTAAAAATGATATCATAATTACCCTAAGACATGTCCTAATTCTATTGGATAAGTGTAATTCAACCGAAAAAACATACGAATAAAATATGATCCTTTTGGTCCACTTGAATTAGATTAGGACATTTATTATTATTTTATTTAAAGAAGTGTTAAAAGAGTTAAAATCAATGTTTAATAACTAAACCATTTTTAATATAGGGTTATACAGAAGATAAATTCAACTATAAATATTCATTAAAAAGATAAAAATATTTCCTATGTAATGATATATTATTTATAATTTTTAGACATTAAATAGTTTAATTTATTTATGACACAATGATGACATAGTAATTACCATAAAATGAAATATTTAAATAATTTACATTTTAAATATCCAAATAAATATAATTTGAGACTTTTAATAAATTCCACTAATTTTATATATTGATAAGACATTTTAGGGATGATTAAATTTATTAATTTTTAATTAATAAATTTTTTAGGACTTAAAAAAATCAATTATTAAATACCGTCAAAATTGACGTAAATGAGTTTTTAAAACAAATACAATATTATTGGTTGATATAATAATCTTTAAAATCTATGGATCAGACAATAGTCTTATATAATGATAGTTGTATCATTAATTAACCACTTGGGGTTCACTTGGAAGTTTATTGTAAGTTTATTAACCATATAATATAATAATACCAAGAGACATGGTAAATGTCAAACTATTTAAGTAAGAGTTAAATATAAAAGATAAGGTTAATATAGTGTCCCAAACATATCTAAAACCAATTAGTTGAGAAGTTTTCTACCCATCCCCACCTCATGCTTTAAATAATTTATTTTTGAGCGATTATGAAAAGTAATTGAGTTTATTATAAAACAGTATTTCAATCTTTTTCTTAGGTGCCCCTCACTCCTCTTATAAAAGGGAACTTCCCCTTCTCTCAAATTCATACCTCAAAGCCAATAGGATCATCCAACCCCCACTAAAATATCCTCAAAACTCTCCTCCCTTCATCCTAGATGCCTTAATTTAGTCAGAAAGCCAACCTAAGGATCCCTTTTGATCAAATAAAAAAGAAGAACCTGAAGAAGAGGTAAATATTTCATCACCTCATTCATGTTCTTTTCTTATTCCACATCGACTTTCATTGTTGTTTCTATTATAAAATAATAACTCCATTATCTTTTATATACTATTATTTTATTATAAATAAGATACAACCATATTCATTATTTTATCCATACTATGAATGACATGTCACCATATGTGTGTATGTACGGCTTACCATCTACACGTCATGGTGTAGTTTGTTATTCATACAATTAATCATTTGGATGGGTATAATAATGATATTAAATGATGAAAATAATTAATATAACATTATAATTATTCTTTATATATGATATTACATCCAATTTTATACGATTTTAAAATCAAATGAATGATATTGTCGCTTGTGCGTACGTACGGATTACCGTCTCCATGAACTCATTGAGATTCATTCCCCATCGTATCCATTCAACACTAATTTTCATTTGATGATTAGAAATAATGTTTAAATACTTGATATAATTCTGGAAATGAATAATATACAACCCATCCATAACAAATATGACTCACATAACAAATAATATAAAGGAAAATGAGTCATTTAACACCCAAAACGACAATACTACTAAAGTATTATTACCAAAGAAATATTATAGGATCATCTATGATACCATATTTATGTATATTGATCTTTTATAATATAATAAAAATGATTTAACTATTATACTGGAGGTTAACTTACCCTCGACCAAGGAAAAGTACAAGGTAAGGGATTTTCATATCACTTTTATTCCCGTGAGATTCATGTGATATTTTCCACTGTTATCTTTTGTGTGGTGTATGTACTGCACATGATTTTATTTTTTGTGTAATATACATTAATTTATGTGAGTTTACATCATCATTGGATGATAATTATTTCATGGGGTGTATGTTTTTTAGGTTACCATATCGACAAGGGAATTTCAAATTTTAATTTCCACTCATTCGGTTTTACATAAACATCAATGACTACATTATACCAAGATTATGTGTGAAATAAATATTTATTTACTTATGTATTAATTTACACTCCCCTTTTCATGGATATAATTTTTATACACATAATCACTCCATTTATAAATTCTCAAGTCAACGATATAAACTTGATAGGGGTAATTTTAACTCAATTTCTATTAATTGAGTTGAACATTCAAGTCATTGTTGTTAGATTTACAAGAATATGTGTGAGTGACCTCTTATTGATTTAAACTGAATATCCAATCATATTGAGTTTATTTATATTTGTAACGCATAATTATTTCACTTATTTATCCTTAACATTAGGATACGGTTTTCATAAAGGAATCCATCCCATCTTACATTCAATTGAGACATCTCTGTTGTTATGCGCCAATCCACTTTGATTTGGGGTATATACTGGACTTTAACATATTATCTAATAAATCCCTTTATTCTCTGGATATTATAATTTTTTTATTGCCTCGATTATTTTTTACTCAAGCGCCTCTCATTTGGTTAGGAACTCTAACTAAAATATCATTTTAAATGTTTTAAAAATTAATTCTTCTAAATCGTTATCAATGATGTCCATAAATTAAAAATGGTTTTAAGGTATTATTTATATGGACATTAATGTTATAAAATTAAAATTCCTTTCAAAAGATTCAAAGTGGTATGGGAAACTTTGATTCAAAAATCTATTTTAAACAGCTTCGTGATAAATAGTTACACTTTTAAAATTTTGAAAGAAAATGGGGTATATTTCTCTCAAAATAGTTTTGATGATTAACTTCATCTATGTCAATATCCTTTATTATTTATGATTGAGGTTGATTTATTATAATACAATCTTCCATATTGTATTTAATGTGTTATTTTTGACTGTGGATGTGTTTTTTATACCATTCATCATTTGGGGATAAAGTATTAACATTTTGTATGTTAGTTTGAATACGAATGTTTATGTTATGTTTTAACCTTTTCATATGAGGAGTGCATTGGACATTGTATGTTATGGGTGGGGACCACTATAGATCCTCGATGCATCGGTAGGACTCCTGATACAAACAAGTGTCTTGGCACAAGGCCTTGACAACATCTTATTTGTAGTCTTGGAACAAGTCCTTGACTATGTGGTTTTGAATGTTTATCATTATGAATTCCATAAATATGAAAGTGGATATTGATTTCCAATGAGATTATTCGACTAGTAGAATATCCATATGAGTATGTAAATGAAATTATTTTGATTTATATATTCCATATTATGATGAATTTTATGTTGAAATTGCTTTTGTTTTAGTTTTATAAATTCTCTTATATGTTTATAATTATTTGTGAAGGTTTCTGCTATTTTGTTATCCCTACAGTGCATCTAAGCTCACCCCTTTCTATGTTTTATTTTTTCTAGGATGTGAAGATGTATTTTATGATTGACCTGTAGGGATAGTCGGAGGGGATATGAGTGTGGTCTATTGAAACAATGTTGTTTTAGCTTTTAATTTTATAATCTTATGTAAAACTTTTGAATGTATATAGTACTTCCAAGTCTACGAAACTGATCGGTCTTTCGGGACATGATTCCTTGTATCATGAAAATGTTATGTAATAATGCACTAACTCTGGGTAATTGGGGTTGGGGTGTTATAGTTGGTATCAGATGATGTTTAGTAGAATCCTTCAAAACTAGATTTAGAAAAACTCTTATTAGAAAACACTACCCTAAATTAGAATATGAGGATTAGTTTATAAGAACATACAAAATTTTTGGTAATTTAAATATTATTTGGGTTTTGTAACCAATATATCCCTATATTAATACGAGCCAGTAGAGACGGCTCTGGCACACATGTACCTACGAGTGCAAACTCCAACAAGGAGTTTCAGTATTGACCCAGGGTATCTTGGTAGATGACAATGGGCCATGCATCACTCTTGGTTACGACACTCCTGGGTATATGCTTAAGATAATTCAAATTTTCTTTACAAAATTATTTGAAGGATTGTAATATAAGATGAGAATAAATAACTGTCTTTAATACTAAGGTTTTTTAGATTGAAAATAAGGTGTTTTGATATTCTCTCACTGATTTTTTGACTCACACTATGATTTCTTGTGTTAGTCAATGGATGGATTCCAAGGAAGTCATAATGACATTGAACAGGATGTACGAGGTGGGAACATTGGATGAAATTAACAACGGAATAGAATGTTGATTGGTTTAATAGATATTGTGTTCATAACGAATTAGTTTTACAAAAATATGGTCAAAAACATATATATTAACCAACTCCCAAACTCAATAAATAAGAGAAAGGTGGTGAATGATTAGATCTCCAACAGTGGAGACCTTTGTGAAAAGAATGTTCAATTTCCATCATGCAGGAAATGTGGAAGGAGACACCTAGTGAAGTGTCTCAATCGAATAGATGAATGATTTATGTGTGGTAAAGAAATATATAATGAAAAAAATTACCGTGGAAAAATGAAGCGTACTATCGAAGAAAATAATAATGATCCCAAGAATCCATTTACAGTAATTTTCTCTAAATGTAGGGGACCTGGGCATTACATGAGTGAATTCCCTATTCTATTGGAGACCCCCTTGGTCAAGAAGAACCTATGTGGAAATAAATGGATGTTGAAATGTGTAAAAGTATTAGTACTCTTTGTTGATGGGATTACTTTCAAAGAATTTTCACTTATGTGTAACCATATAGTTTATTATGTGAAAATGATATTTCAGGAAAAATTGTGTTTTATATTGTTGATATAGCTATAAATAACCATTTGGGTTTACATTATCCTTGAATTGGAGGAAATTAGATGTTAATAAAGTTTTGGGATAAAAATGGGATGTATGAGATAAAATTGGTGGTGAAATTATATTATAGTTTTTTTGAGGAATTTATCTCATTTTTTCAACATTATAAAATATAGTTTTTGAAAATGGACAGCACGAAGACTGTGTGACAACCTGTTGCGTTGGAAAAACCTGCAATAATCGAACCCACAACCATAGAGTGATTGAGATTTATCGCCTACCACAGAATTACTTGATGTCCCTAGTTAGTGGGACTAATTATTTTTAGTTAAATGAATTTATTGATCAATAATAAGTTGATTTGGGATCTTATGTCTTATAAAATGAATATCCTTAGTATAGTAAAATTATTTGGGATTAAGTGATAATTGTTATTTTGGAAGATGTTCTCTCTGTTGGGAATACTATATGCCTAAGGAAAATAAAATACAATGGGATTTCATTTGAGGAGTAATGGTGGATTATTTATCTATGTTTTTATTATGGATTTATAGAGATGTGGTTTATTTATGGAAATGAATAACTTATCCTAGAGAATATGTGATTAGGTTAAATACTTTTAAGTATGTGACTTCAAGAGTAGTTGATGTTATTTGGAAATACAATTTTACATGAAAGACTGCATAATCAAATTCTTCTTTGTTTTGGGCTTCAATAATATTTTAGATTATATTGATGGATTTTAAGGAAAATTGTTTATTGAATGGTATTTATTGAACTTTGGTTATTGTTGGATTAATTTTAGAATTAAGATATGTATTTCTTTCTCTAAAGGATTATCCTTTTTGGGTATCATCTGATCTTTTACTAACCATTTTGGTTTTGGTTAATCTCTAAAGATAGGGTAAATATATATATTTTTTCCTTTTTGGATTATGTGATTCTCTAGAAGTTGATTCTTGCGCTTCAGGTGTGACCAAGTGATGTTGAATACTCATCGTTTGAAAAAAAAAGTTGAGTTATTGGATGAAATGTTTTAAAGGATGAAACTCTACTTAAAAATAAAGTATATCTCTTTATGCTCTTAGTAAATCTCATAAATAAATTCTTCAAATTTAGGAAATGGAATATAAAACAAAAAAACATTATATGTTTACTTTTTTCTACTATGAAACAGATAAATGTTTCTCTGATCACATGTTTGTTGTTTTCTTGCTGTTAACTTTCTCCAAATCATGTTTTCTATCACTCTCCACCAGAACATGAAACTAATTTTATCTTCCATATCCATGTTTTCCTACATGGAATTCTAGTGTGGGTTATCTCATGTGACCTTCGTACATATATTTCATTCTTTTAAATAGATATTTTTATTGACTCTATAATGGCATGGACCTCTCTGGTCCATTAGTTTATGAAAATTCGGTTGTTTTAGGTGTTCTGGGAGGTCTAGGTGACTTATCCCCAACACTTTTACAAATATCCAATTCGGTGAATAGTTTCATTAGTGAACAGTTCCATCAGTAACCTATAAGGTTACCCTCCCTTTCCTTTTCCAAATTTCCAATTCTGTGAATAGTTCCATCAGTGAAAAATTCTATCGGTAACCTCTAACGGTAACCTCTTTTTCTTTTTCCAAATTTCCAATTCGGTGAATAGTTCTATCTCTGAGGTTCATGAACATTGTTATAACGCTGAGGTTCATGAACAGTATTATATCGCTGAGGTTCATGTACAGATTTCTATCAATGACGTTCATGAACACTATTCTATCGGTGAGGTTCTAACGGTCAGGTTCATGAACATTGTTCTAATGGTGTGGTTCATGAATAGTATTCTAACGGTCAGGTTCATGAATAGTGTTCAATCGGAGAGGTTCCTGAACATTGTTCTATCAGTGAGGTTAATGAATAGTGTTCTATTGGTGAGGATTATGAACAGGGTTCAATCGGTGAGGTTCTAACGGTGAGGTCCATGAACAATGTTTTTCCTTTGCCAAATTTTGAGTTCCTGAAAAGTGTTTCCAACTTCCAATATTTTCACCCCTTTAGCATTTTCCTTTGACGTAAAATGCATTTAAAGCCTCATTTTAAGGATTATAAGGCTGATTCAATGGCCATAAATTGTATATTAATTATTCCTAAGGCTCAGGATGTTTTTACTTGGTCAAACCGAGTGGTTTAATGTGATCTTATTTAAAGGGAAATTAACTGTATCTTAAACTATTTCCATGTTAAGTCTTCTAAATGTAAGGGATATCTTCCTCCATATTTCTTTATCCTTGTTCTCAGGTGTGAGATGCTAGAACATCCCATTCCTTCTCATAGTAGTTGCATAGTCAAACTTTCCACCTCAAATTGGTTCTACATTGTTTGGATGCAACAAAGCAGTATTGATCAATCATCGATATAAGGTATGTGTTGTCGTCATTCTTTTGGGGTTCCTCCTCTTATGTTTATCCTTTCAATATTATAGCATGAAATATCCATACATCTAATAGTGTTTTCTTGGGTTTTTTTGGTGTGGTTGTACCGTGGCATCTTCTGTTGGATGCAGTTGTTGTGAGAGGAGGATCGTGACCCATTTTGTGGATAAAGTTTGTCAAGAACTATTTGAGGTAAGGGATTCATTGATTCCCTCATCATTTAAGTGTAAATGTTTTGTTGGCATGTTTTATCCCACTGGATGACAATGGAATTGACATAATAAATATTTGAAGCGGATAATTAAATTGATATCGATCATATGTTATTTCCCCTTGTTTTTGTAGATAGTGTGATATCTATTGTTTCTTGGATTAGATGTTCGTTCTTGATGGAAATCAGTAAGGTACTCAAATTGGGATTAATTGATAATTGTATGCCTAAAGATAAATAGGCATGTAAATGAATTTGGTTCATGTTGTAATTTGATGTTAATCAAATTGGCACAGTAAGCATGTTTAATTATTTTTGATAACTTACTTATTAGGATTCCCAAATTTGGAACCATTGAATAATAAATTTTTTAATTCATGAAGGACTTAAGAACTGATTTTTTGATAATTCATTAAAGGGTTCTGAGTTACCCTTTTGATTGTCAAAGGGTAAAGAGCCCAATTTATGTGATGTTTGTTTTCCTCCTGCATGTGTTGTGATGTGATCCTGGATGACCGTTGTGGTATGTGTAGGCATTGAGGATTTTGGTTGTGGTAACAGATGACGAATAGAGTCGTGAGATGCATCGGTTTATGCATATGGGTGTTGGGGAGGACACAAAGGAGGATGGAATGGGATGGATGTGATTGTTGGATTCTTTCTGATTTTGATTGGTTGTTTATCTTCATTACCATTCCCCACTGCTCAATGCATCTGGTCTTACTTACCCTTATTCCAAAAGAAGAGAAGACACGTGGGGTATGCCACATGCTTTCTGTGTTTAGCTTCTCAAGGTATGATGGGTATATTCTCTTTATATAAGAGGAAAATCCTCGATAGGTAGTACATCGACTAACTATGTTGAGCCCCCTTGTGTTTAGTGGCATGTAATGTTTTTATAGAATGCCTGGGATTGTGGGAAAGTAATTCAGTAATGAATAATTGAATAAATTATGTTAACCCATGGGGTTAGAGCTTTCTAGGGCACAATTCCGCTGTTTTGATTTGAAGGAACAATTGACTTTGGGTGTGATGCTAATGAAATTTATTGTGGAATTGTTCATGGTTAATTAATGTTTAAGGAATTAATTAATGTAGAGTGGAACTGATAAAATGGGAATGAAATAATCTAATAAATCTCTTTAAATGCTTGTGTGCTTATAGGATACCTAGTCATAGAAGTAACATCCTACATTCCGAGAGACGTTAGCTACAGTTGTGTCTAAGACTAGGTTATTCCTATAGTGTGGTTGTGAGATTTAGTATATCCTCTACTTTTTCTGTTTCTATACGCTAATCCACCCTATCAGTAAGGTCAACCGACACCCTAGGGATTCTGAGCCCTACGGGGGTTTTCCCCAACATTCTGGTGGGACGATGGATGGCTTACTACCCCTTTGGCCCCTCTCATTTATCATGGTAGTTACTTGTGAAGGCAGAAACATTGGTTAGTTTTCCCCATATATGTGTGTAGAAGGCTATAATAGCTTGTGGTTATTCACACACAAATATTCTGGATATAGTTTTTATGGACTACTATAGGTGTAACTTGTATAGGCTGTGACGGCTTGAAGATCCTTACTCGGTTTATGGGCTGTAATGGATTCAGGTTTAGTACCCTGATGTATGATACACGTTATGCAATCTGTGGTGGCTCCTAGAAACTACCTGGTTAATTTGGTGTGTGGATGTGGTGTTTTTATTACTTGAGGTGCATATTGTGGTGCTTTGTCCAACTGTCTGCGAGCAAGCCTTTTTGGAGAGAGATTCTTAGGACGTACGACATTGGGGAAAATCGGCAAACTAGTGGGGAGTAGTAGCGGGGTACATTTTAAATTATTGATTATATGATATATTCATGTATGTGTTACTTGGTGCGAGTAGCCATGGTGAGGTTGGGAACATAATATACATGTTTAGTTGACGAGTTAGTTTCACTTGTTGTTCATTGTACTTTAGCATGATTTATTTACTTTTCACAAGAGGCTTTGGGGTGGATCCTATGGAGTATAATGTTATACTCACCTTATGCATATATAAACTGTTTTTCATGTCGTTTGGAGCAGGTTGGAGGTCAGGCTGGTTACTACTAGATTGTGGTTTCATGAGATTTTCGGTCTTGTGGTTGCTGTTTTTTTAATTTCTTTTGGGTACTTGTGGTTTTATCCTTCCATTTGTAGTACTAATGCATGAATTTACATGTGTTCAATTGGGGATTCTTTTATATTTTAGTTCCGAGTTAGAGTTGGTTGGTGTCTATCTTATCTCTCTCTTCCTCATGTGTTCTATTAGAGGGTAATGCCTCCCATTTGTGTGTTTACGATACCCTCAGTTCTAGTCACCAACCCGGGGCCTACTGGAGGCGGGACTCAGGGGTCCTTATCTACCTTATCACATTGCCGGCCTAAGAGGGGTACACATTGTGGGGGAGGGGGTTGTGACAGAGTGGTATTAGAGGTCAGGTTGAGGGATTTGATAGAGATTGGTGTTAGGTATAAGAATGGTTACATGGGTTGGTAGGGAAACAGTATAATTTGTGGTTATCAAGTGATGTAAACACATGAGACCGACTAAGACATACGCCTTTAGGCCCCCCCCCTATGATCTGATTTATGGATCATTAGTTTTAAAATTTCTACTAAACAAGGTGATACTAATTGTAGGGTAGAGACCTAGGAAAGGATCATGCATCTTTCTTCTTTGTGGCTCTGTTTGAATGGGTAGACCATGGGATAGGTTAACCTAAAATCAATGAAAGAAAAAATTTAATTAATTAATGTTGAGTCTTCCATATTCCAGGTTTAGGAACTCTAATGGATTGTTATTTTATAGGTATGTCTCTAGTTTTATGTCCTCATCGGGATTGGGAATAAAATGTTTAGTAGGCTATTCCAGCAGATCACCGAAGTGTAAAGGTTGACGACGATTACTCTTAGAGGAAGACACTCTGATATTTTCAGCGCCAGAGTCTGCATAAGAATGAAGGCTCTGTTTCAGATGCAGTCATATGATAGTGGTTAGAGGAGTTTGAGATCGACTTTAGTTCGATCAGTGCTCAGAAGGAGCACTGGTTGTCCAGGGTTGTAATGATGCTGCATGGAGGAGCAAGGCAGTGGTGGTTCATGTTCCACGGGGATTACAAGGAGTTAGCGGTCTCATGGGAGGACTTCCGAGACAAGTTTAGAGTCGAGTTTATTGCTTCTACCTCGAAGATGTCATGTCACCAGGAGCTTCATACCCATCGAAAGGGGATCTTAGGGGTTTGATATTTTGGTATCCGTTTCAAGAACCTTTTACGATATGCTTCAGACCCGTTTCTAGATGAGGAGGCTAGGACAACACATTTCGAGGAGGCTTTGCAGCCAAAGATCCAGCGCTAGGTCACCCCATTTATGCAGAAAACATATCATGAGGTACTGGAAAGGGAAGAGGTTGTCGAGAGGACATTTAACAGGATTGGATCGTCATGATATGTGAGTCACTGTGATTCCTCATGAAGCAGATCTGTGGTCCGAGATTCATGGTTTTTTGGGAAGAAGAGTTTCGGTTCATGCAGGGTTTTGTCCCAGCCCTTCACTTCTCGTTTCTCTAGAGGTAGCAACTCTCATGCCCATGCCAAGGGATCAAGCACTTTTTTTCTTATGGTGGTCGTGGTCATCAGCAGTGGGAGTGCCCGACCATTCAGAGCAGTCATCGTGCACCAAGTGTTATGCTCCAGGTTCCTCTATGAAGGCAGTTCCAGCTGAGGTAGCAGCAGCATGTTGCACAAGCATTAGATCAGCAGAGGGTAGATGGGTCAGGCAAAGGAGAGCCCCATGATGCTTCTCTTACTAAGAGAGCAGAGTTCAGTCATGGTGGTGGTCATCATCAGAATCAGAGAGGCCATGGAGGAGGTTGTGGATAGCTTCATGCTCTAGCGTTTCCGGCTCAAAGCGAGCCATACGTCTTTCGAGGTACCATATTATGGTTTTCTACCTTGGTGTATGCCTTGTTTGATTCAGGAGAGGCACAATCCTTCTTATCACCTTCCCTTTTTAATTCTTTGGTAATTTATGTAGAGAGGCTTCCAGTTCCCTTGGTGTTGACTATGCCAGTTGGAGGTCGAGATGACTTGTTTGAAGTATGTAGAGATTCTGAGCTACTGTCAGGGAAGCACTGCTCTTGGGGAGATTTCCTATGTTTACGAATACAACAATATGATGTCATCCTCAGTAAATATTAGTTGTATTTGGTGCAGGATATTGTGGATTTCTTCAGGAAGAAGGTCATTTTCTTTGGTGCGGATGGAGAGTTGATGGTGTTTTTTACTGAGCGAGATCCCCAGATGGGTCATAGCCATGTTTCGTCCTTATCATCCATGATGGTTCAGATGATGTTGAGTTCTTTAGATGTTTAGTAGTTGGTGTTTCCTAGGGTCAGAGAAGTTTACACAGATGTCTTTCTAGAGGATCTTTTAGCTTTACCTCCTCGACGAGAGATCGAGTCTAGGATCAAGCTACATCTATAAGCATCTCCTATCTCTATGTCTTCTTATAGGATGGCCCCTTCTGAGTTACGAGAGCTATGTATAAAACAATATGGTCTGTTGCAGTGCGGGTTTGTTTAGCCAAGTGTGTCACCGTAGGGTGAACCAATTTTTTTCATGAAGAAGGCTGACGACAGTGTGCGGTTGTGCGTCGATTATCATCACTTAAACAAAGTGACAATAAATAATATCTACCCTCTTCCATAGATTGATGATTTATTCAATCAACTAAAGGGTGCGAGTTGGTTCTCAAAGATGCACTTGTGATTAGGATATCATCAGATGTGTGTGAAGGATGAGGCTATCTCAAAGACTGCTTTCAGTTTTCATCATGGTCATTATGAGTTCGTCGTAATGTCATTCGGTGTGATGAATGCTCTAGCTATGTTCATGGGATTGATTAATGCTATGTTCCGTGAGTTCCTGGACATGTTCATGGTGGTCTCCATCAATGACATCTTTCTGTACTCCACATCTAAGGAGGTGCGTGAAGAGCATCTAAATGTCGTTTTAAGAGTTCATTGTCAACATAATTTGTTTGGGAAGTTGTCAAAGTGTGAGTTTTTGGCTTGAGAAGTCAATTTCTCACGAGTTGAGACTCCTATGATATCTTTGACTAGGAAGGATCACACATTCATATGGACTGATTAGTGTCAGGCTTCTTTCGAGTATCTAAAGGATAAGTTAGTAAGTGCTCCAGTTCTTTGTCTTCTAGCCGAGGGAGTTTAGTTTGATGTTTTCTGCGGTGCTTCACATCTGGGGATAGGAGGTGTTCTCATGCAGTAGAGGTCAGTGGTTTATTATGGGTCTTGTCAGTTGCGTCCCCATGAACGTAACTATGCCACCCATGATCTTGAGTTAGAAGCCATTATGTTTTCTCTGAAGTTATTTAGACATTACCTCATTGGTGGGATCTTAGTAGTTTTCACCGATCATAAGAGTTTGAGGTATGTTTTCTCCCAGAATTACTAAAACATACGTCAACATCAGTGGATGGTGTTCTTACCGGAATACAATATTGAAATATTGTATACACCTAGAAAAGGGAATGTTGTAGTTGATGCACTGATCCGAAAGACACGTAGTGATGGTTTGCATGAATCTGGTGATTCTTGGAGAGTAATGGAAGGAATGTCAGCATTACATCTTGATATGGGAGAATTTGGGGGTATAGGTTGTCTTTTTAAGATGATGGTACATTCATACCTGATGCAGAAGGTGGAAGAGTGCCAGTTGGGTGATCTAGAGGTGGAGGTCTGGAGAGACCGAGTTGTCTGTGTTGAGGCCCTTGATGGTTGGACTGAGGATTAACAACAACAAGTGTTGTATCATGGATGGATTTTTGTTCCTTTGATGATGTGCAAGATGGTTATCAGAGAGTTCCATAGTTCTCCATTATTGGTGCACCTTATCATGAAAAAGATGTACCAATCCTTGAGGATTCAATTTTGGTGACCTGAGATGAAACATGGTGTTGTAGAATTTCTGTCTCGTTGTTTGGTCTGCCAGAAGGTGAAGGATGAACACCGTGTCCCTGGTGGTCTACTCCAGCCATTGATGATTGCTTAGTGTAAGAGGGAGGACATCTCAATAGACTTTGTTTCTAGTTTACCTTGAGCTTCAGGAGTACATGATTCTATTTGGGTGGTAATTGATCATTTATCAAAATCGTCACACGTCATAGCGATCAAGGAGTTGATCTCATTAGATTTTTTGTCAAGGAAGTATCTATAGGAGGTGGTGAGACTTCATGGAGTCCCTAGGACAATCATTTCTGATCGATATCCTCATTTTACCTCCAGGGTGTGGAGAGGTCTCAAACATTCTTTCAGTTCTCAAATTTTCCTTAGTACTACTTTTCATCCTCAAATGGATGGCCAGACAGAGAGAATCATCCACACTCTTGGCAACATGTTTTTCTCTTGTGTCTTGAATTTTGGAGGTTCGAGGATGTGGCACTTTCCCTTGGTGGAGTTCACTAACAATAATATTTCTCACTCCACCCTCAGTATGGAAGCATTTGAAGCCTTGCATGGATGACCATTCTATTCTCTATTGTGATGGACTAGGGTCGGAGAGTCAGCAATTCTCAGACTGGAACTAGTGCAGAATACAACAGATATGGTTCAGGTGATTAATGAGAGGATGAAGAAAGTGCCAGATCGTCAGAAATCATATGTTCATCAAAGGAGGATACCCTTATAGTTTAATGTTGGGGATCATGTGTTTTTTAAGGGGACTCTCTGTTAGGGGAAGCGAAGTTTTGGATGTGGGAGTAAGATTTCTCCCCGCTTTGTTGGGCCTTTTGAGGTGTTAGCTCTAATTGGATTTCGGGCGTACCGAGTTGCACTACCCCCACAGATGAGTCGGATACATGATGTTTTACAAGTATCGTAGCTCCTTCATTATCTTCATGAGGACTATAACGTCATCGATTAGGTAGGGATCGATGTTGATGACGATGCGACCTTTGAGAAGAAAACTATGGAGATCTAAGACCGTAAGGAGAAGGTGTTGAGCGGGCGTTCTATTCCCTTGGTTCATGTCTTGTGGAAACACGGTGGCATGGAGGAGAGTACATGAGAATGTGAGTCACAGATACGTGCTACGTAACTAGATTTGTTTTATTTTTAACTCTTTTCATGTAACGATGTCCACTTTGTGGTTAAACCTTTCATGTTTTATTTATGAATTTTTTTTGTTGCTTTTGTGGCTTTCTCTCTTTTGAGAGGTATCTAGATGGGTGGTTGTTTGGACCGCGTTCCTTTTTATTTAGGTGGGTTTTGAATTCTTGAGGAGGAGAATGTTTTGAGAGGTATCTGATGTAATGGCCCGGAACCCTCTGGTCCATTACGTTGTGAAAATATGATTGTTTGAGGTGTTATGGGAGGTCAAGGTTACTTATCCCCAACACTTTTCTAAATTTCCAATTCTGTGAACAGTTCCGTCAGTGAATAGTTCTATCGGTAACCTCTCTTTACATTTCCAAATTTCCAATTCTATGAAAATTTTCATCAGTGAACAGTTCTATCAATAACCTCTAACGTTAACTTCTCTTTCCTTTTCCAAATTTCAAATTTTGTGAACAGTTCCTTCAGTGAGGTTCATGAACAGTGTTCTAATGGTGAGCTTCATGAATAGTGTTCATTCAGAGAGGTTCATGAATTGTTTTCTATATGTGAGGTTCATGAACAGTGTTCTATCCATGAGGTTCTAACAGTGAGGTTCATGAACATTGTTCTAACGGTGAGGTTTATGAACAGTGTTCTAATAGTGAGGTTCATGAACAGTGTTCTATCTGTGAGGTCCATGAACGATGTTCTATCGGTGAGGTTCTAATGGTGAGGATCATGAACAATGTTCTATCATTGAGATTCATGAACAGGGTTCTATCGATGAGGTTCTAATGGTGAGGTTAATGAACAGTGTTTTTACATTCACAAATTTTGAGTTCATGAATAGTGTTTCCAGCTTCTAATAGTTTCACCCATTTCGCATTTTCCATTGATGTAAAATGCATTTAAATTCTTGTTTTAAGGACTCTAAGGATGATTCAAAGGCCTTAAATCCTATATTAATTATTCCTTATTCTCATGATGGTTTTACGTGGTCGAACTGCGGGGTTTAATTTGATGTAGTTTTAATGGAAAATTAAGTGTATCTTAAACTGTAACATCATTTAATCTTCTAAAGGCAATGGATATCTTCCTCCCTATTTCTTTCTCCATGTTCTCAGGTGTGAGATTCTCGAACATCCCATTCCTTCCCATAGTAGTTGCACAGTCAAAATTTCATCCTCAGATTGGTTCCACTCTATTTCGATGCAGTCAAGTAGTATCGATCAATCATCAATATATTGTATGTGTTATCATTGTTCTTTTAGGATTAATCTACTCCTATTTATCCTTTCCATATTATAGCTTGAAATCTCCATAATTCTAGTAGAGTTTTCTTGGGTTTTGGTAGGTGCGGTCGTACCGTGGCATCCTCAGGTGGATGTAGTTGTCGCAAGAGGAGGATTGTGACCCATTGTGTGGATAAAGAACGCCATGAACCGTTTAAGATAGGGGATTCATTACTTCCCTCCTATTTTACGTGCAATTGTATCTTTAGTATGTTTATCCCACTGGATGACAATGGAAGTGACATAATAAATATTTAAACCAGATAAATAAATTGATATCGATCGTATGTTATCGCCCCTTGTTTTTCTAGATAGTGTGATATCTATGCTTTCTTTGATTAGTTGTTCATTCTTGATGGGTATTGGTAAAGAATGTAAATTGGGATTAATTGATAATTGTATGGCTAATAATAAAGAGTCATGTAAATGAATATGGTTCTTGTTGTTATTTTATGTTAATCATATTGGTGTAGTAAGAATGTATAATTATTTGTAATAGCTTTTTAATTAGGTTTCCCGAATTTTTAACCTGTGAATAATAAATCTGTTAATTCATGACGGATTAAAGAACTAATTGTTTGATAATTCCTTAAAGGGTTTTGAGTTACCCTATTGATTGTTAAAGGTACAAGACCCCAATGTATGTGATGTTTTTTTTCCTTCTACTTGTGCTGTTATGTGATCCTAGATGGCCGTTGTGATATGTGGGGGCCTAGAGACCTTGTTTGTGGCAGCAGATGACGCCTAGAGTAGCGAGATGCATCAGTTTATGAATGTGGGTGTCAGGGAGGACACGAGGGACGATGGAATGTGATGTATGTGATTGTTAGATACTTACTGATTTTAATTGGCTGTTTATTTTCTTTACTTTTTCCCACTACACAAGGCAGTTGGTCTTAGATACCCTTCTTCCAATAGAGGTGAAGCCACATGGTTTATGCCACGTTCTTTCCTTGTTTAGCTTCCCAAAAGAGGATGGGTATATTCTCTCTCTATAAGTGGAAAATACTCGAAGGGAAGTGCATATACTCATTGTGTTGAGCCCCCTAGTGTTTAGTAGCATAAAATGTTTTTCTATAATGACTAGGAATGTGGGAAAGTAATTCTGTAAAGAATAATTGAATAAATGATGTTAACCCAGGGGGTTGAAGCTTTCTAGGGCGCAATGTTGAGGTTTTGTTTTGATGGAACAATGTACTTTGGGTGTGATTCTAATGAAATTTAATGTGGAATTTCTCATGGTTAATTAATGTTTAACAATTTAATTAATGAAAAGTGGAACTGATAAAAATAAAATGAATTAATCTAATAAAACTCTTTAAATGGATGTGTGCTTATAGGATACCTAGTATTAGATGTAGCATCCTAGCATCTAAGAGAAATTAGCAATAGTTGTGTCTAATTCTAGGTTATTCCCTTAGTGTTGTTGTGAGATATAGTATATTCTATACTTTTGTGTTTCTATATGTTAATCCACCCTATCAGTAAGGACTACTAACACCCTAGGGATTCTGAGCCGGGGGGGGTGTTTCCCCAATATTTCGGTGGGAGGATGGATAGTCGACTATCCCCTTTGGCCCCACTCTCTTCTCTTGGTAGATACTTGTGATTGTAGGAACATTGGTTATTTTTTCCCATATATGTGTTTAGAGGACTGTAATGTCTTGTGTTTACTCACACACATTTATTCTGGATATAGTTTTCTATGGACTACTATAGGTGTAACATGTATTGGTTGTGATGGCTTGAGGATCCTAACTTGGTGAATGGGATGTAATGGATTGAGGTATAATACCTGACATATGATACATGTTATTCAACTGTGGTGGCTCCCAGACACTACCTGGTTACTTTGGTGTGTGGACGTGGTGGTTTTGATGCATGAGGAGTAAATTTTGGTGCTTCACCCAGGTGTCTACGGGCAAGCCTTTTTGGAGAGAGTTGCATAGGATGTACGATGTTGGGGAAAAGCGGAAAACTAGTGGGGAAGTAGTAGTGGGGTACCCTTGATATTATTTATTATATGATATATTCTTGTATGTGTTACTTGGTGGGAGTAGCCCTGGTGAGGCTGGGAACATAGTGTACCTATTTAGGTGATGAGTTAGTTTCACTTGTTGTTCACTGTGCTTTATCATGCTTTCATTACTTTTTCACGAGAGGCTTTGGGGAGGATCCTGCTGAGTATACTGTTATACTCACCATATGTATATATAAACTTTTTTCAGGTCACTTGGTGTAGGTTGGAGATCAGGCTGGTTACAACTAGCTTGTGGTTGCAGGAGATGTTTGGGATTGTTGTTGCTGCTGTTTTACATTCTTTTGGGTACTTTTTCTTTTCCCCTTCTAGTTGTATTACTTTTTCATGACATTACAAATGTTCAATTGGGTTTTCATTTCTATTTTAGTTCTGATTTGGAGTTGGTTGGTGTCTATCTTATCTCTCTCTTCCGCAAGTGTTCTCTAAGAGGGCAACGACTCCCATATGTGTGTTTACTATACCCTCATTGTTAGTCTCCAACCCGGGGCCTACTAGAGGTGGGACTGGGGGTCATTATCTCCCTTCTGACATTGTTGGCATAGGAGGGGTACACTTTGTGGGGAGGGGTCGTGACAGAATCTTTCTTCGATGCGGGACCTTCAATAAAGTTCCCAACCACTATTTTAAAATTATGAGGACTCAATTTCCAAAAATGGGGGAAAAATGTAACATCCCAAGATTTCATAGTATTTTATTTTCTTTAATGTAATATAATATCTTGCACTACACGCCCCACCGAGTTCGAGTGCATAATGACTTATCAAACTAGTCGTTCAAAAGCGATTTTGAATATTATTAATTGAATTTTGAATTTTATATACTCCAGATAATTTTATAATCCATATTATATGTTTCTTAGACATAATATAAGAAAAAATTCATTTTTATCAGATAAAAGAAGACTTTTTCAACAAAAAAAAATTTACCACCTTTTAATGGATAACCCTTTTTAAAACCAATAATTGACACTTTTATAAATTCAATTTAATGAATATAAATTATTATTTAGAACCAAGACATAAAAATTTATTTTGGAAATTTTTTTGGTAGTTTTCTAATAACATTTATATTTTGAGGAATACTGAAAAGTACTAAATTTTAATTGAAAACAACATTTTTAATCAAAATAATTTATAGTGTTGTATTATGTATTTGAATGGTTTTGAAGTATATTTAGATTATATTTTTATCATTTTATACAGTGTAGGTGATTATAAGTTATTTCACATTTAAATTTGACATAAACACATGTCAATCTTTTGATAGTTTTTACTTTTTAAAAACATTCTTTTCAGTTTTGAAAATGGGAATTAATTTTATATTAATTAATTAAACTTCTATGTTTTGAGTTTTTTAATATATAATTCATTTTTTAATTCAGAATATCAAAATTATCTTAGGGTAAATATTTGGTATTTTTCTGAAAACATTCCATTTTTAATGAATAGTGAAAAACACTACGTTATTGTTTAAAACTGACTTTTTATTTATATAATTATTTATTTTAAGTCAAAATTGATGTATAATACCTATATATGTTCAATGTAATTCATTGGAGTCATTTTATGATAAAATTAGATGTATTAAATTTTATTGAACTTTTTACCGTCTTTTACACACCTCCTATGAGCATTTTAAAATTAACATAAAACATAATTTTAACGATATTGTGGGAGAAATTTAAAAAATATGAGAGACATGGTTTATATTTGTAAGAAAAATTTGGTTCAATAAGATTATATAATTTTGGTGAATGGAAACTTTTTAGTTTTATTTACAATGGTTAAAAGTAAATCAGGTAATTAAGGGTAAAAATGATATCATAATTACCCCCCAACACATTACATAATTATATTGGATAACTGTAATTCGACCAAAAACAATATTAAGAATAAAATATGATCCTTTAGATCCACTCTGATTAGATTAGGACATTTATTGTTATTTTATTTAAAGAAGAGTTAAAAGAGTTAAAATCAATCTCTAATAACTAAACCATTTTTAATATAGGATTATACATTAGATAAATTCGACTATAAATATTAATTAGAAATAAAAAATATTTCCTAAATAATTATATTTTATTTATAATTTTTAGACATTAAATAATTTAATTTATTTATGACACAATGATGACACAATAATTACCTTAATAATTAAATATTAAAATAATTTACATTATATATATCCAAAAAATGTAATTTTTGACTTTTAATAAATTCAACTAATTTTCAAGGTTAATATGAATTTTTAGGGTTGATTACATTTATTTATTTCTAAATAATAATGTTTTTAGGTCTTTACAAATACAATTATCAAATAACGTCAAAATTGACCTAAATGTATTTTTTTAAATACAATATTATAAGTTGATATAATAAACCTAAAATTATATGGTTCAGCCAAAAGACTTATATAATGATATTTGAGTCATTAATAAACCACATGGTGTTTTCTTGGATTTTTATAGTTAGTTTATTGACCATATATTATTGAAATACAAAGAGACATGGTAAATGTCAAACTATTTAACTTAGAGTTAAATCTAAATGATATGGTTAATATAGTGACCCAAAACTGTCTAAAATCTATTAAACGAGAGGTTTTCGACCCATCCCAACCTTATCCTTTAAATAATTTATTTTTGAGCAATTAAAAACAGAAAATGAGTTTATTATAAAACAATATTTCAACCTTTTCTTATGGTGCCCCTCACTCCTCTTATAAAATGGAACTTCCCCTTCTCTCAAATTCACACCATAAAAACCATTAGGCTCTGACATCCCTGGCCAAAATATCCTCCCAAATCCCCTCCAATCAACCTAGAGTCCTTACATTAGTGATAAAGCTAACCTAAGAACCCATTTTGATCGAATCAAAAGGATGAACCTGAAGAAGAGGTAAATATTTCATCACCTCTTTCATGTTCTTTTCTTCTTCCATTTCCATTATATTTGTTGTTTCTATTCTAAAATAAAAAATCTAGTATCTTCAATATACTGTGATTTTATTACAAATATGGTACAACCGTATTCCTTATTTTATCCATCCTATGAATGACATGTCACCATATGTGTGTACGTATGACTTACCGTCTCCATGTTGTGGTGTTATTTTTTATTCAAACACCACATCATTTGGATGGGTATAATAATGAGAATAAATGATAAAAATAATAAATATAACATAATAATTATTATTTATATATGATATTACATCTAATTATATACGATTTTAATATCAAAAGAATGATATTGTCGCTCGTGCATACGTAAGGATTACTGTCTCCGCAAACGAAGGGAGATTCATTCCCCATTGTATCCATTAAAGACAAATTTTCATTTGATGATTAAAAATAATGTTTAAAGACTTGATATAATTCTAGATATGAATAAGATACAACCCATCAGTAACAAATATGACTCACATAACAATTAATATAATGGAAAACGAATCAGTTAACACCTGAAATGATGATACTACTAAAATATTATTACCAAATCAATATTAGAGGATCATATATGATACTATGTTTATTTATATAGTTATTTTTTAATTTAATAACAATTATTTAACTTTTATACAGAATTTTAATGTACCCTCGACCAAGGAAAAGTACAAGTTAAGGGGTTTTCATCTCACTTGTATTCCTGTGAGATTCATGCTATATTTTCCACTGATACCTTTTGTGTGGTGTATGTACTACTCATGATTGTGTTGTTTTTGAAATATACTTTAATTTATGGGTATTTACATAATCATTGGATTATACCTCTTTAATGGGGTGCATGTTTCGTAATTTACTAAATCGATAAGGGAATTTAAAATTTCAATTTCCACTCATTCGTTTTTATGCAAACTTCATTGATTACTTTACCCCAATATTATGTGTGAATCACTATTTATTTACTTATGTAGTAATTTCCACTCCCCTTTTCATGGATATAATTTCGATACACCTAATCACTCCATTTCTAAATTCTCAAGTCATCGATATAATCTTGATAAGAGTAATTTTAACTCAATTTCAATTCATTTAGTTAAACATCCAAGTCATTAGTGTTGTTTTTACAAGACTATGTTGTAATGTCCTCGGATTGATTTACACTGACTCTCCAATCATATTGAGTGTATTTATATTTGTCACACATAATTATTTTATTGATTTATCCAAAACCAAATGATACAGTCTTCATAAAGGAATCCCTCACATCTTAAATTATATTGAGACTTATCTGTTGTTATGTGTCAATCCACTATTATTTGGTGTATATACTGTACTCTGACATAGTTTGTCATGAATCCCTTTATTATCAGGATTTTATAATGTTTTTATTACCGTAATTATTTGTATTCAAGCGTCTCTCATTTGGTTAGGAACTCTAAATAAAATATCATTTTAAATATTTTAAAATTTTATTCTTCTAAATTATTCTCATTGATGTCCGTATTTTCAAAATGGTTTTAAGGATTTACTTATATGGACATTAATGTTTTAAAATTAAAATTCCATTCAAAAGTTTCCAATTGGTATGGGAAATTTGATTAAAAAATATATTTCAAAGAGCTTCCGGATAAATAGTGAGACTTCTAAATGTTTAAAAGAAAATGGGGGATATTTCTCTCTAATAGTTTTGATGATTAACTTTTTCTATGTCAATATCCTTCATTATCCCTGATTGTGGGTGATTTATTACAATATAATCTTCTATATTTTATTTAATGTGTTATGTTTGACTGTGGATGTGTTATTTCTATATGATTCATTGTTTATGGATAAAGTATTGACATTTCGTATGCTAGTTTTAATACGAATATTTATGTTATGTTTAAAACTTTTCATATGAGGAATGAATTAGACTAAGTATGTGACAGGTGGAGCCCGCTATAGCTCTCGATGCATCGGTAGGTCTCATTAGGAAAACTAGTGTCTTGGCACAAGGCCTTGACAAAATCTTATTTGTAGTCATTGCACAAGGCCATTACTATGTGGTTATGAATTTCTGGAAATATGTATTCCACCAATATGAATGTGGCTATTGATATTTCATGTGATTATTCTACTATTAGAATATCCATGTGAGTATGTAAATGGAATAATCTTGACTTATATTTTCCATATTATGATGATGTTTATGATGAAAAGGCTTTTGTTTTAGTTTTATACATTACCTTAAATGTTTATTATTATTTATGAAATCTTCTGCTATATTGTTATCCTTACTGAGCATCTGAGCTCACCCCTATCAATGTTTTATTTTTCCCAGGATTGAAGAAGTATTTTATGAAATTCTTATATGGATAGTCTGAGGGGATATGAGTGTGTTCTAAGGAAACAATGTTGTTTTATCTTTTCATTTTAAAATGTTATGTAAAACTTATGAATGTATCTAGTACTTCAATGGCAACTAAACTGATCGGTCTTTTGAGACATGATTCCTTGTATCATGCAAATGTTATGTAATAATTCACCGACTCTGGGTAATTGGGGTAAGGGCGTTATAGTGTCTGCCTGCCCCCACTGTGTTACGACACGCCGTATGGTCCACCTCCAGGAACCATCCAGTCTAGGTATCCTCAACCTCGATCAGCGTCGTCTGTCGTCAGCACCAAACACAACAAGGTGCGTGCATAGACCGTGTAGGGGTGAGTATAACGATACTCAATCGGGACCCTGAGACCATCAAGGTCTCTCAAAATCCACAAAGGATAAACCACAAAGCATTAAATCCACAAACAACCATACTTAGGTATATTCCAATACATTTACCTAAGTTATCATGAATACCCATCTCAATCATCGGGAAACACTGGGTCAAATCCAAAAGCCAAAAGCTCAACTATTCCACAAAGGAAGAAATACCACAAAGGTATGTACCACATAGGTACGCCACAAAGAATAATACCATCATGGTATTACCACGAAGAAAATTACTACACAAGTATGAACTCAGCTCACACCAGGTATATCTTAGGTACAATAATAGTGATGATTAGTTGTAACTACTGAATCATCATACACTGTTAAGAGGCAGACCCATGTAGAATCAAAAATCATCATAAGACTCACAGAGGATCATAGTACATCGTGATACACAGAGAGGATCCTAGTACATCATCAGTACATCATTAGACTCGCATAGGATCCTAGTACATCGTCAGACCGACACAGGATCCTAGTACATCGTCGGTACGTCATCAGAACCACACAGGATCCTAGTACATTGTTAGTACATCGTCAGACCCACACTGGTTCCTAGTACATTTTTGGTACATTTTCAAAACCAAAGATCATCATAGTATATCATCTATACATCATCGAACCCACACAGGATCAAGTACATCATCTGTATGTCGTCAAACCCACACAGGATCATAGTACATTGTCAGTACAACGTCAATTCCACACAAGATCCTAGTACATCTTCATTACATTGTCGGACCCACACGGTATCCTAATACATCATCAGTACATCATCAGACCCACACAAGATCTTAGTAAATCGTCTGTACCTCTTCAGACCCAAACAGGATCCTAGTACAACGTCAATACATCGTCAGACCCATAGAGGATTCTCGCACTAAACTTGCTCATCTCCGGGAGGGTCCACTGCTCAAGCTATTGGTCGATACTCCCAATACCACTAAGTCCCATGAAGAAGTAACCCAAAGGACTGCCACATCATAGAGATCTCAATGCAATAGACGGTGCATTAAACAGACGTCTTCTCTGTATGTTATTAATCATTTTGCCCCGAGGGCCTAGATGGATTTGGGCTCGATCCAACCTGACCATTCCCCATACTTATACAAATCTCTAGTGGGGTACACTAATGGGACCTTCTCACTCCATGGTTTCTATCATGGAATATGGTTCATCATTTAGATACTGTATGAAGGAGATAAGTCGAATACATGATCCTGCAATATTGTCATTATTATTGGGAGTTTCGTGGACCTGAGCCATGAACCATCTTTAAATATTACACATTAGACTTAAATTGACCATCTTAATGTCAGGATCACTTTTCCACATATGGTAAGTCAACCGGATTTCACACATAGGAGTTATAGAGGGTATAAGATTTAATAATAAAAATATATTATTATTATATGATTATTACAGGTACCCAGTCCAAAAACCCGAAAAGACAATAAATATTGGACTCATAATTTCTGTCTCCATGTCAAGGTCATACTACCGCTTATGATTCATAAAACTGAGGTCGCACGGATAAGTTACAGTCAAAAAAGTGTTTTATCAACAAAAGTAGTAATAATAATATTTTATTATTGTTGTTAATTACTTATTTCCATAACACAAAATTCAATCACACATGGGGCATTCATTTGGTGAACGCGGCTTCCACATGGCACCTCCTACACTCTTCAATGATTAATGATTTTTATTATTATTTAATCTCCATAATTTTCTCTCTCTAATCAACCCTTTATTATTACAGAGTTTATCACGCTCTAGTTAATTATATTCCCAAATGTTTGGTTTCCTCTACATGTCCATAATTGAAGCCACCACCTTTGGCTAGACGCACCGCCTAGACGTTGCCCTCTGGCTGCCCTTCACCATCGCACTTCACACCCTCTATCTCACCTATAGTCGCACCCTGAACACACATCGGAAATCACACCACCCTGACGCCACATACATGGGCCACCACATCTTCATTCTAAGCATGAAAAATAAGTCGACTGCTTATTCGCGATCCTCAGGTCAACGGATATGCAACCATATGTTTCACTCAATACAATATTGTGTTTCCAGTGGGCTTGATTATTTGGAGTCGATGAACGTAGAAAGAATACATGAAGAAAAAAAAGAAAAAGGGGCAAGGTATAAGTGTGGGATGATGACCACGTTAGTTTGGCCATCATTATTGCAAATCCAGAATATGAAGAATTTATAAATAAATTCAATCATATTTCAAAATAGAACCCCTACCTAGATTTCTCATTGGTGTCGATGTGATGAAGGAGATGATGTTGATGACATCAGAATTTGTCACTATCGCACGACTCTCTCGAAGTTGGTTCCACATTCCTCGATTCGGAGAATGCTTTTTTGTTGGAGAGGTTCTTCATTTAGAGGATGTTCTTCCCAGTTCTCCAAGGCTCTCCCAAATCTCCAGTTCCAACTATATGCACCAATGTATGAGGATCCAATTTTAATTGAGTTATGTCCCTTAAATCAATTAATTGTTAGCACATTAGTAAAACTAAATTTGGGACATTTAATTTGGGAGAGAAACGAAGAGTTAAATCACATTGAAGAGGGAGTTCAAGGGGGTCAGGTGGTCCCCAACACTGCACATAGAAATTGGGTGGTTTTTTTATAAAAAAAAGTTATTCTTTATTTTATTTTTATTCTTTTAACTCTCCCACAAAATTCACAAAAACTAACTTTCACCCTCGACCTACTACAGTCAAGGTGAAGGTCTCCTTAAGCTAATATCAGTTCTGCGAGTTCAATGGTTCCCTTAGATTTAAATTCAAAGAACCAGTTCAAAAGTTATAAAATGTCGCTAGCGCGTTTACTGAACATACCCGAAAAAATGTTCAGAAAATTATTTACAGTCACCATCGACCCATGCCAGTCTAGGTTAGGCATTGCCTAATTGCAACACTCCCCAACGAACCCAACAACACTACTAGATTTCCAATACGAATTACCATTTAAATGTTATGGATTTTACAATAAAAATAATTGTCATGTAATTATTTTATATATGGCCCAAAATTAACTTTCACTACTGGCCCCCACCGGAAAAAGTTAGTATATTCCAAAATAAAGAATACCCTCACAAGTTCAGTGGTTGTATTGGATTTTGAATAAGATTTACCCTTTGTGAGATATAAGAATTTGAAAAATATAATAATTTATTTAATTATTTTATTTACGATTATTCCATTATTGGGTTTTCTAACAGGAGGCCCACACCGACCTAACTTTAGTCGCACCTAGGTTAAACCCGCCATTCTGAACACAACTGTGCCCTCAAATTTATGATAAGGGAAACTGTTAAAGTGTTAATCAACTTTTTTAGGAAAACAACTTATGCGCGCTAATGTTAGTGTAACAAAAACTTTGACGGATCATTTAGAGAACTCTGGGCCTCAAAATCATGCACCTTTAGATTTCAAGGTCTCATAATAAATCTCATATCACATAAAAATTTTACATGGAATTTCTAGGTCTTTAAATTTTCCCCACCTTGGGGGTTTGCATCCTCAAATGTTACATTACAATAACAAGGAAAGCGAGTGGGGGTACTGAGCACAAACCTGAGCCTCGTACTCCCATGTGATCTCTTGCAGATTCCCATGTTGTTGATGCACATGAACTAATGTTATCAATCACCCTTAAAGGAATCTATCCTATAAATCCTCAATCTCCACAGAATCCATTGAAAACATCGCCCCATCCTCGAGGTCCAGCTCATCGTGGTTGATGACGTGAGATGGTCCGTGCACGTATCTCCTTAGCTGGAATATGTTGAAGATTTCGTGCACCCGGTGCAACTGAGGGGGAATTTCTAGGAGGTAAGCCACCTTGCCAACACTGTTGAGGACATGGAAGGGTCTAATGAACCTCGGAGATAACTTTACACCCCAACCAAATCTCTACAAAACTCATCGAGCTGTGACCTCTAGAAAGATGTGGTCTTCATCCTCAAACTCCAGAGGTCTCTATCTCCAATCCGCATAAGACTTCTGCTGGCTCTGAGCAGTGTTAACTTTCTATCAATTTAAGCATCGTGATACAAAATCTATCATAGCTTTCTTCATCCCTAGCCACCAGCACTAATGCCGAAGGTCCTGGTACATCTTCACCAGACCAGGATGTACTGCCAGAGGGGACATATAGAACTCCCTCAACACCACCTTCTGTAGCACTACTTGTACCATGGTACGTCCTTTGAAGTGGTTCACGTGCTCCCAACCTTCATAAAATCCATCATGTGCCTGCCATGTGGAAATCTGAGCAAGTTGAGCCTCACAGTCAGCATCCCCATGTTGTGCCTCCCTCACTCACTGATGAAGTTGGGGTGATTGTAAGATACTAATGAAAACATTCCCCATAAATATCCACAAACGATATCTGAAAAGTAGCTAGCTGCTCTATCGCCTCACTCAGCAGTTTCATGCCAGACCTCCTGCTGAGAATGTATGCTACCATGTTCCCCTTCCCAGGAGTATAAACTATCTCAACGTCATAGTCCTGGAGGAACTCCATCCATTCCAATTAGAAACTCAAAACTCAAAACTTCTGCTTCCATGAGGGTGAGGCTGGCCGACTCACGAGTGATCATCCACACCCTCTTATGCAGGAGTTTATCTTGTGCTACCATGGCTTCCTTTTTCACCAACTAAGGAAACTTCATACCAATGTTGTAGATAAACCACAACCTTTTTTTCCTAATATAGTCACTCTGAGTAGGAATTATGGATGTCCAGTCATACCCAAACTATCTTCATAAGGCCTCGATGCTGTCACCAAGAGGTTCCAATCGAAACTATCTCCTCAAGGGTCATATCACACTATAACGACCCAAACATTACATACATTGTTAATACTTAAAAATTGAAGCACACTTATTACAATATATGACAAAACCACAAAGGACCGTATAGGTATAGTGTCTTTAGAAACTGGGAAACATAAACAACTGGTTCATAAATCTTCTACAGTGTCTCCCATTTATTTCATCATATCTAGGGTCCCTTTTAGCATATTCTACTTAATATCCATCTTCCTGACCAGGGGAAAAGAAAACATAAAAGGGTGAGCTCAAATGCTCAGCAAGGGAAAATAAAGGAAATAAAAATCATATCATATCTTTTTGAAAATCAAAACCTGCAAAAGAGATCATAATATCTTATCATGGAATAAATCATAGAAGTGAAAATGAGATCCCCATAATCATAACATAAAACTTGAAACTTTGTTTCATGCACACATAATCATGGAAAATCATTTCTTGTTAGTCATGACTCATTTCCAAGACTATCTTAGTGGACAAAGTCCCTTTCTGAATCGAGTAACCCTCGTTTCAGTCCTGTTTCACTGAACCGGTATAACCTACCATTCCAGCCCTGTCTATCTCATGAGATATAATATCTTTACCAAATGCATTTGAGGGAGATATAGGTCCCACCCATCTTATAATGAATCCTTTCTTATGTGTGCCACATAATCATTAATCATACATCATCGCAGAACCCATGTAATAAAAATGGGATTCTTAAACAACATGACATCATAAAACAATTTATATAAGATAAAGGAATTCATAAAAATGTTTCCATCACAACATAATAAAATCCATGTAATAATAGGGGTAAAAACAGAACCCTTTTATTATCTTAGATGGAAAATAATTTTGATAAAATACTTGAACTTCATTCTTGAGGAAAATATCCTTTCTACTTCAAAAACACTTTTCCATTCTTGACATGTCATAAAATTTTAAAATAAAAGAAGTTGATTAAAAATAAACTTGAATACTTGTAAAGGAAGCTTCTTGGAAATAATTTTTTAGAAATCCATTCATGCCGTATAAGTTAAAAAACATTCTTCGTACTTTTGTCGGAAAAGTCAAAAAGTACCTCGTACGAAAAACGACAAAAGATTCCTTTCATATCATTTACTAAAAACTCACCGAAGGGTAAAATTGGAATTAAAAAATTGTATGTGGATGGAAATAATATTAAATATTGAGTAAACATGGATTTGGATGATAAAATACACCCCAGTAAATACCAAAGTATAAACAATCTCGGATAAAAATGAGATTATGATATTTCCCCTTACCTTAGGTCCAATTTGCTTTGTACGTGACCGAAGCTCCTGTATAATGGTTTAAATAATTTTATTGACTTATTCCAGAATCATACATATTGATATGATATCATATATGGTCATATTCTTAGCTTCTTGATAGTAATATTTCATTGTTACTTGTTACTCGGGTCTTTATTGCCTTTTGTTCTTATGCGTGTTTTGCCGAATACATTCTTATTCTTCTTTTAAGGTTATAGATACCTTATATACAGAATGGTATTAGTGTAACATATATCATATTTATTCATTCAATTCATTTATATAATTACTATGTAATGATGATCATGTAGAACGAGTCGCATCACATCGTGGAGACGGTATTCCGTACGTACGCACGAGTGATGATATCGTTCCTATGATCGTGGAACTGTATTGGAGTATATATATATTATTTCAGTATCAATATTACTTTATAATAATCATAAATAGTTACTCATTACACCATTATACCCATCCTTGTAAAGTGATGGTGGAAAAATAGATTACACCACGGCGTGGAGACGGTATTCCGTACGTACGCACGCGCGGTGATTTCATTTTTCCGTGGGATGGATAGAAGGTGAATTAGGGTTGTTTCATATTTATAATAACATATCAGTATGTAAGTAATACTGATGTTATTACTTTATCATGAAACAACTAAATAAGAAGAAGTTTAAGAAGAAAGAAATTGAAAAGATCGGTAATGGATATTACCTCTTCTTTGGAACGCCTCTTTGAATCCTCAACTTAGGGAACTAAGATTGGTCTTTGAAGAAGACCAGGACCTCTAGGATTATTCTAGGGAAGTGGAGAAGAGAAAATGGAAGGTGTTGGGCGAGCTTGAGTGCTCAAATTTGTGTGAGGAGGAGGGGGAGGAGGTGCCCTTTTATAAGGGAGGAGAGGGGCACCTTAGGAATATCTCAAAATATTATTTTATATTAAAGTCAAAATCGGTTTATAATGGTTCCAAAGGGTCTTATTTCGAAGCTAAAGTGGGGATGGGTCGAAATCCTATCAACCAATAGGATTTAGACAAGTTTAGGGTATTATTTTAACCTTATCAATTAGATTTAACTCTAAGTTAATTAATTTAACTTTTACCGTGTCTTTTTGTTTTCTTTCACTATATGGTTAATACACTTACTATAACATGACAAACGAACCCCAAATTGTTTATTATTAATATATATATCCTTATCTATGTTATTTGGCCGAACATTAGATTTTTAGGAATAATATAACAATTAATAATATAATATTTGATTTAAAAACTATTTTGTGTCAATTTTGACACTATTTGATATATGATTTTTGTGAAAGTTATAACAGAATTATATGATCAAACCAAGTTTATTAAATCAACATTAATATATCATAGTAACCTATAAAATTATTTTAATTCATAAAAAGTCTCAAATTACATTTATTTTGGTGTTTTAACATCAATTATGTCAATATTTCATTAATAAGATAATTACTGCATCATCATTGTGTCATAAATAAATTAAATTATTTAATGTCTAAAAATTACAAATAAAATACCATTATGTAGGAAATATTTTTAGCTTTCTAATGAATATTTATATTCGAATTTATCTTATGTATAACCCCATATTAAAAATGATTTACTTATTAAACTTTGATTTTAACTATTTTAACCCTTCTTTAAATAAATTAATAATAAATGTCCTAATCTAATCCAAGTGGGCCTAAATGGTCATATTTTATTCCTAAGTTTGTTTTTGGTCGAAATACACTTGTCCAATAGAATTAGGACATGTGTTAGGGTAATAGTAATATCATATTTACCCTCAGTTACCCTATTTACTATTAACCGCGGTAAAAAAAGTAAAAAGTTACTATTCACCAAAAAATTATTTTCATCTCATTGAACCACATTTTAGTCCTTGATATTAACCGTGTCTCTCGGATTTTCGAAATTCCATTCACAGAAGCGGTAAAATTATGTTTTATGCAAAATTCAATTTTTAACATACCACTTAGTGGTTGCACTATTCAACAAAAATTGAAAGTTTTCAGAAAAATACCAAAATTTCACCCTAGGCTAAATTCGATATTCTGAGTCCAAAAATGAAGTCCATTTTGAAAAATAAAATTTATAAAATTTCAAAAAGTGGTTATTACTATTCATAATGGCTAGTTTTAATAGCATATTGTTGTTTAGTGAACCTCGGTATTGTGTACGACGCAAGCTATCGAGGAAGGTCGTGATTGCGTTTAAAGAAATCCAAGCAAGTGTTGTGTAGAAAAATATTCCTTTGATGATTTATATAACATAAAAGTCTCCGGTGTTACATTCTACCCCCCTTAAAAAGAATTTTGCCCTCGAAATTCGTCACTTTCTAACAAACAGATGAGGATACTTCTCCCTCATCATATCCTCAAGCTCCCATGTAGCTTCTTCAAGTTGGTGGTTCCTCCATAAAACTTTCACCAATCGAGTGGTCTTGTTTCGTAGGACTTTTTCGCTACGATCCATAATCTCTATCGGCTGTTCTTCAAAAGAAAGATCTTGCTCCAGCGGTACAAATTCTGAGCTGAGTACATGTGAAGGATCTGGTATGTACTTTCTCAGGAGAGATACATGGAACACATCGAGAACTTGAGAGAGATTCGGTGGAAGCGCCAATCGGTAAGCTACCTTCCCAACACTATCCAGTATTTCGAAAGGACCGATATATCTTGGGCTCAACTTCCCCTTCTTTCCAAATCTCAAAACCCTCTTCCAGGGAGATATTCGTAAGAACACTTTATTACCCACTTCAAACTCTAGGTCTTTTCTTCGGTTGTCGGCATAACTTTTCTGTCGACTCTGAGCTGCTCGTATGTGTTGTTGAATAGATCTAACCTTTTCTGCCATTTCATCAACGAGATCAGGTCCTAATAGCTTTCTTTCCCCAACTTCATCCCAGCAAGTTGGAGTCCTGCATTTCTTTCCATAGAGAGCTTCATAAGGAGCCATCTGAATACTGGATTGAAAGCTATTATTATAAGAAAATTCCACTAAAGGTAGGTGTTGATCCCAACCTCCCTTGAAATCCATAGAGCAAGATCTCAACATATCTTCTAGGGTTTGAATTGTTCTCTCAGACTGACCGTCTGTCTGGGGATGATAAGTAGTGCTGAAACTCAACTCTGTATCCATAGTATGCTGAAGACTTCGCCAGAACTTCGAGGTAAATCTCGGATCCCGATCAGATATAATAGAAAGTGGTACTCCATGCAATCTTACCACTTCCTTTACATATATCCTGGAAAGCTGATCTAGAGAGAAATCACCTCTAATTGCAATGAAGTGTACAGACTTTGTAAGACGATCAACTATGACCCAGATAGCATTATTGCCTTTGGATGTTTTAGGAATTCCTGTGACAAAGTCCATAGTGATGTTTTCCCATTTCCATTCGGGTATGGGTAATGGTTGTAACATCCCCTTAGACTTCTGTCTCTCACCTTTAAATTGTTGACAAACCAAGCATCGAGAGACATATTCAGCAACATCTCTTTTCATGCCATCCCACCAGAAGTACTCTTTCAGGTCCCTATACATCTTCGTGCTTCAAGGATGAATAGAGAACGATGAACTAGGAGCCTCATCCAGCAGATCCTTCTTTAATTCGGGGATTGGAGGAACACAAACCCGATTCCTGAACTTTATTATCCCTTCACAATCAGGGATGAATTCAGGAACATTTCTCACCTTCTTTTGTAACTCTACTTCTTCTTTTTGTGCCTCTTTAATCTTCACATGTATAGATGGTTGAACATTCATTTGAGAAAGATAAGATTTTTCCCCTTCCATTATAATTCTAAGATCCATCCTTTGTAAATCCATAAATATTGGATCTTTTGTGATCCTCAACATGGATAAACTAGCATGGTCTTGTCGACTTAATGCATCTACCACCTTGTTTGCTTTCCCAGGGTGGTAATGGATTGAGCAGTCATAATCCTTAATCAGCTCCAACCATCTTCTTTGATGCATATTCATCTCCTTTTGTGTGAAAATATACTTTAAACTTTTATGATCAGTATAAATATCACACATTTCACCATAAAGGTAATGCCTCCAAATCTTTAATGCAAAGATTACCGCAGCCAACTCCAAATCATGAGTTGGGTAATTTTGCTCATGGATTTTCAACTGTCGTGAGGCATAAGCTATCACCATATCATTTTGCATAAGAACACACCCCAATCCCTTCTTGGATGCATCACTGTAGATCACAAACCTTTCTCCACTACAAGGCAGTGTGAGCACAGGTGCACTGGATAACCTTCTTTTCAACTCCTTGAAATTCTATTCACATTCCTCTGTCGAGAAAAACTTAACTCCATTCCGAGTCAACTTGGTGAGTGGATTAGATAATCGTGAAAAATCTTTTACAAAACGTCGATAATATCCAGCCAAACCAAGAAAACTTCGAATCTCAGTTACTGTTGTTGGTCTCGACCATCTTTCGATAACCTCTGTTTTTGCTGGATCCACAGATATCCCCTATTTTGAGATTATGTGACCAAAAAATGCAAATTTTTGAAGCCAAAATTCACACTTGGTAAATTTGGCATAAAGCTTCTCCTTTCTCAGGGTCTTCAATATAATTCTCAAGTGATATTCATTCTCTTCCTTTCTCTTTGAATAGACAAGAATATCATCTATAAAGACTACCACAAATTGATCAAGATAGTCTCTAAGGACTCTATTCATTAGATCCATGAAGATAGCAGGGGAATTAGTAAGACCAAATGGCATCACTATAAATTCATAGTGTCCATACCTTGTACGGAAAGCCGTCTTTGGTATATCCTCCCTTTTGAACCTTAATTGATGATACCCTGAACGAAGATCAATCTTGGAAAAGTATTGTGCTCCGCGTAGTTGGTCAAATAAGTCATCAATGCGTGGGAGAGGATATTTGTTCTTGATAGTGATCTTGTTATGTTCTCGATAATCAATGCAGAGTCTCATTGATCCATCTTTCTTCTTAACAAATAGAACAGGTGCTCCCCAAGGTGACGCACTAGGGCGTATGAATACCTTATCAAGATTCTCTTGGAGTTGCTTCTTCAATTCCTGCAACTCAATTGGGGTCATTCTATAAGGTGTCTTTAAAATTGGAAAAGCGCCCGGTACGAGTTCTATTGAAAACTCAACTTCACGATTTGGTGGAAGACCCGGTAATTCCTCCAGAAATACATCATCAAACTCTCGTACAATGGGCATATTCTTAATCGTGTGTTTCTCACCAACCATTTGAGATAAATAACCTTCATTTAGTGGAATCAATACCCATAAGATGGAAGAAATTTCCACTGGAAGGTTATGTTCATCCTTGCATTGGTATATGATCGTAGATTGATCTGGAATATGAAATGTGACTTCCATTCTTTGGAAATTGATATGAGCTCCATGTAGAGAAAGCCAATCCATGCCAAGAATCACATCAAATTCCACTAAAGGAAGGATCACAAGATTTGCAGGAAGCACTTTCCCACAAACTTCGATCGGAGAAGATTTATAAACTTTTGATGCGACTATTGTGCCATTAGGTGTTGTCACAGCTAACTCAACATCTAATTGTTGAGGTAGTACGGTGATACCCATAGAAAATTTTTCAGAAATAAAAGAGTGGGTGGATCCAGAATCAAATAAAACATTTTCTACTTTAGAGTGGATGGTAAGTGTACCTTTCACCACTTCGTTATCATACTCCACATCGCTGATAGAAATTTCATGTGACTTTCCTTTGTCTTTAGCCTTATGATTTTGTTGACGTCGACCATCATCATCAACCCTTGGATTTGGGCATTGATTGGCATAATTCCCCATCTCCTTGCACTTGAAACATTGAAGTGTAGTAGGTTCATTCTGTGTATCCCTTCCTTTGTTTGCGTCATTAGACATCTTCTTCCCATTATCACGGCATTCAAATGCCCGATGACCTTCTTTTCCACATTTAAAACATTTACTTGTCCCTTTAAGACAAATCCCTCCATGTTTCTTTCCACACTTTGAGCATAAGGAAAAGCTCATCTTCTTTTCCGTGTGCTCTTTAGATTTTTCTTTGAATTCCATCTTCCTCTTCTTATCAAACCCATGTGACTGATGGGTTACTCCAATCTCCATCTCGACTTTGAGAGCACATCGAACGATTTCCTCATAGCTATTGAAGTCCCTTATGGATAAAGCCCTTCGAAGACTTGGTTTTAAGCCACTAAAGAATCGATCGATCTTACTCTTAGGTTGGATAATAATACCAGAAGCGTACCTTGCAAGTCTTGTAAAATTTTCTTCATAGGTACTAACAGATTCATCATCCCTTTGCTTCAGTTCAAGGAACTCTTTCTCCATCTTTGTTCGGAGAATATGAGGGAAGTACTTATTGAAAAATAAGTTCTTGAACTCGTCCCATTCCATAGACTCAATTTCATCCCTTTGCCTCGTATTCTTAATAAGATTCCACCATTGATCAGCATCTCCTTCCAAACGATACACTGCGAGGATGACTTTATCATGCTCAGAACATTGAAGAACTGAAAATATCTTTCCAGTAGTACTAATCCATTGTTCAGCAACTAATGGATCTGTAGACCCGCTGAAAGAAGGAGGACGCTGCCTCATGAAGGATTCAACAGAATGTTGCTCCTTCCTTTGCTCGTTTGGAAGTCCTGCATGATTCATAGCTTGAGAAAGTTGTGTGAGCATGGCTACAAGATTTTGCATTCCAGCTCCCATATCGTTTGGTTGCTCAGGGGGACAATCATTGCATTGCCCATCGCATTCCGCATTAACACGGTTCCTTCGGGTTCCAGCCATTGACTAAAACCAAGAAGAATAGTGTGAGCAGCACTAATTATAATAGGAAAACCACATAATTCAAGAATAAAATTTTCATGCTTAAGGTCTTATCCTAGGTTATTCAAGGACATTTCTAAAACACTAAGATTGTGTTCTATGCTTAGACTTATCCTTAGGGTTCTTACTAAGGCTTTCACATCCTAGTTTCCAAAGGTTGACTATACCTTTCCTCTGATACCAACTATAACGACCCATACATTACATACATTGTTAATACTTCAAAATTGAAGCACACTTATTACAACATATGACAAAACCAAAAAGGACCGTATAGGTATAGTGTCTTTAGAAACTGGGAAACATAAACAACTGGTTCATAAATCTTCTACAGTGTCTCCCATTTATTTCATCATATCTAGGGTCCCTTTTAGCATATTCTACTTAATATCCATCTTCCTGACCTGGGGAAAAGAAAACATAAAAGGGTGAGCTCAAATGCTCAGCAAGGGAAAATAAAGGAAATAAAAATCATATCATATCTTTTTGAAAATCAAAACCTGCAAAAGAGATCATAATATCTTATCATGGAATAAATCATAGAAGTGAAAATGAGATCCCCATAATCATAACACAAAATTGAAACTTTGTGGCATGCACACATAATCATGGAAAATCATTTTTTGTTAGTCATGACTCATTTCCAAGACTATCTTAGTGGACAATGTCCCTTTCTGAATCGAGTAACCCTCATTTCAGTCCTGTTTCACTGAACCGGTATAACCTACCATTCCAGCCCTATCTATCTCATGAGATATAAAATCTTTACCCAATTCATTGGAGGGATATATAGGTCCCACCCATCTTATAATGAATCCTTTCTTATGTGTGCCACATAATCATAAATCATACATCATCGCATAACCCGTGTAATAAAAATGGGATTCTTAAACAACATGACATCATAAAACAATTCATATAAGATAAAGGAATTCATAAAAATGTTTCCATCACAACATAATCAAATCCATGTAATAATAGGGGTAGAAACAGAACCCTTTTATTATCTTATATGCAAAATAATTTTGATAAAATACTTGAACTTCATTCTTGAGGAAAATATCCTTTCTACTTCAAAAACACTTTTCCTTTCTTAACATGTCATACAATTTTAAAATAAAAGAAGTTGATTGAAAATAAACTTGAATACTTGTAAAAGAAGCTTCTTGGAAATAATTTTTTAGAAATCCATTCATCCCGCATAAGTTAAAAAAACATTTTTCGTACTTTGGTCGGAAAAGTCAAAAAGTACCTCGTACGAAAAATGACAAAAGATTCCTTTCATATCCATTACTAAAAACTCACCGAAGGGTAAAATTGGAATTAAACAATTGTATTTGGATGGAAATAATATTACATATTGAGTAAACATTGATGTGGATGATAAAATACACCCCAGTAAATACCAAAGTATAAACAATCTCGGATAAAAATGAGATTGTGATATTTACCCTTACCTTAGGTCCAATTTGCTTTTTACGTGACCGAACCTCCTGTATAATGGTTTAAATAATGTTATTGACTTATTCCAGAATCATACATATTGATATGATATCATATATGGTCATATTCTTAGCTTCTTGATAGTAATATTTCATTGTTACTTGTTACTCGGGTCTTTATTGCCTTTTGTTCTTATGCGTGTTTTGCCGAATACATTCTTATTATTCTTTTAAGGTTATAGATACCTTATATCCAGAATGGTATTAGTGTAACATATCTCATATTTATTCATTCAATTCATTTATATAATTACTATGTAATGATGATCATGTAGAACGAATCGCATCACATCGTGGAGACGGTATTCCGTACGTACACACGAGTGATGATATCGTTCCTATGATCGTGGAACTGTATTGGAGTATATATATATTATTTCAGTATCAATATTACTTTATAATAATCATAAATAGTTACTCATTACACCATTATACCCATCCTTGTAAAGTGATGGTGGAAAAATAGATTACACCACGTCGTGGAGACGGTATTCCGTACGTACGAACGCGCGGTGATTTCATTTTTCCGTGGGATGGATAGAAGGTGAATTAGGGTTGTTTCATATTTATAATAACATATCAGTATGTAAGTAATACTTATGTTATTACTTTATCATGAAACAACTAAAGAAGAAGAAGTTGAAGAAGAAAGAAATTGAAAATATCGGTAATGGATATTACCTCTTCTTTGGAACGCCTCTTTGAATCCTCCACTTAGGGAAATAAGATTGGACTTTGAAGAAGACCAGGACCTCTAGGATTATTCTAGGGAATTGGAGAGGAGAAAATGGCAGGGGTTGGCCGAGCTTGAGTGCTCAAATTGGTGTGAGGAGGAGGGGGAGGAGGTGCCCTTTTATAAGGGAGGAGAGGGGCACCTTAGGAATATCTCAAAATATTATTTTATATTAAAGTCAAAATCGGTTTATAATGGTTCCAAAGGGTCTTATTTCGAAGCTAAAGTGGGGATGGGTCTAAAGCCTATCAGCCAATAGGATTTAGACAAGTTTAGGGTATTATTTTAACCTTATCAATTAGATTTAACTCTAAGTTAATTAATTTAACTTTTACCGTGTCTTTTTGTTTTCTTTCACTATATGGTTAATACACATACTATAACATTCCAAACGAACCCCAAATTGTATATTATTAATATATATATCCTTATATAAGTTATTTGGCCGAACCTTAGATTTTTAGGAATAATATAACAATTAATAATATAATATTTGATTTAAAAACTATTTTGTGTCAATTTTGACACTATTTGATATATGATTTTTGTGAAAGTCATAACAGAATTATATGTTCGAACCAAGTTGATTAAATCAACATTAATATATCATTGTAACCTATAAAATTATTGGAATTCATAAAAAGTCTCAAATTACATTTATTTTTGTGTTTTAACATCAATTATGTCAATATTTCATTAATAAGATAATTACTGCATCATCATTATGTCATATATAAATTAAATTATTTAATGTCTAAAAATTACAAATAAAATACCATAATGTAGGAAATCTTTTTAGCTTTCTAATGAATATTTATAGTCGAATTTATCTTATGTATAACCCCATATTAAAAATGATTTACTTATTAAACTTTAATTTTAACTATTTTAACCCTTCTTTAAATAAATTAATAATAAATGTCCTAATCTAATCCAAGTGGGCCTAAATGGTCATATTTTATTCCTAAGATTGTTTTTGGTCGAAATACACTTGTCCAATAGAATTAGGACATGTGTTAGGGTAATAGTAATATCATATTTACCATTAGTTACCCTATTTACTATTAACCGCGGTAAAAAAAGTAAAAAGTTACTATTCACCAAAAAATTATTTTCATCTCATTGAACCACTTTTTAGTCCTTGATATTAACCGTGTCTCTCGGATTTTCGAAATTCCATTCACAGAAGCGGTAAAATTAAGTTTTATGCAAAATTCAGTTTTTAACCTACCACTTAGTGGTTTCACTATTCATCAAAAATTGAATGTTTTCAGAAAAATACCAAAATTTCACCCTAGGCTAAATTCGATATTCTGAGTCCAAAAATGAAGTCCAGTTTGAAAAAATAAAATTTATAAAATTTCAAAAAGTGGTTATTACTATTCATAACGGCTAGTTTTAATAGCATATTGTTGTTTAGTGAAACTCGGTATTGCGTACGACGCAAGCTATCGAGGAAGGTCGCGATTGCGTGTAAAGCAAGCCAAGCAAGTGTTGTGCAGAAAAAGATTCCTTTGATGATTTATATAACATAAAAGTCTCGGATGTTACCCACACCGTCAGCGTAAGTGTGATTATCGAGTCTCCTCCCAAAGGTATCTCCAAACGTGAGGGTCAAGTCAATGGTTTAACCAGAAACTCTAGGTCATGTACAACATTCTCTGAAGGAAGGATTGATTGGTACCTATGTCTATTGATACAGAAACTAGTAATAGAAATATACCGTGCCTCAATTAATTCCTAGAGACTTTGGGTCGCACTCCTTGACTGCATGAAACAACTCTCTTCCCCTGTCCTCCAACTCCCTGAGCCTCGAAGGGATCATAATAGGGGTGGTTGTAACATGTCAAAATGTTCTCCACCAAATGTTTCTCCCCTCTCCACGCTTCCACATCAGCATCCCCTATAGATTCATTTTTCTGTAACACTTCTTATTATCGAAACATTTTTAAACCCCAAGTCTCTAAGACTGGTGCCAGTTTTCTGCTTTCCCACTGCTAAAATTCACTGGATGAATCCGTTCAGCAATATAATATTCAACCACAATGGTACTATCTAGCATCCCCACATAATTTAGAATGTAAAAAAGGAATAGTGTTGTCTCGGACATCATTAATCACACTACACACGAATTTTTGAGCCCCGACGCACTGATCGTATCATATTCATCAAGTACCAGGAATGATTGGTACGCCTCGATGAATACTCAGCTACTGACATGTCGTCTTGACGAAGCTGTAGAAGCTCTAGAGAACTCCCAGCCACCTCCTCATGAAATTACTCATCTTCCTATGAGTAAAGCTCACCTCATAACCTAAGGGGTATCTGAGGATGAATCACGTGTAAGACACTAAGTCTATATGTGTCCTCTACCTGTACCGTCGGTTGTAACTGTAGACCAATGGGTAGTGATATTTCTCACACACTACCCAAAGGTAGTATCTCGTGTAATGGCCCATGTACCGAAGGATCATAACTATGCGGAAAATCATCATGGTCATTCACATTCAAATTCTAGTAGCTAAGGTCACCATCTTCTCTACTGGTGTCTCAATTAGGCGGAAAACTCTATCAACTATCTCAAGCCTACCCTCAGTTGTGTGGGAATCAATATCACCTCAAAACATCAGAGGCCTCTACTATTGAAACTTGTGCAATGTGCTCAATTGTTTTGCACCATCCTCCAGTGCGGCAGGTGGTATCTGTTTCCCAATGGGTGGTGGTGCTGCTGGTACACCACCGAATGTGCCAAAATAGTTATAGGGCCCTGCACCAGAGCCTCGTCTCTCAGTGGGCTATCATCATATACTCTCCCGGGAATCCTAGTTGGCTATCTATGTTGTGGAATCCTGATAAGGAACAGTTGTGCCACTGTCATTTAGTTATACCTAGGTGGCTGACTCAAGAAAATATAAGAAATCTTTTCAAAACACACACACAATCAGGGTTTTCATGCGCTGAGTCAGAAATCAAAAGTCAGGGTCCTGGTGTATGGATATGTCGGCCGCCACACCAACACTGGATTCCCTAAACTGATAAACACACTCACTACACTTAACACTTTTTGGGTTAAAAATATCAGAGTCCTATGTTCTATAGTAGAACTAACTCCTTTGAGACCAATTTGTCATGACCCATCCCTCGGGGCCCATGATGTGACTACCCCAAGCCTGCCTTCCATAGGCCTGGGGCAGGCGACATGCCCCAAAAGGAGTATTACATAAAAGTGGGAAAGCATTGCCTTTATATCCTATAAACACATGCTACCAAGCACACATCAAGATATGAACATAAGTAAACTATATAGAAAAAAGAGTGCTGAAAGTTAGAGGGGTCGGAATAGAAGCCCAACAGTAAAGGTACAAGTAAAACTGAATTACAATATAACTAAAGAAATAGAAATATAGATATTGGGTCATCCTCTGTGGTTTCTACCTGAAGGGTATGTATAGATCGCATCCTCATCACTCCACGTCCACTCGTCTCCTCTGTGTACCGACACGCCATGTGGTCCACCTACGGGCATTGTCTAGTCCTAGTACCCTCAGCCTCAATCAGCGCTGTCTGTCATCTTCACCAGACACAATAAGGTGCAGGAATATACCGTGAAGGGGTGAGTACAATGATACTATGTAGAGACCTCGAAACCCTCAATGTATAACAAAATTCAAAAAGTATAAACCACAAAGAATCAAATCAACTGACAACCCAACTTAGGTATATGCCCATACATATACCAAAGTTATCAAGTATACCCATCTCAATCATGAGGAAACACATGGTCCATCCCAAAAGCCCAAAGCTCAACTATTCCACAAAAGAAGAAATACCACAAAGGTAAGTACCACATAGGTATGCCACACAGAAGAATACCACCAAGGTATTACCACGATGGAAAGTACCACACAAGTACGGATTCATATCACACCAGGTATATGTTCGGTACAGTAGTAGAGATGATAATATGTAACTACTAAATCATCTTACTCTGTTAAGAGGAAGACCCACGTAGAACCCTAAATCATCTTTAGAGTCACAAAGGATCGTTGTACATCTTCAGAACCACACAGGATCCTAGTACATCATGTGTACATCGTCAGACCCACACAGGATCCTAGTACATCTTCAGACCCTCAGAGGATTCTAGTACATCGTCAGCACATCGTTAAACCCACACAGGATCCTAGTACATCGTCCGTACATCGTCACACCCACACGAGATCCTAGTACATCATTTTTACATCATCAGACCCCCACCGGATCCAATTAAATCGTTAGTACGTTGTCAGACCCATAGGGGATCCTAGTACATCATTTGTACGTCGTTAGACCCACACATGATCCTAGTACATCGTCAGTATATCTTCAGACCCACACAGTATCCCAGTACATCATCAGTACATCATCAGACCCACACAGGATCCTAGTACATCATCAGTACATCATCACACCCACACACGATCTTAGTACATCGTTAGTACGTCATCATACCCACACATGATCCTAGTACATCGTCAGTATGTTTTCAGACCCACACAAGATTCTCGCACTAATCTTTCTCATCTTCTAAAGGGTCCGCCCCTCAAGCCATTTTTTGATACTGCAAATGTCGTGAAGTCCCACGAAGATGTATCCCAAAAGGCTTACACTTCATAGGGATCTCAACGCAACAGACAGTGCGTCAAATGGACTCACAATCTGTAAGTTATTAGTCTTTTATTCCCACTCTTCCATGATTTTTTATTTTTATTATTATTTCATCTCCTTAAATTTCTCTCTCCAATAAACCATTTCTTATTCCACAGTTTTCTCACACTCCAATTAACTCCTTTCCCAAATGGATGTGTTCCTCTACACTTCCAAAAACAATGCCACCACCTCCAGCTAGCTACACCGCCTAGCTGATGCCTTTAGACTGTCCTTCGCTGCCAAACGTCACACCCTCTACCTCACCTGGACTCACGCCCTGAACACATGACACAAATCACACTGCCATGTCACCCATTCCATGGGCCGCCACATCTTCATTCTAAGCCCGAAAAATATGCTGACCACATATTTTCAATCCTTGGGTTGAGGTATCCGCATCCATATGTTGCACTCAACACAATATTGTGTTTCCATCACGCTTAATTATTTGGCATTGATTACACATGAAGAACGAACGAGGAAAAAAAGAAAAAGAGGCAAGGTATATGTGCAAGATGATGACCATGTTAGTTTGTCCATCATCATTGCAAATCTATAATATGAATAATTATCAAATAAATTCAATCATATTTCAAATTAGATCCCCTACCTTGATTGCTCGTTAGAGTTGGCGTGAGGAAGGAGATGATACTGATGACTTTGGCATTTTTCACTCTTGCACCACACTCCCAATGTTGGTTCCACATTCTCAACTTGGAGAATGATTCTTCATTGATGAGGTTCTTCGTTTGGATGATGTTCTTCCCATTTCTTCAAGGCTCTCCCAAATCTCTTTTTCCAATGATCTCCACCAAAAGGATGAGGAGCCAATGTTAAGTGAGTTAAGTCTCTAAACACAATTAATTGTTGACACATTTATTAAATGAGAGTTGTCACATTTAATTTGGAGGAGAAACCAAGATTTAACTCAAATTACAGAGGGATTTCATGGGGTTCAGGTGGTCCCCACCACTGCACATACAAATTGGGAGGTTTTTAAAAAATAGAATAAAAGGTGTTATTTATTTTATTTTTATTCTTTTTACTCTCCCACGAAATCCATGAAAACAAACATTCACCCTCGACCTACTGTGGTCAAGGTGAAGGTCTATATAAACAAATATCAGTGTTTCAAGTTGAATGGTGCCCTCAGATTTCAATTACGAGCACCGGTTCAAATGTTATAAAATGACGCTTCCACATTTACTGAATGTACACGAAAACAAATCCCGGAAAATTATTTACAGTCACTATCGACTCACACCTGTCGATGTTGGGTTCTTCCTACGTGAAACACAGAACAGCAAACAAAATGGTACTCTCAGTTTTCCAGTCTATGATACTATTTATGTATTTTTGATTTTACAATAAAAAAGTTTTCACAGAATTATTTTATATACGGCCAAAAAAGAACTATCACTGGTGGCCCCCACCAGCTCATGTTAGTATCATCCTAAATAAAGCATACCCTAACAAGTTCATCGGTTTTCTAAATTTTTTAATCTGAGTTATTATTTTTCAGTTATATGCGTTTGAAAAATAAAATAATTTATTTACTTATTTTATTTACTATTATTTCATTTTTGGATTTTCTCACAGGAGGCCAGCACTGACCAAACATAAGTTGCACCTAGGGTAAAACCTCTTTTCTGAACCCAGCAGTGCCTTCATATTTCTGATCTAGGCAGCTGTTTAAGAGTTATTCTACTTCTTCATGAAAACAGCTTACCCGTGCTAATTTAAACATAATAAAAACATTGACGGATCATTCCGAGCACTCCGGGACTCAGAATCACACATCGTTAGATTTCGAGGTCTCTTAATAATTCCTATGTAATTAAAAAAACTTACATTTAATTTTTGGGACTTTATATTCTCACAGCCCTTGGGCTTTCTGTCCTCGAAATCCACATTATAAAAACTAGGAAAACAAGTCGGTGTACTGAGCAAAAATGTCAGCCTCCCACTCTCATGTGCTCTTCTAGAGGTTCCCATGCTGTTAACATACAGGTACCAATGGTATCAATCTCCCGTGAAGGATTCAATACTATCGATCCTCAATCTGAACTAGAACCTCCAAAAACGTTGCCCCATCCTTGATGTCCAGCTCATCATGGTCGATGATGTGAGATGGGTCGTGTACATATCTCATTAGGTAGAATATGTGGAAGACGTCGTGCACCCGGTGCAACTGAGGAGGAAGTGTTAGGTGGTATGCCACCTCACCAACACTTTTGAGGACCTCTAAGGGACCAATAATCATTTCAGATAACTTGTCACCCAGACCAAATCTCCCAAAACCTCATTGAAGTGAGAGCCGTAGGAAAACATGGTCACCATCCTCAAAATCCAGATGTCTCTGTCTTCTATCAGCCTAATAATTATGCCGGCTCTGAGAAGTTTTCACATTCAATCATTTAAGTCATCATGATACAAAAATATGTCACTGCTTTCTTCATCCCTGGCCACTAGTAGAAAAGCTAATGGTCCTGGTACATCTTCACCAGACCATAATGTACTCCCAAAGGGGACGTATAGAACTCCCTCAACACCTCCTTCTGTAGCGCTACTAGTTCCATGGAATGTCCTCTGAAGAGGATGACATGCTCTCCATCTTCATAAAATCCATCAGGTGTATGCCCTGGGGATATATAAGCACTTCAAGCCTCGTAGTCTACGTCACCATGCTGCGCCTCCCGGACTCGCTGAAGATTTTTCGGAGTGACTGTAAGAGACTAAAGAAAAGCTGATCCATCTTGATCCACAAATGATATCTACAAAGAATCTTTCTGATATGTCTCCTCACTCAGCAGATGCAGCCCATACCTCTTGCTAAGTGCATCTTCTACCATGTCACCTTCCTAAGAGTGTAGAAAATCTCAAATTCATAGTCCTGGGGGAACTCTTGCCACTCCACTTGGAAACTAAAAACATGAAACATCTGCTACCACGAGGGTGAGGTTGGACAACTAATGAGTGATCATCCACACCCTCTTATGCAGGAGTTTATCCTGTGATACTTGGGATTGCATTTTTGCCGACAAAGGAAAACCTCATCCCAAAAATGTACATAAAGCAAAACCATTTTTCCTAATATAGTCAATAAGATTATGAATTGAAGATGTCCTGCAACACCCAAACTAACATTTTAAGGCCTCGACACTACCATGAAGAGGTTCCAATTGAAACTCTCACCTCAAGGGTCAGGTCACAATGTCAGCGTATGTGTGATTATCGAGTCTCATCCCAAAGGTATCTCCAGACGTGAGGGTCAAGTCAATGGTTTAACTAGAAACTCTATGTGTTGGATATGATTCTCGGATGGAATGATTGGCACCTATGTCTGTTGATACGACAGCTAGTAGTAGACATAGACCATACCTTGAATCATTCCTAGAGCCCTTGGGTCACACTCCTTGACCGCATGCAACTACTCTCTTCCTCTATCCTCCAACTCCCTGAGCCCGGCGATGACCACAATGGGGGGTGGTTGTAACATGTCAAAATATACACCAACACATGGTACTCCCATAGTTCTGCTTCTTCGTCAGCAGCCCTGTAGATTCATCATTCCCTAATACTTCTTCATCTTGAATTTTTTTTTCACGACTAAGTCTCTAAGACTGGTGCTAGTTTCCTGCATTCTCATTACTAACATTCACTGGAAACATCCATTCAGCAAAAGAATATTCAACCACAAAGGTACTCTCTATCACCCCAATATAAGTTGAAATGCAAAGAGGAATAGTTTTCGCTCGGATGTCCTTAAACACATTATGCTCTAAAGTATGAGCCCCGAAGCAATGATCTTATCATATTCATCGAGTACCAGGAATGATCAGTATGCCTCGATGAATACTCATCTATCGACATGTCATCCTGCCGAAGCTGAAAAAGCTCTAGAGAACACTCAGCCACCTCCTCATGCCAGTCCTCAGTAGCCTCTAAGTCGAGCTCACCCCGAAACCTGAGTGGTATCTGATTCTGAATCACGCATATGGCACTGAGCCTATACGGATCTTCTACCAGAACAACCATTTGTAACTGCTGACCAACAGGTAGTGATATTGATTACACACTATCCGAAGGTACTACCTCATATAATGGTTTGAGTACCAAATCCTCCTCACTATGCGTAAAATCCTCAAAATCAATCACAAAAAAGCCTAGTATCTAAGGTCACCATCTGCTCTAATGGATTCTCAACAAGGTGGAAAACTCTAGCAACCATCTCCAGCCAGCCCACAAATAAGTGGGAAACTATCTCACCTCAAAACCTCGGAGGCCTCTACTGCTGGAACTAATGCAATGTGCTCAGTCAGTGTGCATTGTCCACCAGTGTAGATGGTGGTATCTTCTGCCCAATGGGTGGTGGTACAAATGGAACGCCACCTGAAGGTGCCAACATAGTAAGAGGGCCTTGCACCAGAGCTGCGTCGCTAGGTGGGCTATCATCGCGTACTCCCTCGAGAATCCTAGCTAGGTGTATACGCAATGGCATCCTATTAAGTAACAGGTATGCCATGGTAATTTAGTTATACTTTATGAGCTGACTCAAGAAAACAAAATAAAACTTTTCAAAGCACACACACTATCGGTGTTTTTGTGAACTGAGTCGGAAATTAGATGTCAGGGTCCTAGTGTATGGATATGTCGGCCACCGCACCAACACCGGATTCCCTAATCTGATAGCCACACTCACAACACTTATAACTTTTTCCATTAAAAATATCATAGTCTTATGTTCTATAGTAGAACCGACTCCATTGATACTAATTTGTCATAGCCCATCCCCCGGGGCCCGCACTATGACTACCCTAAGACCACCTTCCATAGGCCAGGGGCTAGCCACTAGCACTGAAAGGCGTATTCCCAAAAACCGGGAAGTCATTGCCTTTATATCCTGTAAAAACATACATCTAAGCACACAGCAAGATACGAATACAAGTAAAATGTATAGAAAAAAGAGTGGTAAAAGTTGGAGGGGCCGGAATACAATCCAAATATTATAGGTATGAGTACAAATGAAATACAATACAAATGATGAAAGAGGAAGTCAACTACTGGGTTGTCCTATGAGGTTCCTATATTAAGGTTAGGTACAGATCGCATCCTCATCACTCCACTTATGCACGTCTCCTCTGGGTACTGACTTGTCATATAGTCAACCTCCGGGCACCGTCCAGTCCCGGTACCCTCAGCCTCAATCAACATTGTCTGTCATCTGAACCAAACACAACAAGGTGCGGGCATAGACCGTGTAGGGGTGAGTATAACGATACTCAATAGGCACCCTGAGACACTCAAGGTCTCATAAAATCCACAATGGATAAACAACATAGCATGAAATCAACTAACAACCCTTAATAGGTATAATCCCATACATATACATAAGTTATTAAGGGTACCCATCTCAATCACGGGGAAACACAGGGTCCAACCCAAAATCCCAATGCTCAACTATTCCATAAAGGAATACCACAAAGGTAAGTACCACATAGGCACTCCACATATAAGAATACCATCAAGGTATTACCACAAAGGAAAGTACCACATATGTATGAACTCAGATCACACGAGGTATATAATAGGTACAATAGTGGAGATGATTAGATGTAACTGTTGAATCTTCTTACTCTATGAAGAGGCAGACCCACGTAGGATTCTAAATCATCATCAGACTCATAGAGGATCGTAGTAAATCATCAGACCCACACACGATCTAAGTACATCGTCTGTACATCGTCATACCCACACAATATCCTAGCACATCGTCAGAAACTCAAAATACACTAGTACATATTCAGTACATCGTCAGAACCACACAGGATCCTAGTACAATGTCATTACATCTTCATACCCACATTGGATCCTATTATATCATCTGTACATCATCAGACCCAATGAGGATCCTAGTATATCTTTAGTACCTTGTCAGACCCACACAGGATCCTAGTATATCTTCAGTAGATCGTCAGACCCACAGAGGATCCTAGTACATGGTTAGTACATCGGGAGAGTCACACAAGATCCTAGTACATTGTCAGTATGTCGTCAGACCCACATAGGATCATAGTACATTTTTAGTACGTCGTCAGACACAAACATGATTTCTACACTAAGCTTGCTCATCTTCGGGAGGGTCTACTCCTCAAGCCACTAGTTGATACTCCAACTTCCACGAAGTCCCATGGAGAATTATCCCATTGGACCGCCATGTCATAGGGGTATAAATGCAATAGATAGTGCGCCAAATGGACGCCCGATATGTAAGTGATTAGCCTTTTAGTCCCGAAGGCCCGGCTGGATTCATGCTCAATCCAACCCGACCCTTTCCCAACATTATCCAAATCTCCAGTGAGGTATACCAAAGGTACCGTCTCACTCTAAGGTTTCCAACACCGTAGACAATTCAACATTTTGACACCGTATGAGGGAGATAAGTCAAATACAAGATCCTGAAATATTATTATTATTATTATTTATGGGTGTTTTGTGGACCTGAGCCACGAACCCGAATTTCATATTCAACATTTGACTTAAATCATCCATCTTAATGTCAAGATCACGTCGCCACTTATGGTAACTCCGTCTAACGTCACACGCAGGAGTTATATAGGGTCGAACATTTAATAATAAGAATATATTATTATTATTTGATCATTTCGGGTACCAGATCCAAAAACATGAAAAATACATCCATTGTTGGACTCATAATTTCTGTCTCGAAGATAGGGCCATACTTCCACTGACAGTTCATAAAACTGAGGTCGCACAGATAAGTTACAGTCAAAAAATTGTTTTATCAAAAATTAGTAATAATAATATTTTATTATTATTGTTAATTAAATATTTCCTTAACTCCAAATTCAATCATGCATATGAAATTCATTCGGTAAACATGGATTCCACATGACACCTCATCCACTCTTCCATGATTTTTGATTTATATTATTACTTCATTTCCTTAATTTTCTCTCTCCAATCAACCCTTTCTTATTCCATAGTTTTCTCATGCTCCAATTAACTCCTTTCCCAAGTGATTGGGTTACTCCACACATGCAAAACCAAATCCACCACCTCTAGCTAGCCACACCTCCTAGACACTACCTTCTGGCTGTCCTTTGCCACCGCACGTCGGACCCTCTCCCTCGCCTGAATTCGCGCTCAGAACACATGCTAGAAATCCCACCACGTTGTCGCCCCTTCCATGGGACGCCACATCTTATTTCTATGCCCAAAAAATATTCCGACCGTATATTCGTGATCCCCAGGTTGTGGTACCCGCATACATATGTTGCGCTCAACACAATATTGTGTTTCCAGCATGCATAATTATTTGTTTTTTATGAATGCGTGAAGAATGCGCAAAGATAAAAAGAAAAAAGGGCACGGTATATTCACGGGAAAATGACCATGTTAGTTTTCCAATCATCATTGCAAATCCATAATATGAAAAATTAATATATAAATTCAATCATATTTCAAATTAGAACCCCTACCTCGATTGCTCATTAGTGTCGGCATGAGGAAGTAGATGATGTTTATGACATCGAAGTTTGTCTCTCTTGCACCACGCTCCTGAAGATGGTTACACGTTCCTCGATTCGGAGAATTCTTCTTCAATGGGGGGGTACTTCATTTGGAGGATGTTCATCCAAGTTCTCAAAAGCTCTCCCAAATATCCTTTTCCAATGATCTCCACCAAAAGGATTATGAACCAATTTTAATTGAGTTAAGTCTCTTAACTCAATTAATTCTTGGCACATTAATTAAACTAAATTTGGAACATTTAATTTGGGAGAGAAAACAAGTGTTAAATCACATTAAATAGGTAGTTAAAGGGGGTAAGGTGGTCTCCACCACTGCACATACAAATTGGGATGTTTTTAAAAAATAAAATAAAAGTTGTTCTTTATTTTATTTTTATTCATTTAAATCTCCCACGAAATTCCCGAAAACTATCATTCAACCTCGACCTACAACAGTAAATGTGAAGGTCTCCTTAAGCGAATATCAGGGCTACAAGTTCAACGGTGCCCTCCGATTTCAATTCTGAGCACCGGTTCAAAATTTATAAAATTCAATTGCGTGTTTACTGAACATACCCAAAAAAAGTTCATAAAATTGTTTACAGTCACCCTCGACCTGCGCCGGTCGAGGATAGGCTTTTAAGAAGTGAAACATGCCTCAAAAAACCTAATGATACTCTGAGATTTCCAATCTGAGTTGCCATTTAAATATTATGGATTTTACAATAAAATAATTTTCACTTATTTATTTTATTTACGGCCAAAAAATAACATTCACTAGTGGCCCCCATCGGCCAAAGATAGTATCTGTCTAAATAAATAATACCCTCACAAGTCCAGTGGTTGTCACAGAATTTCAATCCAAGTTACCATTTCTGAGTTATAAGCATTTGAAAAATAAAATAATTTATTTAATTATTTTATTTATGATTATGCTATTTTTGGGTTTTCCCACAGGAGGCACGCACCGACCAAACTTAAGTCGCGCCTAATGTAAACCCACCATTCTGAACACAATAGTGCCCTCAGATTCCAGATATGTGAATCCATTCAAGAGTTATTCCACTTTTTCAGGAAAACAACTTACGCGTGCTAATTTAAGCTTAACAAAATCTTCGACAAATCATTTCGGAAACTCTGGGCCTCGGAATCGTGCGCCTTCAGATTTTGCAGCCTCATAATAATTCCCATATAATTAATAAAATTACATGGAATTTCCAAGTCATTAAAAGAATGACTAGTACAGATATCCTCTACGAGTGGAACATTGGATTCAACCCATATTAGCATAGAAAATCTTTTCTACAAGGGTGGGCTAAAATTATCAATCTGAACTAGATTCTATGAAATCAAAAAAATGACATTTCTTCTATAGTTGAGTCCTAATTAAAATGGAAAAGAAAATATATAAAGTTATATTTGGATATTTTTCTATGGTACTTGTGGAAGTTTATTTAATCTCCTCATTGAAAAGAAGTTTTTCTTATCCATGAAAAATGATAAATAGAATATTGAGGTTGAATATGAAAAAAATTATTTGTTATTATCCAAATTGAGATACAATTTAACATTCCTATAATATCCATTTTTTCTCAAATTTCTCAATTAGAGGGCATGATGAGTCTTTTTTCTTGATAGAAAATGGTTTGTAACATCAATTAGAAGATGAGCAGCATGCTGAGATGGTTCCAAAAAAACTATTGCCTAGTTCTTCAATGAATTATAGGCATGGAAAGTAGAGTTCAACTATAAGAACATATATCTTTTATGTATTTTATAGTGATTGTGGTAGGTTTCCATGCATGTGGATGGGTGTTTACTTGAGGAGAGATGATCATTCTCAGTCTGATCATTCAGAGCATGAAGTACAAAATGTTATGGGTGTGAATAGAAGGTAAGATAAAAAACATACATAGGGTTATGATTCTATACTTTTATTTTCCTATGAATTAGTTGGTTCCTCAATCGGAATGGATTTGAAAGAGTTTCATGTAAGGGATGACACTCAGCATTTTCTAGAGTTGAAGTAGTTGGCTGAAGCTCTCATGCAGTGTGTCACATCAGAGAATTCTCCATCATAGTCTCAAGGGAAACTATTCATGGTGCAACCATTGGTAGTGGAATTTTATGGACATGATGATGGGTCCAAAAAATATTATATTTAGAACAATATAAATTTTCATCGTGAAATTTAGAATGTGTTTTGTTCATTGGAAATTGGTAAGTGGGGTAATGTTTTAATGAGAGAAGTGATAAAAATTTCCTGATGGTTTTATTGGAAACACCTCCTCTCGGGCCTATAGGTTGTGGTGAATCTTTTAAGAATACTTCCATTGGTGGAATGGGTGAACCTGTAAAAAGAAGGCAACCAAAGGATTGATCTATTGAACCAAGGAATATTTATAACAAATCATCTTCTAAGGCTTCAAATGTCATGTTCTCCCATGAGATGGAAGGGTCAATGATATGAATCCTTAGTATTATCATACATGGTAACTCAATATCCGAATGGGATTCTACTAAGGAATAAGATATTGAATTTAGGGATAAACCTTCTTATTATGGTTACTGACCTGGCTTTATGGATGATGGAACTTCTCTTTCTTTGACCCCATCTATTTCCCTTATTTTATTTTTCTCTTTTTTAATAAATTTCCAATATATTTTCTTATGGGTAGATTTTTTTAGTATATAAATAGAAACAAACATTCATAAATTTATATAAACATATATATATATAATTGATAAAAAATTACCAAAAGAGGGGAACACATAATAATTTCAATACCATCAAATCAATAGGAATGCAAATCAATGGAATAAAATCACTAGTGACATAAAAATCAAGTGAATACACTCTTAAAGGAAGATGAAATCTCATCGAATGTGTACAATATATATATGTATATATAAATTTATGTAAATATATTATATATTAAATTTTTTTTACATATATTAGAATATATATATATATATATATTATCAATACACTCACATATGTATATGTTAAAATTATCTATATTTTTGTATATGTATATATATATTCATATAGATTTACTGCAAATTTATTTATATACTATATATAATGATAATGTTATATTTATTTAAAAATACATTTATATATGATGTTCACACACAATATTATTAACACACATGTATATTTATTTATTTCCCAACTAAACGGAACAATAATTACATATATATGTATTTATATACATATATTAGAATATACACGTCAATATAGATTATATTTATTTACAGACACATGTTTATATATAAACATTACTGGTGTAGGTTTATATATACAATGTACTGTATTTTTATATGCTGAATAAAATCAATAATAATTTATTTTAAATGCAATGAATAAAATATATTTACTTGATTATGGTTTATATGTTTAAAATGGATTTCAATGTAAATATGTATTTATACAAGTGATTTATTATATGTAAATATAATAATATATTAATATATTAAATTATAAATAAGAATATATTTTCTAAAATGATAAAACATCAAAACCATAATATCAATATGAATGTATTCCTTGATAATAAATTCATTTCCCGTCTAAAAAATATAATAATACCCCCTTAAACGAGGATAAAATTTCATCTACTCTTAAAAAATTGGGATACGCTGAATAAAAACTATGTTTTGGAGGCATCTAAGACCACTTTTGACTGTGAAAAAAAGTATTTACCTTGTTTCAATTATTTAATATGGCATAGATCTCAACACTTTCTTCGATTTTATATGTGGTAGAGCCCAAATGGACACCCAGATCAAAATTAATGGTCGTTTGAGTTTATAGTACGATTTACTATATTTACTGAAACTGTATTAAAATTTATTCTTTTAATTATTACAACATTTAAATCTAATTTTGTTTTAATTTATTTTAGAATCATTGATTGTACTAGTTGTGGAGCTAAAATAGACTCTCATATCAAAAGTTATTCTCAATTGATTCCAAAATATGATTTTCAACTGGTTGAAGATTTTTTTAAGATTCAAATAATTAATTTGGTTTTGGTATTTTTAAAACATCTTCTAAAAAATAATTAATTGTTATAAAAATAAAAAAAATCTATTTAAAAATCATTTACCAGTAGTTTCAAAAACTGAAGATAATATTTTTCAGGAAAAACATTAGCAGTGGTTTTCAAAACCACTATAAAAAACAACCACTAAATTCCAATCTTGGTATAGTGTGTATTCTAAAATCCCAATAGGATTAAACCAAAGAATATATATACAATCAAAAATGAAAAATTTATCACATTAAAAAGAATCTAGTTTATAAATAATTTTCAAAAATTAAAACATTTTTTTAAAGATTAATACCATATTAACCAAATAGAAGAAAATAATCTGGTATAAAAATAAAATAGTTAAATTAAAATTGAATGAAAATATATACCAAATTAAACATCATGTGATAAATTTTTTATAATAGATGAAGAACACCATTTGGATACTAGCCTATATGAAAAATTAATAAATGTAAAATAATTCTAAACAAAACATAAGTTTTTTCTAAATAATATCAAGCCCTACCATAGTCTGTAGATATCAAAAAATTAACACCTAGTGATTAAACACACACTAGGGTCACCTATTTCTATTTCTCGATGTACCCATGGTTCCGAGAGTTATAAGATTTTTCAAAACTGCTTCAAAAACCAAGATCATAATTAATTTAAAACCTTTTAACCAAATAAAATCTTTTTAAATGAAAAAAAACTAATAGAGATGTATAAGAAAATATAGAAATTAATGAATTAGCAACACTTTCATAGATCCACCTACCAAGATAATTATGGAAACCCATCCGCCTTTGATAACGGAGATTAATAAACCATGAATCAACCATCAAAATAGAATTCATGATAAGAAAGTAGAAAAGATTGATAGAAAACACCAATATATCATAAATTTCAAACCCAAATATAGACAATGTTGCAGACATGACTAATGTCAATGAATAAGTAAAAATGACACCATACTAGGGATATGTGGTGAAACCACCCTAGGTATAGAATGTCGAATGAATAAATCCTGAAGGTGGGGGGTCACCCAAAATCACCGTGGGGATTTATTGGGATTCTTTCAAATATCATAAAAAAAATAATTATTCATGTAGTGTGGTTAAAACCACTGGACATGAGGAATTAAAGTCATGAATACCTTTCAAGGCATGAAATTCTACAAATTAAAAATACACCCAAAAATACATCATCTAGGGTTAAATTAAACCTTGATTGAAATTTTCATGGTGTGTAAACATTTCATGGATTGGGAAAATTTCATGCCCATCATGAGTTTCATTGAATATTCCCCACAAATAATCATTCCATGTAACAATGTAATGATGTGAATGATTCCATAAGCCAATGTTGTGTCCAGTATTGAATAGAAGGCCTCTAAACAATAACTTAAGGCTCTCTATGTTGGAGTTAGATCCCTAGAAACAGGATTCTTTGTACTTTATGATAAACTTGTATTCGTTGGATCAATATTAATAAACTACTTATCATATCACGGTTATTCTTCTTTGTGACATAGTATGTGATAATTTTTTTAGAATAGTTGTTTCATTAAAAGGTCATAGAAGATCTCTGCTATGATGAGAACCTAGAAGTGCCATGACACTATTATTTAATATATGTTTTATTCTCGGGTGATATCATTCAAATGGAAACAAATTATACATGAGATTAGGGGTCGTGAATCCGGATAATTGGATGAACCTTCAAATAGAGTGAACCCTTAGTAATATTCAGGATGATATTCTGAGAAAAAAGACACACCAGTATTAAATCCACAGTCATGATTTTCAGCGGATGTTCTTATTTTAGGTCTTTTTTATTGGTCCATAGAATTTATGGTTATTATTAATGTGTATTATTACTCAGACACTTAATGTATTGAAAAAACCATGAGGACAGATGTTTTTGGGGAGGTAAGATATGTTGGGTGTGTCATGAGTAATACTAAATTAATGAATAAATAGAGAAAGGATGTGTCACTTCTAAAAAAGTAGATATATCATGCCCTTCGATGGAAATAATATTGACATTCAAAATTCATTTCCATGGTGTTCTCTAGGAATGTTCAATTCCACGAATTCAATCAATGATAAATTGTGCACATGGATTGATGGCACTTATATGAACCCTGCATGATTAGAGATATCTAGGAAAGGGATTATAAACTAACCACTAATAAATCTCAAGATCATACGCTTAATTTTATTTTATTTTCAGTTTTATGGTTATTTATTATGGATGGTGGATGTGGTCAAATATTTAATGAACTAACAAGTATACAATATAGAAGTAAAAAATAAAAATAGCTTATGCGTAATTATTATCTATACATGGTTAATCACTTAGGTATATCCCACATAACATTAACAAGAATTTGAAAAGATAATAAGTGGAAATTTACGCATGAAGGATAAAATCCCTAAATTAAATATTAACTTGGTATAGACTTCCGTTACTTCGGTTAGAATAGATCCACAGTTCAATGTACTTGAAAAACTAGTTGGGGTTCTTTCAATTATCAGGGAATTATCATTTGATTGTTTTGGGATTATTTAACATACTTTACAACAAGGGTTTAAAACCCTATTAGGACATAGTTTAACTGAGAGGAAAAGGATAAGGAAGTCCAAAATTTAGGATTTCATGATTGGGGAGTCCACTCAACAGATCAAGGAATTGTAACTTAATGTAGTTGTCATTTGGAATACCTACCTAAAACCATTACAATTTCTTGACCAACCTTAGTAGGTGTAATGTGAAGGGAAATATGGTTCATTGCCACTACAATGTCAATGAAACGGGATATTATGAAGCCAATGGGGAAGGATATTGGGTTTCAAAAAAATAGTGGGAGGCTAATAGATATTAATTTATATATTTGTCTATATTTATCAAGATAAAGTACTAAAAATATGTTAAACTTAATTTGTAGAAACAATAATAAAAATGAAATCAATCATATCATTATGATCCATAGTCAAGAAGGATAACCTTCTCAACTAAACTATTTTCCAAGAGATTCAAAGGCAACTTCAGGTTACCCGTCTTCCTGAGAGGAAACATTATGTGCTGGAAGAGCCTTTACAAGTTGGGCCAAGAAATAAGCTATGTGAAGAGGAATACATTGTGCATGAGAAGCATCTGAATGACGCTAAAAATGTTCAGTTCCTTTTTCTATCATCCATGACCAATTATATATTGAAGTAACATGAGGAAATGGATGTGTATAGAATAATGTCTCACCTTTAGGATCACTATTAAGAGAAGGTGTGATAGGAGAGGTATGAGATCTAAAAAGCATTGTTCATTACAATGATTGGAGAGTTTGTGCTAGATGGGCCACATGTAGTCATGATTATTGGTTATATTGAGTGTTTGGACATCTTAGGTATTAATTTCCCAGGTGAGTTGCATACGGATCACATAATACCATCATTTACTAAACCTTCTCTAGATTTATTTTGAATTATAATATAAGAAATAATGAGAAGAGCCTATCAGAGCTTCTTAACCTAACTCACAAAGTTGTTAAGGACATGGGGCATGAAAAAACCATAGTACTTATGGTGAATAGGAGGAGGAAGGACAAGAAAAAGGGGTATAATATTTATAAATAGTCTAAGGCCCTCGAATACCGTCTAACCAAGAAGAGGAATATCTAGAGGCAGGGCAAGGAAAATGAGGCATTGTACTTTTCATGTGGAAAGTCGGGCCACTAGAAGAGGAACTACACCCAGATCCAAGGGGAATCAAAAAGTGTGTTATCGAGTGCAATATTCCCATTTCTACACATTGGGTATTAGGTACAAATTGAGGGGATCACATTTGTATTCAAATGAAGGAACAGAGTAGATTACATAAAATTGCTAGAGGATAGGGGGACTTTTGAGTTGCCAATGGTGAGAGGCTGGCTACTGTTTCCATTGGTGGCTACCACCTCACATTGCCAATGAGAATGATTTCAGTTTTACATGGATGTTATTATGTACCTAGTGTTACCAAGAACATACTTTCTATATCGATTATAGATACAAATGGAATTAATTTCACGTTAGGAAATAAATGTTGTTACTTTTATAAGAAAAACATATGTTATGGTATGGAGCATTTAAATAATAGTTTGTATTTATTAAATTATCAGAACCATGTGTTAGCAATTGATAAAAAACCATGTTCACATGACTCATAGAACACCCAGTTGTGGCTTCACATCCTTGGTCATGCAAAATGAGAAGTCCCTGACAAAGCTATATCCAGATGGTTATTTATACTCTTCCAAGATAAATCCACTTGATAGATTTCATTCTTTTTTACAAGGGAAGATGACCAAACAACCAATTTTTGGATAGGGTGAACATGCCGCAGACCTTCTTTGATTGGTACACATTGATGTGTGTATACCATTTCTAGTAGATGATAGAGGAGGATATTATTACTTCATTACATTTACTGATGACATTAGTAGATATGGATATGTCTACTTAATGAGTTATAATATAATTCCATTGAGAAACTCATGGAGTTCATGAATTAAATAGAGAATCATCTTGGTAAAATGATAAATAAACTTTAATCGGATCTAGGTAGAGAATATCTTAACCAATAGTTCATCGAAATTTTATAGGAGTCGAGGATTCAATCTCACCTCACTTTTCCTTATACACCATAATGGAATTTTGTTAGTTAAAGGAGGAATCATACCTTCAGGGACCTAGTAAGGTCAATGATGATTCCTGAAGATATTATATTATCCTTTTGGCTATATTCATTGGAAACTGCATCAAAAAAATAAAAACAAGTACCAACTAAGGCGGTAAATGGGATTCCCTTCAATCTATGGAGGTGGAAGAAACCCCCATTGTCGCATACACTTGTATGGGGATGCAAGGCATTTTTTAAGGCTTTATCAGGAAAAAAACTAGCACCCCAGGTCATGAATTGTTTCATTAGAGGGTATCCCATGAAAAATGGGATACTATCTATACAACCATTTGACAAGAAAGTAACTATTTCTAGACAGGATATCTTTCATGATAGGGGTAACATAATCAAAAAGGATAGTGGTAGGGAGATTGACTTCGATGAATTTGATCATCAAGATACACAAACGTTGGTATTGGAAAAAGTTCCACAGGTCCCCTTACAAGTGGTATTTCATGAAACACAAGTACTAAAAAGGATCATAATATAGGTAGGGGAACCAAAGAGATATGGTTTTCTTGTCACCGAGGAAGGTGAATCATTGTAGTGGTAGAATGATGAACTTATTTCCTAAAATAAAGAAATGGATAGCTCAGAAGATATTGTATGGCCAGAAGCTTTGAATTATGAGATGGATTCCTTGTATCAGACCCATGTTGGGGTTTTGGTTGATGTACCAGTTGATGTAAAGCATGTTGGGTGTAAATGGGTATTTAAAAAGAAACTAAACTTAGAAGGTCATGTTAGTACCTATAATGAAAGGATAATGGATAATGGTTTTATGAATATTCAAGGAAGTGATTATGATGATACCTCTTTCTCTATTTTCAATGGTTAAATCCATAATAACCATAATTTCCATAGAAACATTCCATGACTATGAGATTTGGTAGATGGATTTGAAAATTGCATTCCCCAATGAGATCATTTTGAAAGATGTCTATATAACACAACCAGAAGGGTTTGTGACACCAGGTGATGCTAAAAGGATATGAAATTTGTAGAGAAAAATTTATAGATTAAATAAAGAATCAATTTCATGGAATATTCGATTTGATGAATCCATAAGAGAATTTGGTTTCATTAAGAATGGATATAATCCTTGTGTTTATAAGCCTTTTAATGGGAATTTGGTTTTTATCATAGTAGTGTATGTTGATGACATATTTCTTATTAGAAATGACATACCAATCTTGATTTTAGTCATAGAATTGTTGAACAATTACTTCTCAATGAAAGACTTAAATTAAGTAGCCTACTTTCTAGAGATAAAGATAATTTGTGGGAGGTCCAAGAGGCTTCTTGGACTATGTAAAAGTACATACATTGACCAGATACTAATAAGATTTAGTATGGAACAATCCAAGATGGGATTAATTAAAATATAACATGGTATAAATCATTCCAAGAAAATGTGTCCCTGAAAAAACATGAGAAAGACATGATGAGTATGATTACAAACATTTATGTGATACTATATATCATGTATTCTATGTTATATACTAGACATGATGTTTCCTATGCACTAATCATGGTAGGAATATATCCTGAAGATCCAAAAAATAGCATTGGAATGTTGTCAATACTATCCTTAAGTATATGAGAAGAACTAAGGATATGTTCCTGGTGTATGGTGGAGATGAGGATATTATCATCATAGTGTATGTGGATGTAGGTTTTAGACATATCATAATGATCTGAAATCGCATGAATGGTAAGTTTTCTATCCCAAATAAGGATCATTGAGTTGGAAGAGTTCAGAGCAGCTAGTTGACACTTTTTCTATAGAGGATTATGAATATGTAGACTCTTTTTCTTTCATCCAATAAGCCTTTGGGATTCAAAACATTCTCTAGGATATTTATGTGGTTCCTAGTAGTAATGATCCCATTACACAGTATTGGGATAATACTATAGCAGTGGCTCTTGAAAAAGAACTAAGGTCACACCAACAGACAAAGAAGATACTTTGAATGTATCAACTCTTAAGGGATATCTATCAAAGGGGTGATGTTGTAGTGAGCATAGTGTACACATAATGGAACTTGGTAGACCCCTTGACTAAAGGCATATCTTAAAAGTAGCATGTATATCATGTGGGAGATTGATAACTGATGGTTATTAGAAGTTGGATCCAGTGAAAGTGGTTGTCTGTTGGAGTTGGATCCAAAGAAACCAACTTCTTTGTGCTTTATGATAAACACGTATTCATTGGCTGAATATTAATAAAATACTTATCACATTATGATATTTCTTATGCATGACCTAGTATGTGATAATGTCCTAAGAATGGATGTCACATTGAAAGGTCATTTCAGATCCCTACTATGATAAGAACACGAAAGTTCCATGACACTATTATTGAATATATGTTATAAGGTTGGATGATATCATTTCAAGGGGGAAATGATATAGGATATTAGGGGTGGGTTCTCATGAAACTTTGAGGAACCATCTCATGTTGTGTGCCCTTGGTAATATCTCAGAGGACATTATGTGAACAAGACCTTCCATTAAGAAATACACATTCGTAAATTTCATTAGATGTTCCAATTTTCGGATGCGTGTATTGGTCATTAGACATTAATAATATTATTATTTGTTATTATCACTCATGAACATAGATGTATTTATTAAAACTATGACTATAGATGTTCATGAAGAGGTTGGATTTTTTGGGTGCAACACGATTAATAATACATTAATGAATAATGAGAGAAAGGATTTTTCACTCATACAGATGTAGATATATTAGGCCATTTGATAGAAATGATATATCCTAACTGAATACATTTCCTTGGTGTTCTCTAGTCAAGTTCAATTCTTAGAAGTCAAGGAATGAGAAATCGAGCACACAGGGTGATGACACTTTCATGCAACCCAATTGATTGGAGAGATTAGGACAAATGAATTATATTATGCGGTAAGATTTCAAATGAGGTGACACGTCTTTGAAAAATCATCTTCTTTCTCTTGGGAACCTTGACCCGTTGCTAGATAGTAATATTTGATGTTTGGTTGGGCTGCCTAATGCCAGGGAGAAAGAGGCCTAGAGGGTCTCACAGTAACTGTAGCTAGTATCTCAGTTAAATAATTTAATTATTTAACAAGTTGAATAAATATTATTCACAGTTCTGGTTTAATAATTATTCATGTATGCCAGATCACAAAAATATTTTCACTTGTTATTTGAGATAATATATTGTAGAAGGAATATTTTTTAATCGATTAATTATGTGGTTATATTTATTTAATAATTAAATATTCATTATTAATGAACCAGTAAATATTGGGGAGGATTGGAGGAACAAGTTATGGGTTCCAGGAGAAAAACTATTAAATATTTTTTGGTAAAAAATTATTTAAATATAATGTGCAAGTTAAGAACATGTCATTGAAATAGTATAATTTCAATTATTATTTGACATGGGGTTTCCCATGGAATAATAAATTATTTAACAGCACCTATGATAGTTATTTATTTTTACCTGGTGAATTAAATTCCCTATTATGTTATTATACTCTATATTATCCAAGGGTCCATTTGACTGGTTAAAAAATGGTCATGCACACAAAATCCTTGGTGAAAAACCTATAGAGCCTAATGAACTATTTTTTTCTCCAGGAACACTCTCATGAACAAGAGATATCCTTCTCCACCGGATCAAAGAGAATTATTTGGAAGTGATTCTAAAGGTGATCAAAGCTAGACATCGCAAGCACAAGGATCATTTGTGCTACCTCCTGGAGACAACATTGGTGATATCTAGTGATATTTGGAGCACATGTGGATCACTAATTGAGGATACATATCCTTGGAATATACATCGCAATGAATTTGGACCTCATACTCTTAGTTTAATGCATCAAACAAGAAAGAATCACCTAGAAGGTAATTCCACAATTTAATTAAATTTATTATAAAAAAATGTCGATCATCGATTATCAGTTCTGGATACACTCCTTTTTCTTTTATCTTTTATGAAATTTTATGGATACTGGAATTCATCATCACATTGACCACAGATTAATCATCGATTATGGAAATTTTCAATGTTGGTTACATGTCCATCCCATGCTTCCATTGTGCCGGGAACCTACACTATTGTCCAAAAGAGAACCTTTTAAATCAATTTACAAATTCATACCCATTCTCAATTTATTCCAAAAAAACATACATCCCTATGAATTAATTCATTTTACCTACAAATGGATATATATTTCCAATAATCCCTCAATGAACCTAAAAAAATAAGGAACCCAAAAACAAAACACAATATATACATGATGGAAATTAATGGGGTGTTACAATATCTACATCATAAATGATTTTTACCCCCATAAAGTCTTATATATCCTATAATCATAGAAAGTGAAGGCCAAGACTTCCTCATTAAAAATTCTCCCTCCCACGTCTCATAGTTATCCCATCAACACTACCATAGTACACAGACCCAAGTAATTGATTTACTATGTGTGACTTTCACTGAGAAATCCATAGTCTGAAATAGTTTATCAACCACAATGATATCAGTCTCAATATAAACATCCTATAATTCAATCATATGGTAAGGATCTACTGGATTACTCCTCATAAGGTATACATGAAACACTATTGAAATTGGGTTCCCTAGACCAAACTCTTGTTGTATATTGATTAACACTACATGTATGCAGTTTTTTGTACATGTCATCACCATGAAATAATAATGTATATTCTTATATGTAAATTATGGTTGTTGAAATTTCCTATGATTACATTTCGTATCATAGGGTTATTGCAGGTCCCATGCTATAATGAGAACCTAGAGGTACTATGATAGTAATCCTAATGTATTTTCCTATTTCCTGGTTTTATAATTATGATAGGACACAGATGATGTGTGACTATAAGGTGCTGGGGGATCATGAGCATTAATACTTATTCTCATGAAGTCCACACTTGGTGATATGTAGTAGTTGAGATCATGAGGAAAGACCTTCTAGTAGGAACACCACATGTTTCATGTGTCATTGGGTTTTCCTATCTACAGACATGTGTAATGGTCTCCCGATAGGATATCATTATCAATTTATGTTATTTGATTGCACACCTTGATGAAAAATGAAAAAAATGGCATTGAATTCATTGTGAGGTAGTTTTTTCAGGTACATCATTAGGTGACCAACAATTGATTGAATAATCATGATAAGATTTTTCTCTTCTGAGTATAGAAAGATATATCTCAAGCCTGGTTGATTAGGATAGTATTAACTTCATTAAATCCCTAGCCATGGTAGTTGAAGGTAAGTCTGTTTGGTTAAATCAATAAATATTGAATCAAGATAATTAATGATGACACTAGTGTGCATTATGCGTTATTGAGATATCGATGATGAAGATATTATATTACATATACCATGTTCATAGGAAGGTAGTTGTTTCTTTGAATTTCTCTTCTCTCTATAGGGGCCTTGATGTATTTCAAGACCGCACTCTTGGTCAGAGAATTTTTAATCACCGCTATTGATATAAGGGGCCTAGAGGGTCTCACACAATAGCACTTTGAGAATCCTTCATATTCTCATGAATACGATTATAGTATTTGGTGGTACCTACAAATGGTCTGGAAATTATCAATGATCTATGGATCATTAAAGAATAAATAAATTCTTTATTTATTCAAATATATAGTAATTTGTTGAATTTATTTATGACATGTATTTTAAAGTGATTAAGTAAATACAAGGATACAAATATTATTTGAATGGATTTAAATATCATGGGATTTTTAAAATATTATTAGGCGATGTGAGACGAGTTAAAGACATTATTTTATCTTTTAACATACATTTCATATATTTTACAGCTATGTGATATGATATAAATTTTATTTATTTAATAATTTATTTGTTCATAAATAATTATTTAATACACTTGTATAGAGGATGTTTATTACCCGAGGGCTGAGAACCCAAACCGTTTAATATATATATTCACTATATAAGTGAATAAAGGCTCTTATCTTTGTTCTATTAATGATTTACAATTAAGAGCCTCTCTATCCTCCTGAATTTTAGAGAGTTATTCTCTCTAGCAAGAATGATCTTCAAGATCCACCTTATTCGATCAAAGATTCTTGCTTGTGGTGATTGTGGCTACGTCGAAGTGGTCATCTTTGTACCGCTCTAGCATCCATATTATGACAAACAACATGAGATAATATTAAATAGGAATTTGGGGATGATTTAGAGGGATTTTACATGGAATTATTCAAGAAATGATTATCATTATCTTGTGACAGGCTTGCACATGTCAGATTCGGATGAGGAAAATGTTCAGTTTTTTTTGTGATCTGTTAAATTTGTGTGGTCCTCGCACCATACCAAGATAAGATCACCAATGTTGATGATATTACTTAAATTAAGTTATGAAAAATTTTAGTTTCTCTTCCCGTCGGCTTCCACTTACCATCTCCATTCCAAACAGTGGTATCATAGGGAGCACATATATTTTTGAGCCAACAAAATTAAAATGGTTCCATCAGATCCGACCGTGTGTCATTCCATTTTCAAATATCTAGGTAACGGTCTATTTAAAATTATTAATTTGATCAATATCATCAGATTTTTGTTCTTAGGAATCTAATTTTGAAGGGCACGAATTTAAAATTTTAATTTTTGTTCTTGAAATATATGGTTTTTCAACCACCTTTTTTTCAGAATCTTGCCACCAGATTTAATCTGGAAGTTCTTAATTATTTTAGAGATTAATAAATAAAACTAAAATATTATTTTATTTTATTTTCTCAAAAAAGAAAAAAATTGAATTTAACTTTGATAATCATTTCTGTAAACCATTATTAGGATCTTTTATTTTTTAGAAATACTGGTAAAGCAGTAGACTTGTGGATGGGTTGAAATTCAAAATAGGGAGTCATCTATCCTTAGCGCAACCCCATTCCAACTTCCCTTCCATCCTGTGCAAACCCAAAAAGTGTCTTCTCCACTCCACCTATCCAACCTTCCATCTCCTTTGTTCGTGACTGAACTAGGTGGAGCACCCCGCATCGCACCCTCTCACCAAGCTAGTTAGAGATGCACATCACCCTCGACCACAACTGTTGTAGGATCCCTCCACCGCACCGTCGTCCTGGCACGTCGGTCCACCCTTGGTTAGCCGCCCTTCTATGAAGATGCACTCCAACCTTCACCACAACCACTCCATCATATGAGCTCACTGGTTTTCCCTCGAAAAGGCTTGCTTCGCCAGAGATGCGTGATGCCACCATAGCTTCTCTATTGTCCATGTCTCACTGGATTCATACCACAGGGATGCCACATTTGGGGTTTCTGGTGCCCAAATATTTTTCTTAGAACCCTATCTAGTGTGCCAGTATCAGACCTCCGTTTTCTCGTGAACACGAATGCGGGGTGATGCTAGACTAAATGTGGACACCACAGTCATGACACATTCTCGTCGCGGTGACGCCGCAGTTCATCCCAACTCCAGTGAAACACCTAACTGTAGTCGGTAGTCCAGCCAGACTCCTTCCCAAGAGAAGGTAAACCATTAAATTCATTTAAATAATTTAACTTTGTTTTCTAATGAAATTAATTAGAATTAATTTTGGGGTTTCAAAATAAGAGAATCTAAATTTTAGAATTTAATTTGAGTTTTAAATTAAAGTAATGGTTTAAATTAAATTAGGATTAGAAGATTAATTTAAATATGTGAACTGATAATTAAATTATTTGAATTTATTATATATAATTTAATTTATTTGAACAACCTCAAAGTGATAATTTTTATTTCACTTTAATATTTAATTGTGCATTATTTTTATACAAACCGGTATTGAGCTAGTTTCTGACCCTTTCATGTATAGATTTTATTTATTTAATTATTTATACAATGAATGTGATGAATATAATAATTAATTAGATAAATGAATGTTTGATAATAATATTTTTAATTCAAATATGTATAAGGGCTTGTGTTTCCATTAAACCAGTTTTATATTACACCCCTAGACCCCCTTTCAGGCGTGTGAGTATATTTTCTAAAACATGATCACATTCTATGATGTGGACACTACCAAGTTGTGGTGGGAATCTAGATGGAAGCTCAGTACTATGTACTAGAGGAAATCTATGATACATGTAAGGTTTTGACTCATGTATGGAAGCCCCTAGGTCAATATTGATCCATTGTGGATATATCATTGTATAATGCTCAAGACAAGTTTGATTTCATGATTTACATTGATTCGTTGTTTATTGATTTATGCGAGTGCATGATTATTTATTGATCACATAGAATAGTAAACATGGAGGAAATGCAAAAAGATGTGACAAATATATTTCAATTTCATGTTTAGTGGTGAGTTTGACACCTATTTTGAACATATTAAATAGAAACAGATTATATTCGTCAATAAAGAATTACCCCTCAAAGAGATATCATGTTTTAAAGCCTTCCAACATTCTAATTTCATTCAAATTATCTCTTTAGAGTGCTTGTCCGCCAAAGTTAAGAGTTCCCTCTACTACCAGGGAGTTCCTATAAGAGTGATCATTTGACTGGACTAATGATGGTAGAAAAGAAGTAACCCAAGATAGCCTCCTATCCCTTTAGAGGAATGATGTTGAGGGAATCAGGTTCAGATTCCAAAAGTTGAGACATTACTCAATAGTAAAAGGAACCACGATTTAATGCAGTTGGTCAGAATTGTGCCTACCTAGAAACTCTCCATGTAGTGGCATAACCAAATCTTTTAGTTTATAAGGAATAGTTTCAAGGATCCTTTCCCAAAGAATACTAAAGAGACAAATTGTTACGTATTTAATAGTGAGGGATAATATAGTTCACTAAAATATTTGGAGACATTAAAATGATATAAAAACTAATTAATCATAAATGTAATATTATAATAAATTTAACATAATAAAATCAAATGTTCATATGATGTATATTTAAAAAGGAAACCACTAACAACACAGATACATTATCACTGTGATATATTCTAGATAAAGAAAACAACATGACCGCCAATAACTTCCAGGAGTGGTACATGCACTTATGCACAGCTCTACGCCAAGAAAGGATGTTTAATGTGCTGGAATACTCATCTCCTACTAAGCCTCCTAATAGAGAAATTGAGGTAGAAAACGAAAAATGGAAAAGGCATTTAGAGGATTTACTTGATGTTCAATTTGTCATGTTGTCATCCATCTATGGGAAATTGCAGAAAATGCATGGGGATGGGGATACCTACAATATGATTTCACATCTCCATGAATTATATGAAGAGAGGGCTACAAAGGAATGTTATGAGATATCAAGTTCCCTATATAGGTATAGGATAGAAAAAGGGCCCCATGTGGGTCCTCATGTACTCAAGATGATCAAGTATATTGAGAGGCTATAATTCCTTGGGAATAAATTGAATAAAAAACTAGCAACAGATCACATTCACGCATCTTTACCACCAAGATTTTTTATTTTTATTGTCAATTAAAACATGAATGATTTGAAAAAGTCTCTCCCATCTCTATTGGTTTTATTTATCCAAACAGATAAGGATATGAAAAATACCAATTCATATATCCTTGTGGTGAACAAAATAAATAAGGGAATGCAAAATAGGTATAAGGCCAAGTCAAGGTCAAATACACAAATGCATAATTCTTCAATGAAGAAAATGATTTATAGGAAGTGAAATGATTAGGAGGCTTTCTTCTTGGGAGGTAGAAAGAAAGGTAACTAGAAGAAAAATTTAATAGCGTGGAAGTAGAAGAAATTTAATTTTTATAATTCGTGTATTTTTTACATTGAATGAAATCTATCTTTTTCTATAGTTGGGTATTGTAGACGGCCCATGGGTCTAAAATTTGTATTCCCATGCAGGATCCAATTATGGTCAAGATGATTGTAAAATGTGACATGGATCTTTATTCTACAAATGGTGCAAGTTTTGCAGCCTTCGCAGTGGGATACTATCACATAACAATGAAAAGTGTTTTGGTTCTAGTTTTATATAATTGTTATTTTTTACCTCCTGTAACATGCAATATAATATATGTGTCATGTTTAGAAACTAGGGGATTTTATTTAAAGATTGGAAATTTATTTATTTTTCTCTTATAACGATAACATTAGTTATGGTATGGCACATTTGAACAACGGTTTTTATTTTCCTGAACTTGAGAAACCTATAATGGCTATCAATGATAAAACTAGCCAGCAAGACTCATATATCACCCACCTATGGCACTTCAAGCTAGGTCACATAAATGAGAATATATTAAAATGATTACCCCATGAATGGTATTTATAATTGGTTTAGTTATAACCCTTGGATGTATTTCAATCTTATTTACAAGGAAAATGACCAATGCACCTTTCTCGTGGAAGGGAGAAGGAGCCAATGTAGTACTGGAATTAATACATACCGATGTTTGTGGTCCTTTTCCAGTATATGAAAGGAGTGTTTTTCCAACATCATTACATTTACTAATTACTTTAGTAGGTATGTATATATCTACATGATGCGGTACAAGTATGTATCCTTTATGATATTTAAGGAATTCTATAATGAGTTAGAAAAAAAATTGGTAAGAAGATCAATGCACTCTTCTTAGAATAAGGTAGAGAGTATATTAACCGGGCATTCATTGGTCACTTGAAGGAGTGTGGGATTTTATCCCAACTTACTCTTCATTGTAAACCATTGTGGAATGGTGTTAGAGAATGGAGGAATATGTACCTTCTTGAAATGGTTAGATCAATGAGGTGTAATGCAACTCATCCATTATCCATTTGGGGACACACAGTGTAGACAACGACATATACCCTTAACTAAGTACCATCTAAAGTTGAATATGGGATTCCATATGAGTTATGGTATAAATAGATGTCCAATCTATCACACTTACGTGTATGGGGATGCAAGGAATTTTATAATACATTACCATGTGATAAATTTGCATCTAAAATCACGAAGTAAATCTTTATAGGTAATACTAAGGATTAAAAAGATATTACTTATACAGTCTTTTAGATAAAAGAGTAGTTGTGGAAAAAAACACTATATCTAGAAAAAGGAAACACATTTTTATTGGAAATAGTGGGGCCAAGAATGAATTTAGTGATGTTAATTCTCTAGATGCACAAGAGTTGGTAAGGAAACATTCTCCTCAAGAGAAAATGGAAGTTGAAATTTTCCCAGAGACACAAATACTATGTAGGTCTAATCGAGAGGTTAGAGAACTAGAGAGCTATGGTTTTCTAGTCACTTGGTTAGGTGAAACATTACTTTTTTAGGAAGATGAACCTAAAAAATACAATGAAGTAGTAGAAGGAAAAGAAGCTTCTAAATAGAATGAGTATATGCATTTTGAGATAGAGTCCATGTACCAAAATCATGTTTGGATGTTGGTAGAACCACCAGCTGATTTAAAGACCATTGGGTGGAAATGGGTATTCAAGAAGAAGATGGACATTGTTGGAAATATTAATACCATTAAAGCAAGACTAGTTGTAAAGGGCTTCAAGCAACATCAAGCATCGACTAGGATGAAACATTCTAACAAGTATCAACACATAAGTCAATTAGAATAATACATACAATAGCATCCTTTCATGATAATAAAATTTGGAAAAAGGATGTCAAAACTACTTTTCTAAATGGGATTTTGGTTGATGATTTTAATATGTCTCAACCTAAAGGGGTATTCAAGTCATAGAACACCAATAAGGTATTTATGGTACATATAACCATTTATGGGTTCAAGTAGGATTCAAGGCCATGTAATTTTCATTTTTATGAGGCCATAAAAGAATTTTTTTGTCAAAAATGAATGTAAGGATTATGTCTATAAAAACATTGAAGGAAATACCATTATTTTCCTAGTGTTATATATTGATGACATATTAATTTTTGGAAAGGATGTGCAAGAACTACAGTCAGTTAAGAAATGGTTAAATTAATTATTCTCCAGGAATGATATAGGTGAAGTAAAATAAATTCTAGGGATCATGATCTATCGAGATAGATCTCAATGTTTTCTTGGGATAAGTCGAAGTACATACATAGAAAAGTAACTCAAGAGGTACATTATGGAAAAATCTAATAGAGGGTTGTTAACCATGTCACATGGTATCAATATCTCCAAAAAAATGTATCCACAAACACAAGAGAAGATTAGAAGAGTGAGTAGAATCTATTATGCTTCAGTAGTGGGTTCTATCTTTTATTCCATATTATATAGTAGTTTTAATGTTTCTTTTTCTTTAATGATGGTTTGTAGATATCAAGCTAATCCAGGAGAGCTACAATGGGAATCTGTTAAAACTATCCTAAAGTACTTGAGGCTTAAAAATGATATCTTCCTAGTGTATGGAAGAGATGAATATATAGTTGTTAGAGGATACACATATGTTATTTTATAGATAGATAATGATGATATGAAATCACAGTCAGGATACATTTTTTTTCTAAATGCTGGAGTTGTTAGCTGGTGAAGCTCGAAGTAAGTTGGTGTCACAGATTATACAGTGGAATTTGAATATATTACAACATTCTATGTAGTAAAGGAAGTAGTATAGATGAGAATATTTCTCTCAAAAAGTGGTGTTGTGCCTAATAGTGCACATCGTGTTCTAGTTTGTTGTGATAATACTACTACAGTGGTGTTTTCCATGGAGCCCAGGTCTCGTGAGAGGACAAAAAATATAATCAAGAGGTTTCATCTCATGAGTAATTTTAATAAAATATGTGAAGTCGAAGTTAGTAGAGTATCCATATAGGACAATGTGGTAGACCCTCTGACTAAATCCATATCTTAGTAGATGCATGACTCTAATGTGAGGGCTAGGGATTAAGACTTGTTAGTTGGTGGATGTAGTGAATGTGGGAGTGTTGAAAGTGGGTTCCCTAGACCTAATTGGTGTTGTAATTTGATTAACACTACATATATGCAGTTTTTTTACGTGATTTTATGCTTCCATAATATTGTAGTTTCTTCTGTGTCTATTATGTTTATGGTAATGTCCTTAGATTACGTTTTGTACCATGGGTCAAAGTTGTTCCTATGCTATATTGAGAACCTGGATGTATTATGTTAATAATCTTAATGTAATGTCCATTAGTCCAGTTACATCATTTTTATAGGACACAGATGATGTGTGACAATCAAGTGTTGGGGGATCATAATAATTTTTACTTCTTCTCATGAATTCTGCACTTGGTTATATCTAGTATCTGAGATCATGAGGATATACCCAACATTAGGAACACCACATGTTTATAGTGCCATTGGATGTTCCTCTCTAGGGACATGTGTAATGGTACCCTAACTTGAGATCATTATCATTGTATGTTATTGTATTGCACAGTTTAATGCAAGATGAAAACCATGGAATTGAAGTCACGGTAAGGTTGTTTGTGTTGGGTACTTCATTAGGTGATAATATATTGATAGATTGATCAAGATAGGGTTTGTCTCATTCAATATTAGGAAGAGATATCATGGACCTAATTGATTAGGATAGTAGTACCATCACTAAATCAATGGCCATGGAAGTTGAAGGTAAGTCCATCAGGTTAAATAAGCAAATAATTAATCAAGATAAATAATGATGAAACTAGTGGGCATTATTCTTTGTAGAGATATTTTTGACTATAAGATTATATTATACAGACCATTTTCCTAGGAAGGTAGTCATTACATTGACTTTTTCATCATCTTTATAGGGTCCCTGATGGGTTTCTAGACCCGGCTCTTGGATGGTGAATTTTTCATCATTTTTATTGAGATAAGTGGCCCATTGGATCACACACAACAACACGTTGAGAATCTTCTCTATTCTACTAAATATTATTATAGTACTTCTTTGGCCCCACCATGGGTCTGGGTATTATCAATGTTCTATGGGTCACCAAATAATAAATAAATTCATTAATTATTAAAGTATGGAATAATTTGTTGAATTTATTTATGGAATGTATTTACAAGTGGTTATGTAAATACAAGGATAAAAATATTATTCAAACGGATTTATATATCACAGGTTCGTTTAATATAATCTGGAGACGTTAGTTGAGTTAAAGACTCATGTTTATCCATTAATATATTTTTAATATATATTTATGTTAACTGAAAAATTATAAATATTATTTATGGAATAATTTATTTTTTCAAAAATAATTATTTAAAATAATTGTATATTAGATGTTTATTGCATGGGGTCCGGGAACCCAAACAATGTATTATAGATATTCATTATATAAGTGGAGATGATCTTCCCTTGGTTATATTAATTCTTTGTAATAAACATCTTTTCTCTCATCATAAATTATAGAGAGATATTCTCTCAAGAAATCGATATCTTTTAAGTCCGTCCTTATCGGATTGAAGATACTTTCTTGTAGTTATCGTCGCTGCGTTGAAGTGGTCATCTGTGTACCACACTACCTCTTGGATTCTGATGAATTATGAGCGATTAGATTCATGAGGTGCGTGTGGATGATGTAGAAGGATTTGAAAACAGAGTCTTTGAGCAACAGTCGCATGCATCTTTCGACAGGCTAGCACATGTCAGATTCAAACAAGGTAAATGTTTTTTTTTATTTTGAGCTCTATTAAACCATGTGTGGTCCTATGACCGTACTAAGAGAATATCACCAAAGTGGATGATGTAACATAGATACAGTGATACCAAATTTTAATTTCCCATCCCATTAGCTTCTTATATCCATCTCTATTTCTAACAAACACATCATTGATGGATGTCTAACAATATGATAAGTCCAACTGATAAGCCACCTTCCCCATCTATCCAATTTTATCAAAGGTTCCTACGGACCATAGGGACAATATACCCTACATACCCAACCTATAATGTCCAATGGGTGGTGAAACTATATGAAATACATAATCACCAGCCTCAACTTCTGTAGTGGGTGATTATTGTATACATAATATTTATGAAAACTCTATGTTGTGACCAACCGCTTCTGAGTCATGTTCATCCTCTATGACGTACCTTGAACAAGACATGGAAAAAAATGACATGGAATTAATAATTACAGAATATTATGTTCATGTAAATAATTTTACATTACTTCACATTGAAGATATTTTTAGGCTTATATTTTTAGAGAATTAGACAATAAATCATACAAAATAAAACCACAAAATGAAAAGTTGTCACTTTTGAATATTTTCCATTTTTCCACAATTTAAAACATTTTAAATAAACCATGATCTATTTTGATGAAAAATCTTCATGAAATATAAATTTACCTCTTCCTTTACCTTACCCATCTTTAAATCTTGTAAAAACATTTTTAAATAGATTGGAAGATCACATATTCCAAATAAGGGATACAAAAGGATGGAAATTGTTATTCCAAGAAAAAAATAAAACCCATAAGAACCCATTTCTTGAAAACATACCATTTCACCCCCAAATGGGAACATCATTCCTTTAAATTGATCATTTATTATACCTTTTGAATATAAATGATTTCCATGAAAACTCTTTAAAAAGAATAGAAAATCCATGTTGTTATCTAGGGAAATAATTTTATAGAAACCCAAAAAACCCCTTACCGAACACATAAAAATTGTAATAACCATTACTCCATCTTCTAATATATTTTTATATAGAATGTAATCACAACCCAAGAAATTGGAGTGTTATTTGAGTGCACCCATCATGTAATCTATAGTAGGCTCACCCGACGTAATATAGACACACCCATAATATATAATTTCCAAGAACCACATCCTAAATAAAAATTTTCATTATTTTAAAGACTTGTAAAACTATATATAAATCACATTTAAATATCAAAATACCCTTTTATTTCAAAAATCACATTTTTAGTACACTTTCATTTTAAAAAACATTTTCAATACCAAAATAACTAAAAGAAAGGAAAGATGTTTTTCATTTAACAGAACATATATTATTTCAGTGAAATCTAGAAGTAAAATAATATTTTTAATGACAAGAAAGGTAATTGTTTCCATGCATTAAAAATAGACTATTTCATTTATCATTTTTAAAAATGTTCTGCTTAAAACATATAAAAATATTCCATTTGAAAACCATTGAAATAAACTAAAAGAGGCATAAAATGACATTTAAAAATATTTTATTTCCATATAAATCCGTTAAAATATAATTTAAAATACGTACATGTAATAGAAAGTGTTTTTGAAATAAAACCTTAGAAAAGGATTTTTGTCAAAAATACCCCATTATTACATTATATACACATGAATCATAACACCCATTGAATAATGGAATTATAATAAACATTAAATATCATGATAATATATATATTAATGATATAGAATTTAGAAAAGGGATGTATATACATCTTATAATATAATAACTTTGTATAACATCAATAATTTCCTCAATGGATGAAAATTTGGACAATGTCTGCTACCTTGAGTCAGATTCGTCATGTGTATCTTTATCATCCTAAATAATAAAAATATATGTCAATTATTTAGTTCATTTACAACATTTTTTGTGTTATTTATTACTTTTATTTAACATGTTAAAAAAATTATTTTTAATTACTTAATTAAGTTTGAGTATGACGTTTTGATCATATTCGGCTTATGTGTCAAAAATGGATTTAAAATGTCAACTATGGTCAAAGGGATCAATATTTAAAAATCTCCAAAATAATAGTCATGAAATAACTAAACTTTTTTACATCAATTATACTCTTTAAATCAATAATGAAATATGGTTATGAAAAATAAGCCGACGTAACGATCATGTAGATGGTGGGTTGTACATACGTACAAGTAACTTTACCATCGTTCATTAATCATTATGGAAAGATGGTGTTTGATATTTTATCATTAAATATTTATAATTATATATTAAATTATATTATATTTAATTTTTTATACATATATCTACAATTCTTGTGATGTAAAAGAAATCACATATCATTGAAGAGGTGGTAGTCCACACTTCCACGAATGACGTTATCACTTATTCATTATCTGAAAATATAAGAACAAAGTTTTATATTATTGTTGTATAAATATAATAATTTCATTAATTTCATAATTTTTTTATCTATATAATATATATTTATAATATTTACACTTATTAACATCCATGTTACATTTTTGTGAATAATTTTGCTACATCACATTGCGAGGTGGTACACCTCTATACCCACGAACGATGTTACCGTATCCAATATGATATGAAATGTAAAAAGTGTTTATAGTATATAATGAAATAAAGGTAAATTTTTTTTAAATATCATAAATGTCACATATAAATAGTATTTCTGTCATTATTCGCAACCATGAAAGGGGGTAATTGGAAAATAAAAGTCTTCGTTTTGTGAGACAGTAATCCACCGTACAAACAAATGATGGTTTTGTAACTCATTTGATCTAAGTGTGTGTGTGTGTAGGTATTACCCTTATTGTCAAAATATTTCAGTATTTGGATTATATTGAGTCTATGAGGTAATTGTTTTATAATAATAATTAAAGGGGTGGATAAATAAATAAAATAAAAATATATGTTGATGAATGATACCATTTCTTCAGGTAACTCCTTTGGGTTTGAAATGAAGGACTTAATTTTTTGGATTTATAACCAATGTAATGATTCTAGGATAATAGGTGAGAATTTTATAAGTGATTTAGGAAGGTCTTGGATGAATCAAATGGATTGAGAGGTATGAATATATAAGAATAGGTGGAGGCCTTTTATATGTGGGGTGAGTAGAAAATTTTTAAATTTTTTAATGAGGTAATTCTGCCCACATTATTCCCCTATATAGCATCACAAATAAAGCACAAACCCTAATAATATAAGATATATGGTATAAATATATCAATAAAATGGGTTATTGGTAAGCTTCTATGTCATTTTCCTTTATGTTTAATGTTAATTCCAAAGGTAAATATACTTTTTATTCTAATCAATATGAATATTTTTATCATTTTCATTAATCACTTTGGTCAAAAATTAAGTTATCCATAATGGAAATTATAAATTATGATGATTAAAAATATGTATAAATTTTTTCCCAATTCAAATCTCTGTGCTGGAAATTTTTAATTTAATATTAATCTCGCAGTCATTGCGAGATAGTCGGTTTTTTAAGAATAGTATTTTTAGAAAAAAGATGATTATATATTAACTCTATGACTAATAATAATCATTATATAATACTAAAATAATATTTACTAATATATATTATAAAAATTTCAGATCAAATGTTTTCAATTAGGGAGTATTATAATTAATTACAAATGAGAAAATTCTCTATTTTAAAATAGTTTTTACAAAACCTCGTCTTTAAACCCAAAATCAAAATTATATGTAAAAAATATATAAAGTTGATTCATAATTAATTATATAGATTTAATATAACTAAATAAAACATTATTTACTTTTAAACATATTCAAAATATATTGTGGATCCAAAAATAATTATTTTATAAAAAATAATTATTTTTTACAAAAATATGTGTTTTCACTATTAACTGAAAAATCAATATTTACCAAAAAAATTCTTATATGATACCCCAAATAAATTTTTGTATTTTTATTAAAAAAAATTTATTCATATTATCCAATTATTAATCTAGTATTTTGGAATTAATATTTTAAATAAAACCTTATATGTAGGGTGGTTAATAAAAACAATTTCCTTTTTGATTAAAAACTACTTAATATATTTATAACTAATATATCTATATAATTCAAATTAATAAATATAAAAATGATATATTCTATCGTTACCTGGGTTTATATATCTCCCATCCCTTTTATAAATTTCTTCCTCACAATTTTTCTCACTTATTAATCTTGTTAGGATATATTTTCCTCAGTGAATATTCAGATTCCCATATTTCCTCTTCGACCATATGGTTTTCTAATAAAACCATAACCTAGACATGCACCTTATTCTGAAAAATATTCAATCCATGGTCAATAATATGAATTAGATGTTCCTCTTGATAAATATTCTCTTCCAACTAATCTACTTTATGGATCAAAACCTGAGATGAATCTAGCACATATTTCCTTAAAATCGAAACATGAAATTTGTTGTGTTACTGAGATAATGTCAGAGGTAAATCCACCAAGGATGACACTAATATAACTTTATCTAGGATTTTATATGTTATAATTAACCTTTTACTCATCTTCCCCTTCGTACCAAAATTTATGAAACTTTTTCTGGGATAAATTTTATAAAGACAAGATCACCTACCTTGATAGAAGGAATATTCCTCTAGTTATCTGTATACCTTTTCTATCTGCTATGATTTGTCCTCATGTTTCATTAAATAAACTAAAAATAATCTTCCATTCACTCTAACAAATTTTTTCCCCTAAACATCCTTTATTATTTGTAAAAAACCTTCACTAGGGTTCTTTTCAGTTGATTTTGTATTTTGAAAAGTTTCATGTCATTAGCGAAGGTTGGTTGTCAAAGAAGGAATTAAATGAAAAAATATATGATCTCAAAGAAAGTGATAATGTATCATCTTGAGAAAATAAAAAATGTTTAATCTTACAAAATTAATGAAAGTTTGGTCATGTGAAAATCATGAATGTATGATCTTTAGATGTATCACACAAATATTTTGAATAAAACAACACTCATCATTTCAAGATTGACTGGTGATCTTGCTAGGGGATCTCAAGAATTACAAGACTTCATTTGAGTCTCCTGTTTTGATATCATATAATTCCTAGTATTTTATTTGAATCTCGGTAAGGGATAGCATAGAGTGATCATCATTTTCTTTTGATAATGCGGTTGGACCATTAATAAAGTTCCAATAGGACTCACACATAGATCTCGAACAAAGTAAAAACTGGACTCGAACATGGATCCCTCGCAAATCATTAGTGGAACATGCCTATAGATCTCTTAGAGAACATGATACTAATAACTTGGATGGTATTCCATGATTTTTCGAGTTTAATGCTGTGAATGTATTCCTATAAATACCACCTAACCCATCCTTAAACATTCACGAAGTTCTACTTAAAATATTGTTTTGAAGAAACAACCTGGAAGAAGGTTCAAGGAGAGACCCCAATATAAAGGATCGTCGAGAGATATCACGAAATAGGTTCATGGAGATATTTCTAGAAAGTGTTATGTGGAGATAAATCATAAAGTATTATATGTTATTGTCATCTCATAAGTGTTGTGAATGATCAAAAAAAGGTCTTATTCAAAGAGTGAAAGTAGACTCACACCATGGTTTCACGAAAATCCTGAAAGTTGACATGCACGAGGGACAGGTGAAAAGAATGAAAGTGGTCTCACACTAAGGACTCACATAAATCCCAAAGGCTTACTCTCACTAGGGTCTTGAAGAAGGGTCTCACAACAGGGTCTCATATCTGGGTCTCGCAACAGGGTTACATTCTAGGGTCTCACACAAGGGGCTCTCACCTGGATCTCACACCTGGGTCTCACACAATGATTTCTTTTAATGATATGCACTAGAATCTCACATAAGTTTTTAACTTACTTGATATAACATAGGTATATTACACTAGAATCTTTTAAAATGAGATACATCGTTACATTGACTTGTTTATAATATCTTTTTCATACCTAAATTCTAAATAAACAGAAGAAGAAGACAGAGGATCTAAACCCTTCAACAATTATTTAATATGGTGTTTATTCATTGATACATTCAAGGTAGTGAAATGAAGACTTTAAATCTCTTTATTATCATTCCAAATAAGAGGTAATTTCTACTTCGATAGTAAAGATAGGTTTGTTCCAGTTATCAAGAATGTGGATGTGTTCCATCCTAATGTTTTCATATAATTGAAGGAGGATCCCAAAGATAATTTAAATAGATCATATACCTACAATTGAGGATACATTAATTATTAATAATGATGGGAAATACATTTCCATAAATTAAGTGTGGATCCTTTCCTATGTAGTGAGAAAAGAAAATGTAATAATATGGTCGTTTCCATTAGAAGTGAGCATTCAAAAGAGAGTTAGGGGTAACCCTTATAAAATTAGTGAGTTGACCCCATTCATTGTAAAGGAAGATAGTCTGGGCATTGAATTGATCAAGCCCAAACCTTGTATTTTGGCTGTGATCCTTACTGGATTTGATATATCAACACATAATCGTTTTATTCCCCTTTGATGTAGCCGTGTGATGGTGATCCATGTATAATAGATGTTTCTCATGCATTCCTTCCTATAAGTTCATACATTTCTATGGGAAAGGGAGTTAATATTGTTTTCTATAATGTCAAAAAAAGATCCTAAGGGTTGTTTTTTTAATCTTTCATACCCTCATTCACCCCCCCCCCCCTCTATGGGTATTTAAACTAGCTGGGATAACAATTGGTATTATAAGTAATGTTTTAAAGTCAATGGTTATCTCTCATAGAAGAAATGGTGGTTCTGGATCACATTGGGATTCTGATTTTTGATGGAAAAAATTTTAATTATGGAATAATTTGATATAACACTACTTCCTTTCTTTATTAATGGATGTATTTACAGTATTGATGCATGAAATTGTGTATAGTATTGACAGTTGTGCTTTATCTAAAGCTAAATAAATGGTGTTGGTTGTTTATGCCAAAGTAATCAATGCATTAGGGGGATTCCGGTATAATTTTATCTATATGAAGATGATTTTGAGTAAGTCATCACATGATATGTCTAAAAAGTTACTAAATATTTTAAGGGTGACTCAAAAGTCAGAGATGAAAAGCTTCGGGTTCTATGGAACATGTATGAAGATATCAGAATGCACCATAATGAGTCGATTGATTCATTATTTTACTAGGTAGATTTTATTGTGGAAGACAGTAATGGTATTGGAGAAATTATTGAAGATGATAATATTTTCAAGATCATTTTGAGAACATTTCCAACTTTGTGCAATTTGAATGACATTGTATTGGAAGATAAATATCTAAAGGAGCTGAGATTGGATGGGTTTCAAAGTACTCGTGTTTCATATGAGAAGAGAAATGATGATAATAGGTCTATGGAATATGGGAAGTCAAAATAAGTTAAAATCAAGGGCATAATGATTATCACTATTGCAGATGGGTAGGAATAAGAAGTCATAGATGAAGTCGTGTTATTCTTTTCATCAAATTTATGAGAAGGAAAAGTAAACTTCAAAGGTAAACTCCCACATTCATGATTTCGATGGGGGAAAGGATGGACATATTTCAATGAGGTGCCCATGAATTTTAAAGATGATGATAAGGATGGAGTAGAAATTCCTGTGAAGAAGTTTTCATCAAACATGAATGGTAAAAAAATTCAAAAAGAGGAATCTAGTTTTAAAAGAAGATGAATGTTTAGAAGAATCTGAGGTAGAAGTGTTGGAGGAATACAAGGATCATGAAGTGGAAGCTATATTGGATGTTTTTATAAATTCCCAAACAAGGGAATAAAGTGAAAATTATGAATGTGATGTTGAAGGAATAGTTGACATTCATTTTGAATTATAGTCTAAACATAAACAAATATATGTTCAAAGAGGCAAAAAAATCGAACAAGGTGGTTCGTGAGATCAAACTCTTTATATTGGATCTAGAAAAAGATAAGTCTAAGATTATAGATAAAGTTATTAATCTTATGACTTCATGTCCATATAACATAGATATAATCCACGAGTACATGCTCAATGTTTAAGAACAAAAAATGTGATCAATGTTTTGAATAATACCTTCAAATATCTAGAAAATCTCATTAATAATATGCAGGAGGAGGGTTTCAACCTATTAAGGAAAGTGAATGATTAAGAGAAACTATTAACTCTAGAAAATAATGTCAAAATGGCATAAAACATGGAAAATTAGAGTTCAAATCACCGATGAAATAGACAAAGGAATGTTAGGAAAATAAAATGATAGATCTGAACGCTATAGTTGATAATTTTCTTGATTGAAAACATAAATCAGTAATTGTTGAAGTCATACCATAGGCACCCGCTCTATGAATGAAGATAGATTTGGGTATGAATCAGAGCCAGAAGATTCGGATAACCCAATGGAATGTAGTAGTGCAATAGTGACACACATGAATGTAATATGGGACACTCACAAAAATTATGTTCCATTTCCAAGAGGTGTCAATGGGAATGAAACCAACATAGGTATCCATACAGAGCTAAATATTCTGAGACATCATTTGATGTTCACTATTTTGAGTTTGGAGGATTCAGATACATGGATAGATATTTCTCATTGATAATGAAAATGAATTTTCTGAAGTAGGCTGAATGTCACCATAAGCAGCATCTAAATGTATCATTAAATATGATAAAAAAATCTACTCGCATCCCTATGAGATGAAGATATTTCATCATACTCTAATAATGATAGATATTGTTAATCCCTACCATGTATGATGTAAAAAACATGGATCAAAAAATATCATAGATTAACATGATGTGGATTAAAAATTGTTATTAAAGCATCATGTTTCACTACAATAAGTATCATTGATATTGGATGAACTTCCCATATGATAGGAAACAAATAACTAGTGACAGGAATCAGATATGACAATGATGGTATTTTGATATTTTTTAATGAAGAAGGCCTGAAATTTATTATATGGGTAAAAGAAATGATTGGGGGAAAATAAATGAGTTGTGTATATGCCTTGGTTGTTGAAAGTCTCAGTCACAACATACTATGTAACAGAAAATTATTTGATTTAGGAAATTCCATAATATTTTCCATGACATTATATTTCATTAATGAAAAATATAGTGTACTTATTTTATGGGGAATGTTTATGAAGGGGAATATCTACCTTGTGAGTTGAGAAGAATATATATTCATTCTATATAAAGAATATGAAAAGATGTTATGGCATAAACATCTTGGTCACTTGTGAAAAACTTCCATGGAAGATCTATTGAAATATGAGGATTCTTGTTACCTCCCATGGTTTCCATGTGATTATAATTATATGTACGATGCATTTCAATGAGGTAAAATCATTTGAAATACATATAAGTAAAAAAGATAAAAGGTAAACATATTCTCATTAGTTAGTGTGTATTGATGTGTTTCGACCTATTTTAGAAAAATCTGTTGATGGGAGGAGATATTATTTTCTCTTCATTGATGATGTTAGGACAATGGCATGGTTTTTAGTCAACACTCACATTTTTGGGGTGTTCAATTTTATAAAAACTTATTTAAGGAAATTTTAGAAGATTATAAATCAAAAAAATCCAAAAGATCTGAACATATAATGAATAGAGATAAAAAAATCCAAGTAGACGATTATCTTGAAAATCATGGGATAAGGAACCATGTTTCAATTGTAAGAACTCCACAATAGAGTGTAGTATTTGAGAGATGAAATAATGTTATCAACAACATTGGTAGAACAATTCTAATTGGGAAAGACATTCTAGAGTAGTTTTGGAAAGAATCTATTCTAAAATAAATCTACTCATCAAATAGAACATTATTATTTCTAAATGAAGAGAGTACTCCACATGAGCTATGGTGTGGATGGAATCCAACATTTAATTAATTTTTATTCATTAAAATAATGTTTTTAATTATAAATAAGTAGAATAAAATCTAGTTTGAATATTGGTGACATTAAGTGATGTTTTTTATCTCCTCAATGAAAACAAATAAAATAAATTCTTTATTATGTGTATAATAAATGTAGATAAATGTGATGATGTAACTATAATAAGGAATGAGAAGAATCACCATCCAATACATGATTTATATAATGAGGATATTGATGAAGAGATAAGAAGATAAGGGGTTGTTCCAGTTCTAGAGGATGATTTAGTAGAATATTTAGATAAAGAAAATTAAGACAACATATCATTAACAACATAATGATTAGATAGAATAGCCTAAATTGATACAATGAACATAATCGATTATCATACAGTTCCAATACAGACATGGATGATGAATACTCTACAAGTATAATTTTTCTTATAATAGTTAGAGACTAAATGTATTGAGGAAGAATCTAAAGATGAATAATGGGTTCAATCTATGAATCATGATATTTACCAAATTGAGAAGAATCTGGATTGGTAGATTGTTTCAAGACCCCAAAATAAGAATGGAATTTCGAAAAAACGGGTCTTTCAAAAAAATATGAGTGAATATGGGATAGTGATTTGAAAAAATGAATTATTAGTGTGGATAAGATACTCCCAAATAGAGGGTATTGGTTTTGCTGAAAAAATTTCATCTATTGTAAGGCTGGAGACAACTAGATTATTCATTACCATAATAATGAAAAGAAGGATCAATGTTTTCTAGACGGATTCCATGTAATAATTTATGAAAGGGGTTCTATAAGGAGAATTTTATACTAAGCATACAAATGGAATTATAATTCATTAATATGAGAATAAATATTCTCATTTGAATAAGGTGCTATATGGGATGAATCAAGCACCATGATTAAGGTATTCATTACTATATTTGTTTTTCAAGAAGACATATTTTAAGCATGGTGGAATTGATTACAATATATATATATATAATGATAGAAATCAAAGGATGATGGTGCTGGTATATTTTTATGACATAATATTTTGGGGATTAGATGAAGTGTGGTTCAATAAGTTCTTGGAATTGATGAAAAGTGAATTCAAAATGTCTTTGATTTTTGAGATGACATTTTTAATGTTTTATAGGGGACATAATGAAGGAATGGAACATTAATTTATAACTATAAATATTACATGTAGGTTTATAGAATATTTTTAAGGGATAATTTCCAAAAGATCACAACTTTAGTGGCTACCTAGATGAAACCATCATGCAATGATGACGACAATGCAGTTAATGTTAAAAAATATTGGAAAATCATTGAAAGTATTTTAAATTTGATAGAAAAAAGATCGTATTTTTTTCCACGTGCTAATTTTCATAGTATCAAATCAATCCCAATAAAACCCACATTCTTGTAGTGAAAATAATACATTTGTATATCAAGTGAATAGTGAATTTTTGGTTCGTTGTATAATGACAAATCTCAGCAGGAATTATTGGGATATAAAGATAAAGATATGGTTAAATCAATATATTATAGAAAATCAATGTTAGGTGGTGAATTTAACTTGTTTGGTTGTTTATTTCTTGGCTAATCAAGAACCAAAATTTCATTTCATTGAGAACTACATATGCTATATATATTTCGGCCACTCAATCATTCACTGAGTTGTTGTCGATAAAGAAGAAACTTTATGATATGGTCATCAATGTGAAGTCTCTGATCGAAATCAATTACCATACTTCATGTTCTATAAATATCATAATAAATACAGTATATCACTCAAGGATAAAGAATATTGAAATCAAGTGTCATTTCTTGAAGGAGAAGGTGGAGAAAATGCTTGTGAAGTTGGAGTATGTACCAACAGAACAACAAGTTGCATATATTCTGAGAAATGAATTATCCAATTAACTGTCTAAACTCACTTGAGATTTTTTGAATATGGGACCCCACACCCTAAGGTATTATGTGTTTTTCCCAGATATGTTTATCTATATTCCTTACATTTTTACAGACCAGACAAAAGTAACATTTAGGTTCATTGAAAAAAGGAGGAGAAATTGTTTCTCTAGAATAGAAAAAATATATTAATCATGAAAAGGGGATAAGTTGATAGGTATAGCAGCAAAGTAGGGATGGTTATATCTGACGATGCTAAAGACGATCGATGAAATGTTATATATCACTATATATGAGGTCTGTTGTGGAAGTAGTTGAGTGGTTTTGGAATGAATTGATTTATTTATGAACATTTTTTTATACTCTATTTTCTCATGCCATGCATGGCCTATGTGGGCTTAGAGTGAGTATTGGTTAAATTTATGATCACTATCAGAATTACAAGAAGAAACTTTTTGGAAGATTATGGAAGAAGATTTATTGTGTTATAAAAATGTGATGTGTTGTCAAAAAACACAAATGTAGAGATTTTTAGGAGAAAATACTTAATGATGGTTCTGTTGGGTTGATTTTTTTTACATGGATTGAGGATATTAATGAAGGCTGATTGTCAAAGAAGCCATGAAAGTATTGAATGTCTGATCTCATAGAAAGCATGAATGTATGATCTCAGGAAAAGTACTAATGTTTGATCCTGAAGAAATTTTGAATGTCTAATATAATTAAGATAGTGAATGTAAGATCATGTTATTGATCACACAAATAATTGGAATCCAATAACATTTACAATCACAAGATTTTATTATGATCTTTTTATGGTATATCGTGAAGTTCATGATTCCATTGAGTCTTTCAATGGGATGTGGTGTAATTATCTTGATTATCTTTTGATCTTGCAAAGGTAAATCAATAAATTCTCATTATTGGATTTGGATATCCCACTCAGATCTTGTTCAAAGCCCAAATATGACACAGACTCAGATCTCACACAAAGTGTGAATAGGACTCACACATGGATCTCATGAAAACTGTGTGAAAAATTCCCATGCAGATCTCATGGAGAATGTGATCCTATTGAGGATGATGTTTTCCCACAATCTGGGGAGTTAAGGTAGTTTATTTTTTCTGATAAATACCCCTAACACATCCTTAATCATTCAATAATATTTTCATAAAATATTGATATGAAGAAATGTTAAGGAAGAAGGTTCACAGAGAGATCACGTGAAATAGGTTCATGTAGAGATATTGTGAAATAAGAACATGGATAGATCTAGATAAAGAGGTATAAAAAGATATATCAAGAATTAGTATAATATATTCACATCAGATATGTGTTTTTCATGATTTGAACAAGGTATTGTGAAAAACATGAGAGCGGACACACACTTGGGACTCATGAAATCCACGAAAACAGACTCTAACAAAAGAATTATAAAAAGTGTGAATGTAGTCTCGGACTAGGGACCCACGCAATGAATGAAAGCAGACTCTCACCAGGGTCTCACGGTAGAGTCTCATTCAAGGTTCTCATATTAAGTTCTCTCTCCCGGGTATCGCACTAGGGTCTCGCACCAGGATCTCGTGCAAGGTTACACGGTAGGATCTCACGCAAGGGGTTACACTACAAGATCTCACAAAAGGTTATCACACTAGAATATTGAACACATAGATATGAGTCCACATTTCACAATTAATAGTATCCTTTCCATATGATAATTTTTAAGAAGAATAATTATAGGAAGATAGAGGAACTGAAACATTTGAAAATAATTTCCGAGAGATTCTAATCACTCCCACATCAATGGTAGTGAAAGGAAGTCTTCGAATATCTTGATGAAATTTACAAATAAGAGGTAATTTTTATTTCTAAAATAAAGATATCTATGTTCCAATTATCTAGAAATTGAAAGTGTTGAATCCAGGTGTTTTTATAGAAGTAAAGGATCCTCCTAGATATAACTTCAACATAGAATATACCTATAATAGATTATACATTAATTATTGATAATTAGGGGACCTATATGACCATAAACTATGTGTGGATCCTTTCTATAGTAATGAGAAAATTAATAGGAACAAGGTGATCCTTTCCACGAATAGTGATCCCTCGAAATTGAGTTTGGGTGTGACCCTTGGTAATGTTTTGGGATAACCCTAAACATTATAAAGGCATCGAACCTTAGAATAGAAGTGATATAGATAAAACCTTGTAATGTGGAAGTGATCCCAATTAGATTTGATACATCATCACATTAACAATTTATTCTCCTTGGACAAAGTTTAATGAGGGTAAACCATGTAAATTGTTGTGTCTCATGCATACTTTATTTTTTGTTCATACTTTAATACAAAAATGGGAGAGAAAAGTGTTTTGTTTTATGAAGAAACCAGATTCAAAGTGGTGGTTGTTTTAATCTATCATACCCGAATCCCCATAAATTATTTAACCTTTCTGGTTGAATATTTCTGATACATAATCCCAAAATGATGGTGTTCGACACTGCATTCCAAATAATGTCTCAAATGGTTCCATCTATATACTAGAATGAAAAATATTATTATATGAAAGCTCATCCCATGAAATATTTTTATCGCACTATCTCTAGTAATCCATTAATAATGAATGAAGAATATCTTGCATGATCTAAATCATCCTCTCAGACTATCCACCATATTAGGTATTAAAAGTTTCACTAAATTTTAATTTCGTAACCAAAAACTTCAAAATTCCTTTCGAAAAATTGGATGTGAACTTGGGATCATGGTATGATACAAGGGAAAGAGTCATGTAAACTAAAAATATCATTTTGATACATTATTGAAATATTTAATAGAGACAATGTATCTAAAAGTGGAAATAAAGGGGCATATTTTTTAAAACTACCATCAATAACCAAAATCACATTTTTACCTTGAAAATAATTTGGAAATTCTATCAGGAAATCCATTGATATATTTTCACATATCCTCTCTGATGTTGGAAGAGTTTAGAGCATCCCCTTTGGTTATTGTTGTTCTATTTTAACCTAATGATAAGTAAAACACATAATCATGAAGTTAGAAATATATATTTTCATTCCATCCCACTTATAAAAATCCTTATGGTCTCTATACATCTTATTATATACTGGATTAATGGAAAATAGAAAATTATGAGCTTCGATAAATAACCCTTTCCATAACTGGGAATATAAAGGCACAAATAGTATTTTTAAAAATAATAAAAGACCTTCTAAATTTATTTTAAAATCAAGAAACATACTCTTCTTATGGGATTCTAAATTTTCCTTCAAAAATTGATCCCCCGTAAAGGAATGTTTAATTATTATTTTCAATGTTGACTATACTTCAACCTAAAAAACAAATTATTCCCATGAATCCATAACTTTTAAGACAATATTCATTAAATAATTAACCAAATGGCCACATTTTAACATAACATGGTTGATATAGCATTAGTATTTCAACTCAAATCATCTTCTACTTTGTTTCCATTTCTATGATGATAATGTATCATGAAATCATAATACTTGATTACTTTAATCCATAATATTTGTATTATGCTATATTATTTCTAATAGAATATATACTTCAATATTTTTTTATCAGTGTATATTTAACAACTTACTCCATAAAAATAATGCCTCCCAATTTTTAAATCGAAAACCACAACAGCTAATTCCAAATCATATTTAGGTTAATTAAACTAATGAGGTTTCATCTATCAGGAGAAATAATAAATTAATTGATCATTATTCATTAGGAAACATCAAAGTGCATTCAATAAAGCATCACAATAGATAAAAAATTCACTGTTTTTGGAAGGCTGAACCAAAACCAGAGCATTTACAAATATTTTTTATATTCCTAAACACAATCACCACATTATTTTATCGAGTTGATATTAAATCCTTTTCATGTTAAATTTTTTAGTGGGAAAGACAGATGAGAATAGTTTTCAACAAACCATTGATAGTAACCCACTAATAAAATAAAAATATGAAAATCAGTGATATTTGTTGGTCATTTCCATTCATCATCAACTTTTTTAGCATTTTCAGTAGTTATGAAATCTTTAGAAATAATATTAATAAGAAATAAAATGTATTGAAACCAAAAATCACACTTTTTAAATTTTACACACAGTTTATTTTCCATTAAGGTTTTCAAAACATCTCTTAGGCGACTTTCATTCTCCTCTTGAGTTTTATAATATACCAAAATGTCATCAATAAATATAACCACAGACTTATAAAAATACTCATGAAAAAATATATTCATAAGTTCCATAAATATAGAAGGTGCATTAGATAATCCAAATCTCATATATAATAATTCATAGTGACTATATCTATTTTGAAATGTAGTCTTCAAAATTTATACTTCCATAACTTTAAACTGATTGTACCCCAACCTTAGTTCAAATGTAAAAATGATATTGTGCTCCCTATAGATGATCAAACAAATTATCGATATGAGGAAATGGATGTTTGTTCTAAATATTTGTGTTATTTAATACTTTATAATCAATAAAAAGCATCATTGTACCATATTTATTTTTAACAAAAAAGACCAAAGAAACCCATGGGGTAGTGATTGGTTGAATGAAACATTTATCAAATAACTCCTTCAATTGATTTTTCCATTCAAAAAGTTATACAATATCAATTTGTTAAGGGTGTTTAGAGATATTCCTAACATCAGGTACAAAGTAAAGAGTAAATTCAGCCAATTTATCTGAAATAATACTAGAAAAAATCATTTTCAAAAACATCCATGTATTAATTTACTAGTGGAACATAAATAATTTGTAAATATCCTTTGTTTTAAGAAATATGGTAATGGTAACATTCACAACCATCTCTAATCATTTTTTCAACTTCCTGGTTCATTTTCTAAGCCATGGAATCATTGAACGCAAGTTAATTAGAACTAAAATATATCTTATTATGATAAAATAAAATCCATTCCAAAAAAAGAATTATATCAAAGTCTTCTATGGCTAGTTTATGAACAATTTCAGGAAATGCCAACCCACTGATAAAAACAAGAAGATTCTTATAAATCATGTTTTCTTTGATAATTCCCTAAAGAGTTTTCACAAAAATTTATGTCTTACATTCATGGGGTGATATTACCAATTTACATAAAAATTTCTCAGAAATGAAACAATGAGAATATTTATTATGAAAAGGGGTATTGGTATAATTGGAATACACAAGTAACATACCTGAAACAAAATTATTTGATGGACCAACATTAAATGTAGTATTATAAAAAGACTTTGCTATATTTTTTTTATTATCATGATGATTTTTTTAATGTGAGTCAAAATTCATACATGAATTATAAAAATAACCCAACTCATTATAACTAAAATACCTCACCATTAAATGGATATCAGTTACCCTATTATTTTGATTTTGGGGATCATTTCATTACATTCATGAATCATGTGACCAAACAGACCACACTAAAACACTTTCCATATCATTTCAACCATTATTTGAAAATTATTTTCCCACACTTGAAAAATTACTTGGGTTTACCTTCAGACTTCTTAGTAGGTTGTTTCTTTGATTCCGGACACCTTGACCTTTTCTAACTATTTTAATATTGAGGAACATGGGTATCAGGAAACTCCTTCCAAACATTCTCAGCACAATGAACCACTTTCTCGTAAAATTTAAATTTAAATACGTCCAATTATATTCATAAACTTGGTTTAAACCCATATAAAAACATACTAATACTTCTATCAGTGTCCCAAATAAAATAATGTTCACACATGGACAATATTTTTATTTTTTCTTCATATGAGGATATATAATCTTCATCATTATAAATTTATTCAAGGAATTATTTTTCCATCCAAATTAAAACAACTTTAGGGAAATATTTATCATGAAAATATCTTGAAATATTTCTCATTCCATTCCATCAAGATCATCTTTATCTCTTATATTCATAACCAAATACCACCATTGATCAACATTTAATTCAAAATTATAAATAGAAAGGGTTATATTTTGATGTTATGAACATACCATGACATTAAATATAATATCTAGATCTCTGATCTATCCTTAAAATATCTTGTTTTTAGATAATCCACTGATATATGGGGGATTTTCCCCATGAAATTCATTATAAAAGACATGTTATTTTATAGTAGATTGATTAACTCTCTAGCAAGGATACCACCAAAATTTATCCCTATAGTCAATTGAGCCATCACTACAATAAAATATTCTTCTCTAATACCAACCAACTAAGGATGCTAATTTAGAATTATATCTTCATCTCAGTTCCATTCCACTATTGATTTCAGGTTTCCTCTATGGAATACCATTCTGAATAGACATAGATATAAAAATGAACATAGTAAACATAAAATTCCATAACATTTATAATTAATTAATGGTAATTTTTTAAGGGAATGATATTAATATTTCTATAACCTTTAATGTTATATAAACCATAATATGATACCAACTATAAGACCAAGGCCTGAAACATTACAAAATCATGAGTTTATGTAAATAAATTTACTTTGTTTAACCTTAAATATATATTCATGTTTAGATATATAGATAATTTGGCAACAAATCATACATAAAAATACCACAAAATAAAATTTGGGCACTTCTAATTAGTATCCATTTTCAATAATATAAAAAAAATTATAGCATGATCACTTTTCAAGAAAACTCTTCATAAATTTTAACTTGTCTTCATATTTTCCCTTACCCTTCCTTAAATATTGTAAAAAAATGAAAAAATGTTGGTAGATAATATAAGATCAGTAATGGATACAAAAATAAAGAATTCATTAGTCTGGTAAAAAAATTAATACCCAAAAAAAATTCTGGAAAATAAAACATTTTACCCACAAATTGAAACATCATTCATTTAAAAATATCATTTATTTTACCATTCAGAAACAAATTATTTCCATGAAAACTCATTGAAAAGATTATAAAATTCATGTTGGTATCTTGGGGAATCATCTCAGATAACCCTTATGAACACCCATACTTTATGCTATAGCGGGCTCACCTAGCACAATCTGGGTGAACCCATCGTATATAATTTCTAATAAACACATCCTAAATTAAATATTTCACCAATTTAAAAACTATTCTAAAATACTATGTAAATCTCTTTTAGAAACCGAAATAATATTTTCTATCTAAAATACTATTTTCAGTGCACAATTATTTATAAAAAATCAGTACGAAAATACCAAAAAGAAATGGAATAAGAATGTTTTATTTAATAAAACACGAATATTAAAAATGATGTTACAAATAAAATAAAATTCATGACGATAAGTATTTTTTTCCATCATACTTTAAAAATAGGACATTTTATTTTTCATTTTTTAAAACATTCCATTTAAAACATATAAAAAGATTTCTTTTGAAAAACATTGAAATAAAGTAAAAGAGAACTAAAATGTAATTTATAAATATTTTTAGAAATATATAAATCATTTAAAATATCATTTTAAAAACATGGATATGGAAGATAAATATAGTTTAATATAAAACCACAAAATGGTAATTTTTTCAAATAAAATCACCTTATTACATGAAAAACACTTGAATCATAAAATTAATTAAAGACTAAAAATAAAATAAAAATTAAATTTAATCAGAATAGATAAATTATTTATATATAATGTGAAAGGGGATTTATCAACACCTTATAACAGAATAATTGTGCATAGCATCAACAGTTTCATCAATGAAAGGGAATTGAGACAAATTCCATTACCTTGAGTCGGATTCATCATTTGTGTCATTATCTTCCTAAATAAAAAATTAATGTTAATTATTTCATTTATTGAAAAAAATCATGTTTATTATTAATTTTATATCAATTAGTACTATTTTATATATGATTAATTAATCAACAATATTTGAGTCAGATGTTATACCATATTCAGCTTATGTTTCAAAAATGGATTTGGTAGGTCGACTATGATAAAAGGGGTCATTATTTGAACATATAAAGAATTACAATAATGAAAAAAATTATCATATATACACATAAATTATTCTCTTATAATCAATGATGAAATATTTTTTTGAAAAATGAATCCATGTTGCGAGCATTGAAATGGTAGGTCGTACGTATGAACGAGTAACGTTACCATTTTTTAATGATCATTATTGAAAGTGGGTATGTAAAATTTTATATTTTCGTAAATTATAAATCTATAATATATACCATGATATTTAATTACATATGCTTATATATATCATTATTGTTATGTAAAGGGAATCACATTTCTTTGAGGAGGTTGTAGTCCTCATGTCCATGAATGATGTTATAACTTTTTCATTGTGTGAAAAGGTAAGAATAAAATATATATATTATATTTACAAGAAATAAAACTAGGTCATTAATATAATAATTATTTAAATTATACCATATATATTAATTTTAGTTATGCATAACACCTTACATATTACACATTAGTGAAAAATAATTCACATCGCTTCGGGGACGACAGTCCGTCATAAACAAGAGTGATGTTATCTTATCTCATATGGTATGAAAAGTAAAAAACATTTATACGTTATAATTAATCTATAAGAATAATTATTCTATAAATATCATAAATATCATGTATAAACTACATTTTTATCATTATTCGCATCCATGAGATGTGGTAATGGAAAATATAAAGACATCGCCTCATGAGGCGGTAGTTCATTTTACACATGAATGATGATTTCATCACTCAATTGATGGAAGTGTGTATGGGTGTAGATAGTAACCATAAAATAAAAAATATATGTATATTTAGGGTTATATGTATTACATAATCATTTTATAAGTTTAGACTTTGTGGAAGAGAAATAAATAAAACAAAAATTGATGTTGATGAATGATGCCTCTTATTTGGGTAACTCTTTTTGGTTTGTACCATATGACTTAAATGAATGGATTTATTCCCAAATAAAATATTATAGGATAATATGAGAGATTATTATAATTTATTTGGGAAGGTATTTTCCAATACAAAGTTCTTGAGATGTGTGAAAAGAGGAGGAGGGTGGCCTTCTATAGGTGGGGTGAGTAGCAAACTTGTAAATTTATTAAAGAAGGAATCTAACCCACATTTTTTCCTTTCTAGGTTTCTAAAATAATGAAAAAATAATAATATAAGGATAATTTTAATTATGTCCATAAAAATGGTTCTTGAAAATTTTTTATTCATTTTTATTCTATAATTAATGTTTGTTGACATGATAATTTTCATTTTTACCTTAGTTATTGGGATTAATTTTATTCATTTCATTGATAAAATTGGTAAAACATTATGTTTTAATTAATAGAAATTATAAATTATGATTTTGAAAATATTTAATCTATTTTTATATTTCCAATTCACATAAGTGGAAAATTTAAATTTAATATTAATATTGCAATTTCTGCGAAATATCAGGTTTTTAAGGTGAGTATTTTTTTTTTGAAAAAGATGATTCTATATTAAATCTATGAGTAATAATAATAATTATATTCAACTAAAATAATATTTACTGATATATATTTAATTAATTTCATTTAAAACATTCCCCCATTTTGAATTATTTTAAATAATTTAAAAGGATAATCATTAGACATTTTGAAATACTTTTTAGAAAAACCCTGTCTTTAAACAAAAAAACAAACTTATATTAAAACTAATATTTAGTTTATTAAAAAGTAATTAGGTAAATTATATATAAATGAGTAATAAATGAGTTAATTTAAAACAAATTAAAATCTTATTTGGTCACTTAAATTAATTATTTTATTAAAATTAATGATTTTTTTAGGAAAAACAGTATTTTATACTATCCACTAAAAGTCAACATTTTATGAAAATTACCAAAAATTCCCCCCAATTAAATTTGGATATGACGATATAAAAAATGGTATTCTTTTAATCAAATTAAAACTCTAAAATTTAAGAATTAATATTTTAAATAAACCCTTAAAATAAAAGTGTAGAACTAAAACAATTTCTTTTTTGATTAAAAACTACAAATATTTTTATAAATAATATATCTATCTAATCAATGTTAATGAATAATAAAATGATTTTTTATATCATTACCTATGTTGATACATGTCCCAACCAAGGACTGCTTCCCATCTCTACGAACCAAAAAGGGAGATCTACAAGGCTACCCATACAAAATCCTCAAATGGTGCCATTCTGATCGACATATGCCAACTATTGTTATAGGTATCTCAATTAAATGAATATTCCCTTACTAGAAACCACTAAAATCAAGAAGAAAATCATGAAACAAATACTCATGAAACTAGATAGATATCTCTATCATTTTATCCATTTATGAGGGATATATACTTCTTAATTTCAACTGGGAATCCATCACCTCCTGTTAACCTTTCCAAAATCAGGATGTAAACTTCAGGTACCTATCAAAAAAAATATACATGGAACCAAATTAAGTCGCATAATATTTTGAACATACAATTCCCCAAAAAAATTCCACCTTCTTCAGCTCCATAATAATGAGAAAATGTGATGATTTCATGATTCAATCCACGATAACCCAAATCGCATCCTACCCATTAAGAGACTGTGGTAACCCTATGATAAAATACAGGGAAATATCATCTCATTAATTTATTGGAATGGTTAAAGTGGTCAATTAACCAGTAAGACTCTAGTTTTAAAAATTCATTTTATCACATGTAAGACTCCATAAAAATCCTCAATCGACCATCTCGTCATTGCACATCGATACTAACATCTCAAATCATGATATATATTGGTAGTACCTAAGTGTATAGACCAAAAATAATGGGCCTCAATATATATAAACTCCTACATTAAGGAAAATGGAAAACCAACCTATTTCTAAAACCCAAAGTGCCACTTGGACAATAAGACCACTCACCCACGGTCTCCCCACCATAAAAGAATTTACTAAATATTAGGCACTCAGGGTTATACAATTGATCATGTTGAACAATCTTAGCAACTGAGGAGTCGTCCTTAATCTAATCAATACATACCATCCCACCATCATCATCAATTCCTAATCTCATCTTTGTAAAAAAACACATCAAAGTTCATTCCTCTATTGATTTATTCAATGATTGTGTTGTAATTTCATGGTCAGTGTATTAGTAACCACATTCCCTTTTTCAAGAGTAAAAGAAATATCAAAATCCAAATTATTGAGATACTCCACTCATTGTCTCTACCACATATTAAATTCCTCATAATGAAAATATAGTTCAATATTATGGGATCATAATATTGAATAAATCACTCCCCAAAGAGGTATTAATTCCAGGTTTTTAGTGCATTCTTAACCGTTACCAACTATATATCATGGGTTGGTTAGTTCTTCTCAATATGGATTAACTGTTGAGATCCATAGGCTACCACATGTCTCCCCTACATCAATTCACAACCCAAAACAATGACTAAAGAATTGCAGTAAACATCATAACCCAAAACTAGTTCCAGAAGAATTAAAATTGGTGCTGAAGTCAATTCCAACTTCAATTCCTAATAGGATATCTGATATATTTCATTCCACTAAAATTTTACACCCGTACATGTTAAACGGGTCGTCAGAGATGAAATCTTGGATAATTCCCAAAAAACCCATCAATAATAACCAACCAGCCCCAATAATCTATGCATATCAATCAAATATAAGGGATTCTCCTAGGGCATAACTTCTTGTACCTTTTCTAGATCCACTAATATGCACCTCTATGATATAACAATCCCTAGAAACATTATTTTTTTAATCCAAAAATCATATTTGGAAAGATTACCATACCGATGATGTTCCCTAAAATTTATAATAATGATATAAAAATAGTCTATATTCTCCTCCTCTAACTAGGAGAGGACAAAAATATTATCCTCAAAGTCTAAAACAAATGAGTATAATACTTGATGAATTTTAGTGTCCCACCATGAGGTAAACTTACTGGTGCCATGAGATGGTGTCCAAAATACCTCAAGAAAGAGTCACTAAACACTAGAGGTTAGTGACATGAAGTGAGGTCCAAATATGTGACTATGGGGAGAATATTCCCTCATAGATCCCAGTAAGTAGAGTAGTTGATAATAAATGGTTGGTAATTAATGTATAAGTAAGAAATATATAGCATTATAAATAATAGAATCAAACAAAAAAATAAGAAATAAATAGATGGAAAATATTAATTAATAATATTCCAATTTATTATCATTTTATTTCATGGATCAATACACAAAAAGTGTACACGGGGAATCGGGGATATGAGAATATACTATATGCTATTCAAAAATACCATAAAAGATAAAAAAACTTCTGAAACTATCATTTTAATCTTAGGCTCGGTCCTCTTCTCTAGTACTCTATCCTAATGTAATAAATTATTCAATAATCAGAAGATACACATATCGATTTATCAATACATGCATTCATGAAGTCTTATTGGGTTCCATAGGTGGCCCAAAAGAGGTGTGAGATACAATATCTGTAGGCCTCCACCAATGATTTCTAGGCCAAACAATTCCATTTAATGATAAATTATCTCTATGGGATAATAATTAATGCATAGAAATAATTAGATAAATAATTTAACATTTCAGTTTGGGTTCGTAAATGGATACCCGATTGAGACCACCAGCTTCGAATTAACCCGGATGTCTGAACCAATATACTTGTTCACGTTATATGGTAAAAAAATAGGCCATAATAAAATAAGCAACAATGGAAGGTAGAACGAAATTTTGGGCTTTGACATGGTGGTCACATTCCTATTTCATCATTCAAACATTATTTAAATACAAATAAGGAACATCCCTTATGAACAAGACGGTAATTCATCAAATCCATGGTTGGGTCCCAAGCCCATCCAAGGTGATCTATAAGTAATCCCAAGGGTCTCTAAATGTGTCTCCAGTATAACTAATATAAATTAGTCCATCCAAGGAAACCCATAATGGGGTTTCATGTATTACTTCTTCCTAGTGAACTCTGATTTTATACCTTTTATCTCGTATATGGTACCGAGTATCACCCAGGGCATGGTAAATCCATCTTTCTAGTGTGACCATCCTCAGTTTCTTCCCATGGGAACCATTGTCACTCATTAGTATGTTTAATCTTCCTATGGAGAACGTACATGGTAAGACAACGTATCACTCTAGACGTTCCATGTAGATCCAACCAAACATGCTGAGTCCACCAAAAAACATCCTTAAATCAGGACTCATGTTCCCTCCAATCCCGTTGTGGGTGAGGCATAGATACCAAGGAACATATCATAGGGAAAAGAATATTCAATTATATCTCATCAATGAGGAATAATAAAACATTATGATAACAAGATATCCCATTCGTACAATTAAATCAAATAATGTAACACACAAAGAAATAAGCACAATGAATACAACTAGGGACAAGGTACATGGAATAATCCATTACATAAAGCGATGTGACATAAAGTGTAAGGTACAACCACAAGAGGTTAACTAACATGATGAAATAAAATTAAAATGAAATATTAAAAATGTAATGAAATGAAAAATAACATAAGGAATTAGCTTATCAATAATCATTATGCATTGAATTTTAATGAGGTACCCAGATCATGGAAAAAGATTCATTTCTATTCAAAAAGTAAATTTATGAACTTAAAAAAGTGTGAAACACAGAAACATAATGTGGTTCGTAGCTCAAGTCATGGGAAAGTAGTAAATTTTTGTGGGCACACCCAAAGGGGTGGCCAACAATGAGAAGAATCACCCACATATGGGTTCCACTATAAGTTAAGGTCACACATTACATAAAAAAGAAATTAAATTAATTTTTTTAAAAAAATTGAAGCTTTGTCTGAAGGATATTGTGAGCATCATAATTTTATGTCATCTAATGTGATTAAATGAGAAAGAAAGACCTATACCACCAAACTGAATGTATTAGATCTCCACATGTCTATTTCTGAGGAATGAATTCACCTATAATTTGAGAAATCTAATAAATTGTAAAATACCTTGAAAATAGGGAAAACAATAACACCAAGATAGTGCAACAGAGGATTGAGTAAACGTGAAATATAAGTGATAGGATGATAGCGATTACCAAGATCATTATATTTTTTCCTATGTTGAGTGATTTAGAGGAATATTGGTAGAGCTAGAAAAAACCATATGAAAAGGATAGGAGGAAGCCGATGCAGGGTAGAGGAGAAGAAAACTATTAGAGAAGGGGGAAAGAAAATGATGGTTTAAAACATTAGATATGGGTAAAATGGGTATTTATCCCTAAAAAGGGTGTACGGTTTGGCTGCATAGTTGGAAAAACTATGTACCAACCGTTCACGATGAAACATCTTCAAGGGGAACCCCACATGGTTCCGTGTAGAATTTATCTATATGTGCACAAACCATACAAAATTTCTCTATCTTGAACCTATATAGCACAACAAGACCATGTGCCTTGGTTTTCATTTTTATAGAAAAACAATACGGCTCCCAGTTTCCCACTGTCTATAACCTCGTGATTTAGGTAAAATGTGAGGGCTCATTAGTACATTTTCCACTAACCTTGTGACCTAGTCATCCTATTTAATTTCTAGATATTGGAGCTTACAACGTTCCATGGAAACCCCCAAGACCACCTTGACTCCCATGGGAATCATTATTTGATCCAAAAAGGAATTTTATCCCAAAACAAATGTTTCATTTCTTTTAGAAAATCTGGGAAGTTACAACCACCCTTTCATAAGACAACTCATCACCAAGTTTTCCTTCCAAGGGTGGAATGACCTCATTTGAGACATGTTCTAGACACTATGCACATATATCGACCTCCCACTTCTATGTATCATCGTTTATGTGTTTTAACTTCCATAACACCAAGAATAGAGGAACTGACCCTCCTTAAATAACTGTCTTGCTTTGATCAACAATAAATATCAGGTGCTCCTCGAATGATGCTTCATCATCTAGCTCAATATCTTTATGGTTGAACAAATGGAATGGGTCATCATAAAACAATCGATGTTGTGGTATGTGGAAGGCATCATGTATTCCATGGTACTAATAAGGTAACAGAAACTAGTAGGCCACCAGCATGACCCTCCCCACTATCTCTAATGGAATGAAATAATGAGGCAATAACTTTCCCTTTATGTTAATTTTTCTGTGACCCAATAGTGGAGAAACCAGGATAAAGACCCGATGTCCCTCCTCAAACTCTAGAGGTCGAATGTGATGACCGGTATTAGACTTCTTCCTATACTAAGTTATAGCCATACTCTTTTGAGTTAGCTAGATTTTATTTTATGTATCTTGAATGAGATGAGGATACCGTTAAGCTACCTCCCCAGCCTCAAACTATCACAGAGATAAGCTGCACGACCTCCTATATAGAGCCTCATATAGAAATATTTATATCATTTCCTGAAATCTATTTTTGTTAGAAAACTCCACCAGAAGAATATTATTTTTTTATGAACCTCAATGATAAAATATTCTACCCAGGCCACCCATTGATCTAAGGGTAATATTCCATGCTCAAGAGAACCTATAATCCTTGTGAACTTTTCAACCCTTTCTAGAACCATTATGTGAACTGGGAATCTCAATCCGAAATTATAGAATAGGGTACACAATTACGGGTCACTATCTTCTGAATGTATATCCTTCACATCTCATTAATAGAGGATTTTTCCTAAATAGGTTGGAAGTGTGCATCTATGGTCAACCAATCAATAATCCCCCAAATTTTATCACTTCCATGAGGGGATTGTGGTAATCCTATCATGGAATCTTTGGTGACATCGTTCCATTTCTACTTAGGAATGAATATAGGCTATAAAGTCATGAGGTTCATAGGTGAACTGCCTTAACCTACTGATAGGTGGAGCACAGAATGATGAATTATTCTATTTTACTCTTTATACCTGGCCCCCAATATTGATGATGTATATCTCTATAAATCCTGGAAATCCAAGGATGAACTATCCAAATAGAGGCATGTGATTCCCACCACATCACTTCCTGTATATCCATAGGCATCCACACATGGCCATGGAAGATTAGGGTATCCCATACATTATAAAACTAACCATGAAATGGGTTATCACCTATGATTCCATCACATAATACTAGGCCCTATGAATCAAATAACACTCTAATATAGACCTTCTCTAGAAGGGAATATGTCACTACTAGAATATCTAGAATTGGATACTCATGATATCCTTGAACCTCAATATGAATCTCTGAGAATAGATCAATCAACTTACACATGTTGTTGTCCTCCTTTATAGATTATTTCTTAGTTTTATGACTCAAGGTATCAACTATAGGATTTCCATTTTCTAATGTGTAATAAATTTCAAAATCGAATGATTACTGGTGGTCCACCCACTTGAAGAGCCTCATATTCATTCTTGGCTATGTAGAAATGTATTTGTGAATTTTTTTATCTGTGTAGACAATTAATCTCTTACCTAACATAGATTTATTATAACAACAAGAGGCATGAACCAAGATAGCTATCTCGAGGTTGTGCATAGGGTAATTCGCCTCACGAGGTCTCACCTGGCAGGACTTTTACGCTATAACCCAATAACCATGCATTACCATTGTCCCCATCCCAATTCCTAAAGAATAAAAACAAATATTATATCATAATCACCGCATAGGATGAACTTGGATTGGAACTAAATTTAGTATCCCCTTAAACTCCAAAAAAATTTCCACATATGTTTTACACCATACATACTGCACAAATATATTTTTAATGCCTATAATAGGAGAATCCAAATGTCAGAATCCCAAGATAAAATTCATGTAGTATAAATCCAGCCATTACAAGATGCATATTTGAAACTCATTCTTGGGTTGTTCCTTGGATAACATGGCACTCACCTTTTCTGGGTCAATTGATATGCCTACCATAGAAATGAAATGACCTAAGAAGTGATCCTTGAAAATCCAAAAGTGGAATTTACTAGGCTTATCATATAACTAGTGATCTATCAGTGTACTCAGCACAATGCCAAGAAGGTTGGTAGGATCCTGTTTGGTGTGCGAGTACACTACGATGTCAGCTATGAATACCATCAAAAAAGTGTCAAGATATGCATGGAAAACTAGATTCATTAATGATAGGATGACTATTTTTTTGTTCGTCTGACCAAACAACATGACCAAATACTCATACAAGTGATACCTATATCGAAATTTTGTATCTGGTTTGTATGTTTTCCTTACTCACACATAGTGGTTACATGACCACAAAAATATCTTGGAGAAAATGTTCAATCCTTGGAGTTGGTCTAAGGGGGATTTAATTAGAGGGAGTGGATACCAATTGTTCCCTGTGATTTGGTTCAATATGCGTTAATACATGCATAATATAAGAGTGTAGACTGCCTTCATGGAGAAAAGGATAGGTGAAACCCATCGTGACATAATGGGTCAGATAAAACCATTGGCCTCTAGATCATTAAGAATATTTATGTGTTCTTGTAGCTCTATAGGTTCCATACTATATGGAGAAATGGATAGGGGTGCCGCTCCTAGTACCAGTTTTATGCTAAACTCAACCTCTCTCTCATAAGGTAATCCAGAGAAATTGTTTGCGAAGACATCTTTAAAATTATCCACATTAGTAAGGAAATCTACTAACTACATTATCTAATTGATCATAAAGAGACTAGTCATCTAAGATATCACTCCACCTAGCCCTATGTGCTTGGGTAAAACTCAAATTTTTGGGATATCCCATTATCCCTTATGGATGTACTTTTTTCCCTCGGGTGATGTGAATGACACCTGTTGGAGGTAGAAATCCACTTGAGTGCAATATGTCACAAAAAAATTCATACCACAAATGACATAGTATATGATCATATTGAGGGTGAATAAACTCCATAGAATATTTTATCCACCTATTTCAAGGGGAAACTCTTGGCACTAGTGTATTCCATATTATCTAACCACAAACAACATGTCATGATACATGATGCCATAGATGTATTCTATTTAAAGGATCAAACCTTCAACAATAAAAGTAGATATAAATAAGTATTATTCACCTATATCAAATAAGATAGATAATAAATTAGAGGATACAAGAATAATACCTACAACTGTAGATGGACCTTTAATACACTCTTCAGGTATAGGTTGAACTGCATCAATATGGCCTATAATGCGGTCCTGAGCTTTTACATGACTAGCCTAAGAAGATCCACTCTGCTGATACTGAAGATCTGGGGACGAACATCATCGATCATACACACTTCCACCTTGATATTATGGGTAATTAGAAGACTAGATCCAATCATTTCATGGATTCATGGATATGTTACCTAATAGAGGTGTCGGTACAGATTCCCTCACAGGATGCTAGAAGAAAATAATGGCATAAGCACTGAAGATAACCCATCCCACCACAAGCTTGGCACACGATTGGGTTTCGGATGAACTGAGGATTACTTTAACCTATCCATACATACTGGTGACACACTATAGAGCTTTCAATTCTTGACATCTGGCTAGAACCTCCACCACATTCACCAAAAAAATGGGGCTTCCTACTTCCAGTTGAACTATCACCCTACCTCAGAACAAAACATCCCTAGCTCACACTACTATCCTCTCTGATATTTCATTCTATAATTAGGGCCTAGTTCACTATCTCTATAATGGTATTCTAAAATAATAAGTCCAACTACGAGTGGACTATATACCCGAGCCCATCCTCAAATGCCTCATAGTCATAAACTCATCGTTGGTCAGAGATGGAGTGAAATGATACAACTCAGTGAATCAGGAAGAATAATCGAGAAAAAATATGGATACCTAAAGAACATGAATGAACACCCTAGCACAATCCACCCTCATATTCTATGGGATGTAGTGATCATAGATGGCCATATTGATTTCCATCCATACCATACCCTGATGATGCTCAACTTGAGATATTACATCCCACCAGCATTTGGTGGAATCACATAACAAGTTCATACTGAACTCGACCTTCTGCTTTGGAATTTTCTGAATATGGATGAAAATCATTACCATAGCTTCTAACAATGACTCAATAGCCTTAGTTCTACCATCCCTTGTGATGGTGAGAGGGTTTTACTACTAAAATTCATGAGTAATCTATACCATAGTAGGGGCAGGCCGATGATCACCCTAAATAGACTGCATGAACTAGTGAAAACTATCTTGTAATTGAGCATAATCACCCAATATAATATCAATAGGATGTGCCTCTGGTGGAACTAAAGGAGGTATCATGGGTGGTTCAGGGTTCAAAACCTTCATAGTATGCTCATCACCACTCTCTTGGAATACAACATGTGTTCATAATGGTGGGATAGCTCGATAATTTCCAAGCGCACACCTCAGATAGGATTTATAACTATTAGGGAAATAAAATAAGGAAAATTATTAATGAAAAGGGATGGTACCAGGCACAAAATTTCCTTCGTCAAACTACTGGATACAGGTCTAAGAGATAGTATATGGTCACATAATGGAATAAGAGACATGACCTACCTCCCATTATCCTTGTTGATCTATGTCCACGTCTCATATTACCAAATATGATGTAACCATTTCATTTTAAATGTGGAATTATTTTGGATTAATTATATATCTAATTTCCATTAAATGGTTTAATTTTTTGGATCACCATTTCAAATTTATAAGGTCCAATATACCTTATAAATTAAATTTGGTTTCCACTTTAACCTAAAATTTACATGCTCAAGCCCATGTGACTAATGTCCCATGGCTCAATGTGCCATAACTAAATACTAAAGGTGCATGCTTTAATCTATGTTGGAAAACACATTCATGATAAGGAAATAACATTAAGTTTCATTTTTGTTTTTCCACCCTATAAGATGAATTGGAACATTTATTTATATAATAATCAAATAACATCATGCCATGAAAACTAGGCACAAATAGACATCACAAGAAATACCAAAAATGATAGAAAAAAGTTGAAATAGAATGTCATTATGATGAAATTTTTTAATCCTAGGGTACCTAGTATGATTCATTTCTAGATACTCCATCATATCATCAAGAAATTTCAGAAGAAATATCACATGGTTAACTAGAAGATTGCATCACCCAATAATGAAATCCAAGAAACTCTAAATGTGCAATCATAACAGCATTTACCCATCCCATGAAATTTTTTCCCCTATATATGGGTTAACAACCCCCAAGAATAGGTTCATTACCAAATTCCAAAACTTGAGACTCCTTTCTAATCCCAATCAGTAATAAAAAATAAAAAATCTATGATACTACTTTGTAGCACCCTGCATCGAGTGCCAATTACTAGTCCCCCAAGATGGAGTCTCGAAGACCTTTAATGTCCCTCCCTGAATTCTAGAGACTGAACACAAGCCATGAGGTCATAGAGTCTGTTAGTGGTGATACCGTTTGATTATAGATCAAAGTGGGAATATTAGTATATAATTGAGGATCAATAGAAAACACATAATTATGAAGGAGGAAATAGTGGAAATAATTGAAATAAACCAAGAAGTAGAAATAAATAACAATAAAATATGAATGAATAATGATATATAAAAAATGATGATCATGATGTTTCATTGATCTATAAAAAATAATAGTACACTAGGAGAGGTGTTACATTCATATACTACATGTTATACAAAAATACAAAAAAAAAGATGAAAAAGTGATATAACTAGAATCTTGATCATAGGTTTGGCCCTCTGATCCCATACACCATCATAAAAATATAAATCAATGAAGCATCATAATCTTCACCCTTCCCTTTATAAATACCTAAATTAATGAAGTCATATTGGGTATCATTTGTGGCCTATCCAATCTGTGATATATAATCTCTGTAGTTTGTTACCCATTTTGTAAATACTAATCCATTCCATGCAATAATAAATCCACTATGTTCCATAAAAATAAATATCGGTCAATAATTATATAAAAAATAAACGTTTTATTATTGGTTTGTAAATGGATACACACCCGATACCCCCTTATTCGAACTAAGCCAGATATATGGGCCAAGAAACAAGTTCATGTTATGTGGTAAACACATAGGTCATCATAAGAGAAGAACCCAAGGTTGATAGACCCCAATCTTGTTCATTGGCATGGTAATCACATTTTTATGTCATCATTCAAAAATTCTTTTAATATAAATATGTATCATCACTTATGAACAATAAATTAGTCCTCTAAATCGTTGGTGGAGTCACAATCCCATCTAAGGAAATTTATAAATAATCCCAAGGGTCACTATAACTGTCTCCGATATTAGCAATACGAGTAAGTTCGTCCAAAGAAACCCATAATGGTGTTCCTTGTATCAATCATGGTATGGTGAACTCTGATTTCATTCTAAATATCTTACATAGGGGAATGGATATCAAAAAAGTCATGGAATAACCATCTTTCCAATGAGTTCTTCTTTGATTTCTCCCATAGGGATCCCATGTCACTCACTAGTATGTTTAATCCACATGGGGATCCTATAAATGTCAATAAAATATATTACTACAAACACTTCATGTATGTCAAAATGAATACAATAAGTCCATCCATGACACCGTTAAATCAGAACCTATGTTCTCTCTCGACTAGTAGTAGGTGAGGAATTGAAACCATGAAACATATCATAGGGAATAGAGTATACAATTACATCTCATCAATGAGACATGGTAAAATTGTATGATAACAAGATTGAAAAGACATATAATTTAATCGAATCATATAAGGATCAAATAAACAAGCATATGTTATGTAACTGGTCTCATGGTACATGATATAAGACATTACATTATGCAATGAGACATGAAGTGTAAGGCACATCCACAAGAGGATAAATAACAAGATCAAATATAAGGAACATGGCATAGTATAAATGTAAAGCAATGACCTATATCAAAATTAAATCACCAATCAATATTAATTAATAAATGACATTTATAGAGGGACCTAGCTCATGGCTCACAATTCATTTCCATTATAAAAGTTAATTTACAAACATAACCAAGGGGGAAACAAATACACACACACTCGGTGGTTTACAATTCATGGAACATGAAAATAGAAAATTTAGGTATGAATACCCTAAGGGGTGGAAAAATATGGCATGATTCACACACGGATGGGTTTCACCATATGGTACGGTCACACATTAAATAGAATACAAATTAAATTAATTTATTAAAAAAGTAAATTGTCGCCTGAAGTGTTTCATGAGAAGCACAAAGTCACAACTTTTAAAAAGAGACTAAATGTGAAGGATAGATCTATAACATATACCTAGATGTAGTAGAACTCCCCTCATCCATTTTTGGGGATTGAATCAACCCAAAATGGTAAAAAAAATTATGCTCCTGAAAATAGGGAGAAAATGATTTCACATTGATAACATAATTGAGGAAGGAATAATATCTATGTAAAAGTGTTAGGACAATAGATCATAACAAGATAACTTATTTTCTTCCTAAGATGAGTGATTTAGATTTAAATTGAAGGAGTTATCATAGACCGTATGAAGAGGGGATGATGAAGTGGACTTGTGTAAGAGAAGAAAAAACAACTGGATAAGAATGAGAAAAATAAAATGAGTGTAAAAACAATAAATAGGGGTTAAAATTGTAACTTCACCCTCAATATAAGGGACCATGGTATGGACTCACAGTTGGCTAAACTATGAAAATACAGTGAACTAGAATATTTCATTATGGTGTACCCCCCATTGTTTAGCACACAATTTAACTAACCATGTGTAGATTGTGAAAATCTTCTCTTCCCAGAACCTCTAAAGCATATCACAGCCATGCACTTAGGGTTACATAGTATCAAAATATTGTGTGGCCAACATAACCCCAATATATGATACTGTACTGTTTAGGGAAACCATGCAGGATAGGATACATGATTTATATTAACTATGTGGTCCAATATCCCTCTTTATTTTTTGGGATCCAAGCACTAAATGAGCCAAGACACCCCTGATACCTCATTTTCTCCCTTACGTGTCATTATTAGGGAAGAAAAAAAATTTAGACAAAAAAATTAATGGTCTACACCATTGGGAAATAATGGAACATTACATGAATGATTTGGTTCAACAATGCCAAAAACACCATGGATGAATTAGTCATATCAAATGGAATGAAAAAAAATATGAAATTCTCATATTGATAACTAAATTCTATATTAGTATATCCTCTTCCTTGAAAAGAAAATTGGTGTACCCTAATAGTAGGTCAATATTTGAAAACCAATGATCCCTTCCAAGTAGATCAAAGAGATCTTCGATCTTGTTCAAGGGATATTTGTTTTTGACAGTCACATGGTTCAACATCTAAAATTCAATATGAAATATGATTCACCAATCATCCTTATTATAAAATAACATAGTAAAATCACATGGTGACATGATAGGATAAATAGATCCCTTATCCTTGATATATTCATGATGGACCAGAAGTTCTACCAAATCAATAAGCACCGTACAGTATGATGGTATATAAATGGTCATCATTCCCAGGAGCAGGTCAGTAGTGAACTTGACCTATCTCTATGGTGGTAACTATGAAAATAATATGGAAAGACCAAAATGTATGAAAATACTACCTTTGGTAGATTAATTAACCAAAAGGTTCAATAGAATCAAGAAAAATATCTAATAACTTAAATGAGATTTCCCCAACATAAGGAAGAACAGGCCCATCCCTCCCTGATCTAGAGTCCTACTCTCCCTAAAAAAAAGAAGTAATGCCATCAGAAGAAAAAAATTGAATTATATGATGATAAATGTATATATGGGCCATAATACGGATCATCTAATAGATGTTGATAATTATGTTTAATATGTAAAGATCATTAACTATGAAATCTCATTCACCTCATTGTCTACTATCATCACTTAACCTAATTGGAACTTGAAACCCTCATCAAAACTATTTCCCATGTTTCTAAAAGTACCAAAAAGAATTAAATAATCTTAGAATATAATCTCATCGTGTCTATAATATTTTTTGATATAAAATAATGATTATAAACTATATCAAATAAATCTATCACCATAGAAGACAAAATAAATATTGTACCTCTAACTATGGCTTGACTTACTTTAGATTACTCTAGTTGATACTCCCCCACATAATGACTTCCAGTCTCAGATAATCTCTAATATTTCATATCCACATGAAAATCACACATATATTTAGTATAATACCCATCAACTCTAGATGCAAAGAAATAAACATGTGAGCCCTTGGTGAATTTGGATCCAGCCTTGCTTCCATTGGAAATCCTGTCAAAATACTGTTTCAGATGAACATATTGTCCACAATGATGAAAATTATTTGGATCCTTGATACAATTAGTCTCATTATGAAAATTCTACCAAAACAAAGAGAAAAAACCTACTACTATCCAAACAAATCCCCCAAAGTAGCCCTGAAGAAAATTGGTTACCTTTTTTCATCCTTTTCTGGATAGAAGATACACTATGGCTGATGAAAACCCCAATTAAAGCTCCTCCCAAAACTATTTTTTAATATATTTATGCAAAATCCAAATATTCCTTATCAAATAACTCCTAAAAAATCATACGGAAATTGAGAATAAACATTCACAAGTTATGAGCCTTCAACCCCAAATCAAACTTCCAAGCCATTAGGTAATCATTGGTGGATAGATCTGGTGTTGAGTGCACAAACTCAGCAAAACAGGTTGAATACTACAGAACAGTACTCCATCCCTTATATTGGTTCAGAAACTCTAGGGTCTTTTCCATACATAATGTCCAAGGATGGAACTTCTAGTTGAATATTTTATTAAATTAATCCTACGTAATATCCTTATAAAACTTATTCTACATAATATATTCCCACCATCTCCTTCATGATTCTATAATAACATATGTGAAAAAGACCACCATAGAGTCCTCAATAGTTAAAAAAATTCTAGATCATTTAAATAGACTCATGTAATTCATCATATTCCTATAGTTTTTTGTCACCATGGAAGGTAGGTGGATACTTATTTGTAAATTTTGATCCATGATCTGATGCTCATCTTTCTTTCCTAACACCTTCTTGACCCAGATTCTAGAGAGTGTGTATTAAAACTTTATCTAGTGAATTTTCTATAACATTATTCTCCAATATATCATGTCTCGTATCTTCCTCTCTCGGATATGGATGATCACCCCTTGGATAAATTTTCTAATAATCACAGGCCAAAAACCAATCAGTCACAAGCATATTCCAAAAATCATATGACCAAAATTAGGTATCAATTTCAATTCATTAAAACATTAAGAATTTAAATCCTCTAAGAATTCATAGAAAAAGTATAGTTAATTAAGAAAAAAACAAGTCCATATAAATAAAAGTTCTAAACAATTTATTCAAATGACCTTAAACACCGTGTCTCAAACTTGGTAAAAAGTTTATGACCATCCATGTTAACTCATGCTCAAACATAGAAGTGAGATTACTTGGCACCATCCAGCACTTACTAATTGAATTATGAAGGTCCTATTTCGAATTTAACCAAGTCATATAACCACACTTATGAATTTTTAACACACTATAGGATAATCATCCCTATGATGGATGTTTTCAATTAACAAAGCTATGTTAATTAGAAAAGACACCGAAGGTTATACGCCACATGGCTTGGTAAAATAATGATAATAGAAACATGTCTTACATATTTAAAAAAAAGACATAAAAATTGTTTAAAATTAGGAATAAATAGGTACCAAATTATCCATAAAATTCAATACAACATGTTAAACCCTAAAAATTATGAAAATACAAGACCCAAAAGTTTTTTGTGATCAATCATCACCTCTAAACCATCCATTTTTATGTAAATAGACAATAATAGAGAACATGGATTATGACATGATTCCCTTAACTTTCCCTTAGTCATAAAAAGGTCTACAACCACCCAAATTCCAATATAGGTTGTGATCACAAATACCACCAGGATAAAAACGAAGAATATATAAATATAATAATACAATCAATGTTCATGTTCTAGTTTAAAGAAAATCTAGTTTAATATAATTTTCATATATAATAACATTTTTAAACATTCCATAAGTATCCATGAAATAATCCATCATTCAATAAATCAGATTTTAAAGTCAAATCATACCATTTGGACCGTAGCCTATGGGAATATATACTAGACATAAAAGAAGCCAAAACCTAAAACATATTTTTTATAGAGATATTGATTCCTTACAACATTTTTTGATATCACAAAAGTTACCCCTTGTAGTTCCACACACACTAGGTTCTATTATTTCAATTTCCTCATGCACCCAAGGCTCCCAATTTGTTATGTTTTCTCAAAAGAGTTTCCAAAACCATGATCACATTTAATTTAAACCCCTTTTATCTAAATAAAACAATTTTAATTAGAAACCCCAAATGTATCAATATTAATATATAGTAATTCAATAATTAGAAAAACTTTCATAAATCCACCTACCTCAAAAAAGATGGAATCTTATTGACCATCGAAAATGGAGATTGAGAAACTCTAGTTTTCTATTCAAAAGAAAATGAATGATAAGGAACATCAAATGATTGATATAAAACACCAATTAATCATAAATCTAAAAAAAATTGTATCCAACACCACAACTATGACCGATGGAAATGAAGAAGAAGGAAGACCACTTACTAAGGATATGTGGTGCAACTATAATTGTAATCAAAAATCGAACGAAGTGATCCAATTGGATGGGGATCATCCAAAATTTCCTTAGGGTTTATGAGGGAAGAATATTCTCTAAATGAATAATGAATTCTAAGTATAGCACATTCAAAAATGTTGGACCTAAGGTATTCATGTCCTTAATATCCGTCATGTTTTTAAATCCCACAAAGTAGAAATACTTGTAAAAAATTCACCACCATGGATTAAATTAAATTCTAATAAATATTTTCACGGTGTGTAAACTTTTTATTCCATGTAGAATTTTCATTCCCTTATGATTTTCATGGAATTTTTACCTCAACATACTCACATTGTGTAACTTAGTCATGTCATTAATTTTGTCTTAAAGCATCTTGCATGTTTTCTTTAAAAATCCTTTTAATCAAAACATATTTCTCACTTATAACAAGGATAACCGTCTAAATTTAATTACATATTTATACTCAGTCTCCGTTGATTCAAAAAAACATACATCTGTGAACTCAAATTCATTTTCCCCAATAGTGGATCTCCCTTCCCCAGAAGCCCACAATGAACCCAGAAAAAAGGGATACAAAAAAATACAAGGTGTGCCTAAATGAAGGTAATTAGGTACTTCATGAGTACACCATATAAAATAAATCATGGGGAATAAAATAATCAACTATCAAATATTTGAAATCAAGACTATGGAAACCCTTTTAACTTTTATAATTTTTTATTCAATATATCATGAAAGAGATAACATCAAAGGAAATTTCAATATCATGTAAAAGATTCATTCATCATACAATTTCCCAATTGGAAGGTTATACACCTTATATATGGAATTAATTTTTTACTACATGAAATGTCTCAAATAATCAATATTGGGATGAATAGTCATTACCATGTTCATATCATTAATGTTAGAATTTAATCATTGTATAGATTTTATGTAAAAATTTTAATACCCAAATGAAATAATTCTAAATACATAATCATAAAATTGGATTTCATTTCACACATAATACATTCTTGACATAGTCAATAATTTAGCAGTATAACCCAATGAATGGAAGTTGAGTTAATAAAACCCTTACCTTGAGTGGTAACTTGTTATGTAAGAAATTTAACACATATTTATTAAAAATATATTATTTATCAACTCATCTAAGAAAATTTTATAAATTTATTAATTTATCATTAATCTATTTATCTCATTTATTTCAATGATAAATTTAAATACTAAATCAATTAATACCACATCGCGTGCTTTGAGGATGTTTTTTCATAATTGAAAAATGAAATTGGTAAGATAATTGAATTCAAATGGGTAATAGATCCATAATCTCCAAAATAATAATCATTATATATTTCACATGTTTATATATCAAATTGGATTTTATAGTCACCCATTAATGGAGGATGCGAAATATTATTCTCATTGTTCTGTGGAGGTGAAATTCCACATATACTCATATGTGACGTTGTCATTTTTTTACATGTCGATGGATAAGAATGTAAATATATTTTATTTATATAAGCACAATTATTTAATTAATATCATATATATTTATTAAATATATCATAAAAACCATCCTTGTGAGGGGTTTATGAAAAATGAAACACGTTGATTCGTGGAGGTTGTAGTCTACACACACACACATCATTGATGATGTCATTTCCCATAAGATGGGTAAGGAGATGAATATATTTTTTATAATTATATAATAAAACCTAAATATATGGTAGATAATTATTTTATAATATTTTAATGGTTAGGGTATAATTTGAGGAGGTAAAATAAAAAAATGAAATATATTGGTCGAAACAAATACCTCATCTTTTAGAGACTAATTTAGGATTTCATCTCAAGGACCATGGGTATTTTCTTCTAAATATACCTGAACATACAGAACATAGATAAGGAAGTTTAGAAACGTCTTTCAGTGTTTGGTCAAGATAATTGGCTCAAGATTGTGTAATGATTATAGGAGAGGTTTTTCCTTTTATAATGATGGAAATGAAACACTTTCAATTACTTAAAATATTAAAATATATTAATTTTTTCATATGAAAATGGTAAAATGTTGTAAAAATTTAGTTTATAATATATTTTATTGATTAACTATTTTGAGCTAATAAATTTTGACATGTTTAGATGGTATTTTAATCTTTAACATTATGTATAAAGCCTTCGTTAACCTATTTGATCCTTAACCATGGTAATAACATTTTCAACACTAAATGGATATAAATATACATATAATTTTTAAATTGGATACAAAATGGTTAATGGGTGAAATTTTATATCATATTTCATACCCATTTTCCTCTTTCAGTATTTTATGATTTTTAAATCATTTAATTATATATTATCTGACATAAAATACCATCAAAGTCATTGTAAAATATATTCACATATTTTTATATTAATGAAATAAAAACATGTATGATATGAGAATATAAACACTTCCAAAATTAATTATACATTATTACTAATCCTAAAGTTTATGTGATATAAACATTTATAAAAAATTCTTATTTTTTATGATTTTAAAATCATTTAATTTTATTTTTATACTACTTTCACAAGCATTGTATTAATAATGTGAAAGTATTTACGGTAATTATTCCATCACTAAAAAAATAAAATCATAAAACTAAATTAATTGTGTTAAAAATATATATTTTCATTCATTTATAAAAACATTTTATCTTTATGTGAATATGTAATAGAAATTAATAGAAAGGGAGTGTTTTTTTAATTTTCATTTAATAATAAAATTCAGTCCTTATTCCTAAAAATGGTACCATGTTCAAAGTTAGAGAATATTAAATGATTATGGTGGACCTAAAATCATTTAATAGAAATGTGGTAGTTTTTTTAAATATTTTTAAATCCTTATCACATTATGTTTAACCATAATTACTTGATATACCCTTACTGAGGTGACAAATATTTACCACGATTACTATTTATCATGACAAAAAATAAAAGGGAAATATTTAGAATATTTGAAACTATTTAAAATAGGTATTAAATCAATTTATTCATATTAAATTTCTATATGTTAAATTATTCGTTTTTTAAATGAACTCACAAAATTGACTAAAATTGATTTTCTCAAAAAATGTATTTTTAAGTATAAGAATGTTTTTATAAAATAATAATAATAATAAAATTAAAATGAAATTAATTGTATTATTTCTAATCAAATTTAACTATTTATGTTTGAAAATAAAATAAAAAAATTTCATTGTATGTAATTAAATGGAAAATATAGTTTTCAATAGAATCATTATTTTTCACTATTCACTAAAAAACAAATCATTTTAGAAAAAAATTACAATCCTTAGATAATTTTTAAATTATGATTTCAAAAATGATATAATTTTATAAATTATTATTTCATAATGTTTCAGAAAATAAATTTTAAAATCTCTTATAAAAAGTAAATTTTTTTTTGAAAAATGAATTTTTGAAGTATGAAATGACTATATCAAAAATTTAGTGATTATTTAATATGAATAAATCAATAAATATTTATTGATTATTACCTTTTTATATATATTTCATAATTTTGTTACTCATATTTATATTATTCAATTCAATGTCTATGTTATAATAGTCATATTGAAATAATAATAATTTTTAGTTAATTAAGTACTAGTTTTGTTTGTCATATACTATATTAAAAATAGTGTAATTTCAAAATAATATGAAATTATATTCTAAAAAATTAATAAATTTTTTCCTCAAGATTTTAACATGGGGTTTTTGAAATAGAAAGTTCACATATGAGACTATGTATGTTGGTAGGAGACTTGTGTTAATTATATCTTTAGGATCATGCCACTTTAATTGACTACAATGAACATAGAAAAATATTTTGTTCCAAGTATGGTAGAAACCACACCACTAGTCCAAGTAATACAAACCATAGTAGTTGGTGATGTGTTATAATTTGATGGTTGACAACGTAACTCTATGCTAATTCATGAACTCCTCATTGGTTTTTTTATACACATGGATTGACCATTATTTAATTAGTTTTTATATGTACCTTGGGAACCCACTATCCTTAGATTACTAAGGAATTTCCCATGGAACGTGTTTATAAAATTTTTATTCTTAATGTAAATATTTTCCAAAGAAATATTATTTAATCTTTTTACTTTCACTCTTACATCATAATTATAAATGATTAATTTCTGGAAGTTTATTTTCAAACCAACATGATTGTCTTTATCCAACAAGGGTTTTAAATGAAACACATGTTGGTAACCTATATGGATATTGTTCCTCACACCCTATATAATCTAGTGGGTGTTTTTTAGAGGTTATCATTTCAGATTTAGGTAAAACCAGGGCATCGTTTTGAGGTGGCGGGTATTCTCACTAGTGGAACTTGGGTTGGGGGTGGAGAAATAGTGGGATCATGACCCTTTTTATATGGATATGGGTATACCTTTATATATTTTTTATTTTTAATTATTAACATATGTTTTTTAACCTACTCAAAATCCATAATCATTCTTTTGTTCCTTTGGTATATGAATATCTTTTGGATACTTTATGGATGATGGATGTGTTTTGGTTCATTGTTTCTATTTCACCTGCTTTGTTTTTGTACTTGTTAGATTATGGGATGTTTATAAATGGATTGATGTTTATATTACTCTTGGAGGATTACATTCCTTGTTATGACAAGGTCATGTTGGGTTAGAGGTATGGACCTCTGTGATTTTATATTAGGAAAATCCTTCCCATGGATTGGTTCTTGATGCCCAAGCACTTATTCTATAATATCTAGGTCGGGGACACCCTTCAGTCCTTTCCAAAAATAGACTTGAGTACTTAGGTCAAAGGTGTTCTCAATTGGTTCGTGAAAAAATGGTAGAAAAGCCCTCTCATTTTGAGTTTTATGTTAGTTGGGATGTATAGTAGAATGACATATGATTCTCATGGATCAAGTAAAAGGTGATAAGGATTTTCTATCCAACTCTCTTTGAACCCTCCCTTGAGTTATCAAGGAATGATAGAAATGGGGTTTGATGTTGGATGTTTTTTCCAATTTAATGGGTAGGGTGCATAGGTCACAGACCTTGCATGCATTTATAGTTTAATGGAAGGTTGTGTTTGATTAAACTCCCCTTGTTTATAATTTAATTTTCTTATATTATAAAATTTTGTGTTATAAATTGATGATTTACTATTTTTTCATGAGGTCATTCTTTTATTAGTTTTATGTAGCATCATGTCCCCTTGAAAGTGACTCATAAATCTTATAAAGGATACCATGGATAATTTCCCATAATTAAACCCCCTTGTTGATTAAAATTTGGTTGAGGTAGTGTTTTGGATAAATTAGAATTTAGACTAAGGGATGGGTTCTAGTCCCACCTCCCCCAATTAAGGAAACCAATACAACCATTGAAAATGATCAATATCAAGATTTCCATATGAATAAGTCTCTCTCTAGTTTGGAAGTAATAATACATGTGATGTTGATGACCTATTGGAAAATAATGATCAAATCATTAATTTCATTGGAACATTAAATATCCTTGTTTTCTACACTTTATTTGGGGAACCAGCATGACAAATGTGCGGCTTCGGTTTCCTTACATTTCCACTTTCCATAGGAGGGATTATTTCATCACATTCAAAGGTGATGTTTGATCCACGATCAAATTGGGGTGACGGGATTTCGGTTCACCTTCCATGGATTCCTCCTAAGACCTCACTTCCTAGTTTAGGTCTCCCTCATAGATTAATTATTGTTTGTGGAACTCATTCTTAATTCCATTTTATTGTTTACACTTTTTAATTGTGTTTTTCTCCATTGATAGTGAATAAATATTTTTTCTAGAGAGTAGTCACATTGGGCTTCTATAGGGGACATTGATTATATTGGGAACCAGTGAATCTTCAATTTCTTTCGAGGGAATAACATATGAGGCATTTTAGACATGGAACCCAGGGTGTCTCTTGTTGATCCCAAGGTATTAACACTAGCGGTGTCTGTATCACAAGGCCTTTTTACCTCAAAATACCATATTTATTACATGTGGTAGGGATATAGGATCAAGTCATGATTCCAACATCTTATAGAGATGAGAATAGGGTAAATGACATGTGCGGATAGGTTGGGCATAGGTTTAATGTCTTGAGAGGATAGGATGGAAAAAAGTTTAAAATCTCTTGGGGATAGGTTGAGAGCAGGTTCAAGGTATTTCATTGCTAGGTTGGGAACATGTTCAATTTATTATGGGGACATAATGGTCACAGGTTTAATGTATTTCATGGATAGGATGGGAATATGATTAATGTCTTATAGGGACTTTATAAGAATAGGTAAAACATCATAAAAAGATAGGGTGGCCGAAGGTTTAACATCCTGAAGGGACATAATGGGCATAAGTTTAATGTAATACGGGGATTGGATGAGAAATGTTGTAACATCTTGCAAGGAAATGATTTGTGATGATTTAACAACTTGTTGAGACATGTTGGGCATAAGTTTATTGTTCTTTGTGGACATGATGGGTGATATTCTATCATCTTGCAGGGATGGGATGGTTGCAGGTTTAACATCTTGCGATGATTGGGTGGTAAACGTTTTATAGTTTTGTGGGGAAATAATGCACGTGGGTTTAACAACTTGTGGGGATAGGTAGGGTGTATATTATATATATATTGTGGGGACATAATGGAGATGTATTTAACGCATTGCGGTGAAATTTTGGGTTCATGTATTACATATTGTGGGGACATGAAGGTTCTTGATTTAAAATCTTGGAGGGATTAGATGGGTGTTGGTTTAATGTTTTTTAAGCAAAGGATGGGTGAAAATTTAACATCTTTTGGGGATAGGATGGGAAAGTGGTTTATCATCTAGTGGGGACATGATGGGTGAAGTTTTAATGTATTTTTAGGATACGTTGGGTGAAGATTTAATATATTTCAAGAAAATGATTAGTGTATTTTTAAATTTTGTAGGGATAGGATAAGCATTGGTTTAACATCTTATAGCGGGATAATGGGATCAAGTTTAACATTTTAAAGGGACAGGATAGGAGTAGGTTTAATGTATTTTGGGGAAATAATGGGCATTGGATTAACGTCTTACATGGTGTTGATTTTTCCATGATAAATATCTTGTAGTGATGGTATGAGAATGGCTTTACCACTTTTTTGGAACATGATGGGAATATATTTAATGTCTAATGGGGACATGATGGGAACATGTTTAAAATATTGAGAGGACATGATGGGAACTCCCTATTGTGGTGTATCATGGATGTGTGTCCATAAGAGGGAAGATGTTACACCTAGATGGTTTATCAGAGGTAGATTATGGAGGTTCTTTTTAAGGAGGGAAGATTTCACACCAACATCATTGATCAGAATATCTTATTGAGGTGTATTATGGAGATGTGTCCCTTTGAGGGAAGTTTTCACACATTAATGGGTGATCAGAACACCCTATTGTTGAAAATAATTGTGGTGTGACCCTAGGAGGGGAGATTTCACTCCTGGATGGTAGATCAGAAACACAATATTATGGCTGATCAATGATGTGAGTACCTAGGAGGGAAGATTTCATTTACGGATTATTGTGTTTAGGATTTTACAACAAAGAGGAATCCTATTTAAATTATATAAGAATGATGTCTCAAAACTGACATATTTTAATTCCACCATTTTAGGTCAGGTGACAATAAAAATCCTTTAGGTTAACATCATCTAATGAGGATGCTTGTGTCACAGAAGGAACACCTTTGAGGGACGGTCTCAGACATACACATGGAAGATACCCTATGTAGGTGGCGCATATCCCATGGATGGGAAGATGGTGGAAACCAATAATGATCACACATGGGTAATCATGTTCTCATCACACAAGGTAAGGTTACATTTTTATTTCATGTATTTAGGATTTTGTAATTCATTTAGCATTATATGAATAGGTTGTTGTGTAAGATAGTTTTAAGTCATGTATCTTGGACATGAAGGATGAGATCACTCTTTGATGGGGATAGTGTGAAGGTGAGAGGAAGATTCATAAGGAATCCATTTCAAGCTAAACTATAGTAACCCTAGAGTATTCCACCTCTAGAGAATACAAGATCCCTAATAATGTGCCTCCGAGAAGTTTATGTCATTGGAACTACAATCGATGAATGGAAATATGGAGGCCCAATATTTGGGTCCCAATGGTGAGGACCAAAGGGAATTAGGGTACCTATACTTATGATAAATAGGTTGGGTAATGGATGTAGAAGAAGCATATATAATGTTAGTAAAGGGACACTAAATATTTTGGGCACAACATTATTAGTTTATGAAAAAATGGTGTTATGTGAGCTGGGGGATCTAGCACAATGGAAACATATGAATTTTAAAGTCATAGTTGTATGATTTGGAGTTGTTTGGAGATCTAGGTTTTGTGAAGGAAACATCCCTTTGTGTGAACCTGACTAGCCATAGGAGTAGTTGTATGAGGATCACTCCACTATAGGCCATGTCATGTTTAGACCCATAGGAGATTTTTAATGAAATTTATCTACTTTTTAGGGCCCATGATCTCTGGAATTGAACCTCTTCGTGAAAGATAGGGAGTTTCATAGAATGGATCATTGCTTCATCTTCCTTAGATCCTCTCTAGGTTGGGGTGAGATTTTATTTATAAGTTAAATCCTCTACCATTAGCGTGAAAATTAATTTTCACATAACTATGTTGTGGGCATCTCTATCCTTTTCCACTGGGGACTTGGTCGTGAAATAATTTTATTTTGACATCACCTTTTTAGTAAACCTACATGGTTTTGAAACAGTTTTTCCCAAAACAGTACTATCATGAATGTATACCTTTCTACTTAAATGTATGGTCCATGTGTATCCATTAAAACTAATGGGTCATTGTAGAACTCCTCGTTGCCTTTGGAACAAAAGTATTTTGCACACCAAACCTAATTTCTTCACACAACCATCCAATATTTAGTAAAACCACCTCTTAGGTCCTAAAACATTGTTTTGAGGTCGTTAATGTGCTCAGTCCATCAAAAACTAACTTTTTGGTGATCGATATGAGATGTGGGAACTAAAAAATTCCCCCCATCAAAATCTGAGTTGATTTGGGATCTGATGGTTGGGTTCTGAGTGAATCATCAAAGAGAGTGGATCATTTCCCTTGTATCATGCAATTTTTATCTGCAGTCATGCAATTTCATTTCATACATCATGCAACTTGTTGAGGTAGTCTATGACTACTAGGAGGGTCCCCATTGTACGGTACCATGACATCCTATGTGAAAAGTTTTCTCTCATGAATGAGACTCACACTTTGCATGAAAACCTGAGCCTTTTCGATGTGTTTTACGTAACTAAAGATTTAATGAAACTACTTCCATTTCCATGAGGAACTTCAGTGAAAATAATTCCTATATTGAACACCAGATTGAACATTTCATACCCAAAGCCCATTATTTCATGAATCTTCTGTAGAGCTCCTATATTATATTGTATTGGAAAACCAAAAAAATCCAGAGGAGATTGATACTGTTGCCACTTCCTGGAGGGCCAAAATGGTGGGGAACATAGAGATCCTTCAATCCCAAAGAGTCATTTTTGATAACCAGGAACTCTTGGGCATTATAAATGAATCCTAGAGGAATTTTCTGTTGATAAATTGTCACCTGCTTTATAATTATTGACTAGTTTAATATGTTTTTATCCTAGGAATTAAAGTCATCACATTTTTCTCTTGGTTCAGTCATCATAATGATTCCTCCAACTGGAACATCATTTTTCATCGTTACCATTCTTGGGAACATGAGGAAATTTACATCTACACACTGAGTGGATAGATAAGGATGGTCACCAGGAAGAAACAAGTGGTTGAAGATTTCCTTGATCGCAATGCCAACATCTCCCATCACATTATCCAAGACTACAGTAATGGTTGGTACAATAACTGCTGTCTAAGGGTTAGAGGAAATTTTATTGATGGGTGGTCCTGGGAATACATGGTATGTTTCACCTGCATAGAGTATATGCCTAGTTTCTTCTATATAAAGTTGTATGAACCAATTTTGACATCTTAATTCCATATATTCAATCAATAGGAGCTATTTACATGTCTCTGGAGATATTGGTGTTCATTTACCAACACATTACACCTTCACCTTGGGGATGTTGGCATCAGCCTATGTTATATGCACTACATTGGTTGAATCCAACAGAATGGGTTCAAAATTAAAGATTTTCACCCAGCACCGAACACCTGGGGAGATAGGCATTAGACCCATTTTCCAGTGAAGTACCTTCTAGAGGCATTGTAGAGAAAACTGGATAATGCCCCCCCTCTATAATTACATCACATTCAATGGATGTATTATTATGTTTTTTAAGAAGGACCTTGCTATGAAAATATCTAGGCTAATGAATCTGTGTCTGGCTATGCCGCAAAGTAGGAGACCGTGATCATATGGGATAATCTTAGAGTATGGTAAATATGAGCAGTTTTCCTACAAAATGTTTGAATACTAGCAGTCATTGTTCAGCTACACAACATTCTAAACCACTTTCCTTAGCAGAAGGATCCTACAGTTTAGAGATGTGAACATGGCCCTATACCCAGGGAAAAGTGTGATGGTGGTGATCATAGAGGCTGGAAACATTATGAATCCAGGTGTATCAGTGTAGTCCAAATCTATAGAAATTTGGGACACAGGGAAAGGGGGACATTCCTAGGAGGATCTGTTACTTATTCCACTTTTTAAAAGGCTTGATTTTAATTCACTTCCATAGCTATGAATTTTCAAATTTCATTACCCCTTTGAATGGTGGCCTATAGCCTTCACCGCTCAATATCTTTAGGATTTTTCCTATGGTGATCAAGGAATTTTATGTCATAATTGACATCAAAAACTATAAGAACATAAACTTACAACAATTTTCAAAACTACTTAGATCACTAATGGAAAATATATAGGAAACACTCAGGCATAGGGAATCCCTAGAGTACTTTTGGGACAGAGTTGTGGAGGCTATAATCAATGGAAACACCTACTTAAATCCAAATGAACATTCATGGATTTCCCAAATATTATTATACATACAGAAATTAATAAAATCATATCTATATGGGAAACCATGAGAACCATAAACATAATATCCTTCGTCATCTATGGTGGATATTCATATGTCAGGACTCAAGGGAGACTATCATGCCACCATAGATCAATTTTAATTCTAGCCTCTCCCAGGATTATGTTGGGAACTGGTTGGCCTCTTACCCAGGCACAATATTGCGTCAAAGCATATGGGTGATCACACCAGAAAGTGAGGTTCCCTAGTATCAAGGAGGTAGAATGAATTATCTTTGAAGGATTGTCAATGAATTATGGGAAGCTTGAGCTGAAGCTATAGTGGGGAGATGTTAGGCATTGTTTCCTCCCCACCAGTTAGAGGAGAGGTCCTTCCCTAGAAGTAGTCACAAGAGTAGGCAGGGGGATCCCTGGATAAAACTAGTGGATCCAAGGAGGCCATGTGAATGGATATGTTGTATATCTTATAATTGACCATTGATGTCATGTTCCCATCACTTTAGGAGGCCTAGGGAATAATGAGGATGAACATGTTGATGGAACAGCTGTAGTGGATATTGATCTATGAATGGATTAGGCTTCCAAAGGCAGGGCATGTCCTAATCACTATCAAGGTTCACATCCATAAGAGTTATGAAACCATGGAATCCATGGATGTCTTTTACCATCAGCATAAGTCACTTGAGATTCCTCTGTATCTATTATTGGTAATGTTCATTGGATAGCCTAATGATGATATGAATCCATATGAAGATTTTGGTGTGAAGGCATCGGTTGATGATTACACATAAGGATCTAGTGAAGAATCTTGAGGGTCAGCTGGTGAGTTGGTGAGTTCCTAAGAGAGTGGTGAAATCACCCCTTCATATTATTTTAACATGGTTGAGCTACTCAATGTAATCTTATTAATTAAATTTTCCACTTCAGTATCTTCCCAATATTTTTTTCATAGGATATAATGGGTAGTTGTATTTTTTATTATTAAGATGATGATTGATAAGGGCCCCCTATCGTAGTGGATTAGGGTGATCCATTGGGCGTTATTGTGCACGATTTTAGAAGAAGCATAAGAGCCTCCAGTTCTCTATGTCATCTATGGGGGACCACACCCTAACAACCCATTGAAAACATCCAATTTTGGTGAAGTAAGTCCCCCGGGGTGACTCAATATCACGATCCATCTTCATTAATGTAGGGATGAATCTCAATCCTATTGTCCACTTTCTTTCTTTCACATAGCTCTTGCATCAAATTTTTTACTTATTTTCATGCATCTCCTTCTCAACCAGTGATGGTGGTTTGGTGTCAACCATTTAAGTGTAAACTGGTATCTAGGGTTCTCATGTGGTAGAGCTCTCTATCAATAATTTATAACCATGCTATTCCTAAATGATCATCCTCTATAAATTGTTTACCCTTTTGTGATACATGTATTTACAACCTATTATTATTTATCAAACTGGATAACATGTTGTTATTCCCAGCAGTGCTCAGGATGGTGTGCTCCCATAAAGTGGAAATGGTCGAGGGATCTGGGGTACCTTCTCTAATGGATGCACCATCTCTTTAAGAATCATTTATTCAGGAAGAACTGACATTATTCCTACGAGGGTAGCCTTATTTGGTTACAAGTGACTCCACTGGAGGGGTAATTCTTGAGGCTGGTGTAGGAGGTGTTGGTGATGAATAGTTACATGAAGATGGATGACATTTTGACATGGAGATTGACCATAATGATAGGATCCTAGAGGATTACCCCACTATTATTGTCCTCATTGTTTTCCTAGAATATGATCCTCCACCACTCAATGAGCTAGAAGTATCTTGGTCTAACATCAGTAAAGAGAACCACATTTTCTACAGTTAGGTGTGGAAGAGCTTATGGAATTTCATCACCCAAAAAATTGATCCAGACATAGTGAGATAGATGGGGCTCCCACCCCACTGACTACAGAACCTGGGCATCGAAGGGGTGGACGCTCATGCTCCCTATGAGTTGGTCCATTATTACATCACTATGTGATTGCATGTGGAGGGCCAATATTTGGATGTTTTCTGAAAGAAGGATAAATCTAATAGCACATGGAATCTCTCAGATACCGATCAAGAAAATCAACCTCTAGAGGAGAATGTTAATGAGTGTGAAACCATTATCAATACTGGTGTAGATGTCATGAGTCATTTGAAGTCTTAGATAGTGGAACTTGGGAATCATGTGTGGTAGGATGTATCTCAGATACCTAACTACCAGGCTAATCTAGACAGGTTTTTTATTAGGCCTGATGAGATTCATCCTATTGTTGATGAGGAGGAATCAAAGCTTCTAAGTCTTCATTATTCCCTAGAGACCACATGCAAAAAGTTTGGTATGACTGGAGCACTCAATTTCCATGGTGGATCTATAGGGGGGATTTTTTTAGTAAAAAATAGAGGCTCCAATGTGTTGATGAAACATTCCTACTATTTAAGTTTCATTGTTTAAAACATTCTTACATGGAATTTTTTCATTTGTTGAATTTATTCTCACTCTGTAATCTTACAAATGAGATAACCAACGGGCAATATCTAAGACCAAATGTGTCATACTCAGTGTTATACAAAATAGAAAACCATATGATTTCTCATTTGTATTAGAGTGACAGAAAATTATTGAACACTTGGGGTCTGTATTTTTTGACTGACCACAATCATTATTCAGACAGAGAGGTGATATGGATATAGAATAGGGCTCTTTGAATAGTTAAATTTATTTTCCAATGTGTTCTCGTTGACTAATGGGGTAACTCCAATGGAATTTAATTCAACCCGAACAATGGGAGTGAAAATCATGAATCAAGATTCCCAAAACATGGAACATGAGGGGAGTTTTGTAACGATGAAGGACGCATGCTGACCATGTTCAAAACATAACATCCATTATTGATTTGCTAAATATGGGGAAAACAAATGAGGGTCCACAACTGACCATGTTCAAAACATGGGACTTATCATATAATTTTTTTCAAAATTCTACTGGTTCATAGTGACTTTGAGCACAGTACATAGTAATATATGGATGAACAAAGGTTAGAATTATTTTCCAGGGGTATCAGCATCTCAGATTATGAGAGATCAGTTGAAAAACATGAATGATGAGGTATGTGACTGGTGTCGAAGTAAATGGATTCTTGAGGAATGGACTAGGTCAATGAATAATTTTACATCATGAAATGAGGATGATAAACAAATATATTATCATCATACGGTGAGGATGATATATCACATAGGTTAACATCTTGTGATTGGGATAATGTATCACACGGTTTAACATCATGTGATAGGGATGTGTGAACTAATGTGAATTATACCCTCCCAGACAAGGTGGAGGGGGTGTAGGATCGTAGTACTATGGGGGTACTCCAAAGAGGGGCCCATGATGAAAAGTGAGATTTGAAGACCCTTCACTAAGGAAAAAAATTTGGGGAGATTTGTACATAGTTAAAAGTCATTATTCCTAGACCAATTGGGTTTGAGTCACAAATGGGGTATGTGTGGCATAGGAGAGAGGAAACCAAATGTGAATGGACGGGAATAGGAGTCGACCTAACTTATTGAATATCTCAGAGAAATTTTGAACATAATTTTAGTTCATGATTCTTAGACGATGACATTTAGTATATGGTCATAGAGATTATACCATAGAGTGCGAATCTTAGGAGTACATGTGTATCATAGCGGAGTGAAAAACTAACGTGAATTGAGTTCCAAAAAGGATTGATGTTGTGAACTAAATTTCTAGGGGGAACGTGCACATAATTGAATTTTATGAGGCATGTACACATGCTCTTAGTTTATATCTATTGTGTTTGGATTAGGGGATATTAGTTTATGTTGATATATTTTGGACCAAGGGAACCCTAAGGTGTTTTTTATGGAACAAAAGAGTTGTTACCCTATGTGAATGGAGGTAAAATGGGGTTTTTTACAACCCAAATTATAAATGGAATGTGGAATATTTTTTAAGGTTATGATGCATGTACTATGGTATCTTAGTTTATAGTTATAGAGGTCATGGATTTTGGACAAATTATAGATAGTTTAAGGATATAATGGTTGTATCTTGGGGTTATTTTCTTGAAGGAATATCTTAAGTTTCAAAGAAAGGTTACCTAAAATGAATTAAGGGTCCTTGTATGCCACCAAATGTTGTAAAAAAGATCCTTGGGATAATGTGAAAATAGTTTAAGGTCATAGTGCTTATATCATGAGGTGATAGTCTCAAAAGTATATGTGTAGTGTGGAGGAGTGAGAACCCAATGTGAATTTGGATATACTAAGGCTTTATGTCACACAAAAAATTCCTAGGATGACTTGCAAGAAGTTTTAGATTCATTATTCTTTCACTTAGGGATCTTAGTTTATTGTCATAGAGTATGGACTAAAGTCGTTCGCTCATTACATCCTTTCATGGGGAAGAACCCCCTATCGAATCTAAAGCTCATGTGGTTTATGCTTGGTGTGACAAAAAATGAGTGTTATGGAGTTCTCATTGATTTCAAGGGAGATAAAAAAAGGCACATAAGTGATCGAAAAATCTCATGTGGGTTATTATGAGTTCCCATACCTAGATAGTGAAATGGGAGTAACTGATAGAAGGGGAAATTTTTTTTACTATGTTCACAATACTGGTTCTATACCCATGTCTGTTAATGATGGGGAGATAAAATGTAGAATCTTCCATTAACAAATTTCAAAACACATAATCCATTGTTTTTCGTCAAAGATCCTTTGAGGCATGATATAGAAAGGTTGGTGAATCAGTGTGGCATGGGAACATTCCATTAGGGAGCCTTTTCGGATTGGGAGGATGAAAATTATCCACATAAAAGAAATTGTGAAGCATAGATAGGGATGTGTGCAATGTATTGAATAGACTATTAGGTTCCCTAGGAGCTATTCTTACCTACATTCAATTTCACCAAATATATGTTTGGGTATGTGAAAATAAAAACTGACACAAATGGGAAATATCTCGAAGTGATTTGATGACAACACTATATCCAAGATGAGATATCCAGGAATCACTATATGTCTCATTAGGATGGAAATCAATCCACACATAGTTCTGGAATATGGTATGATATGAGATATATTTTAGTAGGGGATACACTCTCAAATGAGGATATTGAATCTTATCATATTAAGGTATTAATAATCCCAAATTTATATGGGGTAAAATCATATCACATTAAGAGGAATCCTAGGTTAAGAATGCAGTTTAATGTCATGCACATGTTATTTTTATGGGTATTTTACATCAATATTCTCTTTATATTATTCCTATTATTGGGTTATTATTGAATCATGACACAGTAGTGGGATGGGAAATTTAATGGGGCTTACACATAAAGAGGAGGACCATGAGACATTTCAAGGTGACATCACTATAGGTAATAAATAGTTTTGTGGTTAATATATTGTTGGACTCAGAGGAAAAATATTTATGCTTCACTAAGTATCCCATAAGGATAAGAATCGGGCCACACATGAATGGGGTGGAAGAATATGCTTAATGAAACACTAGGAATTAATAAAAACATAGAAATTAGGGTAAAATGAAAATAGTTTAATGTTATAATGCTCTTACTAGTGATCCATGTTTGAGGTCATTGATCTTGGAACAATTTAAAATAGTTTAATGTCACAATTTGTGGACCAGATAGTGGTTTATGAGGATACTCATGTGGTTTAACAGTTAAAAACTGATAGAATATGATCCAAATAGTCCATGAACCGCATGAAGAAATCTAGAAGCCTATTTCACATTGATTAAGGTCATATAGCATGGACCATGGAAAATAGTTTAAATTAATAATTCATAGATTACCACGTGTTTGTCTCAAGGTTATTTTCATGGTTTAAAAATTTATTACTTGATTTTTGGAAAGAGGGAATGTAGACTCACGTACCACACAAGTAACTTAAAAATGGAAAATATTTTATGGTCATAAATATTGGGATGAGGTGAACATGGAAAAAATTTTATTGTCATGATTCTTGGATTATGAGGATGTTCATCCCAAGGGTATATATGATGTAGAGCTGATACAAAATTCCAATGGAGGGAATGCATGACCACATACCATGTAAATAAATTGAAAGGAACAATACAATGTTTACGGTCATGATATTAGGACTGTAAGTAGGGCCAAATTGAATAATGGTTAATAAATTTGTTGATAAGACCAAAGACGGGATGTATGGGAATGATTTCATATTCCTTGAGGATGGGAATCAATCCACATGTAGTTCTAGAACATGGTGTGGTAGAAGACGAACCCTAGAACTATAGGAAATTTTCTCTGATGAAGGAAATAAGTCATCCCATGGTTTTTATTGTGCATCCAATGCTTATGAAATGGGGTAAGGCCATAGTTTAACATCAGGTAATCTAGAATATTTTTTTCTATCTCATATAACATGAATAATCCTGATTTTATGTGGGGTATGGTATTTGACCATATCATACTTATCATATAAGGTATCTTGGTTATAAAAAGGGTAGGACTTTTTGGATCATCTCATACTAATCGTATGAGGAGTCTTGGTTTTATATGGGGAAAGAGCATCTCTCCTTAATAACAATTCAAGTTTTATACAAGGTATGATTGATGTTTAACATCATACATTCTGGATGTTTTATTTTTAGTTTAAATTCATACAAGTTGGACCATAGGGGAAGAAAACAGTTTAACATTATAATTCTTGGATAGGATGAAAATATTTTTGGGTCATATTTTTGGACCAATGGAAAATAATTTAAGGTCATATTTCATGGACCCCAAGACTACTTGTTAGTTTATAGTTATAAATCTTTGGCCACTTAAAAACAGTTTGTGTTCAAACTTCCAGGACCCTCGCAAACAGTTTAATGTCATGTTTCTTAGACAAAAGAGTATGTTCATGTGTTATACTTCTTGAGCAACATGGAATTGGTGGGTGGGGTGATACACTCTTAGTTCATGGAGATAAATATTTTTCTACATTAGAATAGACCATATAAATGGTGTAGGGTATTTCCCACATGGGATCCATCATTAGTGGCTTTTTTCTGGGAATGAACAGTTTTCTGAGATCTATTACCATGTCACCCTAGAGGAAATAGTGGAGTTGAAACTACTTTTTGACTTCACATGATATCATGTTTTAATACCTCTATAGATTGTGAAATTCCAAGATTATGTTATCTTCTATGGAATTAAACACATATAAGTTGATTTATTCCATTTTTTATAGCGATTACTAGTTATAGAAATCTATTCAGAGTGACAAAAAATGAACCTCAATTGGAAATAATACCTATGTTCCATATATATGGTAGTATGGTGCCCCATAGGTGGAATTATGAGTCATATTCCAATAGGTATTGAAGGTATCAGGAATATTATTTTCGAACCCGTTTTTTTCAAGCTCACTATCATCTTTATGATGACTTTGAGGGTCTTACTGAACACCTCAATCTTCCCATTTTTTGGTGAAAGGTAGTGAGAAGTATGGTTGGATTGGATTATTTTCGTAGAATAAATTTTCTTCATCTCATAAAACCGAAATATGGTTTTTTTCTATGATAATAGACTGAGGAAATCAAAATAAATGTATTAAATTGGATCTCATGAGCTTGATCAAATAATATTATTTGGCTTACCTAAGGTGAATCACTTCCACCCACTTGGAGAAGAAGTCTATTGTGGTCATAATGAAAATGCTCTAGTGAATTTTCACTGGTGGGTATGTCACTATCACATTGATCCCCATACTAAAAAGTGACAATTTCATTTAGTGGTGTGGAGATGCTCTGGTGGTTGATGCAAAAATATTTCATGGATCCAGACCCCGTGACACCTCTAGGTGAACTCGATGAAGTTGTGGACTATGGAGGTCCAAATGTAACTCATCCTATGAATCTGGTTGGGGAAATTCATCCACTCCTGATGGGATACATGGGAAAAGACATGTAATTCCTTAGTAAACTCATAGATCAAATAACTTTTGAGGAATAAAAGGACAATTCCCTCAAACTCAAATATGTATAGAATCTTCTTAACAGTATAAAAACACTGGAGGGTAAATTTTGTTTCATGCTAGCAAATTCACTATTGCTTAGCTTGGATTGATGATAGAATGATGTAATGGAGATTATCATTTAAGGGATTCATTCAATCTGGTGTTTCTTCAACTATTGGGGTACTTGAGGGTCCTTATACATATGTATAAGTAGCCAGTTGGTTTAAATTTTAGTTTTCATCATCGGATGTTTCAAATACAATTACCCTATGGTGTTCCATGTGAATGACCAGTTCATCATACTCTGGCTCTAAAACATATATAGAAAAACATTATAATGTGTTATCTTGATAACTTTGTGACTAAGGAATGTGATTCCCTTCTATATGATCAGGAAACTAGGCCATTATATGATGTGTATGCTCTAACATAGGCACTATATCATATTTTCTTATTATGTATTCTCCATTGATCTATTTGATGACTAAATTGAATTTTACCCTTCCCATGACTGAAGGGAACATAAATGTAAAGGGATTACTTGAGACTTGTAATGAGATATTTTTACTCTATGTTGTTGTTGGTGAAGCCTTATGAAAACAATATTGAGTATGGATGGACAGATTCTATCATGGTGATGATGATGATTTTTAGGACTACTCTATTGAGATTGTGATTTTTTAGCGTTATACCATTCAGAATATGGGATGAAAATCAAAATTAATCTATAAATAGAGTATATCCTGATCCACTGAGATGATATAATCATCTATAAAATCGACATCCAGGGGTTGTTCTTCAAGGACCGGATGGATGACTAGGAAATAATCCAGTTCCAATCTTTTGAATCACTTCATTAGGAAAAAACTGATGTTGAACAACTCTAGGATCACCTCCCAAACATCCAACCATCCCATCAACATGGGGAGATTGAGAATATAATTCAATTGGTCAACTTGTGACACCAACTATATCTCATAATTTTGTATATAATGTAAAAAAATCACTACAAATATAATTATGACGAAATTATTATCGATATGGTGGTATCTAGTATTTGTGTCGAAGTGCATGTGTTTGAGATAGAATAAATTATTTTTTTCAACCTTAATTATTTCTCTAATCTATATGGGAACCCATGGATAATTATAGGGTGGTCATAAAAAAGGACCAGAGCCTCCCCTAATATTGGAGGAATCATAAATTGAGTTTATTGTTGGTACATATTGACATCTTTAAATAAAATCTATAATTATTTATCCCACTAGTAAATAGTACCTTTATTCAGGATCCTATAGAAGGGAATAAACATGATATCCATATATGGTATAAATCGTTATATGTAGGCTTTGTCACTTTAGAGGTCACTTAACTCCCAAAGGTTTCACAATGGAGGCATTTGATTGACAAGCCAGATCTTCTCTTAGTCAATCTTGATGCCTCTATATATTATAAATAATATAATAAATTTTCAAGAGGTAACCCTGAAATCACACTTCAAGGGGTTCATCTTCCAATGATGGCAGTGGATAAAGCAGAAGACTTTCTAACGGTCCTTAAGATGGTTCGGGAGCTGCCATTATTTTACCACCATTTTTCCACATAGAATTTAACTAATGTCATGATAAAAATCTTGAATATTTTTTATATGGATTGCTCATAAGTGGATACTTCATTCATTTGGACGAAGGGAATCACCTGGTAGTATAAATTCCATTGTGTTTCCCTAAACATGGTAGACTCCACATCCTCATGGTCCATTCAGATTTGGTTGTACCAATAGTATCCAACCTTGAAGGAGAGGTAATGAAAACCTATGTGGTATATGGTAATAAATCTATCACTATAAGTGGGAAGTCATCCACTAAACAATGGAAATTTGGGTCTTAGAATTTGTTACAGACTCTGGTCTGCCCATTCTTCATCCTAATTGGGATGATGTTGGATATCCATTTGAGGTACTGGACTTCCCCAATATAGTTGGAATTGAAAACCTTATAAACATCGGCCTTGACCATATCACCATGAGAAGGGTGAATCTTTCCAATAGGCTTCTTGAACCCATGATGACCCACTAGAAGTCCAAGGAAATGAACATCAACATGAGGGTCTTGTCCTGACATATAATCATATAACAATGTGAATATGTCATGATGCATTTTAAAATGGTCAAACACTTATATTTATCCTATTGGGTCATAGTTTCATTGACAATTGTAAACCTGAAATCATCCACACTACCAAGGATGACCTCAATTATCTCATCAATGATGTAAGAGACACCCTCTAGAAACACAGGACACGTGTCTTCAAAATCTTCTTCATCATATGAGATATGATAATTAGTGGGAGTATGTGACATTTTCAGGATAGTTGGATTTTGGGAATCACTGGAACAAACTAAGGTAGAAAAAAATCTTTATCGAGGGGTTCACACATTTCTGAAACTATGTAAACAAAATCCTTCAAGATAATTCCATGCAGCCTTTATCCACAAGGTCTATTATTGATGTTAAAATAAGGTTTATGAGTTGAAATCCATTTATCTATCCCTAATTTGTGTAACAGGGGATAATTATTGTAATTTTTGACCCTAAGATAAACATCTTGGTACCTCATAAGTGTATGGGATTTTGGTATCACCCAGGCCTATCCATTGTATGAGTACGAGGTAATTTGTGACTTTTCATTTTTCTTACTGATGCTAAAACCATTTTTCTTAGGGATAATTAAGCATGACCCTAGATTTAGAATTATAGGATCTAACCATTGAATCAAGATAATAAATCTATCATTTTTGTCTTCAAATGGATTTATTGCAGTGGTTTTTAGATCACTGTGATCATTGATGCACTCCACCCCACTAGTTTGAACCTTCTTCCCATCTCTCTTTTATTAGTTGACATTTGAATAGTGAGATTAACAGGGGATAAAGGGTAATATATCACCCTAGAGTACCCCTACTCAGCCATTTATGGATTACATGAGGCACTTATAATATGATAAGGGGACAAATACATGAAAATAAAGTGAGGTTCTACCCATAATTGCATTGTTGGTAGTGTCCTATGAGACGACCATGAATTCATTGCTCAATATAAAGAAACCCAACTGGGTATTCACCTAAACCTTTACATATGTTTACATATCACTCTTTTCAAAATCATGAATTTTGAGGTTGGAGTGAGTCATATATGCTTCTCTCAGAACCTTACAATGGAGCATCTAGTTCTGGTTGAGGTTGATCCCAAAACAAGTATCCAATATGCAATAGTGAATATTCATTCCATCAAATTGGTGTGTGATGTATAGTGGGTGTATGTTCACCTATATAAGGATTCCATTTTCATCCTGATAAAATGATATGATGTCTTGGGATTTATATTTCTCTGCATCCTCCTCACAGTAGAACACTATAGAAGCTACAAAATCTTCATACCTGGGATGGATTTTCAAGGCCTCTTTAAGGGACTCATGCATTTCCTTTGATAAGAGATGATCCTAAAGGATCAAAATCCTCACAAGTATTCTGGTGATGTATTTCAACATATTATACTTTTTCACCAAGGGAATGTCTTCTACTATAGGGTCACCCTTTGGAAGCGGGATGAAAAATGTTTTCGGCTGAACCAATGGGTCTAACTAGTGATATAAATATTATATTTCTAACTAGATGACCTAATCTAAATAACATTTGGATGAAGGTTGGCTGGTTGAGGTCATCCTTGGATCAGAGGTAGTAGATCAGTGCATTGTCATTGTTGAACAGCTTAGTCAAATAACATGGTCATCTATGTTAGAATACCTCATGAAGTAGACAGGGAGGAAAGTGCATGTTGGGCTCTATGAAAACCATGTTTACTAGTCTGAGTAGTTGGGATGGTTCATTTTAGTACATTGGCCATATAACTCTTATGGCTCACCTATTCTCTTCCTTTCTATTGATAGCATCATCTAGATTCAACCGATGGGTTTCCCAGTAATTCCTCATTTTCAGGTTTTGTGAAGTGGTCCACTAGCTCAAAAAAATTCATTGATGTATACTCCTCATTATCAGTGAGTTTATATAGTTATGGATGTAATGTGGTCACATCTCCTAGCATATGAGGAATGAAGTTGTCGAGAGTGCGAGATGGATTATTCACTAGAGGGGGACTCTAGTTTCAGTTAATCCATGGGAACTTATTCTTCTAATACATAGATGGTTGAGATGTAGATATAGAAGCTGTTAATGTAGGCGGTGCAGAAACCATAGGAGGTTTGAGGCTGCATGTGAAATAATTGATGACATTCTAAGCACAAGAAACTAACTTGCAAGAAAACAAGTCATCATATTTCAATAGCATGTAGGTAGGAACCTGCTTTTTCTCACTAGAGCCATCACTATCATTGTTTGGATCATTGTAGAAAAATGTTATCCGCATCAAAATGTCACCCAACATAACTAGGACATGATCCAATTAGTCCCAAATCCTATCTTTAAGCACAATGAATTCATTGATGGAGTGTCTTATGATCCTATGGTATGGGAGATAGTCATCATTCCCATTGAGTCTAGCCTCCTTGGGCCTCTTTTACTCTAGAAGTTTTATAATTCACTTCCATAGGACACATATGAAGTATCCAGGGAACTATGAATACCTGAATGAATAACACTTGTCTATTATGTTAGGTAAAGGCACAATGGGAGTTTTTTCTTGACGGGGTATGGTGCCAAATTCTCTCATCCAGGTGGTTGTACATTGTGAGGTGGATACTAACATAGATGGGAAGTGAATGGTTTTACATGATAAGGATATTCTATGTGAGGCTCTATTAGGAGAGGAGCGGTTGTTGAACTAGAATAGGAACCTCTGAATGAACAGTAGTGGATGTCTTATCTTTAACAGGTCTGATAATAGGATCAGTAAGATTCAATTGGAAAAACTATTTTGTAGCCTACTATAATGATTACTCCAAAAACTATGTCATTTCCAATAACTCACAAAATCTACCAGAGTAGTTTTGTGTGATGTTGGTAAGGACCATATCACTTTTAATGCTCTCCAAACACATCGTAAGAATATTTTCTTGGCATAGATTCATGTCGACTAAATACATGAGGCCCTTCCATTGAGAGAAAAAGATAGTGACTCTATTATCAGGACATATATTCCACTATAAAAGGTCAGAAATAGTTTTTCATGCATGTGGTGGATGCAAAAATAAATATGAACTATCGTTAGAGATACTCCCAACCAGCAATGGACTATATAGGCAGCAAGTTGTACAATATAAATGCATATCTTCCAACTATATAGACAATTAAATGGAGCTTAGTGGACTCTTACATTTCTAGGGTCCCCAACATAGGTCCACACCTTTAAATAGAGTGGGTTGGTGTTGTAGCAGGTCACTGATCCCATTGAACTAGGTGAATCTAGGAATTAAAAACTCTTGGGGTTCTCAGATATTATCCACCCACATCGGGTACAGCCTTCCATCGGGTGGGATTTCAACTTATTATTTTTTCAAGGCCTTGAGGTGAGCGGTGAGAGTTCCAATCAATTCATCATTGAAAGGATCAATGATATCCCATTCATTCATATGCTCATCAACTTGATGATAAATCTTATGAAATTAGATAGAAACACAAACTAGATACTATGGAGGATAATCCCTCTTCTAAGGTTGGTTTGGTGACTCATACATCGATCTCCTTTCATATCCCACAACTTTTTCTCTGACTTGATTTGTGGAGGAACTATGTTCAAATGGGGATTCATGAAAGAGGAGATCTTGGTGCCCAAATAGTGTATATATTGGGTCCCATATGGCATTTCCATAATGTAGGAATCACACAATAATGAGGTTGGTGATGAACTTTGTTAATCCCTCAACCTGTTAGAGCAAGGCAGCTACCATGGGTTATGTCTCTACTTTTGGTGCATTCAAAAATGAGTCAGAGGGATATACATTTCCCTTACCCTTGTCAATAATATAATAGGTATGTAGTAATTCCATATTAAAGGGATCTCTATGGTCATGTTTTTTCCTCTATTTATTAGATAGTGATCCTATCAGTGAGATTATCTAATACTATATCTCCCCTTCAAGAAGACACTCCATGTCTTACCCTAAGGAAGAACCCATGTTCCTCTGATCCTCAGGAAGTTTATTGAAAACCATGTTAACTATGGTGGTGGTCCAAGGGTAACTTTCATTATTGATGAATGGGTCAGATAGTTGTCAGATAGGGATTAAATGAAGAGTCGTATATTGTCCCAATTCATTGATCTCAACGTGTGGAGACACATATTCCATAAACAAGTGGGTCACTTTGGGGATCTTGATATAGGTTTATTTGTAGGGTCTGGAAGTATCTGTATGACTATGGGAATTGGTCTATCAAGAGCATTGTGATCTCAAACATTCTTCTCAATTGGTTGATGGTATTGATGAATTCATGGTTCCCTACAAAGGATAACTGTTAGTTGCAGAGATGGTGGAATGTCTCCCAGATGATCTGGTGGAAACACACTATCTAATCCTCTTTAAGAGACTCGAGGATAACGAACTATGATGTTTCAGGTGGAAAACACACCACTGATAGCTAAACAGAACTCAAGGGATCCCATGGGCCCTATTTCTCCAAGTAAGGTTCATATACTTCATCTTCCCAGGACACTATTGGTGTGTACGGATATATGGGAGGGTTCACTAATATAGACTGGTTTTTATGTTGGTTTACTGGGATAAGAGTCAATTTTTTTGTCAAATTTCCATTTTATGCATGGAAATCTCTCGTGGATAGTTCCAACCTCATCATCACATCACTATATGATGGGGTGTTCACTACAGCCTCATGTGAAAGATAATATTCATTTATTTATGGATTAGTAGAGTTCTCAAAATCTAATAGTGTTATAAAATACCATGAAATATCTCACACTTATCGGTTGGAGTAGGAGGGAAGGATAATCAGTGTCGATGAAGATGGTTGCACTATGATCCACTATAAGGGAGATATAATTCCCTCCACCTATAGGTACATATTGAGGAATCTGGGATCTTGTGTAGCTTGGCATTTGGAATGGTAAGCCTCAACTATAGGGCATCTTCCCTATAATTTTGAATCTAGTGTACATGTTCCTTCATTTTTTCTTCCATCACCACGTAATCTGATAGGTTTAAAGAACAATGATTAGGTGGAGCTTCCCAAGGCTCCACCTTGGATAGTGTGTCTCCCTACTACCTCATTATGGGTCTTCAGGGTGGGGTATCTCTTCGGCATGGGAGGAACCCTGTTATGGTTGTTTGTAATTAGGGGAGGACCTCCACATTGGTTGGTAGTGTCTTGGAGAGGACCTCTTTAGTGGTTGGTTGGAGTATGGGGAGGACCTATGACTTAGTTAGTAGGAACACAGGGTGGAAATCTGTGTAGGATTTTGAATGAGCATATAAGAACTCAAATATAGTTGTTGATGGAATGGGGAGGACCCCCTTACTGACCTTTGGGTGTGTGGTTTGGACATCAAATCTGATTCTCCTAATCATGGGTTTGATCATAATGGTTGTTAGTGGTGTCAGATATTGAGAGAGCCATCATGAATCGTTTATGAGGTGGTTGGGTTTTCGATCCCAATCGAGCAAAATCGAATCCATGTTTTCCTATCATATGGATCCACTGTGATGATCCTATTGTGGAAGGGGCCGTAGGATCCATAAAAGAAGTCCCTTTTTGGAAGTATTCAGGGTCTTACCAAGACATCTACACTGGGTGCTCTGGACTAGGGTGGGATGATCAAGGGTGAAGCCCACCTTCTCTTCATCCTATGGGACTGGTCAGTTTTTCCATTGATGATACCTAGTGGGAGGCCTCCTAGGAACATCTTGGGTAGTAGTCATTATTGGTGTGACTCAAATTTCTCCTAGCTTCTCATCATAGAGGAGTGAGTCATTTAAATTCCTTGAAAAGAGACTCCTGAATTTTTTCTTCAATGAAATGGGGGTGGTTTCCCCCTATGCATCTATCAGGGGTGGTGATGTCATCGATCCACTGATGACTCTAATTCTTGGTAGGCAATGGTCCTTATAGGAATAACCCCACCCCCATTTCATCGGCACACTATGGTGTCAATAAAAATCACATGGATGATATCAGAGGTTTATATAGGTAATGTCCTCCAAATATCCTAATATGAGCTATAAGTCTTACAGAAATTATAGTTTTGAGGGATCACCACATTGGAGTTTCTTTTACCCGAGTGCATGAGACCACTAGGTTCCAGAAATCCAGTGGCATGAGATTTTTATAGAATTTTGATTCATCCATCAGTAGAGGTATAAGAAAATAGAATCAAAATTACCCAAAATCATCCAATGTTTTAAATGTAGTGAAAGGATCCTCACTGAAAATGTCACATATTGAGGATGACCGAAATTAACATCCCCAATTCACTAGTGAGTTTCATGTTGGGAAAACCATTGTATTAGTGTGTTACGGTGCTTAATTTCTAACTTCAACGACGTTCAAATATGATAATGGTCCAATGTTAATATTCCCCACGGTTTAGGGGAATAGTTTATCATCTCATTCAATATTTTTTTCAAATTATTTCATCAAGATGTTGGAACATCATACGTGTGACTTCTTTTTCTCAACATTCATACTTTATAAAGGTGAGAAACTTTCATTACTTTCATTTTTTTTGTGTTCTCCTTGATCAACATGGTATGATGGGATATCAGTTCCTCCTTCAATGGATTCCACTTGGGGTCTTGTTTCATAGTCTAGGACACTCACTTGATTATGAAATGATCCTAGAAATCATTCTTGGTTCCATATAAATGTGGATTCTTATTAATTTAAATATGTTTTTCATGATGGGCTAGAAACCTTTAGCCAGGTGAGTAGTCATGTTGGAAATATCTACGAATGTCTGGACATTGCATATATTGGGAACCTGTGGGTATTCCACATTTAGAGGGAATGACATATGAGGCATCTTAGGCACATTACCCAAGGAATATCATTTCTATCACGAGGTAATGACTCTAGTTAAATATGTTTTCCAGGTATCATTACCCCAATAAAACATATTTATTACATGGGGTATGAATTTTGGATCTAGTTACAAGTTTTTACAGAGATGGGAACAAAATTAAAGTCTTGTGGGGAATAGTTGAGTTCAGGTTTAAAGTATTACAAGGAATATATATGTTCATGTTTAATGTATTATAGGGATAGGTTAGGCATGGGTTTAATGTCTTATAGGGACACAATGGGCATAAGTTTAATGTCTTGTATGTAAATGATGTGCTTAGGTTTAATGTCTTTTGGTGAAGGGATGGGAACAAGTTTAACCAATTGTGAAGACATTATGGGGGAAGATTTAACATATTATGGGGATACAATGGGTTTATGTTTAGCATCCCATGAGAACATTATGGGCACTCGTTTAACATCTTTTGAGGAGAGGATAGGCGAAGGTTTAACATATTTTAGGGGCATGATGGGTGTTGGTTTAACATCTTCTAGGGAAATGATGGTCTAAGGATTAATGCCTTATAGAGAGGGGATAGGAAAAGGTTTAACATATAATTGGGAAAGGATGGGCATAATTTTAACGTATTGTGGGGACATGATGGGTGAGCTTTTAATGTATTTTGTGGATATAGTGGGTGCATGTTTAACATCTTGCGGGGAATAAATTGAACTAATTTAGAAATCCTATGTGTAATGGATATGTGCAGGTTTAAAATCTTAGTGGGAAATAGTGGGAGCATGTTTGACATCTTGTGAGGATAGTTTGGGAATAGTTTAAATTTCATGTGGGGACAAGATGGGTGTAGGTTTAACATCTTATGTGGGTAGTTTGGGTGTTGGTTTAATGTCTTGTAGGAACATTATTTGTTAATGTTTAATTTCTTGGGTGGACTGGATAGGAATAGTTTGGACATTTTTTTGGGACAAAATGGTGGCAAGCTTAATGTATTATGAAAGGGATGTCTGCAGGTTTAACGTCTTGTGGGTACATGGTGGGAACAAGTTTAACGTCTTTTGAGGATATGTTAGTAACATGTCAAATTATTTTTGGGGATTGGGTGTGATTTGATTTAATGTCCTGTGGGGATAGGATATTTTTACTTTTAGAATCTTGAGGATAAATGATGGGTGTATGTTTAACATCTTGTGGGGATAAAATGGGAATAGGTTTAATGTCTTATTGGGACGTGATGGGAATGGGTTAAGTATGTTATAAGGAAATGATGTATGCATGTTTAATATCCTGTAGATAATTGATTGTAATAGGTTCAACATCTTGCAGAGACAAGATATGTGCACGTCTAACCTATTGTGGGGACATGATGGGAAGAGGTTTAACGTCTTGCAAGGACATGATGGGGGAAGGTTTGACATCTTATAGAGGCATGATGTGATCACCCAATTGAGGTGGATCCTGGAGGTGTGTCACTATGAGGTAATATTTCACCCTTGGATGATTGATCAGAACTACATATTACAATGGATTATGGGGGTGGGTCACTAAGAGAGAAGATGTCACACATGGATGGTTAATCATATCACGATATTCTGTCAGATCATAGAGGTGTATCCCTATGAGGGAAGGCCTCACACATGGATGGTCAATAAAAATGAACTATTGAGGTAGATCATGGAGGTGAGTCCCTGTGAGGTATTATGTCACACCAATATGATAGATCAGAACACCCTATTAAGGAAAATCATGGTCATGTGTCCCTAATAGGGGAAATTCCACAGATTTGTTATTATGTTCAGGACTAAAATTCAAGAGGAATCATACATACACTATTTAAGATATACAGATATAAACCCACATAATTTGATGTCTTAGTTTAAAGTCATGTGATAGGACTAATCCATGCAGTATAAAGTCTTCCCTTATGGATTATCATATTGTGAAAGGAACATCAATGAGGGATGGTGTGGGGCATACACATGGAAGATTTCTTCTATGAGTGGATCATATCCCATGGTTGAGGGGACGGTGGAATCCCATGATAACCATACATGGGGAATCACATATTCATTACACATCATAAGTATAATGGCCTAACTATAAACCTTACATAATATTGAGTTAAGTCAAGAATTCACATTGAGGATATTTTCAGGTTTAGAGTTTTAGGTAATTAGGCCATAACTATTACATTTCATCACAAAAATTAAAATTTGACACATCTACTCACTATCATTTTTTTATTAAAACAAAAACTCTTTACAACAAAATATTACATCATTTCAAGTTTTAACAATATAAATTTTCCTTGATATCATCTTTGAAACTATTCTTCTTTATGTCCCCTAAAAACATTTCAAAACATGGGATGAGCATAAATATGTCAGTAAGAGATACATAAATAAAGAAAACTGTTAGTCTTGGGATAACATATAAACCCTGATTACTCTATCATATAATTATTCTCTTCACATTTAAGAAGTAGTAAATACCCTTCGTAGAATATAAGCTCATTACTTACCATTTTTGTAACTAGAAGATTACCATAAAGCCCATAAAAAAGAAACATATAACATATAAAGGAAACTTGGGACATAAGAATACTTCAATCGAATAACCATATGGTCGACTTACACACATATCTCTAAATTTAATTTCTATAAGCCCAAATTCCATACCTAATGAATTGGAGGTTATAATGTAACCACATTTCCTTGGTTTATCAAGGAACCACCCATCATTTAGTTTATCACGTAACCACCCATCAATGGTTTATGACATAACCACCCATCAAATTTCCAAGTACCATAACCTAATAATGACACATAAAACAATCATTAAGAAAAAATAATATTTCAATATTACAATAAAAGGATATAATTTGAAGATATTGATATAATCAGTTCATTTAAAACATTTAAAAAGAAGAGTTTTCAATTAAAGTGTTTCATACCACTCTAAAACTTTTGAAATGAATTTAAACTTTAAAACACTAATTTACATATAAATAAGTCCTTAAACCCATTTGGAAAACGTGGAAATTAATGAGAAAGATGTATAATAATAACTCCTTAAAACATTTAAAATGATGATTTAGTGAAACAGTTCCTTACCACTTGAGAAACACTTGAATAAAAATAATTAAGGAATAAAATAAAAAAGTAATTTAGATATAATAAAAATATGATAATTTATGTTATAAATATTTAAAATTTTTGAATAAAAAAATTATAGGATAATAAGTGTGCATGAAAACAATATATGCATCAATGAAAGGATATTGAGACGAATTCCATTACAAAGATCGTATCATTACATTAAGGATAAATCAATGAAATAATTATGTGTGACAAATATAAATACACCCATTATAATTTTATATTAATTGTAAAACTATTAATGGTCATTAAAACATATTAATAGCATGAAATATTCAATAAGTATAAGTTTAACCCATAGAATTGAAATTTGGATAATAAGTTCCCTTATAAAAATTCGGCATCCAAACTGTGTCCCTTAAAAATTCATAATATGAGTTGATGAGACAAAAAAGGATCTCTAAGTACATAGAAATAAAATGTACAAAAATGAGGATATAGAAGATAATATACCAAAATAGGAAAATTTAAATTAAAATACATAACATAAAATATGTTTTTGATTAAAAGAGGAGGTTGAAAGGTTCCCTTACCTTGAGTCTGACTCATCGCGTATATTCCTTGTTCTTCCTGAAAAAAAACATAAGTTAATTTTTACACGATTCTGAAATTTTTCAAGTTAATTGTTCCTTTATAAAACTTATTACCTTTCTATACCAAACATATAATTATTTAAGTTCATATAGTTATTTTTGATGATTTTCGGTACCTGAGTCAAAAATGAACTAGTTATAATTACAAAATGTCCATGCAATCCAAAGTCCATTTTCTCCAAAATTTTATTCATGATGTTAATATCAAATATATCCATTATATATGTATTTTTATATAGTATATATATTTATAATAGTCCATAACATTTGGATATATGAAATCAAATGCACCTTCACGGAGACGATAAGCCGTACATATGCATGAACGCTACTTTCATTTATTTTTCATATTTAAATGAATGAAAAATAAATGATACATATGTGTATTATAATTATAGTATAATATATATTTTATATATTTCACATAGGTTTATTAGTTTAATACATTATGTGTTCCATGTATATCATGAATGATTCATATAACTTTCTAGGGGCGGTAGTCTGCACTTCCACAAATGAAATTACCGTATTTACATGTTATGGATAGCATAAAGGTATGAGGTAAATGAAAAATACAGAATAATAGAGGAAATATAAATATAATATAAATCATATATAAATAAATCTCCATCATAATGGCCACCATGAGAGGGGGTAGGAGATAATTGAATAATCATCGTTTCGTGAGGCAGTAGTTCGTCGTCCACAGAAACAGTTTGTTCTAAATCCATTTGTTGGAGGTGTGTGTGAGAGTAGGAAGAATAATTATCATTACAACATAATATTATGTTCAAAAAAAAATATTTATATAAAATAATGTAATAAATAGAGTTTAGGGGGTTGGATAAGGAAAATAAATGGAAGAAGCATAAGAGAAGACATTAACTCAAATCGAGTAACTAATTTGTATTTAAACTAAAAGCCTTCTTGAATTGTCTTCTTCACAAGGAATGGTTTCTAGAAAGAATTGAGGGATTTATGTGGATTATTTGGGAAGAGTTTGTATGAGCCAAGGGGTATTGAGAGGTGTGGGTAAGGGTTAGAGTTGGTGGCCTTTCATAAGAGGAAGGAGGGGTACTTTTGGAATGTTTCAAAGATTTTTTTTAAAAATGAATTTAGATTTCAAAAAGGTCCAAACCTCATGTAATTAGAATATAAGATGAAAATTGTTATAAATAATTTCATCCAATAGTTTTTAGACATGTTTTTGTTTCAAATATGACCTTATAATTTAGCTATAACGCTTAGTTAACTTATTTGACTCTTACAATGACTTCTTGTATATTCATACTATATAGTTAACAAAGATACTATAAACTACAAATAGAACCTCAAGAGGTTCATTAATTACATTTTCAACTTTATCTAAGTAATTTTACCAAATAATGTATTTTTAATACTGTTATATAATTTAATAAAATAGTATTTTTTTAAACTCTTTTTGTCAATTTATATACTATTCATATGATGACTTTTATAAAATACATAAAAAATTGTTTCTTTATAACAACATTCATTAATTAAAATATAACAAGTAATAATTATCCCTAAAATTTGTGCATGGAATAAAAAGTTTCAAAGTAAATTTATTTTATTTTTTATAATCTCATTTATTTAAAAACATTTATTAATAAGGTAATCCCTACATCATCATTGTGTCATAAATAAATTTATTTACCTAATGTCATAAAATTATAAATTAAATACAATAATTTATGAAATATTTTCTAATTTATAATTAATCTTCATAGTTGAAGAGATCACATATAGAACCCCATATGAAAATTGTTTTAGTAAAAGATATATGTTTATGTTATATATTTCATAACTTAAAATTAAAATTCATTAAATGTCATTTTCACATACATGTGGGTACATGGGGTCCTAAAAATAGACCCACGTGTGACCATGGTCGGAAATATTACATACAATAGGGTTAGGAAATTTTTAGGGAAATTTAATGTTATTATAATATTATTGTGTACCCATATTTACCAAATTTACCCTTTAACCATGATAAAAAAATATTTACTGATGATACTATTAATAATGTCTAATTATAAAAGGTAAATTTATACCTCCTGTTCCCATAATATGGAATCCATTTTTCCGAATTGAAAACACAATATTTGCAGAAATTAATTAAAAATTCATTCATGTTGTTAACACCAAGAAGAGTGTTTTTAATAAGTAAAAACTATCCAACGATTGACAAGTGTTTATGTCCAATTTCAAAGTGAAATTACATAAAATGACCAAAATTATATTAAATGATATAAATATAATCCAATTAAACTTGAATCTCAATTAAAATTAAAATCTAACTATATAAATAAATCTGATTAAAATGCATTTTTGAATTAAAATGCAGAATTTTTCACGATTCATTAAAAATGAATTTATCAGAAAAATACAAAAAAAATTCCCATATTAAAATTTTAGGTTCTATTTCTAAATAATATGTTTATTTTGTCAAATTGAACATATAAAAGTGACAAAAACTTTATTTGAAAAGGGTTCACCATCAAAAGGCGGTAAAATGACCTTTTAAAAACATTAGAGTACTTCATGCCTAAAATCAGATTCATTCTGATTTTAAGCCTATAAAATTTATTGGATAAATGTAAATACATTTAAAAAATTTTATAATCAAATTTCAGTTAGCTTGATTAATTCCTTCCAATATAGTTTTTTTTCATTAACTACCATTAAAAAAAATTATATTATTATGTAATTCTTTTGTATATCTCAATGTTTTGTGCATTGTAAGATTCTGGAGAAAATCCTTGTTGCGTGTCGAGTATGCTATCAAAAAAATAACCCCCTTTAATGAAAAATTAATATCTTATTCATAAGTAGTAAGATAAATTAAAATTTATTATTCTATAAATACCAAGGTCATTACATCCTTCCCCCTTTTGAAAATTCAATCTTCACAATTTTAAAATTGGACTTGGAATCTTAATTTAATGTTCCACTTCGAAAAAAGAATCAATAAAACATTAACTTAAAAAAAAGATAAGTACAAAGGTCAACTAAGATAACACATACTAGGATTAAATATAGGAAAAATGGATATGGAAGAGAAACTAACTGTCAAGTTTTTATGGAGAGTGATAGAAAACATGATCAGTAGAAAGTTAAGCATCAAAAAATCAAAAATGTGTGATAGGTTAAAGGGAATTTGATTCCCTATATGGAAAAGTAAATAGACAACATTTTGTGTTTTAAGTTCCATTTAATAATGTTGTAGAATTTAGTTATTATATAGACTAAGAACATAAGAAAATATACTTACATTTCATGTAGAGTTTCATACATTAATAAATTTCTACCACAAACTCATCTTTTCTGTAAATGACGGGTACTCAATATAACTTGGTCACACCTGAAGCGCTAGAATAAATATCATGAGAATCATATAATCCACAAAAGATAAACTATATATTTCCCTGGTCTTTGGACATTAACCAAAACCAAAATGTTTAGTATTAAATCAGATAATCCCCAAAAGTAAAATGATTTATAAAAATAAATAATACTCTTAATCTCCAAAATTCAACAAACAGTTCCCAATGTTTAACAAAGACCATTCAACACACAATTGTACTTAAAATTATTCAATATAATCCAAACTAACATTGAAATGAAAAACACAGAAGAAATCAATCACATAGTCTTATACAGTAAATATTAACATTTATCTCCAAAAAAATTGAATACTCATAATGTCTCATACTGAAGTTTAATTAACCTAATCACATATTCTCTATGAAAGGTTAATCAATTCCATAAAAAACCCAAAATCTTCATATGTACAAATTAAAACATATATTCTTCAAAAATAATATTTCAAGCATTAGTCAACAAATTAAATCCCATAGTATTTTATTTTCCATAGGCATATAGTGTTCCACAAAGAGAGAACATATTCCAAAATAACATTTATCAAATATTCTCAAAGTCATTTTCTTGTAATAAATATATCCATTTGATAAATCATATGTTCTAAAATCAACTTATTATTGATCCATAATATCATTTAACTAAAAATAATAAGTCATACAAACCATGGACTTCACGTAGGCCAGTGGTAGTTGGTGCGCACTTGTTACCTTTAGTTGTGGGTTCGATTCCTATAGCCTTTCCAAACACGGCGGGTTGACACTCATCCAATGGGTTATCCTTTTTCAAAAACTGAATAATTCTAATAACATTATCAATATGAGATTTAATCATAAAAAATATCCATAACATGTTTTAACCTCAAAGGTTTTTTCATACCTCACATTTTTCATCCCAAAAACTAATAACCCATAATTACCGGAAAAAACAATATCACATAAACCCCTGAGGTTATCCATTATGTCCAAAAAAGAAAAGATAATTAATAATTGAATAAAATTTTCACATATAAAACATTAGGGTTACAAATACTATAATTTTTCTAAAGTAATCCCATTATTAATACATTTAAACATATCATCATCCACACATCCAACGTAACTCTTTAATTCTTAGAAATATTAATCATTGATCATTCTTCATGATCCTTTATCTATGTTTTTCCATCTTATTCTTTTAAACATGTTTTCTAACATAAAATCATGCCTCATGACCTAGGATTTTATTAATGTAAAAACCTGATCTATGAAATAATTCATACCTTTCATAGGTCGTTTTTAGTTTCCCAATCTTCAATTTAAATGGAATTAGCAATTGGTAAACATATATTTTTACAATCATTCTGATCCCATTACTGATCCATTTTTTTAGGAGATAGATTTGTATAACGACCATGAACACCATATATAAAACATTCAGTTGATCCTTTGGAAAGAACATAGTTCCCTTTCCTAGAGTCAATAGAACGCATCCTTTTTCCATGGCAGTTTATTGCTATATAACCCAGATTACCACATCAAAAACATCTTCCCATCCCTTTAAAGAATTTTCCTCGGTGTTTATTTCAACATACATGATACATATGTTTTTGAATAAACTTAACTTTATTATTATTACCTAAACATCCATTGGGATTTGTTTCTCGCATATATGATGCCTTAGAAAAATCGCCAGGGTTCAAGTGGTCAATCATGACTCTAGATAGTTGGTTAAGAATAACCAAAAGAGTACTCATTGTAGCTCTGATTTCATTTGGTTTCTCATTAAAAAACCACCATAGTTTCCATCTCATCCATTTTCACATTTGTTCCTGCTGGATCCAGCCATTTACTAAAACCAAAATGGTCTGTGTGATTATATTTGTAAAATCATCATATACTATATTATAAGGATGGTAAACACTAAGATATACTTATTCGTGTTATCATAAAATCATTCAATTTATCTAAAATAAATATGACTCTTTATTATATGATAATAATTATGTTTATATCACTTATGCTTAAATAACACTCTAACCTCTAATGATAACTAAACTAACCTCTAATACCATTTACAAGGCTCTAGCCTTAAATATTACATAATCTTGAGTTACGTCAAGAATACACATTAAGGATATTTTCAGGTTTAGGGTTTTTGATAATTAGGCCGTAACAATTACATTACATCTCAAAAATTACATGTTGGTACATCTAATCACTATCTTTGTTTTCTAAAAAACTCTTCAAAACAAAATATTACATCATTTTATGTTTTAACATCATAACATTTCCTTAATCCCATCCTTGACTCTATTCTTATTTAGGTCCTATAAAAACTCATCCAAACATGGGATGAGCATAAAAATCTTAGTATGGGATACATAAAAATTTATTAGACTTCAGATAACATGAAAACTGTGAATAATTTTTCATAATGTAATACTTCTTGAATTTAAGAAGTACTAAATATACATCACTAAATATAAGCCCATTACTTACCCTTTTTGTAACCAAATGTTTACCCTAAATCCCATAAAAATTAACATATATCTTATTAAGATAACTTGGGAAATAATAATACATAAATGGAATAAACATACGGAGAAATATATAAATATATATAAATTTAATAGCCATACGGCCGACTTCCATACCGAATGCATTGGAGGTTATAACGTAACCACTCGTCCTTGGTTTATCATGAAACTAGTTGTCATTTGGTTTATCACGTAACCACCCATCATTAGTGTATCATGTAGCCACCCGTCAAATTTCCAAGTACCATATAATAATCATAACACATAAAAAATTAATAAAGAAAAAAATTATATTTCCACATTATAATCACAGGATATCATTTGAAGATATTTATATAATCAGTTCATTTAAAACATTCAAAAAGAATTGTTTTGAATCAAAGTGTCCATTACCAATGTAAAACTTATGAAAGTAATTTAATCATTAAAACAATAATGTACAAATACATAAGTACATAAAACCATTTTTAAAACATAGATAATAATGATAATGATGTAGAAGAATAAATCTTAAAAACCCTTAAAATGATGTTTTAGTTAAACAATCCCTTACCACTTAAGAAACAATTGATGAAAAATAATTAAGGAATAAAATCAAAAAGTAATTTATATATCATTATAATATATTAATTCATGATATAAAGAGTCAAAAGGTTTATATATACACATTATAGGATAACAATTGTGTATGAAAATAAGATATGCCTCGATGAAAGGAGATTGAGACGAATTCATTAGCAAAGATTGTATCATAACATTAAAGATAAATAAATGAAATATTTATGAGTGAAAAATCTAAATAAACCAAATATAATTTGATATTAGGTGTAAAACAATAATAGGTAATTCACACATATTCATAGAATGAAATATTTAATAAGTATAAGTTTAACCCATAGAATGTAAATTGGGTTGAGAAGTTCCCTTAAGAAAATTTGGTAGCCTAATGGCATCACATAAAAATTAAAAAAAATGAGTTGATGAGAGATAAAAGGTTATCTAATCACATGGAAACAAATGTATAGAAATAAGGGTATAGAATATCATATCCAAAAATATGAAAATTAAAATTAAAATACATAACATAAAATAAGTCTTTTACAAAATGAGGAGCGTGGAATGTTCCCTTACCTCAAGTCTGACTCATCACGTATGTTCCTTGTTCTTCCTAAATAATAAACTTAAGTTAATTTATACTATCTTCAGAACAATATACATGTTTATAAATCCTTTTATATCACTTATTAATTTCTATAACAATCGTAAAATTATACAAGTTCATTTCGGTCATTCTGTTGATGTTCGGTACATTAGTCCAAAATGAACTTGTTATAATTACAAATTGTCCATCTGTTCAAAAGTACATTATCTCCAGAATTTTATTCCTGAATTAAATATCAAATATATCAAGTCTATATTTATTTATATCCATTATATATTTTTTTAGAATCTTATATAAGATTTGGATATGAAAATTAAATGCACTCTTCATGGAAATAGTAAGTCGTACTTACGCATGAACGCTACATTCATTTCTTTTTCATATTTATAGGAATGAAAAATAAATGAAAAATAGGTTTATTATAATTAAATTACAATATATATGTTATATATGTTACATATATTCATTAATTATATCCTTTATATGTTCCATGTATAGTGTAAACAATTCATATCACTTTGAGGGGGCGGTAGTCCACACTTCGTCAAATTAAATTATCATTTTTACGCGTTATTGAAAGCATAAAGGTATGTTATAAATGATAAATACAGAATAATAGAGGAAATATAAATATAATATATATCATATATCATATATAAATATATTTACATCATAATGGCTACCATGAGAAGTGGTAGGAAATAGTTGTACAATAATCGTTTCGTGAGGCAGTAGTTTTCCATCCACAGAAACAGTATGTTCTAAATCCATTAGATGGAGTTTCGTGTTATTAAAGGTAGAATAAATCTAATAAAAACATCCTATTATAATGACGATAATTTTTTATTATAAAATAATTAAATAAAGAGAGTTTAGGGGGTTAGAGAAGGAAAATTAGTGGAAGAAGCTTGAGAGAAGATTTTACGTCAAATCAGGAAACTGTTTTTGATTTAAACCAAAATGCCTTATTTAATTTCCATATTCACAAATTAAGGATTCTAAGAGGAATATAGGGATGTTTTGGGATTATTTTTTAAGATTTAGGAATAAAAAATGGGGCTTTAGAGTTGTCATTAAGGGTTAGAGTTGGTGGCCTTTTATAAGAGGGAGGAGGGGTGCTTTAGGAAAGTTTGGAAGATTATTTTATTATAAACTGAATTTTGATTTTAAAAAGTTAAAAAATACTTGTGATAAGAATATAAGATTAATATTGTTGGAAATAATCTATACCAATAGTTTTTAGACAAGTCTGGGTTTCAAATTTAACCTTATCATTTAGCTTTAACCCTTAGTTAACTTATTTGACTCTTACCACGTTTTCTTGTATATTCACACTATAAAGTTAACATAGTTACTATAAAATGGTAATATAACATCATGTGGTTCATTAATGAAATTTTTAACCTTATATAAGTCATTTGGAGGAATCATATATTTTTACAAATATTATATCTTTTAATAAAATAGTATTTTTTTTAAACTCATTTATGTCAATTTATATACTATTTATATCATGACATTAAAAAAATACATAACAATTTGTTATTTTGAAAAATCATAATTAATTAAAATATAATATTTAATAATTATCCCTAAAATTCTTGTATGGTACATAATGTTTCAAAAAAAAATTATTTTTATTTTTATAATCTTGTTTATTGAAAACATTCATTAATAAGGTAATCACTACATCACCATTGTGTCATAAATATATTTATTTATTTGTTGTCTAGAAGTTATAAATAAAATACCATGATGTAGGAAATATTTTTATACTTCTAATTACTATTTATTGTCGAAGATATCACTTATATAACCTCATATAAATATTTTTTTAGTAAAATATATATGTTTGTGTTATATTTTCCATAACATTAAATAAAAATTAATTAAATGTCATTTTCAAACAAAAGTGGCTCCATAGGATCATAAAATATACCAAAGGATTCCCATGGTCGGACATATCTCATCTAACAATTTTAGGACATGTGTTAGGGTAATTTAATAATATTATAATATTATTTTTACCCTTTTTTACCATATTTACCCTTTAACCTTGGTAAATAAAATATTTACTGAATTTATAATTCCAAATGTCTAAAAAAAAGAAAATTTAGACCTCCTGATTCAAAATATGGAATCCATTTTTCCAAATTCAAAACAAAAGAGTTTCATAAATTCATTTATAATAAATTCCTATGTTCAAAACCAAAAAGTGTGTTTTTAAGAAGTAAAAACTACCAAATGATTGACATGTGTTTAGATCCAATTTCATAGTGAAATTCCATAAAATGTAAAAAATTGTATTAAATGATAAAAATAGAATCCAATTACATATTAAAACCATTTAAATGTATAATTTAACAAAAAAAAATAATGTTGTTTAAATGGTATTTGTGAATTAAAATGCAGTATTTTTAACTATTCATTAAAAAATGAAATTTATCAGAAAGATACCAAAAATTTACATGAAGTAAATTTAGGTGTCTTTATTCTAAATAATAAGTTATTTTTTTCAAATGGAACATGTTAAATTGAAAAAAAAATGATATAAAAACGTTTCACCATCCAAAGCTGGTAAAACGACCTTCTAAAAATATTAAAGTATTTTATGCTTAAAATCAGATTCATTCTTATTTTATGCCTCTAAATTTTTTTGGATAAATGTAAATACATTTAAGAAACATTTATAATCATTTTTTATTTATCTTTGTTCATTACCTCTAATACAATAGTTATGTGTTTACTACCATTTAAAATAATAATAATAATATATTATTATTATTTTTGTAGATCAAAATATTGTGGGAAATCTATGATTTCAGAGAAACCCCTTGTTGCGTGTCAAGTACGCTATCAGAAAAAATACACCCTTTAACATAAAATTAATATCTTATTCATATATATTAATATAAATTAAAAGGTATTATTATATAAATACGTAGGTTATTACATCATTCCCCCTTTTGGAAATTGCATTCTTTCAATTTTAAAATATACGTCAGACTCATCATTGAAACTAACACATTGGGAAAAGAGTTAATAAAACTATCACTATAAAATAACAAAAGGTAAGTACATAGGTCACTTGAGATAACACATACTAGTATTCCATTTTGGAAAAAAATTATATGGAAGAGAAACTAACCATTAAATTCTGATGGAGAGTGAAAAAAACATGAGATGGAGATAGTAAACCACCAGAAAATCATAAACTTATGATAGGTTAAATGATCTATGATTTCCCAATAAGAAAAGTAAATGGAAAATTTTGTTTTGTTCCCTTTAAGAATGTTTAAGAATTTCGTTATGATATTAACTAAGAACATAATGAAATATACTTACTTTTCAAGTAGAGTTTCATCCTTTAATAAATAACTTCCACAAAATCTTCTTTTCCCCGAACGATGAGTACTCAAGATGACTTGGTCACACCTGAAGCACTAGAATCAACATCCAGAGAATCAATTAAATCAAAAAATATGAAATATATATTTACACTTTCTTTAGAAACTATCTAAAACCAAAATGGTAAAAATAAGATCAGGTAATCCTGAAAAGGATAATCCTTTATAAAAATAAACACTACTCCTAATCACCAAAATTCATCATACTGTACCCAAAGATCAAAAAATACCATTCTATACCCAATTTTCCATAAAATTCATCAATATAATCCAAATTAATATTGAAACCCAAAACTCCAAAAAATATAATATCATAGTTCTCTATAGAAAATCTTTACACTTATCTCCTAATAACATCGAATACTCCTAAAGTATCATTCTAAAGTGTAATTAACCTAATCACATATTCTCTATGATAGTTTAATCATTTCCTTAAATAACCCAAATGGTAATATTTCAATAATAAAACATATAATATTCCAAAATAATATTTCAACCATTACTCCATTTGATAAAACATATATTACAATATCAATATACTATTGATTCATAAAATAATTTTACTAAAATGAATAAGTCATACTAACCATAGACTTCACGTAGGCTAGTGGTAGGTGATGCTCCCTTATTCCCTTTTGTTTGGTGTTAGATTCTTATAGCCTTTCCAGACGTGGTGGGTCATCACCCATCCTACAGGTTTTCTTTTTTAAAAAACCATATATATCTTATTACACTAACATAATGAGATAAAATCCTTAAAAAATATCTATAACTTCATTTATCCTCAATGGATATTTCATACCTCATATTTTCATCCAAAAAACCAATAACCCATAATTACCTCAAAAACAAAAGATCACATGAACCCCTAATGGTATCCATTATGTCCACAAATGAACAGATAATTTCTTCTTGAATAACATTTTCACATATCATACTTTAGGGTTACACATAGTAGAATCCTTCCAATGTAATCCCATTATTCATACATATAAACATATCATCATCTATAGATCTATAATAACTCTTGATTCTATAGACATATTAATCATTGAACATTATACATGATCCATTATCCATGTTTTTCCATATTATTCTTTTATACTTCTCTCCTACCAAAAAAAATTAGGCATGATGTCCAAAGATTTTAGTAATTTAAAAACATGCACTATGGAAGAAAATTTTTCTGTCATAGGTCATGTTTAGTTTCCTCATCTTCAATTTAAATGTCATTAGGAATTGGTAAACATATATTTTTATGATCTTGTTGATCCCATTCGTGAACCTTTTTCATAGGACATCTATTTGTATTATGAAAATGTACACCACATTTAAAAAATTCAATTGATCCATTGGAAAGAAATTATTTCCCATTCCTAAATTCAACTGGATTCTCCCTTTTTCCATCATAGATTATTACTTTATAACCTTCATTATCACATCTGAAACATCTTCCAATCCCTTCAAAGAAATTTTCTAGGTGTTTATTTCCATATCCTTGACACATAGGTTTTTGAATAAACATACCTTTATGATTTTAACATAAAAATACATTGGGATTCTTTTCATGCATATATTATTCCTTAGAAAAATCACATAGGATCAAGTGGTCAATCATGACTCCACATAGTTAGTTAAGAATAACCAGAAGAGTTATAATTTCAGCTCCTATTTCATTTGGTTTCTAATTTAGAAAACCACAACAGTTTCCTTCACATCCATTGTTACTTTAGTGCCTGGTAGATCCAGCCATTTACTAAAACCAAAATGTTCAGTGTGAGTATATAATTGAAATAATCATACACTGTCTTATGAGGAGGGTAAACAGAAATATATACTAATTTATGTTATCGTAAACTCATTCCATTTATCTAAAATAAATATGAATCTTTCTAATATGCTAACCATTATGGTTATGACACTTATTCTTAAATAACACACTAACCACTAAAGTTATCTAAATCGTCTTCTAATACCAACTATAGGGTCATAATATTAAACATTATATAATCTTTATTTATGTTAAGAATTCACATTAAGGATATTTTTAGGTTTGGATTTTTAGATAATTAGGACATAACTATTGGATTTCATCTCAAAAATTACAAGTAGTCATTTCAACTCACTATAATTTTTTCATAAAACAAAAAGTACTTAAAATTAAATATAACAACGTTTCATTTTTTAACAGCATATCTTTTCCTTGATCCCATCATTGACATTATTATAATTTTTGTTTGTTAAAACCATTTCAAAAATTGGGATGAGCATAAAAATCTTAGTAAGGGATACATAAAGAAAGAAAAATCTTATTCTGGGGATAACATGAAAACCATGAAAACTTTATCATAAAGTAATACTTTCCACATTTATGAAGTATTAAATATAATTTCTTGAAAATAAGTACCTTAGTTACCCTTTTGTAACTAGAAGATTACTATAAATCCCATAAAAAGAATCCTATAGCATATAAAGGTAACTTTGGACATAATAATAATTAAATGGAATAACCATATTGTCAACTTCGACACATATCTATAAATTTAATAGCCATATGACCAAATTACATACCAAATGCATCATATGTTATAATTTAACCACATGTCCTGGGTTTGTCATAGAACCACCTGTCATTTGGTTTATCATGTAACCACTTGTCATTGGTTTATCATGTAACCACCCATTAAATTTCCATGTACCATAATATAATCATAACACATAAAAAAAATCATCACGAAAAAATAGTATTTTCACATTACAATCATAGGATATCATTTGAATATAATGATATAATCTGTTCATTTAAAACATTCAAAAAGAAGTTTTTTTAATCAAAGTGTCCCATACCACTCTGAAACATTTAAAAGGAATTTACACTTTAAAATAGTCATGTACATATAAATAATTCCTTAAAACCATTTTGAAAAAATGGATATTAATGAGAATGATTTATAAGAATAAATCTTTAAAACGTTTAAAATGATGTTTTAGTTAAAGAATCCCTTACCACTTGAGAAACACTTGAATAAAACTCATTATGGAATAAAATCAAAAAGGACTTTAGATATCATGAGAATATACTTATTCATGATATATTGAGTGAAAATTGTTGTATGTACACATTATAGGATTATAAATTTACATGAAAACAAGATATTCATCAATAGAAAGAGATTGATATGAAGTCCCTCGCAATGATTATATAATTAAATTGAGGATAAATCAATGAAAGAATTATGTGTGACAAATATAAATACACCCAATATAAGTGGAAATTACGTGTAAATAAATTAGAGGTCATTTACACATATTTATAACACTACATAATCAAGAAGTATAATATTAACCCATAGAATAGAAATTTGGTTGAGAAGTTCCCTTATGAAATTCTCCAGCTTAACGACGTTACTTAAAAATTCCGAAATTGGGTTGATGAAAGAGAAACGAGTATCTCATTACGTGGACATAAAATATACATCAATAAGTATATATATGATAATATCCCAATAAAAGAAAATTCAAATTAAAATACATAACATGAAATAAGTCTTTTACTAAAATTGGTGGGTAAAAGGTTCCCTTACCTTGAATATGACTCGTCACGTATATTCGTTATTCGTCCTGAATAATAAACTTATGTGTATTTATACTTGCATCAGAACATTTTTTTATTTTTTTATTCCTTTTATATCACATATTACATTTCTATAAAAATCATATAATTATTCAATTTCATATCAATAATTTTGTCAGAGTTCGGTAATTGAGTCAAAAATTAACATGTTACAATTAAAAATTGTCCATGTGTTCAAAATTCCATTATCTATAGAAGAGTATTCACGATTTAAATATCATATATATCCAGTATATATGTATTTATATCCTGTATATATACATATATTTATAATATTACCTAAAATTTGTATATATAAAATGAAATTCAATGTTCATGGAGACGGTAAGCCATACGTACGCATGAATGCTACTTTCATTTCTTTTTCAAATTTAATGGAATGAAAACTAAATTATACATAGGTATATTATTATTATATTATAATATATATGTTCTATATGTTAAATATGTTCATTAATAAATTCATTTATATGATCAATTTATAGTATGAACGAGTCATATTACTTTGTGGGGGTGGTTGTCTGCACTTCCTCAAATGAGATTATAGTATTTATGCGTTATGGAAAGGATAAAGGTATGGTGTAATAGAAAAATACAGAATAATAGAGACAATATAAATATAATATAAATAATATATCATATATAAATATATTTCCATCATAATGGACACCAAGAGAAGCAGTGGGAGAAAATTGAACAGTCATCGTTTCGGGAGGTAGTAGTTCACCGTCCACCGAAACAGTATGTTATAAATCCATTAGAAGGATACGTGGGTGAGTGTTGGTATAATTATTCTCATAAAAACATCATAGTATACTGAATAATATATTGTATTTATAAAATAATGTAATAAAAATAATTATGTGATTGGAGAAGGAAAATAAATCTAAGAAGTTTGAGAGAAGACATTACCTCAAATCAGGTAACTCGTTTTGATTTAATCTAAACAGCCTTATTAAATTTCGTTATGAGAATGTTATGGCTTCCAATAGTACTTTAGGTATGTTGGATTATTATTTTTCTAGATTTGGGATGACCAATGGTGGATTGATATGTGTGGTAAGGGTTAGAGGTGAAGACCATTTATAAGAGGGAGGAGGGGTAGTTTAGGGAAGTTTGACATATTATTTTATTATAAACTGAATTGTGATTTTAAAAATGTACAACACTCATTTATTTATAATATAAAATTAATATTGTTCAAAATATTCACAAAAAATAGTATTTAGACATGTTTTTTTTCAAATTTAACCTTATCTTTTAGCTTTAACCCTTAGTTAACTTATTTGACTCTTTCTATGTCTTCTTGAATATTCATAATATATATTAAATAATTACTATAAAATTCCAATAGAACCGAAATTGGTTCATTAGATACATTATCAAACTTATCTAAGTCATTTGACAGAATATTATATTTTTATGACTATTATATCGTTTAATAAAATTATATTTGTTTTAAAAACCAATTTATGTCAATTTATATAATATTCATATCGTGACATTTAAAAAATCTATAACTAATTGATTATTTCTAAAAACCTTCATGAATTAAAATATAAAACTTCATAATTATCCCTAGATTTTTTTGATGGCATAAAAGGTTTAAAAATAATTGTTTTTAAATTTTTATATTCAAATTTTTTTAAAATATTCATCAATAAGGTAATCACTACATCATCGTTGTGTCATAAATAAATTTATATTTTTAATCTCTAAAAATTATAAATAAAATAAAATTATGTAGGAAATCTTTTTATATTTCTAATTAATATTTATAGTCTCGGATATCACTTATATAACCCCACATAATAATTGTTTTATTAAAAGATATATGATTATGTTATATTTTCCATAACATTAAATTAAAAGTAATTAAATGTAATTTTCACACACATGTGGCTCCATGGGGTCCCAAAATAGAAACAATGATTCCCATGGTTAGAAATATAACACCCAATAGGGTTATTACATGGGATTGGGTAATTTAATATTATTATAATATTAATTTTTACCCTTATTTACTAGATTTACCCTTTAACCATGGTAAATAAAATACTAACTGAAGTTGCTATTAATAATCTAATTTTAAAACAAAAATTTATACCTCCTTATTCCAAATATGGAATCCATTTTTCTAAATTCAAAAAACAAAAGTTTCAGAAATTAATGTAAAATTTTTTCCCATTGTCAAAACCAAAACTGTGTTTTTAAGTGGTAAAAACTACCCATATTTTGTCATGTGTTTATGTCAAATTTCAAAGTTAAATAACATAAAGTGAATAACATTTTATTAAATAATAAAAATATAATCCAGTTACACTTTAAAACCAATTCAAATTACAATCTAACTATATAAATAAACTTGATTAATTGTTAGTTTTTCATTAAAATGCAGTATTTTTCACTATTCATTAAAATGAACTTTATCATAAAAATACCAAAAATTTATCATAAGTAAATAATGATGTCCCTATTCTAAATAAGAACTTTATTTTGTAAAATGTAATATATAAAACTCACAAAAACTATATTTAATATGGGTTCACGATTAAAGTGTCATAAAACAACCTTTTAAAAATATTAGAGTACTTCATTCTTATAATCGGATTCATTATTATTTTAAGCCCCTAAAATTTATTAGACAAATATTAATAAATTTAAAAATCATGAATAATCATATTTTAGTTATATCTATTCATTCCATCCAATAAAATGGTTATGCATTAACTACCATTTAAAATAATAATTTAATTTTAATATTTTTCGGTATATCTCAATGTTCTGAGTAATATAATATTTCAGAGAAACCCCTTGATGCGTGTTGATTATGATATTTAAAAAATAGTTCCCTTTAACATAAAATTAATATCTTATTCATAAGTATTAATATATATTAAAACTTATTATTCTATAAATACCTTGGTCAGTATAGTGGGGCTATAGTTTTACATCATGGGTTGAAGATGATGTCATGTAGTTTAATGTAGTATGGATTTGACATGGATATATGTGTTTTTATATCATGTATCTAATACATGGAGAATGGTGTCAGTCTTGGAGGAGGACCGTCTCATGGAAAGATATATATTCCTAAAGAGTCTATGTCGAGACAGGTGTAGAATTTCTCTCAAAGATTCCACCTCTAAGGATTATGTGATAACAAATAATGTGACTTTGGGAAGGTCATGGTGTTGAAACTATCATAGAAGAGTGGAAATCATGAGGCTTAATGTTTGAGTCCTTCTCCTTTGGAATAATGGGAATTAGGGAACCTATTCTTTAGCGTAACAGGTAGGGTAATTATTGTACTATAAGAATATGAAAATCGGGTAGGGTACCTAGAAGTTGTTGTGAAAAAAATTATTTGGTTTCACACAAGTGGAGTTGTAATAGAAGGGGGTCAAGAATAAGGTAAATTTATAGCTTCAAAAGGTATAGTTGCATGTATGGTTTGAATTTGAATTCATATTAGGGTTTTTTGAAAGAAACTTAACTTTTTATGAACCTAACTATCCTTAGGAGTAGTTATGTGAGGAACACTCTACCAAAGGACATGTCATGTTTGTGCCCATATGAGGTTTATCATGAAAATTATCTACCCTTGAGATTCTATTATGTCTGGTGTTGCATGATGTCTTGAAGGAGAGTGGGAGTTGTGGGGGTGGATCATAGCTTTTCCATCTGGAGAGCTCTCCAAGTTGGGGGGGGAGCTTCTATTTATATCCAAAATCCTCAGCTATTAGAATTCAACATCTTGGGTAGGGAACTAGGTTATGTGAATCTGCATACATTGGTGATGGGGGCTTGGACATGAAAAAATTTTCATTTGATGTCTCCTTTATCTTGAAACTTCATGGTTTCATGAAAGTGTTGTGTGAAAAATTATTTTCTTTCACTGATGTCTTATTTCATTTTTACATGATCCATTGGAACACCTAGATACTAAGGGTTATCTGCATAACTTCTCATAATCATTGGCATGAATGTTTTTTAATGTTGAACAACAATTTCTCACACAACTATCGAATCATTTTCCAAACTTTTCCCCCATCCCTATAATATTTTTTTATGATGGGTCACATGCTCGGTTCATCAAAAATAGTCCATTTGGATCCTATATGATATTTTAGCACCAACAATTATTTAGGTGTTGTTTTATTCTTTCATTCATTAAGGTCCCATCCAAAAGTGGTGGGATTCGACCATCTAGTAAAAGAATCATGAGAACCTATAGTGGAATGATTTTATTTTATCTTCATTCATAAGTTCTAACCTGACATTATGACATAGGAAAAATTGTGCTAATTCAGTACTCGCCGACAATATGATAAATCAGGAGAAGTTTATGTGAGAAAAATTGTCAGGATTGTCCATTTTAATCAATGATTGTATTGAATGATTGGATAATGCCTCAAAAGTATAAAATGGATCCTCTATCTAACATATAATCTCAAATATTTCACTTTAATTTCCTTGAATATACTAATATAGAATACCAAGATCTATTGTTTGAGATTGACTAAACAGGGATTTCTAGGATTAATGTTATGTATCCTTGATTTGGAGGGGTGTTATTAATCCTATTGAGAAAAATATGAAGTAGGATATTCCTAGAAGGGTGGGTAGAAGTTTTTCTAACACCCATCTCAGTAGTCCTCACTAGTAAAATTTGATGGGGAATATCATTTCTTCTGTCAGTGTGGAAGGATTAATCATACGAGGGACCTAGGAAAAGATCCCATTATGGATTAACATTATCACGGTAATTAAAATGAATTGAAAAGGTTCTAATGTTAATAACATCTCCTTGAAGTTTTATGGGATCAGTAGTTCCCAAGGTATATGATTTTCAGTTATATTTTTTAATGGAGGAGGGACCACGATTTCGTGGATGTAGTTGCATGGACAGCTGTTCATATGGTCATATTCAGCTAATGAAAGTCCCTCAGGCTGGTATCATACCATAGACTTTGATTCAGATTGGCTTATTAGATGTAGTGGATCCAATTCCTATGGTGCCTAAGTAGGGTCCATTAATAGTGAGAGTTACCATAACTATTTCACCATCTTTGGTAATTTATTTTTTTATACTGTTTCATATCACTAGTTTATCTCTACTTGTGTCAGGGTATTTTTGAAACATCAATCTGATATCATATATGATCGATATCTCAATTCCCCTGGAAATTAGTAGTATTAGGGCTTCAGATGTCCTTCTTGTGTTTTTTTATCTCATAAGTTATGTTTTGGGGGAATGTGGTGTTTTATAAATTCATATCAATGGACCCTTAAAATTTGAATGTTGTTATGACCTAGGAGGTTTTGAGAAATTTACTTGAATTTGGATTTTTATGTGATGGGTCAACCACTACTAGAGGTTTATTAGGGAACCTTCTAAGTTGGCATCACCCTTGATTGTTCTCACTCGGAAGGGGGAGAAATTTATTTGGAGTGCATAATTACAAGACCCATTTGTGTGGGTTCTGGAAAGTGTAAATTTTGTGCTTTAATGGATGAGTGTGTTCATTTTCATCTACCCATGATCGTTGATGATTATTCAAATATAATATCAATATATTTTTTATATTATAGTATAAACATGGGATGAAATACATTTTCATGGACCTCACATCCCCTAAATATTATCCCTCAATCATAAAACTGTCGATGTTTCAATTAAAACAACTTCCAGCTAATTTAAAATATGCCTCTCCTAAGGGAATTGACCAATTGTCTATCATAATTTCCAATAACCTCTTTATACAGTAGGAATCAAAACATCTTGACCTTTTTAGGGAGTATAAAAAGGTGATAGGATGGACTTTTGATGATATTCCCAAGATTATCTAATTTATTTGTATGCACCATATAATTTTTGATGATGAGGCTATGCCTGTAAGGCGGGCTCAATGCTGGTTGAATCCCACTAACATTAATGTGGTAAATTTGGAGGTTAGTAAATTATATTCTTCTAGGATCTTTTATCCTATATGGGATAGTAAATGGGTTTGTCTAGTTCAATTATGCCTAAAAAACAGAATAACAGCAGTGTCTAGTGAAAGGAATGGATTTCGTTCCAACACATACAAAAAATTGTTGATGAGTCTTTATTGACTACCATCGACTGAATCAAGGAACGTAAAAGCATCACTTTCATCTACCTTTCATTGACACTTTATTTAAAAGATTTTATTGGTATGTCCCATTATTGTTTCCCCGATGTAAATTTGGGTTATTTTGAAATCCATATAGCCATTGAGGATTGATAAAAGACATCATTTACCTATCCATTGGGAGCATTTGTGTACATAGGAATTCCTTTGGGTATAATTAATTCTCCTGGTACTTTTTAGTGATGTATATTGAGTATTTTATATTATTACCTTGATAATTTCATGGAAGTTTTTATTTATGATTTCAGGGTTTACGAAACTTCCTTTGATGTCTATCTATAACACCATGGTTTTGTCCGCCGTCGTTTCACTAAAGAAGATATTGAATTAAATTTTGATAAATGACATTTCAGGTTTGAGCAGGGGATTTTTGTTGGCCATGTTATTTAAAAAGAGGAAATTCAAGTGGATAAATAAAAAATTGAATTCATTCCAACCTTTCCTTTCCCAAAACATGTTCGTGAGGTGAGATATTTCTTGGGTCATGGTATTTTTTACTAATGATTCATTAGTGACTTTATTAAGATTGCACTTCCCTTATCTCAATTGTTTCAAAAGGACTATGAATGTTTTTAATAAAAATGTGAGGATTTGTTCAATTCACTAAAAATGAGTCTCACAACACCTCCCATCATCAAACCACCAAGGTCAGATCATTCCTTAGAACTTATGTGTGATGCCTCTAACATTAAAATTAGTAATGTTTTATTATAAAGGGTTGATAAGTCTCTTAATTTAATAGCATATCGCTCAGGTACCCTTGTCCACGCCCCAGAAAACTGCAGAACCACTATAAAATATCTTATATCTCTTTTTTTTCTAGGGAAAAATTCCCTTCATATCTTATTGGGTCTGAAATCATTGAATTTTCTAATATTTTTTTCCTTCATTTTCAATTAAAAAACCTAAAGATAATCCCTGCCTCATTCGTTGTATGCTCATCCTTCAGGAGTTTGACCTTGATATTAGAGATAATAGAGGAGTGAAAATGTGGTAGCTGACCACATTAGTAGGATTTCCCCACCACTGGACCATCATGTTGAATCACCCATCCCCATTGTAGAATTCTTCTCTCACAAGAACCTTAGTGATGTTTTGGAACATACCCCCTGGTATGCATACATTTTAATGTTTCTAGAAACATCTAGGGTACCCAATGATTTTAGCACTTCACAATCCCAAATACATAAGCAGGCTTCTCAATGGTACATTTGGAATGAACCATATTTTTAGAGAATTTCCAGTGACCAAGTTGTTCATTGGTGTTTCCCTTACCATGATTTTACCTTTGTTTTGACCTTCTCCAACACTCTGGCTTGTGGGGGTCACATTCGCTCTCAATGTAGAGGTCAAAAGGTCACTGAATCAAGAATTTATTAGAAAACATTGTATAGATATTCCCATTTTTTTAAGTTGTGTACTCGATGTCATTTCATTGAGAATATCTATAAGAGGAATTAAATTCCCCAAAATCCCTTGTTATTTTTTGAGATCTTCGATGCATGGGGAATTCCCTTCATGGGGCCTTTTCAAAATTCATTTTTCTTTGTGTATATCATATTAACTGTGGTTTATCTCACAAAATTGGTGGGAGAAAAGACTATATGGACCGTTGACTCTTGAGTGCTTGTTGATTTTTTGAGGTTACAGATTTTCATTAGGTTTGGTTTGCTGAAATTTATGATTAGTGATCAGGGTTCACATTTTTTCAATCTCAACATAAAAAAATTTCTTCATAAGTATTGGTTTTTCATATTGTCTTCAAAACATATCACCCCCAAACTAATGGACATGAATAAATCTCAAATCATGAAGTTAAAAAATCGTGGAAAAAATAGTACAACATAATATGAAAGATTGGAGTTTGTGCATGGATGATTCACATTGGGCATATTTTACATCTTTCAAAACCCCAATCGTAAGGTCACCATATTGGATTTTGTTAGTAAATTATTATCATCTTCTAGTAGAGGTAGGGCACCATGCATACTGGGGTATTAAACAATTTAATTATCATCTATTAAGTGTAGGTGAGTATAAGAAGTTGTAGATCTAGTAGTTGGAATAAATTTGGAGAGATTCATATAAAAACTCATGAATCAATAAAGATAATACAACGTATATACATTTTGTCATGATTCATGAGTTGGTGAGAAGGTTCTCCTGTATAATTCTATGCTAAAGCTCCACCCAGTTAAGATTTGTTACCAATGAATTAGTCCTTATACTATTAATGAGGTTTACCCTTTTGGTCTTATATAGGTTTTTCATGAGAATAGTGGAAAGAGGGTTACTATCAATGGGAAGTGTCTCAACCCTTCAATGAGGATTTTCCAAAGCATCTCGTGGTGCAAATCCAAATGATAAATTCCACATATGACACCACTTAGTAGGTTTTCTCTTCTCCCTATAATTATTTACTATTATTTTTATTTAAAATACATTCATTGTGGACAATGTAATTTTTTTGTGTTTGGAAGGGTGACGGTGAATTGTCATAGTTAGGATTAAAAAAACAAACAAAACTATTTTTATTTTTGGTATCTTTTTCACAGTTGTGTGTTCTTAGATAAAAAATAATCTTAAAATGAAAATACAAAATAAATTTTCATGCTTGAGTAAATTGTATGGAAAATTACATTATTTTTGGGAAAAAATTATAATTGACTGTGGACATGGAATCTTTTTCTATAAATTTTTTTCAAATCATTCAAAGTTGATATTGGATTTTTAAATCCAATTCCTCATTAGTAGTGAAAAATATTTTTACCCTTACCCTAGAGACATTCTAATCCCTTTATTTCATACTCTTCCTTTTAATAACTTTATTGAGAGTCTCGGGTCATGAAGAAAAACTAGAACATTCATTGATTAAGATTTAAGCTATAAGATTTGAGTGTTCTACATTCATGATAGAGGAAATCATTCATTGAAAAGTCCTTTGTAAAATTAACCTCTATTTTCAGACATCTTAATAGTTTATTCTTCTTAATCTTTAGATACCACAAAATTCATGTTAGGTAGCCACATTATAAGATAATTTATCCCTACCTACCCATATCTTGTTTATATTCTTTTTTTTATTTTTATTAAGTGTAGGTGAGAGACTGTTTTTATGGGAATTATGGGGAGAAAATCATTATTACATGTTGATATAAATGGTGCCTACATTTTCCTTGGACAGTGGGTTCACACGCTCTATTCCATTATTATTTTACATGTGTTTCCCTTATTATCACAAAAAAACTATATATTAAAAAAATAGTTCTATACAATGAATGAAAAGAGAACAAAAGAATAAAACAAATAAAATATGATTTTTAACCATTATTATTCACTACATGGTTGTGACCCATAAAAATTGATAATGGGGATATTGAGTTGGATGTGATACACTTTATGAGTGGTTGAGTGTGTACATTCATTGTGAACACTTGTTGAATTTTGACATGTTTTTTACGTAAGATATTAAACACTCCTCTTCTATCTCATATTTATAAACATTAAATCATACCAAACCATAAACCTTAAAACAATCTGTTGGAAGTCCTCTTGAATAGCACACTAGTTTCTACTGGTAGATAACTAGAAATATTGGAAAAATTATCATAATATAACATGAACTTTGGTAAAAGAACATAAATTTACTTTCATATTTTCCTAGAGTGAAGATGAAAAAATTTAGGGGAGTTTGGTTGCATCATGTTTCATGGTTCACCAAATGATGTTAGACAAATTTGAATGTGAGAGAAGAAAATTGATAAGAAAATTGATTTCATTAAGGAGACCTGATTGATATAATTTCAAAAGAATAATTTATATTTTCAGACCTCTAATTTATGAATGGGAAATGATTGGGATATTATACATTTCCCCTGAGTGAAAATTTTTATGTGTGGGGGTGTGATTGTACCACGATTCACTATTCTATTTCACCCTTATATGAATGTATTAAATTGGTTTTGTAATGAAAATTATAATTATAATAAAAAATTAAATTAATTATTGATTAAATAATTATTCTCTTTTCATTGTTAAAAAGGTAAACTTCACTTGTTTGGATTATTTAATTAACGGTGGAGGTGATTCAGAGAGCATGTGATGACACGAATGGAAAATGGGCGAAACTATTTGGAATCCCATGGATACATGTCCAATGTTTTGCATGAACCAATAAATTTGTGGATCCACATGGGCTGAAGAGTTTTAATAATATCCATTTATCCTTTTCCTATAATATTCATGAAGGAACCCTTTCCAAATTCGTCATGTAAGAGGTGAATCCTAACTGGTCTTTCCAATTAAATTAATCTCTGAGGTGTCAAAAGATTGCCTCTATATTTTTTAAATATCTCTTATTATAAACCACATCTAGATTCCAAATTTTACATGGATATATAAATTATTTTTGAAAACAAATTTATTGTTTTTACCAATGTTTTTTGTGACTCTATGACCATTTAAAACCATGGACCAAAAGGAATCTCGAAATCATGGTGCCCAAAACCACCTCCCACAAAGGCCTGTAAATTGGTACCTAGGTAACCTCATTTGGGAGTTCTACTAGGAAAATGTTGAAACCATTTTGGAGTCCCAAATGATTCCTAAAATCAATACTATATGTTTTGGAGGCCTTTTGATGTTCTACTTCAACAACTCTTTCATCCTCCCCTCCTGTGGAGTTCTAAACCCCACGTGATCACCCAAGGGGAACGTGATGTAACCCCAAGATTCATGTCTGTATTATTTTGAATTATCTTTTTAATTATAGGTTGTATGTTTGTTTATTCAACATATCTTCTTATTTAATTAATTTATGTACAATTATTTCATTCTCATAATTATATAATCATGTTTGGGGGTACCCATTCATGTGATGTTTCACACACCATTCATCCCTTTTCATCCCTCTTCCAATTGTGGTGTCTGTGTGGTTTATATTGGTCAATGGAACTCATAAAACTAATTTAAAGTCCATGTATATTTATTTCATTGTATCACAAATATATAAAATAAAAACCGGGATAGAACATTGATTTATTCGTGTGTTTTCTTGGTGAGTTTTGGTTTTGAAGTCGAAGACAAATCACCCAATCATCGACAGTATCTGGAGAATAATTGTGTGTGTCTTGACCGAACACTATCAGGAATCCCATAATAAACACTGTAACATTATAGTACTAGGTTTTATAAACCAGTGGTTAAAATATATATACCCTTTCTCTTGATGTGATGATGGTTGAGGATCAAGATAATTCCCTTGGTTTATTAAGATAAATTAATTTTCTTAATTTCAACTTTGTTTTATCTCATTCTGTTTTATGTTGGCATATTAAATTATCAAACCCCATGTCTTCAAAAATCTAATTCCCCTTATATTTTTATAATCACAACCATATTTTTGAATTAATGATCTAAGGCTTCATCAAGAGATGGAAAAGCGTTACTTGTATACTGTATATATTCAAGGAAACTAAATATCTAATTTGACTTTCTTGAAAATGTGATTAGGGGAACAGATCATGTGACCATGTCACATGGAATGTGATATTTAACTTCATCAAAGACCATTTTTTCATCACTAGGGTGTCCCAAAAAACATGTAATCCGGAAATACATGCCGTTTTGATTGGAATTTTCCCAAACCCGCAGGTTCTTCTTCATTTTTCCATGTGCGGTGGTGCAGTATTGTTTCTAGCCATAAATCTCTTGATTGATCTTAAATCTGGGCTGATTGAGACCCTCCATCACATTCTCCCTGTAATTGGGCCTTATAAATTGATCAGTAACACACCTCGGATGTCTGTATCACTATGCAGTACTTGGGGAGATTAATAACCCTTCGATTAAGTCTCTTTCCCCTTCGATCAATCCATCATCATTGTTGATTCTCAAATAATGACCTTCATCACGGTCCATACTCACTGGATCAATATGTTCCATTAAATAATGATCATATAATGATTAGATACCAGTTATTGTTCGAACTATTCTCTAAGAAAAATACCATTGATTATCAAATGAAGACATGGTGGAGAAACCCATAAGCCATGAAAATTGAGGAATGATCCTTTTCCTCTGTTCGTTTAGTCTATATAACTAACCAAACTGTTATAAATAAAATTTCCCTTTGGTTTTAATTAAATTCATTATGGTTACTACAAAAACATGCACTTATATGGTTTTATTTTATCCTATCAGAGTTTAATGACTATTAAAAATCTTTATCATTCATAAAATAGTCATTAAATATTGATCCAATGATTAATATAAATATTGGGTTTTAAAAAATCCAATTTACATGGACAAAATAAGTGATGATATCGACCAGAATGATCATTCCCTACGAAGCCCATCTATTAGAGCTTCAGAGGGAGATAGAATATATAGTCTTTTCCCTTGACCAAACCCAACATTAGATCCAAAAACCTAAGCATGAGCAAAAAAATTTATGGGATAAGTTCACGCTCATCGAGATCATAGTCCAAACCATGTATGACGAACAACACCATAAAAAATCACATCATTTTCACCTTAATCTTAGAGTGTTTGTCGGACTATTAATGGGATATGTACAAAGAACCACAAAATATGTTTATTTCAATTATTTTTTATATTATAATTAATATATTTTCATCCACTTATTGTTGATTTTTTATACAATAAAACAAAAATAGTATTATTGGTTAATATTCAAATTCAATTATAGAAGATAATTTGACGAATTAATGGATTTTTGAAATAAATAATATTGTTATTAAATATTTCTTATAAAATATAAATGATCATATAAATTTTATGAAGACAATTGTAATTTTTAAGGGGTTCAGAAACTATTATTATCAAAAATCCATACATTATCAATTAATGTCAGTTATTAATTTAAAAGTAAAAATTCATATATATAGAAAAATAATTATATTAAATGAATATTATTTTTGAAATTATAATTTTTAAATTATCCTATGGTGAATTTTTAATAATTTTTTGAGACAGATGAATTTTTGGGTAAAAATTAAATACCGCATAAATAGACATTCTGTATTATGATATCATAATGACCCAAAAGTGATGCAATAATTACTATATATGGTATCCAAGACAAAATATATGTTTTAAATTTAAAATAACGTTATTTTATGTTTATTTGGTTAATTTTATAAAGCCATTATGAGTCCTCCAAAACCATTAATATATTTTTAGGTTTTAAAATTATTTATTTAACAGTATGACACACCTCCACATAATCCAGGAAATCAATTTATTTTGTTTCTCCATTATACATATAAATTAATGATAAAAATCCTATTTATGAAAAACTATGGGAAAACTCATGGGATGGTTTGTGGTTTTGGTTATTTTATTATATAGTGTCCAAAATCTAAATAATAAAAAAATCCTTATCTTTTCCTATATAAACCTACCCAAAATCCAATTTAACTCCACTAAAGCTCCTTGGATAAAATAAATACTCATCCATTTACTCTATAGAGTCCTCTAATGGCTCCCCAATCTCTTAAGAACCCCTTAACAAGAATTTTGAGTCACACACTCAAGTAAGAGATTTCCCTATTTTCATTTCCATTCATGCGCCTCTTTTATGTTATGATTCTTAGTTTCAATTTTTTGATACATCGGAATGTTTTACTATAACAACCGTAACATCCATTTTATTCATAAATATGTATATAACCCTTTACCTCCCATCCCCCCCCCCATGAACCTTTAATTACACTTGTTACAATGCAAAATTTTAGTATGGGGTTTTACCTTTCTCCTCTATGTTCAAGTATCTTCCTTAACTTATATATTTAATATTAATTTCATTATGATGGGATATGTTATTCCATATCACAATTACATTCCAATTTATTTCCAAATTAATAGAGACCACTTTCTCTCTCATCTACCCATTTAATGAATATTTATGTGATGTCGTTATGCTGCTGAACTTTCACTGTGTTATTAAATGAAAAAAAAATTGTATAGTGAATAACATAACCATTTCATCCCATGGGTATTAACCATTACACACTTATACATATTTTACATTGTTTGTACATGTATTTATTACATAATCCATGATCATGGAATAAAATATGGTGTTGAAAGAATCCATGGTGTACTATATTTGTGGCATACTTTATCATGAGAATGAAAAGTAAGTGATGGGTTCACATGGAATTATATACCACTCCATCGAATTATATAATGTTTAGTCTCGTTAGAAGTAATTTGGGTACAATTATTTAACTTTATTCCTTTATGGGATTTTTTCTACTATGATTTTTTGAATTTTTATCCATGACATAATTTTATGAAAAGGTGTATTAAGTTATTTCCACATTTCCTATGTTTCCTTTATGATTATCATGCTATATCATGTCTCATAATTCAATTTTATGATTCCTACTCTTTTTATTCCCAATTAATATTTCTATTTTATAACAAGTATCACATCATTCCGTTTTTATTCCCTTATTAGGATTTATATATCACATATTTCATTTTTTTCTTAGGTTATCCCATGAACATTCAAAAGCCATGTAGTTTTAGAAGCATGTTAAGAATTATTCTAAAAATGTTGTTGTATCCCATGTTCACGATGCTATGTTGTGTACATAATTCCCAAATACACTATACATATCAATATTTCTGGTTTTATTATGTTTACTTTTATGTAATAAATCTTGAATTAATGTTTCATAATGAACAAGGTTGTAATAATTGGTATCTAAGGAAAAGTTTAGTTATTTTTGGGATTATGGTTAGAAAACTCTAATGAACACATTATGGATAAGACCTAGTTTAATTAAAAATACCTAAATTTTTCTAACTGTATATTAAGTGATTTATCATGAATATTCATCCTTTTCTAGAGACTATAAGTGTGTGTGGTTCTATCACCAATGTACATAGGGGTAACAACTCTTATAAGGTGTTTCAGGCCTAACTCTTTGTAACATGGTACATGATAATGGGCCTTACTGAGCACATAGTTTGACACTGTTATGGGATATGTTTTGGTTAATTCAAAATCTCATTATGACCCATTATTATGGGAACATAAAATGACCATAAGAATATAATTTAAGAAATAGATCATAGATAACATATATTTAAGTCTAGAAATTCATAAGTTAAAAAATAAATATAACTTATATGATATGCATTTAATTTCATTATATTCTACATTATGTGTTTAATAGATTAAAATAATCATCCCTAATTTTCCTTTTATTCTAGAAAATGTCTACAAATATGAGGAATCATGTAAGTAATCAAAGCGATAGGAAATGTGATGATTGCCTCAATGATATTCCCAACCCGATGGGAGAAGGAATCACAAACATTATGACAATACTCTCCTCAATGAATTAGGTTCTGCATAGTAACCAGTATAAGAAGGAGTTCCCAAATCTGCCTAAAAATAAAAATCTTCAATTGTGTCCTTTATGAGATAAATTACACTAAATTTCCATAGATCATCTGATCCATTAATCATGGAATAATATATCAACTGCATTGATAATATATTATATTTCCTTCAATGATTTGAATAAGAGAATTTCATACTAGATATTTATCATATAGAGGTAGAATATAGTATGTGGTAGACATTGATCACGAATATGAACTCTGATGAAGTGATCAAAGTGATGGGGTGGATGGAATTCTTAAAAAAGTTGATAAATATTTTCGACGCACTCTCTGACTTAAATGGAATGGTATTTACATTCTCGCAAGTAGAAAGACAACTAATGTATCATTTCGTATGAAGAAAAATTCCTAAGACTTGCTTGATATAGATCTAGATTTTTCATTAAACCTGAATGATTTTTTGACCACTTCTTTGGTGGGATAAAACCTTGTACCCTAAAAGACCATGGTGATATTAAACTTTAATAGATATGAAGAAATTTTACAATGTTCCCTCAAAGTCGAAATGGAGATTAGAAAACCTCAAGGGTGTCATGGGGATAATACGCATAAATTTTATTTTAATTCTTGTAATATGATGGGGAATTATATCAGTTCCAAATAATTTCAACATCCCACTTGTCAGGGGTGTGGAAATAAAAACCACATAAATACCGTTATGGGAACAAAGAAATACATTAGGTGCCGAAATGGAGGTAACCTAGATAGAGATTCCACATAGGTTAAAAATATTAATTAGATGGTGGAAAGGAATGATCCGACCAACCCTTAGTGAATTATTCATTACTTCAACCGCAAGGAACTATGGTACTTTTCCAAACAATGCACTAATCCAAGGGTTTTAGGAGATAACCAACAACCTTCATTGTAATAAGGGTGAAATTTATTCCATCAAAACCACTGAGGGGGATCCTGAAAATGATGTGGTGATAGGTATGATAGTTATTCATTGAAGGATAGAAAACACTCTTTATATTCATGATTTATGCATTCCATCATATCACGAATGTTTAGTAGAACTATTCATATACCACTACAAATCACAGAAGTGGAGTTATTGGTGAAATGGAAAATGGGACAATTGTTACATCCTCAGTATATAAATCCTCCCCTATCATAATTTTTGGGCTGAACATTCCAGTGAACCTTTTAATACTCCCTTTAGTGTAATTTGATACAATTCATGGTATGGACTCGATTTCCCTATATAGAGCCAACATAAATATCTAAGATAGGTAAATCACTCCATGTATCATGAATCAACCGCTGATTCTGCACAATTTCAAGGACAAAGATGAATTTTATTTTGCACCAACAACACAATCATGTATATTATTACCCTATGAGTAAGAGTATCTTTCTCAAATTAGTGATTTTTAGGAAAGATTCATTTTCAAAGACCTACCTATTTTGATGAAATAGGTTTTTGTGTTTCCAAAGGAATTGTCTGGTCTTCCTCTGAATTGAGATGAATAATTTTGAATCAAGATTATACCTAGGGCATTACCATTATCCATGACTCTATATATAATTTAAATTGTGAAATATGAGGATATAAATAAACAACTACCAGAGAATCTAGATAATGGGTTCATATACCCAAGAGCTTCACTATTGGGTGTAGTCATCATCTTCATCAATAATATGTATGGGTCAATGCACCTTTGAATTGATAATCATGAACTCAAAAAGATCATGATAGAGAATATGTACCATCTTCCTAAGATTGATGATTTGTTTGATCAACTACAAGGGGAATAATACTTCTCCATAGTGGATCTATGGTCACGATATTACCATGTTAGGGTTGAGAAGGAGGATATTACAAAGACTTCTTTTTTTACTAGGTACAGAAACTATGAGTTCACTGTGATTATTATTTTGATTGCTATTGGTCAGGAAATTTTCATGGACTTGATGAATAGAGTCTTTTGATATTTCCTCAAAATATTTGTGGTATTCTTTATAAATGACATTCTAATTTACTGAAAAACTAAGTATAAGCATGAGGAGAATCAAAGAATTATGATAAAGACCTTACAAATAGATAATATTTCTACCATGTATAGAAAATGTGATTTTTGGTTGAATGAAGTCTCATTCCTGGGGAATTTCATCAGAAGAAATGTGATATCTATAGAACCTTCACATAAAGAATCAATTGAAGAATGGGTGAGGATAACATCTGTGATTTATATCTATAGTTTCCTTGCATTGGATGGGTATTATTGTCGTTTTTTTTTGAAAAATTTATATTGATTTTAAACGCTATATCAAATTTAACTTATAATAGAGTCATGTTTTCATGGAATAATGAATGTGAAAAGATAATCAAGGAGTTGAAAATGAGTCCTATTTCTCGACATGTCCCCACACTACCCACACATGGAGAAATTTTTGTGGTATTCTTCAATGATTTCAATAAGGTATTTGGTTGTGCGCTAATGCAGAATGAAAAAGTTATCGCCTATGATTCAATGAATTTGAATGTTCATGAATAGAACTACCCAACACATGATCTAAAGAAGGATGTTGTGTTCTTCTCTTTAAAAATATGGAGGTATTATCTCTTTGTGGAGAAGTGTGAAATATATATTGATTAAAAAGAATTGAATATATATTCATAGTGAAATTGATGAATATATTCCAATGAATATGGTTATAGTTTATCAAAGACTATGATTGTTCAATTCAATACCATCCTAGTAAAGTGAATAAAGTGGCATACACTCATAGTAGAATGGATCCAAAAAATCTATCAATGATGATAATTGAGAATGATATGATATTCTTATAGTTTAAAGGGATGTACATGGGAAATATAAAGGAATGAAAATCATTAATCCTTTAACAAATGATTGCTTAACCATTCCATCAGGAGATATTAAAGGATTATCAAGGAGATGATGTGGGAATTCAGAAGAATTTTCAACCTATAACCAAATGTAAATCCTTTGAATTCAATGTTAATGAATAAGGACATCTGATAATTGTGTCGAGAATATGTATTACATCAAATATTTAGTTAATGATTGAGTTGTTAGATGATTCACGTAGCTCAAACTTCACCATCCACCCATGAATTACAAAGGTGCATCATGATCACTAAGAAAACTATTAGTGGTACAATATGAAGAAGGAGATCATGTAATATACATCAAGATGTATTGTATGTCAGAAAGTGAATGAATAATGGGAAAAAAATCCAATGGAATGATGCAACCATTACCCGTACCTAAATGAAAATGGGAAAACATCACCATTGAATTTGTCACCAGTATTATCATTACATCAAGAGGGAATACTACTTTATCGGTTTTAGTGGATATTTTATAAATATTATGAACATAATTGTGATTCTAGATAATTTCACAATAGATAATCTTTCACAAATATACATCAAAGAAGTGGTGAGGCTTCATGGATTTCCAATATCAATTGTATCTGATCGAGATCTGAGATTTACCTCCATGTTTTATAAAAGTCTCCAACATAATCTAAACATTTATCTAAACATTAGTAAGGCCTACCATCTCCAAACTGATGGACATTATGAGCTGACTACTCAAACACTGTGAGACACATTGAGATAATGTTATATGTACATTAAAGGAGGATGGGACCAACATCTTTATCTGGTTGAGTTCTCATACAACAAAACTTTCCACAAAATAATCCAAATGGTACCCTACTAATACATTTATGGGAAGAGTTGTAGAACACATGCATACTGGGTTGAATTTATGGAATTCTAACTATAAGGTCCTTAAATGAATGAGAAAATGGTGGAAAAGGTTAGGACCATTCAGCCACACATAAAGGATACTTAGGGTCGATAGAAGAGTCATACTAATAGTGATTGAAGAGACCTATAGTTAGATGGTGGAGAAATGTAATTCCTTCATATATCTATATGGATGAAAGTAATGAGATTTGGGAATAAGGGAAAGAATAGTCCAAGATACATCATCCTCATTGATATCCTTGATCACATCAGAGTGGTGGACTACCAAATTGAACTCCCACATAACATATCTCAAGTATATGATGTATTCCATGTATCCCTCTTGATAGAGTACATACTGGATCCCTCACAAGTACTCATTCTAGATTTTGTACCATTTTAGAATGACCTTACACATAAGGAGCAACTAGGGAAAATCTTATATCATAGAGATAAAATTATACAAAATAATAAAATGAACCAAGTTTAAGTGTTGTAGAGAAACCAAAAGTTTGAATAAGAGACATGGGTACATAAGGAGGTGATGGAACAGAGTTTCCTTTATCCAATTTAGTGTGGGAAAATAAAAATTTTAGGGTGAAATTTTTAAGGTTAGAATATTGTAACGACTAGAACTGTTATACATAAAATTTCCCCTTGTTTTTTAATTAAATGTATTATAGTTATAGAAAAAACAAGAACTTATTTGGTTATATTATATCCTATCATATTTAAATTATCATTAACCTTCCTTATCATTGATAAAATATCCGTTGAATATTGATCACTTAACTAGTATAAATATAGGGTTTTAACAAATCCAATTGACACTGAAAAATGAATTTATGGCCTCGACCAATAGGATCATTCACTATGAAGTAAATTTTCTTAAAATTACAATGGATATGAAATATATAGGGATTTAACTTGGCCAATACCAATTTGTGATCCAATAACTCAATCAGAAGTAAAACTATTTATGAGAGAATGTAGAGCTCATTGAGATCATGACCCAAACCATGTATGCCAAACCAACCCATGAAAATATCATCATCATGAGATTACTCTTAGGTCATTTGTGGGTGCGATAAATGGATATGTATCAGTAACCTAGAAATATGACTATATAAGTTATTTTTTATAGAATAATTAATATAGTTTCATCTAATTATTGTTTATTTTTATTTTTATACAATAAAACAAAAATACTATTTTTTTTAAATTTTCAAATTCAATTAAGGAATTCATTTTGAAAAATTAATTGAATTTTTTACTAATAATATTTTAATAAAATATGATTATGAGATTATTGTTTTCAAATTGAAATGATCATCTAATTTTAATAAAGTCAAATTTAATTTTTTAAGGGTTCGGAAAATGTCATTGTCAAAAAAACCTAGCATCTTCTATAAATTTATGAAATTATTTTAAAAGTGGACATTCACATATTTAGAAAATTATTTAGATTAAATGAATATTATTTTTGGAATCATAATATTTAAATTGTCCAATGGTTAATTTTTCATAATTTTCTTAGAAATCCAAATTTTTTGGGTAAAAAAATAAAAACTGTATAAATATACATTCTGTATTATGGCATCATACTGAATAAAAAGTGATTTAATAAATACTATAAATTGTATCCAAAACCAATTTTTTGTTTTAAATTTAAAATAATGCTATTTTATGTTTATTTTTATTAATTTATAAATCCATTATGAATCCTCCAAAAAAATTAATATATTTTAAGGTTTTAGAATCATTTATTTAAGAGTATGAATCACCTCCACATAAGAAAGGGATTTATTTTATTATGTTATCCCCTTGGAATTTTAAAATATTTTGAAACAATCTCATTTTTCAAAAACCATATGAAAAAACCATTGGATGGTTTGTGTTTTTGGTTTTTTTATTATATAGTGTCCAAAACCTAAATAATAAATAAATTCCCCTCTCTTCCTTTGTGAACCCAACCAAGATCCCATTTATAATCATTTAAATTCCTTTTCAGTACGTCCATTATCTTCCCTTAATTCTCTAGTGTCATTCCAAGGTGCCAACATGCTCTCTAGAATCCCCTCCGAAGCATTTGGAGTCAAACACTCAAGTAAGGGATTTTTCTTGTCTCAGTTCGATTCAAGAATCTCTTTTATGTTATGATTTTTACTTTCAATTTATGGTTATTTGGGTATGTTTTCTTAAAACCCCCTTAATGTCCATTTTATTTCTAAATAATGAGATACCCATTTCTCTATCATTAAAACCTCTCATGAACCTTTAAGTAAACCTGTTACCTTGCTGAAATTTTGTAATGGGTCTTTTCATTTCTCCTCTTTATTCATGTATCTTCTTTACCTTATGTCTTTTATCTTTATTTCCATATAATGGGATATGTTATTCCATATCACCATTACTGTAAAATTTATATCCTAATTATGAGATATTCATTTCACTCTCATCAACGCATTTTACGAGTTTTTATGTGACATTGTTATGCTTTCCAAATTGCACTGTGGTGTTCCATTCCAAAACAATTGGGTAGTGAATACCATAATCAATTCATATCAATGGTATTCAAATTTATAAACTTATAGCTCTTTGAATTGGGACTTACTTTTATTTCTTCCACGTTCTATTATCTTTGAATAAAATATGACAATAAATGAATCTAGGTTGTATGATATATATAGCATGCTTTTGCATGAGAATGAAATAAAAGTGATGGATGCACACAAAATTATATAGAGATCCAATGCATCAGAAAATTATTAGTTTCATTAGATATATTTTTGGGATAGGGAGTGAACCTGATTCCTTTATGGGACTTTTTCCACTATGAGGTCTTGATATTTTTTCCTTGACCTATGTTTACGACATAGTGTTTTAAGTTTTTTACACATTTACCATCATTACTTTATATTTATCATGTTATATCATGTCTTATTTTTCATTTTTATGATTCCTACTCTTCTTATGCCCCATTGATATGCCTTTTTTCTAACATGTATCACCTTATTACTTGATTATTACCTTACTTGGCATTATACCTCACCCTTTTCTTATGTTTTTGCACAGGATATCCCCTATGGTTATAAACACCTTGTAATTTTAGAAACATGTCAAGGACGTTTTTAATAATGTTATTATATACCATATTCAGATGTTATTCTTTGTACCTAATTACCAAAGGAACTAGAATTATAAATATTTCAAGTTGTTTTAATTTTAATATTTAGTAAAAAAATCACAAGTTAATGTGTAATAAAGAATAGGGTTGTTATAGCCTCAATTAATTTTCATATAAGTAGTCAATTGAAGAGGAATAAAATATAATAAAAAATGAAATTACAATGATTTAAATATATATATGATGCACATATCAATTATACTCATGAATTAGACCCAAATTAATCTAGGATTGAGTAATGGGATTAAATAAAAGAAGATCTTACTTGGTGTTTGGATTGATCTTTGATGAAGAATGGCCATGTGTTGTAGTCTCTTAGGAGAACCATGAAATCCTTTTGCACAATGATCGATGATCTGGTCTCGATTTGTCATTTTTTCCCAGAATTCTCTCCAACGGTCTTCCATAGCTCTATGGTTTGAGTGTATAATAATTATGATCATCTCTTAACTTTATATTTAATTGATAGTTGGTAGCTACATCAAATAAATTAATTTAAATAAATTTATTAATTTTATTTTATTAATTTTATTTCTGCAATGAATTTTTCACAAACACCCCATTCCAATAAAGAATATTTCACTCCAATGGTAAAACCCACATTATGAACTCTATGGTTCTTTCATATTTTTGATTTTATCCCATATTTGGAATTTATTACAAATTTTCAAGAAATATACATGCACATGATATTTAATATATTTAATATATTTGAAACATTTTTTTTGGGCACACCATGGGTTAATATCACTAGATTTCACAATGATTGGTCTCTAAAATAACCAATAAAATATCCCTAAATAATTCACAGAAAATATGACTCAATAAATTTTTCCCACCTTAGGGACTTTCATTCAAAAAAAGAGAAAACCATACTAAAAATATGAGTGTTCCAGGCTTGCATCTAAGTGTCCTGCTCCCAAGATCTCCCTTAATGATTCTTATACTAAAAATAGACAAGAATTGGGAGAATAAATTTCCAATGAAGGATCCTCTCTTTTCAATCCTCTATCTCTAATGGTTTCTCAGCAAATATAGCTCTATCCTTGATGTCCAACCTACCACAGTTGATAACACGTGGTAGGTTGTGCATGTACCTCCTCAGTTGTGACACATGGAAGTAGTAATATACCTAGTCCAATAATGGTTGTAGATATAAGAGGAATTCCAACTCTACTCACATTTTTTACTTAGTATATTTTATATATTTGAAACATTTATCTTGGACACACCAGGTCTCTAAATCAAACTCTGTCTTAGTGCCTGGTCTGAAAACTAATCCATATAGTTTCCAAAAATAATACATGGAAAATCCATGTCATTACACATACAATATGATAGATACAAATAGTAATCCTTGAATGAGAAATCTGTATTCCAAATTACTATATACGGTTTAGGGGATATCATACAAAATATTAACCTTATTTTAGTGAATCTATAAAAAACTCCCACTTTCTCTAAAATCCCATAAATAATTCATAAAAAACATAATATTTAATTGTGAATCTATCTAAAATATTTTGGATTCTTTTTAATAAACTCTATTCATTAGATATTTTTTTCCAAAACATAATTTGTTTCTCTAAGGTTGAACTATGTGACCCTATGCACAATTGTTGCATGGACAAAAAATTTGAAATCATGATATTATATATGTAATAAAATACTATCATCAGCTAAACAATTAGTGCTATTAAAGCTAAAAAGTGATATAGTTTGATATTAATCAAACATTCTCACTTATCTATATGTAAATATCCATCACAATATGTATCATATAAATCATTTTAATACCTATATAATATGTTTTTTCCACATCAAAAAGTGACCAATTGACATGAAACGTTTCAATATAGTATAGTTCATTACATAAATTCGTGATTCTATAAAATGTACTCTCTTGGTTGATTAATATATCATATAACATTCATCTAGTAGATGATCACATGACACTTCCATCATCCGTGTAGTTTATCATATTGCTTGTCACACAACTAAACATATATCATGAATTTTAATATTCTAAGTCAATCATGGACTTATATTTATTCAAATCAATATATATGTGAAAAATACCACTTTTTTTGAGCTCCAAGTGAATATAAGAGCAACAACATGCCCACCCACCACCTGAGTATCTAATCCTTGAGGACTTCAAAAGAAATTTATCAAATTATAAAGGTTCTCATGCATGGTATCTCACTAAAATCATGTAATGGGGATTCATAATAACCATATATACCTATGTATAAAAATTACTATATATTATTTCATTTGATATACTATTTTGGGTCAGTCCAGATAAAATTTCTAAAATTGTTACCTCATGTTTTTTTTATTTGTATCATGTAATAAATACTTTGTATCAATTATAATATTATTCTCATTAAAATATTAGTATAATTCCACAACCTATAAATTTTCATGTAATATATAGATTCATAACACATGAACGAATGATAATTAGAGATTTTATTTATTATAAAATCTCTTTAAATTAATAACCATTATATCAGATCTTTTATGTATTTATGCCAATATATTCAATGTAAACCATAGGATTTTTTATGATAATGGTTTTCATAATGGAAATTTTATATTCACCAATATTTTCACCAAAAAAAACTTTACAATTCCACACATAATGATCTATATAATTATATGGTACTTATAAAGGATTTATTTAGTCTTTTGGTGAGACTAGGAATCCTTGGTTTGAGAAATAGTTATATTTTTATCATGATAAGTCTCAATTTATCCTTAAATAATAGGATCCTCCCCATTTTTAGAGTTCATCTTCTTGATATAAATAGATTACTTTACCTCACGTGATATAGTAATATACTAGGAATATTTTATCAGGTCTGTTTTATTTGATCATTTTGAACACCTCTAACTAATAGTTCCACCAATTTTGAAAATCGTGAAGACAAATTGAGATCTAATATCATCTCTTTTATATTGGAAACACGCTTCATTATATCCCTTTATGATGATATTATCCTCTCCTCTAAAGATAAATTACATATCCTTACTTCTTCTTAAGTACTTTGTGGTATTCTTGATGGTAATTTTGTGATCCTCGCTAGGATTTGATTGGGATCTACTAGTAATGCTCAAATCATAGTTGAAATTTTCTTGAGTACACAACATGGGATACATGATATATCTAATGGAGAACTCATAAGGAGTTTTTTCTATACTTACTATGTCTTTATAAGGAACTTTAATCCTTCTAACATTCATTCCATGAAACCCAGTTAAAGACCCCTCTGTATTTCTCCATAGTAAACAATGATTTCACTTTACTAAGATATGTGTTCTGACTCAGTCCAACAAACCTATTTTATCTATCTCTATAGATATTCATGTTTAGTTTGTAATCCTCTTAACCCATGTCTTTCATTGAGAATAATCATCCCAATCATATATTTATCATGTGTAATTTAGGGAAATGTTTTCTATAAGTACAATTTCATCCGCATAAAATATTATAAATTCAACCATACACCCACAAGTTTTCTTATATTCACAATAATCATATTCATTCTTCATTAGATAAAACTCCTTTATTACATCATCAAACTGGATTTCCCACCTTCGAGAAGCTTCCATCAACCCATGAATAGGTCCTTGTATATTTCAAACATTTATAGGCTAATTTGGAACTTCAGAAACATTTGGTTGTATCATAAATGAATTCATACACTTGTGAAAAATGATCTATTACGTTGGTTATTTTTATTTTCTACATAAATTAAATTGTGCTGTTATTATAAAAGTCATAGTAAATATGTACTTAAAATCACTAAAAAATGGATGTTGTTACTGAATAATAATTTTTTTACATCGATAATTATATAACTAACATTAAAAACCATCTATGTACTGTTTTTCTGGTCATTAATTAGATATATGACATCAAAAACCAACATGATAAAGGTTTCTTCACATTAGATATATAATAATCAAGACAAAGACTGTTTTTTAATACTTCTTTTATACCTTCCTCGCTATATCTAACCACAAAAGAAAATAAGCATTAGTAGTATTAAAACTAGTAATATAAAAGTTGCAGAAAAATAACCAACAATACATTTACATCTAAAAAATTGAAAATTTTAAAATTTAGTAAAAAAAACTAAAATCCATCTAAACCTATAAAATAGTTTTCCCACATCACATTTAATTTTGTGAGCTCTAGTGAAGTATAAGGAAGAGCGTCATCGAAAATATAAAAATTAAAAGAAAATTATTAAACATGTATTATGAATAAAATTTATGAAATATTAAATAATCTTCAATAAATAAATATTACATGCTTGAATTTAGTAACTTTCAAGGATGAAATTATTTAATATGTAAATATTAACACATAATATTTTCATTCTTTAATGCCTTCTTGTTTATGAAATACTATTTAAATTATTTTAATCAATTCCAAATAACATTTTTATATAATATATCCAAAATGTACCATTTATAAATGAAAATTCACCTTTTCTATAACATATTTGATCTTGGTGCTCTTTTACATTGTGGTCTCTTGAAAGAAATTCCATCCCCTATTAGAAAATTTAAGTAATGTAATAAATTTAAAAAAATTTATAATATAAAAAATTATTAATACATTCAGACAAAAATTTCCAATACATACATAAATTTGTTCACACATCACCATGTGTAGAGAAGAACCTGTAAAATTTCATCTCCATTGGACATAAAACACCTAACATCAAATGACTAATGACATAAAATAAAATTTAATGTTAGTGGTTATTGTGTTAAAAATATATAAAACTTTGTGAGATAAATATTTCTTACTCTTAAATATATAGAAACATCAATCATTGAGTAATTACATTCTTTTGAAATAATTACCCAATATAAAGAGTTCATTCCACTTCATTCATTGTCCTCGATACAATTTAAATGAACTACATGTCCATAAATATATAAACATCTTTGTTTTCATTCTCCTTTTACATTGTATAAAGATACCTAATACAAAAAAATAATATCTATAGTATTTCCATAAATTAAATTTTGAGAAAGATTTATGTTATGACTTACATGGAAATAATTTACAACATGTTGATTCCCAATATTTCACCTGTTATGGGGTCCATGATATCATCTTTCAAAAGCCCCATAGTTGTTGCACTCCCACAAACATAATATTCAATTGTAATCTCATAAACAACAGAAAAAAAAAATTTAATATCTTGACAATCTATAAAGACTTCTAGAATATGTATCTGAAGTCATAACCCTTTATATTTGTATTTAACTAAAAATTATTTCAATAACTTTAATGATTTCTTAAAAGAAAAATATAAATATATAAACTTTAAAATGTTAAAACAAATTTAATACAAAAAATAAAAACATGAAAATTTATGTACATACCTCTATCTTAATATGTCGTAGAGGAATAGATGATGAAACTAAAAAGTGGCCTATACTTTCCCCAATTTTCGTCACCTCATATATTGGTACCGGTACTCTAGCTGATCTATCTATAATATCCTATACAGTAACCCTATGATTCTCTCTCTCTATCTGATGACGATGAATCATATCTCCAACATAAAAAATCATCACAAATGCAACAATATAATACTGAGAATCACCAACATATAACTCACAGTAACTAAGAATCTATGGAGGAGGGGGTGTAGGAGTATGATAAGGAGTGGGTTCTACAGGCGGAGGTGGATGAGAAAGAGCTACTGGCCGAGGTAGAGCATCAAGAGTTACAGTCTCAAACTACTTTTTCATCTCTACAAACATGGACTGTTCTAACCCTATTATCTTATCCTCCATCAGCAAAATAATATTTTGAACTTCAGACTCAAAAGATTCACTTTTATTTATAAAATATTTCCATTAATAATGTTGAAGAATGTGGAAGCACTTTTCTCACTGATACACCCACCGGGTGTCCTCATACACGACTCGGGTGTTTGGGATTTCACAATTCGGTAGATAAAATATCCTTCCTACCCTCGCTATAATGACCTCATGTGGTCTCTACACCTCAAGAGATTCCTCTATGAATTATTTGGAAAATTATTTATGATTCAAAATTAATAAATAATTTATATAAATTAAATAAAAAAACAAATATCTTAAAATCCTCTCAGTTACAACCCTCAACTATTCCCTAATATATTGTCCCATTTTACTCATACAATCCATATTTTATTTGTATTGTCTTGCTGAGTGGTGGAGGAGAAACCTCTCTAGAGGTTGAAGACTCAGCACTCCATTTTTTAAAATTTTTTGTCATATTTTAAAAAAAAAATAATGTATACCCTCCCTGAGATAATGTATGAGGTTATAAATTTCTAGACTAGATATCCTAATGACATATCCTCTATTTTTGTAAATTAAGAATAATAAATCATTAATAAGATCATTAATATTTAAAATAATCTAAAAGATTACATTTCACTTAAAAAACGCTTCCTATCTTCTACGTTCAACAAATATGTTCCATGTGGCCTCATCTAAAAGTGGATATACATCACATGAATTTTGATGTTTCCTATGCCCAAAAATGAAATCATATGTGAGGGTTGATTTAAAATCCCTCCATCTATTAGAATCCAATGATAAACCATTCTTCCTGACTCCTCCAAAATTAGGTATATGATATTTCATCTCATAATAATGGGGAAAACATATATTACTATAAACATTTAATGATTAATAAAACAATAACAAATGAGCTTGCAATAATGGTCTCCCACAACTGAGATAGTGTTAATTTATCAACACGTATTCAATCATTAATCCAAGTTCTGAGATTTTTTTACCCCGAACTAATACAAAACTCTTTGATTTTTTTTCATTAGGGAGTCTTGTAATTAAATTATCATCGAATTATACCAGTTTCCTCGGATCCTAGATAAATGTAAATATTAATTTTGGTAAAGGATTGTTGCCACATTGACCAACCCTCGAACTCTTCTTTGGCTCTATAGGAGTATATAACTCTAGTAATTAAGGATGGGGAACATCAAGAGGATAATATGAATTTTCCTCCCCATATTTATGAGTATTTTCATCTTTAGAAGTGTTTTTTTGACCAGCTGGTTGATCTATCATTATCCTATAAATCAATGAAACTAATAATTAGTAAAAAAATATAAAAATTAAACTATTACAATATTAATGTATATAACAAATGAAAAAAATCTAAAATAAAAATCTAAAATAAAACTCAAAAAATTATTATTCATATTTTTTATAGTTAAATGAAATTCAAACAGTAGTAATAATATTTGAAATGTCTTGTAAATGAATGAAAACAAATCCAAAATTGGTTTAGGAATATTAAAAATGATCCAACCAAATAGATCATATTTATAGAAAAAGATTAATTTTTCAATATACTCTAATAAAATATTTTTGTTTTTAATTATAAAATGAGATTTAAAATAATAGTATTTCAAAAAAATCCACAAACAATGATAAAAAAGATAAATCAAAATAAACAAAAATAAAAGGTATGAGAAACTTGGTAAGATAAAAAAATAAACAATAATATAAAAATACATTTTAACTTATTATTTTTAACATGTGTTTTAATAATGAAAATAAAAATAACATATAAAACATTTTATAAAATTTATAAATGTAAATGATAAATAAACATATGATACATTTAATATTAGGAATGTACTATAAGATTATTTTTCTGAATTCCATCATCATGGTCTTTCCTTGTGGCACAAACCATGTCTATGATATGCCTATCATTATTATTTATTAATCATTTCATGAAAGTTGGGATATCACATAAATCAATATATTCATCAATTTAAACATCACCAAAATATTGTTTTTTACTTAAAAACAATATACCATTGTGTATTATATAGATTAATAACATAGAAAATTTTGTTACCATATGTTTCCATTATAAAAGGATTAGTTGTACATTTCAATCTATTCAGATACAGATGTGTCATTCCAAATTCACCATGGTTGACAATATTGTTACCGATAAACCATTTGTAATTAAAAATTGGATCATTAAATTTAATGTAATAAACCTCCCATATTACTTCAATGACTCCATAATATTCACATGATGTGTAAATTTGGTTATGGACATTAGAACTCAAAAAATGATTTTCTTCTGTGAATACCAATACCCCACTATTCTAAACTACACATCAATTTTCATGATCATTAATATGAAATTTATAGCCATTAATGTCATACATATACCATGTTATCACATTTAAACATGGACCACCCACTAACTATCATAATGTTTCCTTATACATCTGATCTACCAATCATTGTTTTCTAAACCATAGAAAAAAAATTATGCTCATTCAAAATCTACATATCATTCTTCTTTGGATGACATTGTTTCAACACATTAATATGCAATGTTATATATGGTTGAGCATCATCTATGTTATTGAAGATGTATAGTTTTACCTTATTTATCTATTAACCTGATAGATATTTGATTTTCAAAACATGAATTCCCTTTCCCCAATAATTAACTCGTTCATGGAGAGATGGAGGCCAAACATTGTGCTCTATAGAAGACTAGTAGCCTATAAAAAACTCAACAACATCCTCAGAAATATAATTTTCAACAATGGAGGGATCAGTTCGATATGGATTTTTAACATACCCCATAAAAATATTCATATTCCTTTCAAAATGATACATCAAATGTAGATATTTAGGTCTGTAGACATTTATTTATCGAACCAAATGATTCATTTATGCACCATTATTTCAAAATGTGATGGTGGAAAAAACATTTCAAATTAAAAAAGTATTCTAATTAATCTATTTTCCAGAATGTTAAAATCATTCAAATAAATCACCTTATTACAAATTGAATTGGAAAAAAAACACACCTTCATGTTAGATTTTCAAACACGAATGGGAAATCTTCCATGCAATGAAACCAGTAAAAGTTATTTCATCCTGATGTGAAAATCATGATATTTCATAGTTGTAGACCTCATATCCTTTAAAGTCACATATTTTTTTTTACATTTTTAGAATAACCCTGTGGAACTTTGATATCCTAAAGACACTGACAATAGATAATTTTTTCTCTCTTGGATAATGTATGACAAGATGGGGGAAGAAATTTTTTCCATCCATTAGGAGTGTGAGATAACTCCAAATGTATTCACATTGACATAAAGTAGAATAATACATTCTACATATAATGACCCATACGTTACATACATTTTTAGTAATTAGAAATTGAAGTACACTTATTACAACATATAAGAAAACCATGAAAGGACCGTATAGGTATAGTGTCTTTAGAAACTAGGAAACATAAAAAACTGGTTCATAAAGGGTCTACACTGTCTCCCATTTATTTCGTCATCTCTATAGTCCCTTTTGGCATATATTAATTAATAAAATTCTTCCTGACCTGGGGAAAGAAAAAATTCTAAAGGGCGAGCTCAAATAATAATTAAGGGTAAACAAAAGAAATATGAATCACATCATATTCATAAGAACATAACAATTTGGAAATCTTACCCTGCAAAAGAGATCATAATTTCATAACATGGGAAAAATCATGGTAGTGAAATGTATTCACAATAATCATAACATAAAACATTATGCTTTTTGGAATACACACATAATCATAGAGAATCATTCCTTATTAGTCAAGACTCATTTCTAAGACTATCTTAGTGGACAAAGTCCATTTCTGAACCGAGTTCATTCCTAGTTTCAGTCCCGTTTCACTAAACTAGTTTAATATTCCGTTCTATCCATGTCTATCTCATTAGATATAAAAACTTTACCCAATGCATTGGATGGAGATATAGGTCCCACCCATCTCATAATGATACCATTCTTATGTGTGCCACAAAATCTTAAACCATACATCATAGAAAAACCCATGTAAAAAAAATGGGATTCTTAAACATAGTGACATCATAAAACAATTCATATAAGATAAAGGAATTCATAAAAATAATTCCATCACAACATAATCAAATCAATGTAACAATAGGGATAGAAACAAAACCCTTTAGATGGAAAATAATTTTGATAATACACTTGAACCCCATTCTTGAGAAAATATCCTTTCTACTTCAAAAACACCTTTCCGTTCATAACATGAAAAACAATTATAAACTAAAATAAGTTTATTAAAAATAAACATGAAAACTTTTAGAGGAAGCTTCTTGGAAATAATGTTTTAAAAATCCATTCATGCCGTATAAGCTAAAAAATCATTTTTCTCATACTTATGTCGGAAAAGTCAAAAAGTATCTCGTACGAATAACGACAAAAGTTTCCTTTCATATCTTTTACTAAAAACTCACCAAAGGGTAAAATTGGATTTAAAAAATATTGGGAGGATATAAATATTACATATTGAGGAAACATGGATGTGGATGATGAACATTCCTCAGTAAATTCTGAAGTATAAACAATCTCGGATAAAAATTAAGATTGCGAGATTTTCCCTTACCTTAGGTCCGATTTTCTTCGTCAGGGTCTGAACCTCCTGTATAATGATTTAAATAATTTCATTGACTTATTCCAGAATCATACTCATTGTTATGATATCATATATGTCCATATTATTACCTTATTATTAGTAATATTTCATTGTTACTTGTTATTCAGGTGTTTATTAATTTTTATTCTTATGCGTGTTTTGTCGAATAAATTCTTATTATTATATTTAGGTTATAGATACATCATTTCCATAATGGTATTAGTGTAATATATATCACATTTATTCACTCAATTCATTTATGTAATCATTATGAAATGAAAATCATGTAGAACGAGTCGCATCACATCATGGAGACGGTATTCCGTACGTACGCACGAGCGATGATATCATTCCCATGATCGTGGAATTGTATTGGAGTGTATGTATACTATTTCAGAATCAATATCACTTTAAAATAATCATAAATATTTATTCTTTACAACATTATACCCATCCAAGTAAGGTGGTGGTGGAAAATACATTACAACACGGCGTGGAGACAGTATTTTGTACGTACGCACGCGCGGTGATTTTGTTTTCTGTAGGATGGATAGATGGTGAAATAGGGTTGTTTCATACATATAACAACATATCAGTATATTAGTCTTACTTATGTTATTACTTCATAATGAAACAACTAAAGAAGAATAAGTTTAAAAAGAAATAAAGTTGAAAGAATTGGTAACTGACATTACCTCTTCTTTGAAGCGCTTCCTTGAGACCTCCTTTTAGGGCACAAAAATTGTCCTTTGAAGAAGACCAGGACCTCTAGGATGTTTCTAGGGAAGTGGAGAGGAGAACATTTCAGGGTTTGTCAGAGCATGAAGGCTCAAAGTGGTGTGAGGAAGAGAGGGAGGAGTTTCCCTTTTATATGGGAGGAGAGGGGCTCCTTTGGAAAAACTAAAAATATTATTTTATTATAAAGACATATTCAGTTTTAAATAGCTCCAAATTGATTTATTTCTAGCTTAGGTGGGGATGGATCGAAATCCTCTCTCCAATATAATTTGTACAAGTTTATTTTACTATTTTAACCTTATCATTTCGATTTAACTTTAAGTTAGATAATTTTACTTTTACCGTGTCTTTTTGTGTTCTTACACTATAAGGTCAATAAACTTACTATAACAAGCCAAACGAACCCCAGGATGTTTATTTTTATTATATATAAACTTATCTAAGACATTTGGATGAACCTTAGATTTTATGGAATAAAATAACAATTAATAATATAATATTTGTTTTGAAAACAATTTTATGTCAATTTTGACACTATTTAGTAATTGATTTTTGTGAAACTCATAATAGAAGGATTAGTTCGAAAAAAAAATAATTAATTCCATACTAACATGTCATATTAACCTAGAAAATTATTGGAATTCATAAAATGTTTCAAAATGCATTTATTTGGGTATTTATAACATCAATTATGTCAATATTTCATTAATAAGATAATTACTGCATCATGTTTGTGTCATAAATAAATTTAATTATTTAATGTCTACAAATTTCAAATAAAATACCATTATGTAGGAAATCGTTTTATCTTATAATGAATATTTATAGTCGAATCTATCTTATTATAACACTATATTAAAAATTATTTACTTATTAAACTTTTATTTTAACTATTTTAACCCTTCTTTAAATAAATTAATAATAAATGTCCTAATCTAGTCCATGTGGGCCTAAATGGTCATATTTTATTCCTAATGTTGTTTTTGGTCGAATAACACTTAACCAATAGTATTAGGACATGTTTTAGGGTAATAATAATATCATTTTTACCCTTAATTACCATATTTACTTTTAACCGCGGTAAATAAAAGTAAAAAGTTACTATTCACCAAAAATTATTTTCATCTCATTGAACCAAATTTTACTTACTGACATCAACCGTGTCTCTAGGATTTTTGAAATTCCACTCACAGAAGTGGTAAAATTATGTTTTATGTAAATTTTCAAATTCTCCTAGGAGGAGGGTAAAAGACGGTGAAAAGTTCAATAAAATTTTTATATATCTAAAATTATTATAAAATTACTCCAATGAATTGCATTGAACTTATATAGGTATTATGTATCAATTTTTCGTTAAAAGAAATTTAAATAAAATAAATAATTATTTAAATAAAAAGGCAGTTTTTAAATAGTATCCTAGTGTTTTCACTATTCATCAAAAATTGAAAGTTTCCAGAAAAATACCAAAATTTCACCCTCGGCTAATTTTGATATTCTGAATCCTAAAACAAAGTCCACTTGAAAAAATAAAATTTAAAAAATTTCAAAAAGTGGTTATTACTATTCATAATGGCTAGTTTTAATAATATTTTAATAACATATCGTTGTTTAGTGAAACACGGTATTGCGTATGACGCAAGCTATCGTGGAAGGTCACGATTGTGTGTAAAGAAAGGCAAGCTAGTGTTGTGTGTAGTGAAATATTCCTTTGATGATTTATATAGAAACAAAATATTTCTTATAAAAGTATCGAGTGTTACATTCTACCCCCCTTTAAAATGAATTTCGCCCTCGAAATTCGTCACTTGTAACAAACAGAAGAGGATACATCTCCCTCATCATATCCTCAAGGTCCCATGTAGCTTCTTCTAATTGGTGGTTCTTCCATAAAACATTCACCAAGAGAGTGGTCTTGTTTCGTAGGACATTTTCACTATGATCGAGAATCCCTATCGGCTGTTCTTCATAAGAAAGATCTTGATCTAGTGGTACAACATCTGAGTTGAGTACATGTGAACAATCAGGTATGTAATTTTTCAGGAGAGATACATGGAACACATCGTGAACATGAGAGAGATTTTGTGGAAGCTCCAATTGGTAAGCTACCTTCCCAACATGATCCAGAATTTCGAAAGGACCGATATACCTAGGGCTTAGCTTTCCCTTCTTTCCAAATCTCATTACTCTCTTCCAAGGAGATATTCGTAAGAACACTTTACCACCCACTCAAACTCTAAGTCTTTTCTTTTGTTGTCAGCATAACTTTTTTGTCTACTCTGAGCTTCTCTTATGCATTGTTGAATAGATCGGAACTTTTCTTCCATCCCATCAACAAGATCAAGTCCTAATATATTTCTTTCCCCTACTTCATCCCAGCAAGTTGGATTCCAGAATTTCATTCCATTGAGAGCTTCATAAGGAGCCATCTGAATACTGGGGTTAAAGCTATTATTATAAGAAAATTCCACCAAAGGTAGGTGTTGATCCCAACCACCTTTGAAATTCATAGAGCAATCTATCAACATTTCTTATAGAGTTTGAATTGTCCTCTCAGACTGACCGTCTGTCTGAGGATGATAAGAAATTTTGAAACTCAACTCTGTATCCAGAGTATGTTGAAGACTTCGCCAGAACTTTGAGGTAATCCTCAGATCCTGATCAGATATAATAGAAACTGGTACTCCATGCAATCTTACCACTTCCTTTACACATATCCTGGCAAGCTGATCAAGAGAAAAATCTTCTCTAATTGCAATGAAGTGTGCATACTTTGTAAGAATATCAACTATAACCCAGATAGCATTATTTCCTTTGGATGTATTACGAAGTCCTGTGACAAAGTCCATAGTGATGTTTTCCCATTTCCATTCGGGTATGGGTAATGGTTGTAACATCCCCTTAGACTTTTGTCTCTTAGCTTTAACTTTATGAAAAACCAAGCATCGAGAGACATATTCAGCAACATCTCTTTTCATGCCATCCCACCAGAAGTACTCTTTCTAGTCCCTATACATCTTCGTGCTTCCAGGATTAATAGAGAATGAAGAACTATGAGCCTCATCCAGCAGCTCCTTCTTTAATTCGGGGATGGGAGGAACACAAACCCGATTCCTGAACTTTATTATCCCATCACAATCAAGTTTGAATTCCGGAACATTTCTCACCATCTTTTGTAACACTACATCTTCTTTTTGTGCCTCTTTAATCTTCACATGTATATATGGTTGAACATTCATTTGAGAAAGATAAGATTTTTCCACTTCCATTATAATTCCAAATCCATCCTTTGAAAGTCCATAAATTTTGGATCTTTTGTGATCCTCATCATGGATAAACTGGCATGGTCTTGTCGACTTAATTCAACTTCCACCTTGTTTGATTTCCTAGGGTGGTAATGAATTGAGCAGTCGTAATCCTTAATCAGCTCCAACCATCTTCTTTGGCGCATATTCATCTCCTTTTGTGTGAAAATATACTTTAAACTTTTATGATCAGTATAAATATCACACCTTTCTCCATGAAGATAATTCCTCCAAGTATTTAATGAAATTATTTCCACAGCTAACTCCAAATCATGAGTTTGGTAATTTTGCACAAGGATTTTCAACTGTCGTGAGTCATAAGCTATCACCATATCATTTTTCATAAGAACACACCCCAATCCCTTCTTGGATTCATCACTGTAGATCACAAACCTTTCTCCACTACAAGACAGTGTGAGCACAGGTGCACTGGATAATCTTCTTTTCAACTCCTTGAAATTATCTTCACATTCTTCCGTCCAAACAAACTTAACTCCTTTCTGAGTCAACCTGGTGAGTGGATTAGATAATCGTGAAAAATAATTCACAAAACGTCGATAATATCCAGCCAAACCAAGAAAACTTTGGATCTCAGTAACTGTTGTTGGTCTCAACCATCTTTTGATAACCTCTGTTTTTCCTAGATCCACAGATATCCCTTCTTTTGAGATTATGTGACCCAAAAATGAATCTTTTTGAATCCAAAATTTACATTTGGTAAATTTGGCATAAAGATTCTCCTTTCTCAGGGTCTTCAATATAATTCTCAAGTGATCTTCATGTTCTTCCTTGCTATTTGAATATAAAAAAATATCATCTATAAAGACTACCCCAAACTGATCAAGATAGTCTCTAAAGACTATATTCATCAGATCCAGGAAGATAGCAGGGGCATTAGTAAAACCAAATGGCATCACTATAAATTCATAGTGTCCATACCTTGTACGGAAAGACATCTTTGGTATATCCTCCCTTTTGACCCTTAATTGATGATACCCTGAACAAAGATCAACCTTTTAAAAGTATTGAGCTCCACGTAGTTGGTCAAATAAGTCATAAATGTGCAAGAGAGTATATTTTTTCTTGATAGTGGTCATGTTAAGTTCTCGATAATCAATGCAGAGTCTCATTGATCCATCTTTCTTCTTAACAAACAGAACAGGTGCTCCCCAAGGTGACACACTAGGGCGTATGAACCCCTTATCAAGATTCTCTTGGGGTTTCTTCTTCAATTCCTGCAACTCATTTGGGGCCATTCTATAAGGTGTCTTTGAAATAGATAAAGCACCCGATATGAGTTCTATTGAAAACTCAACTTCACGATTTGGTGGAAGACCTAGAAATTCCTCCGGAAAGACAACATGAAACTCCCGTACAATGGGCATATTCTTAATCGTGACTTTCTCACCAACCATTTGAGATAAATAACCTTCATTTAGTGGATTCAAGACCCATAATATGGAAGAAATTTCCACTGGAAGGTTATGTTCATCGTTGCATCGATATACGATCAAAGATTGATATGGAATATGAAATGTGACTTCACTTATTTGGCAGTTGATATGAGCTCCATATAGAGAAATCCAATCCATGCCAAGAATCACATAAAATTCCACTATAGGGAGGATCACAAGATTTGCAGGAAGCACTTTCCCACAAAATTCAATCAGAGAAGAATTATAAACTTTTGATGTGACTGTTGTGCCATTAGGGGTTGTCACAGCTAACTCAACATCTAATTGTTGAGGTAATACAGTGATACAGTTAGAAAATTCTTCAGAAATAAAAGAGTGGGTGGATCCTGAATCAAATAAAACATTTTCTACTTTAGAGTGGATGGTAAGTGTACCTTTCACCTCTTCATTATTATACTCCACATCGCTGGTAGAAATTGCATGTGACTTTCCTTTTTCTTTGCTCTTAATTGTTTGTTGACGTCGATCATCATCAACAATCCTTGGATTAGGGCATTTATTGGAATAATGCCCCATTTCCTTGCACTTGTAACATTGAAGTGTAGGAGGTGCACTCTGTGTATCCTTTTCATTATTCTCATCACTAGACATCTTCTACCCATCATTGCAGCATTCAAATGCCCGATGACCTTCCTTTCCACATTTGAAACATTTACTTGTCCCTTTAAGACAACTCCCTCTATGTTTCATTCTACACTTTGAGCATAAGGGAAAACTCATCTTCTTTTCAGTGCGCTCTTTACATTTTCCTTTGAATTCCATTTTCCTCTTCTTATCAAACCCATATGACTGATGGGTTACTCCAATCTCCATCTCAACTTTGAGAGCACATCGAATGATTTCCTCGTAGCTAATGAAGTCCCTTAGGGATAACGCCCTTCGATGACTTGGTTTTAAGCCACTAAAGAATCGATCGATCTTACTCTCAGGTTGGATAATAATACCAGAAGCGTACCTTGCAAGTCTTGTAAAATTTACTTCATAGGTACCAACAGATTCATCATCCATTTTCTTTAGTTCAAGAAACTCCTTCTCCATCTTTGTTCAAAGAATACGAGGGAAGTGATTATTGAAAAATTAGTTCTTGAACTCATCCCATTCCATAGACTCAATTTCATCTCTTGCCCTCATGTTCTTGATAAGATTCCACCATTGATCAGAATCACCTTCCAAACGATACACTGCTAAGATGACTTTATCATGTTCAAAACATTGAACAAATGAAAATATCTTTTCAGTAGTACTGATCCATTTTTCAGCAACTAATGGATCAGTAGACCCGCTGAATGAAGGTGGAAACTGTCTCATGAAGGGTTCAACAGAATGTTTTTCCTTCCTTTGCTCATTTGGAAGTCCTGCATGATTCATAGATTGAGAATGTTGTGTGAGCATGGCTATAAGATTTTTCATTCCAGCTCCCATAACGTTTGGTTGCTCAGGGGGACAATCATTTCATTACCCGTCGAATTCCTCATTAACACGGTTCCTTCGGGTTCTGTCCATTGACTAAAACCAAGATGAATAGTGTGAGAAACACTAATTATAATAGGAAAACCACATAATCAAGAATAAAATTTCACACTTAAGGTCTTATCATAGGTTATTCATGGCCATTTCTAAAACACTAAGATTGTGTTCTATGCTTAGACTTATCCTTAGGATTCTTACTAAGGCTTTCACATCCTAGTTTCCAAATGTTGACTATACCTTTCCACTGATACCAACTATCACGACCCACACTTTACATACATTGTTAGTACTTCAAAATTGAAGTACACTAATTACATCATATAACAAAACCATGAAAGGACCTTATAGGTATAGTGTCTTTAGAAATTGGGAAACATAAACAACTGGTTCATAAAGCGTCTACACTATCTCCCATTTATTTGATCATATCTATAGTCCATTTTGGCATATCTTACTTAATAACCTTCTTCCTGGCCTGTGGAAAGAAAACATTCAAAAGGGTGAGCTCAAATGCTCAGTAAGGGTAAAAAAAAAGAAATATCAATCACATCATATTCATAAGAACATAACATTTTATAAATCTTACCCTGCAAAAGAGATCATAATTTCCTAACATGGGATAAATCATGGTAGTGAAATGTAATCACAATAATTATAACATAAATCATGAATCTTTCTGGCATACACACATAATCATAGAGAATCATTTCTTATTAGTCAAGACTCATTTCCAAGACTATCTTAGTGGACAAAGTCCATTTCTGAACCGAGTTCATTCCTCGTTTCAGTCATGTTTCACTGAACCGGTTTAACCTTCCGTTCCAGCCATGTCTATCTCATGATATATAAAATATTTACCCAATGCATTGGAGGGATATATAGGTCCCACCCGTCTCATAATGATACCATTCTTATGTGTGCCACAAAATCATAAACCATACATCATAACATAACCCATGTAATAAAAATGGGATTCTTAAACATCGTGTCATCATAAAACAATTCATATAAGATAAAGGAATTCATAAAAATAATTCCATCACAACAAAATAAAATCAATGTAATAATTGGGATAGAAACAGAACCCTTTAGATGGAAAATAATTTTGATAAAACACTTGAACTCCATTCTTGAGGAAATTTCCTTTCTACTTCAAAAACACTTTTCCTTTCTTAACATGTCATACAATTCTAAACTAAAAGAAGTTGATTAAAAATAAACATGAAAACTTGTAAAGAAATATTCTTGTAAATAATGTTTTAAAGATCCATTCATGTCGTATAAGTTTAAAAAACATTATTCTCGTACTTATGTCAAAAAAGTCAAAAAGTACCTCGTACGAATAACGACAAAAGATTCCTTTCATATATTTTACTAAAAACTCACCAAAGGGTAAAATTTGATTTAAGAAATTGTAGGAGGATATATATATTAAAAATTGAGGAAACTTGGATGTGGATGATAAATATTCCCCTGTAAATTCTGAAGTATAAACAATCTCGGATAAAAATTGAGATTGCGATATTTTCCCTTACCTTAGGTCCGATTTGCTTCATTAGTGTCTGATCCTCCTGTATAATGATTTAAATAATTCCATTGACTTATTCCAGAATCATACTCATTGTTATGATATCATATATGGTAATATTCTTAGCTTATTATTAGTAATATTTCATTGCTACTTGTTATTCGGCTGTTTATTACATTTTGTTCTTATGCGTGTTTTGTCGAATAAAATCTTATTATTATTGTTAGGTTATAGATAAATCATTTAAAGAATGGTATTTGTGTAATATATATCAAATTTATTCACTCAATTCATTTATGTAATCATTATTCAATGAAAATCATGTAGAACGAGTCGCATCACATCGTGGAGACGGTATTCCGTACGTACGCATGAGCGATGATATCGTTCCCATGATCGTGGAATTGTATTGGAGTGTATGTATACTATTTCAGAATCAATATCACTTTACAATAGTCATATATATTCATTATTTACACCATTATACCAATCCAAGTAAGGCGGTGGTGGAAAAATAGATTACACCACGGCGGGGAGACGGTATTCCGTACGTACGCACGCGCGGTGATTTCATTTTCCGTGGGATAGATAGATGGTGAAATGGGGTTGTTTCATACTTATAAAAACATATCACTATATGAGTTATACTGATGTTATTACTTCATAATGAAACAACTAAATAAGAAGAAGTGGAAGAAGAAATAAAGTTGAAATAATTTGTAACGGACATTACCTCTTCTTTGAAGCGCTTCTTTGAGACCTCCTTTTAGGGCACTAAAATTGGTCTTTGAAAAAGACCAGGACCTCTAGGATATTTCTAGGGAAGTGGAGAGGAGAAATTGGCAGGGTTTGGCCGAGCTTGAAGGCTCAATGTGGTGTGAGGAAGAGAGGGAGGAGGTTCCCTTTTATAAAGGAGGAGAGGGGCTCCTTTGGAAAAACAAAAAATATTATTTTATTATAAAGCCATATTCAGCTTTAAATAGCTCCAAATTGATTTCGTTAGAATATAAGGTCAGGATGGATCGAAATCCTCTCATACAATAGAATTTTCACAAGTTTATTTTACTATTTTCACCTTATAATTTATATTTAACTTTAAGTTTGATAATTTTACTTTTACCGTGTCTTTTTGTGTTCTTACACTATATGGTTAATAAACTTATATAACAAGACAAACAAACCCCAAGTTGTTTATTATTAATATATATATCCTTATCTAAGTCATTTGGCCTAACCATCGATTTTTGGAAATAAAATAACAATTAATAATATAATATTTGTTTTAAAAACTATTTTATGTAAATTTTGACACTATATAGTAATTGATTTTTGTGCAAATCATAACAGAATGATTAGTTCCAAAAAAGTTAATTAAATCAATAATAAAATGTCATATTAACCTATAAAATTAGTGGAATTCATAAAAAGTCTCAAATTACACTTATTTGGGTATTTATAACATCAATTATGTCAATATTTCATTAATAAGATAATTACTACATCATCATTGTGTCATAAATAAATTATATTATTTAATGTCTAAATATTTAAATAAAATACAATTATGTAGTAAATAGTTTTAGAGTTCTAATTAATATTTATAGATGAACTTATCTTATGTATAACACTATATTAAAAATTATTTACTTATTAAACTTTGATTTTAATTATTTTAGCCCTTCTTTAAATAAATTAATAATAAATGTCCTAATCTAATCCAAGTGGGCCTAAATTGTCATATTATATTCCTAAGGTTGTTTTTGGTCCAATTAAACTTATACAATAGAATTAGGACATGTGTTAGGGTAATAATAATATCATTTTTACCCATAATTACCCCATTTACTTTTAACCGTGGTAAATAAAATTAAAAAGTTACTATTCACCAAAAATTCTTTTCATCTCATTGAACCAAATTTTACTTACTGACATCAACCGTGTCTCTCGGATTTTTGAAATTCCACTCACAGAAGTGGTAAAATTATGTTTTATGTAAATTTTCAAATTCTCCTAGGAGGTGGGTAAAAGACGGTGAAAAGTTCAATAAAATTTTTATATATATAAAATTATTATAAAATTATTCCAATGAATTACATTGAACATATATAGGTATTATGTATCAATTTTGACCTAAAATAAATTTAAATAAAATAAATAATTATTTAAATAAAAAGTCGGTTTTTAAATAGTATCCCTGTGTTTTCACTATTCATCAAAAATTGAAAGTTTCCAGAAAAATACCAAATTTTCACCCTAGGCTAATTTCAATATTCCGAATCCAAAAACGAAGTCCATGTTGAAAAATAAAATTTAAAAAATTTAAAAAATTTATTATTACTATTCATAACGTCTTGTTTTAATAATATTTTAATCGCATATTGTTGTTTAGTGAAACTCGGTATTGCGTACGACCCAAGCTATCAAGAAAGGTCGTGATTGCGTGTAAAGCAAGCCAAGCTAGTGTGGTGTGTAGTGAAATATTCCTTTGATGATTTATATAAAAACAAAATATTTCTTATAAAATTATTGGGTGTTACACAACCCATATTTAGTCTTTTATTTAATATATAACAATGTTCCAATCAAGCTATCATAGATATTCTTCTCCACATGCAACACATCAATGTTATGTTTTTCCTCATGATATCTCAAATATGGTAGCTCAAACAATATTGATCGTTTCTTCCAAATATTTCTATAATTACTATATTTATCAGTCATTCTAAATGTCACATAATGGTTTTTCACATTCTCATAATAATGATTAGTGGATAAAGGTTTTAGAGAAATATCAAATTATTGCGAGCCATTGAATACCTTTTTTAGAATAATATAAGAGTGATCCATAGAAAAAAACTTATGATGACCCAGGTATAATATTTTTCTCCCATGATTCAGTTGATATTATGAAGTCTATTGTTTGGAAATTAGAAACGCTTTATGTTTCCTAACACTATATCCATAAAAATTTACATATTCTAGGAATTCATTTATAGTGAACATAATCATTACATACAGTTGAAAATATTCCAGTTTGTAAGAATCATACACTATAATCCATCCTCCAATAATAGATTTAAATCATAAATTAATGGTGACAAGAAAACCCAAATATCATTTCTAGGGTGCTTTGGTCTATAGAATATTAAAATCAACATGGCATATTGGATCTTCATACAAAATTCTAGAGATATGTTCTAAATTAACAATAAGAAAGGCTGTGAATTATGTGTGATACTAAGGCTTAGATATGGATTCATTACATCTAGGCATATTACATGTATTATATTTATTACATCACATCTGAATGTATAATACCGGTGATCAATTTTCTCCCACTGTCGACAATTATCTGGATGATGTATTTTTTCCTCAGATATCCCCTCATCATCATGTCATCTTAACCTTTTTGCATCATTTGAATAAGAAAATAAATGTTCCAAATGAAGAATTATAGGAATATTCCAACATTACTTGGTAGGGGTCTCTTGAACTTCTATATTATCCTATGATTTTATTTTCAACTTATACTGTGATGTCCCATATTTAGGACACACTGAAAGAAATTCAAATTCATGCCTATATAGACACATTCATTTAGGTAGGAATTTATTTTTTTACCCTAATCACATAAATCATAGTTTTTTCTTCACATTATAATGTGAATAAGTAAAATAGTTTTTTAGGATGAATATCTATCAGCAATTATATAAAATCAGAAAAAGATTTTTCACTCCAACTGTGTTTCGCCTTCAAGTTAATCAATCTTAACAATGATGACAAAACCATAAATTACCAAAAACTATGATACAATGGTTTTCTTGTATAACCATATAGATGCTCGATTTTTTGTTCTTTCTCAATCTCTTCTGCATCAATATAATGAATCATTTCTTCAATTTCATTTGTATTATTGTCTTCTAATGCATCATAATCAATATATCATAAATTCTGCCCTGTTTCACTATGCTAATTCAAAGGGTTGTAACTATGATTAAAACCATGATAAATTAAATGATCTTTGCTCATTCTAATTTTCAACATACTCATATTTAATCATTTTTGGCATAGACAGAAAAACATATCATTGTTTGGAACATTTAATTTAGAAAATTCCCAAAAAGAATCAACACCTTCCTCATATTCATCACTCATTCAATGTTTCATAATCTAACTTCGACTCATTATTACCTATAACGAACATCAAAACTATATATATTTTTAAGATATGATTTTTTTATATTTATATGAGATATTCCATAATTTTAAAGTAACAACATTTTTAAATATAAAACAACTTTATGTGTATTTTAAAAATATAATTATAAATCCAATACAATAATGGAATATATGATTAAATATAAATGGAAAATCATAATAATATATGCATAGAAATAATTTATAAAATAAAATATATTTATATAATCAAATTTTATATTTATATGAAATATTCAATAATTTCAATGTAACATGATTTTGGAAGATAAAACAAATATATAATTATTTAAAAAATATAATTATAAATTATATAAAATAATGGATGATAAGTTTAAATATAAATGGTAAATCATAAAAATATATGCATGCAAAATAATTTAAAAAATTAAATATCGTTAGACTAAATTTGGTAATCTAATATACACACTCATTAGGATATTAAATATGCACATTAATCAAGGTTTTATGTTGTTTTATCATCAATGGATTTAGTTTGGGAACCATATGGAATGAAAATTAAATTGGTGTGGGGATAGAAAATATATGGTAATTCTCATACATTTAATGATATTTCCATAAGGCAAATAATTATTTATAATAAATCACCGACATTTTAATGATATTGTTTTTTAATAGTAAGATAGAAAACCTCTATGTAATAATGAATCACCATCCACATTGAAATAAAATACTATAATTTATCATAACACTAGTTATAGTATTGGATTTCATGGGGTGGGGGAACCATACTCAATTAAACTAAAATTAAAAATGATGAATTTAGTCATATGATACAAACTAAATATATCACCTCAAGTACAAAATACTTTTTTATGTATTTATTAATCATTATAAGTAAATCACTATATTTTATAAGACACTAGGATGTGAAGGAAACCAGACAATATAACAAGTTGAAATATATTGGGTGCATTTATCTGTCTATATAATAGAACCCATCAAATAGAATGAAATTATTATGAAACTAAAGAAGGAAATATGAGATTTTATGACTAATGAAGTTGTAAAAATTGAATTTTAGGATTGAAACTAAATCTAAAAATCATGTTATAATGATCACTTATATCATAAAACAAATAAAACCCATAATTTCTCATCTATGAAACAATTATCAAGAAATGTTCTTAGACATTCATAAGTAGAATAAAAAATTATTGTTTCTTGTAGGAGGCGAAATGATGATATTGTATGGAGACAATTTCATGTCAAATATATGAATGCACTGTGATGATATGGGGAGATTAAAGAAGATTATAATGAGCTATTTTATTAAACAAAATAAAAAATGAAGAGTTAGGGCATCTATGAAACTGAAATATCGAATTTGAGTTGTGTGTGGCTTACTTGAGAGTTGAGAGTTAATAAGATATAATTCTCTATTGAAAAAGTAAATGAATGATGTTGGAGTATGAGTTTAGAGGCCATAGGATCGAAGAACTAATTATAAGGTTTCCACACAAGAGAGAATGAGTCTGCCTTCGCTCAATCGAAAACATCACATTGAATCAAAATGATAATTCATATAATTATAAATCATTTATCACATTCATTATATAATTTCTAAGGTGATAAATTAATTTACCTCATTGGTTACAAAATAACTGATGTTATAATTTTCTTCATCATGTCAATTATTCTATAACCTATATAAAACATGAACTTTATCAGGTTGGTTATAGAGTAATAGATGTGATAACGTGGGATACTTCATTTATCTTTTTATTTATAGAATAACAAACATTAAAAGTCCAACGTGATAAATCTTTTTTCACTAGTGTTGAATAAATCCCCATTAAGAAAAATGGTTAAGACATTTATTTGATATGTCTCAAAATAATAATGAGCTGATATGTAGAGAAATGTCATAATATAATTTATCATTTCAACAGGAGAAAATGTTTCATCATTTATAATATCATAAATTTTTTGTGACCTATTTATAATGGGAATTATTTATAGTTATATGATCTAACATCCATGTCAGTTTTCTTTTGGAAGAATAACTTGAACCCTATGGGTACCACCAATTAGGGGAATCCACTATGTTCTAAAATTCGTTAGTTTATATAGATTAAATATCATATTCCATGTCTTTTACACATTTTTCATAATCCAAACACCCAATGGCCTCTGAGTAGGAGGTAGATTCATTATCTAGGGAAATTAATTCAACATCATTTTTTACTAGAAATACATATCTCTTTATATCCTGATGAATCATGATCAAACATTTAGGTCCTAATGTAACTTTAGTTGGTTCTTCTTCCAAAACACTTTTTGGAACTGACACATCTTAATTATTAATAAGACTTCCTATTTATTAGTCTTGAACTTATATAAGGTCAACGTTCCTATGACTGACTCCTCAATTGATATATTACCTATCAAGGAATGTACTACATTAGGACAAAGACAATTTTTTCTCAATATGATTATATAAATAAAATCCCATTGTTTCCATGTTATATGTTAAAAATAATAACTTGTAATTTTTATGTTCATGTTTATCAGAATCCAAAAAATATAAAACTGATTCCCCGCCCTAAGAACTTATAAAAGGAGTATTGGGATGATTCTGAGTGCATATATCATATGGTCTCTTTATGAATGCTTTATGTGGAATGAAGGTAAGTATGAATGTGGAAAGTTAGACTTCATATACCTGGAATGAAATAAAATGGCCACACAGACTTATCATTTATTGAACCATGTCCCACAAGGTATGATTAATCCTCTCTGGTACACAATTCCTCTTTGGAGTACTAGTAAAAGAATGTTTTGGAACAATTCCATGTCCCCTCAAATTATTAGTGAATTCATGGCCCGAGTATTCACTACACTGATCTAATTACAAAATTTTAATAATATTTCCCATTGATATTGTGGTTTGTTGTGAAATTCTTGGAAATTTTTGAAGCTTTAATACTTTTTTTCTCATCATTAAAAGATAATTAAACTATCTTAAGTCATTAGTAATGGTTATTAAGCACCTAGACCCAAAACATTCATGATTAATCATTGGAATACATACATCACAATTTATAATATACAATTTTCCACTGGACCTTTCACCTTTTCTAAATAAATGTGAATAAGTAAAATATCACAATAAATAATATTCACGTATTTCAATTAATTCCGAATAAAATTAATCCTGGAATACATCTCAATATTGTCTTTCAATTAATTTACCATTTCTATATCCATGGAGACAATGCCAAAGGTATGTGGGGTTAGAATCCACCTTGAACTTCTTATTCGGAATGTGATAGATAGGATTATCCATATCTAGAATATGCATCCATTTATCATAATACCAGTTTCCAAAAATATTTCATATATATATATGTGAAATATTTTTTTAATAATGCATGAAAATCCCATCTTGCCCCAAAAAGGGACAAAAATAAAATTTCTATTTATGGTTTTTTTATGAAAATTGTCCAATTCCAAAACTAATCCGCTAGGTAGACATAGATCATATGAATCTCCCACTGATGAAAAAACTCTCATCCATTTTCCAACTATAGATATTCTTAACCCATTTTATTTCCCACATATCTCTATGACTGTGTTTATTAGGAAAAAAATATTATTCACATAGAGTATATAATACCCAGGAGTCAGAGTTAGAGAAATTTATTTCTAAAACATTCACATTCATATACATAGAATTCTTCTCTTTGAGGACACTTCTCATCATGAAATTCCAATATATAAATTTTTGTATAAGCAATACCTATAAGATATCTCAAAATGATAAACACGATCCACGCCATAATATATAACAAATACACTTCCAAGGGTGAGTATCATGTTTTATATCATTTCATCAAGGACATTTAAAGAAATAAATACCACTAAATTTGATGAACCCATGCATCATATCTATTTAGTCAGTGAGGATATATACATCATTAAATATTGAGTCTTATTTTTTTTCCTCTCACCACTTAGTTATTTATATAGGAAAACATTGTAATGACCAAAAAATTTATAAATGAAATTACCTTTTAAACAAATGATTTAATTATTAAGTAATGTAGTCATAGAAAAAAAATAAAATACATTAGTTATTTTCGTCCATTATGAATATATCTAGTCAAATTTAAAATACAATTTAGAATTTTAACCATTGAAAATAGAGTTTTTATACAGTGACCATTACGAATAGTATATATTAAGAGTTATGATAAAATCCAATTTACATTGATGAAAAAGTGGTGACCTCAACTAGTAATATTTTAACACCAAGATATTTTGTTGAATTATTTTTTTCAAAGTTAATTTAAAATTTTTATATTTTAAATTTCACAAAACACTGAATATATATTTTGATAATATGAAATCACTAAGTGTTCCTTCCATTATACACAACACTATGTCAACCGTGTGTTATACAAAACACTTATATTATCTTTTGGTACATAAAAAACTATGATTCTTCTATATTGCACACAATTATGAGTCCCTTTGATATCTTGTGTTACACACAAGGTTGGGTTTTACTAAACTATAAGATAAAATTAATATTAATATTGAAATATTATTATAGATACCACTTATCCATTTGAATGGAAGTTACAATTAAGACTAACTAAATTGTGAAAATTTGATTTACACTTTTATATAAAATGTATCCTTCGGTTATCAATTAGTATAATTGAATGTAATAACTATTTAAAAATAATGAAATTCATTTTCAAAGAAAACAATTTTTCTATGTATAAAAATAATTTATCTCAATAAATTAAACAACCCACTTTTGGTTAATTTTTCCAATAAAATTTATATATTAGATAATAATAAATATATGTGATACTTATCCAATATATTTTATAGGTATAAGATAACAATAAATCCAATTTTATGAATAAACATAAGTATTTCTCTAAAAGGTAATTTTACAATCTTTTAATAGATAAGACACTTTAAATCTAATATTGGAAACATTTATAATTTTTTTTTCAAAAAATAAACTTTGTTTATTTAATATAATTATTAAAATTTTATTTTGTTCATTTTTTTGTATTTTTATAAGAATTTTCATTTTTCTATGAATAGTGAAAAACTATGAATTTTTATTCAGAACTAAATTTTTATATAATTTATTTATATAGTAACATTATATTTTATCTCGGTATTAAAGTTTTTTTAGATAAATTTTACACAAATTAATATAATTTAGGTCACTTTTTCCAATTTCACATTGTAATTGGATATAAAAATATTTCAAGCTTTTGGACCTTTTGCTTAAAAACTCGATGTTGTGGCATGATTTTCTGATTTATTTAAAATCTATTTCTACCACTTATGTTATTTGAATTTTGAAAATTATTAAATATTTGGATTAATATTATTTTATGATCTCAAATAATTTCAAAATATTTTTCTTCAATAAATATTAAGGAATGTGATTAAAATTAATTATAGTGATTAATAGACAAATTATATTAACAAAGGCCTAAACCTTAATCATAAGGCCCAAAATGACCTATAAACTGGTACAAAATCCAATGAATGTTCATATTTAGACCCTATACTATCTTTTATAGAATTTTCTTTTAATTATTAGAACCTATTTTCATATGAAAAAATAGGGTTCAATTCTCTTTTCAAAAATTTATAAGAATGCCACTTCTACTCCACTAAAAAAGCCTCTCTCCCCTCCCACTTATTTTCACCTATAAAGCCCTTTCTCTCAACAAAAATATAGTCAAATAATCTCCCAACATATTTCCCTTAATCATATAATCCTTCCTTTTTTTATAAAACTAACCTAGGAATCCATTTGGTGCAAACCAAGAGTAGTTACTCAAAGAAGAGGTAACATCCTTCCTCAAGATCCTTTGTTTTATTTTCATTATACACCCCCTCAAATATTATTATTCCATGATTTTATAATAACATTAATATTATAAATATAATTTTATGAATTTATTATAATAATTAATCTAACAATATCTCACACTTCCATTTAAGGGTTAATGTACTTATCATTCTTTTGTACGGCGAACAACCACCTAACGAAATAATGTTGTTCATTTTTCATTTACCACTTATCATGGTTGGTAATTATGTTGTACACTCTATTTTATGTGATATATATTATATTTTTGATGTATTTTTTTAATTATTTTATAAAAAATACATTCATTCTTTCCATTTGGTGCAAATACATTAACTTCATTTATAGATGTGTGGACTACTGCCTCCTTAAAGTGATGTGACTCATTCAAGTATTACAAAGAATGTATTAAAAATGGGTTTAGTGAACTTTTATGATATATATGAAATAATAATTCTACGTTAATATATATGTATATATATATATACATATACACCAATTACCTTTTTTTCTTTCAATTCGAAAAGAAAATAGAATCAACGTTCATGCGTACGTACGACTTATTGTCTCCATAAATAGTGTATACCATTTCATATATCTATATTTAATGGTTTATTATAAATATTAATATACATAATATTTATTATATATAAATCATGTTTTATATTCTTTGAATAATTAATTCATGATCAAAGTAAAAGGATAAAGAATAATAAATCAAAACATATATTAAAAACAACACAGATGTTACCTAAAACGTAACATTAACATCGAAAAATTAATAAATGGGTAATATAAAGTCTTAAAAAGATAATATATGGTATTATATATAATAATATTTTTTATTTAAAAGATTTATAATAAAAATATATTTAATATATAGTATGGTTGAACATGTATGAATAAATTCAAGACTTAATATAAGAGTTTTCTCCTCTCACGTTTATTTTCGGTGAGACACAATCCCTATTAAGCTCTTATAACTTTCATGTGGTGTGTAAATTTCCCCTGTATTTACTATATGATTATTATACATAAATTTTTTCTTATTTATGTATCTATTATATTATATTTCTTCAATGGGGTTTTGTTTTAAATTTTAACAAATCGGTAATGTAATTTTGTCTCAATTTTCTGTCCTTGAGAAAAATTCCATGTTATACACCTATATTCTTCTATGAGGTGTAAAAAATTATATTTTATATTTTATATCATGAATGTATTTATTTACATGATATTTTATGTTTCTTTTAATTCCATTTTCTTACATAGGGATTATTATTTAAAGTTACCATGTGGTAAGAGCTTATTGCATAAATCTCATCATTTATCTAGATTATTTATTATTATTCTTTCTTTGATGAAACATTATGATCCATATTATAATAACAGTAATTAATTAAATTATCCTATTTTTATTCATTATAAATTCATGTTTTAGTAAAAGAAATCAATCTTTGGTTCTCAATATAATTGATAGAGTGTTTTTAAGAAAATCAGACTTTATCCCCCTCTTCGGTCAAAAATCTATGTTCCTTAAAAAAATGTTTTATAAAACTATTAATAAAAATGTTACACTATTTTTATATTGTATTTAAAAAAATTATCGTTGTCTTAACTTTTAAATAATGTGTTTTTAAAGAGTATTATTTTTATTTATTGATTGAGATACTTTGATAAATGTTTTACAGCACAAAAGAAAGGTTTGACATGTATCGATTTATTAGCCATCATGACCATTCTAAATTTGAAGATTAATTTTAGGTTTAATAGATTCTGTTTTAATAAAACTTTTTTCTTAATATTATGTACATTAATTCTTTTCTAATTTATTTTCAATGAAATTTTCTTTTAGATAAATTGATTTTTGATTAAAAAGTGTTTTAATTGATTCACAAATCTCCCTTTATATGTTCTCAAAATAATTATTTCAAAGAAATGGATTTAAATGACCTAAAATATTTATTTATAATTTTTCAATTTGTTTTCAAAGAAAAAGTTTACAATTTTTTTTTCAATAATCCTTTATAAGTTTTCAAAGATATGGTTTTTAAAAAACAATCTTCGGTTTCAAAGAAATAGTTTTCAAAAATGATTTCATGCTTCCTTTAAATGTTTTCAATTAAATCTTTTTCAATTTTTTAATATTACTTTATATTTTTTAATATAAATTATTTTCAAAAATGTTTTCAATATTACATTATATGTTTTCAAAGAAATGGTATTCTATATTTTTTCAAGATTAGGATTGAAAGGGAAAAAGTTTTCAAAATTTTTTCATTTTTCATTTATATGTTTTCAATGAAAATTGTTTTATTTTTTCAATTATATGTTTTCATGTTTATTTTCAAATAAAATGGTTTTAAAAATTTTTTTTGTCTTTAAATTCATCTTTCACATAAGAAACGATATTTTCCCTAAGAAATATTTTTAAAACATATTTCAAAATTATATTCCTTAAATGTTGACATATGTTTGTGTTACACTTTCCTTTTTAGGGAAATTATCCAAAATTTCCATTCATATTCATTCTCTAAATGGTTAATGATTTGATGGAATGATGTTTATGAAACCAGTTTCTCTTTAATAGGGTATATGATTATGAAACTCTTTTCTCTTTCATGGGTTATATATTTATGAAACCTACATATTTTCATGGGATATTCATTGATGAAATGATTGTGAATCATTTCATGTTTCCATCGGTTATGATATGATTATATGTTTATTATACTCATTTCATTTCATGGGTTATGGTATGATGAATTTTTATGATCTAGTGGGACACATATGTATGATTTCATTATGAGATGGTTGGGAAAAATATATCCCCCTAATAAATTGGGTAATGATTTATATATCATGATATAATAATGGGAATAATATTGATAGGATTTATCCGATATGGAAGAGGGGGAAGCCTGATCAACTACGGGAATATGGGGAAACCTGATCCATTATAGGAAGATATGGAAACCTGATCCACTATATGAAGTTTTGGAAACCCAAAACCTTAAAAATAAAAGACTATTAATATTGATGGTGATGTGTTCTTCTCTATACATGTATTCCCCATAAAGTTCCCAATTATGTTTCAAACACTTTGACTTATAGGGAATGATATTACATGTTTATGTGTTTTCCAAAAAATATATGTCTTATTTCAATGATATGATCACATGGTTCTTGTTATTGATTATATTATGATTCATGTCTTATGAAATTAAATTCTTTATTCTAGGGATCGTGTTTCAAATCATTGATATATAAGTTATGATCTTTAAATGCTATTTTATTTTTCTCGTACCTGTATGTTAGTTTTAAGATTATGTATTTCCTTTATTTACTCTTACTGAGAATTCAAGATCACCAATTTATTATGTTTCTTTTCCTCATGTTATCAAGAATAGTTTTAATTATAAATACTAAAGGGGAATATATTCCTGGGAAACATTGAAAAAATTTCACCAAGATTTACTATTTTATTCCATTTTACAAAGACAATAAACAATTATGGTCATCAGGAATGTACTTTTGTTATGTTCAGAATATTGATAAAAAACAATGTAATATCTATTTATATTAATCCTAGGTCATTATAGATAGTTTATGAGGAAAGTTTTAGTCAACCTTTGGAAACATGGATGAGAGAAGTTTAGTGAGATCCCTAGAAATATATAAAAGGATATGTCTTGGGATGTCTTGAGGATAAGTTAAAGTATCAGAATATTTCCATGAATTTCAAAAAAGTATTGAGTGAGTGTTTTCTTATGAATACATCCTTTTTTGGATACTACAAGTGGATGTCAATTTGGTATATATTTTCATAGGGATAAGCACCCCAAAAACACCATATTGTGAAAGAATCAGTCAGGAACTGGTACACAACAATTGTTCTTATACACACCTGGTTTGATACTCTTGTGTGATATACATTGAGAATTCACAAAACATTTATGAACTATTATTAATGAATTAAATAAAATATGAATACTAATAACCAAGGATAAACCAAAGGATATATAAATTAATGAATTAATATTGATTATTTATAAACCCCATAAGTATGGTTTTTTTCATGGTTATTTTCTTTTAAACAATGATACGTGTTTCTCATACTATGTTTTCTGGTCTTAGTTAATTTTATGAATTGGAAGGAAAAGTTTTGACATTGAATGATTTAGTTGTCAAAATTTTGGTAATTATACCAATTTATGTCCGAAGATCCCATGAAGATAATCAGAAAGGTGGTATGAGTATTGTTTATACATATGATGACAAAGGTAAAAAAATTACATGTGAAAGGTATAGGGTGTTCTAAAAGTATTTTTTACATTAAACTTAAGAAGAAAGATCATATTGAGCTTGATAAACCTTAATACATGATTATTATTTCATATTTTTGGACAAGGGGTATTAAAGGAATTATAAGATGAAGCATGATTAATAGTTTAGGAATAATTTTAGATTATTTATGTCTATATGTTTTGGAATTCAAAGATTATGTTATATGATTCATGATATAGATAATTGTTTTTAGTATTATTTTACAATTAATGATTGAAAAGGATTTTTTGAATAGTTATGAAGAATTAGAAAATTTATTTAATGGTATGATTTTATTTTGAAATAAGGTAAGGTAACCATTAATGTGATTAAGATGTTTACATAATTTTTTTTAACTTGGAAAATGATATAATTGATATGGATAAATTAAACTAGATAGTACTAATTACAGTGGAACTAATTATTAGTTTGTTGAAAAAGTGGTATATGTCATCATGTATGAGGTTCACTATAATTACCCATGTATTTATAGATTAATACATTTTCATATATATTAATATTTATGAATAAGATATATATTTTATATTAAGGAGAACCCTTTTTGAGATAACATACTCGACACACAACAAATGGATTCTTTGAAATCATAAGTTGCACACAACTTTGAGTTATACAAAAAAAATAATACAATAGTATTATTAAAATTTTAAATTGTAGTTAACGCCTAGAAATTATATTGACAAGAATGAATAGAACTAACCACATTATTATTAAGCATGTTAGTTAAATATTTTTATATTTATCCAATAAATTTTAGAGGCTTAAAATAAGAATGAATCCAATTTTAAGCATGAAATACTCTAATATTTTTAAATGTTCATTTTACCACCTTTTGATGGAGAACCATTTTTAAATCTATTTTTTTCACTTTTATATGATCTATTTGAAAAAATAAACATTTTTTATATAATAGGGACATCTAATTTTACATTGGATGAAATTTTGGTATCTTATGATAAAGTTCATTTTTTAATGAATATTTAAAAAATACTTCATTTTAATTCAAAAATGTATTTTCATATAATTTATTTATATAGTTATATTTTCCTTTTAATTGGTTTTAAGGTATAATTAGATTATTTTTTATCATTTAATTAAAATTTTGTCATTGTAAGTAATTTGATTTTGAAATTGGGCATAGACACATGTCAATATTTTGATAGTTATTACTTCTTAAAAACCTGGTTTTTGGTTTTGAAAATGATAATTAATTTTAAATTAATTACTGAAAATGTTTGTTTTTTGATTTTTTAAAAATATATTACATATTTGGAATCATAAGGTCCAAATTTTTAAAATTGTATATTTTTTTAGATATTATGAATAGTAATTTCAGTATTTATTTTATTTATTAAGGTAAAAGTGTATATCTGGTTGATATGTATAAAAAATATTATTATAATAATAATAAATTACCCTAACATGTGTCATAATTCAATTGGATGAGATATTTCCTTCCATGGAAATACATGGGTCGATTTTGGGACCCCATGAAGCCACTTGGATGTGAAAATGACTGTTGGTCGGAGTGGATACTCTAGAGGGGGGTGAATTGAGTTCCAATTAAAATTTATGTTCAAAATATTTATATTCAAATCCCCCAATTAAAAACTAAATTAAAATTTAGTGAATTTTTAAAATTGTAAGGGTTCAGTTATGTTCTCAAAAGATTGATTTGGTCTCAGGTAATTTAATCAGAAGATAAAATTATCTTTTGAAACTAACCTACTGATTTACAATAGTTATAAACACTTTCTAGCTTAACTATGAATGTCACTTTAAAACAATTTTATATCTCAAAGTAGATAGCAATGGAATATTCAATATAGATTAAAACCAAAATAAGTAAACACAACAGTTTTAACACAAGAGGTTTAGTCTCAAGCCGAGACTTAGTCCTCTCAAATAATTTATATAAATTTGATCCACACCCTGGATCAGGGAAAACAACAGTACAAAGACTGTCTAGGTACTAAGACCTCAACCACAGTTATTCATGGGAAAAAAACAATAGCATGCTGGTTGTCCAGGTCCTACTTGACCTCTACCACTATCAACAGTATGATACAAGAGATTTATAGATTGTTTGTGTGAGGATTTAGAAATCCTCCAGTTTAGCACAGGAGACAGTGTGTGTATAAAAACATACAGAGTATACACACTGCTCAAAATGTAAAAATAAGAATCCCTGAGAGAGAGTAAATATAAGTTTTAGAATGCTCTAGTGATTTTAAGTGGAGTTTGGGTCTCCTTTGATTTATCAGGAATGCATCTGAGTCTTTCACTGGTTTTTGTCTAAAAAATAGAGGGTCGTTTTCTTAAAGGTCAGTTTGATCAGCTTGAGTGTATGAACATCTCGTGTAGTTATTTACTCCTTGGATAAGGGGAAACATTTGTTCTCTTCTAGAATGAATGGTTTCTTGTATGGCTAGTTCTCTACCTGTAGGGATGTAGACTTTATTTTCTATGTGTATGCACCACTGTTCAACACTCTTCAGTTCTTATTTTTCGCACACCTATTCCCGGCCTTTGCCCTTCCTTTTATAGCTTTCATCTCCTGTCATTGTGAATGATTATTTTTTAACAGTTATGAGGTAAAGTTCCCTGAAATGCCAATAACTATCATTAAATAACATTAATTGAAATAAAATCATCAAATGTGACCGTTAACATTCTTTTAATGACATTTACAAAGTATAGAGTTTAAGTATCAGTGACTGGTTAAGTCTTTCATCAGTAGCTCTCTATCGGTAGACTTGTAATGGTGGAAACTGTATAGTGGTGATCTCCTATCAGTATCTCATTGTTCTTGTATCAGTAGCTCCTTGTATCATCAACAGTTACTCCATGTATCAGAAACTCTATGTAGCGGTGAATCCTTCTATCAGTAGCTTTGGTCTATCGGTAGCTCATCTTTTCTATCAGTCAGTAGATTATTGTATCCGTGAACTTCTATCTGTAGCATTGAGTAGTGGTGATCATCTTCATATTGGTGAACTTCCCAGCGATAAACTTTCATATACCGGTGGACTTACTCTAACGGTAGCTCTAATTCTATCGGTACCTATCTGTATTGGTGGATTTTATATATTAGTAGCTCGTCTATCTTGGTAGACTTCAATTATTGGAATTGGCTTACCGGTGGACTTATAGATACCGGTAGCTATGTTCTGTTTCAGATACTATCTATTCATTCTTTCGGTAACCTTTGTCTATCAGTAGACTAAGAACCAATAGGTCTCTGTTTGTCTATATTAGTAGCTATGATCATATCAGTGACTTATCACTTATCTGTTCTATCCAAAACATATCCAGATTGAGTTAGAATTATGTCAAAGTATGATTAAACATAGATAAGCATTGATTGATATATTCCAATGATTATTTTGATATTCATCATATATATATATATAATTATAAGTACACATCAAGATTATCAAAATATATTAAAGCACTATTGGTATTATCAAAACTAGTGAGGTCAAAAATCTCCCCCTTTTTTATAATCACAACACATGGTATTATAAAACAAAAAAATCAATAATGTATCAGAGGATGTAGCATTAAAACAAAATTGTATCAGAGGTAAATATAAAAACAAATTTACCAGAGGGAAATGAATTATGCTCATAAAATATATTGATATTGCATATCAGTTTTCCCTGTTCTCCATGATATATTATTTCTCCCCCAGATACGTTTCCCTTAGATAGTATTTATCCCCCTTTGTGATTAGAAAATAGTGGGGCAAAATGGAAATACAGGAAAATAGATGTAACATAGAGTAAAATAAAGTAAGATCATATATATTCTATGCAGCAAACAGATACAATGAAATATATAAATGAAACAAAAAGAAATGCAGGTGATTCATATCAAAGATCCTAGTCACGAATCAATCCACATCATCAGCATGAGATTATCCCTTGGGATCAGAATAGGATTCAGGTGTTTTGGATGTTGGTGGAGGCTTAGGAACACCAAAAATGATCAGAGGAGGCTGAGCTACTGAAACTGTTCCTGGACTGTACTATGTAGCTCTCTGAGTGATCATAAAAGTAAGGATGTGAATGTCTTGGACTGGAGTAATCTGAGTAGGATAAGTATTAGAGGTAGAGGTAGGTAAAGTTGGAGGTATAATCACTATATGAGCATCAACATGCAATAAAGGGAATACGATATTTCCAAAATCCATAATGATTCCTCCTCCTCTCTCTATAGAAAAAATTAAATCATCCTTGTTTTCCCGAAATTTGTCTAGAGAAGGGGCCAACTCTCTAAGTTTTCTGACTTTCTCTCTGAAGGCTTGATTGACTGGAGGTGGCTTCATGTTCTCTAACATAATCTTGAAAATATTGTTGAGATGATGCTTGGTGTAGACCCTTTGGAAATAGTAATCTACCTTGTCCATGATTTACTTTTGAGAAGCAGTAGCTTCTCTCGTATAATCTTGAACAATCTTCATTATATCTCTTGTGGTAGACACCACTTGGTTCGTGGAAGATGAGTCCATAGAGCCACTAGTTGAAGCCGAACCAAGCTCCTCCTTCATCAAAGATCTAATCTGATCCAATTCTATGGAAGGTCTCGAAGAAACAGAACCAATAGAAAAAGTCACAATTTCTATGAAACTATTCATTAGCCCACTAATAATCTTTTTCACTACAGAATCATGGGTGATAACATGATTTTTTATGGAATGCTTAAACTCCTCAAAAACGGAGACCATTTGGCTAACTACACTCTTTAAATTGGCCAAATCCTTGTCTTCTGGAGATTTAGAACTCGTATAGGAATCTAGAGAGACAACTGATTTCATTATAACTTCAACATCCTCATCCAAGGTAAACATTTGATTCTGGATAGCTTTGATTTCATCCACTATATCTGCCACAAAGTTTGACACATTACAACCAAGAGAGAGTTGAAAAGAATTTTCTATATTGCTCATCTCTTCAACAAATTGATTCCTTAACTCATCAACAGAATCATTCAAACACTCTTTCAATTCAGCCTTCAAAGATTACAAGTAATCCCTGGTGATTATATTAGAAGGTGCACTAAAAGATGCTCTTTCAGATACAATAATGGCCACTTAGTCATTCATAACTGATTGAATGGATGACACCAGTGAAACTTCCATTCTCCTTACCTCTTCCACAAAACTGGCTTTAAGATCGGACATTAACTTATCCAGATCATGTTTTCTTTCCACATCATCATGTAATAACTCATACTGAATATCATAATTGACTTTTAGTCTCTGACGGGAAGTCTCATTATCAGGATCTGGGTAATCTAATCTGCAAACCACAAAACCTAGGTCTTCTTCCCAGTCCTCAATCTCAACAGCCACTGAAACACTGGCAATTCTGGTTGGATGCTCCCCCTCAACTGGTGCATTCTTTTGTACTGTAATAGAATCCTCTACTTCTTGGTCATTCTCATCATAATCCTCCACAACCATCTCTAATTCTACAACAGAAGGAGGCTCCACAATAATAGGTATATGTCTATCAACTTCATTGAATTCATCAGAAGGCATTAAGGAGTAACCAATCAGTGGACTAAGGCTCAAGCTGATAGAAACAGATGCTTCACTTACATGAACTTATTCTTCATTCTCTCGAGCAGCCTCTTCCAGAACTGATCTCTACTGAACTTCGTTTTCTTGTGACATAATTTCAGGAGTTTGGCTAGGAGGCAAGTTCGGATATCCTCTATCTCCTGTAAAGGAATCCTCCTCTTCTGAGTCATCACTGAACTGTGGCTCCTACTCATCAGGTCCTGGACCTGGATCCCTCACATACATAGGCCTAGAAGGATGATCCACATGATTAAACTTATCATACAACTTCTTATCGTTCGTAACCCACTCCCTTCTCCATGGATTCCAGTTTATCTACTTGTACTTACACATTGTGCTTGTGATACAAAAGTTGTTTCTTACTGCCACTGTCTCATTCTTAGACTCATCTATTCCATTTACCTTGGTCATCACTGAGATCAAATTGGAAAAGAATAAGGAATTGGTCTTTGATTTGGGTCTGGTCTTATCCTCCATTTGAATCATTAGCAGCCTGGATAGATTGACTTTAACACAATGTCTAAACAGATGTAACAGATATATATGTTGATATCTAAAATTTTAAAAGTATCATCTTTGTAGACATAGCACATGTTAAAAAAATTTTAATGACAATATATTTTCTCCATCCATTTCAGCAGCCACCACCTTTCTCTGCTTTCCACTACTAGTGAGCTCCTCTAAGGCAGTCTCATAATCAAATATTTCACTTATAGGTTGTACTTCCTTTGATGAATATCCAAAAACTCCTTCATGTGGTACTCTCAGGTACTCATCCCATTCAACAGATGAAAAAGATATCTCCTTTCCATTTACCCATGAATTCATTCTATTTTCATCGTCAGATTTCTCAAAACTCACAAACTCATAGATCTGTTTTACTAGCTTTGGATAGTAGGGCCATTGTTATTTGAAAATCATTCTACCCACTTCTGATCTTCCAACACCTTGAGAACTAACTATTTACTAGACATCAGCCATTCTGCACATAGCTCTTTCTCGATTACAATATCTTAATTTTGTAAATGTGGGTTTACTGGATGCCTTCCCGACCTTGTAATACCAACACTGCTACTTTCTTTAGGTCCTGTCTTCTGTATCATTACATTCATCTCACCAATTTCATGTCTGACAGTAGGGGGTTTGGTTTTTCCCATCTCGAGTTCGAGGAACATAGGGTTTTCGTGAGATTCGGGAGCTAAGACTAGAGGGTAAAGGGAGAGTTCAGTGGATTGATAAGTAACTAAGACATAGTTTTATCATTTAAGAATCCTAAAATAAATAATACAAATAAAATAAGTAAAGTATAAATGATAAATATTCTTGCTGAAAAAGAAATATTTTTAAAACAGTTCATACTTAACGGTGGGATATAACAGTAAGAATTATGAATAGTGAGGTTTATCTATCAGTGAGGTCCACTAACGGTGATGTCCATACTAGTGAGGTATAATAGTGAGGTTTCATACCGGTGAGGTATAACAGTGAGGTTTCATACAAGTGAGGTATAACAGTGAGTTTCATCTATCAGTGAGGTTTCACACTGGTGAGGTATAAAAGTGAGGTTTATCTATCAGTGAGGTTTCATACCGGTCAAGGTTAATCATTCCCAAATCTTGTCTAATTTAACTTAACCTATCTAAAAATAAAGGTTTTGTGAAAATGATAGCTAATTGATGTTTAATACCTATAAATTCCAGAGTAATATCACCTTTTTTATAATGATCTCTTAAAAAGTGGTGCCTTACATCAATGTGTTTGGTCCTAGTTTGAGATACAGGGTTCTTTGAAATGTTAATTGCACTAGTGTTATCACAGTTAATACATACATGTCTAAAATCATAGCCATAGTCCAAAAGAGTTTGTTTCAACCATAGAATTTTTGCACAGCAACTGCTAGCAGCAATTTATTCTCCATCAGCAGTAGGCAATGAAACTGAATTCTATTTCTTACTACACCAAGATACTAAGGATTTTCCAAATTAATGACATGTTCCAAATGTGCTTTTTCTATCCAACTTACAACCAACAAAGTCAGCATCTGAATAACTCCTTAATTCAAAAGATTTTTCTTTTTGGATAAAACAAACATAATTTGTAGTATGTTTAAGGTATTTGAAAATTCTTTTAATAGAAAGAAAATGAGATTCTATTGGATTGGATTGAAATCTTGCACACATACATATACTAAACATAAAATCTGGTCGATTATAAGTAAAGTTAAGTAAGCTTCCAATCATACCTTTGTAGTTAGATTGATTCACTGGTTTTCCAGTTTCATCAGCATCCAACTTACAAACAGTACACATAGGTGTATCACTTTCCTTAAAACAATCCAAACCAAATCATTTTAAAAGATCCTTTTAATATTTACATTGATTCATAATAATAACATTTTCATTTTGAAAAACATGAAATCCAACAAAATATTTTAGTTCTCCCATTAAACTCATTTGAAATTCATTTTGCATAATTTTTTAAAAATCAGTACATAAAGAATGTTTAGAAGATCCAAAAATAATATCATCAACATAGATTTGTGCTATCAATAAATCTTTCTAAATTATTTTAATAAAAATATTTGGATCAAAAATCCCTTCTGTAAAATTTTTTTAAATAAGAAAATTGCTATGTCTATCATACCAAGCTCATGGAGCTTGTTTTAAACCATATAAATCTTTAAAAGGTTTGAAAAATTGATTTGGAAAATGAGGATTAGTATATCTAGGTGGTTGTTCAACAAAAACATCTTCAACAATAAAACCATTTAGAAAAGAACTTTTAACATCCATTTGATATAACTTTAAATTCAGATGAGAGACATAAGCAAGTAGGGTCCTTATAGCTTCTAATCTAGCAACAGGGGAAAAGGATTCCTCATAGTTTATTCCTTACTCATGACTATATGCCTATAAAACTAGCCCAGCTTTGTTTCTAACTATATTTCCAGACTCATCAACTTTGTTTCTGAAAACCCATTTAGCACCTATGGTCAAAGTGTACTTAGGTCTTTCAAATAATTCTCAAACTTTGTTTCATTCAAATTGATTTAATTCTTCTTGCATTGCCATTACCCAAAATACATCATTTATTGAATCACTGACATTTTTAGGTTCTAACTGTGAAAGAAAGGCATGATGTTCAACCTAGTTTTTTAGAGAAGCTCTAGACAGTGTCCCTCTATCATGATTACCAACAGCAGCATCTAAAGGATGATTCTTTAGAATCCTAGTTGATCAAGAAAAGGTGGGACTAGAAATTTCATGTTCTTCTTTAGATTCGGGTTCAACAGAAGCAGGTTCTAGAATATGTCCCAAACTGGTTGCCTTTACAGCAGGTTCATTGGTATTATCATTAAGGTCTAGAATAGACAGATTTTCTTCAAGATTTTTAATGGATGATTTGGGTTCATGTTGATCAGTTTCATCAAACATGATGTGAACATATTCATACAAACATTTGGTTCTTTTATTAATGACTCTATAGGATTTTCTAGTTAAAGAATAACAAAGAAAAATTCCTTCATTACTCTTAGAAGAAACCTTGTCAAGATTATCTTTAGTATTGAGAATAAAAACATTGCATCCAAAAACTCTGAAGTAACTAACCTTAGGTTTCCTATGATTCCACAAGTAATAAGGGGTATTTTTGAGAACAGGTCTAATAAAGACTCTATTTATAATATAACAATTTGTTTTTACAGCTTCATCCCAAATGTAAATAGGCAGGTCATATTCATTAAGCATGGTACTTGTAATTTCTTGTAGGGTTCTATTTCTTCTTTCTACTACACCATTCTGCTGAGGTATTCTAGGGGTAGAGAAATTGTGACTATAGCCATTATGGGAGAAATAAGATTCAAACTCATGGTTTTCAAACTCACGACCATGGTCTTGTCTCAAGGTCTTAATCTTAAGTCCACTAAGGTTCTCTACTGACTTGGAGTATTTAATAAAGTAAGAACAAGATTCACTTTTGTAAGATAAGAAGTATAACAAAGTGTACCTAAAATAGTCATCTACTAAGACATATACATTATTCTTCCCATTTAAACTAGAAACTCTATAATGTCCAAACAATTCCATGTGAAGCAACTCAAGATGTTAAGATGATGAAACTTCTTTCTTTTATTTAAAAGAAACTTTATGTTGCTTTCCCTTTTGACAGGGATTACAAACATTATTAGTTGGGAATTCAAGTTGAGGTAGGTCTCTAACTAAGCTCATCCTTATTAGTTTTCTAAGTGAATGAATGTTGTAATGTCCTAATATTCTATGCCATATCCAGGACTCTTTATGAAAATCATTTAAGCAAGTAATGTTTTGTTTAGATAAAGAATTTAAATCAACTACATAAACATTTTCATTACTCAAAGAAAAAAATACTAAAACATTTTTAAAATTAAAAACATTCCAGAAATAATATGAAAATTTAACATTGAAACCATCATCAGACAACTAATAAATACATAACAGATTATATTTATGTCCACCAACAAATAAAACATTGGAAATTAAAACTGAGTTATTGATTCCAATCTGGCCTAGGCCGATGATTTTTCCTTTAGAGTTATCACCAAAGGTGACATGGCTTCCATCAACCTTGATTAAATTATGGAAGCATGAGTAATATCCAGTCATATGCCTTGAACGTCCACTTTCTAAGTACCATACCATCTTATGATAACTTTTCAAGCAAATTTCCTACAAAACTAGTTTAAACAAAAAATGATTTTGGTACCCATATTTTCTTGGTTCCAGACAGGTTAGTAATCAACACTTTAGGTACCCAGATTTGTCTTATGGATCTCAAATAATTTACAGAATCAATATATTTTTATAGATAAAATTTATTGGATCGATAACCATATGAATAACTAGTAGAGGAATATGAATTTCCAGAACTAGAACTAGCAGCATTCTGTCCAGATTTAGGAATAAATATAGTTTTAGTAATCTGTCTCTTTCTAGGAAGATAGTCTATTCCAGTTGTATATTTTGGTGCCAGTTGTTTTCCTAACATTTGAGTAAAATTATTCTTTCTATTTGTGAATTTCTCTACATCCTTCCTTAATTTCTCATTGGATAATTTCATTTCAGTATTTTCCTTCAATAATTGAGAATTATTTTCCTTTTCTATATCAGAGGTAGATTTAACAAAGCTAGTTAAAGAATGCTGTTTATTTAAGGCTTTATACTTGTCCTTAAGCTCATTGCAGGTTTCCTCTAGCATATTACAATATTCAAATAATTTGTCACTAGAAATATTTTCAGATTCCGAATCAGAATCAACTCTATAATAATATGAATTTAAAGCAGGAGTATCCAATATTAACTCGGATGTGTTTGTCATGAAACACATTTAATATTTTTGATATTTTTCATCCTGAGTTGAATCAGAATCACTTGAACTGTATTCTGAAGGACTCCAAGTTTATTTAATAGATTTCTTATACTTATTATTCTTGTAGTCATATTTCTTATTGAACTTCAATTTTGGATAGTCTGTTTTTACATTTCCTTTCTTTTTTCACTCATAGCAGAAAATTTCATCACTTTTATCATGCTACTTCAAATCCTTCTTCCAATGACCTTTATTATCATACCTACCCTTATAATTTTATTTCTTGATGAATTTCTTCTTCCTATAGAACTTCTTGAATCTCCTAGCTATTTGAGACATCTCAGCATCACTATCAAACTTTCAATTATTGATCTTTCAGTAGGTATGTGAGCATTATCCTTATCCTTATTCTTTGAGGTAGTAAAATTAAATTCCACTAAATTCTTTTTTAGTTCATCATATTCTTCCTTATTCACTTTAAGTTCTTCTTCATACATCATAAGCTTAGCAATTAATTCCTTAATAGGTAAAGCACAAATATCACAGGATTCTCTAATTGAAACTGATGTGCCTCTCCATTTTTCTGGTAAACATCTTAATATCCTCATGATCTGTTCTTTTGCAGGAACAAATTTTGCAAGTGAGCTCATAGTTTTGACAATCTCATTGAACTTGAGATACATGTCAGAAATGGGTTCATCATGCTTCATTTTAAAATTGTCATACTTAATAATATAGTTATTCAATCTCATTTCCTTAACATTGGTTGATCCCTCATGACAAACACCCAAAGTATCCCAAATTTCATAAGCAGTTTTACAAGTAGATACAGGATTAAATTCTTCATCTCTTAAATCACAATACAGGGAATTCATTACTTTACAGTTATTATTGTAGGATGTTTTAGTAGGTTCATCCAAAATAGTTCTTTCATTTTCAGAAATCTTATATTGAGTCTCTATAGCTGTCCAGATATCAAATCCTGTACTCTCTAAATGAATTTTCATTTTAAGCTACCACTGAGCATAATTTGTACCATTAAAGAAGGGTGTCCTTTTAGTAGCCACACCTTCTAATATATTATCCATAATCAGATTTCAAAAAATATATTTAAAGGGATAAAATTTAGAACTAACAAAAATTTAAGATCTTTAAGATAAAACTAAAAACAAAGTTGAAAAACATAGTGTTTAGAAAACCTTTAATAATAAACAATCCTCTGATACCAAATGTTGGTCAGAGTGGATACTCAAGAGGGGGGTGAATTGAGTTCAGATTAAAATTTTTGTTAAAAATATTTCTATTCAAATCCCCCAATTAGAAACTAATTTAAACTGTAGTGAATTTGTAAAACTATAAGGGCTCAGTTAGGTTCTCAAAAGAGTGATTAGGTCTCATGTAAGTTAATGAGAAGATTAAATTATCATTTGAAACTAACCTACTAGTTTACAATAGTTTCAAAAACTTGCTTTCTTAACTGTCAATGTCACTTTAAAACAATTTTATCTCTCAAAGTAGTTAGCAACAGAATATTCAATATAGATTAAAACCAAAATAAGTAAACACATTAGTTTTAACACAAGAGGTTCAGTATCAAACCGAGACATAGTCCTCTCAAACACTTTATATAAATTTGATCCACACCCTAGATCGGGGTAAACAAAAGTACCTAGAATGTCCAGGTACTAAGACATCTACCACAGTTTTTCGTGGGAAATCAAAACAACAGCACACTGGCAGTCCAGGTCCTACTTGACCTCTACCACTCTCCACAGTGGGATACGAAGGAGTTATAGATTGTTTGTGTGAGTATTTATAAATCCTCCAGTTTATCACAGGAGACTGTTTGTGAATAAAAACATACAGAGTATACACACTGCACAAAATGTAAATAAAAGAATCACTGAGAGAGAGTAGATATGAGTTTTAGAATGCTCTAGTGATTTGATGTGCAGCTCTGGACTCGTTTGATTAATCATGAATGCATCTGAGTCCTTCTATGGTTTTTGTCTAAAAAATAGAGGGTCCTTTTCTTCGAGGTCATTTTGATCAGCTTGAGTGTATGAAGAGCTCGTGTAGTTCTTCACTCCTTGGCTAAGGTTCATCTTGTGTTCTCTTCTTGAATGAATGGTTTCCTGTATGGCTAGTGCTCTTCTAGTATGGATGTAGCCTTTCTTTTCTGTGTGTATACACCACTGTTCAGCACTCTTCAGTTCTTATTTTTCAGACACCTATTCCCGGACTTTGCCCTTCCTTTTATAGATTTCAGCTCCGGTCAATGGGAATGATTACCTTTTTACAGGTACGAGGTACGATTACCTGACATTCCAACAACTATCATTAAATAACATTAATTTCATTAAAATCATCTAATATGACCGTTAAATTTTTTTAATAATATTGACCATGTTTTGAGTTTATGTATCAATATCTGGTTAAGTCTTTCATCAGTAGCTCTCTGTCGGTATACTTGTAACGGTGGACTTTGTATAGAAGTGAGCTCATATTGGTAGCTATTTTTTCTTGTAACGGTAGCTCCTTGTATTGGTAGTAGTTACTCTGTGTATCAGTAGCCCTATGTACCGGTGACTCCTTCTATCGGTAGCTTTGGTCTATCGATAGCTCGTCTTGTCTATCAGTCAGTGGCTCATTGTATCAGTGAACTTCTATCGGTATCTTTGATTAGTGTTGAGATTCTTTATATCGGTGAACATCCTAGAGATAGACTTTCTTATACCATTATACTTAATCTAACGGTAGCTCTGCTTCTATTGGTAGCTTTCTGTATCAGTGGACTTTATTTATCGGTAGCTTCTCTGTCTTAGTAGACTTCTATCTGTGTCATTGTCTTACCGGTGGACTTATACATACCGATAGCTATGTTCTTTATTAGAGACTTTCTATTCATTCTATCGATAACCTTGGTCTATCGATAGACTAAGTACCAGTAGGTCTCCCTTTTTCTGTATCAGTAGCTATGAGCATATCAGTGACTTAACACTTATCTGTTCCATGAAAAACATATCCAGATTGAGTTATAATTTTTTCAAAGTATGATTAAACATAGATAAGAATTGATTGATGTATTCCAATGATTATTTTGATATGCAGCATATATATATATACAGAATTATATGTACACATCAAGATTATAAAAACATGTTAAATCATGATTGGGATTATCAAAACAGGTGAGGTCAACAATGACATTTTATAAGAATTAATTTAAAGTAATGAAAAATAAAAAATAAACATGTATATTTTCGTAAAACAATTTTTATATAGGGTTATATAAGTGATAATTTTGACTATAAATATTATTTAGAAAGATGTAATGATTTCCTACATCATGCTATATTATTTATAATTTTTAGGCATTAAATAAAATAATTTTTTTATGACACAATGATGATGTAGTGATTACCACATTAATGAATGATTTAAATAAATGAGATTATAGATAATAAAATAAATTTATTTTGAAACTTTTTATGCCATCAACGAATTGTTGGGATGATTCTGACTTGTTATATTTTAATTAAGTATGTTTCTTTATAATAATCAAGTTTTTATGGATTTTTAAAAAGTCAGGATATGGATAGTATAAAAATTGACATAAATGAGTTTTTAAAACAATTATTATTCTATTAAATAATAAATTGTAATAGAAATATAAGATTCGGCCAAATGAAATTTTATAAAATGTAACTATTTAAACACTTCCGGTTAGACTGGCATTTTATGGTAACTATATTAAACATATAATATGAATACACTAGAAGGCATGGTAAGAGTTAAATTAGTTAACTAAGGGTTAAAGATAAATGATAAGGTACATTTGAAACCAAAATATGTCTAAAACCTATTGGTTGAGAGGATTTAGAACAATACTCTTCTTATCTTCAAATTAAAATATTTTTGGACCTTTTTAAATCAAAATTACGTTTATAAAAAAATATGTCAAGACACTCTTAAGGTACCCTACCTCTCTTTTTTAAAAGTCCACCACCCCTAACCCCTTACTAACACCACTAAATCCCCTTGTCTCATCCAAAGTCTTCCGAAATAAACTCCCAAAATCCTTATTTTCCTCCTATAATCCTTACCTTGGGTATAAGGCAATTCAATAAATCCTTTAGGCTCAAATCAAATGAAGTAACTCGATTTAGAGGTAACATCCACTGCCAAGTTCTTTTCTTTTATTTTCCATCTAAATGCCCTATTATATTCTTATTATTTCATTAAATAACAACAAAATTATCCCAAAAAAACAAGGATTTTTTATGGGAATGATTGAATATACACTTAATCACACCTCCACCTAATGTATATGAACATATTGTTTCTGTGTACAACGAACTACTGCCTCACGAAATGATGATTGTTCGATATTCCACTACCACCTCTCATGGTGGAAATTATTGTGGAACTATATCTATATATTATATATATTATATTCATATTGTAACTATGATACTACAATTTTTATTTACAAAAATACCCATATGCTTATCATAATGTGTAAATATGATAATTTCATTTGAGAAGTACAGACTATCGCCCGCTCAAAGTGATATTACTCATTCACGCCATAAATGGAATGTCAAAATGATGGAGTTAATGAACCTTTGTAACATATATATCTTATCATATTATAATTCAATTATATTATATATATATTTGTTTTTGTTTTTATTTCTTTATTATGACAAATAAATGGAATTAGCGTTCATGCGTACGTACGGCTGACCGTCTCCATGGGAGGTGCATTTAATTTATTATCTCAAAAGGTAATGGAATATTATAAAAACATTTATAATGGATATATATTATATTTAAATCATTAATACTATTATTTATATAATTTACATTTGAACACATAGAAAATTGGTAATTATAATAATATCATTTTCAACTAAAGTATCCAATATCCATAAAACGACCGATATTAACTTATAGAATTATTTAATTTTTATAACATGGTAATAAGGGATATAAAAAGAAAAATAAACATTACAAATGTTCTTAAGAAGGTATAAATTAACTTAAGTTTATTATTCACGAAGAACAAGGGACATACGTGATGAATCTATCTCCATGTAAGGGTACTTCTTAACCCAATTTCCATTGTTTGGGTTAATATTGAAATTCATGATTATGTTGTGCTATGATTATGTGGGAAATAACATCAGAAATATTATCTTCTCTTTATAATTGATTTTTTTGCACATATAGTGAATACACATAATCAATTTATTTTATTTACAAATTGATCATTGTAAAGGACCTCCTCTCAATCTCCTTTCATTGAAGAATATCTAGATATTGTGAACCATTATTATCCTATAATGTTTTATACTATCCTTTGACATATTATACCATGAATCATCTAATTCTCATTATATATTTTTTCTTTGATTAATGTTTGTCTTTAATTATTTTTATTCATGTATTTTCTCAAGTGGTAAGAGACTCTTTAACTAAAACGTCATTTTAAATGTTTTAAAGATCTATTATTATAAATATTTATCATTAATGACCATGTTTTGAAAATGATTTTACGGATTTATTTATTTGGACATTATGGTTTAAAAAATTTAATTCCTTTAAAAAATTTAAAGTTGTATAGGACACTTTGATTCAAAAATATCTTCATTAAATGTTTTAAATGGTTTTGGAAATGGATTGAATATTTCGATATATAGAACTGATTTCTTCCAATTGATGAGTGAAATATTGATAATTTAAATCCTTTATCTATTATATTATGTAATGGTACTTTTATATATGATGGGTGGTTAGGTGATAAATGAATGATGGGTGGTTACCTAATAAACCAAATGATGGGTGGTTCCGTGATAAACTAATGACGGGTGGTTTCATTATAACCTCCATTGCATTGTGTTTGGAAGTCAGTCATATGGATATTCCATCGATTTATATGCGTGGAAGCTGACCGTATAGTTATTTCATTTAAGTAGGATTATGTCCCATGTTTCCTTATAAGTTATATTTTTCTTTCTATGGAATTTATGGTAATGTTTTGGTTACAAAAAAGGTTATGAAATGAGATTATTTTCGGTGAAGTGTTTTTTATATTTCTTTATGGTGAAAAGTATTACTTTATGAAAAAGTATTAACAGTTTTCAAATTTATTGGAAAAACTAATATATTTACTTCTTTATGTATCTCGTGATGATATTTTTAGGCTCATCCAATGTTTTGAAATGTTTTTCACATGAATCAAAGAGAAATAGATTCAACAAAGGGATCAATGAAAAGCCAGTTGTCTAAAACATGGGAAAAACATGTTTCTTTTTTTAGAGTATTTGTTTTATGAAAAAAATAGATAGTGAGTATAAGTGTATACATGTTATATTCAAGTTGTTATATATATGTTTTGACCAAATAAACTAAATTTCTAAACCTGAAAATATCCTCAATGTGAATTATTAACTTAATTAAAGATTATGTAATGTTTATGGTAGGGGTCTTACAATTGGAATCGGAGGTCATTTTATGTAACATTAGAGGTTAAGGTGTTATGTAAGCATAAGTGACATGTTTTATATAACCATAGTGGTTTTCATATCAAAAAGATTCATAGTTATTTTAGAAAAATTTAATGTGTTCATAATAACATGAACAAGTATATCTTTGGGTTTACCATCCTCATAAGACTGTATATGATGATTTTACTATTGTACTCACACTGACCTTTTTGGTTTTAGTAAATGGCTTGATCTAGTAGGCATCAAAGTAACAATGAAGGCGAAGGAAACTTTGGTGGTTTTCTAAATGGGAAACCGAATGAATTGGGAGCTGTGATGAGAACTGTTCAGGTTATTCTTAACCTACAATCTGGTGTTATGATTGAACACTTGAACTTTTTTGTTTTTTATAAGGAATTATATAAGCAAGAAAATAATCCATGTCGAGTTTTGGGTAGTAATCGTAAAGGTATGTATATTCAAAAATCTATGAGTCAAGTATATGGATGGAAATACCTAAGAAAATGTTTGAAATAGATAGTAAGGTGTTATAGATGTGGTAATGAAGGACATAAAGAAATAACCTATCTTGGAAAAAGGAAGTGCTTAATTGAGTGTAGGAAAGGAAATATGTTCTTTATGAGGGATAAATTGAATATTTTAAATGTGGTATACTTATAAATTATGTAAATAGATGCCCTATGAAGAAGGCCCACGAATAGGTTTAGTTGGACCATAGAAATATATGTTTACCAACTCCTAATTCCATTCCATTTAAAGATATTGAAACTGAAAATGACCTATGAAATATATGGATTATTTCTTAGCTCTAGTTTTGATATTACTGAAACCGTTAGACATTATGCATGATTATTTTTATAGGTGATAAGTATGAAAGAATTATATGAAAAAACATGGATAAAAGATCATGAATAATGTCCCATTATTAAGATGTCTACATCTTAAGAGTTTAATTGTAATGGTATATATATGGGTGATGTAATTATTAAAGTATTAATTCTACTTAGTTGATGGGATTAATTTGGAAGACTTTTCTCTTGTATGTGTAACCCAAAAGTTTATTATGTGAAAATTTGATTTGAGTTAGAATTATACTTTCTTTTGTGGATATAGTTATAAATAACATTTTGGGTTTATTGGATCATTGAATTTGAGGCAATTATAGGATATTACTTTTTGGGAGGACAATGCAAGGTATGAGATAACATTTTATGTTAAAATATGTTATGGTTATTTTTGAAGAATTTATCTCATTTATGGGAATGGTATAAAATTTTATAGTTTTTGAAAAAGTAAAACACATAGACTTTGTGAAAAACTGTCACTTCAAACAATGATATGGGAATTGAACCCAAAACCAAAGTGCAACTAGGATTTATCGCCGACCACTAACCTACAAGAAGCTTCAGTTAGTATGACTTATTATTTTTAGTTAAATGGTTTTTTGGATCAAGAATATATTGATTTTGGAACCTGTGTTTTATCATAAGGATATCCTTATTATAGGAAAATTATTTGTTGATTAAGTGATACATGTTATTTTGGAATGCATTCTCCCTTTCGGGAACACTATATTACTAAGTAAAATAGATTACTACTGGATTTCATTTGAGGATTAATGGTGGAATTTTATTTTGCAATAATCTATGTTTTTATTGTGGACTTATAGAGATTCTGGTTATTTTTGGAAATGATTAAACTATCTTAGAGAATATGTGATTAGGTTGATTACTTTTTAGTATGAGACATTAAGAGTAGTCAATGTTATTTTGATATAAATGATAAGATTTATTCTGGAAGAATATGTGATCAAATTATTCTGAGTTTTTGGGTTTCAATAATAGTTTGGATGATTTTTAATAATTTTATTAAAATTTGTGTGTTGAATGGTTTTGGTAAAACTTAGGCTATCATTTGTTTAATTTGGAGATTAAGAGTAGTATTACTATTAATAAAGGATTAACCTTTTGGGTATTATAGGATCTTCTACTGACCATTTTGGTTTTGGTTGATCTTTCAAGACAGGATGAATATATCAGTAATAGTTTGAGTGTTAGGTGATTTTTTTAAAAGTTGATTCTATTACTTCAGGTGTGAAAAAGTCATCTTGAATACTCATCATTTGGAGAAAAGATAATTTTTTGGTAGATATTTATTAAAGGATAAAAATCTACTTGACATGTAAGTATGTTTCCTTATATTATTTTTCTAAGTAGTAAAATAATTACTGAACATAATGAAATATAACTTAAAAACAAAAATGTTGTCTGTTTAATTATCTTACTGTGGAATCAATGACCATTTATCCCATCACAAGTTCATCATTTTAAGGTAGTTAAGTTTATACCAATCATGTTTCCTTTCACTCTCCATTAGAACATGAGGGTTAGTTTTTCTTCTATACGCATGTTTTTATACATGGAACCCTAGTATGTGTTATCTCGGGTGACCTTTGTACTTATCTTTAGTTATTTAATGTAATAGTTTTATTGACTCTATTTCCGATGTGGGATTTTCAATAATGTTTTCGAGCCTAATTTTAAAATTGTGAGCATACCATTTCCAAAATGTGGGAAGGATGTAATGACCCAGGAATTCATAGAATAATAAATTTTGATATATACTAATATATATTAATAAGATATTAATTTTATGTTAAATGGAACACTTTTCCAATAATGTACTCAACACGCAATAACAGGTTTCTTTGAATGCCTATGTTGCACACAACTTTGAGTTATACAGAAAAATAATACAATAGTATTATTATTATTTAATATAGTAGTTAACGATGAGTCATTATTTTTATGGGAATGAAATGAACTAACTAAATTATGATTACACATGTTTGTTAAATTTTTTAAATTTTTCCAATAAATTTTAGAAACTTAAAATAAGAATGAATTCAATTTTAAGCATTAAATACTCTAATATTTTTTAAAGGTTGATTTACCACCTTTTTATGGTGATCCCTTTTTAAATATAGTTCTTTTTTCACTTTTATATGTTCTATTTGAAAAAATTGACTTCATTTCTTAAATCAGAATATCAACATTTACTTTGTTTGAAATTTTGGTATGTTTCAAATAATGTTCATTTTTTTAATGAATAGTGAAAAAATACTTCAATTTTATTCCAAATTGCATTTTCATCTAACTTATTTATATAGTAATCTTTTCATTATAATTAGTTTTAAATTATAATTAGATTATGTTTTTATAATTTAAGTCAATTTGGGAAATTTTATGTAATTTCATTTTTAAATTGGACATAAACACATGTCAATCTTTTGATAGTTATTATTTCTTAAAAACTCACTTTTTGGTTTTGACAGCGAGATTTAATTTTAAATTAATTATTGTAACTTACATGTCTTGAATTTGGAGAATGGATTCAATATTTGGAATCATGAGGTATAAATTGTGTAAATATGTACCCTATTTTTTTAGACATTATAAATTGTTATGCTAGTAATTACTTTATTTACCATAGTTAAAGGGTAAATCTGATAAATAAGTGTCAAAATAATACTATAATAAGATTAAATTACCCTAAAATGTGTCCTGGTGATATTTTATGATATATTTATGACCATTTGAATCCATGGGTTTATTTTCGGACCCCAAGGAACCACAGGTATGGGAAAATAACATTTTATAAGAATTAATTTGATGTAAAGAAAAATGTAATATAATTATGTATCTTCTAGTAAAAAAAATTTTATATGGGGTTATATAAGATATATTTTTACCTATAAATAGTCATTAAAAATAAAAAAATATTTCCTATATCATTGTATTTTATTTTCAATTTTTAGACTTCAAATAAATGAATTTATTTATGACACATTGAAAATGTAATGATTCCCTTATTAATGAATGATTTAAATAAATGAGATTATTACTATTAAAAAAAAGTTTATTTTGAATCTCTTTATTCCATCCACGAATTTTAGGGAATATTATGACGTTTTCCCTTTTAATTTATGATGTTTTTTCAAAATAATAAACTGGTAATGGATTTTTAAAATGTCTAGATATGAATAGTAAAAAATTTACAGAAATGAGTTTTTAAAAAAATAAAATTTTATTAAATAATATAATAATCCAAAAAATAAATATTCCTCCAAATGACTTATATAATGTTTAAAATTTCATTAATGAACCAATTTTTGGTCGATAGGAATTTTATGGTCACTATATTAAAAATATAATATGAATACACTAGAAGACATAATAAGAGTTAAATTAGTTAACTAAGGATTAATGCTAAATGATAAGGTTAAATTTGAAACCAAGAATTTTATAAAAACTATTAGTTGAGGGTATTTTGAACAATCCTCATCTTATATTCAAATTAAATTAGTTTTAGACCTTTTGAAATCTAAATTCAATTTATAATAAAATAATCTTCCAAACCATTCCTAAAGTACCCCTCCACCCTCTTATAAAAGGTCACCACCTCTAACCCCTTACACACACCCCTCAAGCCCACTGTCTCATCAAAAATATTCCCAAATTAAACTCCCAACATACCTATCTTCCTGCTAGAATCTTTACCTTAGGAATAAAACAATTCAATAAATCATTTAAGCTCAAATTAAAAGAAGTTTCCCGATTTGGAGGTAACATCCTCTCTCTAGTACTTTTCATTTATTTTCCCTATCAACTCCCTATTCTATTCTTATTATTTTATTAAATAAAAAAAAATAGTATCCTCAATACACTAGGATTTTTTATGGGAATTATTATATCTACACTTACACACACCTCCCTCTAATGGATACGAACGTACTGATTCTGTGTACATCGAACTACTACCTCACGAAACGATGATTGTTCAATTTTCCCCTACCACCTCTCATGGTGGCCATTATGATGGAACAATACTTATATATGATATATATTATATTTATATTCTCTCTATAATACTGTAATTTTTATTTAGAAACATACCTTTTTTCTTTTCATGATTTGTAAATACAATAATTTCATTTGAGGTAGTGCGGACTACCTCACCCTCAATGTGATATGACTCATTCATGTCATACATGGAATATATAAAGGATATAGTTAATGAAATTATGTAACATATATATCATATGATATTATACTGGAATTATAATATACCTATATATCAGTTAGTTTTCATTTCTTTGATATGACAAATAAATGGAAGTAGTGTTCATGCGTACATACGGTTTACCGTCTCCATGAACAGAGCATTTCATTTATTATATCCAAATGTTATAGACTATTATAAATACATATATAATGTTTATATAAGATATTTAAATAATTAATACTGTTCTTGATAGAATGTTATTTTGACTACATGGATAAATTTTAATTATAATAAGATCATTTTCGACGCAAGTACCCAATATTATCAAAACAACTGATATTAACTTAAATTATTATGTTCTTTTTATAACAATGTAATAAGGGATATAAAAGATTAATAAACTTGAAGAATGTTCTTAATCAGTTATAAGTTAACTTGTGTTTATTATTCATGAAGAATAAGGGGCATACGTAACGAATCAGACTCAATGTAGTGGGACTTGTTAACTCAATTTCCATTCGTTGGGTTAATCTTATACTATAGGATTATGTTGTTCTATGATTATGTGGGAAATAACATTTGATATCATACATTTTATTTACAATTGATTTATGTGTACATACTGTGAATACACATAATTAATCTATTTTATTTAAAAATGATCTTTGTATGGGACTTCGTCTCAACCTCCTTTCATTGAGGAATATATTGATATTGTGCACCGTTATTATCCTAAAAAGTGTATACACTATCCTTTGACATTTATTTCTTGAATATTCTTATTCTTATGAAATTAATAGTTTTCGTTTATTTTATTCTTTAATTATTTTAATTCAGGTATTTTCTCAAGTGTTAAGGGACTCTTTAACTAAAACCACATTTTAAATGTTTTAAATATTTATTCTTATAAATCATTCTAATTAATGTCCATTTTTTCAGAATTGTTTTACAGATTTATTTATATGAACATTAAGGTTCTAAAATTTTAATTCCATTAAAATTTTCAATGTGATATGGGACAAATTGATTCCAAAATCTCATTATTAAATGTTTTAAATGGTTTTGGAAATGGATTGAATATTTCAATATATAGAATTGATTTCTTCAGATTATTGAGTTAAATGTTGATAATTTCAATAATTTATGTGTTATGATTATGTAATACATGGAAATCTGACGGTTCGTTACATGATATTCCAATGATGGGTGGTTACATGATAAAACAAATGATGTGTGGTTCTGTGATAAACCAAGGATGGGTGGTTACATTAAAACCTCCAATGCATTGGGTATGGAAGTCGGCCGTATGGATATTCCATTTAGTGATATTTGTGGATGTAAAACATATAGTTATTCCATTTAAGTATATTTATGTCCCAAGATAACTTATATGTTATATGTTTCTTTTTATGGGCTTTATGGTAATATTTTGGTTACAAAAAAGTGTAAGCAATGAGCTTATTTTCCGTGAATTTTTTTTATACTTATTTAAGGTGAAAAGTGTTTCTTTATGAAAAAGTATTCATGGTTTATATGTTGTTTTGAAAAAATAACAATTTTCATTCTTTTTGTATCCCTTACTGAGCTTTTTTTTCTCATCCCATGTCTTGAAATGGTTTTCATTGGACTTAAAGAAAAATAGGGTCAATGATGGGATTAATGAAAAGTCGCGCTATCTAAAACATGGAACTAAACATGTTTATTTTTTTAGATTTTTTATTTTATTAATAAAATAGACAGTGACTAGAAGTTTCGACATGTAATATTCAAGTTTTTATGTTTAATTTAGGACCTAATTGTCAATATCTATAAACATGAAAAGATCCTCAAGGTGAATTATTAACACAGTTCAATATTATGAAATGTTTAATGTTGGGGTCTTACATTTACAACAACTTAGATTTTAGTAATATATCGAGTAATATTGGTGATAAGGAAGCATGTGTGTTTTCAAAAAGGATTTATTTTAATTTAGGTTATTACCAGGATTCGAGAGTATATACGATGTTGGTATTCTCATGTTTGGAATGTGAAAACAAAAAGATGCATTTTAATATATGGGGGATCAATGTTAGGCTGATTTCAGGACCATTTTTTAAAGATTTTAATTTTCTTCATTCTGAAGGATTATAAGGTTAAATGTTTATGAGAAGTTTAATTTTAACTTCAGATGATGTTGGTGAGATTAAAGTATTATCTCACCACATGAGGGTTTTTATATACTTGATAACTTGTTATGACCACTTTGTGTTGATGGTTACCAATGACATATGGTATTACTTATCATTGATCCCAATATCTATTAGTTCTTTATGAAGGAAAAATTCCCCTTCCTCTTTAGAGAAATAGGTGGATTGGAAATTGTTCAAGACATGAACAAATGGTGAGATTTTATATATAGAATGGAATTTTATCATTTAAGTATATGTTATTGTGAAAAACATTATTCAACTTTAGGAAAAGGGTATTGATACAAAATTTAATACTATTATAATCATTTTTGATGACATTGATGACCACTTTCATGCTTCTTGACATTTTTTTTATGATTGTTGTGTTTTTTCTAGATTACACACTTTCTTGTGATCAGTGATATTTATTAATCTCTATGATTATTTACTCGTTTCCTCTATGGCCAATCATCCCATACCACATATTTTATCCTATGTGGAATCCTTGTTATGTGTTACTTTAGGTAACCATTATGTTTCTAAATTTCCCTTTTTAAAGGATGTTATAGTATTCTATTTTACAATTTTTATTTCTAAGAAAGTAACTTTCACGTATATGGTATTTGATAACCCATAAGAATTTTGAGAGTGAAATTAATTTTTGGGATGGGGGTTGAATGTAACAGCCCAATATTTTTTTGAATTATTTTTTGGAATTAATTTAATAATTTGGAATTTTACTGCTTACGTAACATTGAATAAAACTTGTTTTATATGAATAAATAGGTTCGTCTTGTGGGATATACAACACCAACTCAAAATTGTGCTAAACGCAAAACTTATATTAGATTTTGGTACCTGAAATAGTATCGTTGTATTGTATTGCACATAATTTTGAGTCTCTTTGATAGATTGTGTTAAACAAAAGATTGAGTTTTACCAAACTACAAGATACTATTAATATTATTATTAAAATATTATTATAGCTACCACCTAAATGTCGGAATCAAAGTTAAAAATAAGATTAAGTAAATTTTGTAAATATTATTTACACTTTTATGTAAGATTCATCCTTGGATTATAAATTAGTAGAAGTGAACGTAAGAACTGTTTTAAAATAAAGAAATTACTTTTTTATGAAAATTATTTTTCTATGAACAAACATAATTTTATCTCAATAAATTAAACAAAACAATTTTTTTTAATTTCTTTTAATATAATTTTTATATTTTCTATTCAATAAATGTTTTTCTACTCATACAATATATTTTATAGGTATAAGATAAGAATAAATCCAATTTTATTAATAAAAGTATATATTTCTCTAAAAGATAATTTTACCACATTTTAATGGATAACTCAATTTAAATACAATTTTGAAAAAAATTATAACTATTATTTGAAAAAAAATTGTAATATCAAAATGTACATTGTGTGAGATTTTGGTATTTTTTTGAGAAGTTCCATTTTTTGATGAATAGTAAAAAACACAGAATTTTAATTCCAAACATCAGTTTCATTTAATTTATTTATATAGATAAACTATATTGAATTTGGTTTCAAAGTTTCATTAGATCTATTTTACATATATTAATCCAATTTATTTCATTTTAAAAAATCTCATATTGAAATTAAATATAAAAACATTATAATATTTGGGTATTCTTCGCTTCAAACCCTGTTGTCATGGCATGACTACACGATTAATTTTGAATTAATTTATGAAAATTATTTTATTTAAACTTTTAAAAATAGAATACATGTTTTTAATCATATTAATATATAATTTATAACAAGGTTTTATTTTATAACCAAAAATATTTGTGAAAACTATTAAAATTAATTATAACGATTAAGAGAAAAAATAGATTAGTAAAGGACTGAACAATAATCATAGGGACCAAAATGATCTAGAAACTTGTCCAAAATCCATTTTATAATCATATTTAGACCCCATTCTTTCAATAATAAAATATGGTTCCTTATTGGTTCCACTTTTCATAGGAGAAACATGGATGGAATTCTATATTCCCAAATTTAAAAGAATGTCACTCCTCTGCTATAAAATAGCCCTCACCCATCCCACTTATTCACACCACTAAATTCATATTTAACAACCAAAATATGAAAATATAAAATACAAAAAGCATTTATTTAATACTTGGATCATACATTTAGGTTGAAACCCAACCATTGAATCCCTTTGGTGAAAACCAAGAGGAGTTACCCAAAGAAGATGTGACATCATTCTTCTTGCTCCGTTGATTTATTTTCATTATCCACCACCTCAAATATTCTTATTACATGATTATATAAGAACCTAAGTATCCTAAAACACAATTATATGTTGTTATTCAACATTTTTTACCCACAGTTACACACACATCCATCTAATGGGTAACAAAATTAGTGTTCTTTTGTTTGGTGAACAACTGCCTTACAAAATGATGTTGTTCATTTTTTCATTACCTCTTCTCAAGGGTGGGTATTATGATGTAAACACTGATTATATATGAAATATATGATATTTATAATATATTTATTCTTATTTAATTATTCTATAAAACAAAACATCATGCATTCTATTTATTTTAAATATGATAACTTCGTTTGTGGATGTGTGGACTACTTCCTCATCAAAGTGACGTGATTTGTTCACACATTACATGGAACGTATTAAAAATGGGTGTAGTGAAATTATATAATATATATTAAATAATAATTCTAATTTTAAGATTATATATAAACATATATGTTAATAACTTTCTTTTTTTCAACATCACATGAATAAGTAAACAACATTCTTGCGTACGTACGCCCTACCGTCTCCATGAATGATGTATTACAATTCATATATCTATCTTTTATATATTATCATAAATATTTATATACTAAATATTTTTGGTATATAAATCATTTTTTAAATTATTTAAATAATTAAATCATGATCTATCTTAGATAATCAAGAATGAAAAGTCAAAGGATATATGAAAAGCAACATAGATGTTACCTAAAATGTAACATTAACATGGAATTGTTAATAGATAGGAAATGAAAATTCATAATAAAATAATTTATGGTATTAGATATAATAATATGGTTCTTTTTAATATTTATATTAAACTTATATTTATTATACAAGATTTTTTGATATGTATGAATAAATTCAAGAATTTTGGTTGGGGTTCTCTCAACTCACATTTACATTCTATGAGACACAAGACATGTTCACCTCCTATTTATTATATGTGTTGTGTATATTTCCCATGGAAATATTATATGATCCTTATAATTAGATTTATGGATATTTATATATCCATTTTTTGATCTTTATTTCATGGTGCTACGTTTCAAAAGTTACCAAATCGGTAAAGTAATTTTGTTTCAATTTTCATTCTTTGATTCGCATGCCATATTATCCACCTATATTATTCTATGAGGTGTATAAACTAACCATTGATAAATTATCACAATAATATAATTATTTACATGATATTTTAAGGTTAATTTATTTTATTTTTATTACATGTGTAGTATGATAGAAATTTACTAAGGGGTAAGAGTTTATTGCAATAATATTGTCGTTTATCCATATTGTTTATGATTATGTTTTCATTGATAAAACCTTGTGATTCATATTTAAATAACTTTCGGAATAAAGTCCTATATTGATGAAAATATCATCAGTTTTCTATCTTTACTAAAATTACTTTCTTAACTATGGAGTTATGTGGATGATCATTGAATTCATAGAGGTCTTAGGGGTGTATGGTTCTTGTCCAAATCATGGAACTAGTTTTTAGGGTGATTTTGGACAAACACACAGTTAGTAATAACCCTGCATGGAAAGTCACAATTTTTGTACAAAACATACGAATATGGATAATGGGGTTCTATAGGATGCATGGCTTAAGGAAACTATGTAATGGGATTCACATGGTTGTGCATCCCGGTCTGTGGTTTTTTGATGATTTTGATAGTATCACATCGCATGGTTTTAACATTATTAGTAAATTATGTGGGTAAACCATGTGCTCTTCCCCAAGGCTATAGAAATATGTACATTTTTAGTTCATGGTTTTCAAACCTTTGCACCTAAACCGTGCGACCCTGCTATTTTGGATAATTTAATAATTTTAATTAAATTAATAATCTATTTAAAACATATTTCACAAATTTCACCCTATTCATAGCAGACATCCTCCCATAGAGAGATATCATCATCCAAGATTCTAGTACTTGAGATAGATCCTCCATCTGGACTCCCATTAAATTTTTTTTCATCTCCTTGAATCTCTATTTGTAAGGCTTTCATTGCCTTTTAGTTGTTCTATGATCATATGTCTATCGACTGCACTGTTTGGATTTAGGCACATATGCCCAATTTTACCGTTCTTTATCTATTCATCATATTTATTTTCATCTAGGTCAAATGAACAATCGATACTTGATGAGATACCTAGCATTGACCTAATGTAGATTTTCTCATGTATTTCGATCAATTTGGGGATGTTTATATATGATGTAGTGTCACACACCTATTTTTTTGGTTATATGTAAAATGAAATTAAAGACATAGTATTTTTAGCCATGTTCTATGTTATTTAATATTGTTGTTGAATTTCATTATAGGATTAATACCTTGAATGTGAATTAACCATTTGGGTGTTTTTTATTAAATAAGACTTTAATAGATATTGGCCTTTGGAATCCTTTGTATTCCATCTTCCCTTTGACATGGGATGTTTAAATTGAATTGATAACTGTCATGTCTATGTATTTATTTTCATGTATTTTATCATTTTATTTTTTGTTAATCTTTTCCCCCATGGTATCCTTTTGAAATTTGGAGAAAAATTAGGGGTTTAGGGAGGACAGACCCAGGAACATGGTTTGTGCACAGTTAGTGATAACTATGCACCCAACCCAAGTAACCGTGCAGTAGGAGACAGAACCTAACCCATGGCCACCACATGGCTATGAACCCTAGCCATGATGTTTGGGTAGTCTGGACAGACCTTGTTCATTGTCACCACATGGTTTATTAAACCATGTGGACAAACCATGTGCGTAGTCCAAGTCAATAATAATTGTATATACCATTTCTTCCATTAATAATTAAACCAAATCCACTTATTTTCTTCCCCACTCGGGATTTTCAGCCACATAAGGCCTCCAAGCACCCTCAAGCTCTCTTAGCACCCATTTTTTATTGGTTTTTGGTGGTTGAAACATCTAGAATCACCAAGTATGTGGAATTCCCCGTTATTTGTTCCTTCTCATTAGGGTTTCTTCCCTCTTTCTTGAGGTTCTATTTTTTCAATAGCTAGGGATTCATCCATTGGGTTTAATCATGGGTTTTTGGGTTTGATATATTGTAGTAGGTCTCATTTTTTCTTTCTTGTGGTGTGGTGGAGGTTCAGTTGAATATTTACATTATTTTTTGGTTATTTGACATCAAAGGTAGGTATTTCCATATTTAAACTTTATTTTGTGTATTTTTATTCTAGTTTGATTAATTTATTGTGATATTTGATTAATATATGTGGTGAAAAATTAGTTTTAGAAAGAGTTCAACAAGAATTTGATTTCTATGTGGCATGTTTATTCGAAAAGGGTTGTGTTTTAGTGTTAACCTAACTGTTATACATGGTAATGTTTTATGAATTTTAAAATGAGTTTTTTAAATTACACAAGGTTTTTGAATTGTGTTTGATATGGTATTGGTGTTCATTTGTTTATAAAAGAATATTTCTGGTGGCTTTTTGTGTGAAAAACTCTATGACACTTCTTGAAATCATTTTCAAATTTTTTTTAATGATTTACTAAAAGGCATAAATGGTGTGAAACATGTTGTGATTCATTTTTGTGTGAGTATAGTCTCTAAAATTTAATTTGGATGTGAAAGTGAAATTATCTGATACGTGAAACTTTTTTAGCATAAAAGGGAACCCTGAGTATATAGGATGGATGACTATGACTAGTTTTATTGTGATTCAGAAGTGGTTGCGGCTTGATTTCACCTAACAGGATTGACAATAAAAACACTAACTATATATGGAAAATATTTTAAGACCATTGGAAAATAGGATATTTCTCCTCACTAGTGTATCATGAACAAGAAATATGTTACTGGTGGTTCTTATACAACATTTAACCAAGATAAGAGGTACCCAGGGTCCCACAGCTAGGTAGTGCCTAAGGGTAGTTCCCGTGTATAGTTCTCATATGATATATTTCACCTATAGTCAAAATATCGTAGTATTGGTGGAAAAGTTTCAGAATCTAGTTCATTCTCTTTAGAATTATTTTCTATAAAACTGTCTTTCATTTAAAGTTGTTTTCCTAAAATTATAACTAGATTTTTCATTATATAAAATTGTTCATGTAATTTACAATTTTAATGTTTATTACATGGAATCCATTCATGGATGGAATTTTAATGGGATTAGTATCACGCCCTACTTACACCTTTTTGTGTAAGTAGAGTTGGTAATGTTTGACATAGGTAAGGGAAAGGCTTTTGGTGACCGCAGTTTGGATTTCTAGCAGTTTTCTTCATACCGAAAGGTGGACGTGTCCGGATGGAGATTCCATATTTCCTTGTCGTTGTTTTGATGTTATAATTGTTGCACCTTTTCATTGTGTCCATTTTAAATGTTGGTTTAATCCCTTGAAACTCAATTCTAAAAAATTTTTTAAGGATAGTTTGGATGAATTTTCAGATTCATCATATCAAAATTTTCAGGTTGTTTATACTAATAAATTTGGGTAAATTGTTCCCAAGATTTATTTACGATACTTGGGATGTTTTGCTAACCTGTGGGGATCAGGAACACCATTTGGGAAATTCCATTGACTGAGTTGCGCACCGTTTTGAATGAAAACCCAGATTGGTTCGTGAAAAAATGGTATCAGAGTAGGTTTATCTTTGGTTCATTTTATTTAGGATGAGTCAGGTTAGATAGGAGCTACGATAATCGGGGCTCAGAGTCTAGCTATGAGTAGGTTTCATGGAAATCACACCTTAGAAAATACCTCGAGTCTCCATGGGATGTTGAGACTATTATTTGACTTTTATTCCATGTGGGATGTCTAGGTTGTAGACTGCACATGGATACTGGGTGGGGGTGAAGTGGTTTGGTCATTTTACCATCTTGGTACGTTTAATTTCATTATATTTGTATTTGATGTTATTGTTGAAATTTTTCAGAAATTTTGTATTAATATTTTATTTTTTGATTGTTTCTTTCGCATCAACATGCCTCCCTGAAGAACATTGTTTCACCCATGGGTGGAATCTGTAGAGAGTTATCTAAAATCACTCGATCAAAGGTTGGTGGAAGCTGTGGTCCGGGATTTTCAGGCTCTGGGATAGGGAGTTGCATCTACTCCCTATTAATTTAGAGTGGATGACTCTGGTCCTAGAAAGGAAAAGGCTCAAAAGATTCTCAAGAACAATACTCATACTTTTCGAGGTAATTCAGATCGGAAGGAAGTAGAGGAGAGGTTTGAGAAAATTGATAGGATTTTTGAATTTCTTAACACCCCTAAGGAAGTTAGGGTGAAATTTACTTATTTCTTGTTAGTGGGTCCCAGCCAAAGGTGGTAAGAATCAATGCTTCAGACAATAAATCATGAGAAGATGAGGTTGAAGGATTTCAAGGCCATCTTCAATGATAAATATTGTCCCAAGGTCAAGGCCTCTTCCAGATCATGGGAGTTCATGGATCATTCCTAGGGATATTGGTCAATGATGGAATATGCTAAACATTTATTTCAGCTAGTGTGATACTTACCTGATATATTTTCTAATGAATATATGAAAACATATATGTTTGATAAGGGTTTGTGACTAGTAATTTACTCTCATGTATTTATGTTCATTATGGGAACTTATGCTGATGTAGTTGACCATTAATTCGTTGTAGAGACCGGTCATAATGGAGTGTTTGTGTTTTCTAGAGTGGTCATTTTTTTACATTTGTAGCTCCTAATTGAAAAAGAGGAAGCACGATAAGCAAGGGGAGAAGGTAGGTGGTAGTTCGGGCTATCCATCTAAGAATTTTTCTTCTAGAACTTGTAAGGGGAGATTTTTTCTGTCCCATCAGTCCGAGGTGGCATGGAACCCGTAATCTTTTTTCAAATTTCCTCCTACTATTTTTCATTAGTGTGGAATTATTTGGATCTTACATCAATTTTATAGGGAAACGCACCATTACCAGAGCGGAGAAGGATCAATGGATTCTAGGGGATGGTCTTTTCAGTTAGAGTCATCCAGGGTAGTGGGATCTCGGTTTGGTGGTCATAGTGGTAGGACCAGATCATCATCTAGTTAGATCTATTTTAGGGAAAAGATAAAGGAAAGCAGTCATTCTTATATAGAGACCAGGCATCTTCATGTTGTGGATCAGGCACCAGTGGGAAGGGATATAGGCCCCTCAATAGTTAAATGTACAATTCTTATTGCATCTATTATAGTAGCTATTTTATTTTATACTGATACATATTTTACTTTTATTTCTACCTGTTTTGTGGGTCTTTTGAACATTCCAATCGAGCTGATGTCTTTTTCAATGGAGTTAGTAACACTATTGGGTAGGATGAAGAAACAGTGTATTATGTGTCCATCTTGTTCACTCTCTATTTCAGGGGTTGAGATGGAGTGGGATTTCTTAGTTTTATACATGGACCATTTGGATGTGGTCCATGGAATGGATTGGCTGGTGTGCTTCTAATTGCATATCTATTGTTACAGGTGGCAGTGAGTGTTATGGAACCTGGTGGGAGTCCTTCAGTATTTCATGGGGAATGGGATCCTTAGTCAGGTCACGCAGGACCTCTACTCTCATATTTGGGAAATATTATATTTCAGTTATTATCACTCACACTTGAGGATGATGTTGATGCTCTTGAGGTTGGACTTCCTCAAATAGTGGATGATTTCCCCAAGGTATTTCTAGATTATTTTTCTAGCCTACCCCTAGAGTGGGACATGGAATTCATAATTGATTTAGTGTTGGGAATAGAGTTGATATATCTTCCCTCATATCATATGGCTCCCACCGAGATAAGGGAATTAACGATACTACTGGATTATTTTTAATCCAATGGATTCATTCACCTGAGTGTCTCTCCTTGGGTTGCCCTTATTCTGTTCGTAAAGAATGCATATGGATCCCTCAAATTGTACATTGATTATTGAAATCTATATTAGGTATCCATTAATAGTAAATACACTTTTCCCCATATTGATGACTTGTTAGACCTAAAAAAGGTGTAAAAGTGGTTTTCCAAGAATGATTTTGTTCGGTTTATCACCAAGTCACAATGAGAGAGGAATATATCCCTAAAATGGTTTTCTAAAGTAGATACAACCAATTTGAGTATTTTTTCATGCCTTTTGGGTTGACAAATTCCCCATTAGTTTTTATTGAACTCTTGAATAGGGTGTTCCACTTGTATCTCAACTATTTCATTGTTGTATTTTTTTTATGACATCCTTGTTTATTATAGATCTAAGAAGGTGCATGATCATCACCTGTAGGTCATTTTGGGAACTCTACGGGACCATCTCCTATATTCCACGCTTTCATAGTCCACCTTATGGATCAGAGAGGTGATGTTTTTGGGTCATGTGGTTTTGAAGCAGGTGGTTTCGGTGGACCCTGAAAAGTTCAGTGCAGTTATAGAATAGGAGTAGAAAAATAATTTGTTCAAAATCATGAGTTTTCACATCCTGATATGTTATTGTATACAATTTTTTAGGATTTCTCTTAGCCTGCCTCATCCATGACCACACTCACTTGGAAAGGGGTGAAGTTAGAGTGGAGCTCATAGTACCAGGGATCCATTGAGAATTTAAAGAGGTGGTTGACTACTGCACCTATTTTGTTATTTCTAGAGTCAGGGATGGGCTATGTAGTTTATTATGGGGCTTTAGGTATGGTTCTTGACTGTGTGATTATGCAGGGTAATCATGTAGTGGTGTATATATCCCGCTAACTACAACCACATGAAATGAATTACCCAGACCATGAATTGGAATTGTATATGTTGATAAATTCCATGAGGACTTGGAACCATTATCTATTTGGGGAGAAATTTGTGGTCTACTCTGAATATATGATTTTACCCTAAATTTTCCCCCAGAATGACTTGAACATGATTCATTACCATTGGATCAATTATTTATAGGGTTTCAATTTTGATATTATCTATACCACAGGAATGGGTAATGTGGTGGTTGATGCCTTGAGCATAAAAGTGCTAGTGTGGGATTTGATGCAGTCCGGAGAATAGTCGAATATGATTTGGATATTTCCATAGATGAACTTGGAAACCAATGAGAAAAGTAGAGTTGCATTCTTGGATAGAATTCAGATAACTCTTTCTATTTTGGAGCTAATTCCATGGGAAAATGTTGGTGATGAGTTTTTTTGGTAGTCTATGCAGTTTCATCCTAGTGGGGGATATCCTCAGAGTTGTCTTTATCTCTTGATTGAATCATGTGCTTTAAGGTCTGTTCAGTGGTCCTATTGTCTTTGAAGAATTTTGTGATGTAGGATAGCCACAAATCTTCGTGGTTCATCCATCCCAGGGCAATGAAGATGTATTTCAATTTTCGTCAGATGTTTTGGTGGCTAGGGATGATGTGGGACATATTTTATTTCAAATCGATATGTTATACATGTTAGTAGGTAAAACTAGAGAATTAGAGGCCCTCTAGGTTGCTTCAGTTGTTTACATTTCCTACCGTGAAGTGGGATACGGTTGTCATGGATTTAATTGTTGGCTTGACTCATACTCCTTGAGAAATGAATGTAATATGGGTTTTGATTGATCATATAACCAAATAATTCCACTTTATCCCTATCATATATATAGCCAATGTGGATGAGCTGGGCTGATTTTATATTCAGGAGGTGGTAAGGCTTCATGGGGTTCCATCAGAATTTGTTTCATATAGAGACCACCATTTTACCTCTCGATTATGGGAAGGCCTTCAGACAGTATTGGGGTCATAGATAAAGATAAGCACGACATACCATCCTTAAAAAAATGTTTAGATAGATTAGGAAAATGAGATTTTGGAGGACATGATTTTTGAATGCGTTTTGAATTATTGAGAATCATGGGATAGCCATTTGGGGTTGACTGAGTTTTACTATAATAAACGATACCAATTATCCATTCCAATGGATCAATTTCAATAGATTTATGGAGGGACTTGTCATTACCCTCTATGTTGGGATGAGGTGAGTGATACCTCACTTTTGGGACCGAGCCTCATGCAGGAGATTTTTGAGAGAGTCATGTTGATCAAGAAGTGGTTATTGGCAGTTACGAGTCACCATAAGTCTTATGCTGATAAGATACATCGAGACCTTGGGTTCTCTATCGGTGATCAGGTATTCATGAAGGTGGACCCTCACTTGGGTCATTTCTACATGGAGAAGTTAGGAATTCTAGTACTGAGGTATATCAGCCCTTTTAAAATCACTGAGTGGATTGTCAATGTGGACTACATGTTAGATTTTCCGGCCCAGTTGACATCTATTCATGATGTGTTTCACGTATTCCAATAGAATATGTATAACTGGAACCTGTCCCATGTGATGAATTGGGAAAAGTTAAAGATAGAGCCTAATTTATCAGTGATTGAATAGCTATTGTATAAAGTTGATTCCCAAGAGAAGGTTCTTTGGTAGAAGTCCATTCTATTTTTCCATGTCCTTTGGAAGCATGGGAATGATGTGCATCATACATCTGAATGGAAATCATGGATTAAGAAAGAGTATTTGTTATTTTTTTGATCAAACATCGAGTTGACATTCCAGGGGAGGCAAGTTTTCATTTGGGGAGAATTTTCCTATCGATGTATTTAATTATAGTTATTTTCTCTTTTTAGTTTTGGTTTATTTCCACTAGCTTTCATTTTGAAATATGTAGAAAAATGGAGGATTTTGGAAGGAAAGATCCAGGCACATAGTTGGTGCTTGGTTTGTAGTAATTGTGCACCAAAACCAACTAATCTAGTAGTAAGAGAAACAACCTACAACACATCCAATTCATGGCTATGTGACTAGATCCAGTTGTTTTTCTAGTCTGGACGAACCTTGGGCATAGTCACTGGATAGTTTATTAAACTGTGTGAAAAAACAATGCAAAAATTCCATGTCATTAAAAAATTTATTTATCTTTTTAACCTTCCATAATTAAACCTATTCAACCAATTTTCTTACCAACTTGGTATTTTAATCCATAGAAGGCCTCTAAGCTCCCTCATTCTCCCTTGGAACCAATTTTGGAAGGGGTTTGGTGGGGAAAACGTCAAGAATCGTTAATTATTTGGATTTCCCCCCTTCATTCCCCCATCTCTTTAGGGTTTATTCACTCTTTATTGAGGTTATATTTTTCCAAAAACTAGGTTTTCCTCACTAGGGATTAATCTTTGGTTTTGGGGTTATATCTCTTGGATTAGGGCCCGTGTTTTCTTACTTGTGATGCAGTTGAGGTATGGTTGGATATTTACACCAATTTTTTGTGGGTTTAACGTCAAAGGTAGGTGGTTCTATCAATAAACATTTTTTGATTAATTTTATTGATGGATTATTTAATTTACCATAAGAGTTGACTAATATATGTGGTGAAAAAGTATTTTTTTGAAATATTTTAGCATGTGTTAATTTTGTAAGTGGCATGTTTATGTAAAATGGGAAGTTTTTGGTTGTGAACCCTTGTTGTATCACATGGTAATGTTTTATGAATTGGAAAATGAGTTTCTTAAATTATGTAATGGATGTGAATGGTGTTTCAATACGGTATTAGTGTGAATTTAGTCTTCAAGGAGGATATTGGGTGGGTTTTTTTGTATAAAACAATGAGGCACTTCTTGAAATTATTTCCAATTTTTTAAATTATTTATTAAATGGTATAAAGGGTGAGAAACATATTTCGAACTATTTTGTTGTGAGTATGGTCTTCAAAATTGAATTTGGATGTGCAAGTGATATTATGTGGTATCTTAATCTTTTTTAAGCACAAAAGGGAATCCTAAGTATCTAGGTGGGAGGACTAGGACTAGTTTTCTAGTGATTTGAAAGTTACTTTGACCCCATTTTACCTAGTGGGATTTATGATTAAAACACTAAAAATATATTTAAATGGATTTGATACCACTAGAACATTGGATATTTCTCCCCTCTAGTGGATCGTGCATGAGAATGCTATTGGTTTTGGTTCATATACCACATTTCACCTTGAAAGGAGTTACCTAGGGTCTCACAACTAGCTAGTGCCTAAGGGTAGTTCCCATTTTTTTGATCATTGGATATGTTTCACCAAATTTCTTCATACAGTATCATTGGTGGTAATTGTTTAGAATTAATTTTGTTCTATTTAAAAAAAAAACTTCAAAACTGTCTTCTATTTAATGTTATTTTTAATAATATTGTTTCTTGAATTTCCTTTGTATAAAATCTTTCAAGTTATTTAACTTTTTAATTTTTTTTGCATGGAATATTTTCATGGGTGGCATCCTAATGGGATTATTCTCACACCCTACATACACCTTTGGGTTTAAGTATACATGGTTATGTTTGACATAGGTCAGGGCAAGGCTTTCCTTGTGGTGGTTTTTGAGTTAGTCTTATTGAACCTTCCTGTTGTGTACTTTTTAAATGTTGGTTTGAACCCTTGTAACTCAATTATAAAAATTATTATGGCTTATTGGGTTAAATTTTCTTATTTTTCTTATCAAATTTTTCTAGTTTTTTATTCTTATAAATTCGGGTAAATTATTCCCATGATTTTTTTATAATACCCAGACACTTGTTGCAGCCCATTGGGATTGGTAATGCCCTTCTTGCCAAGTCACGGACATTGTCGGGCATCGATTTGGATGACGACCCATCTTGGTTCATGATAATAATGGGGATTAAATTATTAATTGATGAATTGTATAATGAATTGTTAATTTAATGGGTTTAATGGTAATGGATGAGTGAGCACGAACATGGGCCCTTATCCTTGTTTAGCATGTTATACTTCTGTTTCGTTAATTGAAAATGATCGTGTGAGTTATATAGAGACCATGATATGTAATAGTTTGTTTAATCTTAATTACATATTATAATTTTATTCCTATATTATTTAAACGATATCTAAGCTATGTAATAGATTTTGATTCATAAAATGATTTTTATATTGAAATTCCCCATGTGTGTAATTGAAATGTGAAGCCTTATGAGGTTTTCAAGTGCTTGAGTCACCTTATGAGGTGAGATATATTTGGATGTAATTGGTTTTGACCATGGAATGTTAAATAAAATTGAATTAATGATATTGAAATTTATTAAAGGTATATGATCAATGGGTGATATGTGTATTATTATTAGATATCCATATAAGGAATCAATTGCCATAAACAATTTTTATACTAAGGGTGATACATGGATCTAAATAAAGGATGCCATGCATGGACTCATAATGGTTATTTGAACTTATATGTTAGGAGTGATACTTGGGGATTCCTTAGAGGACCACCAAGGATGGAATTGTATGTCATGGACACTATACCACACCTAGAGTGATGTCGAGTTCCGGAGAGGTTTTCCCAGGGTAGGCTTACAGAGTGTTCGTTGAATTTTCACTTTGAGAAATCCTTGTATTCCATCTTAGGAATATCTAGGGATGTCTCAGGATCTAAACTAAATGCTAAATTAAAATAATATTATGTCATGTATTCCGTGAAAAAATACAAGATTGGATTTGGTCTTGTTTTATATCTTTCAGATAACTTGTTGAGGCATCTGCGGTGTTATAACTATACAGGGGATGTCAGGTCTGCACAGGATCTAGAAAATAATAATGATTATTTAATTTGAATTGTTAAATGTTTGGAATAAATGGAATGGAATTTAAATAAGAACATTCATTTATAGGTTCCTTACTTCTGAATACTTAATTTATTTTTTTACTGCTTGCGCACTTTTTATATATATGCACTTGATGATTGGAACAGACAATGGGTTGTTGTCTACTATAATTTTATCTCACACCCAGTTTGGGTCACATTTTTTGGACCCAAATAGAATATATTATTGTAGGTAATGATAAGGCCAATTCACCTCCTCTAGGTACTTGATATATTATTAGGAGTAGGGGAGAAAGAGACCAAGCTGATTTTTTCAATTCTACTAGGATACTTTTTTCCCTTTTTGTACTTTTGTTTTATGGATTTCACAACTACCTTGTATACATGTTTTTCCTACTTTTTTGGAGACAGGTGACATGTAACATTATATTTTATATGAGATGACTTTTGGTTTGTTTGTATATCAGTATTTTATTGTTGACTTCTATTATCTAATTGTATTATAGCTTCCTTTAATTTTTTGATATTTTTGCTGAGATACCATATAGTATTGAGGGCATAGTCTCCCCACAGAATCACTTAGGACCACGCTTCTAGTAAAAAGCCTTTGGAATTTGGAGAGGCTCACTTGAGGCCATGTGGGAAACCAGGCTTGGAGCACACATGAGTGGCATCTATATCAACTACATTACAAAGTGGTATGAGAGGGGTCTTTTCTAGTGTTCTTTACTTTTTTGTGACAATATAAATGGATAGAATAGAATAGGAATTCGGTGATAAGTTATGTCAGGGAGTAGCTACCCCGCATAAGGAAAATCCTAATTACCTTGAATAAAAACTCTATTTTATTGATTTTGATTATTGGAATTGATATGATTCCACCGTTGGGTGATGAACATGACATTTTGTGTTATAATTGATATGATTATGGGTTCTATTTTGGTTTCAACCTGATGATAAGAATGTATTCCATCTTATGCATCATATTAAAAACATGATAGAAATTGCATGCCATGCATTTTGACAGGACATCTTGGGAGAATTAATTTTTTCTACTATTGTGGTAGGTATATTGAGATATTTTATATTATGATTATGGGTTTTGGTAGTGTCTCATGTTTATACATGATATGTATTTCACCCATGCCTAACTCGTGAAGTAGACAGTGTGGTGTGTTATTATAGAGAAAGGCTTGTACCTATTCTCCCTAAATTTTTATGCCTCAAGAGCTGCAATCATTGATAATGATCATGAACCGAGGTGTGTTTTGGGAATTGTAGATCCATTCCACCATGAAGACATCCAGTTGTATACTAGGAGGGTGGTGATGACCATACCCCATAGGAGGTATGCCATGGGATACCGGTGGATACTGTAGTCATGCTAATTGTGGCACCAGCTCTTATACCAAACATGGGTGTTGATTCATAGTTATGTAAAGGCTTTATGAGGTTCGTGCATGTAACACCTGGGATTTTATCAGATATATTTTTTTATGTACAATTTTATATAAAGGAATCTTTCACTACACACAACACTGTCTTGTCTTGCGTTATACGCAAGAGAAACCTTCCTCGATAGCTTGTGTTGTACACAATACCGAGTTTCACTAAACAACGATTTGTTATTAAAATATTATATAAACTAGACATTATGAATAGGAATACCCAATTTTTGAAATTTTATAAATTTTATCCTTCAAAATGGAATTCATCTTTGGATTCAGAATATCGAAATTATCCTAGGGTGAATTTTTGGTAATTTTATGAAAACTTTCAATTTTTGATGAATAATGAAAACATTGGGTCACTATTTAAAAATAAACTTTTTATTTAAATAATTATTTATTTTATTTAAATTTATTTTAGGTAAAAATTTATACTTAAAACCTATATAAGTTCAATTTACTTCATTATAGTCATTTTATAATAATATTACATATATAAAAATTTTATTGAACTTTTCACCGTCTCTTACCCACCTCCTAGGAGAATTTGAAAATTTACATAAAACTTAATTTCACCACTTATGTGAGTGAAATTTCAAAAATCTGAGAGACATAGTTAATATCAAGGAGTAAAATGTGGTTCAATAAGATAAAAATAATTTTTGGTGAATAGTATCTTTTTACTTTTTTTACCACGGTTAAAAGTAAAATCGGTAATTAAGGGTAAAAATGATATTATTAATACCCAAACACGTGTCATAATTCTATTGGATAAGTTTTATTCGACCAAAAACAACATTGAGGATATAAAATATGACCATTTAGGTCCACTTGGATTAGATTAGGACATTTATTTAAAGAAGAGTTAAAATAGTTAAAATCAATGCTTAATAATTAAAACATTTTTAATATAGGGTTATAAATAAGATAACTAAAACTATAATTATTTATTAGAAAGATAAAAAGATTTCCTAAATAATGGAATTTTATTTATAATTTTTAGTCTTTAAATAATTTAATTTGATTACGACACAATGATGATGCAGTAATGACCTTTTTAATGAAATATTAACATAATTGATATTATAAATACCCAAATAAATATAATTTGAGACTTTTATGAATTAGACTAGTATTATAGGTTATTATGACATGTTAGTATTGATTTAATTATATTTTTTATAACTAATCATGTTGTTATGATTTTCAAAAAAATCATGTACCAAATAGTGTCAAAATTGGCATAAAATAGTTTTTAAAACATATATTATATTATTAATTGTTATTTTATTCCTAAAAATCTAAGGTTCGTCCAAATGACTTAGATAAGGTTATATATATTAATAATTAACCACTTGGGGTTTTTTTGTCTTGTTATAGTATTTTTTTTAACCATATAGTGTAAGAAAACAAGAAGACACTGTAAAAGTAAAATTACTTAACTTAAAGTTAAATCTAAATGATAAGGATAAAATAGTAACCTAAAATTGTCTAAAATCTATTGCATGAGAGTATTTAGACCCATCCCCACCTTAGTGTATAAATAAATCAATTTTTAGCTATTAAAAACTGAATATGACCATATAATAAAATAATATTTTATGTTTTTCCTATGGTGCCCCTCTCCTCCCTTATAAAATGGCACCTCCTCCCTCTCCTCCTCACACCACATTGAGCATTCATGCTCTGAAAACCCCTACCAATTTCTCTTCTCCAATTCCTTAGAAATATCCTAGAGGTCCTGGTCATCTTCAAAGACCATATTGAGTTCCCTAAGAGGTGGTTAAGAAGAGGTTCTTCAAAGAGGAGGTAATGTCTGTTACCGATTGTTTCAAATTTATTTCTTCTTATACTTCCTCTTCTTTAGTTGTTTCATAATTAAGAAATAACATCAGTATCACTAATATACTGATATGTTATTATAAATATGAAACAACCCTATTTCACCTTCTATCCATCCTACGGAAAACAAAATCACCGCACGTGCGTACGTACGGAATACCGTCTCCACGCCATGGTGTAATCTGTTTTCCACCACCACCTGACTTGGATGGTTATAATGGTTTAAAGAATAACTATATATGATTATTTTAAAGTGATATTGATTCTGAAAATGTATACATACACTTCAATACAATTCCACGATCATGGGAACGATATCGTCACTCGTGCGTACATACGGCCTACCGTCTCCACGATGTGATGCGACTCTTTCTACATGATCTTCATTGAATAACGATTATATAATTGAATTGAATGAATAAATTTGATATATGTTACACTAATAACATTATAGAAATGATTTATCTATAACCTAAAAAGAGGAATAAGAATTTATTCGACAAGACATGCATAAGAACATAAAGCAATGAACACCCGAATAACAAGTAGCAATCAGATATTACTAATAAGAAGATAAAAATATGACCATTTATGAAATCATAAAAATGAATATGAATCTGTAATAAGTCAATGTCAATATTTAAATAATTATACAGGAGGTTCAGATACGTACGAAGCATATCGGACCCAAGGTAAGGGAAAATCTCACAATCTCATTTTTATCCGATATTGTTTATACTTCAGAATTTACTGGGGAATATTTATCATCCCCATCCATGTTACCTTAATATGTAATATTATTTCAATCCTCCTAAAATTGTATAAGTCCAATTTTACCCATTTGTGAGTTTTTAGTAAAAGATATGAATGGAATATTTTTTGGTTTTCATACGAGGTACTTTTTGACTTTTCCGGCCAAAGTACGAGAAGAATGTCTTTTTAACTTATACGGCACGAATGGATTTATGATTTCATGAAACATTATTTCCATAAGCTTCCTTTATGTTTATTTTTAATCAAATACTTTTAGTTTATAATTTTATTACATGTTACGAAAGGAAAAATATTTTTGAAGTAGAAAGGATATTTTCCTCAAGAATGGGGCTCAAGCATTTTATCAAAATTATTTTCTATCTAAGATAATATAGGGTTTTGTTTCTATCCCTATTTTTACGTTATTTGATTATGTTATGATGGATTTATTTTTATGATGTCCTTTTATCTTATTTTGATTATGTTATGATGGCATGGCGTTTAAGAATCCCATTTTTGTTACATGTGTTATGCTATGATGTATGATTTATGATCTTTTGGAACACATAAGAATGGTATAATTATGAAATGGTTGGTACCTATATCTCCCTCCAGTGCACTGGGTAAAGATTTATATCTCATGAGATTGACATGGCTGGAATGGAAGGTTAATCTGGTTCAATGATACATGACATAAACGAGGAGTGAACTCAGTTCAAAAATAGACTTTTTCCGATAGGATAGTCGTGGGAATGAGTCTTGACTACTAATAAATGATTTTCTATGATTTTGTGTGTATGAAAAAAAGTTTCATGTTTTATGTTATGATTATTGCGATTACATTTCACTACTATGATTTATCCCATGTTATGATATTATGATCTCTTTTGCAGGTTAAGATTTTTGAAATGATTTTTTTTTATGATTATGATATTTCCATTGTTTACCCTTACTGAGAATTTGAGCACACCCTTTTGTATGTTTTCTTTCCCCAGGTCAGAAAGAAGGATATTAAGTAGGATATGCCAAAAGGGACTCTAGATATGATGAAATAAATGGGAGACAATGTAGATTCTTTATGAACCAGTTGTTTATATTTCCCAGTTTCTAAAGACACTATATGTATACGGTCCTACCATGATTTTGTTATATGTTGTAATAAGTATGCTTCAATTTTGAAGTAATAACAATGTATGTAAAGTATGGGTTGTTATAGTTGGTATCAGAGGAAGGGTATAGTCAACCTTTGCAAAATTGGATGTGAAAGCCATAGTAATAACACTAAGGATATGTCTAAGCATAGGAAAAAATCATAGTGTTTTAGAAATGGCCATGAATAACCTATGATAAGACCTAAAGCATGAAATTTTATACTTGATTATGTGGTTTTACTATTATGATTAGTGTTTCTCACAATATTCCTATTGGTTTTAGTCAATGGCTGGAACCCGAAGGAACCGTGTTAATGCTGAATGCGATGGGCAATGTAATGATTGTCCTCCTGAGCAACCAAAAATTATGGGAGCTGGAATGAAAAATCTTGTAGCCATGCTCACACAAATTTCTCAAGCTGTGAATCATGCAGGACTTCCAAACAAGCTAAGTAAGGAGCAACATTCTAATGAATCCTTCATGAGGTAGCGTCCAACCTCATTTAGCAGGTCTACTGAACCATTAGTGGATGTACAATGGATCAGTACCACTGAAAAGATATTTTCAGTTATTTAATGTTCTGAACATGATAAAGTCATCTTAGCAGTTTATTGTTTGGATGGTGAAGCTGATCAATGGTGGAATCTTATCAAGAACACAAGGCCAAGAGATGAAATCGAGTCCATGTAAATGGATGATTTCAAGAACATATTTTTCAATAAGTACTTCCCTTGTATTCTTCGAACAAAGATGGAGAAGGAGTTTATTAAACTAGAGAAAAAGTATGATGAATCTATTGGAACCTATGAAGCAAATTTTACAAGACTTGCAAGGTATACTTCTGTGATTATTATCCAACCTGAGAGTTAGATCGATCAATTCATTAGTGGCTTAAAACCAAGTCTTTGAAGGGAATTATACATAAGGGACTTCAATAGCTATGAGGAAATCGTTCGATGTTCTCTCAAGGATGAGATGGAGATTGGAGTAACCCATCAGTCATATGTGTTTGATAAGAAGAGGAAAATGGAATTCAAAGGAAAATCTAAAGAGTAGACTGAAAAGAAGATGAGTTTTCCCTTATTCTCAAAGTGTGGAATGAAACATGGAGGGAGTTGTCATAAAGGGAAAAGAAAATGTTTCAACTGTGGAAAAGAAGGTCATCGGGAATTTTAATGCCTCAATGTTGGGAAGAATATGTCTAGTGATGCGAACAAAGAAAAGGCTACACAGAGTGCACCTCCTACACTTCAATGATACAAGTTCCACTAGTGTATAAAATGTTATTTACGTCGGTTATTTTCCATTTTTTATGTCGGTTTTTAGCCGACGTTAATACGGACGACGTTATAAATAACTTTTTTTATGTCGGTTATTTAAAAACCGAAATAAAAAACATAACATCGTCGTGTTAATCACATCGGTTAATTAATAACCGACGTGAAAAAATCAGGGGGGGGGGGGTTTACAACATCGGTTATATAATAACTGACATTATAAACCCGTGCAGGGGATGTTTATCATGTCTGTTATTATATAACTGGCATGTTAAACCCCTTGCAAATGGTTTATCACATCGGTTACATATCCGACGTGCTAAAACAGTCCAGGGGGGTTTATCACATCGGTTATTAAATAACTGACGTGATGAACCATTTCCCAGGCATTTTATCACGTCAGTTATTAAATAAACGACTTGATAAACCATTCCACAGGTGTTTATCACGTCAGTTATTAAAAACTTACTGTATAAACCCTTCCCAATTTCTTTATCACATCGGTTATAAAATAACCGATGTGGAAGAAATTTTTTTATAAAAAAATCAAATGCAGTACTCTGGTCTCCCCCAGAAACAACCACAAACCAAATAAAGAATTTGTACCACAAAAACAAAATTAGATCAAAACAAGAACTAAAGAAAAATTAATCATTTACATGGATAACATATAAAACTTACCCCACTGGACAGCCCTCCCACCACCCCCTGAACAGAACCCCTCACCCCACTTGACAGCCCCCACCACACCCCTGGACTGCCCCCCTGACCCCCTGGACAGCCCCAAACACCCCCGAGACACCCTCCCCCCCCCACCCTCCTAAACAGTACCCCCTCACCCCACTTGACTGCCCCCACCACACCCCTGGGTTGCCCCCCGACCCCCTGGACAGCCCCAAACACCCCGGGACAACCCCCCACCCTCCTGAACAGCACCCCCTCACCCCACTTGACAGCCCCCACCACACCCCTGGACTGCCCCCCGACCCCCTGGATAGCCCCAATCACCCCATAACAACCCCCCCCCCCCCCCACCCTCATTTATACCCCCCACACATTGGACAACTCTCCCCCACCCCACTGGACAGCCCCCACCACACCCCTGTACTTCTCCCCGACCCCCTGGGCATCCCCAAACACCCCTAGACAACCCCCCCCCCAACCTCATGTATACCCCCACCCCCTAGTCAACACTTCCACACCCCTGTACAGCCCTCCAACACCCCTAAAACAGACCAAAAAGTTACCGAAAACAAACCAGAACCCCCTCACCCCACTAGACTGCCCCCACCACACCCCTGGACACCCCCCCCCCCCCTACACCCTTGGACATCACCACCACCCCCTGGACTTCCCCCCACCCTCTTGTAGACCCCCCACCCCCTAGAAAACACTCCCACATCCATAGACAGCCCTTCCACACCCTTTAAAGAGACCAAAAAGACACCAAAAACAGACCAGAACCCCCTCAACCCACTAGATATCCCCCACCACACCCCTAGACTGCAACCCCCCCCCCCCCATCCCCAAGGACACCCTGGACCCCCCCCCCCCCCACTGGACAACCCCCACCCAACCGCTGAAAACCCCCCTCACCCCACAAGACACCCCCACACCCTTGGACACCCCCTGGACAGCCTCCCACTCCCCTGGATAGCCCTTCCACACTCCTGGAAATGCTCCCACCCCCATGGACTACCCCCCCCCCCCAACTATCATGGACACCTAGGACCCCCAGCCCACCAAACTTCCCTCCCAGACCCCTGGACACCCCCACCCCACTGAACACCCCCCACACCCTTGGAACCCCTCCCCCCATACCAGAATCCATATCAGAAAAACCATCACAAGTAGACCAAAACAAGAAGTAGAGAAAAATTAAACATTCACATATATAACATTCAAAACATACATTTTCAACTTAAAAAAAACTAAATCCAACCTAAACGGCTACCAAATACACAATTACAATGACAATATTCAAAATTACATTTTACATTACAAACAACTAAAATTCAATCAAACCTGTAAAATAATTTGACCCCTCCACTTGTAAGTGTTTGATGTATTCAGAAGTATAGGGTTTAGGGTCATCAAAAAGATACAAATGAAAAGGATAGTAGTTAATGTGTATAAGGAATAAATAAAATTGAAATATTATAGAAAAGTTTAAGAGGAAATATTACCAGGTCAAAATTCACAACTTTCCCAGTTGTTATTATTTCATACATAAATATTAACATATAATATCAGTATTCTATGATGCCTTGTTTTTCATGACAATTATGTTTGAATGAGTGTAAATTCAATATATTATGTTTATGTAATAAATCAAAAATTACAAATTATAAATGGAAATTTACCTTTACATTTACACATTTGATCTTTTCACTCCTTTTGTTTGTGTTTTTTCGAATGTAGACCCATGCCCAGTTAGATATAATACAAATGAGGTAAATTTAAAAATCATTATAATATATAAAACTATTGAGAAATTGAAACTTATTTTTCCAATATATTATTAAAACTTTCCAGCACATCATCATGGACAGAGAATATCCAATAAAGAGCTTTCTCCCTTGGGTAAAAAACCCCTAACATCTAATGATCACTGATAAAAGGAAATTTAAGGTTAGTGGTTTTTTATGTTAAAAGATAATGAACTCTTTGAGAGTGTTTTGTTTCATACCACTCAAAAAATGAAACATCCAACATTGTGTGACTACATTCTTTTCAAGTCATTCAGCAATATAAAGTATTCTTTGTTCCTCATCCAATGCACATGCTTTAGGGGAAATCAATTGCGGGTCCATGAAACCATATACATCTATCAGCTCATTCCTATCACAAATTTTATAAAGATACCTGATACAAAACAGACGTAAGTATACATTTTTAATAAATATAACGCAGGGAAAGGTGTTAAGACTTACATGGAAAAACATTTCACCACGTTGATGCCCAACTTATCTCCAGTAACAAGCTCCATGATATTAGTTTTCATAATACCCACACATATTTCACATCCACAAACATGAGCTTCCATTGGAAACTCATAATGACCCGCCAACCAATTTGAATATCTTGACAATATTTCAAGACTACTAGAATCTGTATCTGATGTTAAAGTCATTTGTCTTTGTTTATTTCTATATAGTATTTCTTTACCTTTGAAGTATTCCTGTAAAAATAAATAGAAAAATATCTATGTTTTAAAATGATAAAGCAACTTTAATAAAAAAAGATATAACATTCATACCTCTATGGTAATGAGTCGAAGAAGTCTGGATGTCCAAATTAAAAAATTGCTGATACTATGTCCAACTGTCGTCACCTCATTTGTAGGTAATGGTACTCGGGCTTATCTGTCTATAATATCATGTATTGTGACCCTCTGATTCTCTACCTCTAATTGTTGATGATGAACTTTATCTCCTATACAATATACCAACCCATATGCAACTGTATGATGTTGAGGATCATCAACATACAACTCGCAATAAGTAGGAAGCTGTGGCGGAAGAGTAGGATAAAAAATGGGGTTTGCAGGCTAAGGTGGGGGAGTGTGAGCTACTGGAGGAGGTGGAGGATAAATAATGGGGTCTGTAGGGGGAGGTGGAGGAGTGGGAGCTGCAGTCTAAAATTTTCTTTGTATGTCTGCAAACATAGACTGTACCGACTCTCTAATATTTTCCTCCATCATCGCATTAATATTATGAACATCAGCCTCCAAGGATTCTATTTTTTTATAAACCCCCTCAACGATAGAAGTTGAAGAATGTGGCAACACTTTTCTTAATGATACACCTGCTGGATATCCTCTTACATGACCCAGATGTTCGGGCTTTCCCAATGCTACAGATAAAATATCTTGCCCCCCAGTAGCTGTAAATGCCCCCTGTGAACTCTTCTCCTCAAGATAGTTCTGTATTAATTAATTGAACATTTCTGTAATTATTGAAATTATATGAAGAAAATATTTAACTTAAATAAATAAAATATAAATCTTATAATCCTCTCAGCTAAGATTCTTGATTCTTCCGAAAGATATTGTCCTTTTTTCCCATCCGATATCTCTTCCATTTTTCATGTCTAGATAGAGGGGATAGAGGGGCCACCTCTCCAAAGCTAGAAGACTTAGCTCTTAGTTGTTGAAATTTTTCCGCCATAATTTGTTCCTCCAAAAATGAATACCATCCCTGAGATAAACTATGAGGGTATAGATTTTTAGTTTGGATCTCCTGATGATCTTTCCCTATTTTCTATAAATTAAGAATAAGAAATCATTAACAAAACATTAATAAGATCATTTATTTAAGAAATCTTATAAAATTTTACATTTCCCTTACCAAAAATGAATCATTTCTTCTACTTTCAAAAAACTATCTCCATGTTTCTTCAACTATAAAAGGATATATACGACATGGATTTTCAGGACTCCTATGACCATAAATGAAATCAGATGAGAGGGTTGATTTAAAATCCCTCCATCTCCTGGCAGCCAATGATAAACATTTCTTCCTGACTCCTCCAGTGTCAGTAATATCAAATGTCATATGATAAAGAAGAGGTTAAACATATTATATATACTAGAAACATTTAACGAATAGTCAAACAATAGAAAAATATCTTACCAAAATCGTCTCCCACAACTGAGAGATTATCGAATTATCCACACTTCTCCAGTCATCATACAGAGTGCTTACATTGCTCTTATCCTGAGTTGATACAAAACTCTTAAAATCTTTTGCATTTGGACCTCTAGGAATATCATCATCCTCAAACTCAACGAGTATCCTCGGATCTTGCGTATGAGCAAGTGCTAATTTTGCTAAACGTGTAAACCCGCATTTACCAACCATTGAACTCTTTGTCGTAATAGGATAACATGAGGAAGATTGGGGAACATCAAGAGGAGCATGTGAATGTTCCTCCCCAGAGGTATGACCAATCTGCTCATCTCCAGAATCATGGGGTTGATCAACTGAATAATCTGCCATTATCCTTCAAATCAAAAAAAACAAACATTAGTTCACAAATATAAAATTTCAAATATTTTAATACTACTGTAATCATAAAATATAAAAGTGTACTAAGTTACGTAATAGTAAACATTGTTAATATGGTAAGCATGTTAAACAATGGTAAAGATGGTAAAGATGGTCAAGATGGTAAACATGGTAATCATAGTAAACATGGTAAACCTGGTAAACATGGTAATGAAATTTTCAGTGAACAAAAATAGTAGATATATAATTCATGTAATGGTAAACATGATAATGTAAACTAAACAAACATAAAAAAACAAAAACATATACTTATTTTGTTTTAATACATGTTTTAATAAAGAAAAAACTTATAATATCTGACATTTTATGAAAAAAATAAATGTACACAAGAAATAAACATATGTTACCTGTAATTTTAGGAATGTAGAAATGGATTGTTTTCCCAAATTCCTTCATCATGATCGTTTCTTATGTCACAAACCATGTCTTCAACATGCTCGTCAATATGTTCTATTAATCATTCCATGGAAATATGGATCTCACATAAATTAGCATCTTCATCAAGTTCATACTCACCAACATATTGTTTTTTCCCTTGTAAAATAACATCCCACTGCATATCTAGTTGATCTACTACATAAAAAAAATTTGTTTTTCATGTGTTGTCATTATAAAAGAATCAGTTGTGTCTTCTAATCTATTCAGATTAACAAGTTTCATTCCAAATTCATCATGTATGACACTGTTGTTACTGATAAACAATTTACAGTTAAAAACATGAACTTTAATTATAAAGTAACAACCATCCATATGTCTTAAATAAGTCCATAATATACACTTGATGCAGATATTGGGTTTTTGTCCTTAGAACTCAAAAAATGCATTCCTTCTGCAAACACCAATACACCACTATTCTGAACTGTACTTTTATTGTCCTCAGATTTCATATGAAATGTATAGACATTAATGTCATAACCAGACCATGTTATTATATTTAAACATGGACCAACCACTATCATTTTTAATGTATCTGATACATCTTATCTACCAAGCAAGGTCTTTTTAAACCATGAATAAAAAGTTTTCTTCTCCTCATTCAAAATCCACATTTTTTTTATCTTTGGATGACATTGTTTCAACTCATTAATATGCAATGTGATATATGGTTGAGCATTAGCTATATTATTCAAGATGTATGATTTTAACTTCTTCATATGTTCAGCTGAAAAGGATTTGACTTTCAAGCAATGAATCCCATTCCCCTCATTATTAACTCGTTCATGGAAAGATGGAGGCAAGCCTATGTGTTGTGCCGCAGCCAAGTAGCTCATACAAAACTCTTCTACTTCATCAGAAATATACTTTTCAATAATGGAGGCTTCAGGTTGATATGGATTTTTAACATACCCCTTTAATTTTTTCATATACCTTTCAAAAGGATACATCCAAGGAAGATATGAAGGTCCACAAAGCATTATTTATTGAACCAGATGAATCATTAAATGCACCATTATATCAAAAAAAGTTGGAGGAAAATACATTTCTAATTGACAAAGTATAAAAATTGCATCCTTTTCCAAAATGTTCAAAGCATTCACATCAATCTCCTTGTTAAAAAATGAATTAAAAAAATAACACAACATCATTATAGTCTTTCTAACACGGATGGGAAATATTCCACGCAATGCAATTGGTATAATTTGTTGCATCATGACGTGAAAATCATGTGATTTCATACCAGTAAACTTAAAGTCCTTCAATGAGATAAAAAATTTTACATTTTAAGAATAAACTTGAGGCACTTTGATATCATGAAGACACTGACAAAAGCTAATTTTCTCCCACTTCAATAATGTATGACAAGCCGGGAGAAGAAATGGTCATCTTCTGTTAGGAGTGGGAGCTAACTCCAAATGTATTCCCATTGATAGTAAGTCTAATCTTTCATTAAACAAATCTATTGTCTTTCCTTTAATATATAACAATTTTCTAATCAAAAAATCATATATTTTCTTCTCCACGTGCATGACATCAATATTATGATTAACTTCATGATACCTCCAATATGGTAGCTCAAAAAATATTGACCTTTTCTTCCAAATATGTCTATCATTACTAGATTTCTGTGTCTTTCCCAATGTCACATCAAGGTTTTTCACCCTCTCAAAATACAGATCAGGGGATAAAGGTTTTGGAGATGTATAAAATTCTTGTGAACCATTGAATGCATTTTTTTAGTCTTCTATAAGGGTGATCCATAGGCAACAACATTCGATGACCCATGTACACAATTTTCCTCCCATGATTCAATTGACAATATGACGTATGTTGTTTCCAAATTGGACATTCTTTTATCCCTTTAACAATGTATCCAAACAAATTTCCATACACAGGGAAGTCATTTATAGTGAACAGAAGCACTGCATGCAGTTGAAAATATTCCATTTTATAAGAATCATACACTCTAATACCATCAGCCCATAACAGTTCCAAATCATCAATCAACGGTGACAAGTAAACATATTTATCATTGCTGGGTTTCTTTGGACCAGAGATCATTATACTCAACATGAAATATTTGCGCTTCATACAAACTTCATGAGAGAGGTTGTAAATTACCAATAAAACTGGCCATGAACTATGTTTTCTACCAAGGTTTCAGTATGGATTCATTCCATCTGTGCACAACCCTAGTCTGAGAATTCTAATTTCATTTCCAAATGTAGAATACTGCACAAAAATTTTCTTCCATTGTGGACAATCAGTTTGATGACATATTTTTTCATAACATACCCACTCATCGGCATGCCATCTTAACCTTTTTTTCATCATGTGAATTAGCAAATAAAAAATTGAAATGATGAATTATAGGAAGATACCAAAATACCTTTGATGGGATCTTTGTAATCTCTACATCAGCCTGTGATTTTTCTTTCACCTTATACCGTGATGTCCCAAATTTAAGACACTCTGACAGAAATTCATATTCCTTCCTATATATAATGCAGTCATTCGGACAAGCACATGTTTTCTTTTATCCCAAAACCATCAGGAATAATATTTTCTTGGCCTTATAATGTGAATCTGGAAGGTCATTATCTTTTGGAAGTATGTCTTTCTTCAATTGTAGCAGCTCTGTAAAACTTATGTCACTCCATACATGTTTCGCCTTCAGGTTAATCAATCTTAGAACCACTAAAAAAACCATAAAATCTGTACAACCATGATATAATTTTCTTTCAGCATCACCATATAGATGCACAAATGTCAGTTCTATCTCAATTTTTTCTACTACAATATCGCGAATCATTTCTTCAATTTCATCGGAGTTACCATCTTGCGAATCATCATCATTAGTGACATTACGTCCAGTTTCACCATACCAAATCTAAGGGCTATAACTCAGATTAAAACTATGACAAATCAAATGATTTTTTATCTGTCTACATTTCAACTTCTTCGTATTCAAACATTTTAGGCATGGACAGAAAAAAATGTCACTACTTGGAAAATTTCATTTTGAAAATTCTATAAAGGCATCAACACCTTCCTCATATTCATTCCTCATTCGATGTGCCATAATCTAACTTCGACATATTATTATCTATAAAAAATATAAAAAAGATAAATATTTTTAATATAAGACAATTATAAGTTTATATGAAAAAAATTGAATGTAAAAAAATTATGAAATATAAAACAAATCTATGCGTATTTAAAAAAATATGCTTGAATATTATTTTAAAAACAAAATATAGTTAGATAGAATAGTTTTAAATTCTATTGAATCAAAGAAAACCATGGGGCCTACAATGGTTGATAGAAAATTGGAGAAAATGAAGTAAACCTGAGAATCAAATAAAATTTAAAATAAAAATTTAGATGGAGAAAATGACAATGTAAATCCAATCATCACGGCACAATCATCATGTCATAATCTCAGAAACCACGATGTAGTAGTCAATCCCAACTGACACTTATCCCCCACCCCCTTGGACACCCCCTGGACACCACCACCCCCTTGTACAGCCCCCCCCCCCCCCCCCACCCCTGGACATCACCCCCACCCCCTTGGACACCCCAAGGACACCACCACACCCTTTGACAGCCACCCCCACCCCTCTTGGACATCCCCACCCCCTGGACAGCCCCCACCCCTCTAGACAGCACCCCCACCCCTCTGAGACACCACCCCCACCCCCTACCCCCTTGGACACCCCCAACCCTTTGGACAGCCCCCCCCAACAACCCCCTAAACCCTCTAGACAAGCCCCCACCCCCTTGGACACCCCCCACCCCCTTGGACACCCCCTGGACAACCCTGAACCCTCTCGACACCCCCCCCCCCCCCCCCACCGTGCGGACAACCCCCCAAACCCACTGGACAGGCCCCCACTACCTTGGACATCCACCCCCCCCCCCCCCACCCATCCACCCACCCCCGTGGACACCCCCCTTGACCCCCCCCCCCCCAACCCTCTGGACAGCCCCCCCACACCCTGGATAGCCCCCACCCCTTTGGACAGCACCCCCACCCCTCTGGACACCACCCCCACCCCCACCCCCTTGGACACCCCCTGGACAGCCCCCACCCCTCCTAGACACCACCCCCTACCCCCTTGGACACCCCATGGACACCCCCAACCCTCTAAATAGCCCCCACCCCCCTAGACAACCCCCCAAACCCTCTGGACATCCCCCCACCCCCATGGACAACCCCCCCCCCCCCCCCACCCGCCCCCTTGGACACCCCCCTGGACACCACCCTACCCCCTTGGACAGCACCCCACCCATGTGGACAACACCCCCCACCCCTCATGGACACCACCCATCACCCCCTACTCCCTTGGAAACCCCCCTAGACACCCCCCAACCCTATGTATAGCCCCCCCCCCCCCCCCTCACCCCCTAGACAGCCCCCACCCCTCTAGACAGCACACCCCACCACTCCTAGACACCACCCCCACCCCCACCCCCTTGGACACCCCCATGGACAACCCCAAACCCTCTGGATATCCCCCCACCCCCTCGGACAACCCCCAAACCCTCTGGATAGGCCCCCACCCCCCCCCCCCCCTGGATAGCCCACCCAGCCCCTTCGATACCCCCACCCCCTTGGACCCCCCCCCCATACACACACCCCTGGAGTGCCCCCCCCCCCCCCCCCCCCCACCTCCATGGACACCTTGGGTAGCCCCCAACCCCCTGGAAAACCACCAACCCTCTTGAAAGCCCCCCCAGAACCCTGGGATTCTAACCTCAAGCAACTAGTTTTGGCATATCTGGAGATTTTAACCTCAAGCTACTAGTCTTGGTATCATGCCATTATTCAAAATGAGAACCATGAATTGTATCTCCTACTAGTATAAAATGCTCTATTATGAAATGATTTGGATTTTAATAGCATATGAAGACTTATAATATTCCACTAAAATAAGCGACGTAAATAGATTATGGAACAACAAAAGTTGATACCCAAAATGGAAACAACCAAGGATCCAAAACAAAAATTACACCATGAAAAACCATATTTATACTTATAAAATAAATCACCCTGGTACACGGAATGGGTGTATCAAAATTGTTTACTTATAAATTGAAGTAATATAGGTGAATGAGATCATTAGTTGTCAATGACAACAAAAATTACAATCAATGTCGGGCATTCACGAAACAAAAACAAATGAAATAGAAGTAGGTGAGGCTTATGTGAATATTGTGAGTTGATCTAATAGATCTAGGGATAATAAATAAGATTATGATGGAAAAACGAGGTAAGAGGGTTTGAAATTGAATAATCATACCTAGTTTAATCAAAAAAATCACAAAACTTAAATATAGACTATCCGAAAAAAACAAACGAAATAAAGTCTTGGGAGCATTACCTGAGTGTTTCGAGTTGAGATGATAGATCCGAGGAGAGTAAAGATGATAAACGATGATGGAAAAATGAGTTTAACGCAACGAGATCGAAGAGTCGATTAGGGTTTACCGTGCAAGAGAGACGAGTCACTGAACTGTCGATCAAAAAATCGTAAATTACAATCCATGGGGCGTGTTAATTTTTTAAATGTTTTATAATGTCAGTTATTTAATAAATGATGTTATAAACGGTTTTTATTACATATATAACATCAGTTACTATTAATAACCGATGTTATCAATGTATCATATATGGCTTTGTTTACATCAGTTACTTTATAACTGACGTAAAAAAATACGCGTGTTGGTTTTTTTACATCGGTTATAGAATAACCGACCTAAAAATACATCAAAATCACAGTTTTTTTAAATCTTTTATAATATAACCGACATAAAAAATTATGCTGGTTGGTTTGTTACGTCGGTTATCAAATAACAGACGTCAAAAAGGCCTCAAAAGTTTCTTTTTTTACGTTGGTTATTTTATAACCGGCGTGAAAAATTCGATGATACCTCGTTTTCTATGTCAGTTATGTGATAAACAACTATAAAAATTTACTCTCTGCATTTTTTACATCAGTTATAAAATAACCGACGTAAAAAACCACATTTCACAGACTATCACGTCATTTATATATAACCGACGTAAAAAATGGTGACGTTAAAAACGTTTTCTGCACTAGTGTGCAAGGAAATGGGGAATTATGCTAATCAATTCCCTAATCCAAGGGTTTTTTATGATGATCGATGTCAACAAACTCATAAGTCAAAAGAAAAAGGAAAGTCACATGAAATTTCTATCAGTCATGTGGAGTACGATAACGAAGTGGTGAAAGGTACACTTACCATCCACTCTAAAGTAGCAAATGTTTTATTTGATTCTGGATCCACCCACTCTTTTATTTCTGAAGAATTATCTAAGGTTATTGCCATATTAACTCAACAATTAGATGTTGAGTTAGCTGTGACAACCCCTAATAGAACAACAGTCGCATCAAAAGTTTATAATTCTTCTTCGATTGATGTTTGTGGGAAAGTGCTTCCTACAAATAATGTGATCCTATATATAGGGGAATTTGATGTGATTCATTGCATTGATTGGATTTATTTATATAGAGATCATATTAATTTCAAAAGAACGGAAGTCACATTTCATATTTCGGATCAATCTATGATCGTCAATCGATGCAAGGATGAACATAACCTTCCAGTGGAAATTTCTTCCATATTATGGGTCTTGATTCCACTAAATGAAGTTTATTTATCACAAATGGTTGGTGAGAAACTCTTGATTAAGAATATTCCCATTGTGCGGGAGTTTGATGATGTCTTTCTGGAGGAATTTCCAGGTCTTCCACCAAATCGTGAAGTTGAGTTTTCAACTGAACTCATACCGGGTGCTATGAAAATTTCAAAGACATCATATAGAATGGCCCCAATTAAGTTGCAGGAATTGAAGAAGAAAATCCAAGAGAATCTTGATAAGGGATTCATACGCCCTAGTGCATCCCCTTGGGGAGCACATGTTCTATTTGTTAAGAAGAAAGATGGATCAATGAGACTTTGCATTGATTATCGAGAACCTAACAAGATCACTATCAAGAAAAAATATCCTCTCCCATGCATTGATGACTTATTTTACCAACTACTTAGAGCTAAATACTTTTCCATGATTGATCTCCATTCAGGGTATCATCAATTAAAGGTCAAAAGGGAAGATATACCAAAGACGGCTTTCTGTACAAGGTATGGACACTATGAATTTATAGTGATTCCATTTGGTCTTACTAATGCCACTGCTATCTTCATGGATATGACGAATAGAGTCTTTAGAGACTATCTTGATCAGTTTTTGGAAGTCTTTATAGATGATATTCTTGTCTGTTCGAAGAAAAATGATGAACATGAATATCACTTAAGAATTGTATTTATGTCCCTGAGAAAGGAGAATCATTATGTCAAATTTACCAAGTGTGAATTTTGGCTTCAAAAAGTTTCATTTTTGGGTCACATATTCTCAAAAGAGGGGATATCTGTGGATCCAGTAAAAATAGAGGTTATCTAAAGATGGTCAAGACCAACAAAAGTAACTGAGATTCGATGATTTCTAGGTTTGGCTGGATATTATCGATGTTTTGTGAAAGATTTTTCACGATTATCTAATCCACTCACCCGGTTGACTCGAAAAAGAGTTAAATTCGTATGGATGGAGGAGTGTGAAGAGAATTTCAAGGAGTTGAAAAGAAGGTTATCCAGTGCAATTGTGTTAACACTACCTTGTAGTGGAGAAAGGTTTGTGATCTACAGTGATGCATCCATGAAGGGATTGGGATGTGTTCTCATGAAAAATGATATGTTGATAGCTTATGCGTCACGATAGTTGAAAATCCATGAGAAAAAAATACCCAACTCATGATTTGGAGTTAGCTATGGTAATCTTTGCATTAAAGATTTTGAGGCATTATCTTTATGGTGAAAGGTGTGATATTTATACTGATCATAAAAGTTTAAAGTATATTTTCACACAAAAGGAGCTGAATATGCATCAAAGAAGATGGTTGGAGATGATTAAGTATTACGACTTCTCAAGTCATTATCACCCTGTGAAAGCAAAAAAGGTGGCAGACGTAGTAAGTTGACAAGACCATGAAAGCTTATCCATGATGAGGATCACAAAAGATCCAATATTTATGGATTTACAATGGTTGGATCTTGGAATTATAATGTACGGGGAAAAATCTTATCTTTCTCAAATGAATGTTCAACCATCTATACATGTGAATATTAAAGAGGCACAGAAAGAAGATATAGAGTTACAAAAGAAGGTGAGAAATGTTCATGAATTCAACCGTGATTGTGATGGGATAATAAGGTTTAGGAATCAGGTTTGTGTTCCTCACATCCCAGAATTAAAGAAGGAGCTACTGGATGAGGCACATAGTTCTTCATTATTTATTCACCATGGAAGCACGAAGATGTATAGGTACCTGAAAAAGTACTTCTAGTGGGATTTCATGAAAAGAGATGTTGCTGAATATGTATCTTGATGATTGGTTTGTTAGCAAGTTAAATCTGAGAGACAGAAGTCTAAGGGGATGTTACAACCATTACCCATACCAGAATAGAAATGGGAAAACATCACTATGGACTTTTTCACTGGACTTCCTAAAATATCCAAAGGCAATAATGCTATCTGGGTCATATTTGATCGTCTTACGAAGTCAGAACACTTCATTGCTATTAGAGAAGATTTCTCTCTTGATCAGCTTGCCAGGATATATGTGAAGGAAGTGGTAAGATGTCATGGAGTACCACTTTCCATTATATCTGATCGTGATACAAGGTTTACCTCGAAATTTTGGCGAAGTCTTCAGCATACTCTGGATAAAGAGATGAGTTTCATCACTACTTATCATCCCCAGACAGACGATCAGTCTGAGAGAACAATTCAAACTATATAAGATATGTTAAGAGCTTGCTCTATGGATTTCAAAGGTGGTTGGGATCAACACCTACCTTTGGTGAAATTTACTTATAATAATAGCTTTAACTCCAGTATTCAGATGGCTCCTTATGAAGCTTTCTATGGAATGAAATGCAGGACTCCAACTTGCTGGGATGAAGTTGGGGAAAGAAAGCTATTAGGACCTGATCTTGTTGATGAGATGGTAGAAAAGGTCAGATCTATTCAACAACACATAAGAGCAGCTCAGAGTCGACAAGAATGTTATACTAATAACTGAAGAAAAGACATAGATTTTGAAGTGGGTGATAATGTGTTCTTACGAATATCTCCTTGGAAGAGAGTAATGAGATTTGGAAAGAAGGGAACGTTGATCCCTAGGTATATTGGTCCTTTTGAAATGCTGGATCATGTTGGGAAGGTAGCTTACCGATTGGAGCTTCCTCCAAATCTCTCTCAAGTTCATGATGTGTTCCATGTACATACTCGATCCTTCACATGTACTCATCTTAGAAGTTGTACCGCTGGAGCAAGATATTTCTTATGAAGAAAAACTGATAGAGATTCTGGATCATAGTGAAAAAGTCCTACGGAAGAAGATCACTTGCTTGGTGAATGTTTTATGGAGGAACCACCAATTAGAAGAAGCTACATGGAAATTGATGACATGATGAGGGAGAGGTATCCTCATCTGTTTGTTTCAAGGTGACGAATTTCGAGGGCAAAATTCATTTTAAGGGGGGTAGAATGTAACACCCGAGATTTTATGAGAAATATTTTGTTTTAATGTATAATGTTATATAAAGGAATCTTTCAATACACACAACACTGTCTTGGATTGTGTTATACGCAAGAGAAACCTTCATCGATAGCTTGCGTTGTACGCAATACCAAGTTTCACTAAAAAACGATATGTTATTAAAATATTATATAAACTAACCGTTATGAATAGTAATACCCAATTTCTGAAATTTTATAAATTTTATCTTCCAAAATGGACTTCATATTTGGATTTGGAATATCGAAATTAGCCTAAGGTGAATTTTTGGTATTTTTCTGAAAACTTTCAATTTTTGATGAATAGTAAAAACATTTGGTTACTATTTAAAAATCAACTTTTTATTTAAATAATTATTTATTTTATTTAAATTAATTTTAGGTCAAAATAGATACTTAATACCTATATAAGTTCAATGTAATTCATTGGAGTCATTTTATAATAATTTTATATATATAAAAATTTTATTGAACTTTTCACGGTCTTTTACCCACCTCCTAGGAGAATTTGAAAATTTACATAAAACATATTTTTACTGCTTCTGTGAGTGCAATTTCAAGAATCCGAGAGACATGGTTAATATCAACGAGTAAAATGTGGTTCAATACGATAAATATAATTTTTGGTGAATAGTAACTTTTTACTTTTTTTACAATGGTTAAAAGTAAATATGGTAATTAAGGGTAAAAATGATATTATTATTTCCCTAAAACATGTCCAAATTCTATTGGATCAGTTTAATTCGACCAAAAATAACCTTAGGAATAAAATATGACCATTTAGGTCCAATAGGATTAGATTAGGACATTTATTTAAAGAAGAGTTAAAATAGTTAAAATTAATTTTTAATAACTAAAACATTTTTAATATAGGGTTATACATAAGATAAATTAGATTATAATTATTCATTAGAAAGATAAAATATTTCCTATATAATGGTATTTTATTTAAAATTTTTAGACATTAAATAATTTAATTTATTTATGACACAATGATGATGTAGTAATTATCTTTTTAATGAAATATTAACATAATTGATATTATAAATACCCAAATAAATGTAATTTGAGACTTTTTATGAATTAAAAAAATTTAATAGGTTAACAGTACATGTTATTATTGATTTAATTAACTTTATTCGAACTAATCATGTTTTTATGATTTTCACAAAAATCATGTACCAAATATTGTCAAAATTGACATAAAAAAGGTTTTTAAAACATATATTATATTATTAATTGTTATTTTATTACTAAAAATATAAGGTTCGGCCAAATGACTTAGATAAGGTTATATATATTAATAATGAACCACTTCGGGTTCTTTTGGCTTGTTATAGTATGTTTATTAACCATATAGTGTAAGAAAACAAGATTACACGGTAAAAGTAATATTATTTAACTTAAAGATAAATCTAAATGGTAAGGTTTAAACAGTAACCTAAACATGTCTAAAATCTATTTTATGAGAGGATTTCGACCCATACCCACCTTATATTCGATATTAATCAATTTGGAGCTATTAAAAACCGAATATGGCTTTATAATAAAATAATAATTTATGTTTTCCAAAGGTGACCCTCTCCTCCCTTATAAAAGGGCACCTCCTCCCTCTCCTCCTCACACCACATCGAGAATTCATGATCAGCCAAAACCTGCCAATTTCTCTTCTCCACTTCCCTAGAAATATCCTAGAGGTCCTGGTCTTCTTCAAAGACCATCTTTAGTGCCCTAAGAGGAGGTAATGATGAGGCGCTTTAAAGAAGAGGTAATATCTGTTACCGATTGTTTCAAATTTATTTCTTCTTCTACTTCCTCTTCTTTAGTTTTTTCATTATGAAGTAAAAACATTAGTATCACTAATATACTAATATGTTATTAAAAATATGAAACATACCTATTTCACCTTCTATCCATCCTATGAAAAACAAAATCACCGTGCGTGCGTACGTACGGAATACCGTCTCCATGCCGTGGTGTAATCTGTTTTCCACCACCACCTTACTTGGATGGTTATACTGGTGTAAATAATAACTATATATGATTATTTTAAAATGATACTAATTATGAAATAGTATTCATACACTTAAATACAATTCCACAATCGGGGGAATGATATCATCCCTCGTGTGTACGTACAGCCTACCGTCTCCACGATGTGATGTGACTCATTCTACATGATCTTCGTTGAATAATGATTATATAAATGAATTGAATGAATAAATATGATATATGTTACAGTAATACCATTATGTAAATGAGGTATCTATAACCTAAAAAAGAAGAATAAGAATTTATTCGACAAGACATGCATAAGATCATAAAGCATTGAACACCCGAATAACAAGTAGCAATCAAATATTACTAATAAGAAGACAAAAATATGAACATGTATGATATAATAACAATGGATATGATTCTTTAATAAGTCAATGACATTATTTAAATAATTATACAGGAGGTTCGGATACGTACGAAGCATATCGGACCTAAGGTAAGGGAAAATCTCACAGTCTCATTTTTATCCGAGATTGTTTATACTTCAAAATTTTACTATGGAATATTTATCATCCACATCCATGTTCTCTCAATATGTAATATTATTTCTATCCTCCTACAATTTTTTAAATCCAATTTTACCCATTGGTGAGTTTTTAGTATAATATATGAAAGGAATCATTTTTCATTTTAGTATGAGGTACTTTTTGACTTTTGCGGCCAAAGTATGAGAAGAATGTTTTTTTAACTTTTACAGCATGAATGGATATTATGATTTCATAAAACATTATATTAATGAAGCTTCATTTAAGTTTATTTTTAATAAAATTCTTTTAGTTTAATATTTTATGACTGGTTAACAAAGGAAAAATATTTTTTAAGTAGAAAAGATATTTTCTTCAAGAATGGAGTTCAAACATTTTATCAAAATTATTTTCCATATAAGATAATATAGGGTTTTGTTTCTATACCTATTTATAAATTTATAAGATTATGTTATGATGGAATTATTTTTATGATGTCCCTTTATATTATATGGATTATGTTATGATGTCATGATGTTTAAGAATCCCATTTTTATTACATGGGTTATGCTATGATGTAGGATTTATGATCTTGTGGCACACATAAGAATGATATCATTATCAGATGGGTGGGACCTATATATCCCTCAAATGCATTGGGTAAAGATTTATATCTCATGGGATAGACATGGCTGGAACAGCAGGTTAATCCGGTTCAGTGATACAGCACTGAAACGAGGTGTGAACTCGGTTCAGAAATGGACTTTGTTCGCTAGGATAGTCTTGGAAATGAGTCTTGACTACTAAGAAATGATTCTCTATGATTATGCGTGTATGCCAAAAAGTTTCATGTTTTATGTTATTATTATTGTGATTACATTTCACTACTATGAGTTATCCCATGTTATGATATTATGATCTCTTTTGCAGGTTAAGATTTTCAAAATTCAATGTTCTTATGAATATGATATTTCCTTTGTTTACCCTTACTGAGTATTTGAGCTCACCCTTTTGTATGTTTTCTTTCCACGGGTCAGGAAGAAGGTTATTAAGTAGGATATTCTAAAAGGGACTCTAGATATGATGAAATAAATGGGAGACAATATAGATTCGTTATGAACCAGTTGTTTATGTTTCCCAGTTTCTAAAGACACTATACCTATATGGTTCTACCATGGTTTTTTTATATGTTGTAATAAGAATGATTCAATTTTGATGTAATAAAAATGTATGTAATTCATGGGTTGTTATAGTGAAGACATTTCAGGGAGAACCATAGTCTGCCACATTTATGAATAAGCTAATGCATGTGTTTTAGTACTATCATCTTCCCATATATTCTGGGTATGGCAGACCAAAAGCTATAGAGTCATAGATATAGGCCATGCTATATTTATTCTACCACTTAGATATTCCTCATGATATGAGGGTAAATCTTTCTGTGTATATGTTACGTGATTCCACCATGAGATAGTGGGATGTTATCACTCAGATAGATATTCATCGGGGGATGTCCTAGAGGTATTTCCACATGGCCTTCTACAATTATTTCTATCCTGAGACATTGAGAACTAATAGATCTCGGGAGTTCTTACATATGGAGAAATGGAGTTATTTTTGATGAATTAATCGAACCATTGTACTGATCTCTAATGCTATGGAACTATTCTAATGGGTGAAAAGTCATCTAAAATCAAGAGATTTGATGATGGCCTCAAGTATGAAATTTGATCATAGGTAAATGTGTTCTAGCTGATTATTGTATCTAGGATAGTGAATCAAGTTCTAATCAAAGAGCGTAACCTAAGGGAGTTGGGAGGTGCGATCCAGGGTGGTTCAACAACTACTTTTGGTATTGCATCAACTATAGTGAGAAGCATCCTCTAGAGCTTCTAGGCGGTGTAATTAGCAGTCAGAACATATCTTCAGGTATCCATGAGAGGTTCTACCTGTGTAGTAGGTTGGGACATATAACACCATAGTATATAATGGGCCATGTTGAGTGTCAATCATAAAGCCAGATGGGCCACCTATAACACATCTACAGAACATTTCCACCAACAGCTTGTGAGAGAGGGTCTACACCATCTCCATGTATAGGATCAAGTTCATCATCTTCTCACCAGGAGAGGAGTAGGGGTAAAACTAGCTATTCATGCTATGGAAGTGGTCAGGGTCATGGTAGTTAGACCAAGGACTTATAGAGCCAGCATGGTGGATCAGATCAAGGAAGCCAAGAATTGTAACATGGTCATGGTATAGTCCAGTCATACACAGTCTAAAAAACTCATAGGGAGTAGGATCTCGAACCATATATAGTCAGAGGTACTATTCTTACAACCTCCATTTTAGCTCTTGTACTTTTTTATTTAGGAACTACACATACTTTCATATATGTGCATGTTGTAATGATCCTTGGGCTATATTTTTTTACTTTCTATGGTATTACGATGCTAGAAACATCATTAGGGATCAGAACGAAAGGTGTATATCAGTTCTTGTAGATCCCCCTTGAGGTTGGTGGGTGTCACATCATATGGGTGCTCTATTTCCTCGATATATCAGGCTTTGATGTCATTCTCAAATTGGACTAGTTGGTTCCCTTTCAAGGTTTTATTGAATACTATTGTCACAGGGTGAGGATCACGTCACCATAGGATGGGGAATTTATTCACAAGGGTTAATGAGATGTCCACACAAGACAAGATGACCTGTGAATTTTGGGTTGAGTGGGATGATAACCCATATTGTGATTTTTTATCTAGACGATCAGGGAACTAGTCAAACTGATTTCCCTCCTATGGTTCATTATTTTAGGGGAATCTTCCTTGAAAAATTTTCTGGAACACCCCTTGTGAAAAATGTAGAGTTATCTATCGTGAAATATATAGGATTTTCATTGTTACCCTTTCTTCATTATATGATGTCTATGATGGAGTTGCATGATCTCAATAGGAAGCTATGAGATTTAGAGTTAAAGGTTTTCATCTGATCTGTTACTTCTCTATGGGGTCCGGCAGTCCTTTTGCAAAAAATGGAAATGGGAACACTCAGGCTATGTGTGGATTATCAAAAGTTGAACCAATATCTGATAATGAACTAGCATCCTCTGACATGGATAGATGATCTCTTGACCAGCTCCAAGGAGATTTGTTTTTTCAAATATTGATTTAAGATACAGTTATCATTAAGTGTCTATAAGACCATAAGACAAACCTCGCACAACCATTTGATGTATGTCTGGTCTGTGTATGAGTATTTGGTTATGTTTTTTAGTCTCATGAATTCTCCAGTAGTCATTATGGCACTGCTGAACTAAGTTTCCCATCCTTATCATGACTCATTTGTAGTGGTTTTCATGGATGATATCTTGGTGTATACTCACAATCGAAAAGACCATGACAAATATAATGAGATATTTTTTTAATACATTTTGGTACCATTAGTTATACACTATGATCCCATATTTCCACTTCTGGATGGATCAGATTCACTTCCTGGGTCATGTCATCTCAAAGACAAGAGTATCAGTGGACCAAGAAAATATGAGAGACATAGTTTCTGAGGAGAATCACAAGAATATTTTTGAGGTTTAGAGTTTCTTAGGGCTATTTAGTTACTAAATAAATTTCATACAACACTTCACAAGCTTAGAAGTGCTACTGAAGGGACTGACTATGAAGGGAGTGAAGTATATATGGATATATTCCTGTGAGATGGCCTTTCAAGATTTGAAAGACTGATTAACTTTAGTGCTGATATTGATTTTTTGAGAACCAGAAAGAAGTTACACTATGTAAACCAATGAATCATGTATCCATCTAGGAGCATTCCTTATACCGGCTAATAGATTCATGGTGTTTTGGTCTCAGCAGTTGAGACCACATGAGAGGAATTACCTAAGGCATAATCTCGAGCTAGCTAAAGTTGTTCATGCATTGTGTTGTTGGATATATTATCTATTAGATGATTTTTTTGTGTACACAGACCACAAAAAACTCATGTATTTATTTACATAGCGTGATCTAAATATGAGGTAGTGAATGGGGGTGTAATACCTTCACTATTTCAACTTTCAGATATCCTATATGCTTGGTGAAGGCAGTGAAGTGGATGATGTACTAAGAAAAATGACTCAGATATAGGAAGTGAAGTAGGACAGTACTGAGTGGAAGTTTATGGCATTGTTCTTTGAGATTCATGTGGTAGTACATGATCTTTAGGGGTAGATGTACCTTTATTTCTTTTCTTTTACCTCTACATTTATGTATTGGGTGATAATTAGAAAATTATTAGACTCATAAGACCTAGTCCTATAGAAGAGTGTGGTGGTTAGGACCCTCCTCCAAGATAGACTATAGGTGAGGATGTGATCATGCGAGTATATGGTCACGTATAGGTTCCAATAAACATTTGATACGTGCTAATACTTGATTTTCATGCTTTTGGATGAGAAATGCATAATGGTGTCACTAAAATGTATCAGTATTTTCATCAATATTATTGATGGCCATGTTTGAAAATAGATGTTCCTGGTTTTTTCATGATATATTCTACCTGTCAGTAGGTGAAGGCTGAACACCAACAACCAACTGAACTTTTACAGCAGTCTCCTATTCCCCAGTGGAAATGGAATGATGTTATGATGGATTTCATGATAGTATTACTGAGGTCACCTCAAGGTAATGATGTTTTATGGTTTGTTTTCCATATACTCACAAACTTTTATCAATTCTTACATATTAAAGAGACCTTCAGTGTTGATGAGATTGTGAGATTGTACATCCGAGAGATAGTAAGAATGCATGGGGTTCAACATAATATAATCTCAGATAGGGATTCCAATTTTAATTTTCTATTCTAAAATGTGTTGCAATTTTTTTGGGTATATAGGTTCTCATGATCATAGCTTACCACCCCCAAATATATGGCTAATCAGAGTGCCTTATTTATGTGCTTGAGTTCATGATACTCATATGTGTCTTGGATTTTGGGTTCTCTTGGAAGAGGCATATAATAATGCTTGAATTATCCTACAACAATTTATATCATGAAACTATTTAGATGGTTCTATATAAGGATTTGTATGGTAGGCCATGCCGATCACCCCTGTGTTGGTGAGAAGTATGAGAGGCAGGTATGCTTGGACCATGTCTTGTTCAAGAAACCACGGGGCAGGTGAAATTGACTCGGAAGTGGATGGATACTACACAATATCATTATAAATCATATATTGATCATTTTATATGTACTCTAGAGTTTGAGAATGTGGATCACATTTTCCTACCTGTTTCACCAAATTTGGAACACAAGAGGATGAGGAGATAGGGTATAATTTCACCAAGATACTTCAGGTCATTAGAGATTCTTGATAGATTCGTGGTGTAGCCTATCGGTTGTTGTTACCTTAGAGGCACCAGGATATGCATGATTTATTCCTCGTTTATCAGCTATGAAGTTACTATTCAAACCCATCTCATTCCTTTCAACCTTTGGAGGTTGAGTTACAGGAGGATGCATCCTTTTAGGTGTGTCTTATACTTATTGTGGATCATAGCATAAAGATTCTATGAGGCCTATATGATCCTCTACTATGGGTGTTATGGTAGTACGGCCACATGCAGGATGAGACATGGAAGTAGGGGTATGTTGTAAAATCACGGTGGTCAGAGTTATTCATGGATCATGCTTCACCACCCTAGGAAGGAAAATTCGAGGATGAATTTCTTTAAGGGGGATTTTTTTAAGAACCCTATTCTTTATTGGGGTAGGGATCATCTTTTTTCTATATTTTCTCAGTTTAATTAGTTAGTTATAGCCTTGTGGAGATTCCCATTGTATCCATAGAGGTATCTGGGGTGTTTGGGGCTCATTAAAACCCATGGACTAGTTTTTTGAGTAATTTTTGTCCTAGTGCGTGGTTAGTACACACCATGTGGGGTATGCTACATGGTTTTTACAAACCATGTGTTGAAAGATGGTGGGGGTCTAAAGGCTGTAAGGTTTAATGAAAACATTTGAGAGGATCCACATGACTATGTAGCTAGGTCTGTAGTTTTTCCGATTTTGGTAGTGGATCTTGGCATGGTTTTCACACGTTTAGTAATCTGTGAAGGTAAACCATGGGCAGTGACCCAAGACTATAGAAATCCCTACATGGTCAGCACACAGTTTGAAAAACCATGCAGGTAAACTATGAGACCTTGATATTTTGGATAATTTAATTATTTTAATTAAATTAAAATCCTATTTCACCTCTTTCACCCTATACATAGTAGCCCACCCCCGTGGAGATCTCTCAAACTGTATATTCTAGGATTTGAGATAAATATTTTGTAAATAATCCTCTTCAAGTGCGGTTCATCTCCATTGATCTATAATGGTATAGCCTTAATTCATTTTTAGTTGTCATTTGTTCTTTTCGATATCGGTTGCGTTGTTGGAATTTACGATTATATGTCATACTTTCATGTTCTTCATATATTATTTAGAATTCTTCTGATATGGGAAAAATCAAGAGCCAATACTGGATGATCTATCTAGAAAAAAACTAAGGTAGGTGGTCTAATTACTTTTTCACAAATCTAGAAATTTTATATAAGTCTTAGTGTTTCATGCCCAATTTATCAGTGTTGCATAAAATGAAATTAAATCCCTAGTATTTCAATGCCAGGTATATTTGATTTAAGAGCCTTGTTGATGTTTTTTATAGGGTTAATAACTTGAATGTGAATCCCCACTTTGGGTTTAGTTTATTTAATAATAATTTGATGTCTATTGGTCTTGGAAACCATTGGTGTGACTTTTTCCACTTGACATGGGATGTTTGAATTGAAATGATTATGTGGATTAAATTATCATTTTATGAATTCTATAATGAATTCTGGATTAAATTGAATGAATTGGAAGGGGTGAGTGAGGAATACCATTGTTCTTTATCCTTGTTTAGTATGTTATGATTGTGTTTCCATAATTAAAAATTCCCATGTGATTTTTACAGAGACCATTTTATGTAATGGGTTTTTTAATCTTAATTTCTTGTTATAATGTTATTCCCACTTGAGTTAAATTATATCTAATACAAGTAATATCTTCATAGTTATAAAATTATTATTATATTGAAAAAGACCATGTGGGTAATTTAAAGGAGAATCTATATGAGGTTGTCCAATTCTTGAGTCACCTTCTGTGCTGAGATATATTTGGACATCATTCATTTTGACCTTGGAATGTTAAGGGTAATTGAATAAATGATATTTAAATTGATTAAATTGTTAATATCCTTGGGTGATATGTGGATTAAAATTAGAATTCCAAGAATAGAATAAATTTCCTTAAATAATTTTTATTCCAAGGGTGATACATGGGTCTAAATGAAGGATTTCATAGATGGACTCTTAAGGCATGACTTGTATGTCGATTGATACATGGATCCAAATAAAGGATCCCATGGATGGACTCATAATGGGAATTTGACCTTATATGTCAGGAGTGATACTTGGGGATTATATAGAGGACCACCAAGGATAGAATCATATGGAATGGACATTATACCACACCTAGAGTAATATCAGGTTCCTAAGAGGTTATTCAGGGATGAGCTTGTAGGGTTTGGTAGAAATTTTACCTGGAGTGATATTTTAATTCCAACATAAGAATGTCATGGATGGTCTTATGTTCTAAAAATAATGATAAATGAAAATACAATTATGATTCATATACAAAGATGATGAACAAGCTTATATTCAGTTTTGTCTTATATCATTTAGATGACCTATTGAGAAATCTGTTATTCAAATTACTAAATGGGGGAAATCAAGATTTCACCAGATATCGAGATTTGTAAAATTAATTTAATTTGAATTATTAAATGTTTTGAATAAATGAAATGAAATCTAAATGAAAATATGATTTTATAAGTTATTTACTTCTATATAATTCCATAATTTGTTGTTATACTACTTGTAAACTTATCATATATATGCACTCACTGATTAGCACGGACCTTAGGTGATTGCCTAGAGGGGTAATATCTCACACCATGTTTGGGACCCATTTTTGGACCGAAACCGATAATATAATTGTAGGTAATGGTAAGGGAAATATCTCTCATATATGTACTTGATATGTTCTTAGGAGAAGGGGATAAAATGACCAAGTGGAGGCTTCTGATGGTACAATGATACTTTTTTCATTTTTTAACAATTTTTTTATGGATTTTCAAACTTCCTTGTATAGATGTTTTGGATATGTTTTTAGATAAATATGAAATCTACCAATATTTTTTATGAGATGAACACTGGTTTGTTTATTTATTAGTCTTATATTGTTTACTTCTCTTATCTGATTGTATTATTGCTTCTGCTACTTGTTTGATATTTCCGCTTTGATACACTCTGATATTAGGGAACTAGTCTCCCCATAGACTCACCTAGTAACTTGCTTCCAGGTATAATCATGTTGCATTTGAGGAGATTCTCTTGAGACCATGTGGCCTACCGGGCTTGGAGAACACTTGAGTATAATATGGGCATGGGATGTTACAAGAACACTCTTGAATTTTCGTCTCCTAGGTCAGTGATTCTAACTTCATGTTTTAGTATATTTGTTTCACACTTTGGTACTTAAGATAATTGAGAAAGTGTTTTTAGGAAAATCTGACTTTATTTTCCTGTTTAGTCGGTAATCTATTTTCCTTCAAAAGAATGATTTCAAAAAATGCATGTGAAAATATTCTACTAGTCTCCTTTAATCATTAAAATTCATTTTTACCCATGTTTTACCATTTTAACTATTATTTTTAAAAAAAGAGTCTTGTTGTTGTTTTCCGACCGAGAAACTTTTCTAAACATTTTACATCAAAAAAGGAATTTTCATCTTGTATGGATTTATTCACCATTATGATATTTCTTCCTTTTAAGATTCCTTTGAAAGTTTAAGATATTTTTTTAAGATAAATAGTTTCCTAATATTCTGATAATTCATTATTTTTAAATGGAATTACAAAGAAATTTATTTCCAAAAACAAATTATGTTAAAAAATTATTTTAATTGATTTTAAAAACATTATTTATATATTTTAATATAATTGTTTTCAAGAAAAATTAATTCAATGATTTAAATTAGTCATTTATAAGTTTTCAATGTATTTTCAAATAATATAATTTTTAATAAAATCAATATTCCTTTATAAATTTTCAAAGAATTGGTTTCTAAAATTTCATCCAAGATTCCTTTTCAAAGAAATGGTTTTAAAAAATATTTTCAAGCATCATTTGTATCTTTTTAAAGAAATGGTTTTAAAATTTGTTTTTAATATTCCATTATAATTTTTCAAAGAATTTTTTTTTCATGAAAAATCCATATTCCTTTATATGTTTTCAAAGAAATGGTTATCAAAAATGTTTCCAATATTACTTTATATGTTTTCAAAGAAATGTTATTCAAAATTTTTCCAATCATATGTTTCCAAGGGAAAATGATTTCCAAATATTTTGACGTTTCGTTTATATTGTTTCAAGGAAAATGGTTTTTAAGCTTCCATTAATGATTCTAATTTTATTTTCAAGGAAATTGGTTTTCAAATTATTTTTTATCTTAAAATTAAAATTTCAAAGAAGAAAGTATATTTTCCTCAAGAAATGTTTTTAAAAGATATTTCAAAACTGTTTTCTATCTAATTGGTATCTTTTGGAATTTCAGGTTACTTTCTCAGAAATAATCCAAAGTTTCCATTAATATTATTTCTCTTAATGTTTTATAATTTTATGGCATGATGTTTTTTAAGCCTATTTCTCTTTCATGGGGTATATGTTTTTGAAACTCATTTTTCATTCATGGGTTATATGTTTATGAAGATCTCTTATTTTAATAGATTATACATTGATTAAATGATAAGGAAAAATATCTTTTTTCTGTAGTTTATGATATGATTACATGTTTATGTTTCCCATTTCATTTCACGGCTTATGATATGATGAATGAGTATGATCTAGTGGCACACATTTATATGATTTCATTACGAGATTACTATACTATATATCTCCTTCAAATGAATTGGGTAAATATTTATGTCTCATGAGATAATGATGGTAATCAAGTCGATGGACTTGAACCACTCTGGAATATGGGGAAACGCAATCCAGTCTTGGAATATGGGGAAACTCGATCCACTATAGGAAGAAGGGGAAACCCAATACACTATGGGTATAAGGGGAAACCTGATCCCTTACAAGGAATGGATTGTGATTAGTGATAGTGGTGTTTCCTACCTAGTAGGTGCAGTCCCCATGAAGTTCCCTATTATGTTTGGGAAATATTCCTTCAATTATAAATAAGGATGTTACATATGTATGTGTTTTCTAAAATATTCATGCCTTATACCTATGATATGATCACACGGTTCATACTATCTATTATATTATGATTCATTTCTTATGAGCCTCAAATCGTTAGGTTGTGTCACTTGTTTTTATTCCTTGATAATCAGTGTATGATCTTCAAATGTTATGTTCATGTTCTCATACCCTTATGTTCATGTTATGTTTATGTATTTCCATTATTTAACATTACAAAAATTTCAATCTCACCACTTTCGTTTTTTTATTTTCCCAATGTTATGAAGAAATGTTTTCAGTAGAAGTAATAAACTGGAATATCTTTGTGAGAAACATATATGATATTTCACCAAGTTAGAATATTTTGTTACAAGTTTCCAAATCCACAAAACTATTATAGTCCTCATGAATGTACTTTTTTAATGTGAAGAATATTCATAAAAAAGATTTAAATACATGTAATTGAAGCTTGTGCTTATATAATGATCATACCCTAGGAAGCCCATTTATCAAAGATTTATAGCGAGATTGATTCACTTGGATTCACCATTGACCAAGCACTAGCATAGATCCAAAAACTAATGCTTGAATGAATATTTTTTTACATTATAAGTTATTGATTATTAATATCATGGGCCAAAAAACATTTATTGAACAACCCAATGAAATCAATATCATATAACTCTTTACCATTCGTGTGTATGTTGGTGTAATAAGGGGTTATACATCTAGACTCTAGTAATATGAATTTATATATTTTATTTCTTAATGAAATAACCATTAAAATCAACTGTTTTATTATTAATTTATAAATTTTTATTTAATGAGTTGGATAAAAATTATATTTTGATATAAAGAAATAAAAATTGTAATTTTTTAAAATATATACCCTCAATTTAGTCATTATTTTGATAATTCCAATAATTTTTTAGAAAAATGTTATATTAATAAAATATTAATATCAAATAATATTTATATAAATATAAATGATAATATAATTTAAATGTAATTTTTTTAATAGTAAGAATGTTTTTATTATAATAAAAACTAAGATTTTTTCAATAAATAAGTATATTTATTTAATAGTGAAAATTATCAAATTTATGAAATTATAACCATAAAATAAATCTTATTAATTAAATAATAATTTCAAGAGTGTACAATGTTAATTCTTTCATAATTTTATGAGAGATTCAAATTTTTGGGTGATAATTAAATACATTATAAATATTTGGTTTGTATTATGACATCATGATAGAAAAAAAGTGATGCAACAATTTCTATAATGAGTATCCATGGCCAAAATCATTTTCTTAAATAATTTTTTTTAAGTTATTTTATTAATATTATAATCCTTTAATGTTTCCTCTAAAACATATACTATATTTTAATCCTTTAAAATCAATTCATTATGAACATGACTCACTTCTACAAACTAGTGGAATTATTTTAATAAGTTTAGTCCTTGGACTTAAAAAATATTGAAAACATCTCTTCTTTGGTATCAATAATTATCAAAAACCATGACAGAAATTTGTTTAGTTATTTTAACATATGGAGTCCAAAACCTAGGTTTAGAATTTAATAAAGAATTTCCCAATCTTTTTTTATAAATAACCACCAATCCTCCCAATCCTATTCACTCAAAACCCATTGAGAATGAATTTAATATCTCTATATCCCTACATAAATCTATCAAAATTTATTACCATACTCTTAATATTCTTCTCTCAACAATTTAGAAGAGCCCTCTCGGTATAAGGGATACTCCCCACTTCATTTTTGTTTTGAGTAATTTTTGGAATAATGAATTTGGATTTCATAGTTTTTCATTTTCTAATGGGGGTTTACACATCCATTTTACCATACTTATGATTCCCGTGTAATTTTAAAATATAGAAATACAACCCCAGCATCTTGGAGATAATGTTGTGATACCTTTAAATTAACATGATTTCAAAGAATCAAATCTTGAAGGAATCAAGAGTTTAGTAGTCTCGGTAAATCAAATACATACACGAGTATTTTGTTTCAAATGAATACACTAATTTCAACGTTGTTTTTTTATTTTGAGGATAACTTTATTCTACCTATGATATACTTACACATAATTATTATTATACATCATGGAATCCTTGTAAAAGGAAACATAATAAGTTTGAGATCAAATTCCTCTTAAGGGTAAATACAGTGGGAGAAGTAATGAATCAATTAGAATATTCAATATAGAATGGTAATAACTGATGAAAAATTACCTAAAATAAATCAACTGAGAAGGAAGTTAGTAAACAATAGGGAAATGTAAATAACTGGAAATAAATTCAATTCAAATAACTATATAAAGAAAAAATAAATATTGAAAGGTAAGAAACTAAATCACATTCCATTTAATCAACAAACTGAGAATGAAATTCATCCATAGAAATTTTCATAGTGAAAATATCACTAATAATAAAAAATAAAACAAAATTAAGGAAATTATTAATTATCAGATTTCATTTCTGAGGAACATGAAAACATATACCATCAAGACCATTCATAATACGGTTTAAAACTATAGTTAGAAACCCATTTAATTTTCATAACTTTTTTTGACTCAATTGAACATATAGATGCATCAATGGGATATATAAATTTCATTCCCCCTAGTAATTTCCATTAAAAATAATTCCTCAAATTTAATTATTGAAATAAATAATATGACTTGTCAAATATGTCTATTGAATAAATAATATAAATTTATCAATATTTTTGTAGATAATTAAATAAATGTCAAAGTAAAATATTATGTAAAAAATGGTATACATTTTAGGAAATAATATTATACATCACCCAAAAATTAGTATGTTTAAAGGAATATCAATTTAAAATTTGTTACACAAAGTGATTGTTCGAAGAGAAAGTTAACAATCACAGAAGAATGCACGATTGCAAAGATGACTTTTACCACATGGTAATTGCCAAGAAAATAAACTTGGGTGAGGTAATTCATTGTGAAAAATAAAATAACATGATTATAAAATAATTCATGATATAATATGCAAATATTTATAATATAGACACCACCCAAAATAATTAAGTTGTGAAAATTATGTATGCCTCATGCAAAGAAAAGTGAGACCTGAATTCCTTAATTTGCATTTCCTTTCTAGTGAACATCCAATAAATATCTAATAATGGATTTAAACATGTTAAATAATTATTATAGAACCATATTAATATTTCTGGTAACATATATAATCTTATTATAATATATTATTACGCATTTTTTAGTAATCTTTCATTATTTTCTCTATTTCGGGTGTTAATTGCCTAGTTTCTCAAGTATGTTTGGACTTTTTACATGTTGTTCCTATAATAGTTTCATAACTTCCATATTTTAAACCATTATGTAAATATCATATATATTCATAATATATGTATATATAGTAATCCATAATATTTTGAGATAAAAAATGGAATGCACTATTCACAGATATGGTAGGTCGTATGTGCGCATGAATGCTACATTCATTTCTTTTACATATTAAATGAATGAAACATTAATTATATATATTTATATTATATTCCCAAAATAATATTTATTTCATATATTTCATATAGTTTTATTTAAACCATTCTTTATTCATTCTATGTATAGCATTAAGGAATCACAATGCTTTGAGGAGGTGGTAATACACACTTCCACAAAGGATGTTATTGAATTTACACAAAATGTAGTGAATAAGGGTATGTATTATATAAAAATAATATAAGTATAAATAAAATATAAATATAATATATACCATATATAAGTAGTTTTTCCAACATAATTCAAAAACAATAGAGGTGTTAAAGGAAACACGAATGACGTCATTTTGTGAGGTAGTTGTTTGTCGTACACATAAACTGTAAGTTATTTACCCATTAGATGGAAGTGTGTGTAAGTTTATGTATAAGACTTATAATAAACACATATCAGTATATTTAGTAAAAATTTTGTTATATAATCAAATAATATGAATATTTAATGGGTTAAGGAATGAAAAAAAAGCAAAAGAGCTTAAGGAACGATGTTACCTCTTCTTTGGGAAACTCCTTTTGGTTTGCACCAAAGGGATTATTTGGATGAATTCCTTTCTAAAGGCATGATTATAGGATGATATTAGGTACATTGAAGACTTAATCTGGAATAAATTTTTCTGTAAAAATTTTCTTGAGAGGTGTGAATAAGTGGGACGGGTGAGTGTCTTTTTATAGTGTGGAGAAGTGGCATTCTAGTAAATTTTTATAAAAGAGAATTCCACCAATTATTTCAAAGATAAGTTCCTCCCATAATGGACCAAATTCGATAAAAGGGAGTATATGGTATAAATATGGAAATAAAATTTATTTTTTAATAGTTTATAGGTCATTTTCGCTCATGAGTTTGAGGTTTAGTCCCATGTTAAGCTAATTTTCCACTTAATCACTGTAATTAATTTTAATTACTTTTAAAAATGTTTTTGTTAAAAAATAATTTGACCTTATTGTTGATTATAAACTAATATTATTAAAAATATGTAATAATTTATCCCAATTATAAACCCAAATGTGACAAAAAAAATAATTTCAATTTAATCCTTCCTATGGAATGACTAAGTGGGATTTTAATGTAAAAATGTTAAAAAGTTTGGTATGTTCTTATATCCTATTTCAAATTTAAATTGATTCCAATGAACTAAATTAGATTAAGTTTTTTATAATAAATCAAATTTAACATTAAAATCATTCATTAACATAATTTTAACTTATTAATAAATTAGATGAAAAAAACATTTGCAATTAAAATTCAGTATTTTTTACTATTCATAAAAATAATGAAATATCACAAAAAAATACCAATAAATTACCCTAAGATACTTTTCATGTTATTATTTAAAATTTATGTTTATTTTTACATATAGATTTTATAAAAGTTCCAAATATGGGATTTAAAATTTGTTCTCCCTTAAAAGGAAGTAAAATTGTTTTTTAGGAAAACAAATTTGTATATAACACTAGTTTTATTGTTATCTAGTGCTTATAAAACATATTAAATGAATATAAAAATTCTTTATTTAATATATAATATAATTATTTCATTAGTATTATTCAATTGAAGTAATTAATTTCATATATTAATATAAAACACTCTTTTATGTATAAAAACACTTCATTTTTATTTAATTTGTTCTCATAATTATTTATAATAAATTAATTACCGATGAATTCATTTTATATTTTTGTAAACAATATATTATCATAATTTAGTTAATCTTATTCATAAAAAATAATTTAATTTCTACTTAAAATTTTATTATATTAAATAATATTAGTAGTATTTGGTAAAACTTAGTCTTGTGTGCTATAAAGGATATCAAATACAATGTTTTTAATTTATATTTTCAATACATAAAAGTCTCCCCATGTTAAATAAATTATGTCATATGGATTTAAACATGATCTTGGTAATATATTGCTTTATACTTGATATATTTAAATCCCACATCATGAGAAGGTTTCCTAAAAATCCTATAGAAAAGAGAGAATGGTAATTACAAAGGTCGCATTTGCTAACATGTAACTTGGTCTCTATATAGAATAAAAATAGTGGAAATTAGGGATACATACATAGAGGAAAAGTTTAAATGTTTATATGGTTCATTGAGCTTATCAATCACCAAAAATATAATGATCAATGGAAATTTGAGGGCCTCAAATTCCTAAATCTGTGAGGATTTAAAATACCATTAGTTTAATAAAAATTATTGAATTACAATAACATTTTTTAAATAATTTTCTTAATGTTGAGTAATTATTTTTCTGCCTATGAATATAATAAATTATACATAGATAACATATTTCAATAAACACAATTTTCATCATTTTTTTATTTTCTAATTTTCTAATTCATCTATTACATCAAGAAATGAATACCCAAAAATGAAGTTTATTCCTAAAGAACAAATGTTATCTTTTTAATGGATCATAATAGCCATAAAAAAGTAATTATATTTGTCTCTATCTTTCAATCAAGAAAATATAATTAATAAATTAGTCTATAAAACTAAAAAGTAAAACTTCTAGTTTATCATTAATATTTATTCATTAAATTGTTCTAGAAAAAGCAATGGCATTTTAACCAAGAAGTTAAATAGGACAATAGTTGGCATTAAACCCATATCATAATTAAGTCATGGGTTCAAGTCCAATATCCTTTCTAGATTTGATGTATTTTCACATGGAATACAGGTTTTTCTTTTCATGAAATATATTTATATAATTTTCAGAATAAATATGATGGACATTTTTGAAATATATGAATTGAATAACCTTTTAACTAATATTTTGAATACCTAACCAATACATAAATACTTCATCCATTTATTTTCAAATAGGTCCTTCCTTGGTATAGATATTATCCTTTAGAAGTTGGTATTTCCTAAAACTAAAAACCATAGTGTTAGGATAAATTATCATATTAGAAAAACCATATAATCATTTTTAGGATGTCTAAATCTTGACACATTATTTTCAATAAAAGACACCTCAGGTTTATCTTAGTTTATTCATTGTCGTTATCTATTCAAAATCTTCATAATGGTTTTCAAATAAAATATGGATTGTCCTAAAAATATCTCTCCATAGTGTAAAACTAGGTGCATAGTATTTCCCATTTTCATGTACCAGGTTATTCTTGAGTTAGGGCTGATGCACCTTTTTCGAGTTGTGGCCCCCGGTTACATATGTGCCCAAACCATGTACACTTATAGAATCCAAACATATATATATTTCTAGGAAAACAAAATAATCTCTATCTAACCAAAACATTAGTATTTTCTCTTTACTTATCATCAAATTTTACCTTAGGGTCATGTTCTCAAATCTACGTTTTCCTAAATCTAGTTCCAAATGTTTCTACCAAAATTCAACTAATACCAACTATACTAATTCGACCCCATCATCCCATTTCTTGTTTCTGTGTTACCATTACATTTTAATGATTACATAGAATTAAATCATGATGGAGGGAAGATTTTAGTAGACTTGGTAAAATAGATATATACATAAGTCTGGTATTTCAAATGAATACACTAACTACCGAATAATTTTTTTCTTTTGAAGATAACATTATTCCATCTATGATATCCTTTCATATCATTCTTAGTACAATTCATGAAATCTTGTGAAAACGAAACATAAAAGGGGTGATTAAAATTCATAGTAATGGTAAATATAGTGGAATAAATAATTAATCATTGAGAATAATAAAAATAGAAATGTAATAACTAAAGAAATATTCAATAAAATCAATAAACTATGTATAAAGTGCATAAAAAATATTTCAAATTAATTAAATATAAACACGTTTCATTAAAATATCCAGATAAAGAAAAGGCAATACTGAAAGGTAAGAAACTGAAACACATTCCATTTAGTCAATAAAATAATAATCAAATGCATCTATAGACATTTTCACTTTGAAAATATCATGGATAATAAATACTAAATAAAAATTAATTAAATTATTAATTATTTCAAGTCATTTCTAGGTCACATGAAAACCTATACTATCAAGACTTTTTAAAATATTGTTTAAAAATACTGGAATTAACTTGGTTAGTTTCTGTAAATTATTTATCTCATCAAAACCTTTCAATGTATCAAGCAGATATATAAAATTTTTTCCCCACCCATCATTTCCAGTCCAAATAATACATTATATAAAATAATAAAAATAAATAATATTTCTTATCAAATATATGTATTGAAGAAATAATAAGTATTTATAAATATTTCCCCATATAATCAAATAATTGTCTAATTAAACACCATATACAAAAAAATGGTATCAGTTTTAAGAAATTATAATATCCATAACCAAATAATGAGGATATTTAAGGGAATATATAATGAAAATTTATTATGATAAAGTGATTATTTTAAGATAATGTTAACAATCACAAAAGAAAGTGAGATTGAAAAGTTGAATTTTACCACTTGGTAATTTCCAAGATAAACCTCTTGGGTGAGTTAATTCATATTGAAGCATAATATAACTTTAATATAAAATTATTATTCATATAATATGTCAATATTGGAATTATATACCCCACAAAAAATATGTAAGTGATAAAAATGATGTAAACCTCAGTGAAAGAAAAGTGAGACAAGACTCTCTTACCATGTGTTTCCTTTCAGGTGAACATCCATCAAATTTGTGTATAATAATTTCGAAAAGGTTACAAACATATTAAATAAACATATTAATATTTATTATATCATATATTATCTTTTTATAATATCTTATTACTCTTTTGTTGGTAATCTTTCATTATCGTTACTATTTTGTGTATTAATTGACTTGTTTCAAAAATATGTTTTGACTTGATACTTGTTGTCAATATCAGGGTTTCATCATCCCCAAAATGTATACCATGAGGTAAAAATCATATATATTCATTATATATGTATTTATAATAATCTATAATATTTGTAGATAAGTACTGGAATGCACCGTTCATGGAGATGGTAGGCCATACGTATGCATGAATGCTACTTCCATTTATTTTTCATATTAAAAGAATGAAAAGTAAATTATATATATATATATATTATCATTATCATATCTTATTTATTTTGTATTTGTGATATAATTTTTTTAAATTTATCCTTTATACATTCCATTTATACTGTGAACGAATCACATCGCTCTCATGTGACGGTCGTCCACACTTCCACAAATGATGTTATCATATCTACACAAAATGGAACTCATAAGGGTATATGTTATATAAAAAATAAATATGCCTAAATACATTATAAATATCATATATAACATATATAAATATTTTTCCCAACATAATTCTCATCCATGATAGGTGATAAATAAAAAAAGAATGACAAATTTTTGTGAGGTGGTAGTTCCCTACACAGAAAAGCTATAATTTTGTTACCCATCAGATAGAAGTGTGTGTAATTGTGGGTAAAACCATTATAATAATAAAATATTTGTTTTTTAATGATACTTATATTATTATATAATCATATAATAATAATATTTTCATTTGTTTATAATGAAAATAAAGCAAAACAGCTTGAGGAAGGATATTACCTCTTCTTTGGGTAACTCCTTTTGATTTGAACGAAAGGGATTCCATGGATGGATTCTTACCCAAATGGAGGCTTATAGTATGATAGTACATATTTTTAGATATATTTTGGAATATCGTTGTCGATAAAATGTTTCTTGAGAGATGTGAATAAGTGGGAGGGGTGAGTGCTTTTTCATACTGGGGGAGGAGTGGCATTCTTGTAAATTTTTACAGGATGGAATTCCATCCACGTTTTCCAATGAAAAGTTACTCCAATAATGGACAAAATTGGATAAATGTTATTACAGGGTCATTATATGTCTATAAAATGTATTTTGGAAAATTTTAAAGGTTATCTTGTCTCTTTAGATTAAGGTTTAGTCCCTTGTTATGCTCATTTTACTTCTAATCCCTGTAATTAATTTTAATTACATTCACTAATATTTTTGGTAAAAAAATATGTTTCTCTTATTGGAAAGTGTAAATTAATATGATTCCTAATATGGAATCCATTTCTACAAATTCATATAAAATATGTTGAAAAAAATTAAAAAAATTTAATCTTGTCAATGAGACAACAAAGTATGTTTTTAAAGTAAAATTTTTCAAAAGTTTAGTTTGTACTTATTTCATTTTTCAAATTAAAATTTATTAAAATGGAATAAATTTGATTAATTTATGTATACTTTTTATTATTTAACTTTAAAATCAATTCACAACATAATGTAACATTAAAAATAAATTATACGAAAAAATATTTTGAATTAAAATTCAGTATTTTTCATTATTCTTCAAAACATTTAACTTCACAAAAAATACAAAAAATCCATTGTCTGCTAATTTTTATGTTACTATTTAAAAAATAAAATTTATTTTGACATATAAAAATTATAAAAGTTCTAAATATTGGATTTAAAATAATTTAACCATTAAAAGGTTGTAATATTGCCTTTTAAGAGAAATAAAAATTTTAAGCATAACACTAGATTTATTTTTATATGATCATAATAAAACCTATTTAATTAATATTACAAATATTTTACTAAATATATAATATATTAATTTCAATAATATCATTCTTTAATAATAATTAACTTAATTAATTAGGACAAAACATCTCTGTAAGAATAACAAAATTTCCTTTATATTCAATTTTTTCTTAAATTCGTTTCTAATAAATTCATTATGAATGAATTCATTTTATATTTTTATAAGAAATATATTTTAATAATTTGGTTTATCCTATTGATAAGTGGTAACTTAATGACTATGATATATCTTATTATATTAAATTATATTAGTAGTGTTCGGTATAACTCAGCCTTTCGTGTCATGTACACTATAAAAAAAATGTTCTTAGTTTAGAATTTTAGGACATCATAGTGAACACATTTCACTCTCATTAATCCATTCCTTGAACCATTATGTAGACTCATTAGTCTTCTGAAATTTTCCCTTAATATTCCATTATTGATTTTTTATTATGAATACCCATGCCCATTTTCATTCAATGGTATTCACTAAGACATAATTATACTTCATAGTTTGTGGGAGTTCAAGTATGTAACCCAAACTCATTAATCAGAGAATTAAAAGTTGTGAAATACATTCTTATTTTGTATGATCTATATGGAACAAAAATTCTTATGCATGATATGAATGTGATTGGTGGGACCTTAATCATATTTCCATCCAATGAATTAGGTAATGCTTTCATCACTCGTGATGCCATGTATTGTGAATGGGAGGTTATACTAAGAACACTATGTTATGATGTCTCTCTATTAAGCTTTAACTTATTCTTTTTATCTCATGTTTTACATTGTTTCCACATTCCTTATATTTTTCCCGATTTTATCATCTTATAACATGCTTCTATGTTCAATATTATGATTCTCACCTTCAAATTTCATCATGTAATTCCTACTAACACACTTAAACCTATTTACCGTATTATATGCTTTGATTATTCCATTATCGGGATTTTAGATCACCCATTTATAAAGTAATTAACTAGTTTATATCATTCAGTATTAGATAATAAATGGATTATAAGGGTATGTTATGGTTTTTTTAAATAATATCATTGTATCTAGTTTCATGTTTTTATATATATCGAATAACCCAAATATAATAGGCCTATCGATATTTAAAGTTTTTATTATGTGCATCATTATGTAATAAATCAGGAATTGTGGTTTTTAATTATATGGGTTTTCAAAGTTAGTATGAGTGAAAAAACTAGTAATTATTTGGTAATTATGATTGTAAAATATTATTAAAATACTTAGGGATAGGATTAAACATAGTAAAACATACCAAAATTATGGTAATGTATAGAGTAAGTAGTTTCCAATCAACAAAATCCATGTCTAGATAATTCAAGTTGATATGGATATGGAATAATTATACCAAGGGGTAATAACCTAGAGAAGTGCATATTGGGCGTTAACTTGATCATCACTAGGTTCATGAAAAAAATCATTCTTTCACACCTTGTGTTACACTCCTGGGGGTATGATTTGAAAAATTCAAAATCTCTTTACAACCCATTATGATGGGTGTAAAAAATTCTAATAAAATTTTATGTTATGAATTAAACAATGGATAACAAAGATTGAATTCTAGAAATTAATAGTTTAAGGAATTTATGTCATTTATATTCTATCCTATAAATGTTCATATTTTCCATTTCATATGATTAATAGTTTGAAAATTATCATCCCTAATTGTCCCTTTATTCTAATCAATGGATGGTAATAAGAGGAACCAATTAACAACCAATGTGATGAGCAATGTGATGACTACCCAAATGATATTCCCAACCCAATGTGAGATGGAATCTAGAAAATCATGAAAATACATCATCAATTATATCATGTTTTAAATAAAAACATTAATTAAGAGGAACATTCACATCCTCTTAAGAAATAGCCAGTTCAAATTGAGACCAATATGAGAAAAGGGCCTCTGACTTATAGTCGATCTTTTATTCCTTCATTCATGAAACAATGGATAAATTTCATGCAAAAATAATTTATGTCCATTAATGATCTAAGAAAGAGATGATCGTGCTCGGTATTTATTATATGGAATGATAATCCAATCAATGGCGAACATTGATAAAAAATTTGGATTCCAAGGAGGTGATCAATGTAATGGAGTTAAAAGAATTCTAGAAAATGGTTTTTCATTAAAAAATTCCTTGTAATATAACCTTAAAATGGGTGAGGTAGTTCCTTATCATCAACTAAAATGACAATGAATCCATCATGGTGTAAGAGGTGAACTTCAAAATAATTACCAAACATGCCTCTAGATTTGTCATTTTCCATAAAAGTAAAGTTAACAATTTCTTTATTTAGATAAAACCAAATAAATGAAAGGATTTTGTGATTTAAAACTCTGAAAGCTACAAGGAAATCTTCTGATGATCCCTCAATCTTGAAATGGAGATCAATAGTATCATGTTTCTCATGGGTCATAAGATCGAAAGAGGATAAAGGATTTAATTTTGAGAAGAGTGATGGAAACGACTCAGGGTGGTATTAAATTACAAAATCCCACCAATCAAAAGTGTGGAAATTAGAATATTAAAAATTTCATAAAGGGGAAAATGAAATTATTTAGGTTTGGTAAGAAAGGGAACCTAGCTAGTGGATGTAGAAAGAAGAAACCCACTAATGTGATGGAATTAATGAATTATCTAGTAATCCCTCATCCTTTTTTCAAATATTTGAACTACAAGGAATAAGGAGAATATGTGAATCGATGCACTAAGACAATGGTTGTTAAAGATAACTAATGAAAAAAACATCCAACTCATAGAGATCAAGGGAAATCTTATTCCATCACAAATGTTTTGGTGGATACAAATAATGATGTAGTGAATAGTGTTCCCATTATTCATTTAATAATAGAAAACATAGTATTTGATTCTAGTTTTTACTAATTATTTTACATCATTCATGTTTCATGGAATTATTCATACACCACCTCAAAATATAAAATTAGAGCAATATATGAAAATTGAAACGGGGAAAATTATTTCATCCCAAATATATAACTTCTCCCCAATCCATATTTTTTTAATGAATTTCCCATTGAATCTTTTGATATGTCCTTTATCATAATTCAATGATATTCATGGTATGGATTGGATTCCCTTTTATAGATCCATTATAAATTTATGAGAGAAATAAATCACCCTCACTTTCTAAAATCTCCCTCTAATTCTATACATGTGGATGGAGTAGGATGAATCACTTTTTTTATCACCATATCAAGTATAGATATTATTACCTTATGATAAATAATATATATATTAAATGATTGAGAATAAGTTAAAGATCATCTATGGTGAAATTATCATTTTTAGGGAACATACTAATGTGTTTCATGAATACTTTTTTGGACTTCCTCCAAGTCGTGACGTTGATCTCTAAATCAATATTATACCTAGATCATTTCCATTATCCAATACTCCATATATAAAATCAATTATTGAACTTGAATATATAAAAAACCACTACAAGAGAATCTGGATAAAGGGTTTGTACACCCATGCACATTACTATGGGGTTTCTTGGTCCTCTAAATCATGAAGGATGGGTTACTACACCACTTCATTAATTATCATGAGCTCAATAATATCAAGATAAAGAACAAGTATTATCTACTGGTAATTTATAACTAATTCAATCACCCACAAGGATACCAATACTTCTCTAAGGTGGATCTTCATTCGTGATATTATCAAGTAAATGTAAATAAGGATGATATCCCCAAGGCTGATTTTCATATAAGGTATAAGTAATACAAGTTCATATTGATTCCATTTGGACTCACTATTTCTCTATAAATTTTAATGGACTTAATGAATATAGTCAATAGGGGATACCTTGATAATTTTTTCATAGTCTTTTTAAATTATGTTCTTATATACTCTAAAATAATGGAGGAATATTCAGAGAATTAAAATTTATTATTAAATACATTTCAAAAGGAAAAGTTATATGAGGAGTATAAAAAATGGATGTTTTAGATTGATAAAGTAATATTCCAAGTGAATTTTATGACAAGTAAATGAATATTTGGGAATCCTTCAAAAATAGAGTCTATTGATGGATTTATGAGGCCAAACTTTGTGAAATATTTCTTTAGTTTCCTACGATTATTTGCTTCTACCATTGATTTGTGAGAATCATACCATGATTTTCAAGACCACACACCAAGATAACTTCGAACAGAGTAAAGTATTTCTAGACTTATGAATGAGATGGGATCTTTAAAGAGTTAAAGAAAAGTATAATCCAAATGTATGTGCTCACATTACCAACCAATGGGGTGGGATTGGTGATCTACCGTGATGTTTCCCAAAAAGGTCTTGGGTTGTGTACTTCAGAAGGATGAACTTGTGATAGCCAATTCCCCACGCTAATTAATAATCTATTAGAATAACAACCCAAAACATGATGTAGAGTTGGATATAGTGATATTTACATTAGTTATTTTACATCATTATCTATATGATAGGAATTGTGACATATATACATATCATAAAAACCTCATTTATATATTCTCACAAATGTAACACAATAAGAACCAATGACGGTGGTTACAACTAATCAATGATTATTATTATTGTTCAATCTATTTACATCCTTGGAAAGAAAAAATTAGAATATGCTGAGTATAAAGGTTCCTATAACCCTATCCCTGATGAGTATTTAAAGTGATCCAATCTTCCTAGAAATGAAATATATATAAATGGGAATAATAAAATTATCCTTATCTAAACGTGCTCAAATAAATTCCCAACAATCCATTCTTGTGAAGTTCAAGGAGGCTGAAAAATATGATGTGGTTCTATAGAAAATGGTAGCTAATATTTTAGAGATCACCTTAAATGAATATGGAGTTATATGGTTTTGAATCTGAATATGTGTCCATCAAAACCAGAATAGAATATGGCGCTTCTAGAAGAAATGCAAATATCAAACTTATCTATTCATCAAAGAAAGAGAAAAATGTATAGATATCTGAAGAAGAACATTTGGTGGGATAACATAAAGAGGTAGATTGCTTAATTTGTATCTCGATTCATGGTAAAAAATTCAATGATAAACAACATAATACAAAGGTTATGGTACAAAAATATCACATAATATTATATAAAGGGGAAACCATACCCATTTATATCATCATAGGACTCCCTAGGACATCTAAAGTCAATAACTATATCTAAGTGGTAGTCGATTGCCTTACAAAGTTAGCACATTTCATTATTATGATGGAAGAATTATCTCTTGACATACTTTAATATATATATATATATTATAAGTTGTAATGCTACACAATGTGACAATATCCATTCTATATTATCAATACATGAGGTTTACCTAGAGGTTCTAGAGAAGCCGTTAGAAAGCATTTGATATAGTGATGAGATTTAATATTGATTATCATATTTAGACAAATGTTCAGTCCAAAATAAATATTGAAACTCTGGAGGATATGTTGAGATCAAGTTTAATGGATTTAGAAGGATACTAGGATCAACCCATCACCCAAATGGAGTACTCATATAATAATAGTTCCCATTCTAGAATGCAGATGCACCTTGTGAGGCTCTATATGGGAAGAGTTTTTTCACTCCAACATGTTGGAATGAAGTTGGAGAGTTGAATCTTATGGGACCTAATCATATCTAGGATATGATAGATAAGAATCAAAAAATTCAACATCATATGAAATCAAAAAAAAATTGATATAATATATATATAGACAATCATAGATGAGACCTAGAGTTTGATGTCGATGATAAGGTATTCCTTTGTATATCACTATGGAAGAATTTAATGAGGTTTAGGAAGAAGTGAGAGATAATTATAAGATATATATACCCATTGGAGATAATGATCACCTCAGAGATGTGACTTATTGACTAGCACTCCCACCTGACCTATCTCAAGTACATGATGTGTTCCATTTATCCCTCCTGAGTAAGTATATACCATACCCCTAACATGTACTGAATATATAGGTTGTACCCTTGTATAATTATTTTTCATTTTAGGATTATTCAGTGAAGATTGTATATTATAGAGATAACATTCTAGGAAACAAGACAACTCTCTTGGTCAAAGTGTTTTGGTAGAACCACATTTTTTAATAAGTGACATGTGAACTGGAAGAGATGATGAAAGAGACATACCCTATTCTATTTTAGAGTATGAAATAAAATTTTTAGGGAGAAATTAATTAAGGGGTATAAAATATAATGACCTAAAATATTATAAATGAAATTCAATTTTAAATTAATAAATTACTAATTGAGTAATGTAGATATAGAAAACACACGAACTACATTTGTTATTTTGGACAATTTTAAATTAGAGTTTGACAAATATAAAAGGCCATTAAAAATATTACAATTTATATTATATTCATTATACAATGACCATTATGATTTTTAGAGATTAAGTGTTGTGGTAAAATATAGTTGACACGGATACAAGAATTGATGGCCTCATCCAATAGAATCGTACATTATGAAGACCAATTATCAGAGCTTTCATGGATGATAGCATCAAAATAATTTATATTAACCAAACCCAAGATGAGATCAAACAATTAAATCATAACTAAAATTTTTTACATGATAATTTCATGCTTATTGATATCATGACCCAAAAATAGTTCATTAAAATACCTCTAGAAAAATTTTTCATTGTACACCTTACCCTTAGGGTGTACGCTGGTGTAATAATGGGTTATGTATATTTATCATAGTAATAGGAATATGTATATTATCTTTTTTATTGAAATCATTACTAGATTAAATATACATAACCTATTTTTTCATTATTCTTTTTTATTATTAATTTATAAAGTATAATATAATTGGTCTGATAAAAAAAATTAGATTTTGATATGAATAAATCAAAAAAAAATTAGAAATATATACTCTCGATTAAGAAAATCCTTTGAAAATTAAAAATATGAATTTATTTTTGATAAATATTATTATTACAGAATATTTATTAAAATATAAATGATTAAATAGATTTATTTTAATTTTTATAAGGGTCTGAAGGTTGTTAGTACTATAAAAATTATATTTTAAATCAATAAGGGTTTTTATTTAAAGGAAAAATTTCCCATATTTTTTAAATTATTTTCAAAAAATAATCATTAATTTTTAAATCAACACATATAAATTAACCATTTTTTGTTTTTACATAATTTTTTTTGATAGTTGAATTTTTTGGTTAAAATTTAATATAGTATAAATATATAGTATGTATTATGACATCAAAATATCCAAAAAAACTATATAATAAATTCCATAGGGAGTATTAATAATTAAAATCATGTTTAAATTTAAAATAATTTATTTTTTATGTTATTTGATTAGTTTTATAATCCTCTAATTAATCCTCCAAAACCTGTATTATATTTTATATTTAAAAAAATCAATTCTTTTTTAACATGAATCACTTCAACATCACAAATGTTATTATTTTAGAAATTTTAGAACACGGAATTATAAAGTATTAAAAAAATTATTTGGATGAAAAAATGGGGAAAACAAGGGAATGTTTTTTTTATTATTTTATCGTATAGAGTCCAAAACCTAGGTTTTGACATTAATAAATAATTACCCTATCTTTTGCAATAAATATCCACCAATCCACTTGTAAAGACACAAACAATTCAAGGAAATTTTTTTCCTAATTTTCTTTGGATTTTTACAAGAACGCAGTTTCTGACGGCACCTAATTCCGAGGCCCGGTGTGCCCGGAATCATTTTCCGAAGTTTGGCTCGGGTACGTTTAGGGAACGAACGAGCGGGGTTTTCTAACTTTTGAACCGGTGCTCGGAATCGAATTCTAAGGGCACCGATGGGATCACAGCACCGATAATTGCTTAGAAACGCCTCTTCCGGAGTTGCGTTTGCTCGGGTGTGGTTTTTAATTTTCGGGCTTAAAGTTAAGGAATAAAATAATTGTACGACAAACTTTATTTTATTTCACTTAAGCCACTTGGAAGCCACTTGAAGCCACTTAAAGTAGCTTAAGCTGAGTTGATGCGGATAGGGTGCTATCCAAAAATATCCTACCCTCTTGGTAGGATATTTGTGAGGTGGGACCCACATGATCCCCACCATTTCTTTTCCACTAAGTAACGCAACCGTGAAAACCCGTCATTATGAAAGACAACTGACGCATTTTCTTAATTTCTTAATGCACCAATTAATTGGGCGGTTTACTTCGTTGAATTAAATGGGCGGTTTATTCGTTGAAATTAATTTTATGAATTAATTTCATTCGTTTCTTAACCTGTTTGAAATCCGTTGGTGTAATAATAAAATAAGACCAACGCGCGACTGCTGGAAAATGTTCATTGAGAGGATTTGACAGAAACCTAGAGTTCTTCATCCTCCTTCGCAAAGAACGTGAAGAACGACGGCCTCCTACGAAGAACGTCGAACCCATGGAAATCGACGATGCGGCGTCGTGTGCCGCAATGTCGATGTTTCCTCTCCCGTGACATTCTTCTGCGACGTTCCTTCTTCTGCGACAAAAACCTCCAATCAACCGTTGAGGTGAGAGATTTCGATTCTTTAAATTCCTTTGTGGTTTTTAACTCAAGATGGATTTAATTATTAAAATTAAATCTGTTGTTCTTGAACCTCGGACTTCGTCGACGCGCACCGTATTCTGCGACGACGCGACGCCCTTCCGCGATGAAGCGACGCCTTCCGTGACGCGACGATCGCCTCCTTCCGCGGCGATCAATTCCGTGAAGAATGTGCGGGCGACCCTTGACGAGGTAGGGGTTGTTGTGAAATAATCTATATTCCCGTGATTGTTTAATTTAAAATGAAGAACCGGTTTCACAAGTACAATTTTAATTTATTAAAATTGTTATGTGTTATGATTTTGATATGTTGTTTATTCTTCCGGGTTGTTATCGCCTAACGTGGAGGGTGCGGGCCGAACGGACACAGCCCAACAACCCTCCGCAGTTCTTCGTGGTTGTGCGGATTTGGAGGGCGACGAAAAAATGTGACGCAAGGGCGATTTGATGTTTCCGCAGTGAAGAACGGAACCCGGGAGGAGCACCGGCGCAAACGGGAAGGAAAACGGACCACTGAAGCAACTCCGGTGTCCTGCGGAAGCCTCCGACGGCGCCCCGACCTGTCGCCGGACAGGGCCGCCGCGGTGGCGGCGGCTAGCGGACGCGTGGCCGTGCGGGTCCGGCTCACACGCACGGGGCGTGGCATCATGCCGCATCCACTGAAGTCCAACGCGGCCCCTCGAGGGCCGCGACATCCTCATCCCGCGGGGGCGGCGCCCCGCGGCTTCCACGCTGCTCGGCCGCTCGGCCGAGCCGAGCCGGGCCGCGACCTGTCCTGGCCGGACCGGGTCCCGCCGGGTCGGGTCGACCCGGTTCGTCCGACCCAGTGGGGGTCGGGCCGGGTCGGCCTAGGCCCAGACCCCCCGTCTTCGGACCATTTTCGGTATTTTTCCTATAACTTGAGATACTGGCCTCCGAACGATGCGCCGTTAGCGGAAATGCGATCCTTGGATCGAGACGGTCGATTCGGTATATCGCACTCAAGGTTTTGGAATAATTTGAGTTTGGCCAGGTTGGTTCGTACACGAAACCAACCGGGCCCTCGGAGTGGAAACGCTCATATCTTGAGCTTCGGACGTCCGATCGACGTGCCGTCGGCTTTGTTGTTTTCCTCTAAGTGAGACGGATCTTTTGGCATACCTCACCCGAGGTTTGGACGTAGGTGGAGTATGGTCTCGTTGGTTTTGTCTTAAAAACCAACTGGGCCCCTGGGATGAAAAAGCCAATAACTCTCAGTCCGGGCGTCCGATTGACGCGCCGTCTGCGACGTTGAGTTCCTGTTGACGATACAGAACTTTTGGATACGTAAAATTCGGAATTTGTGTCAGTTGATGTATCATCCTCTCGGCTCGTGGAGCGGACCCTCCCGAATAAGCTTGCTGTGTGCGGGAACCCTAGTGCTGGCTGCGACTGCTACTTCGACAGTGGAAACTGTGCAGAGATCCTCAGTGGACTGCGACGACGACTGTGCAGAGATCCTCAGTGGACTGCGACAACTACTGCACTCAGCGATCCTACGTGGATCATTGCTACAGATCCTATGTGGATCTGATCCTATGTGGGTCAGCGCTTAGCGGTTTTGTGTGAGCCAGCGCCTACAGGTCCTATGTGGGCCCGATCCTGTGTGGGTCTTTGCGGGGGTTAGTTACCTTTTGATCCTGTGTGGGTCTGATCCTGTGTGGGTCATTGCGGGGGTTAGTACCTTTCGATCCTTTGTGGGTTCGATGACTTAGATGGATCAGTGATCATCTTTATCGTCATACAAGAAGTATACCTGTGTGAGTTGAATCCTGTGTTACTCTCCTTTGTGGATTGTGCTGAGCTATCCTGTGTGGATTTACTGTTTACTCTCCTTTGTGGATTGTGTTGAGCTATCCTATGTGGATTACCTTTGCTCTCCTTCATGGATTGTGTTGTGCTATCCTGTGTGGGTTTACGTTTTCTTTCCTGTGTGGACTGGGTTGTGCTTGGGCTTGGAGGTTGGAGCCAAACAAGAGTTGATGACTTAGGTATATGTATGGGCATATACCTAAGCAGTGTCGGTTGTTACTTCGTGATTGTATCTTTCCTTTTTGTATTATCCTTTGTAGATTTTGGGAGACCATCGGGGGTCTCGGGGTCCCTACTAAGTAGCTTATACTCACCCCTACACGGGCTATGCCCGCACTTCGTTGTGTTGGTTGCAGACGACGGACATCGCTGATAGTGGTGGAGGCTTGCGGAGCAGGACGGTACCTGGAGGTGGACCACTGGGCGGGATGTACTCGGAGCGGACGGATGGACCGAGGAGCTGTGGAGGCTATCTGTACCCACCCTTCAGGTGGGACTTCCAGAGGATGTCTCGACACTACGGCTTTTCTTTTCTGTTGTTGTTCTTCCCTTTCAGTTGTACTTTACAGTTGGGCTTTAGTTCCGGCCCCTTTTACTTTCAGCATAGCTTGTTACAGTTTTTACTTAGAGTTTACTTTTCCTCTTGCTTACTCAGTGGTGCTTATTTACTTTTCAAAGGAAATGCCTTCCCTTTTTCTGGGATTTACGCCTTGGTGCTAGTCGCCAGCCCCTGGCCTATGGAAGGCGGGCTTGGGGTAGTCACGGCACGGGCCCCGAGGATGGGTCGTGACAAATTGGTATCAGAGGTGGACGGTTCTACCACAGACTCTGATCTTTCTTCTATGTGAATCAATAGTGTTTAGTGTATTGGGTGTGGTTATCAGTCCAGGGAGTCCAGTGTTGGTGCAGCGGCCGACGTATCCGTACATCAGGACCCTGAATTCTGATTTCCGACTTAATGCATGAAAACATTGATTGCATGTGTGTTTTCAAGATTTCTTCCTGATTACTTTGTATCAGCTCACCAGGTATACTGTTCTGACCGTGGCACACTTGTTTCCTTTTAAGGATGGACCCACCACGGCAGCCAGCTAGGGTTCCGAGAGTAGAGCGCGACGACAGCTCGCCGAGCGACGAGGCCTCGGTACAGGGCCCGTTGACAGTAGAGGCACCTGCGGTACCTTTACCCGCCGAGCCCTCGATGCTTCCAGCACCGACCGTTGACGATGTACATCACCTCGGAGCTCTGTACGAGTTCCAGCGCCAGCGACCACCCAGGTTTCGTGGGGAGATGGACCCCCAGGCAGCCGAGGACTGGCTGGAGGCGGTCGTACGAGTTTTCAGGCTAGTGAGGACACCAGCAGACCTCATGGTGATCCTCGCGGCGGGCCTACTACACGCAGAAGAAGGACGATGGTGGAGCTTGATGCTACAGGTGCACGATGAGGCCTCTCTCATCTGTACGGACTTTGAGAGCCTTTTCCGCTCAGAGTTCATCCCGGACACCCTCCGTGTGGTGCGCATTCAGGAGCTTCTTCAGCTGCGGCAGGGCAGCTTGACGGTCGCCCAGTACGCAGCGAGGTTTACCGATCTTTCTCGCTACTCGAAAGATATGGTACGGGACCCATTCTTCTGGGCCCGGACCTTTGAGCAGGGTTTGAGACACGAGATCAGGGCATCGCTGATCTCCCTCAGCATCCCAACCCAGGCAGGAGCACTGGAGCGAGCCCTTCTGATCGATAACTTTCTTGCTGAGTCTACTTCAGCAGCGAGACCTCCCGCAGGGCGGCAGGTAGCTGAGTCTTCGGAAGCGGGTAGCCGACGGATGAATCAGGGTTCCAGGCAGACCAGACCCTCTTGTAGATGACCTCAGGACATTGGCTCAGTAGTGCGGGGCACACAGCGCGGTGCCAGTCTTCTGAGAGGCAGGCAATGCTACGCCTGCGGCGGGCAGGGCCACATGGCTCATGACTGCCCGACCCACCGTACTGAGGATCAGAAGACAGTGGAGGGGCCACCGAGGCAGAGGCAGAGGGTTGACCGTGGTGGTCCGCAGGGAGGAGGCGGACGAGGCAGAGGAGCTGGCCGATCAGCAGGTGGTCGGCGACGCTTTGAGGCTCTGCCACCACCACCACCGGGAGGTCCGCCCCGACCACAGGGAGCTGGCGGGCAGAGACAGGCACATCTCCAGTCAGTGGAGGCCTACGACCACAGCGCGCTAGAGATGATTCGAGGTATGATTTGTTTCTATTCCACCCTTGCTGCAGTCCTTATAGACACAGGAGCGAGTCACTCTTTCATAGCTGCTGCCCTTGTTCGGAGCTCAGAGATTCCGACAGAGTCGTTGACTCGATCCTTACGGCTAGAGACTCCTACGGGAGCAGACTCGACGATTACGCACTGGTGCCGGCAGTGTGAGCTTACTCTAGGAGGCGAGAGCTTCGGCTGGGATCTTCCTGTAGCGGCGTCGAGGCCTTACGACATCATCTTGGGTATGGATTGGTTATCTACAGTCCATGCTCAGATTGACTGTTTTAGGCGCAAGTTGCGATGTGTGCGCAGCGACGGGAGCAGGTTCACCTTCACCGGCGAGAAGGGAGCCTTCGCAGCACAGGATGGACTCCCGCAGAGGAGAGGACAGCCCATCACTCATCAGTTGGCTAGCCTCATCCTAGGAGAAGTGGACATGCAGAGTCCTAGCTTTCCTGCAGTGGTGGATCAGTATGCGGACGTCTTCCCCGACAACGTTCCAGGACTACCTCCTCACAGAGAGGCAGACTTTTACATTGATCTGTACCCCGGGACAACCCCGATATCAACTCCAGCGTATCGGATGGCCCCGCTGATCTTTGAGAGCTGCGGGTACAGTTGGAGGACTTGCAGGGCAAGGGGTTCATCTGACCTAGTGTTTCACCCTGGGCTTCCCCGATATTGTTTGCCAAGAAGGCAGACGGGAGCTTGCGACTGTGTGTCGACTATCGTCGCCTGAACCAGGTGACAATGAGGAACAAGTATCCGCTACCGAGGATTGATGACCTCTTCGATCAGCTCAAGGGAGCACGGTGGTTCTCGAAGACAGACCTCAGGTCAAGCTATCATCAGCTCAGAGTTCGAGACGAGGACGTGCAGAAGACGGCCTTTAGGTGTCAGAATGGCCACTATGAGTTCTTGGTTATGACTTTTGGCGTAACGAATGCTCCAGCAGTGTTCATGAGCCTCATGAACAGAATCTTCCTGCCATACCTTGATCGATTTGTCGTGGTCTTCATCGACGACATTTTGGTGTACTCGACCACAGAGGAGGAGCACGCCTGCCACTTGCGGGTTGTACTAGACACGCTCCGAGAGCACCAGCTTTATGGGAAGCTCTCAAAGTTCCAGTTCTGGTTACGTGAGGTCCACTTCTTTGGGCACGTCATTTCTAAGGCGGGAGTAGCAGTGGATCCCGCGAAGATCGAGGCAGTGCTAGCTTGGGAGCCACCCAGGAGCGTGACGAAGGTGCGGAGTTTCTTGGGTCTAGCTGGATACTATCGGAGGTTTGTGCCGGACTTCTCCAGAGTTGCATCACCACTCTCTACTTTGACGAAGAATTGGAAACCCTTTGTGTGGTCAGAAAGATGTCAATAGATCTTCTAGGAGCTGAGATAGAGATTGACCAGCGCACCAATCTTGTGGTTTCCTGAGGAGAGAGTTGGATACGTTGTCTACTGTGATGCATCAGGGACCGGACTCGGGTGTGTCCTGATGAAGGAGAGGGCCGTGATTGCCTATGGATCATGTCAGTTGAGGCCGCATGATCAGAACTACGCTACCCATGACTTGGAGATAGCAGTAATGGTCTTCACTCTGAAGACATAGCTGCACTATCTGATGGGCGAGCGCTTTACAGTCTTTTCTGACCACCAAAGTCTCAGGTACATCTTCTCGCAGAACGACCTGAACCTGAGATAGCGGCGATGGCTCGAGTTCCTCCATCACTATGACTTTGATATAGTCTATACTCCTGGGAAGGGGAACGTTGTAGCTGATGCCCTCAGCAGGAGGATGGGATCCAGCTACTTGAGGAGGCGACAGAGCAGCTAGCCGCATTGCAGATATCCTTCATGGATAGGGATGGATCATCCTTCCTTCAGTCTCCCACAGTCTCTCCTCCACTTCTACAGTGGGTCAGAGAGGCACAGCGTGAGGACACTGACTGTGAGACACGGAGTGCATAGATATCCTTGGGATAGGCACCTGATGGTTTCTCCCTTGGAGCAGAGCACGACGTCCTTTTCAGAGGATGTACCTTGGTACCAGTTGCTTTACGGGAGGAGGTTCTGAGAGAGTTTCACACTTCTCCTTTGGCGGTACATCCTGGAGTGGCGAAGATGTACTAGGACCTCAGACGACAACACTGGTGGCCAGGCATGAAGAAGGCTGTGGCAGAGTTTGTTTCTCGATGCCTCACCTGCCAGCAGGTGAAGGCAGAGCATCAGGTACCAGCAGGATTGGTACAACCCTTGGAGGTCTCGGAGTAGAAGTGTGACGGGATATCTATGGACTTCGTGACTGGACTTCCACGCACTTCCAGAGGTCATGACTCCATTTTGGTGATTGTTGACCGACTCACAAAGTCGTCACACTTCTTTCCCATCAAAGAGTAGGGCTCAGTGGAGAGCTTGCTGCATCTCTACGTTCAGGAGATTGTACGGATTCACAGTGTACCATCGTCGATCGTCTCCGATCGGGATGCTCGTTTTACTTCCCGGCTTTGGAAGGGGTTGTAGGAGGCGTTCGGGACGTGGCTACATCTGAGCACCGCCTTTCACCCTTAGACGGATGGTTAGACGGAGAGGACCATTTAGACTCTCGAGGACATGCTCCGCGCATGTGTCCTCGACTTTGGTCGTAGCTGGGAGGACCACCTACCCTTGGTGGAGTTCGCGTACAACAACAGCTACCACTCCACTATCGGGATGGCACCATACGAGGTGTTGTACGGCAGACCTTGCAGATCTACTTTGTGCTGGACAGACCCTGGGGAGTCAGCACTTGTGGGACCAGAGATGGTCCGGGCCACGACAGAGAAGGTCCAGGTCATCCAGGAGCGGATGAGGACAGCTCAGAGCCGGCAGAAGTCTTATGATGATAGGAGGCGGAGGCCACTAGAGTTCGAGGATGGCGACCACGTCTTCTTGCGTGTCTCACCTCGACGTGGATTACCGAGATTTTTCCGAGGCGGCAAGTTGTCTCCACACTTCATCGGACCTTTCCAGGTTCTCAGCAGGATTGGTGAGGTGGCTTATCGCCTGGCTCTACCACCTCAGTTGCACCGGGTGCATGACGTCTTCCACGTATCTCAGCTGAGGAGATACGTGCACGACCCGACGCATATCATTGACCAAGGGGAGCTAGACGTGGATGATGGGGCGACTTTTGCAGAGGTCCCGGTGGATATCGATGATCGATAGGAGAGGGTCCTACGTGGATGATCAATTCCTCTTGTGCGCATTATATGGAAGCACGGGAACCTCCAGGAGAGCACTTGGGAGCGGGAGGCTCAGATGCGTGCTCAGTACCCACATTTGTTTCCCTAGTTTATGATGTATCTTTACGGGGACGTAAATCCCTGAGGTGGGAGTGATGTAAAGACCCAAAAAATTCATGGAAATTGTTTTCTTAATTTTCTTTGGATTTTTACAAGAACGCAGTTTCTGACGGCACCTGATTCCGAGGCCCGGTGTGCCCAGAATCATTTTCCGAAGTTTGGCTCGGGTACGTTCAGTGAACGGACGAGCGGGGTTTTCTAACTTTTGAACCGGTGCTCGGAATCTAATTCTGAGGGCACCGATGGAATCGCAGCGCCGGTACTTGCTTAGAAATGCCTCTTCCGGAGTTGCGTTTTCTCGGGTGTGGTTTTTACTTTTCCGGTTTAAAGTTAAGAAATAAAATAATTGTACGACAAACTTTATTTTATTTCACTTAAGCCACTTGGAAGCCACTTGAAGCCACTTAAAGCGGATTAAGCTGAGCTTATGTGTATAGGGTGCTATCCAAAAATATCCTACCCTCTTGGTAGGATATTTGTGAGGTGGGACCCGCACGAGCCCCACTGTTTCTTTTCCGCTAAGTAACACACCCGCGAAAACCCGTCATTATGAAAGTCAATTGATGTGTTTTCTTAATTTCTTAACGCACCAATTAATTGGGCGGGTTTATTCGTTGAATTAAATGGGCGGTTTATTCGTTGAAATTGATTCTATGAATTAATTTCATTTGTTTCTTAACCTGTTTGAAATCCGTTGGCGTAATAATAAAATAAGACCAACGCGCGACTGCTGGAAAATGTTCGTTGAGAGGATTTGACAGAAACCTAGAGTTCTTCATCCTCCTTCGCGAAGAACGCGAAGAATGCGAAGAACGCCGGCCTCCGACAAAGAACGCCGAACCCGCGGAAATCGACGACGCGATGCCATGTGCCGCGACGCTGACGTTTCCTCTCCCGTGACGTTCTTCTGCGATGTTCCTTCTTCTGCGACAAAAACCTCCAATCATCCGTTGAGGTGAGAGTTTGCGATTCTTTAAATTCCTTTGTGGTTTTTAACTCAAGATGGATTTAATTATTAAAATTAAATCTGTTGTTCTTGATCCTCGGACTTCGTCGACGCGCACCATATTCCGCGACGACGCGACGCCCTTCCGTGACGACGTGACGCCTTCCGCGACGCGACGATCGCCTCCTTCTGCGGCGATCAATTCCGCGAAGAACGTGCGGGCGACACTTGACGAGGTAGGGGTTGTTGTGAAATAATCTATATTCCCGTGATTGTTTCTTTTAAAATGAAGAACCGGTTTTACAAGAACAATTTTAATTTATTAAAATTGTTATGTGTCATGATTTTGATATGTTGTTTATTCTTCCAGGTTGTTATCGCCTAACGCGGAGGGTGCGGGCCGAACGAACACAGCCCGACAACCCTACGCAGTTCTTCGTGGTTGTTCAGATTTGGCGGCCTACGAAAAAACGTGACGCAAGGGTGATTTGATATTTCCGCAGTGAAGAACGGAACCCGGGAGGAGCACCGGCGTAGACGGGAATGAAAACAAACCACCGGAGCAACTCCGGTGGCCCGCGGAAGCCTCCGGCGGCGCCCCGGTGCACCGCCGGACAGAGCCGCCGCGGCTTCATCCATGGCGGCAGCGGCCAGCGGACCCGCGGTTGCGCGGGTCCGGCTCACACGCACGGGACGCGGTATCATGCCGCGTCCGCTGAAGTCCAGCGCGGCCCCTGGAGGGCCGCGGCATCCTCATCCTGCGGGGGCGGCGCCCCGCGACTGCCGCGCTGCACGCCCGCTCGGCCGAGCCGAGCCGGACCGGCCAGCCGAGCCGGGCCGCGCCCTGGCCTGGCCGGACCGGTTTGGGGCAACCCGGTTCGGCCGACCCAGGGGGGGTCGGGCCGGGTCGGCCCGGGCCCAGACCCCCCGTCTTCGGACCGTTTTTGGTCTTTTTCCCGTAACCTGAGCTACGGACCTCCGAACGATGCGCCTTCAGCGGAAACGCGATCCTTGGATCGATACGGTCGTTTCGGTATATCGCACTTAAGGTTTCAGAATAATTTGAGTTTGGCCGGGTTGGTTCGTACACGAAACCAACCGGGCCCTCGGAGCGGAAACACTAATATATTGAGCTTCGGACGTCCGATCGACGTGCCGTCGACTTTTTTTTTTCCTCTAAGTGAGACGGATATTTTGGCATACTCTACCCGAGGTTTGGACACAGGTGGAGTACGGTCGGATTGGTTTTGCCTTAAAAACCAACCGGGCCCCTGGGACGAAAAAGCCAATAACTCTCAGACAGGGCGTCCGATTGACGTGCCGTCTGCGACGTTGAGTTCCTGTTGACGATACAGAACTTTTGGATACATCAACATCGGACTTTGTGTCAGTTGATGTATCAGCCTCTCGGCTCGTGGAGCGGACCCTCCCGAACGAGCTTGCTGTGTGCGGGAACCCTAGTGCTGGCTGTGACTGCTACTTCGAGAGTGACGACTGTGCAGAGATCCTCAGTGGATTGCGACGACGACTATGCAGAGATCCTCCGTGGACTGCGAAGACTACTGCACTCAACGATCCTATGTGGATCAGTGCTATAGATCATGTGTGGATCCGATCCTGTGTGGGTCAGCGCTCAGCGGTTCTGTGTGAGCCAGCACCTACAAGTCCTGTGTGGGCCCGATCCTGTGTGGGTCTTTGCGGAGGTTAGTTACCTTTTGATCCTGTGTGGGTCCGATCCTGTGTGTGTCATTGCAGGGGTTAGTACCTTTCGATCCTTTGTGGGTCCGACGACTTAGATGGATCAGTGAACATCTTTATCGTCATACAAGAAGTATACCTGTGTGAGCTGAATCCTATGTTACTCTCCTTTGTGGATTGTACTGAGCTATCCTGTGTGGATTTACTATTTACTCTCTTTTGTGGATTGTGTTGAGCTATCCTATGTGGATTACCTTTTCTCTCCTTCGTGGATTGTGTTGTGCTATCCTGTGTGGGTTTAAATTTGCTTTCCTGTGTGGACTAGGTTGTGCATGGGTTCGGAGGTTGGAGCCAAACAAGAGTTGATGACTTAGGTATACGTATGGGCATATATCTAAGAAGTGTCGGTTGTTACTTCGTGATTGTATCTTTCCTTTGTGGATTATCCTTTGTGGATTCTGGGAGACCTTTGGGGGTCTCGGGGTCCCTACTGAGTAGCTTATACTCACCCCTGCACGGGCTATGCCCGCACATCGTTGTGTTGGTTACAGATGACAGAAAACACTGATCGTGGTGGAGGCTTACGGAGCAGGACGGTACCTGGAGGTGGACCACTTGGTGGGACGTACTCGGAGCGGACGACTGGACCGAGGAGCTGTGGAGGCTATTTGTACCCACCCTTTAGGTGGGACTTCCAGAGGACGGCTCGACGCTGCGGCTTTTCTTTTCTGTTGTTGTTCTACCCTTTTAGTTGTACTTTACAGTTGGGCTTGTATTTCCGGCCCCTTTTACTTTCAGCACATCTTGTTACAGTTTTTACATAGTGTTTACTTTTCCTCTTTCTTACTCTATGGTGCTTGTTTACTTTTCAAATTCAATGCCTTCCCTTTTTCTGGGATTTGCGCCTTGGTGCTAGTCGACAGCCCCTGGCCTATGGAAGGCGGGCTTGGGGTAGTCACGGCACGGGCCCCGAGGACGGGATTTGACACCACTCACTCCTAATCACTAAAAACCATTGATAAATAATTTACTCTCTATCACCCTATCTAAATCCCTAAAATAGTATTCTCAATATCCTATTAATTTCTTCTGAAGATTTTTGAAGCACACTCTCAGTGTATGCGATCCTCTCGTATTCCAATTTTATTTCGAGTACTTTTTTATAACAATCCATTTGATCTCAAATTATAAATGGATTAATGTTTTTTTTAAATCCCTTATACTATCCTTATGATTCCCATATAATTATAGTACATCTTTCACTATGATTAATCCCTTCTATGATCCTTTATGTTCACCCATTATGTAGCTGAAACTATCCCATGATTTTCCATGCCAAACTTTTTTATTATGAATACCCATCCCCATTTCCACTCAAAGGTATTCATCTATATGGTCTTTCCTTCATTTATTTTGAAATTACATTTATTTAAACAATGACATTTAATCAGTGGTTTAAAAGTGTTAAAATATTTTCTTATTTTATATGATCGATGTGGCACACAAATGCATGTACATGATATGAATTTCATGGGTGGGACCAGAATTATATAGCCAAACAATGCATTAGATAATGTTTTTATCTCATTACATACCATGTATGGAATATGGGATGTTATCTTAAGAACACTATGTTTTGATTTTTCCACAGTTCTTCTTAACATATGTCTATGATGTCATTTTTTACATTATTTACACATTCCTTATATTACCTTGATGTTATCATCTTATACCTTGATTTAATTCTAGAGATTATGATTATCACATTTATATGTCATGATTTCATGAATATTGACTCAATTATACATCTTTTTCTGATCATATGATTTGATTATTCTCATACCAAGATTTATGTTTCGCCCTTTTATTAGCTATATTCCTATATTATCACGTATAGTATTAGATGAGAAATGGATTTTATGGGAATATTGTGGATTTTTTAAATAATTTCATTGAATCTCTATTTCATGTAATTATTTTTTAAATTTAATTACCCAAATACACTAGTCCTATATATCATTATGGTTTTTATTATGTGTATAATTAGGTATTAAATATTTAATTTATAAGTATTAAAGATATGGGTTGTCATAAAATATCAAAAAATATTAGATATAACTCTTGTCTTGTTGAGTGTACAACTCTTTTCTAGAATCTATCATCTTAATATAAAAAAAACTATATTCTTTTGGTATCCTAACTCTTATAGTTTCATATCTAACTTTTACCTAATGCTCAAAATGGTATTTGGTTACCTAACTCTTATGGTTTTCCATTTTCATCAGGCCTTACAGAGGATAATCCATGGTAACCCTACTTTGGATATACCAAACAACATGAATGATTGGTGTCTTGACATTTTCTCCATTGAAATAAATCTCAACCATATTACGATAATTGTTTTCTTTTAAAGTATCACCAATTTAATATATATAATATACATATAATAAGTCCATAATTATTATATCCCATAAAATCATTGTTATCTCATGTTTTATTACATTATGTATACATGATTTTAAGGATTTAGTTTCAGAATCCCTATTTTATCCTCAAAAATAATATCTTCACACCATATTAACACACACATATATATATATATATATATATATATATATATTTGTAGAACTCATATTTTAGGTTACTCAACAAAAAATAATAGTCAAATATACCTACACATATCAAAATTCATCTAATCCATATTGTATGTGAACTTTTCATGTTAAGGTTTATAAATATATGAAATTTCAAATCCTCACATGAGAAAGACAAGAGACATATATATCTAACCTAAACGTTTCTAGAACCAGGCATAAGCCTCCATTTTCGTGGGAATTTTGACCTAATTTCCCTCTACCAAGGAATACATTACTCATGAAAAATTCCAATTCATCATAACTCTAATTCCTAATGTGTATAAACCATATCCAACAACTAAATTTATGTTACTAACTCTAATTACCTACTAAGGACTAGATATAAGAAAACTCAACCTTATGTTTTGCATGGAATTACAATTCATAGGAATCAATTTATAAAAATAATTAAATAAAACATACTATTCACATTTAATAAAAAAAATTATAATAATAAATATTCAATAAGAATAAACAAATAAATAAACATTTTATTTATTTTTTAAACATGAGATACTAGTATAAAAATTTCATATTTTATTTAGGAATGAAAATTACCTATGAATAAAATTTGACAAATATATGATGTAAAAAACATAAAATATAATAAAATTTTCTAAAATATTAAAAATTTAACTTTTTAGGGATGTATTTTATTTAATGATAGATAAGAGGTGTTATTAATCTTAAACTATGGTTCTTAAAATAAGTATTGTCTTGCAAAGGTAAATTCCTTGAACATTATATAACCCATACATAATAAATTTTAGCTCTTCATTTTGAAAATGAAAAAAAACATACATATAAATAAATTTCATATGTATTAAAAATTATTACATGTTGAAATTTATTAATTATTATACAAATATTATGTATGGGTCACATGAATTGAAAAGTCATTACATATCTATATATATGCAGTTCCACAAAAAAGGTAATTATCTTATGTATGGGAAATTTCTTATATGTAAACCTATTATAATAAGTAAAAATAATTATAACTCTATTATGGTTTGATACTATTTTTTAGACTACTAGAGTTTCAAAAATACCATAAGATGTCACATATAATATCATACCACAAAGAATAAAACCATGGGTTTTTATGTTTTATAATCTATGATACATTCAAGTCATACCCAATGAATAGATATGAATATTTTGTTATCTTATAACATAATTTCATAAATAGTGATCCCTCAGTCCAATGGGAGACATTTTTCCATTCCATATCTTACACTATAATATAGCCCTACCAGATTATGATATGCATGTTCTTTACAATTTCATTAAAATATAATATTGAACCATTTTTGATCATGGCCCTAATACAACTAATGGATTTTAGATGATCATTATAAAAATTAGAACATTATAATAAACCCTTAAAAAGTTTATGATCTATCATAATGACTGAATAGGTGGTGTGAAGAACATAAATATAACAAGGGTAATAATAATGATTAAAGATCCATCACTTCCAAACTCATATGATTTTTCTTGCTGAATATCACTGAGTGACAGCCGTTGAATTCTATCCTCCATATGTAGTCCACCATCCACTATAATCCACATACACAATTAGAGGACCCCTGAAAACCATAGGTGTGTTGAAATATCCTCCATAATGATTAATGGGGAATATGGAGTAAAATATATTTTTAGCTTAGTCTTGGGAATCAAGTGTACTCAATCGGGGAATTTCATCCCTTTATATAGTCTCTCTTTATTCAATAATGTGGAGACTTGAAGTTTGACGTACATGGACATTTCATTACTTTTGCGGAATACTAAATACATAACAAAAACAGACACACAAGGATTGTAATAGTTTAGTGTCTTTGGAATCTCGGAATATAAACTTCTAATCATGTTGAAATATCTTCAACAACTCCCATAACGATCTTCCCCTTTTTGTGTCCTTACCTAAAACCTTTCTTTATTTCCTGGGGAAAATAAAACATAAAAAGGGTGAGCTCAAATGCTCAGTAAGGTAAAACATATAAAACATAAAACAATCCATAAACATTTGGAAGAAAAAACTTGAACATGAAATTTAAACATCAAAATCGTGAGCAAAGACATAAATCGTGGAAGTACATAAGGCATATATCATAATGGAACATCAACCATGATAAAATATAATGGGAATAAAACATGTAATTGTGGCATCCATTCAGCACATGTTATGATTTCCTTAGTAGCCAAGGCATTGATGCCAAGACCATTTTAGTGGACAAAGTCCCTTTCTGAATCGAGTTCACTCCCCGTTTCAGTCCTGTAACACTGAACCGGATTAACTTAACATTCCATCCATGTCTATCTCATTAGATATAAATCTTTACCCATTGCATTGGAGGGAGATATAGGCCCCACACATCTCATAATGAAATCATTCTTACTTGTGCCACAAAATAAACATACATCATTCATAATAACCCAATAAATAAAATGGGTTTCATAAACATCATCCCATCATTACATAATCCATATAAAATAAATTGATATCATTTAATAATAAGGAATGTGAAACCATGTAAATCATAGAGAAATTATACTTGAAACATACACATATGAAATAATTTCATCTTAGATGAAAAATTGTTTTGATAAAACACTTGAATTGAATTCTTGTGGAAAATATCCTTTCTTCTTCAAAATCATTTTCTTTTCACAAAATGTCATAAAATTTTAAAAGAAAAGGATTTTCTTAAAAATAGTCATGAAATATTTTAGAGTAAGCTTTATGAAAATTAGGTTTCTTAAAACCGTAAAAATCTGTTCGTGCCGTATAAGTTAAAAAAACATTCTTCTCGTACTTTTGCCGGAAAAGACAAAAAAGTACCTCGTAACGTAAACAGAAGAAAGATTCCTTGCATAACTTGTAGTAAAATTCAAAAATGGGTAAAAATGTCTTTAAAAATACATGAAAACACTTTTATAAAACATAGAAATGGATTATAGAAATAACCCCAGTAAATATTTACAAGTAAGCAATCTCGGATAAAAATGAGTTTTGCAAAATTATCCCTTACCTTATGTCGGATATGCTTCGTATGGTTCAGAACCTCCTGTATAATGATTTAAATAATTTCATTTACTTATTAACTAATAATATTAATTGTTATTATATCATATATGTTTCACTTATGAGTTTATATTACCCGTTCTTTTGTAAATTCCATGATAAAGTAGCGTTTTGGGTAAAATTATTTCATTTATCGTAAGTGTTTGGACTTGTCGTTTCTTGATCTTTTTACTTATATCCTGATTTAAATAATTCCAGAACGTAAAAAATTATTTACATATAATATATATTCATCCTATACATATATATTATAGATCGATAAAAGGAATTAAATACACCGTTCATGGAGACAGTAGGCCGTACGTACGCATGAACGCTGTTTTCGTTTCCTTTTTGAATTGAATGGAATTAAGTAGATGAATTACCTACATATATATATACATAAATCCAGTATTTTTATAATGCCATATATTTCATTATTATTTATTATATATACTTTATAATCATTCTTAAATTGTTATCATGGAGAATGAATCTTGTCGCGTCGTGGAGACGGTAGTCCGTACGTACGCACGAGCGATGATATCGTTCTCATAATTATAGAATTGGAGTGGATGGTATAATATATAAGAATCATTATGATGTTATAATAACCATATATAGTTATTCTTTACACCATTAAACCCATCCATGTAAGGTTTTGGTGGAAAAACAGATTACACCACGGCGTGGAGACGGTATTCCGTACGTACGCACGCGCGGTGATTTCGTTTTCTGTATGATGGATAGATGGTGAAATAGGGTTGTTTCATACTTATAATAACATATAAGTATATGAGTGATACTGATGTTAATACTTTATAATGAAACAATTAAATAAGAAAAAGTGGAAGAAGAAATAAAGTTGAAAGAATCGGTAACAGACATTACCTCTTCTTTGAAGCGCCTCTTTGAAACCGCCTCTTAGGGCTCTAAAATTGGTCTTTGAAGAATACCAGGACCTCTATGTTGTTTCTAAGGAAGTTTAGATGAGAATTTTTCAGGGTTTGGCCGAGATTGAAGGCTCAATGTGGTGTGAGGAAGAGAGGGAGGAGGTGTCCTTTTATAAGGGAGGAGAGGGGCACCTTTGGAAATTTAAAAAAAATTAATTTATAATAAATCTAACCCCACTTAAAAACCTCAAAAAATGACTCATATTTGAATACTAGATAATATAGTTTTGTAATCTCATCAACCAATAAAATTTTGTCATGTTAGTAAATTATTTTAAACATTATCAACAAGATTTATCCTTACTTAATCAATTTAATTTTATTTGTGGTAATAACATTATAAATTTTAAATTATAACAACAAATTACTTATTTGTTGTGAATTTTCCATAATAGGATACTTTATAACATTCTAGACCATATAAATATAAATTTATAATTTTTATATATTTTTGGGATTTTTAAACAATTTTATAATATGTTATTTTTATAAAATAACAATAGTGTCAATTTTGACACTATTCAATAATATGAATTTCAATAAACTATATACAGAAAATATGTTCGAAATAAAAGCTTTAATAGATTAATAAAATGTCATATGCGTCTATAAAATTAGTGGAGCACATTAAATAGTTCATATAATATTTATTTTATTATTTTTAAAACCATTTATTTGGTTTATCTCTTAATAAAATAATTACCACAACATTTGTATATAATTATTTAATATACTTATTTTTTTGTATAAAAATTAAAAATAAAATTCTATGATGAATATAAATCTATTAACTTTAAAAATAATACTTTTACTCTAATTTACCATCTTAAAATCACAATATTTAAATTTTTATATTTATTAAATTTTGAAGGTGAAAACATTGGCATCATTTAAAATAATATAATATAAGTGTCATAATCACTTTTATAAGACTCCAAACGGTTATATATTAGGTAATTGGATTATAATGGTATATATATACACTACCAGTAAGTTTTGGTCAGGTTTTTGGTCCTTTTAATGGGTATTATCATTTCAATAAAAACAATATTACTGATTTTTCACTTAATAAATAATTTCTGCATCATTAATGTATCACCATTAATGACAATTATTTAATCCCTAAAAATTATAAATAAAATATCATGATGTAGATAATTTTATTAGATTTCTGGAGACTATTAATGTTCTAAGTTTCATGATGTTTATCCCTAAATTAAAATTATTATACTTATAAGATTTAGGAGAGTGACATGTTGTCACTTTCTTTGGTTTTAATAATAATTAAATTATTTTCATGGAAAAAGTCCATTAAATGATTATAATCCGACCCTTAGGTGATATGGGTCTACTTTTAGTCATACAATAGGATTTTTATAGGTTTTAGGGTAATTTTATAATCTTATATTTACCCTTAATTACCCGTTTAACTTTAACTATAGTAAATCAAATTTACCGTAGTTACTATTCATAATGCCCAAAAATAAAAAGTACCTTATTAACATAATTTGGAACCACTGATTCAAAATATGGAATCCAATTTTCCAAATTCAATACCCAAAAGTTTCTGAAATTAAATTAAAATTAATCCTGTTGTCGAAAGAAAACGGGTTTTTTTAAAACATTGCAAAAGATTGAATTCATTTAAACTACGAATTCAAGGTAAAATCAATGCTAATGACATACAATATATTAAATGGTAAAAATATATTATATTTATACTTTAAAACCATTCAATATTATAATTTAACCATATAAACTAATATGATGAAAAAATTTGTTTTCAATTAAAATATATCGTGTTTTTACTATTCACTAAAATATGAAAGTTATCGGAAAAATATCAAAACTTTATCCAATGTAAATTTTTATATCATGATTCAAAAGATGAATTTTATTTTTTCATATTGAACATATAAACATGTCAAAACTAGATTTAATGTGGGTGCGCTATTAAAAATCCGCAAAACTGCATTTTTTGAAAAATACTTATTTTACCCGAAAAATTTATTTTGCTCACATATCATGTTCTAGAAAATGTGTAAGATGAAATAATAATGTTATAAAATTCAAAATTTAGTTAATAATATTCATAATGGATAGTTCATAATAATATTATAACCATATATCATTGTTTAGTGAAACCTGATATTGCGTACAACACACTCTATCGAGGAAAGTCACGATTGCGTGTAATGCAAGCCAAGTCAGGGGTGCGTGTTGTGCAAGACTCATCTGTTTCTTTTTATAACATAATACAACCATATTTCATTTATAAATTGAATATATATATATATACATACATATATATATATACACTCAATGTTGCAAACTTGAAATTGTGTGTAACAAGATCCAAAAATAGTGTTGCATATACTGCAAGCTAATACAGTGTTGCGTATAGTACAAGCTAATCTTGGTGTAGTGTACACCAAGAGGAATTAAAAAGAATATATCTCATAAAATCTTAGGGTGTTACATTCTACCCCCCTTAAAAGGAATTTCTTCCTCAAAATTCGTTGGTGTTATATATTGTTTACTATTCATAGAAACCCACATCGTAAAAAGGGATACTAGAACATAACTTTAAAAAAGATAGTTAGAAACGTAATGGTCACCCAAGGTAACTCAGAATTGGGTTTCCTCATAGGAGAGTATATGTGAAAATATGGATATGGAGAAAAAATCTAACGATCTTGTTCTGATGGAGAGTAGTAGAGAACATGGCTATGAAAAAGCCATCAATCACAAAGCCATAAATTTGTGATGATCTAAGGTACCATCTGATTCGTCGGATATAAGAGCACTAGGACAACATTTTCGGTTTTCAAGATCATTTCCCTAAAGATGAATAATTTTAATTAGAAGAAATGCTTACTTTATTTCGATATAATCTCACCGTTGTTCATGCCTTGAACAATTTCCACTTCATCTCTTAAAGAAAGGAAGTTGAATTTCTCATTCGTGAAGTGTTAGAAGATCATGTGATAGAATGATGGGTCATTCCATCTATCTTAATCCAAAGTTTAGCAATAGCTATATACATAAGTCCATCTATTTTATATCATTCCAAAAATGGACTTATACTTCATCTATCATACCAATTAATAAAATAAAACTAGTTCATACTAACCAGGGACTTTTTATAGGCTTCTGGTAGGCGATAAAGGCCTGTCGCACTTCAGTTGTGGGTTTGATTCTCACAGCCTTGTCCGATGCGACGGGTTGTCGCTCGTCCTGTAGGTTGTCCTTTTTATAAAATAATACAATTATAAAAAAAGTATTAGACTTAAACAATACAAACTTATGTTCAACATAATCCATTCGAATCTTTAGGCTTATCCAAAATACTTCTTTCCAAACTCATAGGATAAAGAAAACGATTACTAAAAAGGCCATATAACAAGCATTTGAATACTATAATTTATCCCTCATATATCTTTTTGGTCACATTCCAATCATGTGAATACCTTAATCATGAACCTTATTGAAAACATGAATGCTATCAAAAGTTAACTCTTTCCACGTACCAAAATCCAAAAGATCTATATAATCAAACCATGATATAACTTTGTCCTTATATCAGTTATGAGCTCATGAATACTATTAAACATTTCATTTTCTCCTTATCCCTTCATTATGTGCATAACATCTTCTTTCCAAAAATATCTCAATCACATTCCATGGTTACCGGTACCATTCAACATATAGTTTCAAATACTTTAAGAAAAACAATAGTGTAACAATCCTTAGATCATTCTTTATTCCATATTACCATACATTATTCTTTATAAACATACAATCATTCCACTAACTTCTTAAACCACTGACTAAGCTTCATCATTTCTTTCATCTCATATTTCATTTGTAGTCTCTTCATCATCATCCACATAAATACTACTCATATGACCATGCTGATTATATTAATGAGATTTTACCTTAGGGAATTGGTTTGCATAATGCTCATACATTCCGCATTTAAAACATCTAATCATTGTTGATGTCGTATCAATACCATTATCCTTGTCCATGGTGTTAACTGAACCTTTTACTTTTCACTTACTGGCTTTATGTCCTTCTTTTCCACACCCAAAGCATCTTCCAGTTCCCTTGAAACATTCTCCTTGATTCCTCTTCCCACATGATTTACATAGGGGAAATTGAACTTTATTTCCTCTATGATCATCATGAAACTCCATCTTTCTCTTATTAGTCGAGTCAGGAAACTTACCAAATTTGAGTTTATTGATCATATTATGAGATTTCTGACTCATCATAATAATGATGTTTGGACTTCCAAATCCCATTTCATTTGGTTTCTCATGAAGAATATCATTCCATTGTCCATCATATCCTCCAATATCGTGAATCTTCCTGTTTCCAGCCATTTTCTAAAACCCAAAAACAAATAGTGTGAGAGGCAAAAATCATGCTAGGGAAAACAACATATTAAAGGGGGAGTACACTCAATATCTAACATCTTAGGTTAAATGATATGATCGTTACCGTAGTTCTAGGACTATATCCTATACGTATACTTATATCCTTAGGGACATCCCTAGACATACCTTAGAAACATCTCTTGGGATCTCACTGACGTTTTCGCATCCTAGTTTCCAAAGGATGACTAAACCTTTCCTCTAATACCAACTATAGAGACTCGATTCTTCACATATATGGAAATTTCATTACTTTTGCGGAATACTTAATATATAACAAAAACAGACACACATGGATCGTAATAGTTTAGTGTCTTTGGAAACTCGGAATATAAACTTCTAATCATGTTGAAATATCTTCAACAACTCCCATAACGATCTTCCCCTTTTTGTTTCCTTACCTAAAACCTTTATTTATTTCCTGGGGAAAATAAAACATAAAAAGGGTGAGCTCAAATGCTCAGTAAGTGAAAACATAGATAACATAAAACAATCCATAAACATTTGGAAGAAAAAACTTGAACATGAAATTTAAACATCAAAATCTTGAGCAAAGACATAAATCGTGGAAGTACATAAGGAATATATCATAATGGAACATCAACCATGATAAAATATAATGGGAATAAAACATGTAATTGTGGTATCCATTCAGCACATGTTATGATTTCCATAGTAGCCAAGGCATTGCTACCAAGACCATCTTAGTGGACAAAGTCCCTTTCTGAATCGAGTTCACTCCTCGTTTCAGTCCTGTAACACTGAACTGGATTAACTTACCATTCCAGCCATGTCTGTCTCATGAGATATAAATCTTTACCCAATGAATTGGAGGGATAAATAGGTCCCACCCATCTCATAATGAAATCATTCTTACTTGTGCCACTAAATAAACATACATCATTCATAATAACCCAATAAATAAAATGGGTTTCATAAACATCATCCCATCATTACATAATCCATATAAAAGAAATGGATATCATTTCATAATAAGGAAAGTGAAACCATGTAAATCATAGAGACGTTATACTTGAAACATTCACATATGAAATAATTTCATCTTCGATGAAAAATGGTTTTGATAAAACACTTGAAATGAATTCTTGTGGAAAATATCCTTTCTTCTTCACAATCATTTTCTTTTCACAAAATGTCATGAAATTTTAAAAGAAAAAGATTTTCTTAAAAATATTCCTGAAATATTTTTGAGGAAGCTTCATGAAAATAAGGCTTTATAAAACCCTAAAAATCTATTCGTGCCGTATAAGTTAAAAAAACATTCTTCTAGTACTTTTGCTGGAAAAATCAAAAAAGTGCCTCGTAACGTAAAAAAAAGAAAGATTCATTGCATACCATGTAGGAAAATTAAAATATGGGTAAAAAGGACATTAATCATACATGATAAAACTTTTATAAAACATGGACATGGATGATAGAAATAACCCCAATAAATATTTATGAATAAGCAATCTCGGATAAAAATGAGATTTGCAAAATTATCCCTTACCTTAGGTCCGATATGCTTCGTATGGTTCCGAACATCCTGTATAATGATTTAAATAATGTCATTGACTTATTACATAATCATATTCATTGTTATTATATCATATATGTTTCACTTATGACTTTATATTACCCGTTCTTTTGTAAATTCCATGTTAAAGTAGCGTTTTGGGTAAAATCATTTCATTTATCGAATGTGTTTGGACTTGTCGTTTCATGATATTTTTACTTATATACTGATTTAAATAATTCAAGAATGTAAAACATGATTTATATATAATATATATTCATCCTATACATATATATTATAGATCGATAAAAGGAATGAAATACACTGTTCATGGAGACGGTATGCCGTATGTATGCATGAATGCTGTTTTCGTTTCCTTATTGAATTGAATGGAATTAAGAAGATGAATTACATATATATATATATATATATATACATAAATCCAGTATCTTTATAATGTCATATATTTCATTATTATTTCTAATGTATACTTTATAATCATTCTTAAATGGTTAACATGGAGAATGAATCTCATCGCGTCGTGGAGACGGTAGTCAGTACGTACGCACGAGCGATGATATCTTTCTCATAATTATTGAATTGGAGTGGATGTTATAATATATCAGAATCGTTATGATGTTATAATAACCATATATAGTTATTCTTTACACCATTATACCCATCCATGTAGGGTGTTGGTGGAAAAATAGATTACACCACGACGTGGAGACGGTATTCCGTACGTACGCACGCGCGGTGATTTCATTTTCTGTAGGATGGATAGATGGTGAAATAGGGTTGTTTCATACTTATAATAACATATCAGTATATTAGTGATAATTATGTTATTACTTCATAATGAAACAATTAAATAAGAACAAGTGGAAGAAGAAATAAAGTTGAAAGAATCGGTAACGGACATTACCTCTTCTTTGAAGCGCCTCTTTGAGACCTCCTATTAGGGCACTAAAATTGGTCTTTTAAGAATACCAGGACCTCTAGAATGTTTATAGGGAAGTGGAGAATATAATTTGGTTTGGCCGATATTGAAGGATCAATGTGGTGTGAGGAAGAGAGGGAGGAGGTGTCCTTTTATAAGGGAGGAGAGGGGCACCTTTGGAAATCTTAAAAATATTAATTTATAATAAATCTAACCCCACTTAAAAACAACAAAAAATGACTCATATTCGAATAATAGATGAGATAGTGTTGTAATATCATCAACCAATAAAATTTATACATGTTAGGAAATTATTTTAAACATTATCAACATGATTTATCCTTACATAATCAATTTAATTTTATTTGTGGTAATAACATTCTAAATTTTAAATTATAACAAATAATTACTTATTTGTTGTGAATTTTCCATAATTGGATACTTTATAAAGTTATAGACCATATAAATTTAAATTTATAATTTTTATATATTTTTGTGATTTTTAAAAAAATTTATAATATGTTATTTTTATAAAATAACAATAGTGTCAATTTTGACTCTATTCATTTATATGAATTTAAATAAACTATATACAGAAACTATGTTCGAACAAAAAGATTTAATAGATTCATAAAATGTCATATCCATATAGAAAATTAGTGTAGCACATTAAATAGTTCATATAATATTTATTCTAATATTTTTAAATCCATTTATTTGGTTTATCTCTTAATAAAATAATTACCACAACATTTTTATATAATTATTTAATAAACTTATGTGTTGCGTAAAAATTAAAAATAAAATTCTATGATGAAGATAAATCTATTAAATTTCAAAATAATACATTTACGTGAATTTATCATATTAAAATCCCAATATTTAAATTGTTATATTTATTAAATTTTGAAGGTGACAACTTTGGCATCATTTAAAATAAAATAATATAAGTGTCATAATCACTTTTATAAGACTCCAAACGGTTATATATTAGGTAATTGGATTATTATTGTATAGATATACACTACCAGTAAGTGTTGTTCAGGTTTTTGGGTCTTTTAATGGGTATTATTATTTCAATAAAAACAATATTACTAATTTTTCACTTAGTAAATAATTTCTACATCATTAATGTATCACCATTAATGACAATTATTTAATCCCTAAAATTTCTAAATAAAATATCATGATGTAGATAATTTTATTATATTTCTGGATAGTATTCATGTTGTAAGTTTCATTATGTTTATCCCTAAATTAAAATTATTATACTTATAAGATTTAAGAGAGTGACATGTTGTCACTTTCTTTGGTTTTAATAATAATTAAATTATTTTCATGGAAAAAAGTCTATTAAATGATTATAATCCGACCATTAGGTGATATGGGTCAACCTTTAGTCATCCAATAGGATTTTTACAGGTGTTAGGGTAATTTTATAATCTTATATTTACCCTTAATTACCCGATTTACCTTTAACTATGGTAAATAAAATTTACCGTAGTTACTATTCATAATGACCAATAATAAAAAGTATATTATTAACATAATTTGGACCCATTGATTCCAAATATGGAATCCATTTTTCCAAATTCAATACACAAAATATTCAGAAATTAAATTAAAATTAATCTCGTTGTCGAATGAAAACTGGTTTTTGTTTAAAACATTGCAAAAGATTGAATTGATTTGACCTATGAATTCAAGGTAAAATCAATGCTAATGACATAAATTATATTAAATGGTAAAAATATATTCTATTTATACTTTAAAACCATTCAATATTATAATTTAACCATATAAACTAATATGATGAAAAAAGTTGTTTTCAATTAAAATATAGCGTGTTTTTACTATTCACTAAAATATGAAAGTTATCAGAATAATATCAAAACTTTATCCAGTGTAAATTTTTATATCCTGATTCAAAAGAAGAATTTTATTTTGTAAAATTGAACATATAAACATGTGAAAAACTAGATTTAATGTGGGTGCGCCATTAAATGGAGGCAAAACTGCATTTTTGGAAAAATACTTATTTTACCCGAAAAATTTATTTTGCTCACATACCATGTTCTAGAAAATGTGTAAGATGAAATAATAATGTTATAACATTGAAAATTTAGTTAATAATTTTCATAATATATAGTTCATATTAATATTATAACCATATATCCTTGTTTAGTGAAACCTAATATTGCGTACAACACACGCTATCGAGGAAAGTCACGATTGCGTGTAATGCAAGCCAAGTCAGGGTTGCATGTTGTGCAAGACTCTTTTGTTGTTTTGTATAATATAATCCAACCATATTTCATTTATACATTGAATATATATATATATATACATATATATATATACACTCAATTTTGCGAACTTGAAATTGTGTGTAACAAGATCCAAGAATAGTGTTGCATATACTGCAAACTAATATATTGTTGTGTATAGTACAAGTTAATCTTGGTGTAGTGTACAATCAAAGTAATTAAAAAGAATATATCTCATAAAATCTTGGGGTGTTACAAATAAGGAGAGTATATTGTCATTTTCCAACACATAATTATTTATATACATTAAAATAACATATTCTTATTGAGATATAATCATTTTAATGTTTCAAATGATTATATTTATCCATAAATGTATCAATATATTTATTGACAACCAAATCTAAACTAAATTGAAGATATTTTATTGGACATGCACTTGATATTAAATATCACCAATATTTTTTACTCTGATAGATTCCATCTATTATAGGTGATAGAGGTATTCAAATTTTTTATCATATGTTATGATTCATTGAATATCATACAATATGATATCCTTATTTCAGTGCATTTCCAATAGAGTTATCCTTGATTAAATCTTGTATTTCTAATGGACATTAATATGTGATTTTTTAAAATCAATCATTTATTGGTGTTGAGATTCATGTATTAATGTTTCTCATGAATTAGAATGATTAGGAATATAAATTGTTATTTTGTTTTTAACTTATGTTCCACTTCCCTAACTTGATTTCCTCAAAGTCCTTATGATTATTTTTATATAATGTATATAAAAAATGATTATTAACATTAAATATATATGTTATAAATCTAAAGAATGATAATATATCTCTTTATGGTAGTTTTGTATTCTAGTTTTTAGTTCACATTTATGTTACTTATATATGATACATGGCTCCCATGTTATGGACAAGTTATTTGGTTGATTTATTCTAAGATTTATAACTTTATTTTTACTAGGTTGAATGTTAAACACAAAGCATTAATATGGATTGGATTCTTTTACCAAACCTTTGAGGAATTATTATGTTTTGGATTAAAATGTATACTCTTGAGACATAATTATATTTTAAAAAGTGAAATAGTCTCCTCTTAGTGTAACGTATATGAGTTATAAGTTAATGATACATACTTAACCATTAGTTAAGGGAATGCATCTGTGGTGTTGTTATAGTTGGGTTTTCTGGGTGGGGATGAAAGGTTTGAATCATATTTTTTTTGGGTTTTTAAATATATAACCTATTAACTTCTTATCACCCTTTGGATTTACCTTTAAAAACACTTTGTTTATACACATGAATTTGAAAAGTAATTTCATTTTTCAAATTTGATCCTCACTAAAAAATTTATTTCAGTGAATATTTCCTCCATTAAAATGATTTAACAAATAATACACCTATGTTTTGTAACTTACTTCCAAATCTAGTAATCTATCTCATTTTTAAATAAAATACTAAGTGAAGAATCAAGTTTTATTCCAAATTTAGTATTAATAACTCTAATTGTAAATGGTTTTTAGAGAATTATTAAGTGTCAATGAATAAATTATTTCACACCTTAAATTGAGTAAATAATAGTTATATATAACAAAATAAATAATTTAATATATGAGATTCTTGAAAAAAAAATCCTTGGTTATGATAGATAATTTTTATTGTGACATATTCCATTTGGCCATTATCATGTGTTACCCATTGATATCATACTATATCAATAGTTTGACAGGATAGTTCTTTATTTTTCTTCTTTAAAACTATCTAAATTACTATTATAATTATATCTAGTTACCCTATTTGTATACTCACTATATTGATATGATGTAAATTTTTTTGGTCATGTTGATTTCAACTAGCATGTTTTCTTCTTTGATATAGAATATGTGTATCACTTTCAAATAATGCATGTTTATTCTTTGATACGGAGCAAGTATATTACTTCAATATGCAACATGTGTATTATATAGATTTATATCATGTGGAATTTGATGTATATAACATTATTATTGAAATATTGATAATTCTTTTTAGTCTATAGTGACTTGGGGTGTGATTATAATTCTCTAACTCATTATACACTTTTTATTTTCCCTAGTGATGGGTTGTAAGATATCTATGACTCATTATACAATATTACATATCCCGGGGACGATTATTTCACCATCGATACTTTATGATCATTTTACTTGGATGGGATTGAAGAATACTCAACCTAGATTATCTTAGATTCCAATCACAGTCTCAAAGTTGGTGGTAAAGGTTTGGACCCTCCGAACATAGAGAGTTACTTATTATAGTTAATACTAGTTGATTTTCTTCGATACTGATAATTATTATCACGGAAAAATATTTGATTATATTACTATTTATATATATATTTATAAAATATGTAGAAATTTCTATGAATACGCCTATTTATTAACTGTTATGTCAAAAACATATTGGTGGTTCTTTATTGATTAAGTATGCTCACACATTACATAGACACCTCAATGGACATGCAGTTCCACTTTATGCATTGCTGGTACTGAAAGGCACACTATTAGTCATTGGATATTCAGGGTTCTACTAATCATAGATGTAATAGGATATTGTTGGGGAATTTTATGATTTAGATGTTATACAACACATTTGGAGATAGATTTTATATTAGAAAACCACTTATTCATAGATAATTTGTTGATTCTAACTAGTTGTATATATCATTGATCATGTGGTACATTTTTATTGGTTTTACATTTTGTTTTCATTAATATAATTATTTCAACTATATTAGTATGGTTTTCTTATATTATACTATTTTGGGGTTTTTTTACTAGGAAGTTTATCACCAAAATGAGTTATGTTAGACTTTTGGAAAAATCTATCATTGACTTGCCTTTTTTTATCCTATGTACGTACATTATTCTACAAAGATGTACTAAGACTCATGGTACTAGTCACCAGGCCCTATTGATCAAGAAATTTCCATGAGTTTAGTGAAGTTTTGATTTGGATATTGTTCACATATTCAGGTTCAAGATCATTATAAGTTGTATCGTAATGGTGTTTTGAGTTACCTAGGATTTTATTTTCTTTAACATGAGATAGGATGTTATGATTTTTGGGGTATATCATATACATGTGTATCCATTATAGATATGATGGAAAACCCAGTTATAAAGGATGTTTGGGTCTTCAACCATGGTCCTATAGGCATCAGTGGGCTATTTTTTGGGTATCTCAATAAGGAATTTAGGAAAATTGGGAAGGGGTGTCGAGATCATCAAAAGGTTAGTGCTGGAGATTTTTCATGAGTCATATTATTTAATAGAACATTAATGTGTATTATATATATATTACTAATTATATATGTGAATAAAATTAATTAATTAATAAAAAAATAATATTTTTTTTGTTAATACCTGTTTAGGTGTTTCCTAATTAATTGAATTCACTCAAATAAATTCCTTTGTTAGGACTGATGATCTACTCCTAATTTAACTATTTAATGGAAAATTATTATATATTTTAGAATTCATGAGCATGTTATAGGATCAAAATGATACTGATTGTAGTATCCAAATAATGATGTAGATTCTAAATATACAAGAGGGGGTGAATTGTATACTTTAAAAAATTCCTTTTTAAGTTTTAAAGAGGGTAGTGTTTAACAGAGTTAAACAAGGTAAATTCCTAAGTCCTCTTAGTTCTACAAACATCCTTGATTCCTAAAATGTGGTTCTGGAAATGATACTTAAGGAATGTTTAAAAAGATAAATATTCTAACTTAAATCATATAGAATATTATTAATTACTGTACAAATATATGAAAGTATATGAAATTCATACATTCCTCAACCAACAAAATGAAGTGGAAAAAATGAAACAATAAAATTAATAGGTAGTAAATATTTTAACCCAAAGAGAAGGGTATCCAACAACCATGGATAAAGGTCCCTTGATTTATACTTTCAATAAAGTCTGTCTTATCCACACCAGGGTAATCCCTCAATACAAAGATCAGAGTCTGTCTTACTATCCCAAAAAGCCCTTGAACATCAAGGTAGTCGACACCTCTATCTTCCGATCCCTAAAACCCCTCAATTGTACTCAGCAACATTCAGAGTTGCATGAAGAAATTCTGAACAAGGTGTTCAGTATGCACAAATCATGAAAGTATATCTCTCTAGAAATCACTTCAGCAAAATGTAATCTCTATATTGATAAACTTTTTTTCAAAGTTAACGTTTTTGTGAGCTCGTTCAAATGAGATCCTATTTATAGGCACATCTTCAATGGACGACACTATCCTCCAACGGTCATATTTTTCCTTGATTTATGGATGGACCTGTACACGTGTCACTAAAACAATGGTTAGTTAGTAACTGAATTCATGACATCATTTTATAACCAAAACATGACTAAGAAAAAATATGTTTTCTTGACCAAATTCATTTTTCTAAATGTAAAGAGGATAATAGTTTGGAGTCTAACCAAAAATCATTCGGTGTTTATAATATGTAAATATTCAGATTTTGTTTTCCAAAGAATTCGTAACCTAAATTCTATTGAATTCCAGAGTCTGAATTCCAAGGAAATTTGGAGTTTTAATTTAGTATAATTCAATGTCTGAACTTAAACAGTTCAAAGTCTGAATGCATTAGAATTTGTAGTCTGAACTTATAATGTTCAGAGTCTGAATACATTAGAATTCGGAGTCTGAACTTACAAAGTTCAGAGTTTGAATTCATTAGAATTCGGAGACCAAACTTATAATATTCGGATACTGAATTAATTAGAATTCAGAGTCTAATCTTAGAAATGTGTAGTTTGAATTCATTAGAATTTGGAGTCTGAACTTAAAAAGTTTGGAGTCTGAATTCATTAGAATTCAGAGTCTAAACATAGAATGTTCGTAATCTGAATTCAGAGAATTAGGAGTCTATACTCGGATACTAAAAACAAAATTCTCTATATCTATGTATTTATATAATTCCTAGGTTTTGGATGAAAATCCAAATTTTATACTTCGACATGATTTGAACAATGAAAAACATGGTAAGGATAAATTTTCCTTGGGGAATGAAAATTTTCCTTATAAAGTAAAACATTGGGTAAATGAAATTTTCCTCAAGATAAGGTGCTTGTGATTTTCAAAAAAAGTAGGAATGGAAAATTCATAAGGATACCTTATTTACTCAACAATCTCCCCCTTTTTGGAAAGCACAAACATCCTTACAAAAAATAATATAAGGACTTAGAATATATTTTTCTGAACTGTGAAGGTAAAACTTATCTCCGTTAACACATAGGAAAAGATGAATACGACTAACTCCCCCTTAGGCTTTTCGACACACTAAGGATCGTATTCTTGAAATATGAATTGCGGCTTTGCATTTTATTGCATACGAAAACCTTCTTGTAGAAGAACTCCCCCTAAAATGAACTCCCCCTTAGGTAAATTTTTTCATTACTTTGTATTATTTGTTCCTTTCTCCCCCTTTGTGATTTTCAAGAAGGATTAAAGGGAATGTAAAAGAAAATATGGTACCTGAAATGTTAGTATTAAACAACCAAAAGAAGAACAACCAAGAATTTCATTACTATTGTAAAATTTGGTACATGTAAGGAATACAAAAAAAGATCATAATTGAATAATTTTATCCTTCATTCTCCTTGGTAATTAACTTTTTTACTATTGTTTCGAGCTTCTTGAGCTCCTTGTGATCTTCATCTGCATGTTGGAGAAGCTAATCCTGATCTTCTGATTTCTTCTTTAAGGATTTGATTTTATCTTCCCGAGCCTTAAAGGATTCTTCCTGACCTTTCATAATTTTTTCTTCCTTAGAAAACGTTTCCTCATGTTCTATTCTAATATATCTTTCACTCCTCCAACTCTGAGCAACTGAATATAACTTCTCATTCAAATATTTCACTTCTTGAATTTGATAATTCTGTTCCAGGATTAGTTTTTCCTCGAAGTTATTTGTGAGATCCGAGATCTTAACATCTACGGTGTCAAATTCATCCTTGACACTCTCTATGAACTCTTCAATAATTTGCATGCCTTCTATAGTTTTCCTTGAATAACTGGACATTTTCATACAAGATATTTTGTGGGAATTGTAGTTTATGAAAAAAGTTTTGAAGTCTTCCTCAATCATGACACACTTGTCTATCACCGTGGATAATGAATCAAATTTCTGATTTAAGGAGTGTTGAAGCATTTGTAATCTCGAGTCAATTCTGTGAAATATTGGTATAGTGCCAACAAGCTTCTTCAAAGACTGTACTACGAAATCATGTCTAAGGGAGGACAATTCCGAATCTGAGACTTAAATTGGTGAGGGCTCTCTCTCTAATTAAATTTCCTTCCACTTTGATGATCCACCAACTTATTTATTCTTGAAACCAACCTTACTAGTTGTATCAACAACCACTTGTTTTCACTTATCAACATTTGGAATGGATTCCTCTTGGTTAGGGGATTCATGTTCACTATCAGATAGCTATATAATTTTATCTTCATTTATCTCTTCCTTCTAATCCCCTACCTTAGAATCCTCTAGATGAATGGAATCACAATTGATTCTTTCTTCTTCAGATGTTTTCCAACTTCTTCTTCACCCTTTTCTTCATCCTTCACCAGGAGTAGAAAGCGTTGAAGATTCATCTTGAGAAGTTAGGATTTAAATCTTCTCATATAGACTTTCCTTCTCATGAAAATCTTGTACTTCCTTAATGAGATCATCAGTATCATCACTGGCTTCTTCTTAATATTCTTCTACTTATTATACTTCTTCTACTTAGACTTTTTCTAGAGTCACTTATTTCTTTCTTGGTTTCTCTGGAAATTCTTCTACTAAGAAGGATTACGGTACCGGAATGTTTTTGGAGGCTTTATCAACATCCTTCAGAAGAGATTGCACAATCCCTTCTTTAGTCATCTTATTATTATTTTTATTTTCTTTTTCCTGCTTTTCAATCTCATAAACAATATTTTCCTTTAAATATATTTCTTCCGTAGGATCCAAACCAAAGCTAGGCTCCCCTTGTTTCTTTTTCTCCTTAGCTTCCCTCCATTTTTCTAGTACCTCATCCGGATATGTTTTTTTTTTCTTCTTAGGATTTTTTGGACGGATTGTTTTCTTTTTTCCATTGGGGTTTTTCCTTGTCTTCCACTTCCTTCAACTTCCTCTTCCTTCCTCCCTTCATATAGGTCTCAGCGGCCTCCTATTTCTTCGATAACGCTTCTGCCTCCCCCTCAGGTAAATCATAAAATTATTCGGATTCTTTATAAAATACAACATTCATCCTTCTCAGAGTGTCATCGCTTACGAGCATGGCTTTTCAATTACTTCACATAGAACTACAAGGAATTTTGAAGGAATGTGAACACCGAAAAATCTTCTTTGAGAGAATGGATGGATACATGGTAATCTGAGCCTTCAGATTTCCATTCTTTATATTCTCAATTGTAATTAGAATATGATTATCCATGTTAATCATTCTTAGATTTCCAAATAAATACATGATATAAATATCACTCTGATTCAAAGTATCGTTGTTCCATTTTCTCATAATAATGAATCCTTGAACCGACAATTCAAGAATCCAAAAATTTTAATATAGGTGCACAATCTTCGGACTCATTACAACTAAAAGACCGAGACAATCCATTTCTTTTTCTTTAATGAAGAATCCTAGAACATTAGGTAGCATATGTGAGCAGAACACTGCCTCACCCTCATAAGGATCTCCAATCAAACAGGCTGCCTTGGTGTAAGAATGAGTATAAGTCTTCCCGTAACTCATGAAAGAGAATTTATCTCTTTATTCTTCCTTGAAAAAACTTGCTGACCCATATAATTAAATTAACAATTCTGGATATACAAGATCCTGAGCTCCTGGTTTCGATATGCAAACACTCTAACATCCATTCATCTTGATGTTCTTTGAGATGATAGAATCATACTTTGTAATGAAATTTGGATGTACCAACCTTTATCTATAAATCTAGCATTTAGAAATCATCTTTACTGCTGACATGTATTTCTGGGAATATACTTTGACCAACATTCAATGTTCAGGAAACCTTGAAAATCCTGAACGGGCTTTTATAGGAGAGTAGGGCTTCCGCACGTGAAATCTTGGATTTCGATGTGGGACAACCATCGGGTGTCCTTTATATAGGCAATTGGGGTGACATTTCAGCTTCCAGACCCAATCCAATGGTTGAGAGACCTTGTGATCATATTTGACGGTTGAGATGATAGATGGAAGGAAATTTTGATGGAATCTAATCTTTTGAGTTTTTTTAAAAAAAACATTCGGATTTAAGAAAAAGAGAATATGAGAATTTAAAAATTGATTAAAATACCAACAAGTAAAAGATGATTATGAAAATTTAAGAAAGAAAAAATACCTTTTAGATTGCAAGGAAGATTATTTGTATTGAGAAAATTATTCTTAAAAAACTTTAAATTTCAAAAAATTTAATTACAAAAACATTGATTATGAAAAAAAAACTATGAAATTGTTTTACGAAAAATCTAACTACGAAAATTTTCATTAAAAAAACTACGACGAATTTCCATTACGAAAATTTTAAACTACAAAAATCTTCATTAAAGAAAATTTTGAACTGGAAAAATCAGCATTAGGAAAAATTTTGAACTACAAAAATCTTCATTACAAAAAATTTTTAACTTCAAACATCTTCATTATAAAAATTTTATGTACAAAAATAATCATTATGAAAATTTTAAGACTACAAAACATTTTCTGAAAACTAAGAAACAAATGTACTCCCCCTATAAAAAGGAATTTGTTACTCTAAGGAGATAGGTTTAAACAAGTAGATTACCTTACGGTTATCATTTCCAAATTATGATTAATGTATTCAAATCTATAAAAGGGTAAATATTTTGTAAAAATATCAGCATGTTGATCTGGTGTTCTGATAAATTGAAGAAAGATATCTCCTTTTTGTGTATGATCCCAAAGAAAGTGATGCCAAATATCTATGTTTTTTTCATGAGAGTGATGTGTAGGGTTTTTTCTTAAGACAAATGAACTAGTATTATCACATAATATTTCTGTTTTGGTAAAACCTATACCATATTCTGTGAGTGTGTGTTGCATACACAACACCTGAGCGCAACAACTTTCAAATTCTACATATTCATCTTTTGTAGTGGAAAGTGATTCTGAGTGTTGCTTTTTTCAAGACCAAGAATCTAATGCATCTCCTAAGAAATGAAAAGTTTCGAATGTAATTTTTCTATCCATTCTACATACACCAAAGTCCGTATCATAAAAACTTTTTAAAAAAAATCATTTCCAGAAGTATAAAAGAGTCTTAGATACATAGTTCCCCTGAAGTAGCGAAAAATCAATTCCACAGCCATTAAATGAGATTCCTTATGATAGGGTTTATATCTTACACATAATCATGCTAAAAACATTAATCTTGGACAAATAGATATCAATTAAAGTAGACTTCCTATCAAAACTCTAAAAGATTTTTGATCTACTGGTTTCCTAGCTTCATCAAGATCAAGTGAATTTGAGGTACTAATGGGAGAACTTATACTCTTAGTTTTGTCATATCTATACTTTTCAGGAAGATCATTAACATACTTATATTGGGATATATAGATTTCTTCTGGTTTTTGAGAAATATAAAAACCAAGAAAAAATGATAACTCACCCATCATACACATTTCAAACTCAGATTTCATTAGATCCACAAATAAATCAGTTGAAGATTGCTGAGTTGAACCAAATATAATGTCATCAACTTAAATTTGAACAATAAAAACATTTTTTTTCTCTTTCTTTATAAAATGGATTGTATCATCATTTCCCTTAACATAGTTATTTTGAATAAAAAATCATATAAGTCTATCATACCAAGCTCAAGGGGCTTGCTTGAGTACATACAAAGCTTTGGTATATTTAAAAACATGTTCAGGATGTTTTGTATCTTCAAAACCAGGAGGTTGTTCAACAAAAACTTCTTCTTCAACATAGCAATTAAGGAAAGAAAATTTGACATCCATTTGAAAAAGTTTTAAATTAATGAATGCTGCAAAGTAAAGTAGAATACGAATAGATTCAATTCTAGCTACTGGAGCATAGGTTTCTTCATAGTCTATTCCTTCTTGTGGATTATAGCCTTTGGAAACCAACCTAGCTTTATTTTTTACTATGATTCCATTTTCATCACACTTATTTCTGAAGAACAATTTTACTCCAATAACAGAAGTTTCCTTAGGTCTTTCAACCAAGGTCCAGACTTTATTCCTTTCTAATTCATTTAGCTCATCTTGCATACCTTTTATCCAATCATCATCACCTAAAGCTTCCTCAGTGTTTTTTTGCTCTATTTGGGAAAAGAATGCAACATGTTCAACATCATTTATTAAGGAACTTCTAGTCCATACAGGTTGATTTACATCACCAATGATGCTGTCACTGGGATGATTCTTTAGAAACAACTGATTTGGGTTTCGTAAAACATGTTCATCTACATAGGGTAGAAAGTCTTCTAGGGTAACTTCTTCAGAAATATTTTCTTGAACATTTTCCATATCAGAAAGATCTTCTAACTAAGGTTGATAATCAGTTTTTTAAATCACATCTGAATATGTTGGTTGAGGTTGTTTAAAAACAAAATGGTTAGTTTCATCAAATTTGACATGCATTTTTTCTTCAATAGTACAAGTATTTTAGTTGAAAACTCTATAAGCCTTAGAAGTTGTGGTGTATCTTAAGAAAATTCCTTCATTAGATTTTGGTGTGAATTTTTGTTGATTATATTTATTATTAAAAATTAACACCTTGCAACCAAAAACCTTGAAGTAGGAAAGTCTAGGGTTTCTACCATTCCATAACTCATATGGAGTTTTATTAAGAAAGTATCTAATGAAAACACAATTTATAGTATAACAATCAGTACTTACTGTTTCAGCTCAAAATTGTTTGGCTGTAGAATATTCACTAAACATGGTTCTTTTTATTTCTTGAAAACTTTTATAACTTCTTTCAGCAACGCCATTTTGTTGAGTTATTTTGGTTGCTGAGAAGTTATGAGTAATGCTTTTTCTACTACAAAAAGTTTCAAAATCATAATTTTGAAATTTTCCTCCATGATCACTATGAATAGTTATCAAAGGAATGTTTTTCTCATTTTTAACTTGGGCTCTTAATCTTTTGAAATAATAAAAAGTTTCAAATTTATTTTCAAGAAAATAGACCCACGTAATCTACTGTAATCATCAACTAAGACAAATACATAATATTCAACTTCAATGCTTCCATTTTGTGTTGGACCAAAAAGATCCATATGCACCAATTGTAATGCATCAGTGGTTGAGACTTCTCCAACTAATTTAAAACGTGATTTATGGTTCTTTCCATATTAACAATGATCACAGACTTTTGAAGAATCAAATATAAGCTCTAGTAGATCCTTAAATAGTCTTTTCTTTGAGAGTTTGTGTTTGTTCCTAAGGTTATAATGTCCTAACGTTCTATAACCCAACCATAAATGATCTTCCATTACAATAAGGAAAGTTAGGTCTTGGCTTCTAAGATCCTCTATGTTTAGTGTGTAAACATTCTCTTTCCTATTTGCAGAAAGAATAAACATTTACTTGGAATTCTGTACTAAACACTTTTCATTCCTAAAATTCACAAGGTAACCTTCATCAGATAATTGAATTATTTTAATGAGGTTGTGTTTAAGACCCTTAACATATAAAACATTTGAAATCAATGTTTTTACAGGAATAAAATTTTTACCTATACCAATAATTTATCACTTATCATTTTCTTCGAAAGTTACTTTTCCACCTTTCATCTTGATAATCTTTTCAAAGAATTTTTTGTTACCAGTAATATTCTAGGAATATCCACTATCCATGTACCATGTATTTTTGTTTTTAATTTCATTGTTTTCCTGAAAATAATAATGTTATACTTTTAGAATCCAAACATTCATGGATCCGAAAACATCGGAATGAAAAATTTTAGATATCCCCAATTTCTTAGAAAAATAAGCTTTATGAAAACCTAAACACTGGGTTTTGTTTAAGGAACAATTTTTTTACTAATCCCAACACACTGACACTTAGTGTAGAATTGAGCACTTTTAGGAAAAAAATAATTGTTTATAAAAATCGGTTTTGAACTAGTATAACTAAATCCAGAATTATTCCTTAGAGATCGAATTTGGGAATACATTTTATAAAAAATTTCCTTTCCTAAGGTAAATCTTGAGAAAAACATCCTCAAGGAGAATATTTATGACTTTAGTTAAATAAGTAAGTTCTTATCTTCAAAAACATCACACTCTTAGAAAAACAGCCTATACCCATGGTTCAAAACCTTGGGTATAGCCCATAAAACTGCCGGTATAGCCAATACCCACGGTTTTGGGAACCAGGATCGTTCATGGCGTCAGTATTGGTCCTCAACCTATACCCAAAGTTTTCCAAAACCATGGGTATAGTTGTTCTGCCATTGGTTCAAAGTATCATACACAATTTTCAAGTTGTCAAAGTCTTTTACCCATATTTTTAAAACTGTGGGTATAAATCCTAAAAGAATGTGTGCGGTGGGTTTCTATCTCGCTACCTCTTCACTGTAAACACCGCATCTTACCACTCACCTAACATCACATATCTTTATATATATATATTCAGTTAAATATAGTTATATAAACCATGGGTATAGAGGGAATAACTGTGGGTATAGGACTCCAGGGAAAAAAAATTCCTTCTCGTGGGAAAAAAAAAATTCACGCACACACGGGAAACCTATACACACGGTTTTTAATAACTGCGGGTATACGTATTTTAGCTCAGAACTATCCCAATGGTTTTGGGGAAAACCATGGGGATAGTTACCCCTATACCCATGATTTTTGAAAACCGTGGGCATAGGAATATTTTCAAGACATATACCCACAATTTTGGAAAACTGTGTTAATAGGGCCCCTTATACCCACAGTTCTCCAAAACCGTGTGTATAGGTCCTTAAAAGTTTCCTATGCCCACGGTTTTCAAAAACTGTTGGTATAAGGGTACCTGTTCCTATGGTTTTCCCCAAAACAGTGGGAATAGGTCCATTTTCCAGTATTTTCGGTTTTAGCACGAGAGATAGGCTCGAAAACATTTTTCTTAAAAATTAATTTTTCTAGATCATTAGAATGTTTATCCTTCTAAGAATTAACTTCCTCAATATTTTTTGAAATAATTTAAAAATCATGTGTTTTCATATCAAGATCTGTAGAAATATCTAAAATATCCTTAGTAAGAATAGATTTCCTAGAATTTTTCTTACCATGCTTTCTATTGACTTTAGAATTCTCATTTTCAAGAAGCATCGAAAACCTAGACACTTCTTTATAGGTTGGAAAAGTAATATCTTCATCAGAAGAAGATTCTTCATCCAAGGATTCATAATATTTACTATCACTATAATTATCATTCAAGGATACATTGGTAATTGATTCAACATTGTGTACCTTAGCCATTAACAATGATTTTCAATAGGTAGTCTGGCTATTAGACCAAGATTCTTCTGTCCAAAAGATTTGTAATCTGAGGATTTATTAGAAGAGTATCCACCACTAGAACTCCAGGAGTCATTAGCTTTCAAACATTCTTATATTTATCTTGGTAGTAAATCTTTATATTCCTCTTAGAATGATTTTCCTTTCTATCTTTTCTCTTAAGCATGGGACAATCAGGCCTTATATGTCCATCTCTTTTGCATTCATAACAGGTTACCTTAGAGTCTTTCATATCTCTCCTTTCTTTATTATTGTATCTATACTGAAATTATTACTTCCCAAATATCATGTTCATACTTCGAGAAAGATTAGCTAGTTCATTCCCATATTGTTCACTTTCACTAGATTCGGATTGAACATTGACCTTCTTAGACATTAAACTTGTAACTCTTTTAGGATTCTTGGATTTCATATGATTTGAAGTAGTTATAAAAGCAACACTTACATTCCCAATATTCTGCATAACATTGTCAGAATCTCTCATCATTCTAGTCTTATGTTGAATAAGAGTTCCAAAAATCTCATCAAGAGTAATCTGTGAGAATTTCCTATTCTCATCTATAGATATTCTCTTGGATTCCCATTCATTAGGAATGATGTCTATAATATTGTCTATAAGTGCCTCAATATCCAGACCTTTTTCACCTATGGATTGTAGGATATTAACAATAGTCATAAATCTCTGTTGTACCATACAAATAAGTTCTCTATAAGGAAATAAAAAACCATTGTCCTCAGCTCTAAGAATATCTCTTCTAGATTAAATAACATTGGAAGTACCAAAATGTGTAACTTCAATCTTCTTCCAAATACAATTTGCAGCTTGACAAGAAGAAATCTAGCTATATATATTCTTGGTCATGGAATACAACAAAGTATTTCATACCTTATAGTTAAGTTGATATTCATACGTGTCTTTAATAGTAAAATTTTTACTTCCTTGCTCGGAATCTTGTAATCTCTAGTAAGCATAACAATGTTTTCCACTCCAGTGTTAATAACAAATGTATTTATATGATCTACCCAATATTCATAATCATTCCCATCAAAAATTGGTGGTCTAGTAGGATTTATGTTGTCTTTGGAACAAACATTGATTCTTGCAATCTTAAAGAAAATCTATCCACACAAACTTGTCCGTAATAAAAAGTTTGTGAACAAGGATAAAAATATCCTAAACAAGGAAAAATATATAACAATGAAAAACTTGAGCAATACAAATTATATGTGAATATAAGTATTTCAGAGACCTGCTCTGATACCAATTGTAGGATCGCAACGAGACTGATTTTGGTATCGAAATAATGATGTAGATGCTCAATATAGAAGAGGTGGGGTGAATTGTATACTTTAATAAGAATTCATTTGGAACTTTTAAAGATGGTAATTTTTAACAAAGATAAAGAAGGTAAATTCACAGGTCCTCTTAGTTCGACAAACATGCTTGATTCCAGAAATGTGGTTTCGAAAATGAAACTTAAGGAATGTTTACCAAAGATAAAGATTCTACCTTAAAGCATAGAGAATCTTATTAATCAGAGTACAAGTATAAGAAAGTATAAGAATGTTATACTTTTATCAACAACCAAAATGTAGTGGAAAAAATGAAACTATAAAAGTAACAAGTAGTAAATCTTTTAACCCAAAGAGAAGGTTATCCAACAACCGTGGATAAAGGTCCCCTGATTTATATATTCAAGAAAGCCTATATTACCCACACTATGGTAAGCCCTCGATATGAAGATCAGATTCTATCTTTTTATCCCCACAAGCCCTCAAACTTCAAGGTAGTTAGCACCTCTGTCTTCTTATCCCTAGAAGCCCTCGAATTTACTCAGCAACATTCGGATCTGCACAAAGGAATTCTTAACAAGGTGTTTAGTACGTACAAACATGAAAGTCTCTCTCTCTAGAAATCACTTCAGTAGCATGTAATCTCTAGATTTATCAACCTATTTTCAAAGTTGATGTTCTTATAAGCTCGTTCAAATGAGCTCATATTTATAGGAACATCTTCAACCGTCAGCTCCCTCCTCTGACTGTCATATTTTTCCTTGATTTTCGGAGGGACCTATATATGTGTCACTCAAACAATAGTTAGAAAGTAACAAACTTCATGACATCGTTTTATAACCAAAACATGAGTAAGAAAAAATATGGTTGCTTGACCAAATTCATTTTTTGTAACTTAAGTAAAATAAAAGTTCTAAGTCTAACCAAAAAACATTCAGTGTTTATAATACATAAATATTCAGATTCTGTTTTCCAAAACAATTCGTAACCCGAATTCTGTAGAATTATGGAGTCTGAATTTCAAGGATATTCGGAGTCTAAATTCCGTAGAATTCGGAGATTGAACTTACACAGTTCGGAGTCGGAATGCATAAGAATTCGGAGTTTAAACATAGAATTTTCAGAGTCTAAATTCATTAGAATTTGGAGTCTGAACATTCAAATTTCGGAGTCTGAATTCATAAGAATTCGGAGTCTGAACATAGAAAGTTCAGAGTCTGAATTAATTAGAATTCGGATTCTAAACATACAAAGCTTAAATTCTGAATTCATTAGAATTTGGAGTATGAACATAGAAAGTTTGGAACCTGAATTCAGAGAGTTCAGAGTCTAAACTCGGATCTTGAAAACAAAATGCTCTATATCTAAGTATTTATAGAATTCCTAGATTTTTATACGAAACTGAATTTTATACTTAGACATGATGTGAACAATGAAAAACACGGTAAGGATAAATTTTACTTGGGGGAAGGAAAATTTAACTTAACAAGTAAAACATAGGGTAAATGAAATTTTCCTTAAGATAAGGTGTTAGTGATTTTCAAAACAAGAAGGAATGGATAAGTCATAAGGAGACCTTATTGACTCAACACAAGTTTCATTTCTATCTATTGTATTTTAATATTCATCATGCTAATTTTTTCTTCAAAACATGTTTCTTTGATATCAGTGCATCCTTATACATGATCACTTATGTAATAACTACATATGTTTATATTAAATTTATGTTTTCAACCAATTCATTATGTGAGAAGTGGTTTAAAAAATTTAGGGATTTTTTAAATGTGTTTATTTTTAATTGAGTACAAAATAGAATGTTATCTATTATATATAATTGTGAAATAAGCTAATTTTGAGAATTAATTTGTTTTTTAAATTTATTTGGCATGAAATTTTTGCGTTGAAAATTTTTATTTTTAGAGATATATTTCAAAATATAAATATATTGTATAAATTAGAATGTGTTCTTTTAAAATAGATGTGGGAGATGTGCCGATTTTTTTTCTGTTGGATTATTTTTTAAATGAATTTGAATTGTTTTTCTATAGGATCCAATATTATGTGAAAACAATTTTAATGAGTATGATTTTTTTATATTTTGTAAATCAATAGAATGAAAGGAATCGATATTTCCTCAATAATTAATATGTTGGGGAGTTTCACAGGATTGATCATAGTTTTTATGATGTTTTAATAATTATTGTTATGTTTTTTGTTTATCAATGGAAAACATTTCTGTTATTTTTTGTTAATAATTATTTTAGAAATTATATATTGTAATTTAGTGAATGAATAATATTTTTATTAGTATTTTGTAGCCAGAATATATTTAGGATGTTCAAACAATTAGTGGTTTTTGGATTTTGACATGGTTTGGGTTGTTGGGAATCAAAAAATGAATAATTATTTAGGATTCATATAAATTTGTTATATTTCATTATTCCCATTAGTATTATAATCTTATAGTGTTTGGTGATTGTACTTGTTTTGGATGTTTTTTATTATAATTGAAGAGTACACTTGGGTTATATATTGTGGAATTACCTATGTCATGATGATTATAGGCTACAAAGATCCTTTTTCTAGGATGTTAGTTCCATTTTTAGATGAATAAATTTATTATTATGGGGAGTTTGTGATGAATTTTTCCTTAAACGATTCGATTAAAGGTGAAATCTGGTTTAATTATGATATTTTGAAGTTTAAAGAGATGAATTGTTTGAGTATTTGGTTTTGGAGAGGGAATTTATTTTTTTATTAGATATCTAATTTTGATATTATATGTGTAATTATAGGTGTTTCTATACATGTTTGAAGGTTTATTAGGAGATTTTGTATTTTTTAAAATCATATAGGTGATGGCATATATAATTTAAAACAAAAGGTGGCATCGGTACTTGGTGATCTATGTAGAAGAGGGAGTCTCCTGGAGATTCCATCATGTACCCAGTGGTCCCAAACAGGTTACATGGCATATTTTTGTTCAGTACTATTTATAAAGAGGTTTTTTTCTCCCCTTATTTCTTTGGTCTCCTATTGTTTCCAACATTGAATCTTATTTCCCCTCGCTGGTCAAGAGACCCGCTCATGGAACCTTCAGTTGTTATTCTCCTCCTCCTCTTGCCCATTGTTTTAAGGTTAATCTGAGGATGTTTTTTTATTTTAAATCATAGATAATCCTTTACCCACTCATCTCTTCTTCCATTTTTTTCTTCTCCTTTGTTTTATTTTAATTTAGCTCTGTATTTTAATTTATGATTTCACTAATGCATGGTGAAATAATATCTTGCCTTCAGTCTTATTTTTCTCTTATCTAATCTATTCTCTTATGATTTTTTTTCCTTCTGTTTATTATTGTTTTTATATGAGGTGATTGAGGTGTAGTTTATTATATGTATTTCACGATTTCAGGGTAAAATTGGAATATGTTTTGTCTTTTATGTCAAATAATTTATTTCTAGTGATATTAGATGAATTTTAGGAGTTATCATTTTTATTTTTATTTCTGTTTATTGGTCCTTTAATTATTTGATATGTTTATTAGGAAATTTTTTACTTTTGGATTCTTTTTTAATGGTTTTTAAGTACGTCTTGGTGATTTTTGGGATTAATAAATCATATCGATGGATATGGTACATGGTTACAACAATTTTGGTAAATTTTTGAACTATACATATAATATTCCATCTACTCATTTTCTCTAAACTAATGACTATAATGTGTAAAATATATTTTTGGAAATATGACTGGGAGGTATTTCAAGAGTATTTTGTTTTGATAAATCAACCATTTTAAATGGATTTTCATATGGATTATGTCCAGGCCTTAATTCACTCTTTTCCTTTAACTAAACAATAACATGTGATTTGGTAAAAGAAAAAACTAGGTATTTGATACTATTATTAAATTTTAACATTAATGGGATATATTGGGTATATCAATGATTGTTTTTGTTGTGGCATAAATTATGAATTCCATACTTTATTTTCTACAGGGCCTTATGCTTGTTTTTTCTTTTATAATGTATATAAAGGTTGATTTTTTCCCTAAACTATAAATTTTATAATTTTAACACAATTATTTTTATTACTTAGAGATAGTAATGTATATTTGTATATAATGAAAATATAAGTTAATTAAATATGAAATATGTATAACCCGATACATAAGGTTTAATTGAGTGATTTGTGTTGGGTTCTATTAGTTGATTTTAAAGTGATGGTTTGTTAAACACATTCCTTAAATAAGGATTAGATTCTTATACCATGATTTGTGTAATTTTAATGTTTTGGATTAAAATATATTATATTTAATCTTAATTGTATTTTATAATGGGATACCATCTATTCTCACCATAATCTCAATGAGTTATATGTCAATTATCTATACTTAACCTTTGGTTATGTGGATGCATCAGTGGCAATGTAACAGCTGACTTGTGTAGGTGGGATGGAAAGATTTCTTTCTTGATATTTTTTTGTTTTCAAATATATGAAATAAATTTCCACTCCTTGATTTTCCTGTAAACTTTTTTAGTATAGACTTGACTTTAAATAGGATTTCATTTTTCAAACTTGATCCTCACTGAATATATTATTTGGGTATGTTTATCATCCTTTAATTTTTTTTTGACAAATATCATTTCCCTATTTTTTAACTTAATGAATAATATATTCCTTAAATTATCCTATATATATTATAAATATAATTTATATCATATTGCATACAAATTATGATTTTTATAAAATACGATGAGTCTCTACTCCTTTAGAATATTTTGATAAATATTCATTTCCAATTATTTTAACATTTTAAAGGATGTATACCTTAAATATTTATATTTATATGATATATATAATGATTCAATTTTCATTCTAGGAATTCATGATTAAATATTGGTTAGGTGTGCTTCAAAACTACAACAATTCATATTCTTATCTGCATAGATGTACGTAGGATTTCCAAATGAAGCAGGATTATCCTTCAGTGGACATTTTGGGTGAGTTTTCCGAATCTTTCACTCCAATTTTAAAATCCCTAAATTATTTGGATTCTAGGGAACTTTATCAGTGAGTATTTGTGTTTTAATAAATTGACCAAAGTGATTTTTCATCTGGTGAATCCTCGAGAGTGTGTGGAATTCAATGCTTCAAGAGTGCTATCTGAATTTGTTTGGATAGCAATAGGAGATGAATATCATTGTAGACATCATTGGGGTTAATGAGTCATGGGATGATTTATATTATATTTTCAATATATTGGTCTATGTGTCAATGAACTATAGACATGGATCTCATGAAATCAGCAAGCTAAATAATTTATGTATTGGTGGCAGTAAGGATTTTGTGCCCAGTTCTGTGGATGAGCCTATTGGGAATGGGAAAGTGACTGAGGATTCTAAGATAGGAATCAAATAATGGATCAAGGTAGAATCTATTGGTGACAGATGTCTTCCATAGGATGAGAAACGACCTTGGACGCCAATAGTTTGTTGGGGTCTCATTGGATCAAAGGAGTTCGGAGAGAGATATGTAACCTCTGTTACTTGAGGGCTCCCAAGGTGGAATTGGGAATGATGATAGAGTTTACAAAATGGGTGCCTCAAAGTATAAAGTGGTGTGGGAAGGGAGTGGTACTAATGAAAAATCAGAATTAGATATCATACCAAGGGAATATCATATATGATGTACTACTTTGATTATTGGGTCAGAAGGAGATTCTATGATCAGGGTAAGTCCTAGAAGAGATGTTGATCATATTTTGATTGAAAATATTTTTTCACAGTTGTCAAATGAGGTGTCAAAGGATGGTTCGTCCATGGATTCCATGGATGGGATGAAGGTTTCTGAAAATGAACTCAATGATGGATGATCTAACTACTCTATTGGTGATTCATAGGGGGAGGTTCTAGGTGATCAGCTCCCATGCTCGATGTGGAGATAGACTTATATAGGAAATTGTAAAGAGAGGAAGGACTAATCTTAACTTCCTCTACTAATAGAGACTCGACCATCAAAGAAGATAAAAGAAAAGAAAATAGTCAATGATACTCAATATTTATCCATGGAGGCTTTCTTGTAGCAGGAGTCTGATGATATACCCAATCAGATATTGGAACTGGTCATGTGTTCAGAAGAGGAAATTAGTGAAACTATTCTTTCAATTAATACTCTTGATGATGATCCAAGAAGAATTATGTAAAGGGACCTAAGGTTGACTCCCAATGAGGAACATGGAACCCGGATTGATAAGAAGTATCTATTTTTAATAAGGGGATTCAATGAGGGTAAGATCAACATTGAGGAGTACATTCAATCCGAGGAAAATCATTCATTAATGTTTGAAGATCTTCTGATGGAGGAACCCGACACTCCAGAAGCACTATCTTGAGGAATCTTTTTATGGAGATTAAAACTGGAAGGCTGCAATTGAACTATAATGTCATGGATATTTCTTTTTGTGTGAGAACTATGGTTTCTTACATTCTCCTTAAAAGTTCTTAATAATAAAAATTTAATTTTGTGTCATAATCTGATATATATATATATATATATATATATATCATATTTCATATTTCATGAAATTTATAATTCTCATGAAAAATTGGGTATATCGTTCCATGAAACTATTGATTATATAAATTGTGGCTTAATGATAAATGGTTTCCATCCTGGTAAACTTTCTCCATGTTATCTATCGTTTAAAGGTTCATTTTATATGATTAAAAACTTAAGGTAGTATTTCATATGATGCATAAATCATAAAAGGATTATAAGATAGATTCGTGAATTAAATTCTTGAATTGACCAAGGCATTAACATGTGAGTTAGTGAATGTTTTATCCTCATATATATTTAAACCTTAATTCTATTTAATGAAATAATGTGTAAATGTTGTGGGTGTTTACATGATTCCCAGTTGATATTCCATGGATTCTAAATATATCTACATCATTCTCCTTTTCATCTAAGGTACTAGCATGTCACGGAAGAAGATCAAATCCCATCAAAAAATGGATGATTCAGCTCTACTTGTGGATACCTTCGAAGGTAGTATGTCTTTTGGTTTCCACTTTAGTGATCTATCTCAAACTCATGTGATATAAATTCAGAGTTTATAGTTTCTCTTTGTTAAATGGTACTTGTATTATAGTATTTTTCATTTCCAAATATCATTTGGATTCATATTTCTTGCTTGGGTTACCTTCAGCATGGGATTAAATCTGTTTTCCATATTCTACAAATTTTCATTTGACCCTAAAATTTCCTAAATTGGAATCATAGTGACCCATGATCCTGTATTTATTAAATAATGTATGAAATAATGAAATTTTGAAAAAATATCATTCATATTAGTAAACTGAAAATTATTCACAAAAGGAACTACCCTTACACATATGGGGATTTCAATGCAAGCCATTTCTAGGTATATTGACCACATAGAGATATTCCATTTTATCTTTATATAGAAAGGTATATGTAAGTGTAGTTTATTTTACCTTAACATCGAGGAGGACTATGTAAAAGTAGCCTATGTGTTACCATTTCATAATGAACATGTGTAAAAGAAACATTTGTGGTACCTTTATGGATATGTTAAACACCCTTTCTACCCTTATTTTAAGCATGTTGTGTAAAAATATTCTTTACCTTTCATTTTCATGGGAGAAAAATTCACCCATTACCTTTATGTAGGTGTCATATTCAAAGGTAAAGCCACATATCTTCATACAAATTTCCTCTCCAATATAAGGTTACAGAGAAATTTTTAAAAATTTATTTTTTGTTTCCCAATTATGTATTTAATTTTATGATAATAAATTGTTTATAAATTATGGGAACACATATTTTTAAATATTTATAAAATTTATAAGTTTTTTTATAAATTATTTAAATATAATTTTATTATGATTAACTATTTAATTGTTTTTGAACTTATTATAATTAATATTACATTAATATTAAATATTTAATATTAATTATATTATCTCGTTTTATGTGGTTTATAAATTTTTTATAAATCATATTAAATGGTATTTTGGAATATTTTAATTTATAATCATTTTATAAATTATTTATTTCTAAATTTTTTATAATTATTTTTATAAATCAATAAAATATTCCAAATATTAAATATTAATATTTAAGTAAAATTTTACCAAATTATATGGAATTCTTTATGACATGGAAATAAAATGTATATTTAGAAATCATAAGATATAATTTAAAAAGAGTTATAAGTTATTAAATATTTCTAAAATTTAAAAATGATTATATTTTAAATTATGAGTTATTCTTTATGAATGATCTTGAATTGTTCAAATTGAATAAGCATTATTTGGGTAAAATTTAAATCCCGTCAAATAGTTGTCATAAATTTAATTAATTTTTATGTATATGATATTTGTATTGTGTAATATATTTATAATGAAATTTAATATAAAAAAAGAATATTAATGATTTTATAAACAAAATTAAAGAATTTCTATAATGTCACCTAATTTATAAAAATATTTATAGTAATATTTTATTTATGATTGTTTATTATTCGTTATATTATGATTAAATATTTTAATTGGTAATTAATTGGATGGTTACTCCATACTTTATAAATGTCTATAAATTTTTTATTGAATATAAATATTTTATATGATTACACTATGTGATAAATTGCTTTTAGCGGGTAGAACCTTGCATTAAATGCTGAGAAAAATATATAAGAATTACTTTTCATCTACCTTATCCTCAGTTTGTAATTGGAGTTATGATTTTGAGAATTGTTTTTGAATATATTTTTGGCATATTAGGTGTTAGAGATGTCATGAATTGAATTTTCTCTTGACCAAAGTCACCCCCGAGATAAGGACTTGGGTTTGAACTGCCTACTAGCCTAAAGAATTATTCATTTCCTATAAAGTTTAATATTATTGGTTAAATATCACTTTGGGTTTACTAATGTGGATATTATCAATCTCATATTACTCTATGACTTTACATAAAAAGTTCATGTACCTCATTAATATGTTATATTTCGATATTTATAAATATTTTTATCATCATTTTTTGGGTTCATGGAAAATAATATGGGCATTATAAATAATTACACATTAATTTTGTTTTTAGAATATGGATTCTAAAACTAAATCAGTAGAATTATGCATACACAAAAGAATAAAATTTTAGAAGATTAATATCACATGCGATGAATTATTTATAAATTATATATATATATGATGCCTATTAAAATGGGGATCATTTTAAATAAAACCCCTTCAAATACTTACTCTGATATTTTATACAAAGTGGAACATTTCGAGACATTGATTATTCAACCAGGTATTATCTAGCTCAGAATGAGGACCCTGAGATTATCTGGTGTAAGGAAATATTATTATAAGTAAATTTTGATTATCATTTTGGGTTGGTTGAACATAGAATGAGTATCCCATGATTATCCCTTTTTATCTTATTCATGGTTTTTTGTTTTGGTTATGTTATCATAGAAACTATAACTATTACGATACCATAGGAATAAAGTTGAGTTTATCAGTATGAGGGATTGGGTAAAGAGTTATCATCTTAATTATGAAATAATCATAATTTTTATGATTGGGATGATTCTCAACCTAAATAATCAGGCATTATTTATGTTAACAAGATAGACTAATTCATGATTAAATATGAACCATGGATCAATAAATGAATTTTATTTATGGGTTCATTTATTTTAATGGGATCACAATCATTAAAATTCCTTAATAAAAAGATATAATACATGATGTTTATTTTATAAAAAATTATATTGTACAAAAATATCATCATCGTCAACATGATATGCATTGAGATTAAATTTTTAATGGAGAAAATTAAATTCAAGAAACACTTAAGACTAGTGAATTAAGTAAATTTCTTGATGAAAATTCAATATGTCAAACCAACACCTTCCTATGTAACCAATTGTTGATGTTTTTAAAAAAGTGGACCTGGATTACTATGAATCCTAGGAATATTTCCATAATGTTTCAATGGAATTAGATACCAAATAAACATGATATATTTTGTCTCTTATCATATAATCAATAGGATTGACTATTCAAATGACTTGGTGTGATTAGAGTCTTTCTTATGACATGTTATTTTATGGAAATTTTCAGTTTCTAATCTATAAAAATATTCTAAAAATATAGATGAATTCTAGAAAATTTAACTTTACATCCTAAATTTTTTTCAAATTAATGAAATATAAACATTTTTTAGATTCATATATTGGTTTGATAGAAAAAATACATAGAAGTTCAAAACAGAATAAAAAACGTTAGTTAGAGAGTCCAATAATTATTCATAAAGTATCTAGCCAAGTTCAATGAAGCCTAGAGTTGTTAGTAAGAGCAAGTAATAATACCATTTTATGGGATATCATGGATACTTAAAAGAGATATATAAACTCCTTGTAATTTCCATGCTAGGTATAGATGTTATGAAAAAAATTTATTCAATTTCGATTGGTCAATGATTCCAAATGTATATTTTATATGTGGTGTAAATATACAAGAGTTTATAATAAAGTGAAGAATTTATAGGTCTTGTAATTTTCATTCACGTGATGAAAAAATGTTGCTACATTGTATATTTTAATTTATTAAATGATCATATGAATCTATATGTATCTTCATCTTAATTATCCTATGTTTTAAGTGGATTTGTTTGTTAACAAACAGGTTTTATGAAAAAACATTCAATGATTATTTGGAAACACATGTTTCTTGAATCATAATATTAAATATTATATTTTTAAAAGGATTCAAGGATAAAGAAATTATCAGGGTTAACATGTATGTCCAGATGTTTGATAAAATATAGGGGAATGTATTCCTTCCACCCATTAGTGGTGTATTTTAATAATGTATTCATATCAAAATAAAATCCTCCAATCAAATAAAAAACATATATGAAATATAAATAATTTTTTCTTTTAATATTACTAATAATATTAAATAACTATTATTTTGTAAAAAACAGAGTAATTTGGTATCTTGGAAGTATAATATGAAAATAATTGTATCTAATAAACTAGTGGGTGAATGTTTGGACTTATAAATGTTCAAAAATAAAAAAAAGTATCAAACTAGTTAGGATTAAATTTATTTAACTCAATATACTAAAAGTTTTATGATTTGTAATAGTGTAGAAAAATTCGAGAGGTTTCATTTAGTTATTGTGTGAAAGTTAACATCACTATTTCTTAAAATTTTATACTATTAAATTTACTAAATTATATTACACATGGTATCCTAAAATATTTTTTGAATATGATGGTAAAGATTAATGTAAATATTTACATTTAGACACCATAATGAATAGAATATAACATTATACTAAGAAAATTATGATGTATGAGTAAAATAATAATGTAAATAGTTATATTATTTATGAAACAATTTCAAGGAAGATGTTTGATGGAATGGGTTCTAGGGATGATTATGATATAATTATAAATATTTCAAGGAAGACAAAATATGTTCATATCATAACACTTAATGTTGTAAATTTAATAGGATTAATATATTTAATGTTTTGAACATTGGGAATAAGATTCTGTATTCTCACCATTATTCAAACATTGTTTCTGTATAAATATTACTCACTAAAGAGTTAGTGTGAGTGTTTTATCAGATGTTCACATAATGATATCATAGTAATTACATATAAATGTAATAAGATAACAAAGTCTCTAAAAATAGAGCATACATAATGTTGATATATATTTATATCATATATGACATGATAGATTTATTCTTTTGCTAGGTTTTGTAAGTATGAATAAAAGAGCTTAAGAAAATAAAATTTATTATATAAAAATAGATATCTATTTAATCATTATTTCTTGATGGATGCATAAATTTATATATAGAAACACATTTCATTAAGTTTAATGATAATTGGACACTCGAAGTTCATATTTGAGTTATCCGTAACTGATTTTCATCATGAATTATTATTTATTATGATGAAATTTCATGGTTTTTGTGAGTAGGATTCTTGTATACAGATATGGAATATGCTCGTGTGTCACAAAAAGCTATCTTTATGCAAAATATGGACCAATAATTTTAAAACATGGAGTTTCATACATAATTTCTTTTGTATACATGGGTTTAATGGATCATATTTGGGTCCCCACTTCTTACGATTGAAAATATACCAAGTATGATAACCTCCGTACATTCATACCCTAGTTATAGAAGTGAAAATATTATCTTATCTAATTAGGGGTGGTTGGGTATATTGTTGATCATGATAAAAATTAAATCTTGACCAATATGGTATTTTTCCTCTCTTATATGAGTATGACATCTAGTCCCTAGATTAGGATAAAATGTGACATGTGTCACCACACCTAGAAAGGATATCTGATTAGATTATCTATTTGGATGAGTTGTATGGGAAGTTCTTATCCAAAATATGTGAATGCTATTTTAAATATTTATTGTCTTAGTCAGTTTATACTTTGATAAAAAAATTGAGTAAAAAATATTTTATTTACACACTTTGTGTCCCATGTTCACATGATGTATTGGAAAAATAAAAAATATGATAATGTATGTGCATTTGAGGCAACTAGTTTAAATAGTTAGTGAGTTACATTTTGTTGATGAAGATCATTCCAGATCCTATTATAGCTTGAGATTGAATAATGATTTTTTATAGGCTTCCCATTTATTATATTTATAGATCATGTTCTTCCTATTTTTTATTAGTTCCACTAATTCATGTAGGGTCACACATTGTGGTTGACTAAATGGGATTGATTTTATGTTAAATAGTATCTATAAAATTATTTAGAGATAATATTAATAATGTTTTACATGATTATCTACTAGGTATTATATATGATGTGAATTAAGGTGATGTTAGTGATAGATTTCAAAAAGTGTTTTGGAAGATATCCAAAAGCTTTTTCGATATGATTTCAAAAGTTATTATATATGATAAAATATAAGGTTAAATTTCATGAAGTCTTTTAGGATGTATTGAATGTGGGATTTTTAAATTTATATTCTTTAAATCCTTATATGTATATAATATATATATATAATCTATATCGTACTGCATGGAAATTATTTTATTCATTCATAATGGGGTATATCATTTCATGTAGTTACTTTGGCTGAGTGATTAATGGTTATCATTTGGATAAATCATCATCACATTATCTATAATTTAAATGTGTGTTTTATATGATAAAACAATTAAGGGGGATGTATTTAATTCATAAATTGGACAAGTAATAGATGCATGAATTGACCAAGACATTAACCTAAGAATAAATGCATGTTGTGTCCCTATATCATTATAAACCATAATTATATATTGTTATAGTAGGTATGAAAGGTGTGGGTGTCTTCCTAATGCCTAATTAATATTCCTTACAATCTAAAATTTTCTCTATATTTAGCATTTTCACTCATGGAGATGACATTCTGTAGAGGAATATCTGATCCTATCCAGACATCAAATGATTCTACTGAAGCCATGGATTCCCCTAGAGGTGGGATGTATTTTGACTACAACTTCAGTGATCTTTCCCAAACTGAAGTGATTGATATTGATATTATTTATTAAATTCCTTGTTTAATGTTAGAATTTTATAATATTTATTCCTCTCCAATTACAGTGTGGTTTCATATTTTGTTTCATGGGAAATCCTAGGAATGGTATAAAATATCTTTTTCATGTTCTAATAATTGTTATCCGAACCTAAAAAATTGTAGTACTTAATTCCAAAAGTAGTGATTTATATTTTTTAAAAAAATAAAGTATTTAGTGAATATTCATGTTTTTTACCATATTTGGTATTAAGAAATCTAATTGTAAATGGTTTTTATAAAATAATTAATTTTAAACTAACAAATTATGTCACATCATAAATTGGGTGAGTAGTGGTTCTCTATAATGTAATAAATAATTGAATATAAGATATTTTTGAACCAAATACTTTGTTATGTAAGATAACTATGGTTTAAACATATTATTTGGGTCACTCTTATGTTTTATACATAGTTATCATGCAATTATTTTAGTATGACATTGCTAGCACCTTTATTAGCTTGTTCAAACCATTTCTAAATTACTATTATAATCATACCTAGTGACATTGTTTTATCCATCGCTTTATTTTTTAGATTCAATTGAGTGATTTCTTGAGGATCATTTTCATTTTGAAACTATATTTGTTGTGGGTTATGGAAAAATAAAATAATACTAGGTTAAAATATAGTGACAATGGTAACCCAAGGTTATCACTAGGAGAGGAGTTCTCAAAAATTAGTAATCACTTGTTGATTAGAGAAAATTGGTTATATTTTGAGTTTGGTTTTCAAACTAAAGAAATAAATTTAATAAAATTTTGAAAACAAATATAGTAGAAAATTGTGATTAGGTCAAGGTTTGATATAATATTGTAATGTTATCCCAATTGTAAAATTATTCCTATCTTTTTCTAGTTGACTAATAAGTGAGCTGAATCATGATTTAATCCCCTTTCAAACATGGTTAAATGGTGTTGGTGAGAATATTTAGAAATAATATATTATCTTGGTAAACCTCCTTCCTATGTTTGTATTCGTTTATGTGAACCCTTCCAATTGAGTTAAGAAATTCCTAATTAGGTCTTGTTCTTCATAAACAACCAACAGTTCCAAATACCACTTATACAAGTGCTCATTAGCACCAATCACTTTACCACATATCTCTATGTTACTCCATTATATATAGAATAGAAATAAGTGGAAGTAGATTATATATCCTCAAAAAAATAAAAAAAAAATAAACAAAATTAAAACCAAATACATTCACATTTGATAATAAACACAATTATTGAGTATCATAACCATTAATGAAAGAGATATAATTTATTAATTCAAGTGTGAGAATTAAGAATTAAAAAAGGAAACCCCTTACCTTCCCCAAACAATCTAAATGTGTAACTCTATAAGGAGGTTATAAGACATGAAAGGGGAATACAAGATAAATCTATAACTAATAGAAATAGAATGCAAATGAAAATAGTAAAGAAAATAGCAACAATAGTAGTACCTAGATGATATTATGTAAAATTAACTCCCATTCCCATAAGCCTCATAATTCCTTTGTAGATGTGAGGTTTCCACCTCCTTTCATTTGATCAAACATATGAGATCTTATCTCTTTTAGATTTTTGAATGTTTCCTTGTTTCTCAAGTATTCGGGTCTCCTTAAGATCCACAACTATTATTTTGAGGGAGTATATTTCCACAGTCATGAATTCATTAAAAATAATCCACACAGATACCTATAATTTATTGAATGTATGCAGACATAGTATACCATAAAATCATATTATGTCCTGATCAATCACTCAATTATTTCTAATCTTCATCCCCTAATTGAATTTTTCAAATTCATGAATGGAATATAAATACTGAAAGATTCACACATAAATAGGTACTTGTTACCCTTTTGTAGGTATAAATGACCTTTACGTAGCTCCAAATCCTTCACATAGATTTCATAAAACACATATGTTTCATCAGGAATCAACTATGGTACCCATACATGCCCTGAAAAATGTGTTACATGTATACCTTTACATATTGGAAATGACTCATATATAGAGGTTGACCACACCTACATTAGGCACATGACACCTATGATCATAAAATTCATATGTATGTAGGGATAAAAAAGATACATTAACCCATCTCCCCTTACCATTTTTCATCCCATAAGGGATGCATAATGACACATACGCAGACTATAATAGAATATATGCTCACGCAATTATCATAGACACACAGCTTCATTTTCCATTTCTTCTTCCTACTAATGAAATTACATACTCTATGACCAAACCTCTTTGATCCTTTTGAAATACCTTCTATCCACCTAAAATAGTCATCACAATAACCAAGATTAAATTTAGTATTTATTATCTTAATTCCAAATATAGATAAAATAAATGAAAATAAAATTTTAATACTTTTAAACAATTAAATCTGAAATACTTCAATATACAAAATATATGACATTTACCAATTTAATGATAAATTAGTGGGCTACAAATCATTAAAATAACAATCAAAATTAATGTAAATATTGGTTCTATCAATTCCATCAAACATCATCCTTGGACTCCCAAAAAAGTGAAATTCAAAAATATTGGACAAGAAAAAATCAAACCCTTGCTAATGTGAATTATTTTTTCAAAACCATTTTCCTCTAGTAATCTTGCCTCTTCAACGATATTAATGAAATTTTATTTATTCAGTAAATTAAATTAATTACCAATTATTATTTTAGGGTTTAGTCAAGGTTTATTAACTCTTAATCATATCTTTGAAAAGAAGATTCCAAAAATATAAGACATCCAGGGAAGAAATATGAAACTATGGGAAAACTAGAAATGAATAAAAAATTGTAAATGCATACCATTCATCAAAGTAGATTCCTAAACCTTATTATTCATAATTTTATGTGTTTCATGATAACCACTAAAGTTTAATATGAAATCCACCCACTTTTGGAGGTATCCACGAACTAACTAGATCGTTGGTCATTTAAAAATGACTCCTCATTTATGATTCCCTGACCTATGGTGCCACTCAAAGGTGCCCCGAAGATGGTTGGACATATGGAATAATGCGAATCCCCCCAAATTCCGGAGGTGTATGACTATAAGTGAGGTACTAGGGTGTATCTGTTGGGGGAATATCCTCTCATTACCAAATTTAATTATAGTAGATAAATATTATAATATGTAAATAGTTTAAGTAGTATAATAAATAGATGGAACCGCATATAATACACACTATAAACACTAGACCAGTAACCCACTATAGCATAATCAGATATGAATAATATATAATAAAATCAAATTGAAATAATACTAAACTCTATAAAATGAATAATATCCAATAAATAATGATAATTTATGTCACACATCTACAAAAATACAAAACATGTATACTTGGAAGCAGGAAAAACATGTTACACACAAGAAGAAAAGAAATCCAAAAACTATCCAAGAATCCCAATCTCCAACTCGCTCGTCTTCAGCCATGTTACATCCTAAAGAAAGAAAGAAATATCAGGTTTCCAATTTGTGATGTTTCCCTTTTTTTACACCTACATACATGTAATTTGTTGTGGTACCAATGGAGGGCCAGATAGGGTGTGAGATAAATCTCAACAGGCCGTCAACAATGATATTTATACCATCCAGACTATGAAATATAAAATGATAGTGTGTAATTACATATAAATTTAGAGTATTACAACAATATAAATACTCAGATACCTATATTAGCTTCATCTAGTAATGTCTCTGAATATGATATAATTTAATTAATTCACTTAATTTTAGTATATATAATTGATTGGAATGAGATAAAATAGAACTCATAATGAATCATGATAATAATAAAAATAATTAAGGATCCAAGACTAGAAAAGGCACTCTATAATTATGATAATAGTGAAGAGGATCAATTGTAGTAGCCAAGGCATTATTGACCTGAAGGTTCATGCTAACATAGTAATAACTCATCATCTAGATAAGGGGTATGTGTGTAATCCATGCAGTATCACCTAGGAAATTCCACTATAATATATTTCTAACTAATTCCAAGGATCACATCCAAGGAAAAATGAGATGAGAAATGATTGGTCCCAATGGGTTTAACTATGGATCCACAATTTCTAATGATGTTATACTCGATCCCATGAGTGTATATAATGTATCCTAATATCATAATGATAATGGAGGGATACTACAGTCATCATGTTGGTCATATAAAAGTAGACAAGTATTGGGTTATATGGTAGGTATCTTCCTTAGCCACAGGCACCCCTGAATTCGAATAGTATCCATATGTTCTCAAAGAATTACCTTAAGAATTAAATGCTAGAATGATTCTAACCACTCTTATAAAGAGGTCAAGGTCCATATAAAATATGCTTCATATACTAAATTTATTTCATCTATTAAGCCATGTAATACTAATTCCATTTAATATGTCATTTAGTCAATTAAATTTCCTTTTATAAAAGTGACAAGGCTAATGGAACATGATACCACTCATTATATTATATAAGTCATAAAAAAAATCATTAGGTTCACCCTACTACCTTCAATTATAAATAAAAGGGTACTATGGAAATTCAACAAAACTGTTTAATTTCATTCATTTTTTCTAAGTGATATGTTGCAATATACTATCCATTTACCATTTAAATGATTTATTGGTTGTATATAAAAACTTTCCTTAAATGGTTCAAGTTGAATCATATAAGTGATAAGCATAAAAAACACATTCATTTAACTATAACACTTAACTTTAGGAAGGTCAAGTCAAGGGACACCGGAATGGTGGTGCAGGTAATCATAAGGAACCAATAAAGTAATATTTTAGGAAAAAAACCCTATGTGGGGTGGTAGACATTGTGTACATTACCTCCAACGATGATGAACATATAAATCAAGGGATCTATAATACGAGCATGATAAATATAAGAAAGGAATGTGAATTAAATAGGAAATTCCCAATGAAATTGTCATGCACACAAAGACAGAAGTTTATAAAATAATAATATATAAGGAATGAGCCATAGACCACCTACCTTATACTTATAAAACTCGCCTCATCCGATATCAACCATTGTTTATTCTTGGATAAAAAAACTAAATTAAATATGAATTCATTGAAAATAGATCATATGAGTTCGATTCTAAATAGTGTCATCCGGGGAAATAAGAATGCTGAACTGAGCTAAAAGATCAAGGAGATTTCATGGAGGAATCAAATGAGACAAATTGATCTTTGATTAGTAACAAGATAAATAAATGTGATCAAATAATATGGAATAGTGATTTGGGAGATCAAACATGAATAAAGAGATATTTTATATCCACTGGAGGAGAAATAAGAGAAGATGTGAGTTTAAATTAGATTTGATTAAACTGGGTAATTTTACACAAAATATCTCGGTCGCATGGTTTGGACACATGGTTGGACATCTTTTCACCAACCGTGTGTCTCCCACTACTTAAGGATCTACCACTCATGGTTTGGAACACATGGTTTGAGAAACTGTGCACCAACCATACTGTACACTATACTATATTTTTCTAAGACACCCACCTGGGAATCTGGAACTAGGCATATGGTTATGGAATGCTAGGAGACCTTATTATCCCTCTATCCAACCATTCATTTTTATATGTAATTTAACTTCATGTCCCACATAGTTTCTTCTAACCTTGTGGAATATTTTATTCTTACAAAAATTAGGGATTCGATCACATAAAAATTACAAGACACCCCTGAGACTCACTTGAACTCATTAGTTAGCCATATTAGGTCCAAAACAAAAAATTTAAGGAAAAACAAAATGATTCATACCTAATTGAAAACTTTTGTTCCTATAGACTTCCACCCATAATGGAACTCATCCATGAGTTCACCTTCTAAGGTGAGAGATACACCGTCTAACAAAAACTTTGTCCACTGGGCATGTACGTCGGTCTCCAGCACCTAGGTTTCATCTTGTACATGACTGTGCTTTCAAACCATACAAAAGAGACAGACCATCCTCAGATAAGATTCATGCTCCAGTAAATGATTCATATTAGATACTCCTTAATATATGCATCATCATTAAACTCAACATCCTTAGGTTCAAAAGTTTGGGATGGATTTCCATGATAATGATGAATCTATGAAATGTGGAAGACATCGTGCATGGAATGGAACCTATGAGGTAATATAAACCAATATTATACTGAACCAACTCCCTATTGACTCTCAAATAGACCTACATAATGAGAAAATAGATTATAATTCCTCTATATCTATCTATTCCCAATCCTGGGTGATTATTGTAGGAAATGTGATCCCCAACCTCAAACTCTAGAGGTTATTATAAGAGACCATAATAAGATTTTTTTCTATAATGAACAATATAAATACACTTCCTTTTCTTCGAATCATACTCCAAAGTATCGTTCATGAAATTAGGATCTAATATGGTTGTCTCCCGTACCTTTAACCAGCACAACGGTGAATGATGCGGTCTAGCATACAATGCCTCATAGGTATCCATTTGAAACATTTCATGAAATATATTATTATAGGAAAACTCAATGATAAGGATATTATCCTCCCAAGATCTTCTTAAAATCTAGAATACATACTCAGAGAACGTCCACTAAAACATGTACCATCTATTCTGATTCACCATCAATCTAAGGGTAAAAGGTTTTGGTTAGAAGCACATGTGTACCCATAACCCTCTATAACACCTAATAGAACAGTGACATGAAAAGATTTCCCATATTTGAAATGGTATTACATGGTACCCTGTGTATCCATATGATCTCACAATCATATTCTTCCAATATGAGAAACTAAAAAGGTCTATTAGATTGGAATGAAGTGTGATATATTCATCAGTTGATTCACGACTACCCTAACTGCATTTCTACCTTGAGGTGGCCTCAAAAAGTTGACTAAAAAACAATAGAAACATATTCCCATTTACATTTCTAGACTAAAAGTGGTTTTAATAAGACTTTAGGTCATTGGTTCTCTTCCTTAACATGCTAACAAGAGGAACACCTAGTGATAAAGCCTCCTATCTATGTTTTCATCCTTGGACACTAATACTGGCATCACATATCTTAATACATCTTGTATATTAATATATGAACCACCCACTGAGAATCCTGGGACTCCCTAATCAGTTCCTCTCTTATATCAATAGGAACCCAAACATTCCCATATATAGGTAGGATTTTCCCTCCATCCATATAACAATGCTTAGGAGAGTTCTCATAAGAAATACTCTACCAGAGAACTAACCCCCCATGATTTGAAAAATTCCTTCCCATCACCCTCTCAAGAAGTGAAGAGGAAACTACCAAGGGTGTAAGTGAAGACTGATCGTGACTGTCATGAAAAACTAGATGCAAATTAGAGAAGAGGGACATGAATACAATTCATCAGTAGATTCATGTACGACCTATGCCTATGTTTTTTAACTCAACAAAATCTACTACCACATTAACTTTTATAGTCATATAGCCAAGTTCAAAATTGAATTACTGAAGATATTTTACACATATCTAATATATGAGAATAAATACACAATGTGTAAAGATAAATTTCTGGATCCTATGGTCCATATACACCACAAATTACTCACCCATCAGATAATGTATCTAGTATCGCAAGGCATGGAAAATAGTTTCAAGCATAAGATCATGTGTTGGGTAATACCTCTCATGAGGCCTCAACAAATGACATTCATACATAATGACTCTATCCTACTTCATCAGAACTACTCCCAGCCTGATGCTATATATATCACAGAACACTGCATAGCCTCTTATAGGATCTATAAGAATCAGAATAGGTGCTGAAACAAGCCATCACATCGTCCCATTAAATTATTTATCACACTCTTAAGACCATTGTAATATAGAAACCTTCTTACTCAAAAAAGTAATAGGTTCATAAAGGTTTGAAAATTCTTTTATGAAAATCTTGTGATATTTAACCAACCCCAAGAAACTCTATATATCAAACATGTTATGGGTGTTCTCCTAGGAAACCATAGAACTCACCTTCTTTGGGTCAATAGATACTCATGATTACAAGATAATATGACCCAATAAGTGAACTTTTTTTATATAAAAAGTTACACTTATCATACTTTTCATATAGATGATTCCCTCTGGATGTATTAAAAATGATCTTAAGGTTCTTATGGTGGAATCTACAAATTTTAAAATCTAAAAAGATGTCATCCACAAAGACCATGATAAAGTAATCGAGATGGGGGTCGAACTCCCTATTCATAAAATCCATGAAAATGGTATCTGTGTTCATGAGACCAAACAACATAACAAGATACGTATACATACCATACCTAATTTCAAGAGTTGTGTGAGGTATGTATGTGGTCCTGAATCACAATTGATGATTGATAGATCTCTGGTTGGTATTATTAAACACCCAATATCCTTTGAGTTGGTCAAATAGATCTTCTACCTGAGGAAGTTTATATTGGTTCTTAACTATAAGCTAGTTCAACCATTAGTAATCCATGCATAAATGAAGGGTATAATCTGCCTTCTTTGAGAATAGAATCGGTGAACCCCACTAGGAAGTTATGGATCTTTTGAAACCATTAGAATTCATATCCTCAAACTATCTATTTAGTTCCTAGAACTCGATATGTGTCACATTGTATTAAGGAAACTACTTTGGAGATACTCCTAGAACAAGATAAATAGTAAACTAAACCTCTCTCAAAGGAGCTAATCCATGAAATTTTGAGCAGAGATATCCCTGAAATAATCTAATACAGGAGGAAAATCTTTCATTGTACTCCCTAATCTTCCATGAAGAGACTAGAAATCTAGGAAGTCACTCCACCTAACCCATGATGGTCTACTCTAGCTCCACTATCCTAGACATCACACTCACCCTTTTTTAGATAACTATACCCTCTTGTTATATAAATGATTCCCTATGGTGATAGTAGCCTACAATAGTATGATATGGGACTAACCAATCCCTTCTATAAATTACATCAAAGCCTTTCATCTCAAGGAACAAGAGGTCCCATAAGAGGGGATAATCTCCTACCTCATGGGGTGAGTCCTTCATTGGAATATTCCCTCTAACAATAATCTCAACAATGTATCTAGGGTCATTACCCGACATTAATACTAAATTTTCATCTAGAGACTTTCCCTAATTGATAAATAGATGAAGGGTTATGAAGAACATATATTGAATAAATCAGATATTATAGTGGAGGGTACTTGAATATTACCACATCCTATTGATGTTCCTACACTCTAATCCTTAGGTATCAATTATAAAGCATGAAAATTACATAATCAACAATCCTTTTCTACAGCTTGACTACCCTGAGTATGACCACACTACAAAAACTGACAATCAGAAGTATATCTACAACAAACAGATCCTTCTCCCCAAATAGTCCTATCAGTGCTACTCTAACTCCCCACCTGACTCATTGTAAAAGAAGGTTCCCCTAATTTTGGAGTTGGTACAGATCCTCTTTCACCAGGATAAGTTGGAATGTTGCGAAATAATATCTAAATATTCCCCATAAAATTGTAACCATGAAACTCCATCAGGTCTCTATCACACTAAGGCTTAAAATTCCCTTATCTTCCACATTTATGGAATAAATAGAGATTCTATTGGGGTTACTTTGACCACCACTACTCTAAAGAGATACCTCATGGGTACTCTTCCTCCCATCAGAAGAACTATTTTCATACCTCGACACTAATCCTCTATGTTCAATAAAATTTCCCTCCCTCAGGTTGTGCTCAATAATAAAATCCAGATTAAAGATTTGTTATAGTTTAGGTAGTATGAATATAATCACCAAAGGGTGGATGTAATACTAGATCCCACTCCCAAAACATATAGCATGTGATAGCTCATCACTATCCAGAAGAAATGTAAATCACTACAAATCAGTAAAATGAATTGAATAGCCCAAGACAAACATAACACCATTATCAAGATGCATGAACTCTCTATCTTGGATATATTTTAGCATCTATGGAAATATGTGGTCATAGAAGGTAGTCTGAAAATCATCTAAAACCCTGCCCTGATGTCGACCAGTCTGGGTAATCACATCCGACCAACACTCGCTTGAATCATGAAGCATGCTGTGGAAATATTGACTTTCTGCTCTAGAGGAGTCTTTATATGATCAATGATATATATATTTCCCTTCATCTAGGAATCAGTAGCCAATGAAATGACATCCCCTAAGAAGGTTGGAGGATGGTGAAACTGTAAATCACGTGTCAGGTTATCCATAGTAGGTGTAGGATATAGAGAACCCTCTATAGAGTGTATTATCCATAAAAAGTGTTTATAAATTTAGATTTCTTCAATATCAGGTATAAGAGGTGGTGCATCAAGTGTAACTCCAAATGGTAAGACCGGAGGCTCAAGGGAAACTATATCTTGAATGTAGTCATCACTACCCTCCTAGAACATGACTAAAGGGTGTCATAGTGGCATTATTCTATAAATTTCATGCCCCAACCCCATATTAGGAATGAAGTAGATAGATGCACTAGTTGAAGAAGAATGTTAAAATAAGGGATCGCTACCCAAGGATTACTACCCCAACTACCAAGTTAGGAGGCCATTTATTGGCATGTTCTCAAGTTTAAAATAAAGGGGTTCTAATAGATAAAGGTTCAATTATACCTTTCGTAATTATTTACTAAAAACCATTTATTAATAAGTAATTTTTTATGATTTATCCTTGAATTTTATTATTAACACATATCAAATTCTGATTAAAATGTATTTTTATTCCGAGTGAATCAGTTCCCATGCACCTTATCTCTCAAATCTATAGCCATTTAATTTCTACTTTTCCAAGTATACATTCAGTCTTAGAATGTACTGGGGTCTATTTGATTTATTGACATGATAAACTACCCATTCTAACCCTAGAGGGCCCAAGGACCTCATGAATTGAAACTAGAAATTAAAAATTCATATACAAAAACTAGTATATTTATAATTTAACTACCATTGAAACACTCAACAATCATAATAAAAAAAAGAAATGAATGCGATGAAATGAACCTATATGGCATGGCATGTGAATGGCATGTAAATTCTAGGTTCATATGATGATACATATAAACAATTCTCTTTGTCCTCATGTCATCAGTCCAAGTATGAAATAAAATCCACAATCATAATAATAATAATAACCACCAAATAATATTTTTGTCAACCAATAGTGAAAGGATATCTATTGTAGTAGGAAAAATACAAAAAAAAATATTTATTATTATTTCAAAAAACTCATCATTTACCATGATCATGGGTAAGATATGCCCAATAACATCTTATAACCATGTTCCAAGAATTCCTAATCTCCTATATATTTGTAAAAATAGTAATGAAAAAAATAAACCTCACATATCACTTCATGACATCCGGGCCCCCGGTGCAACTCAATGGTTCCCCGAAGATGGCTAGCAACATGGCCTCAAGCACATATCCCACAATTCTATAGGATTACGACTATATGTGAGGGACTAGGGTATATCTATGGAGATACTATTACCCTATTAACATAGTGGATCATAAAAGATAAATATAATTAAAGTTATATTGTCGAAGTAGTATAATAAAAAGAGAATATAACGGACACTATAATCATCAGACCAGTAACACAATATAAGAGAAGTAGATAGAAATAATATGTAACATAAAAAACTATAAATAATACTAAAATCTATAAACCAAATCATATAGAAAATATAATGATACTATATATCATGCCTCAACAAAACTGCAAAATAGGTATACATGGTGGTAGAAAATACATGTTATACATAAGAAGAAAAAAAAATCCAAAAACATTCCAAGAATCCTACGCTCCATCTCGGCCATCTATTACCAAGATCCATCCTAAATATTTAAAGCAATATTAGGTGTCAAATGTGGGATTATTCCCATTTTCAACACATGAATACTTGTGATCTTCTTAGGAAAGAATGGCAGTATAGATATGGTGTGTGATATATCTAAGTATGCCACCACCAATGGTATCTAAACCATTCCGTCTATGAAATATAAAATGAGAGTGTATAGGTACATATAAAATTAATATAGTAAAAAAATGTAAATAACGAGATAACTACTTTATCCTCAAATGGAAATGTCTCTGAATATGAGATCATTTAATTAATTCACTTAAGATTAATTTATATAATTTTTTCATGTGATATATAATGGACCTAAAAATTAATTATCATACTAATAATAATAATAATAATAGATTCATGACATAACATGTAATCCTATAATGATGATAATAGTAAAGTGGCTGCAAGGAAGAAACCAAGGCGTCCTTGACCTCAGGGGTTAAGCCAACTTAGTAATAAACTATATCCTAGCTAAGGGGTCTTTGTGTGATCTAAGGGGTATCACCTTATGCATTCAAATGTAATATTTTTCTAACCATGTTCAAGGATCACATTAATGGTAAAATTAGATAATTAGTGATTGGGACTGATGGGTGTAACCAGGGTGCCAAGTGTCTAAATACATCATGATAGATCGAAGGAGTGTATCCAAGGAATCCTAATATCTGAATGATAATGTAGGTATCCTATGGTCATCATGTGGGGAATCCACAAGTAAACAAGGATCAGTTTCAAGGTGGGTGTCAACCTTGGAAACCAAAACCCTTGAATTATAATGGCATCCCCTAGTTCTGAAGGAATTCTATCATGAATCCAAGGATGGCTCGAGTATGAACACTCCTATAAAGATTTCATGTTCCTTAAGAAATAGTAACCTTATAATCTATTCATTTCATATATTAGTCCATGTAGTACTCACTCCGTTTAATAATCCATCTAGTTAACTCCATTTTCTTTCATACAAGTGATAAGGCTAATGGGACATGTAACAATTCATTATTTATATAAGTTATAATAAATTCATTAGGTTTACTCTTATACCTTCCACTATACATGGAAAGTGGTGCTAAAAACATGAAACCAAACAATTTAATTACATTCATTTAAGCCTCATGATATATATCAATATACATTATATTTTTCATTTGAATTATTCATTGGTTATCTTTAATCAAAAACCATAGAAGGGTCTAGTGGAAGTATACAAGTGTTAATAGTCAACAACTCATTAATTTAATTATAACACTTACCATTAAAAATTTCATGTTAAGGCACACCCAAAATAGGGTGTAGATTAACATAAGGATACACTAAATGAATAAAAAAGGAAAACACCCTACTTTTGGTGGGTGATGTGGAGGACTTAAACTCAATCGATGATGAACATATATAACACGTGCTCTAGAATATGAGCATGATGAATAAAATCATGTAGTATGAATTAAATTATAAACCCATAATGAAATTGGTATTCCTACAATGATGACAGTTTATAAAATATGGAGTCTTAAAGAAATGAGTCATATACCACTGACCGTATACTCTTATAACTCTCCTCATCTATTATTATCCTATAGTTTGACCTGGATTGAAGAAAAACTAATGAATAGATCTATTCCCTAAAAATAGGTCATTAGAGCCTGTATATAAATGGCATCTTCAAGTGAAAGAAGAATAAAGAGCTGAGATAAGGGATCTAAGAGATTACAATGAGGAATATAATGATACAAAAAAGATATTTTATCACACACTAGATGAAGAAATGTGATAAAATACTATGTAAGCAGGATTTTGGAAATCAAACGTGAAGAAAGAAAGATCATATGTTGGCTTGGGGAGAAATAAGAGGAGAGGTGAGTTTAAATTAAATTTAAGAGTAAAAGGGTAATTTTAATTAAAATATATGGGGAGCACGGTTTTTCTGTATGATTGGACATACCATACTCCAATCATGCGCCTCCCATTACTTAAGGAGGGGCCTTGTATGATTTGGCCCTCATAGTTTGAGAAACCATGAAGAAAATATGTTTCATGCTTTGGTAAATTTTTGGGAGATGACCATATGGATGTGTAGCCCTTGGCATAATGTTAGGGAAATATATACAGCCTTCTTGTCAATTTTTTCATCCCCACATAGTTATAAGTAACTGTGATTCTTGTCCCTCATGGTTTCTTCTAATCGTGTGGCCTATTTGATTTTTCCAAGAGGTTGGGATCACGAATCTGAAAATCCCTCAGACACCCCCAATACTCCTGTGAACTCGTTAGGAATCAATATTAGGTCCAAAAAAATTAATTTGTCAAAAATAAAATGGATCCATATCTGATTAAAAACCAGGTTCTTACATCATTTTCTACAATGTGATAACATCTCATTATGTTTAGGAAGAAAAAGATGAGATCTCCTAGTTATAGTTAATTCAGCTAAGGTTTAAATAAATAAATATCTCACTAACCCACACAATTATATAAATTTTTTGGGGTTTACATGACATTAGAGGATGTTCCTTCCATGCTATCTCATTAACTCAGCTGGTATAATGAATGAGTTAATCACCTGTCCAATTTATGCATCGTAGACATTAATGGAACACCGTCACATTTAATCTAATAAAATGGTCCATTAAATGATATATTAGGTTTATTATTTCTCAATTATATATATATATATGTCACTATGGTTAGCTTCATAATATGCTATTTAATATTCATTATTCATCCATAACATAAAGGTTGTGGGTTTAGGGCATATATCTACTTCAATCTTTGAATTGTACTAAAGCCTCATAGTATTTGTGCCATTTCACCTTATAATGTATCATATATAATAACATATGAAATCATATTCAAAACACATTTTTTATATCTTCTAAAATTATTTTTTAATGTTATCATTAACTTTACTTTGTATTTCATCATATGAAATAACTTGTGAATAACCATCCAAAACTCATCATTGGATTAACTCTAAAACAATTTTAGAGTATCTCTTTGATTTAAATATAATCCTCATTTTTTCAATGACAATGTGTAATACAATGATCCTTTATAGTATTTAAAAAGGATATGAATATCTAGATCCATATATGTAAACAATAGTGGCCTTTTGAAAAGAATCAATGTTACTCAAGCTATAAATGGATCTGGAATGATCTACATTGAACACATGTATCATTATACCTATGTTCACTAGTCTGCATCATATGAAAATTTTAATTATCATATTTTACCTTATTCCAAGATATTAAGTGACCATGGGACATGGAATATGTCAATACCATATAGGTAACTCATATTTTTTTTATTATCAATGTATACACTAACTTAGTTGATATATAAATTGAATGTAATTCATCCACATCAATGTGAATATCACATGACACTCATCAAAATATATAATCACATCATATATATTTTATAGGATAGGTCACACTCTCCAAATTTTATCTCAATTGAGGTCCCATATCTCATAATTTTCAATTCAGAAGACAACTCTCATAACTGGTTGTAATCCAACCGATGACAAGATCAACAACATAATAAATCATCAAGATATTAACTAAGAAAACATGTTTACTTATATAAATAGGATATCAAATTATGAAGGTTCTCATGAAAAATATCTAACTAACTTCAGGTGGTGTAGACACAAATACGATACATACCCACCTAGTGTGCCAAATAAATCTGTATGGCATTTCATTTGGTATATGTTATGGGTCATCCAAAGCACCCAAAGAATCATATTATATTTTTTATAGCTCATGAGCATATTTTTTCTTTATATAATAATCCTACCAAATTTAACATTAATATTTCATTATAAGCTATAATAAAACCTGATGAAAATCATTTATATATAACATAATTATGTAATTTGAGTCGTTGATTATCATTACACTTCATAAAATCTATACGAATATAGATATATATAGTGAATGTGAATGAATGAAAAAAAATAGATATTTTCATTCATCTATCATGATGCATTTAATATTCATAAAATCCATTTAATTATATTTATAAAACCAAACATCTATACCTTTTTATCATTTCATATATGATAAAAAAACATATAATCCTTATGTATGACTCCCATTGAGGGGTTTTGTTAGATCATTACATCATATTTAATTCCTATCACATCTTTATATGAACATATGATAAAAGTATTCCACAATAACATTATTGATAATCATCTATGAAGTAATAAAATTTAAATAATGGTGACATTTATGAATCATATTTCTAATATTAAACTCATTGAACATATTCTAACTTCATAAATTTATCACATTAAATGTTATGATGTTAAAATTTGTTACATACTTATAACTCATTATATGTTCGTCATCATAATCATCCTTGTAACCAATTTCATTGAATTTTTCTCTTGAATTAATGTAATTATTTATAGTTTTTTTACCTTCATGTGATTATAAAATCAGTATAAATTGACATTTACATTCTTATGGTAATTAATTTCATGCTTTACATTTATATTATGTGACATAGCATAAACTCTTTTAGGATTTCTAGATTAATTCACATTTTAATTTTATAGGTACAATATTAGGGTGATATCCTCTTATTCACTATAACTAAATGTAAATATTTACATTTGTCTTTATCATCACATATCCTAAACTATTTAAGATATTAAATGAAGAACACATTAACCCTAGAATAGTGTAGTTAATTAAGAAATAGTGATATCCACACACTATTGTATATAAATGTAACACTTTAAATTTTTCATTAATATCACAAATAATAAACAATTTATGGTACTAAGTTTAAATCACTCAAAGAGTAATCATTTTTTGTTAAATTTAAACTTATCTAATTCCAAACATACTCCCACCGACTTATTAAACTCTATATTATTCTCTAAATATCTATCTAAGGAATAATAAAAAATATTTAGTGTTAATAAAATAAAACTTATTTCCTCCTCGTATAAATATTTAACAAATATACTATTTTTCCATATTATATAGGGTATTCTATATGTTTTTGTAATATTACATTAAAAGAATAATATTCTATAAAATATACCATTGCAGGAAAGGAATCACATTCCATCATATTTTGTTAAATAGTTAGATAAAGATTTTATTCTGTAGAAATCATTTTTATCTGTATCTTATTCAAAAAATATGTTATAAAATTCAATGAATAAACCCTATATATGAAATTAGTCATCATGTTTTGTTCAAAATAAATATTTTATCAAACCACTTATCTTATCATAAAAGATAAATGAGATAGAGATACACATCCTTTAAATAGATTCATTTGATCTTGATAAATTCGTTTATATTCAAAATTGATGTAGAAAACATTTTCTTCATAACATGAATGTAAACTAAAATATCAATCAATAGTTCTTTGATTTTGAAATCCTATCTATTTACAACAATTATAATGTAACAAATCGGCCCTAACCAAGGGACTATAAATAGATGAGGTGGTACTAAACTTAGGTGACGTTCCTTGAACACCAAACCTTGGAAATAATTGTTGAGGGTTTGACAAGAAATAGAGGGAATGTTTTACTATTTTACAAACCCATTATGACAAAAACATATAACCATAAAATAAAAAAAATGCAATAAAACTATATAAATTATTCATGAGTAAACCCCAAAACTCAAATTATATCATCATCATAAATAATTGCAATAAATATAAAAATTAAATGAGAAATAATAAGACTCAAATGTAGTGTAATACTTGTGTAACAAGGTGGAACCAATATAGATGTGATGAATTTACAAACTCCAAAGCTCCATCTCTACTCAACTATGATAGATATAATCAAAACAATATATAAGATAAATAAAACATATTTCTCTTTCATGTTTCATGGAAAACAATTATTGCATACGCACCAAAGTGAATATGTTGAGGGTGAGTAATAATACATGGAAGGGAAAAACCAAAACTTCCCACAAATTCCACTAGAACTAGATACAAGTTATCTTTAAAATTATATAAAACAATTAGGATATTTTAAAATATTTTATCAAAATTAAAAAATTTCTAACATCATAAAATCAATTCTTATAAATTTATATGGGGACTACAATTCAAGTTCTTACACGCACACATTTACGCCAAATGGAAATACCTATACTATTGAGTTGTTATTCATCCTTATCGAATATTCACTTGGTGATATATCTTCATATTTCATTATTCTATCACCTAGAACCATGTTTTTACCAATAATGCCTTATACAATGTAACTATGAACACAAACTAAACCCATGATTCTGTCAAATTTTCAATCAAAATTTCCATTTTAAACATAAAATAATATCTAATTCCATAACATGTTTTAATATAAAATTATCATCTGAAAGGAATTAAATCCATTGAATTTTAACAAATACCTAATAAATTTTTTCATTCAAATCATTAACCATGATTTACATTTATAGATAATCATTTTAAAAAACAGGAACCAAATATTTTTATAACCTAACATCAACAAGATAGTTCTTTGAAAACCATAGAAAGATATTTCAAAATACTAATCCTTCCAATTATATAATAAATGAAAACATATAGAATCGACATTCCACACATTGTGATTGTACCAAAAGTAATAGTGATAAACAATCCCAATTGTACCAAGTAATCAGTTTCTCAAGCAAAGTAAAAAACATACAAAAATATCACCAAATATTTCTCTAAATAATAATCTCTATAGAGGATGGGATGAGAATAATTTATCAAAGTTCATTCCTGGTCAAAATAATATTAAAACCCCATTAAAAAATCGCATGTGACCATATTGAAAACCATAAATACCTCCATGTTTAGTGTTCAAATTAGGTATTTCCAAAACTAGTTTTACTGTTACTATGATGAAAAATAAAATATTTTCCATGGATAAAAATGAAATAGTAAAAGTGATTAAACATGGAGGTTATGGAACAACATGTTTAAAATATATATTATTATTATTTGTGGTGGAGGTGTGGATCGACCAATTAATCCATCAACTCCATTATTTATCAATTTTTAGGGCTCCTTTGTTGGGAGTGACTTCCCAATATAAATTTTTTTATTGATTGTAATATCACTCATTATCAATTATAAAAGTGGAATTCATCCCCTCAATTATTAACACCTATTAAGCCCTTTGTTGTTACACTCAGAGATATTAAGAAAAGAAAATTATTTTTGATAACAAAAAGCACTGGAACACTTATTTTATCTTGAATTACATGCACCACTTATTTTATATTATGATACACACAACAATGAGTTTCTTTAATATATTTTGTTTCATGAAAGATCAAGTTTTACAAAACTACAATATAGTATTTATATTATTATTTAACATGATAATTATCACCTCACCGTTGGAATGGAGGGTATAGAATAGATTAACTGAATTATGAAAATATGTTTACACATGCATATACAATTAATTCTTGGTGTCTAATTAATTAAAAATAAAAATAACACCCGTATGATAATAAAAGGAAATATTTTTTCTGAAAAAATATTTAAATGTGAAGAAGTGTGTTTTATATAAATGAAATTAAAAAATAACCCTTTTTCGGTTATATTAATGAAATTTATATTTAATAAATTAAATATAATTTTTAAAATTCATCATATTTTTCTATAAGAAAAATAAAAAAATCCAATTTAATGTTTAAAACTCCTTATTTTATTCTAAAAATCATTTGTTTCAATTTTAAAGGCCTAAATATGTTAAAAAATGAAAAAAAAATTAATTTTCAAAATTTTAATAAAAAAATATCATAGGGATATGTTTTGGTATTTTTCTGAAAAAATTAAATATTTTAGGAATAGTGAAAATAATTAATTTTAATTGAAAACATTCCTTTCAACAAAATTATTTAAAAAATTAATTTATATTTTTAACTTATTTTAAAGTAAAATTAGTTAAATTTTAAAACAATTATTATAATTTAGTTCAGTGTAAAATTTTTCATATTAAACTTTAATATAAAAAACATAGAAAATTTTTAAAAATTTTCAATTTAAAAACCTACTCTCTCGTCGTGTTTGGTGGAATATTTTTAAATTAAAATCCTCCATTTATGTGGGATGAATTGGGAAAATGGATTCAATACTTTTAATCAGAATAATTCGTATTATATAATATGTTCAACATAGTTTTTGGCCAAAGTGATTAATGAAAATAAATTGTGTTAATAATACAGATTATTGTAAAAACGAGTTTACGTAGTGGTTAATGTAACATCACAAGTAATTAATGAATATTATATATTTTTTTATCTATGTCTATTTATGAATTAGATAGTGTTTTAGAGGCTTAAAATGAGAATAAATCCAATCTTAAGCATGGAATACACTAATATTTTTACAAGATTGTTTTGTTGCCTTTTGATGGAAAACCATTTTTAAATCAAACTATTGACACTTTTATAAGCTCTATTTGTAAAAATAAACATATTATTTATGATTGGGACATTGAAATTTATATTGGATAATTTTTTTGTATTTTTCTGACAATGTTCATTTTTTAATGAATGGTGAAATAATACTGCATTTTACATCAAAACTGCTTTTTCATCTAATTTAATTATGTGGTTATATTATCTTTTTAATTGGTATTAAAGTTTAATTATAATATTTATTTACCATTTAATCCAACGGTGGTCGTTATAATTAATTTCACTTTGGAATTGGGCATAAACAAGTGCCAAAATTTTCATAGATATTGTTTCTAAAAAACTTGCAATCTGTTTTGACAACAGGAAATATTTTTAAATTAATTATTGCAATTTCTGTATTTGGAATTTGGTAAAATGGATTACATATTTGGAATCATAATGTCCAAATTATGTAATCAAGACTCTTTTGTTTTTGGACATTATGAATAGTAACGACGGTAATTATCTTTAATTATCATGATTAACTAGTAATCAGGTAGATAAGGATAATAAAATAATATCATAATAATAAAAAATTACCCCAAAATGTGTCATAATTCTACTGGTTGTGTCATTTACGACCATGGGATGCCTTGTTCCAATCTTGGGGACCCCATGGAATCACTTTTGTGTGATAATGACTTTTTATCTTTTTATTTTTTAAAGAAAGTTAAATATAACAAAGAATGTATCACCTAAGTAAAACATTTTTAATTATTTCTACATAAATGATCTTTGGGACTATAAATATTCATTAGAAATATAGAAATATTTCCTACATCATAGTATTTTTTTTATAATTTTTAGACATCAAATAAATTAAATTATTTATGACATCATGGTGATGCAGCGATTACCCCATTAATAAAGTATTTAAATAAAATGAAAAGATAATGTTAAAACTTAGACTTAAGCTTGTAAAAGACCTATTTTATGAGTATATTTCGAACCCTTATCACCTTTTCCTATAAATATATCAATGTGGGGCCTTTTATATCCCAAACACATTTCAATATAAAGTAACATTTTGTAACTTTCCAAGAGTGCCCCTCCTCTCCTCTGATAAAAGGCCCCCACCTCTACCTCCTTACCCACATTTATCAATCCATTGTCTCGGCCAATATCTGATCATTTAATCTCTCCACATCATCCTAGAAGCCTTACCTTAGGCATAAGGATCTTCAAGAAACCCTTTTGGTTCAAACCAATAGGAGTTACCCGATTTAAAGGTAATGTCTTCACATGTGTTTGTGTGTTTTATTTTGCTTCTCCAACCCCCTAAACTCTTTTTATTCATTTATTTTGTAACAACACCTGTATTTTCAATATACTAGGATGTTTTTATATGAATTATTCGAGATAAAAAAACATAGACCTACATCTAATGGTTAAAAAACATACTGTTTTCGTGGATAGAGAATTTCTGCCTCACGAAACCATGATTGTTCAATATTCTTATGACACCTTCAACGGTGGCCATTAAGATGGCACTATATTTATATATGACATATAATATGTTTTTGTTTTCCTTAAGCTTCTGTATTTTTCATTTATGTCATACCATTATGGATTCTATTATGGGTATACGTGATATCTTCATTTTAGTAAGTGCGGACTACCACCCCCTCAAAGTGATTTGATTCGTTAATGCCATATGTGGGATGTATAAAGGATGTAATTATTGATATTATATATGATATTATACTAGAATTATAATATACCATTATATCATTATGATTCCATTCCATAAAATACGAAATAGAAATGAAAGTATCGTTCATGCGTACGAACGACTTACCGTCTCCATGAATGGTGCATTTCATTTATTACCTCTAAATGTTATGTATTATTGTAAATGAATGTATATACTGGATATATATGACATATATGATATCTACACAATTAATATAATTCTGGATATAATGGATATTTTACCACACGAACAACTTGTAATTATAAAGAGTTTATTTTTGACTCAAGTACAAATGATCGACAAAACGACCATTATTAAATTAAATAATTACATATTGTTCATAACATGGTAATAAGTGATATAAAAGGAATAATGAACTTGAAAAAGGTTATTAAGAAAGTATAAATTAACTCAAGTTTATTATTCATGACGTTAAAGAACGATCGAGTCAAGTCGGACTCGAGGTAAGGGACTTCGTCTCAAAATCCTTTCATTGAGGCATATTATGTTTTATACACCACTATATTTTATACATTGTATAAACCCCTTTGACTTTTATGTTTATTCAAAAGTAATATTTTTTATATGAAGCGTTTACTAAATGACAAAAGGGAATGTTTTTTTGTCGTACGTATGCGGCGACAACGACTTCTCTGCTGCCGTAACCATTATTTGAGCTTTGGCTTCCTCTACAAGCCATAACTTTTTTTAATGAAATATAAATACCATGTTTTACTTTTCTTTTATTTTGGTATGGAAAATGGTTTTCATAATTTTTTTATATCAATGTGTTGTATTGATATCTTGTGATTGAAAAGTGGAAATGTTATGTTTTCTTTATGCATGTTTTATGTGATACGATTATGTTATGGTTCTTGGGAATTGTTATAAAAATTGGTGGTTTTGTGATAAACTATGGGCGAGTGAGCCCGATATAGCTGTCCAATGCATTGGGTAACACGAAGGAGTTAAACGTTAAGGTTTCTCCGAAAAGATTTAGGGAATATACTGTGATGGTTATTCCAAACGTAACCACGAGGGTTACTCTCTACGTAAGAATTTTATGAATGCCTCAAGTTACCTTTATGTCTTATGATTTCCATGATTTATTCCTGATTTGATGAGGTATATTAAAATGATTATGTTTTATGAGTAAATTATGATTTCATACATGGACTAATGTTATAATTTTTTACTTTTATATCCCTTACTAAGCTTTTTATGCTCATCCCAAGTTTTTGAAATTTTTTTCACAGGTCAAGGGAAAGGTATGTGATGTGATGATAGTGTCAAGGAAGTGTCATTAAAGAATCCATGTTTTATTTTAAATATGTTTCCGTTGATGGGAAAAAATGAGTACTATCTTTTATGTAAACACTTTGTTTAAATGTGGAATGTAATGCATGATTTATGATCTAATTATCTAAAACTCTAATCCTAATGAGATCATCAACATTTATTCTTGATATAACTCAAGATAAAGTAATGTTTAAGGCTGGGGCCTTATAGCGGGTATCAGAGGTCATTTTAGATAACTTTAGGAGTTGGAATTCTATTAAATGATTATCCAAAAATATTTTTTTTACGGTCAAATTGAAATGATATAGGATTTGAAGATTACCATGTTTCTTCATCTAAAACATGTTTGTTCAGAATGGTTTTCCACAGAGGAAATAGGGAAGCATTGTTAGGAAGGCAAACAGAAGGAAATAACCATCTGAATTAGCATCCTGAGATGGTTGGAATTGGAACTGAACAGTTTTTTGCAGTAATGGCACAGTTGACTCATGCGACAAATGGTGGTGGTATCCATGCACGAGATCATCCAGATCAACCACAGAGGAACATGTCAGTGGTGGAACATTTCATGAGGCAACATCCCCCATCATTTAGAGGATCATCTGACCCTGTGCTATGTGATGGGTGTATTAAAGCACTGGAGAATCTTTTCTATGTCATGGGGTGTTCATACAATCAAAAGTTTAGTCTTGATATATACCATTTAGAGGGTGATGCAGATCAGTGTGGTCAATGGTTAAAAATATCAGGGACGCTGATGAGATTGATGCTCTCGACTGGGATGAATTCAAAGGTATGTTTCTTGCGAGGTATTTTCCTAAGGCTGTTCGACTTAGGATGGAAAAACAATTCCTGGAATTGAAAAAAGGGGAAGACTCAGTGGCTGCCTATGAAGAAAGGTTCACTCGATTGGAAAGGTATGCTCCAAATTTTATCCGAGACCTTGATAGTAAAATCCATCTTTTTGACTCAGGATTAATGCCAAAATATCGAAGGGCTTTATCTTCTCGTGAGTTCAAGAGTTATGAAAAGCTTGTTCGATGTGATGAGAATGTGGAAATGGAGTTTGTCGATGATCAAGAGTTCTATAAGAACCAGCAGAAGAAGAGACCGAGGTGGCAGGAGAAAGGAAAGAATTCTTCAAAATGGTTTGACGGTAAGAAAACTAAGTTTCCAGTTTTTGATAAATGTGGTAAAAAGGCATTCTGGGGAATTTCTTCTGAATTCTGGAAAGTGCTACTGATGTGGTAATATGGTACATAAGGCTTGTGATTTCACTGAAAAAGATCAGGGTGATGGTAAGAACAAATTTGATTTACAGTTAGTTAAATGTTTTAAGTGCAATGAGAAGGGTCACTATGCAAACAAGTGTCCGAAAAAGAGCTCGAGTGATGGGAAGTAGTTAGACTACAAGAAAAAAGGGGTGGTGAAATCCTTTGCAGCTACTTCAGCAGATGTCGGGCCATCAAATGAAGTGGTATCCGGTACTTTGTTTGTTTTTTCAGATTGTGCTAGTGTATTGTTTGATTCAGGGTCTACACATTCTTTCATCTCGGAAAAATATTCCAGTAAAATGGGAATACCATCTCAATAAATGACTCCTGAACTTGTGGTAAAAACACTTGGGGGAAATGTTGAGGCAAAAATAATTTATAAGAATCTTCCTATCCTTATTCGTGGAAAGAACCTACTTGAAACCCGTATTGTTTTATCTCTGGTAGAGTTTGATGTTATCCTGGGTATAGATTGGCTCTCTATTTACCATGCTATGATTGATTGTAGAGCTAAAGAAGTTTCTTTTCAGAAAGACTTTCAGTTTGTGTAAAATAATGAACCCTTACTATTGATAACATATCAAGAGGCCAAGAAACTTGTAAAAGATAGAAATGAATGTTACCTTGCACATTTTGTTGAAAACAAGGGAACTGTTCAGATTAAGGATGTGCCAGTGGTAAATGACTATCCTGAAGTTTTTCATGATGAGTTGCCTGGAATAATACTAGATCGGGAAGTTGAATTTTCCATTGACTTAGTTCCTGATGCTAATCCATTTTCAAAACCCCCCTTATCGAATGGATCAAATTGAACTTTTAGAGTTGAAGGAGAAATTGAAAATTTTTTAGAGAAAGGTTTCATTCGAACTAGCACATCACCATGGGGTGCTCCTGTTTTATTTTTTAAAAAGAAAGATGGTTTAATGAGACTTTTCATTGATTATAGAGCCTTTAATAACAACAATATTAAGAACCAATATCCTTTTCCTCATATCGATGATTTGTTTGATCAGCTCCAGGGAGCTCAGTTTTTTTCAATGATTGACCTGAGATCGGGGTACCATCAGTTGAAGGTAAAGGAAGCAGATATTCCGAAGACCACGTTTCGTATAAGATATGGCCATTATGAATTTGTAGTAATGCCTTTTGGGCTAACCAATGGACCTGCTGTATTCATGGACCTCATGAATAGAATTTTCCATGAGTTCTTGGATAAGTTTGTGGTTGTTTTCATTGATGATATTTTGGTGTTTTCTAGAAGTAAAGAGGAGCATGAAAGACATTTAAGGGTTATTTTTTCAAACCTTAAAAGAAAAGAAATTATATGGGAAATTCATCAAGTGTGAGTTTTGTTTCCAAAAAATTTCATTCCTTGGTCACATTGTTTCTAAAGATGGGATAACTGTTGATCCTGTAAAAACAAAGGTTGTTGAAGAATAGCCAAGACCCAAAAATGTAACTGAAATTCGTAGATTCCTTGGTTTGGAAGGATATTACCAAAGGTTTGTTAGAAAATTTTAGTGGTTATCTAGTCAAATGACTAATCTAACTCGAAAGGGTGTTAAGTTTATCTGGACAAAATAATGTGATGATTGTTTTCAAGAACTGAAAAGAATATTGGTGAATGCTCAAGTTTTGGCACTACCTTCCAGGAATGGTGAGTTTGTTTTCTACAGTGATGCTTTATTGGAAGGACTTGGTTGCATCCTAATGGAGAATGATCAGGTAATTGCTTATGCTTCACGATAGTTGAAAACTCATGAGGTAAATTACCCTGCACATGATTTAGAATTAGCTCCTGTTGTTTTCACTTTAAAAATTTGGAGGCATCATTTTTATGGAGTAAAGTGTGAAATATATACCGATCACAAAAGTTTAAAGTATGTATTCACTCAGAAATAATTGAACATGAGAAATAAGAGATGGCTAGAATTAATCAAGGATTATGATTGTAAAATTAATTACCATCCTAGAAAAGAAAATAAAGTGGTTGATGTTTTGAGTCGAAAAAAGTAATGCTTCATTAACGATGTTGTGTTTGGAACATGATTATTTGGTTATGTATTTGATGAACTTTGGCATAGAATTTGTTGGTGCATGATTTTATTCTGTTTTGTTTCAGGTATCAGTGAAATATTCTCTATCAGACAGAATTAAGCAAGCACAGAAGCAAGACAACAAGTTGCAGAAAACGGTAGAGCTGGTTCAGAAGGGTAAGTTGCCTGAATTCAACTTTGATAATGATTTTTTTTGAGATTTGTGAAGAGATTTTGTGTTCCGTGTGATTAACAGTTGAAGAGAGAGTTATTATGTGAAGCTCATAGTTCTCCGTTTTCAGTTCATCTGGGCAGTACTAAGATGTATAGAGATCTTTGGAAGTATTACTGGAGGGATGGAATGAAAAGAGACATTGCTGATTTTACTGTGAAGTGTTTGACTTGTCAACAGGTTAAAGAAGATCGGAAATTACCGAAAGGGATGCTTCAACCTTTACCAGTGCCAGAGTGGAAATGGGAGAATATATCCATGGACTTCGTTGTGGGAATTCTGAAGACACCTCGAGGTAATAATGCAATATGGGTTATTGTTGATCGCTTGACTAAATCTGCTCATTTCCTTGCTATACGAGATACTTTTTCCCTAGATCAACGTTCCCGTTTGTATCTTAAAGATATATTTAGGTTACATGGAGTTCCTCTCTCCATTTTATCTGATTGTGATCCCAGGTTCACTTCTATCTTTTGGAAAGGCCTTTAGAAGTCATTGGATACTGAATTAAATTTTAGTACGGCTTTTCATCCTCAATCAGATGGGAAGTCAGAACAAACGATTCAGACTTTGGAGGATATGATACATGATTATTCGATGGATTATCAAGGAATTTGGGACCAACATCTTTCTTTGGTTGAGTTTTCTTATAATAACAGTTTTCATTCTAGTATACAGATGGCACCATTTAAGGCATTATATGGGAAGCGGTGTCGAACTCCAGCTTTTTGGGATGATGTAGGTGAGGGGAAGTTGATGGGACCAGAATTGGTAGAAGAGTTGTCTAAAAAAGTTCAGCTGATACAAAAACACATGAGAACAGCTCAAAGTAGGCATAAGAGTTATGCGGACAACAAAAGTAAGGATCTCTCTTTTGAGGTAGGTGATCATGTTTTTCTCAAAGTTTCACCATGGAAAAGTGTGATGCGATTTGGTAAGAAAGTAAAGGTGAGTCCAAGGTTCATTAGACCATATGAAATTTTGGAGAGATTTGGATCAATTGCATACCAAGTGTCTTTAACTCCGAGTTTATCTCAGGTACACAATGTTTTTCATGTTTCAATGTTAAGGAAGTACATGCCAGATCCATCTCATGTTTTGAGTCCAGAGGTAGTTCAGCTGGAAGAGAATCTATATTATGAAGAAAAAACGGTCCAGATTCATGACCACAGGGAGAAAGTGTTGTCGAATAAGGTAATTCATCAAGTAAAGGTTTTGTGTAAAAACCACATGATTGAAGAGGCAACATGGGAATCTGAAAATGTAATGAGGGATAAATACCCCCACTTATTCGATAAGTAAATAAATTACGGGGATGAAATTTTCTAAAGGGGGGAAGGATGTAACATCCCATGTAAATAATGAATAATATATATTTTTTATCTAGGTATATTTATGAATTAGATAGTGTTTTTAGGCTTAAAATGAGAATAAATCCAATCTTAAGCATGGAATCCACTAATATTTTTAAAAGATTATTTTACTGCCTTCTGATGGAAAACCATTTTAAAATCAAACTTTTGACAATTTTATAATCTCTATTTGTCAAAATAAACATATTATTTATGATTGGGACATTGAAATTTACATTGGATAATTTTTTGGTATTTTTTGGACAATGTTCATTTTTTAATGAATAGTGAAAAAATACTGCATTTTACATCAAAACTGCTTTTTCATCTAATTTAATAATATGGATAGATTGTCTTTTTAATTGGACTTTAAAGTGTAATTATAATATTGTTTTACCATTTAATATAATGGTGGTTATTATAATTAATTTCAATTTGTAATTGGGCATAAACAAGTGCCAAAATTTTCATAGATATAGTTTCTAAAAACCCGCTATCTGTTTTGACAACGGGAATTATTTTGAAATTAATTATTGCAATTTCTGTGTTTGGAATTTGGTAAAATGGATTATATATTTGGAATCAGAAGGACCAAATTATGTAATCATTACTCTTTTGTTTTTGGACATTATGAATAGTAACGACGGTAATTATCTTTAATTATCTTGATTAACTAGTAATCAGGTAGTTAAAGATAATAATATAATATCTTAATAATAAAAAATGACCCCAAAATGTGTCCTAATTCTACTGGTTGTGTCATGTCCGACCATGGGATTCCTTGTGGAAAACTTGGGGACCCCATGGAAACACTTTTGTGTGATAATGACTTTTTATATTTTTATTTTTTAAACAAAGTTAAATATAAGAAAGAATGTATCACCTGAGTAAAACAAATTAATAATTTCAACATAAATGATCTATTGGACTATAAATAGTCATTAGAAATCTAAAATTATTTCCTACATCATAGTATTTTTTTTAAATTTTTAGACATTAAATAAATTAAATTATTTATGACATCATGGTGATGCGGTGATTACTTCATTAATAAAGGATTTCAATAAAATGAAAAGATAATGTTACAACTAATACATACACTTGTCAAATACTTATTGTATGAGTATATTTCTAACCCTTGTCACCTTATCATTGAAATATATCAATTTGGGGCCGTTTAAATCCGAAACACATTTCAATATAAAGTAACATTTTGTAACTTTCCAAGAGTGCCCCTCCTCACCTCTTATAAAAGGCCCCCACCTCTACCTCCTTACCCAAACTTCTCTTGCCATTGGCTCGGACAATATCTTCACATTTTATCTCTCTACATCCCTCTATTCATCCTAGAAGCCTTACCTTAGGCAGAAAGATCTTCAAGAAATCCTTTTGGTTCAAACCAAGAGGAGTTACCCGATTTAAAGGTAATGTCTTCACATGTGTTCGTGTGTTTTATTTTGCTTCTCCAACCCCGTAAACTCTTTTTATTCATTTAATTTTTAAAAAGACCAGTATTTTCAATATAATAGGATGTTTTTATATGAATTATTCGAGATAAACATACACATACCTACATATAATGGTTAAAGAACATACTATTTTCGTGGATGGTGAATTTCTGCCTCACGAAACCATGATTGTTCAATATTCTTATGACACCTTCAAAGGTGGCCATTAAGATGTCACTATATTTATATATGATATATAATATGTTTATTTTTTCCTTAATCTTCTGTATTTTTCATTTATTTCATACCATTATGGCTTCTATTATGGGTATACGTGATATCTTCATTTTAGGAAGTGCGGACTACCACCCCCTCAAAGTTATTTGATTCGTTAATGCCATATGTGGGACGTATAAAGGATGTAATTAATGATATTATATATGATATTATACTGGAATTATAATATACCATTATTTCATTATGATTCTATTCCATAAAATACGAAATAGAAATGAAAGTATCGTTCATGCGTACGTACGACTTACCGTCTCCATGAATGGTGCATTTCATTTCTTACCTCTAAATGTTATGTAATATTGTAAATGCATGTATATACTGGATATATATGACATATATGATATCTATATCATGAATATAATTCTGGATATAATGGATATTTTACCACACAAACAACTTGTAATTATAAAGAGTTTATTTTTGACTCAAGTACCAATGATCGACAAAACGACCATTATTAAATTAAATAAATACATAGTGTTCATAACATGGTAATAAGTGATATTAAATGAATAATGAACTTGAAAAAGGTTATTAAGAAAGTATAAATTAACTCAAGTTTATTATTCAGGACGTTAAAGAATCATCGAGTCAAGTCGGACTCGAGGTAAGGGACTTCGTCTCAATCTTTTTTCATTGAGGCATATTATGTTTTATACACAACTATATTTTTTATAGTGTATAAACCCCTTTGAATTTTATTTTTATTCAAAAGTAATATTTTTTATATGAAGCGTTTACTAAATGACAAAAGGGAATGTTTTTTTTGTCGTACGTATGCGGCGACAATGACTTCTCTACTGCCGTAACCATTATTTGAGCATTGGCTTCCTCAACAAGCCATAACTTTTTTTAATGAAATATAAATACCATGTTTTACTTTTATTTTATTTTGGTATGGAAAATGGTTTTCATAATGTTTTTATATCAATGTGTTGTATTGATATCTTGTGATTGAAAAGTGGAAATGTTATGTTTTCTTTAATCATGTTTTATGTGATACGATTATGTTATGGTTCTTGGGAATTGTTATGAAGATGGGTGGTTTCGTGATAAACTATGGGCGAGTGAGCCCTATATAGCTCTCCAATGCATTGGGTAACACAAAGGAGTTAAACGTTAAGGTTTCTCCAAAATGATTTAGGGAATATACTGTGATGGGTATTCCAAACCAAACCATGAGGGTTACTCTCTACGTAAGAATTTTATTAATGCCTCAAGTTACCTTTATGTCTTATGATTTCTATGATTTATTCCTGATTTGATGAGGTATATTAAAATGATTATGTTTTATGAGTAATGTATGATTTCATACATGGACTAATGTTATCATTTTTTACTTTTATATCCCTTACTGAGCTTTTTATGCTCATCCCAAGTTTTTGAAATGTTTTTCACAGGTCAAGGGAAAGTTACGTGATGTGATGATAGTGTCAAGGAAGTGTCATGAAAGAATCCATGTTTTATTTTAAATATGTTTCCGTTGATGGGAAAAATGAGTGTTATCTTTTATGTAAACACTTTGTTTAATTGTGGAATGTAATGCATGATTTATGATCTAATTCTCTAAAACTATAAACCTGAAAAGATCCTCAATGTGTATTCTTGAAATAACTCAAGATTAAGTAATGTTAAAGGCTGGGGCCTTATAGCGGGTATCAGAGGTCAGTTTAGATAACTTTAGGAGTTAGAATTCTATTAAATGATTATCCAAAAATATTTTTTGTACGGTCAAATTGAAATGATATAGGATTTGAAGATTACCATGTTTCTTCATCTAAGACATGTTTTTTTAGAATGGTTTCCCACAGAGGAAACAGGGAAGCATTGTTAGGAAGGCATACAGAAGGAAATAACCATCTGAATTAGCATCCTAAGATGGTTGGAATTGGAACTGAACAGTTTGTTGCAGTAATGGCACAGTTGAATCAAGCGATAAATGGTGGTGGTATCTATGCACGAGATCATCCAAATCAACCATAGAGGAACATGTAAGTCGTGGAACATTTCATGAGGCAACATCCCCCATCATTTAGAGGATCATATGACCCTATGCTATGTGATGGGTTTATTAAAGCACTGGAGAAGCTTTTCTATGTCATGGGGTGTTCATACAATTAAAAGGTTAGTCTTTCTATTTACCATTTGGAGGGTGAAGCAGATCAGTGGTGGTCAATGGTTAAAAATATCAGGGACGCTGATGAGATTGATTCTCTTGACTAGGATGAATTCAAAGGTATCTTTCTTGAGAAGTATTTTCCTAAGGCTGTTTGACTAAGGATGGAAAAACAATTCCTGGAATTGAGGAAAGATGAAGACTCAGTGGATGCCTATGATGAAAGGTTCACTCGATTGGCAAGGTATGCTCCAAATTTTATCTGAGACCTTGATAGTAAAATCAATCGTTTTGACTCAGGATTAATGCCAAAATATCGAAGGGCTTTATCTTCTTGTGAGTTCAAGAGTTATGAAAAGCTTGTTCTATGTGCTGAGAATGTGGAAATGGAGTTTGTCGATGATCAAGAGTTCTATAACAACCAGCAAAAGAAGAGACCGAGGTGGCAGGAGAAAGGAAATAATTCTTCAAAATGGTCTGATGGTAAGAAAACTAAGTTTCCAGTTTGTGATAAATGTGGTAAAAGTCATGCTGGGGAATTTCATCTAAATTCTAGAAAGTTCTACCAATGCAGTAAGATGGGACATAAGGCTAGTGATTTCGCTAAAAAAGATCCGGGTGATGGTAAGACCAAATTTGATTTACGGTTAGTTAAATGTTTTAAGTGCAATGAGAAGGGTCACTATGCAAACGAGTGTCCGACAAAGAGCTCGAGTGATGGGAAGCAGTTTGACTACTAGAAAAAAGGGGTGGTGAAATCCTTTAAAACTACTTCAGCAGATGTCGGGCCATCAAATGAAGTGGTATCAGGTACTTTTTTTGTTTTTTCAGATTGTGCTAGTGTATTGTTTGATTCGGGGTCTACACATTCTTTCATCTCGGAAAAATTTTCTTGTAAAATGGGAATACCATCTCAAGAAATGACTCCTGAACTTGTGGTAAAAACACATGGGGAAAATTTTGAGGCAAAAATAATTTATAAGAATCTTCCTATCCTTATTCGTGGAAAGAACATACTTGAAAACCGTATTGTTTTACCTCTAGTAGATTTTGATGTTATCCTTGGTATAGATTGGCTATCTATTTACCATGCTATGATTGATTGTAGAGCTAAAAAAGTTTCTTTTCAGAAAGACTTTTAGTTTTTGTAAAATAATGAACCCTTACTATTGATAACATATCAAGAGGCCGAGAAACTTTTAAAAGATAGAAATGAATGCAACCTTGCACATATCTTTGAAAACAAGGGAACTATTCAGATTAAGGATGTTCCAGTGGTAAATGAGTATCCTGATGTTTTTCATGATGAGTTTCCTGGAATAATACTAGATCGGGAAGTTGAATTTACCATTGACTTAGTTCCTGATGCTAATCCAATTTCAAAACCCCCCTTATCGAATGGCTCAAATTGAACTTTTAGAGTTGAAAGAGCAATTGGAAGATTTTTTAGAGAAAGGTTTCATTCGACCTAGGACATCACCATGGGGTGCTCCTGTTTTATTTGTTAAAAATAAAGATGGTTTAATGGGACTTTTAATTGATTATAGAGCCTTGAATAACAAAAATATTAAGAACCAATATCCTTTGCCTCATATCGATGATTTGTTTGGTCAGCTCCAAGGAGCTCAATTTTTTTCAATGATTGAACTGAGATCGGGGTACCATCAGTTGAAGGTAAAGGAAGCAGATATTCTGAAGCCCACATTTCGTATAAGATATGGCCATTATGAATTTGTAGTAATGCCTTTTGGGCTAACCAATGCACCTGATATATTCATGGACCTTATGAATAGAATTCTCCATGAGTTCTTGGATAAGTTTGAGGTTCTTTTCATTGATGATATTTTGGTGTTTTCTAAAAGTAAAGAGGGGCATGAAAGACATTTAAGGGTTCTTTTTCAAACCTTAAAAGAAAAGAAATTATATGGGCAATTCATCAAGTGTGAGTTTTGTTTCCAACAAATTTCATTCCTTGGTCACATTGTTTCTAAAGATGGGATAACTGTTGATCCTACAAAAACAAAGGTTGTTGAAGAATGTCAAAGACCCACCAATGTAACTGAGATTCGTAGCATCCTTGGTTTGGCAGGCTGTTACCAAAGGTTTGTTATAAATTTGTCACGGTTATCTAGTCCAATGACTAAGCTAACTCGAAAGGGTGTTAAGTTTATCTGGACAAAATAACGTAATGATTGTTTTCAGGAACTGAAAAGAATATTGGTGAATGCTCCAGTTTTGGCACTACCTTCCAAGAATGGTGAGTTTGTTATCTACAGTGATTCTTTATTGGAAGGACTTGGTTGCATCCTAATGGATAATGATCAGGTAATTGCTAATGCTTCATGACAATTGAAAACTCATGAGGTAAATTACCCTGCACATGATTGGGAATTAGCTGCTGTTGTTTTCACTTTAAAAATTTGGAGGAATCATTTTTATGGAGTAAAGTGTGAAATATATACCGATCACAAAAGTTTAAAGTATGTATTCACTCAGAAATAATTGAACATGAGACAGAAGAGATGGCTAGAATTAATCAAGGATTATGATTTTATAATTCATTACCATCCTAGAAAAGAAAATAAAGCGGCTGATGCTTTGAGTTGAAAAAGTAATGCTTCATTAACGATGTTGTGTTTCGAACATGATCCTTTGGTTAAGTATTTGATGAAATTTGGCATAGAAGTTGTTGGTGGATGATTTTCTTCTGTTTTGTTTCAGGTATTAGTGAAATCTTCTCTATCAGATAGAATTAAGCAAGCATAGAAGCAAGACAACGAGTTGCAGAAAACGGTAGAGCTGGTTCAGAAGGGTAAGTTGCATGAATTCAACTTTGATAATGATTTTTTTGAGATTTTGGAAGAGATTTTGTGTTCCGTGTGATTAATATTTGAAGAGAGAGTTATTATATGAAGCTCATAGTTCTCCGTTTCCAGTTCATCCGGGCAGTACTAAGATGTATAGAGATCATAGGAAGTATTACTGGTGGGATGGAATGAAAAGAGACATTGCTGATTTTACTGTGAAGTGTTTGACTTGTCAACAGGTTAAAGTAGATTGGTAGTTACCAAAAGGGATGATTCAACCATTACCAGTGCCAGAGTGGAAATGGGAGAATATATGCATGGACTTCATTGTGGTAATTCCGAGGACACCTCGAGGTAATAATGAAATATGGGTTATTGTTGATCGCTTGACTAAATCTGCTCATTTCCTTGCTATACGAGATAATTTATCCCTAGATCAACTTTCCCGTTTGTATCTTAAAGATATATTTAGGTTACATGGAGTTCCTCTCTCCATTTTATCTGACCGTGATCCCAGGTTCACTTCTAACTTTTGGAAAGGCCTTTAGAAGTCATTGGCTACTAAATTAAATTTTAGTACGTCTTTTCATCCTCAATCAGATGGGCAGTCAGAATGAATGATTCAGACATTGGAGGATATGCTACGTGCTTGTTCGATGGATTATCAGGGAATTTGGGACCAACATATTTCTTTGGTTGAGTTTTCTTATAATAACAGTTTTCATTCTAGTATACAGATGGCACCATTTGAGGCATTATATGGGAAGCAGGGTCGAACTGTAGCTTTTTGGGATGAAGTAGGTGAAAGGAAGTTTATGGGACCAAAATTGGTAGAAGAGTTGGCAAAAAAAGTTCAGCTGATACAGAAACACATGAGAATAGCTCGGAGTAGGCATAAGAGTTATGCGGACAACAGGAGTAAGGATCTCTCTTTTGAGGTTGGTGATCATGTTTTTCTCAAAGTTTCACCATGGAAAAGTGTGATGCGATTTGGTAAGAAAGGAAATCTGAGTCCAAGGATCATTGGACCATATGAAATTTTGGAGAGAGTTGGATCAGTTGCATACCAAGTGGCTTTAACTCCGAGTTTATCTCAGGTACACAATGTTTTTTATGTTTCAATGTTAATGAAGTACATGCCAGATCCATCTCATATTTTGAGTCCAGAGGTATTTCAGCTGGAAGAGAATCTATATTATGAAGAATATCCGGTCCATATTCTTGACCATAGGGAGAAAGTGTTGTCGAATAAGGTAATTCATCATGTAAAGTTATTGTGTAAAAACCACATGATTGAAGAGGAAACATGTGAATCTGAAAATGTAATGAGGGATAAATACCCCCACTTTTTCGATAAGTAAATAAATTGCAGGGATGAAATTTTCTAAAGGGGGGGAAGGATGTAACATCCCATGTAAATAATGAATAATATATATTTTTTATCTATGTCTATTTATGAATTAGATAGTGTTTTGGAGGCTTAAAATGAGAATAAATCCAATCTTAAGAATGGAATACACTAATATATTTAAAAGATTGATTTACTACCTTATGAAGGAAAACCATTTTGAAATCAAACTTTTGAAAATTTTATAATCTCTATTTGTCAAAATAAACATATTATTTATTATTGGGACATTGAAATTTACATTGGATAATTTTTTGGTATTTTTCTGACAATGTTCATTATTTTAATGAATAGTGAAAATATACTGCATTTTACATCAAAACTGCTTTTTCATCCAATCTAATTATATGGATAGATTGTCTTTTTAATTGGACTTTAAAGTGTAATTAGAATATTGTTTTACCATTTAATATAATGGTGGTTATTATAATTAATTTCACTTTGGAATTGGGCATAAACAAGTGCCAAACTTTTCATAGATATAGTTTCTAAAAACCCGCTATCTATTTTGACAAAGGGAATTATTTTGAAATTAATTATTGAAATTTATATGCTTGTAATTTGGTAAAATGGATTACATATTTGGAATCAGAAGGACCAAATTATTTAATCAAGACTCTTTTGTTTTTGGACATTATGAATAGTAACGACGGTAATTATCTTTAATTATCTTGATTAACTAGTAATCGGGTAGTTAAAGATAATAATATAATATCATAATAATAAAAAATGACCCCAAAATGTGTCCTAATGCTACTGGTTGTGTCATGGCCAACCATGGGATTCCTTTTGGCAAACTTGGGAACCCCATGGAAACACGTTTTTGTGATAATGACTTTTTATATTTCTATTTTTTAAAGAAAGTTAAATATAACAAAGTATGTATCACCTGAGTAAAAAAAAATTAATTATTTCTACATAAATGATCTCTTGGACTATAAATAGTCATTATAAATCTAAAACAATTTCCTACATCATAGTATTTTTTTTAAAATTTTAGACATTAAATAAATTAAATTATTTATGACATCATGGTGATGCAGTGATTACCTCATTAATAAAGGATTTCAATAAAATGAAAATATAATGTTAAAACTAATACATATACTTGTAAAAGACTTATTGTATGAGTACATTTATAACCCTTATCACCTTATCCTCTAAATATATCATTGTGGGGCCTTTTAAATCCGAAACACATTTCAATATATAGTAACATTTTGTAACTTTCCAAGAGTGCCCCACCTCTCCTCTTATAAAAGGCCCCCACCTCTACCTCCTTACCCACACTTATCTTGCCATTGGCTCGGCCAATATCTTCTCATTTTATCTCTACAGATCCCTCTGTTCATCCTAGAAGCCTTACCATAGGCAGAAAGATCTTCAAGAAACCCTTTTCGTTTAAACCAATAGTTGTTACCAAATTTAATGGTAATGTCTTCACTTGTGTTCTTGTGTTTTATTTTACTTCTCCAACCCCCTAAACTCTTTTTATTAATTTATTTTGTAACAACACAAGTATTTTCAATATACTAGGATGTTTTTATAAGAGTTATTATAGATACACTTACACACACATACATTTAATGGTTAAAGAACATATTGTTTCTGTGGATGGCGAATTTCTGACTCACGAAACGATGATTGTTCAATATTCTTATAACACATTCAAAGGTGGCCATTAATATGTCACTATATTTATATATGATATATAATATGTTTATGTTTTCCTTAATCTTATGTATTTTTCATTTATGTCATACCTTTATGGCTTCCATTATGGGTATACGTGATATCTTCATTTTAGGAAGTGCGGACTACTGCCCCCTCAAAGTGATTTGATTCATTAATGCCATATGTGAGATGTATAAAAAATTTAATTAATGATATTATATATTATATTATACTGGAATTATAATATACCTTTATATCATTATGATTCCATTCCATAAAATAATAAATAGAAATGAAAGTAGCGTTCATGTGTATGTATGGCTTACCGTCTCCATGAACGGTGAATTTCATTTCTTACCTCTAAATGTTATGTAATATTTTAAATGCATGTATAAACTGGATATATATTACATATATGATATCTATATCATGAATGTAATTTTGGATATAATGGATATCTTACCACATCAACAACTTGTAATTATAAAGAGTTTATTTTTGACTCAAGTACCAATGATCGAAAAAATGACCATTATTAACATAAATTATTACACAGTGTTGATAACATTGTAATAAGTGATATAAAAGGAATAAGGAACATGATAAAGGTTCTTAAGAAAGTAAAAATTAACTCAAGTTTATTATTCAGGACGTTAAAGAATGATCGAGTCAAGTCAGAACGGAGGTAAAGGGCTTCATCTCAATCTCCTTTCATTGAGGCATATTATGTTTTATACACAACTTTATTTTATACGGTGTATAAACCCCTTTTACATTTATGTTTTTTCAAAAGGAATCTTTTTTATATGAATTTTTTTGTAAATGAAAAAAGGGAATGTTTTTTTTGTCGTATGTATGCGGCGACAACGAATTCTCCACCACCGTAACCATTATTTGAGCTTCGGCTTCCTCTACAAGCCATAACTTTTTTTAATGAAAAATAAATACCATGTTTTACTTTTATTTTATTTTAGTATGGAAAATGGTTCTCATACTGTTTTTATATCAATGTGTTGTATTGATACCTTCTGATTGAAAAGTGTAAATGTTATGTTTCCTTTATGCATGTTTTATGTGATACGATTATGTTATGGTTCTTGGGCATTGTTATGAAGATGGGTGGTTCCGTGATAAACTAAGGGCGGGTGAGCCCGATATCTCTCTCTAATTAATTGGGTAACACGAAGGAGTTAAAAATTATGGTTTCTCCGAAGAGTTTTAGGGAATATACTGTGATGGGTATTCCAAATGTAACCTTGAGGGTTTCTCCCTATATAAGAATGTTATGAATGCCTCGAGTTACCTTTATGTCTTATGATTTCTATGATTTATTCATGATTTGATGAGGTATATTAAAATTATTATGTTTTATGAGTAAAGTATGATTTCATACATGGACTAATGTTATCATTTTTTTCTTTTATATCTCTTACTGAGCTTTTTATGCTCATCTCATGTTTTTTAAATGTTTTTCACAGGTCAAGGGAAAGGTACATGATGTGATGATAGTGTTAAGGAAGTGTCATGAAAGAATCCATGTTTTATTTTAAATATGTTTCTGTTTATGGGGAAAATGATTATTGTCTTTTATGTAACCACTTTGTTTAAATGTGGAATGTAATGCATGATTTATGATCTAATTCTCTAAAACTCTAAACCTGAAAAGATCCTCAATGTGTATTCTTGAAATAACTCAAGATTAAGTAATGTTTAAGTCTGGGGCCTTATAGTTATACTTATTATATAAGGTGTAACAATGACCCAACACATATCCAAAACCTATTTTTTGGACATATTTAGACTCTTATGACCTTACTATAAAGATATACGGGTTTTTAGAACACTATTTCATGATGTTGACACATATAATATGTGAAATAATGAAAATGGAAAAAATGTACTTTTCTCCCATTTAATTTCTATAAAGATTTGTTGATAGGAAAAAACTACATAAATTTGGTAATAAATATTAATTTTGAATAAAAATGGTTTTTTTATCATAATAATTTATTTATACTTTATAGAGATGTTATAATTATATTAAAATCTTCCGAAACGCCAACATTGGGATTATTTATTTAATAATTAAATAAAAAAATGATACTGAAAACATTAAAAGTTAAGTATATAGAAGGAATTGATTTGTTAAATTATTTTTTTGTACTATTATATCATAATAAAAAACTATAAACATGCTATATTTTTATTCTATTTTTTTTCTTGAAATTCTTAAATTCTAATTAAATTAATAATGTCCAATTTGACGTTGATGTGATTTTACAATAAATGATATTTTATTAATTAATTTAAAATTAATGAAATTCATATATTCTATAAACTTATATTTGAATATTAATAAATATCAATTATGGTCTCTTAGTAGATAAATTTTCGTTTCATAATGAATATATTTACCTATAAATAGTAAAAAAACTCTATTAGTGCGGTTAAGGTTAAAGAGATGTTTCTGCACATTACATCCGCTTGTGTTAAAAATTAATTTTCAAAAAAATAATATTTTAATTTGAAAAATTTGGATTTAATTTTTATAATAATTATTTCTAAATTATTTAATAAATATCAAACTAATTTATTTTTAATGGATAAATTACATAGGTTATAAAACTAGTTTCCATAATGAAAAACCGAAATGGTAAAAATTAGAAAACATAGAAGTTAAGGAATAAAATCATTAAATATTGTGTTCAAATGTATATTGGAGGTTTTTTTCTACCAAATAAACCCTAAAAACAATTACTTATCAATACCTTATCAACAATAGGTAACATTTACCTCTTAATAGAGTATTTACAAAAATGCAACACCTCCTCAACTATAAAAAAGTAATCACACTCCAACTTCGTCACACCTATAAACCCATTTGTATCATCCAAAACCTTCCCAAATCACTTTAAAATTTCCCTAAACTCATACTATGATACTTATTTTGTTTATAAGTAAAACATTTTATGGTTGTAGTGAAAAACCAAGAAACATGCATGACGAAGAGATAATGTTCTTCTAAAAGAATTTTAATTTTATTTACTCCTCCACCTCATTAAATTATTTCTATATCAGGATTATAAAATTACCTCAGAATATTTATTATACTGAGAAATTTTTATGTTAAGGAAAATACCTACAACCACACCACTTCCATAAAATGGGTTATTAAATCATCATTCGTGTGTACGGAGGACTACCACCTCATGAACTGATGTCATTTGACTACCCATTACAACCATTTAAAGTTGGGAATAATTATGGAAATACTATTTACGTATGGTATTTGTGGTATTTATGATATTTATATTCTTCTACTATTATTATATAACATAGACCTTCATGATTTCCATTTCATGGGAATGCGATAATGTTTTTCATGTGTAAGGTGGAATTCCACCTTGCAAAGCGATGTGATTCTTTCACACATTACAAGGAATGTAATAATGAAGGTTTAAAAAAATATGTGATAAATTTAAAATAAAAATGATACTATAACTGTAATATATATATATATATATATCTTTTACTTTGTCTTCTTTCAATACAACATGAAAATAGAAGTAGTGTTTTTGCATATGTACGACCTACCATCTCCCTGAATATAGTATTTCATTTCCTATCACTAAATATTATATATTATCCTAAATATATATATGATGAATATATATGATATTTATATTATGGTTTGAATTATGTATATTGTGAAATAATTATAGTAGTAAGCAGACCAAAAATATAAATTCAATACTGATACGAAAAACAAAGTGGTTATTACCCAAAATGTAAATTTAACATGTAACTGATAATAAATAGGTTATAAAAGGTCATAAGAAAAATAATATATGATGATGAAAATATTAATATGGTCATTTAAAAATTTAATAAAATGTTTAAAACTATTATAAATGAGTTCAAATCACATTTGACAAAAATTAAATGTGAGGAAATGGTTTTCTCATCTCACTTTTATTTCTATGAAATATATTCAATATTCACCACAAATTATTATTGTTTGGTGTATATACTAACCAAAAATTTAATTTCTAATTAATATTATTAAATTTTTTAGGATTTAAATATCTAATGTTTTATATCTATTTCATGGGATTTATGTTTTCAATGTTACCAAAGCAGTACTTGATTTTTGTCTCAATTTTCCTTCTTTGATATGTATGTAATGTTATACAGCTATGTTATTTTATGAGGATTATATAATGATCATTTCCATGTTATATCATGAATATCATTTTTAAAATTACATTATAAGTTTCATTTAATTTTATTCATTGTTGGGTATTATTGAACAAAGTTAAAAATGTGGTAAGAGTCTTTTTTAAAATCTCATCATTTATCAAGATTGTTCATGATTAGGCTTCCAATGATGTAATATTATTATCTATCACTCAAGAAACTAATGAAATTTAATCATATATAGTTATTTCATGCTAATATATGATTTTCATTCACATTAATCTCTTTATATACTCAATATTTTAAAGGATTTTTTTGTGAAAAATTATCTTTTTAATCAAAAACTCTTTTCCTTCGCAAACCATGTCTTCTAAAAATATTTTCAAAAATGTTTTAAATTTTTTTTTCTATTTAAAAAGGATATTTTCCACATGAAATTTTTTAAATAATTTTTAAAACATTCCATATATTTTTTCAAATATTTTTTTCCAATAATATTATTTTTATAACGTTTTATGATTTAAAATTTTATTTTCAAAATAAAAAATATATTTTCATCAAGAATGTTTTTAGTGTTCTTTCAATGTTTTTTTCAGTCATGAACATCAAAAACCCTTATTGTTACATATCCTACAATGTATATATTTTTTAATGATATCGTCCTTATTATTTCTTTAAATTCATTAAGATTATTTCAAGGAGATTTTATGGAACCCTTTTCTTTTCCACAAGTTATTCATGTCTCAATTAGATTTTTATAGAACCTATTTATTTTCCGTGAGTTAATAATGTTTCAAATATATTGTTATAGAACATTTTTATTTTCCATTGGCTAATCATGTTTCAATTATATAGGTATGGAACCCCTTTTTCACAGGTTAATCATGTTTCAATGATATTTTTATAGAACCCATTTTTTCCATGGGTCAATCATGTTCTAAAAGGAATAACCAAAATTTCAATGCGTTATGATAAAATGAATTTTCTATTTGATTTAATCATGTTTTTTTGTTTGAAATTATAAATTATGGGTGTGCCCATATAGTTTTTAGTGATCCTGTTATAGCTTGTATGATTGGTGTATACATATAGTACTTTAATTCATTGGGTAATGATTATGTTCTCTAGATAAGTCTATTTGAATTTATCCATATGGTTATTCCAATTTATAAGTGTACTATTAGTGTTCTATATGGGTTATTTGAGATTATCTTCCAAGATATGAATATGTTTTATCTACTCTTTCTATGGGTTTATGATGTTTCATTTGATCAACATTGTATCACATGGAACATGATTAATGATTCTTATGACTTTTCCTTTGTCAATGTTTTCTTCTAGGTTTTCAGGTTTTATGATCCATGTATTGAGGGGAATGAATATTCATATTTTATACTCATCCAATTTGATTATGTCATTATACCCTTATTCTCTTCTTATTATCATTGATGACTTTCATTTATTAATTCATACTTTTTCCCATACTGATCATTTAAGATTACCCCTCTTATGTTTCCTTTTCCCCATGTTATAAGGAAATGGTACGAATGAATTATTTCTACAAGGGATTTAATTTGGACGTTGAAGATATCATAATGTTAAAAATAAATTCTTGGTTAAGTGGTAAAAATGATCATTTAATACATGTGAATTATTCATGTAGGAGTTTTCCCTAATTCTATGAAACTATAAATCTAAACATTCCTTTAGGATATAATTTATATAATATTTCATTTTTATGTAGTAAGGTTTGGATGAAAAATATTGAGTCACCATTATCAGAAAGAAAGCTAAAAATGTAATGTTTATGACTTTAGCACATGATCTATGAGTTTATGTCTTAGGCTATTGTAATTAGTATCAAAGGTCAGTTTCAATAACATTAGAGATTAGGATTTTTTTCATGTGAGGTTATATTAAGAGTTATGGATGCCCATATAGTTTTATAAGATTAATCTTGACCATATGTTCAATGTATTTGACACCCCATTTGAGGGTTTTAAGAATTAAAAAAATAAGGTTATTAATTATATTTTGGGATAAATTTAATTGTGATGTGGTCTTTCAAACCCCTATGATAAACATGAAGTGTTATTTAGGGTATAATTATTTTTCATGTTTAAAAAATGATAACACATTTACTGGGTGAAACCCTATCACATTCGACATGGCGGTGTGGATTGATCCCATGGCTGAAGGATAATATAGTTTTCCCACATACCATCGGCATAGATGATGTGTTGGTTAGTATAATATTTTTATAGGTAATGATTATGTTTATTTTAGAAACATATGAAATTTTATTTGAGGAATAATAGTTGAGTTATCTTGGAGAAATATATGATCAAATAATTTTAATATTTGTGTTTCAAACTTAGTTAGGAGAAGTTTAAATAATTTTAATGAAATTTATTTACAGAATGATTGATTTAAACTTTGGGTATTATTATTGAATTTTTAATACTAGTGTATCGTATAATGGTTTGTTAATTTTTATAATTATATTACCATTTTCTACCCATTTGTGTTTTGGATAATATTTAAAAATAATAGAAATAACTTTTTATCCCATTTATGGTTATTTGGTCTTTAAATTCTTTATTTTAGTGCTTCAGGCATGAAAAATTCATCCTAAATACCCATTGTTTGGAGAAAAATATGATATTATGGTGGACATTGATTAAAGTGTGTAATTATTGTCATAAATTAAGTATATTTACATATTATTTTATTCTATATGGTAATAGAATTCCTCAACACTAGGAAAAGGATCCTGAAAAGAAAATGTTATCTCATTACCATCATCTCTAATGTGATCAATGACATTTTTCACACCACTTTGGTTTATGGTTTTGTAATTTTTAGATTTCCCTTGATCATTCACATTATATTTATCGATTATCTCATTTTTTCCATATCTTTATTTGGGCTTTATGTTTTTCTTCCATTCCCATATCTTCAGTTTCCACCAATTATCCCCTATATATAGACCAGGTTACATGTTATTCTAGATAACCCTCATACTTACTATTAAATTTTATCGGGATGATTTTTACTAAACCTTTTACAATTTTGTTTCATAAAAAAAGGATTTTCAAATATTCAACCTTTTATTATTGATATAATGTACAAATTTTGAGGATGTGGTTTTTTAAAGGGGGTATGATTTCACACCCTAAGATTTTAAAAGAATAAAATTGTATTCAGTACCATAAAGGAAATGCAACACAGATTCTATCTTATGTTACACACAACACTCAGTTTTTCATACAATACATGAAAAAACAATTTCCTTTTATGGTTTGTGTTATATGCATGGTTGAGTTTTACCCAACAACAATATACTATTAATATTATTTTTTAACATGATAGTAATTACCTAGACATTTTAATGGAGGGTATAGATAGGATTAATTGAATTATGAAGATATGTTTTAAAAATTTATATTTAATGAATACTTTGGAAACAAATTAATTATAAATTAAAATAAAATTCTATTGAAAATAAAAGGAAATCATTTTTTAAAAAAACTATTTAAATGTGTACAAGTGTGGTTTATTCCAATAAAATAAACAAGTCACACATTTTGGATTATATTAATTACATTTTTATATAATATTTTCAATCTAATTTTCAACATTCATCGAATATATTTTCTAGAAAATAGATATAAATATTTCTACTTTTTTTATTAAAAAATTACTTCTCTTAAAAACAGTTTTGTCGACATTTTATGGCATACTTATTTTAAAAATAATTTTTTGCAATATTAAAATTTTTATTTGAAAAAATGAAATTAATATTTGAAATAAGAGTACCAAAATTATCTTATGGTGAATTTTTTATATTTTTTTAAAAGTTTTAATTTTTGATGAATTGTTAAAAATACTACATTTTAATTGAGAACTATATTTTCACCTAAATTATTTATAAAGTTAAATTATATTTTGAATCAGTTTTAAGGAATTATTAGTTAAATTTTAAATTACTTAATCCAATTTATTTCATTGTAACCTTGTTCATATAAAATTTATATATAAAAACATAGTATACTTTTAAACATTATCACTTTAAAGACACTCTCTCTCATTACATCCGTGGGATTAATTTTAATTATGTGAGTTAAATTGAGAAAAAAATGGATTCCATATTTTTAATCCGAATAATTTATATGATCTCATAAATTCAACATAATTTTAGACCAAAATTATTTTTTAAATCAATTAATTTTAATGATAGCGAATATGTTAAAAACGAGTTTACATAGTGGCTAAATGTATAATATAAGGTTTAACAATGACCCATAACATTTCCAAAACCACTTTTTTAGACATTTTTAAACTCTTATGACTATATTCTCTAACTTTATGAGTTTTCTAGATACTTTTACATCAAATTGTCCCTTATAAAAGTTAACTTAAAAAAGATAAAAACATATACCTTTCTCCCTTTTAATTTCTTTAAATATTTGTGGATATGGAAAAAACTTCATATGCTCAGTTATAAATATTATTATGGAAGATATTATATTTATTTTTATCTTAATAATTTTCCTATAATTATTTCAGATTATATAATTACATTAAATTTTTATGAAACAACAATGCATGGACTATTTAGTTAATAATTAAATAAAATAAATGATACTAAAAATATTAAAAGTGAAGTAAATATAATGAATTATTTTGTCTAATTATTTTTTTAGATTCATATATCATGATAAATAGCTGTAAAAATAATATATTTCAACTCCATTATTTTCTTGATATTTTTAAATTAAAATTAAATGAAAAATGTCAAAATTGAATTTAATAATATTTTATAACAGATGATATTTTATCAATTAATTGAAAATTAAAGAAAATACTATTTTATTTAAAGTGTTTTATAAATATTAATAAATTCCAATTATTTTACATTCTTTGATTGATTGTTCTCCCATAATGAATATATTTAGCCCTAAATTTTAAAAAACATTGTTCACTTAGTTTAGTTTAAAGTAATGTTTTTGAGTGTTACGTGTGATTTTTTAAAAAATTAATTGTAAACAAACATAATATTTTAATTTGATACATTTAGATTTAATTTTTTGAATTAATTTGTCTAAATCGTCTAATAAGTATCACTATAATTTAGTCTTAATGGAAAAATTACATAGGTTAAGGAAACAATTTTTCATAATGAAATACCAAAATTGTAAAAATTCGGATACTTATAAGTTATGGAATGAAATGGTTAAAAAAAGTTTTATAAGGTGTGTTGAAGAGGTTTCTGGAAAATATATTCCATAAAACCCATTTATTTTTAATATTTTATCTAGTTGAGGTAAGACTCTCCACCTAATAGTGAATTCTTTTGAGTATTTACCAGAATGTCCCTCCTCCTCAACTATAGAAAGGCACTAACTCTCCCCACTTCTTCACACATATATAGACTTCTGGATCATCCAATACCTTCCCATATAACATAAAAACTTTCCTATACACATCGTATAAGCATTATTTTTTAGAAAAAATCAAACCATTCATGTATTTAATTCAAACCTAATGAGGATACCCTAAGAAGAGTTAATGTTATTCTAAAAGTGTTTTTATTTTATTTCCCTCTCAGCTTCCTAAAATTATTTCAATTTAACTATTATATAATCAAATCAGTATCATACATATATTGATTTATTTATATGTTAAGGTTATTACCTATAACCACACACACATCCATCAAATGGGTAATGAAATAATTATTTGTGTGTATGGTGGACTACCGACTCATGAACAACTATCGTTTTCATATACATTGCCACCTTCCAAGGTAGGGATTAATTATGGACATAATATTTATATATGATAGTTATAATATTTAAGATATTAATGATATTATGTTTCTTCTTCAATTTTTATGTAACACGTAACTTTATTCTTCACATTTTTTTAGGAATACAATAACATCGTTCATTTGTATTGTCGACTACCATCTCATGAAGCGATGTGATACGTTCATTCATTACAAGGAATGTCTTAAGGATGGATTTGAGAAAAATATGTCATATATAAGACATAAAAATTATACAAGAATGATAATATATATTTATATATATACATACATATATATATATATATCATTTCCTTATCCTTCATTCAATGTGACATGAAAATACAAACAATGTTCTTACGAACGTACGACCTACCATCTCTATGAACGTAGAATTTCATTTCCTATCACTAAATATTTTGGATTAATATAAATTCATATATAATTTATAAATATTTTTTATATCATGGGTGAAATTCCGTATATTATGAAACAATTATTGAATTAAGTAGTCCAAATATAGCATGTCAAAACATATACGAAAAAAAGTGGTTGTTACCCAAAACGTAACTTTAACATGGAATTGTTAATAAATGGGAAATAAAAGGTCATAAAAAATCATATATGATATTAAAAGTATCAATATGGTTCTTTAATAAGTTAATAAAATGTTTAAAACCACTATATAGTAGTTTATATCATGTTCAACCAATGAAAATTTAAAGGTAAGGGTTTTTCATCTCTCCCTTTTATTTTAATGAGAAATATTCCATATTCACCACTTATTGTTTTTGCTTGGGGTATATAATTCCCCGTAAATTATTTTTTTTATTCATAATTTTATCGTTATTTACATATCTATTTTATTATCTCTCTTTCATGGAATTTACTACTTCAAATATACCAAAGTGGTAAGTGATTTTTGTCTCAATTTTCCTTCTCTAGGACATATGTTATGTTATACACCTATCTTCTTTTAAAAGATGTATATATTTCCCATTGAAAATTTTTATCATGACTCTCCTAATTTTACATATAATATATGTTTAATTTAAATTTATTATTTCATGTGTATTATAGATCGAAGTTACAAATGTGGTAAGAGTCTTTCGTTACAGTCTCGTAGTTTATCAGGATTATTCATGATTACGCTTCCAATGAAAAAATATTATTATGTATCTCTCATGAAAATAATTAATTTTATTATTATATGGTTTGGTCATGAGAATATATTTTTTACCTATATTTTACTCTCTTTTTGTAATCAAGATTTCAAATTAATTATTTTTCAGAAGAGTCATCTTTTTTATCAGAAACACTTTTTCTTCCCAACCCATGTTTTCTAAAAATGTTTTCAAAAAAATTAATAATTTTTTTTAAAACACAAAAGGTTAAATTCCTCATGAAATGTTTTATATTATTTTTAAAACTTACCATATATGTTTCCACATTTGTTTTCAAATAAAAGGATTTTCAAAGAAATATATTGTAATATGTTATTTTCAAAATGAAAGGGATATTTTCCATGAGATTGTTTTAAATTGATATTTTAATGGTATTTACATTCATCATTGTCAAAAAATGTTTTTTTAATTATCCTCCATTGGGGATATTTTTTAATGATATAATACTTATTCTTTCTCTGTATGGATTAAGATTGTTTTAATGAGATTATTATGGAACTCATTTATTTTCTATGGGTCAATCATGTTTCAATGAGATTTTTGTGGAATCCATTTTTTAGGTGGGATAATAATGTTTCAACGATATTTTTATAGAACTTTTTACTTTTCCAGGGTATATTCATGTTTCAATGAGATGTTTAGGTAACTGATTTCTTATCTGTGGGATAATCATGTCTCAAAGATATTGTTATGGAACTCATTTATTTTCCATGGGCTAATCATTTTCTCAATGGAATAAGGTATTTTAAATGAGTTATGACCAAATTAATTCTCTATATTAATTATTAATTTTGTGGTTCTTTGAAATTATAAATTATTGGTGTTCCCAGATAGTGTTGTGTGAGCCCATTATAGCTAATATGATGGGTGCATGTCACAAACCAGCCTGGGTACCCAGGAAACCTGATAACCAAGTCAGCCCTGACATAGCCCGAAGGGCGTTCCTGATCCCCATAGGTCTGTGACTAGCACCTGACATCATATAACATACACGTGGGAACAATTTTTTCAAAGTAATGCAGAGGAAAAATAAAACAAAGCATTACACATGACATAAGAGACTCCACTGGGAGTGATGTACTAGAATACAACTTGGAAAAAATCCCAAAGTACTAAAACCCAAGTACTAAAATGGGAAAATAGCCCCAAGGCCCCTAAGGACACAACTCACCAAGAGAAGATCAAAAACTAGATCCACCTCCAAGAGATTCCTTCCCTTTTCTCAAGCCAAGAAGAAGGAAGTCTAAAAACACCCAAAGGCAAAATTAGGGTGTGAGCTTAATCCCAGTAGGATACCACCGAAGATTCCGTAATAGATTACAAATATGAATTATCAGGAGAAAAGATTTCAACTTTTAAATAAATAGGTTTGATAATCCCAAAAGCATATTTAAACAAAACATTCTATGAATTTTCAAATGATGGAAATAAAAATTTTAAGATATGCTTTAACAAATGATGGAATATTTCTAAAACAATGGCTTAAGAAAAAATTTATATAAAACAGTTTATATAAATTTAGCAGGCATGTAATGCTGTTCATAAACATTGGCATACATTTATATCTCAAATATAAAAAAAGTGAGAAACATGGTCATCTTCCAAAAGGTACAATAGTATTAACCAGCTATAGGATTCCACACTCTCTATGTGAACTCAGCAAAATTTTTATATAGAAATCCCTATAAAACTGGCCAAAGGAGACTCGCCACTAACCTGTTGGGGTTGTGACCAACTGCAAGTATGTTTTAAAACATTTTCGTAGCGTAGAGTGTATCCAAATAACTCACTAACTACCTAAGGCTTGCATGCGCTCTTACATGATGGGTGAACTATTTTAAGGATGATTATAATACGATCAATTCCATTACTTCATTTCTAAAGTACCAATTCCATTTCATTTAAAACCAAAATAGGTTTTTTTTCAAAACATGCCCTTCCACAAGATAAAATCAATGGGTTTCTATCAAATCATTTTATGCCATTTTCATAAGTTTGAAAACCATTCAAATAAATTCCATCATTAAACAATTCATTTCCAAAATTAAATTCAATAATTTAATTGAAATCATTTCCATCAAATTCACAATTTAAATTAAACAAATTAAATTGTCCAATGCCCAAAAACACACCCAATTCAATGGAATTGGGTTTTTCCAAAATTTCTTTTCCAAAACCATTTCTAATATCTCAATTCAATGGAATCGAGTTTTTATCAATTTAATTCAAAACAAATTTGAGCAATTGTATTTAAATAATAAATTGAAATAAATCAAGAAAATACAATGATAATCAATTTGGAATATCAGGACGGAACCACCTACCTCGAAGATTTTGACCAAAACCACAACGATCGAGAACGCTCAAGAAAATCGGGTTTCTTCTTCAAGAACCCACCTTAAGTATCTTCTCCTAGAAAGATCAAGACCAAAACTCATCAAATTTGGTACCACACACTTATATCAACCCATAACGGGCGTAGATCTATGAAACCGAGAGAAGAAGGGAAGTAGATCTAAGTAGATCTAAGAAACCGATCAAGAACGATGAAGAACGATCACATACCTCAAGAATCCACCTTCAATTAACCAATATGAGCATTTGGATCGCCTCCAGAATGATGGGGGAACTTTCTTTCACCTTAGGAGAAGAAAAATCTCAAGTTAGGTCCGGTTAGGAGGAGAAACGAGGTACTTAGAGGCAAAACCGAGTGAGATCCACAATTTAAGGATCTCATTTAAGTGGTCGCACAGTTTAACAAACCGTGCGCTAATAGTGCATGAGCTATTGCCTCGGCCACACTTCTCGCATGGTTTGGCCACACGGTTAGACAAACCATGTGATGCCCATGCGGAATCTACTATTCAGGTTTCAAGGTTGGCACGGTTTGGTCGCATGGTTTGTCAAACCAAGCACAAACCGTGCACATCACACTGGCCTTTATCTTTCCTAATAAATTCACCCAAACACTCCCCAAGCCATTAATACAAAAAAAGGTACTTAGAAACAACAACAAAAATACCTGAAAACATAACGTGATGTTACAACCTCCCCACCATAAGATCATTCTATCCCTAAAAAGCCTATGAAGAAACCTCCATGTCAAAAAGATGAGGCCACTTCTCTCTCATTAGTGCCTCTCTTTTCCACGTCTCATGATAATCAGAACCATGCTGTCATAGCACATGGACCAGTGGTATCGTTCTCCCACGAAGCACCATGGTCTCAGAATCAAAAAACATGACTCGTCGTTCAATCACAGATAAATCTGATTCAGTATCAAGATCACTCCATCTCAAAACGAGAGGTGGATCAGAGAGATTCTTTCATAGATGCGATACATGGACCACATTATGTGTCAACTTCTACTGTGGTGGTAGAGTTAGACGGTAAGAAACTTTCCCTACAAGACTAACAACTTCGAAAGTTCCTACAAAATGAGGAGCAAGCTTCCCTTTCCCCCCAAGTCGTTGATGACCTAATCGGGGTGAAACGTTTAAGAACACTTGGTCACCATCTATGAAATATAAAGGTTTATGGTGATAATTAGAATATGACTTGTACCGACTCTGTGTCGTCACCATTCTCTGACGGACCAACAGGATCGTAGCTATCATCTCTTGAACCAAACTCGGTCCTACCAAGAAACTTTCACCAATATCCGACCAACATACAGGAGATTTACATGGAAGGCCATAAAAAGCCTCAAAAGGAGCAATTTTGATTGTATACTGGTAATTGTTTTTATAGGAAAACTCAACTAGTCCTAGATGATCATCCCAAATCCCACCAATGTCATGAAAACATTTGTGGAGCATATACTCAAGGATCTGAATAGCTCTCTCTGTCTGACCATCTGACTGTGGATGGTAGGTTGTGCTCAAACAGAACTGAGATCCTAGTGCCTCCTGAAGGCCTCTCCAAAAGTGAGAAGTAAACCGAGGATGACTATCAAATACTATAGCAGATGGAACTCCGTGAAAACCAACAACTTCTTTCACTTAGATATTTCTGAACTTCTCAACTTTGGTTGTATCTCGAATATGTATAATGTGAGCTGACTTAGTCAGTCTGTCGATCACAAACCATATCGTGTTCTTCTTCATCTAGGTTTGAGGTAACCCAACCACAAAGTCCATAGAGATTTCATCCCACTTCCTTATAGGGACTGGAAGTGATTGATGCAAAATCGAAGGTTTATGGTGCTCGGATTTCACATACAGGCACGTATAGCAACGAGATACAAACTCAGCAATGTCTCGTCTCATACCAAGCCACCATAATTTTCGTCGCATATCATAGAACATCTTCTTGGTTCCTAGGTGTACATCCCGCTGAGAGATATGGTCACCCCCCATCACATCCTTCCTTGCCTCTAATGGCACAACATAACAGTTTTGATAACAGATAACATACTCTTTGGAGAAGGACCACTGAGTGTCGGCCTCCCCACCATAAAGAGAGTCCCTAATGCTATGGAATTCATCATCCAGTTTATGTTCCAGATGAATTAACTATAGGAGATTAAATTTCAACTAGACACTGGCTAACGAAACTTCATTACCCTTCCATTTAACTCCAACATGAAACTGAGAAAAAAGAGCCAACAAACTCCATTCTTCTGAAGATTCTTTCACAGCCAGTGATGGAAGTATCCTGCCTAATGCATCTGCAACTACATTCCCTTTTCATGGGGTATAGGAAATGTCAAAATTCAAATATTACAGGTACTCCACCCAATGCCTTTAGCGGAGATTCAAATATTTTTGAGAGAATATATAACTCATGCTCTTGTGGTCTAAATACACAGTAAACCATTCTACAAAAAGTTAATGTCTCAAACACTTAAATGCGTGTATTACAGCTGCAAGTTCAAGGTCATGGGTAGGATAGTTCTTCTCATGAGGATTAAGCTGACGAGACACATGGGCGATATCATGATTTCTCTGCATGAGGACACATCCCAAACCTGATCCCAATGCATCATAGAATAACACATAACCTATCCAAGCCTCATGAAGAGTTAACACCGACGAAGTAGTCAAAAGATTCTTTATCTCAACAAAATAACTCTAAAATATTTCATTCCAGGAAAACTTCACTCCCTTTCGAGTCAGAGTAGTCATTGAAGAAGAAAACTTTTAGAAGTCTTTAAAAAACCGGTGATAAAATCATGTTAAGCCCCAGAAGCTCTGAATCTTGAAAACATTTCATGGTTGTCCCCATGTCATAACATCCCTCACCTTCTCAGGATCAACTGATACTCCTTGTTCTGACCCCACATGTCCCAAGAATTTCCCTTCCCGAATCCAGAAATCGCACTTCGAAAGCTTGGCATAAAGTTGGTGATTCCTTAGAAGACTCATAACTGTTCTTAGATAATGCGCATGATCCTCCTCAGACATGGAGTAGACAAGAATTTCATCCAAAAATACTACCAAAAATGTATCTTGATACTCATGGAAAACCATATTCATCAAATCCATGAAAATTTCAGGAGCATTTGTTAGGTCGAAGTGCATAACTAGGTACTCATAATTGCCATACCTACTCTGAAAAGAGGTATTATGAATGTCAGATTCTTTTATCCTCAACTGATGGTAACCTGATCAAAGATCAATTTTTGAAAACCACTTTCCCCCTTTCAATTAATCAAACAAATCATCAATTTGTGGTAACAGATATTTTTTCTTTATCATAACTCGATTGAGCTTTCGATAATCAACACATAAGCGAAGAGAACCATCAGCCTTCTTAGTGAAGAGAACTAAAGCTGCCCAAGGAGACAAAATTAGGCATATAAAACCCTTCTCAAGAAGAAAGTCTAACTGAAACTTCAGTTATTTTAGTTCAGCTGGAACCATTTGGTAAGAGGGAATAGAAACTAGTTTAGTACCAGGCAATAAGTCAATACAGAAATCAAACTCTCCTACAGGTGGAAAACTAGAGAATTTGGAAGGAAACAAGTCGTGGAAACACAGCGACGACTAGAGGGAGATCAGTACAAATTGAATCTCTCTCCAGATCAAAAGAGAAAACTGATAAAACATTCCCCAACATTGGATAAGAGGGTCTGGCTCTACTTGACCTTGGGTCTCATTCCCTTTGAAAAATGAGAGACACACCACTGGGTGTAGTAAGGTAGACCCGTCTTTGATAACAATCAATCCGGGCTTTATTGGAAATGAGCTAATCCATCCAAAAAATGATGTCAAAATATTTCATGATGAGAACAAAGAAACTCCATGCATGATCAACTTATGATAGAGAGATGATACAAGAAGGACTACAAAGACCCTTCTCTCTCATTGTACCAAGGGGTGTAGTAATATCCATCGCACAAGGTATAAGTTCCATAGGTAGATTAAGAAGATTAACAATATGGGTTGAAATAAAAGTGTGAGATGCACCAGTATCAAAAAGAGTTGTCACTAAAGATGAAGCTTTAGTAATGGTACCTCTCACGGTTGTAGGACATGCATCAGCTACCTCTAGCGACTCATCCACTGCGTGAAGAAGCTTCGTTCTGGATGCGTGTGGTTGGAAAACTTTTGTACATGAAGAATTTGGTTTCCCCATAGTATTTGGAGGTGATGATGATCCTAATACACTATGTGGAGTAGAGAAGTGATGGCATAATCTCTGTAAGTGCCATAAACATCCGCAGGAGCCATAGTTCTTGGGTACCTCAGTGCAAACCCTCTTAGAATGTCTTGGTTTTCCACACTGATTGCAAGTCAGAGAATCCCCTCCTGGTGCTACCAGAGTTCTGGAATGACTTTGATATAGATAACTACCATGAGAAATGTCACGCTTCCTTTTTCCTTTAAAGGAACCAACACTGCCACAATGAGGGAAAAGAACCTCCTTCAACCCTGACTTTTCTTGCCAGGTCCATCTCAACCATCATCACCCTATCCAGCACATCAGCATAAGTGGGTAGCCTCAGTAGAAAAACATGAGAATGGTTATCTAATCGAATTCCCAACTCGAATAGATAAGCCTTAATCTTATCATTAGATACAATCTTAGGAGAAAACTATACCAACTCAGAAAAGAGATTAAAGTACTCATACATGGTTTTGGTGGCCTTCTCAAGCTTGAAATACTCCTCAGCCATGGCCAACACCATTGATTCTGGATAGAACTGGTTAGTGAAAAGAACCCTAATGTCCTTCCACTCCAAATCCTCATGTTTCCCAGCCATCACCATTGTGTCCCACCATCTCCTACTTGGTCCCTCTAGCACGAAGCTGGCACACTTCACCTTGATCACATCAGGTTTCTCCAAGAACCCAAACCGACGTTCAATCTTATCCAAACATTCCTCAACAAGTTGAGGGTCAGTGGAGTCTTTGAAAACTGGTGGCTTCTGGCATAGGAATTCTTGAGAACAACTTCGAAGAATATCACTAAGAGTATATATAGCTGGAGTCTGAATATGAACTAGAGGTGGTGCATGTCCCAGAGCCTGGACAGTGCGAACAATCACCTCAACCAAACTAGGATCCACAATAGGACTCGCTTGATGAGTTTCAGCAGCAGCCACTTTTGGGATATGATTTCCCTGACTTCATGGAGGAATAATGCTACACAACATAAAAATACATGGATTAACACCCAAACGTAGTAACAAAGAAAAACTATTCTTAAAATAAGTGTTACAAATATTTGGATTCCACTCTATCCAAATCAAAAAAGGGAAAATACTAGAACTAATCCACAAGTCGTATTTCCCTATCCAACCCTGGTGACTTAAGGTTTATTATGGTGAGAGCTGTCCATGCACTCAATTACAACTACCTCCCAAGTCCTGACAAGAATACTCAAATGCATACTATCATCAAGGAAATATGCTTAACCTCCCTTAGATACCATTTTGTCACTAACTAGCCCAGGTACCCTGGTAACATGGTAACCTATCCAGACCTGACATAGCCCGAAGGGCATTCCCGATCCCCACGTTTCGGTGACTTGCACCTGGCATCGTACAACATACATGTTGGAACGATTTTGCCAGAGGAATGGAGAAGTAAAAGAAAACAAAGCAATGTACATGACATAAGAGACTCCACTGGGAGTGATTTACTAGAATACAACTTGGCATAAAAATCCCAAAGTATTACAACCCAAGTACTAAAATGGGAAAATAGACCCAAGGTCCCTAAGGAAACAACTCACAAAGAGAAGATCAACAACTGGATCCATCTCCAAGAGATTCCTTCCATTTTCTCGAGCTAGGAAGAAGGAAGTCTACAAACACGAGAAGGAAAAAAGTAGAGTGTGAGCCTAAGCCTAGTAGGATACCATCGAAGATTCCATAATAGATTCCCAACATGAATTATTTAGAGAAAGGATTTCAACATTCAAATAAACAGGTTTGACAATCCCAAAAGAATATTTAAACAAAACATGATATGCATTTTCAAATGATGGAAAAAAACATTTTAAGCAAAGCTTTAACAAATGTTGGAATATTTATAAAACAATGGCTTAAGAAAAACATTTATATAAAACAGTTTATATAAATTCAGAAGGCATGTATAGCAGTTCATAAGCATTGGCATACATTTATATCTCAAATATAAATAAACAAGAGATCAACATGGTCTTCTGTGAAAAAGTACGATAGTATTAACCAGCTATAGTATTTCATACTCTCTATGTGAACTCAGCAAAATTTGTATACACACATCCCTATGACACTGACCAATGGAGACTCATCAACAACCCATCGGGTTTGTGACTCGCGACAAGTATGTTTTAGAACGTTGTCGTAGCGAAGAGTGTATCCAAATAACTCACTAACTACCTAAGGCTTTCATGCACTCTTACATGATGGGTGAACTATTTTACGAATGCTTGAAATATGATCAATCTCATTCCTCCATTTCAAAAGTACCAATTCCATTTCATTTAAAACTAAAACATGTTTTATTCAAAACACACCTTTCCATAAGATAAAACCAATGGGTTTCTATCAAATCATTTTAAGACATTTTTATAAGTTTGAAAACCATTCAAATAAATTCCATCATTACACAATTCATTTCCACAATTAAATTCTACAATTTAATTGAAATCATTTCCATCAAATTCAAATTTTAAATTAAACAATTTAAATTGGCCATTTCCCATAAACACACCCAATTCAATGGAATTGGTGTTTTCCAAAAATTTATACCAAAACCATTTCAAATATCTCAATTAAATGGAATAAAGTTTTTAACAATTTAATTGAAAAAATTTTTTAGAAATTTAATTAAATCAAGAAAATACAATGATAATTAATTTGGCAAGTCAGTACGGAACCACCTACCTCGAAGATTTTGACCAAAACAACAACGATCAAGAACTCTCAAGAAAACAAGGTTTCTTCTTCAAGAACCCACCTTAGATATCTTCTCCTATAAAGATCAAGACCAACTCTAATTAAATTTGGTACCATACACTTAGATCTACCCATAACGGGCGTAGATCTAAGAAACCCAGAGAAGAAGGGAAGTTGATCAAAGTAGATCTAAGAAACCAATCAAGAACGATGAAGAATGATCACATAACTCAAGAATACAACTTCGATTCACCACGAGGAGACTTTGGATCGCCTTCGGAACAATGGGGGAACCTTCTCTAACCTTAGGAGAAGAAAAATCCCGAGTTAGGGCTGCTTAAGTGGAGAAACGAGGTACTGAGAGGAAAAACTGAAAGAGATCCACAATTTAAGGATCTCATTTAAGTGTATGCACGGTTTGGTTGCACGGTTTAACAAACTGTGTGCCAATCGTGCGTGATCTACTGCCCCGGCCATGCTTCTCGCATGGTTGGGTCACACGGTTAGAAAAACTGTGTGCCGCCCATGCAGAAGATACTGTCCAGGTTTCATGGTTGGCATAGTTTGGTCGCACGGTTTGTCAAACCATGTGCAAAACGTGCATAGCACACCTTCCTTTATATTTCCTCAAAAGTTCACCCAAGCACTCCCCAATCCTTTACTACAAAACAAAGGTACTTAGAAACATCAAAAAAATACCTGAAACCATAATGTGATGTTACAGTGCACCCTGATTGTTCTCCAATGCATTTGCTAAATATTATGTTCTCTATAAAATTATATTGGAATTTGGAAATATGGATGTTATTATTTTTAAGGGCTGTCTATTAGTTTTTAAAGGGTTTTATGGGATGATGTTCCAAGGTACCAGTATGTTTTATCTGTGGCTGCTATGGGTTTATGATGTTTCATTTCATCAATATTGACATCACATGCACATTATTGTTGATTCGTTTGGCTTTTCCTTTATTAATGAATTATGTAATGTTTTCATGTTAAAAGTTAAATGTATTGATGGGTATGAATATTCATATGTTATACTCGTGCACTTTGTTTATGTCATCATACCCTTATGATCTTCTTATGATCACTGATGACATTCATTTTTATATACTTAACTTTCCACTTACTAATCATTGGATCTCACCCCTCTTATGTTTTATTTTCCCTATGTTATAAAGAATGAGTTTGAATCAATTATGTGTATAAGGGATTTCATATGGACTACAATTATAACTTTATTATGAAAAATATAAGATGGGTTAAGTGGGAGAAATTTTAATTTAAATTCATTTAAATTGTTTATGTAGGTGTTTCCCCTAATTCTAAAAAACTATAATACTAAAATTTATTATCAGATATATGTGATCCAATTTATCCGTCATATTTTTTATTATTTTGATGGAAAAAATTGGGTCACCATTATCAGTATCAAATTAGGAAATATAATGTTTATGATTTCAACATAAGATTTGAGAGTTCGATTCTAGGGATATTATATTTGGATTTACCAAACCCTATAAAAATATCTCACGAACATACTTATTTATGTTATATAGATTATGTCCTTCCCAAAACACAAATACATGGGACTTTAATAAGTGATCCATATGATGTTCTTTTATGTTAATGTAATTTCCCTCAGTAAGATCATTCTTTTTTCTTCTGTTTTTACCACCTTCGTTAATGTACTAATATCTAAAATATAATAAATACACTATCTACCATATAATAAGATGTTATTATGTTGATGTAATGACATATATACATCTCCTCTTCCATCAAATTTGAAACCAAAACCATTGATTGTGTGTACTGTGGACTACCACCTCGCAAACTAATGTAATTCATTTTACAACACCACCTATAAAGAAAGAAATATAATGATGGATTTAAATTATATATATAATTATAATTACATAATTATAATTATGAAATTATAATATCACATAAACCTTATAATATTCTATTATATGGGAATATGATAATGTTACTCGTGTGTACATCGGACTACCACCTCGCGAAGAGATGTGATTCGTTTTCACTTATGCATTACATGGAAGGAAATAAGGATAAATTTAGTTAATATATGTCATATATATGACATCATAATTACTCTTTCAAGGTGATATATTATTTGCCTTCCATTTTCATTCTTCGAGAAAATGGAAACTGTGTTCATGTGTACGAATGACCTACCATCTCCATGAATGGTGTAATTCATTTTTTACCTCAAAATTTGTTGGATTACTTTAAATACATATATAATGGATATATATGATATTTATATCCCCATTAACCTTATGTAAATTATGTAACCATATCAAATTATATGTATAGAAAATTCCAAACATAAACATACATAAAAAATGAAATAATTATTACCTCAAACGTGATTTTAAAAAGGAATAGCTAATAAACAGGTGATAAAAGGGTATAAGTAAATCCTATATGGTATGATATATATAGTAATGGTTCTTTATTATATATTTAATAAACCTATATATATTATATATTATTTTTGAACATCTGTGAAGTTAATCTAGACTTAAGGTAAGGGCTTTCTGTCTCAAATTTCCTTCATTGGGAAAAATGTTATATTATGCACCTATGTTATTTTATGATGTGTATATAATACCAATTTAAAAATTTATATTATGAATTTGGTGATTTTATTTATATTTATTTTTTCTTTTTATGATATTATTTAATGGTTCATACGATTCAAATGTTTCCAATGTGGGAAGGGATTTTCATCTCACTTTTATTTTTTGTTAGACACATGCAATATTCACCACTTTTTTGTGTGGTGTATATATAAATCCCATGGATGGATATTATGATTATTATCTAGAAATTTATTTGATATAAATATCCATATATGTTTATTTATTTAATTTTTATTATGACTCAAAAGTTACCAATGTGTTGAAAATTTTATGTTACAATCTCATTTTTATCGTAGTTGTTCATAATTTTGTTTATAATGATGAAATATAATGGTATAAATCTAAATAATCTCATGAATTTCATTATAATATTTTTATTTAATTAAAATTCATGGATTAATTTCCTTTTTCTCAGATTATGTACTCATTATTTCAAATAATATTTTAAGAAAAAAATTAAATTTATTTTTATCTTACGTTAAAAACGCCTCTTCTTCTATGTCTATTTTTTCAAAAATGTTTTAAATAATGTTTTCAATATTATGAAAATATTTTATAACTAAATTTTTACCCATTTTTTATTTTTTAAAAAAATTCATATTCATATTCTTTTTATTTTCTGAATAAGTCTTTTTTGACTTTTTACTGAAAATGTGAAATGAATATTTATTTTAACATGTATGACATGAATGGAATTTAAAACCATCATGAACAATAAATTCATTTATGATTAACTTACAAGTTTTTATGTTTCTTTTTAAATACATTTTCTTCGTTAATAATAGGGAATTTTTTAAATTTTTAAGAAGTGATTTCAAGGGAAAGTATATTTTCCTCAAGAATGTTTTAAGGATATTTTCATGGTTGTTTTATTCATCAACAACAACAACATTTAGTGTTTACTATGTTTTATTTGGGATATGATAAAATGGTACCATTATTATTCTTTAATTTGATGTATTATGTTTAATATAATGATGATAATATGTTTATTATACCAGTTTCATTTCAATGTGTTAGGATTTGGTGATTTGATCAAATATTCATGAAACCAGTTTCTTTTTTATGGGTTATGCCATGATTAAATGTTTATGAAACCTTATTATTTTTCATGTATTATGATATTATTAATGATTTATGATATTATAAAACACAAATTTATGTATTATGTTATGGTTGGGACCTATATCTCTGTTCACTACATTATCTAAAGTTTTATGTCTCATGAGATAAAGATGAGAAACAAGACGATGTACTTTGTAACACCTCGATATATTGTGACATATTTTTTTTAAATATATTTAATCATTTATATATTTTATGTGACACTATTTTTATTATAAATTTCATTCAACACTATGTTTGGCTTGTGTTACACACAATGCTGAGTTTAGCTTATGTTACACACAACATTGAGCATCAGTGAAACATGAAAAAATATTATTTTAAATATAACTGTAATAACCTAGTCATTAAATAGGTAGGTATAAATAATATTAACTACTTTATTAAATATACTTATAAATTTCATTTTCAATATAATTTAATTTATAAATTCTTAGTAAATAATCAATCAATTTTATGAAAAGTAATTGTATTCGTTAAAAATATTTTTCCTTCAAAAAACATTTTTGTTTATTTTTAGTAGAAAATATTATAATATATAATTTAGGAAAATTAATTATCAAATAAAATTAATTTTTAAAATAATCAAATCAAAATTAACTAATGGTGAAATTTTTAGATTTTTCGGAAAGTGATGATTTTTCAGTGAATAGTGAAAAGTACATATTTTTGTAAACTATAATTTATTTTCAGTAAAAAAATAATTTAAATTAACCCTTATGTTTTAAATTAACGTAATTATTGTTTATTTATATTTAATCAAATTAATACTTTTTAATCATCATTATAATGGATTTTTCTATAAGTTTATTTTTGGGTTTAAGAAAGGAGTTTTTCTGAAAACTATTTTATAGTGAATAATGTTTATCCATTTTAATTAATTATAGTAATTACTAATGTGGAATTAATTAAATTAAATTAATATGTTATTTATTAATATTTCTTAATTAAGATTCATATATTGGTTTTATTATATATAATGTTTATATAAAATTATCTTGTGTTTAAAAAAACACATCTCGAAAACCCTCTTATTGTCACTTCTATAGGTCTTGTTATTAATACAATTTTTTCCAATTCTAAAAAAATTACTTGAAAAAACATCATTTTTTATATCTTCATTTCAATATTTTATTATGGATAATTTTCAAGAACCAACCTAGATACCTCGGTACCCAAATAATCAGAGCAGTCCTAATATATATTAAATGGCATTCCCAATCCCCACAGGTTAGTGATAAGCACCTGGAATCATACAATATAAAATTTGGAATGAATTTTCCACAAACACAATAGAACCTAGATAAACAAGTGAGTATGCATTAAAGGAAAATCCACATGAATAGGTGTACTATAATTCAAATAGGTTTGAAAACCCAAAGTACATCAACAAAGTACCATAAAATAAGATAAAACCCCATATCTTAGTGGACACAACTCTCTAAGACCAAGGATCAATAGCTAATACCACCTAAACATGGAACCTTCCCCTTTATCAAACCTAATATAATATAATCCAAAAATACACTAACATACAAGTAGGGGTGTGAGCTAAAATCCTAATTGGGTCTCACTAAGATTCTATAAGAAGATGAAATCATTTAATTAACCAAATAAAGCTTTCAATTTTTAAATAAATTGGAATGTTAGTTCAAAAGAATATTCCAGAAAAATCTTTATTTACATTTAAAAGGATGGGAATACTTTAAACAAATTTCTCAAAGAAAATTTTATATTAAAAACATTATATAAATTTAGAAGGCATGTGTAAAAGAGTTTACAAAGAATGGAAAATATTTCACATATAAACAAATAGAAACATGGTCATATTCCTTGAGGTATGATAGTTCTAGATTATGGGATAATCAAACACTGATATAATAATAACATAAATGTGTTCACATGTCCTTTTGTCACTATTCAAATAAGACTCATCAACATCCTACTGAGAAATAAAATGTGAAAATCAATTTATTTTAAAGTTGAAAATTTTCAATCTGTTGCTAGGGAATTCCCATCCTAGCATGTTTTTTGGAAGTACCTCACTAAATAAATATGATTTCATATACTTTAATAAAAATCAATAACATAAATTTATTTCAAAAAATCAGAATACAATTCAATCCATTCACAATATAAATATTCCAATTTCTATATAAAAATCAATGCTGGTATTAATCAAAACATCCCTTTTACAAGATAAACCTAATGGGGGTATTTCAAAAAAATGCATTAATTTTTCGCAAATAAAATTTTGAAATCAATTACACAATCAATTTCACAATTCAAATCCCACAGTTTACTTACACAATTTAATTTAATTAATTTCTATCAAATTTTATATTTAACCCCAATTTAGTGGAATTAGGGAATTTTCCTAGTTTCATTCCAAATAAAATTTCAAATACCTTATTCAATAGAACTAGATTTCTCATAAATCAATTGAAAAAAACAAAATTAAAATCAATCAATTTAATTTAAATCAAGAAGTTTATGGTTAATAAAGTTGGTCATCATAAATGAAACCACCTACCTCGGGATCATAAAAACAAATCCCTAATCAGGAAACTCCAAGGAAGAAATAAGTTATGAGGATCCAAGATTCAAACCTATGTTCAAGATCAGAAATAATGTGGATTATATCCTCTCACAAAATGGAGATATACAAACCCTTATGAGGACATAGAAGAGAATGGGAGAAATTGAACGAGTAATGGAAACTAATCAGGAAGAGATCGAACGTTGTTATACTAGATTTGATTATTTTTTTGATGGGTGTATAGGGGAAGAAACCACCTCTTAAGAGAATCTAAATAATAAGAAAATAGTAGTGTTTAATGAGCCCATCGGGAACTAAAACAAGGGGTTTTAGTGTATCAAAATTAAATTTTCAGATTAAAAAATCTTGTTTGAACCATTTATTAAGTAGGGAAGCCTGGTTTGAAAAGATTTACCCCCTAACTGGGTGATAATTTTTTCAAGGTTACATTGTCTCTACTAAAGGGTTTCACTATTTTCCAAACCATTATCCAGCCATGAAAACCCACACTATTTGGATCAGCATGATTTCCCCCCAAAGGGCGCACAGTTTGGGAAAATTGTGTGCCAACTGTGTACAGTCCAAAAACATTAAAAATTTAAAAAAATTCACCAAAAACAACCCTAAATGAATCCCAACCAAATGATGATCAAAATAGTTATTTAATAACAACTAGAAATATAAACATGAAGTTAAAACCACCCCATTGTAGAAACATTCTATCCCCAAAAAACATACTTAGAAGATTCTATGTCAAAAATATGATCCCACTACTTTCTCATCAATGGATCCCTATCCCCAATATCATGAGAATTATAATCATTATTCCATAGAAATTGAACCAAAGGTATCTGTAAATACCTCTACCCCAATTTCCGGACATTGGTGCCTTACTTTATTAAATTTACATAGATACAAGACTCAAATCCCAAAGGATCGATCAGTTTAACAGTTTTCGAAGCTAAATTAAATACATGGACTTTTTATTACATTTTAAAACATAAAATAAAAAAAAGAATCCTTTTAGAACACCATTTTAATCATATCTTAACCCTACATATCAATCATAATATACATCATAGCATCCATGAAAAAATAAAACATAAGAAATGGGTTATCTTAGATGATCAGTAAGGGTATGTAATACAACACAAACTATCATAAAAAAGAATAAATAATTATGAACAGGTGATTAAAATAAAAACATGTCATTTAATCAATTACCTAATCATTATATATAAGTAATGAAAACTAATTGAATAATTCCATATAAATAATAATATGAGAATGAAACTTGACCATGGATATTCGTCTAGTCAAATAATAACATGGATTATCAATTACTAATATCATATTGAGGGAATGCATAATTCCGGACATCATAAACATACCATAAATTCCTTGTCCAATAATTCTACATAAATGGGTATGCTCTTGGCCAAAACCCAGTATAGTTTGTCTCATGAGACCTACTGATACATCAAGGGGCTATAGGAGCCCTCATTCACCACTTATTATATCCACCACATTCCTCATATGTCAAATAATCTATTTAAAAAGATACAAGTAAATCAATTTTTCCACTATCCCATAGAAATATTTTAATCATAATCATATATGGAAATACTCCAATAAAATCATTGATAAATTCTTGAGATAAATACCCTTTTAACATTGTAAAGAAGAGTTGTTTCAGAAAATCATTTTTATTTTTCAAAAAATAATATTTTAAAAATGAATATCCTAGAAGAAAAATTCTCAGTACAAATAAATTATGTTTGAGTTATATGATAGTTCCAACTGATGTGAAAACATGTAAAAATTGTTTTTAATAGAGTTTATAATTGGGCCACTTCAGTGCAGATTAATGTAAAATATAAAAGAGTTTTTAAAAATAAAAAATTCATAATTTTTTTGTTTAAAAATTTGAATGAAAACTGAAATATTTTTTGTAAAAAAGTTTATTTTATAAATATAATGGTGTCTTAAAACATAATATGTTGTGTACTTAAAATTCGGTAAGAAATTAGGAAGTTCTCCTTAATTGGGATTTCTTATCAGGAGGAGTTGAAAAGAGAAACTTATAAAATATGTATTTCCTAATAAATGATTTATAAAATGATCTAGACACATTATTTTGGAACATATACACGTAATTTATAAAAATTATAAAAATAATGAAGAATTTTTTCAGTGTAAAGTGAGAGAAATCATAACTCGAATGTAAAATGTAGGTTCGAGCAGAATCCCTTTCAACTTTGTAATAAATCCAATAGTATGCCCCATAGAATTAATAATAATAAAATGAAACATTAAATACCATTAAAATAAATAGATTCATGATATTATACATTAAATGGAAGTATATATACTCCACACAAAAGAAATAGTGGTGAATAAGGCATATCTCATAGAAATAAATGTGAGATGAGAAAACCCTTACCTTTTATCTGAATGTGTTCTTCACATGTAATTAATATCTTGGATGATGAAATTTTATTAATCAAAATTTTAATTCATAAAATTTTCAACAAGTATTTGATTTATTATAATTTTATTAAACTCATTAATTACCTTTTTGATGAGTTATAAGGTAAAATTTTATCATTTGGAAGCATTCATTTCCATTGTTTTCATAATATGTCCACATGTATTCATGTATGGAAAAACAATTTAAATGAGAATAGTAGTAAAACAATTGATATTATATGTCATTAATTAATTTAAATATTATAAAATTATTATATATTTCATTTAGTTATGTTGTGTGAGGATGAATCATTAGATTAAACATTAGGGAAAATCATTTAGATTATTTTTAATTTTTTCGATCATCATGAACTTTATTTGTTTCATTAATTAATATCATGTATATAAAATGGATCCATAACATTAAATAATGTATAATAAATATATTATAATATTATTAAACCATAAAAATGGTTACATGACCATCCATGAAGTCATAATTAAAAAATTAAAACCTGTCATCCACGAAGGCAGTAATCAGTACCTCACGGACGATGTTTTCATCCTTAGAATAAAGGAAGAGGATAAGAGAATTGATGATCAATTATTACCTCAACATAATAAAATTAAATTATACAAAAGTTAAAATAGTTATCATGTCACTTTTTTATAGGATTGTTAGAAGAAGATAAAAAATTAAAATAACATGAAATGAAATTAAAACAAAACGGAAGAGGGTTTTAACTCACGGACTTCATTTCCATGAGAAACATCTTCAGGAAAATGGATTGGTTTTTTATTTTCCAAAGGGATCATTAACATGGTGGTAGAGTTTTGGGAGAGGATTTTTTATAAATTGTAAAAACTTCACATCTTAAGATTTGTGAGGAGAAGAGGTGGTTAGGGGAGGTATTTATATTGGAGGAGAGGGATGTTTTTTTCGTTATTTTAGTCATTAGTTTATTATTTTGCCTCAAGACTATAAATATTTTTAGAATTATCACAAAAAATATTAAAATTATGAGTATAGTGAATTATTTTATTCTTACATTAGCTATATATCATCTATGAATTAGTAATTCAAGTATTTTTTGAATATCATAAATCACCGTATTTCACTATTCACCAAAAATTCAACTATTTTTAAAAATTACAAAAATTAACCCTAACCATTTTTTGAAAATTATAATTAAAAAAATCCATTTTTGCAAATAATTTTCAAATTATTAGAAATATTATTATTAAATAAAATCATTATTTTCTTTAAAAATATTGATTTTAATATTATTTCTCTTTTTCTAAAACATTGAAAAATTAATTATTGTCTCATAAATTATCTTATAATCATAAAAAAATTAGTTACTAATTTATAATTATATTTTATGAAATAAAATTTTCTTTTAAATCATTAAATTAATTATAAAATTGTAAATAAACATTTATGTTTCACAAAAATACCAACACTTACTTTATAGTTTTTTTAAAAAATATTTATTTATTCCATTACATTGATCTGCTATATTTTCATTTATAAGATACCTTAATTAGGTTTATACTTTAATAGGTGTGTTTACTATTCTATTGTTCATATTATTATTCCTAATAGTCACATTACTATTCTAATAGTCATATTTAATAGTATATTATGGTTTTAAACTCAGTGTTAAGTGAATCATAAACTACCCAAGATATTTATATTTAACAGAGGTGTACCATAAAATCATGGGGAGTAACATTATCCCCCCTTTCTATAAATTATTTCCTCATAATTTGAAATTTTATATAAAAATCAGACGTTGATACTGGAAAATTATTTTGCTGGAAACCCACATTGGAAATTGGGTTAATAAAATATCATCTTATTAAGATGGAAAGGGGAAAAGTGACGGTCACAAAAATACTAGGATTTCGGATAGGAAATCAATTGTGTAAATTGACAGAGTGAACATTGAAGAGAAATTTAAATATCAGGTTCTGATGGAGTGTGATAGAGAACATGGTCCTTAAAAGGTTTACCATCACAAATTGTAAGTCTTTTGATCGGTTACAAGTTTGTTGATTTCTATGAAATAAAGGTAAACGGATAATATTTTTGTTCAAAAATATTTTTTCTAGAGTTGAAGGATTCATTTAATATTTGGATAAACTTAATGGATTACATTCCATGTCATAATCATAATCTCATAATTTGGTTGTTCTTTGATCTTTTTTCAGTCCATCCCTTACACCTAGAAATGAATGTTCAAAATATACTTTTCACACTTAATGCACTTTTAAAGAATCATATGTTTCATAATTAATTCCTTATACCATTAAATATTTACTAACACCAAGAAGGTTATTACATTTTTTCATCGAATAATAGTTTTTGTAGTTTAACTTGATCTCTTACACAAGTATTTAATCTTAAGACTCATCTAAAACATGTATGTCCACATTCAATGGCCAAAAAATTAGTACGAAGGTCACTAAATTTCAAATATAAAATTAACAAAAGATTCTCCAAATAATGTAGCTCTCCATCCCACATATAAAATATATTGATACTCTGACATCTCAAAACCTGAACGAAAACATTCATGCTTCTAAATCTTAAATGAATAAGTACTGTAGTACAATCCTTATATATGTATCATGATTCTTATAGCTAGAGAATTATTGATAAATAATCAAATAACATAATTTATGAATCCAAACACAGTCATATTAATCATTTCTCTTCATAAGAGGTAGTATCATAAGATTCACCATGATCCATTATCTTCATTTCAGGTATATTCCTTTAATGACTGAGAAATTGATTTGAATAGTGTCTCATCGCCTTGCCATTGAAGCACTGGACATTGGAAAATTTTTTCCTTTTCTTAAAATCATGAGCATGGTGTCATTTTTCTTCACACTTAAAGAAAAAATGTTTTCCTTTTAAGAATTAACCAAGGTGATTCCATCCAAAATTATCACATGTGGGGAAATATTTCTTTAACTTATTTATTTTATCAATCATTCTCCCAACATTCCTCTTCTTATAATTCTTCCATTTGAATATATTAGACTTGGATAATTCATTTTAAATATTTCTAGAATATAATATAATTTCCTCACATGATTAGACTATTTGTGAGACTACTTCGCTTTGAATTATTGTCTTAAACCCATCGAATATTTATCATTATTACTCTTTAGATTATGTACATTGGTGTGGTTCTCATTCCTTCTTCTATGCTCCATTTCTGAAAAATGTAACATAATATATTTGAACATAACATTATGAAACATAATGTATAATCCCAAAAGTAGCAAAAAAATTACATAATTTGTAAAAATTTATACTAATCTAATCTCATAATCATAAACATGGTTTCATTGGGGGCATATTTACTATTAAATACTTTATAATGGTTTGTAAAGAAAATATGATTTATCCTAATCATATCTCATAGGAGTTTCAAATCAGGTATGCAGTAAATCTCTTTGTTTTATACCAGGTTATATTGATTTAGGATTGATGAACCTTGTCATATTTTTTAGCCCTAGGTATGTATGTGCCAGAACCACATCCACTTGTAGTATCCAGATAAGGATATATCTCTATGAAGACCCATATAGTCTCTAACTTACCAAAATTATTCGGTATTCTCCTATTATTATCCTTAAATTTTATCTTAGGGTTATATTCCCTAATCTATGTTTTATAAATCTAGATTATAAGGTTTCTACGAAACATTATCTGATACCAAATGTAAATACCTCGACCCTAGTATCCTAGAGATTGTTCTTACTTGATTTCATTTGAATAGATACCGGACTCGAATCCCAAAGGATCAATTAGTTTAGTAGTTTTGGGATCCAAATTAAAAACATTAACTTCACATTACGTTTTATAACATAAAATATAACAAAAATAATCCTTTTAGACCACCATATTTCTCCTAGATTAACCCTGCATATCAATCATAATATACATCTTGACATTTTGGGAAAAATAATGTTTCAAAAAGGGGTGATCTCAAATACTTAGTAAGGGTAAGTAATACAGACAAAGATATTATAAACAAGCCAAAAACAATTATGGGACTGTTATTAACTAATACACATCCCATTTAACCAAACACATGATCATAATATGGCAGAAATAAAAACTAATAGAATAATTCCATATAAATAATAATATGATAATGAAACTTAACAATGGATATTATAATTGTCAAACAATCACATGTATTATCAATTAAAAATATCATAATGAGGGAATGAATAATTATAGACATCATAAACATTTCATAAAGTCCTCCCTTGACCAAGATTCGGTCTAGTTTGTCTCATGAGACATACCGATGCATAGAGGGGAAATAGTAGGCCCTTACCAACACTTACAAAGTCTTATATATTGCTTATATGTTGAAAATTTTATTTATAAAGATATATTTAAATAAAATTGTCTCATACCAATTTGAAATATTTGAATAAAAATTGTAGATGAATATACTATAATAAAATCATTGGTAAATTCTTGAGAGAAATTCCCTTTTACTTTGGAAGGAAGATAACTTTTGGAAAACAATTTGTATTTGTCAAAAAATTATATTTTAAACATTAATATCCCAAAAAATAAAGTATAATGATAATAAATTATGTTTTAGGTATAAATAATGTCCAACTGAAGTGAAAACATGTAAAAAAAGTTTTTAACAGATTTTAGAAATAGACCACTTCAGTGCGATTTAATGGAAAATATAAAGGATTCTTCAAAATGGAAAAATTCATAATTGTTTTTATAAAACCAATAATGTACAAATATAATATTTAGAATAAAAAACTTATTTATTTTATAAAGAAATAATTGTTTTTAAAGCATAATATGTAGTGTACTTAAAAATAGGTGAAAAATTTTGAAGTTCCTCTTAATTGGGATTGCTTGTCGGGAGGAGTTAAAATTGGGAAATTATAAAAACATGTATTTCCCCATAAAAAAAGATTATTTGAACTTGATACATGATTTTGGAAAATATATACATTATTTATAATAATTATAAAATTAAGTAAGAATTACATTAGTGTAAAGAGAGAGAAAACATAACCCGAAGGTAAAATGGATGTTCGAGGACAATCCCATACCACTTTGTAATCAAATGAATACATTTCCCAATATAATTAATAAACATAAAATGAAAAATTTAATACTATGAAGATAAATATATTCATGATATGATATATAAATTGGTGGTATAAATACACCCCATACAAGAAACAATTGTGAATAAGGCATATCTCACATAAAGAAAAGTGAAGTGAGAAAACACATACCTTAGGTACGAATGTGTTCAACACTTATACTTAACATCCTGGATAATGTAATTTGATTCATTAATAATTTAATTAAGAACCTATTAAAGACTTTTTTTAATTAATTTAAATTTTATTAAGTTTATTTATGGCCTTTTATGAGTTATAATGTACAATTTTATCATTCAGAAGCATTCGTTTCCTTGGTTTTCATGATTAGTTTACTTGTATACATGTATAAAAAATCATGTAAAATGAGAATAGTTGTAAATATTTGAAATTATATGTTATTAATGAACATAAATAATATTAAATGACTATAAATTTCATTCGTTTATATAGTATAAGGATGGGTTATTTGAGAAAACATTAGTGATAATCATTTAGATTATTTTGGCATTTTTTCGATCATTATGAACTAGTTTTGTCTCATTGATTAATATCACGTATATATAATGGTTATATAACATTAAATAAACAATAATAAATATATAATATTATTTTTTAACTATAAAAATGTTTTCCTGGCCAGACTTGTAGGTATAATTGAAAAACCAAAACTTATTATCATTGAAGGAAGTAAATCAGCACCTCACATATGATGTTTTCTTCTTTTGAAAAAAAAGGAAGAGAAGAAAATAATTTATAATAGATGATTCCATAAACACAAAATTATTCCTGTATATAAATGACACTATAGTTATCATGTAACATTTTTTATGTTCGGTGAGTAGAATATAAGAAAAGAAAAGAACTTGAAAAAAAAACAAAAGAGGGTTTTACCACTTGGACTTCTAATCCTTCAGAGCCTCCTTATGGAAAAGGGATTAGTATTTTATTGATAAAAAGGATCATGAATGTTAGGGATAGTTTTGGGAGATGATTTTTCATAAATTGGAAATGCTTCAAGGATTAAGTGCATTGAAGAGAATAGGTGGGGGTTGTATTTATAGTTGATGAGGGGGTGTTTTCTCATTATCTTATTCATTAGATTATTATTTTTCTTGAAGGATATGAATAGTTTAATAATTATCACAAAATATTTTAAAATAATTAAGGATAGTTCATGATTATGATCTTACATCAAACACACATCATTTGGGACTCAATAATTCATGTATTTATTAAATACTCCAAATTAATGTATTTCACTATTCACCAAAAAATTCAACTATTTTAGAAAAATCTCAAATATTAATCATAAATTTTTTTTGAAGAGTATAATTAAAAAATGCACTCAATTTTTATAAAATAATTTTCTAATTATGAGAAATTTAATTTTTAAATAAAATCATTACTTTTTCAAAAATGTTGATTTTAATATTATAATAGTTTTTATGACACTTTGAAAAATTAATTAATGTCTCATGAAATTATATTATAATCATTAGAAAAAAAATTACAAATTTATCAATCAATTTAAGGAAAATATTTTTTTAAAATTCATTATAATAATTATAAAATTGTAAATAAACATTAATATTTCACAAAAATACCAACACTTAATTTGTTATTTTTAATACATTTATTTACTTATTTAATTATATAAATATACCATATTTTCATTTATATGATAAATTTATTTTATTTATAATTTTATTGATGATTTTACTATTCTATAAGACATAATACTATTTCTGATAGTCACATTACTATTCCAATGGTCATATATAATGGTATATTACAGTTTTAAACTCGGTGTTGTGTGAGGCATAAACTATCAAGGATATTAAATTTTAAAAGAGGCATAACATAAAATCTTGGAGTGTTATTGTATGATCCTCCCATGAAGAACCCTGGTTTTTGAATAAACAAACATGTTGGATACTCAGTCATATATAAATCAGGTTCAACATCAAAATCACTCCAACTCAGAACATGAGATGGATTAGATAGATACTTCTAGAGCTACGATACATGGACCATGTTATGTATCAGCAACAACTATAGTGGAAGTGGTAAATGGTCAGCAACTTTTCCCATCTGCACATCAACCTTATAAGGTCCCACAAAATGAGGAGCAATCTTCCCTTAACTTACATGCCATCGATGACCCCTATATGGAGAAACCTTCAAGAACACTTGGTATCCAACTAAAAATTCCAATAGCATGAGATAATGATCAGCAGAATATTTATACCAACTTTTGGTCTTCAACATTACTTGAAAAATCAACTTAATCTTTATTGTCATCTCTTAAACCAAGATCTGTCTAACCATGGAACATTCACCAATCTCCAACCAACACAATAGAGATTTTTAAGGTTGGCCATATAAAGCCTCAAAAGGAGCCACTATATTCGTGAACCAGTTACTATTTTTATTAGAAAACTCAACTAGCCCAGATGATCATCCTATGTTCCACCAAAGTTGAAAACACAAGCACAAATTATATCCTCAATAATCTATACATCTCTTTATATCTGGCCATCTGACTGTGGATGGTATGTCATGTTCAAATGAACATGATATCACAATGCCTCTAAAAGGTCTCTCCAAAAGAGAGAAGTGGACAGGGGATCCATATCAAAGACTATAGCATATGAAACTCTTTTAGAATGAAAATTGTCTTTTACGTAGATATTTACAAACTCTTAAACCATGGATGTATCACAAATGGGTATAAATTGAGATGATTTTTTCAGCCAATCAATCACAATCCATATCGAATTCTTATTTCTCTAGGTACATAGTAACCCCACCACAAATTCCATAGAGATCTTATCTCACATCCAAGTCGAGACTGGATGTTTCTGAAGGAAATCCAAAGGTTTCTCGTACTCGTCCATGACCTTTTGGAACATATAACATTGAGAGAAGAAATTAGAAATTCCACACCTCATACCTAGACACCATAATTGTCATCACGTGTCATTTAACATCTTTGTGGTTCCTAGGTTCACTGCACACTGGGGGTGAAGGAAATCCCTCATCACTGCTTCCCTTGACACTAACGGAACAAAAAAGTGATTATGATAGAACAAAATTCCCTCAGTAGATAATGACCATTCAAGAACATTATCCACACTATAAAGAGATACTCTAATGCTAAAAAACTGTTCATATTGCTACTGTTCCGGAAGAATAATGTTGAGAAGAGTGGATTTCAACTAAAAACTATCCAAGGAAACCCCGGGCCAAGATTCCCAAACTCTTATATGAAATTATGAAAAGAGATCCATTAAGTTTGAATCTTCTGATGATTATCTCATGTCCTGGGTCGGAATTTTACTTCTCAAAGAATCTATAAATAAAATCCCTTTACCCAGGGTATAGCTGATTTCAAAGTAAAAAAATTGTAGGTATCCCACTCATCACCTCTAGAATATTTTTAAGAGAATATGTAACTCGAGTTATTGTGATCTAAAAACATGGTAAAATATTCTTCGAATAGGTAGTTTGGAAAAATCATAATCATGTTCATTACAGCTACAAGTTCAATGTATTGGGTTAAATAAATCTTCTTGGGTGGTCCAAGATGACGAGATCTATAAGAAAATACATGATCACCTTGATTAATAATTCATCCCAAATCAGAACGTGATGCATTATATAAGACCACATAGCCTTACCCAACCTCTGGAAGAGTAACACCAATGCAGTAAAAAATAAATTTTATCTCAATAAACGAATTATTGTGTTTCTCATCCAAAGGATACTTTATTCCCTTTTTAGTTGGTGAATTCATTAGAAAATTCAACTTGGATAATTTCTTAGTGAACCGGTGATAATACCCAGCTAAACCCAAGGATATCTGAAGCTTAGAAATATTATGTGGTTGTTCCCATGTCATAACAACTTTTACCTTTTTAGGATAAACTGAAATATCATGTTCTAACACCATGTGTCCAAATAACTTCACTTTCCAAATCCAAAAATCATATTTCTAAATTTTGTTGTAAATTTAGTGATCATGTACAATTCCAGAAGTAATCTAAGATGATGCACATGATCCGCATAAAACATAGAGTAAACATGGATTTATTCCATAAAGACTACTAAAAAGGTATCAAGATACTCCTGGAAAATTATATTCATTAAAGCTATAAAGACATTAAGAGAATTATTTTGTCCAAATAGCATGATAAGGTAATCCTAATGGTCATAACTGCTCTAAATAGCAGTTTTCTAAATGTCATCTTCTTTTATCCCCAAATGATGGTAACCAGATCAAAGATCAATCATTGATAACTTCTTCTCACATTTAAAAATATCAAATAAATAATAAATCCATGGTAATGGATATTTTTTTCATTACCATGACTCAATTGAGTTTCCAATAATCAAAAAAAAGGAAATGTGACCCATCAACTTTCTTAGCATATAGGACGGATGCTACCCAAGGTGACCCACTCAGGTGTATAAATATGTTATCCATTAGATCATGCAACTGAATCTTCAACTCTTTCATTTTAGTTGGTTTCATGTGGTATGTGGGAATAGAAACTATTTGAGTACCATGGACTAAATCAATAGAAAACTCTACATCCTATATCGGTGGAAAACAAATGATTTCTGAAGGAAAAACATCGAGAAACTCAAAAACAACTGGAGGGAGATTGCCACTCAATGTTTCCAACTCCAAATCAAAAGAGAACACATATATTAATTTCCATAAATCTTGATAATATGTTCTGTCTCTACCCGAACTTGGGTACCATTCTCCTTGAAATATACGAAATACACTATTGAGTGTAGTAATAGAGACCGGTTGAATATAGAAATCAATATGGGAATTATTAGAAATGATTCAATCCATCCCGAATATGACATCTAGTGGTTTCATGTCAAGATACCAAAAACTCCAAGAATGCCCAACATCTGAAAAAGATAACACACAAGCAGGACTATGGAGACCCACAATTTCTTTGTTCCAAGGTTTGTAGTAATATTTATCACATAAGAAAAAATCATTGTGGGAAGATTATTCATATTAACAATACAGGTTGAAATAAACAAATGCGATCCACTAGTATCAAATAAAGTATCCCATAATGATGATTTTATATTGATTCTACCTCTCATAGTCATTGGACCCTTATCTTCTTCCTTTGGATACTCTTGTATTGCTTGAAAAATATTCATTCTAGATGCATGTAGGTAGAACCCCATTTTAATTGAAGCATATGATTTCCCTATAGTTTTAGAAGGTAGTGATGATCATGTACCACTATTTAGAGTGTAATAGATATGTAAAAACTTCTACAAGTTACTTGAGTGACCTTAGGAATGACATACATTCGGTGCCTCAGTGAAAACCCTTTTTGAGTGCCTTAGATTTCCACAATGGTAACAAATGAAGGGGACTCTTCCAGGAACCACTTAAGGTATAGAATTACCCTTCAATCAAGAACCACCATGATAATAATAAATATTATTATTTCCTTTTAATTATCTAAAAATTACACTGGGTTAAAAAAACTCCCATCAACCCTAATGACACCCCTAATGACAAAAGGCTTATTGTGGTGAGAGCTAGTCAGAAACTCAATTACAGATACCTCCTATGTCCTAACAAGATTACACAAGTACATATTGACATCAAGGAAAGAAAAAAACCAACACCTCTAATACAACCTTTTCGCGAACCATCATGGATACCATGGTACACTGATAACCATGCCTCTCTTTACATATCCCAATGGGAGTTCCCAATCATCATGGGTTGGAGATAAGTAACAAACATAAAACAATATAAAAGTTGGAATAAATTTCCCATAAATAGAAAAAAACAATGATAAACAAGTTATTATGCATACAAGAAAAACTCCACATGGATAAGTGTACCATAAGTTAAAAAGGAATGAAAACCTAAAGTAAAAATATAAGGAACCATAAAATAGGATAACCACTCATGTCCCAGTAGACACAACTCTGTAATACCAAGTAATAATATATACAACCACCTCCAAATGGCATTATTCCCTTGATGGAACATAGAAGAATATAATCTACAAACACCTGAAAGGACAGGTAGGGTGTGAGGTAAAATCCATACAGGGTCCCACCATGTTTTCTATAACAATATTTCAACCTTTAATTGTCCAAATAAAAATTTCAATTTTTAAATAAACATGTATGGTAGTTCAAAATAATATTTAAAAAATCATTCCTTACATTTAAAAGTATGTAAATACTTTAAAAATAACACATAATAAAAATTTGTATAATATAGTTTATATAAATTCATAAGACATGTGTAAAAGACTTTTAAAAAATTGAATATATTTAAAATATAAACAAAGAACAACTTGGTCATCTACCAAGAGGTATGGTAGTTCCAGGTTATGGTATCTAACACCATTATATAATTATAATGGTAATGTGTACACACGTCCCATTAGAATTGGACAAAGATAACTCATTAACATCCTACTAAGTAATAAAATATTCCAAACAGTCTATATTAAAGTTGTAAATAGTCAATCCATTACTAGGTAATTCTCATCCCCTCATGTTTTTCCAAATAACTCACTAACTACCTAGTATTTTATATACTCTAAAAAAAATATTAGTCAATTTATTTCAATGATTTGGAAAATTCAATTGATCTCATTCACTATTTTAATATGCTAATTTACATTTAAAAAAAATAGACATTTTAATATAAAAATTCCTTTTTCTAGGATAAAACCATTGGGTTTCTATGAAAATAATTTAGCCATTTTTCTAAAATAGAAATTTGAAATTAATTCCCTAGTCAATTTCACAATTTAAATTCCACAATTAAATTCCTCATTTTAATTTAAATATTTTCCATCAAATATCACAATCAACCCCAATTAATTGGAATTGCGTGGTTTTTCAAATTTCATGCCAAATCTAATATCAGATACCAAATTCAATGGATTTGGGTTTTTATTAAAATAATTGAAAGTAACAAAATTTAAATCAAACATTTTAATTTAAATCAAGTAGCTAAGGTTATCAAATTCGGTCATCATAAATGGAATCACCTTCCTCATGATCACATGATCTCCAAACACAAATCCCTAATTGAGATACTCTAATAAAGAATGCTGGAAACTAGGATCTGAGAATCAAACCCATATTCAAGAAGAAAAATATCGGGGAATAGATCATCCAATAACATAGAGATCTAAAAGAATATATGGAGGACATATGATAGAATGAGGGAAATATGACATGGAGAGTAAAATAACTAGGAAGAGATCAAACGTCATTATCCAAGCTTTGATTCTCTTTTGTAGGGGTGTAGAGGGGAAAATCACCTCTGGAGAGCCTCCAAAGAAGAAGAAACCATATTATGGTCAATATATCCTATCCGGAACTTAAACTAGGGGTTTGGAGGTTTTAAAAATTATTTGACAGAATAAAAAATATCGTATGCATTGTTTCCGGGGAAGGACACACTGTTAGACAAACTCAGCGCCCTAATTGTGATCCCATTTTTGCACAGGTTCATGGTTTCTAATAGTTGGTCACAATGGGTTTCAAACTATGTTATATCCATGTAAACACCCACTACTTAGGTGTTCATAGTTTCCTCCGAGATGGTGCATGGTTTGGGAAAACCGGGGGAAAACTGTGCAAAACAAAGAAACATTCAAAATTTACAAAAAAAATTCACCTTAAACAACCATAAATGAACCCCAACATTATTTTTATCAAAATAGGGGTTTAAGAATACCTAAAAACAATAATAGGATGTTATAGGAATTTTTGAGACTTTTCTTAAAAGAATAATTTTTTGTTGAATAGTGAAAAATACTAAATTTAAATTGAAAACAACCTTTTATTTTAAATTATTTATAAAGTAAAATTATATTTTCAATTTGTTTTAAACTAAAATTAGTAAAATTATATATCCATTAATACAGTTTAGGTCATTTTAATCAATTTCATAGTAAATTTCAATATAATACATTATAAAATTTTGAACATTTTTCATTTTAAAAACCCAATTTATTGTCGCGTTTGTGGGATTAATTTCAAATTAAAATATTCCAATTATACGATTTAAATTTTTAATAAAGGTTTCTATATTTTCAATCATGATAATTTGTATTATCTAATAAATTCCAATAAGTATTTTATGTAAATAAATAGTAAAAAATATTTATCTTTATTAATGTAAAAACTGATTTTTCGGTGTGTTAAAATAAAAAGATAAGAGTTAAAATGACATATATAATTTGAAAAAATCTATTGCATAGAAATATTTCCAACTTTCAATTTCAATGATTAAAATCAGACCTTTTTTTTATCCTTTTGAAAAGTGAAAAATGTGGTTACACATTTTTCTTTCAAAAAAGATACAAGTGTGCCACTCACCTCAATTATAAATGGCCACCCCCTCTCCTCTCTTATTCACACACTCAAACCCATTTGGTTCAGTGAATACCTACACAAATAACTTCCCAAATTCCACCATATCAACTTAGAGCCTTATTTTTTATATAAATTATACTTAGAAAGGTTTTTGGTGAAAACCTAAGGAGGATACCTGAAGAAGAGGTAACGTTCATCAATGAGCATTTTTATGTTATTACTTCCTATAACTCTATCAATTATTATTGTACCATTATGATTTAATAAATTTAGTATATTAAATATAATTTTATTTTTTATCTTAAAGGAATTAAATATAACCATCTCCACATTGATCAAATAAGTTACGAAACCATCATTTGTGTGCATGGAGGACTACCATCTCGTGAACCAATGCCAGTTGTTTCTCCATTACCACCTATAAAGGATATAAATAATGTTATATTTATTCTTTATATATGATATTTATTATTTTATTATTATTGTGGAATGATTATATCACACATTCCTTCAAACTATATTTTTTTTGGATGATGATAATATCGCTCATGTGTACAGTGGACTACTGCCTCGTAAAGAGATTGGATCCATTCACGCTTTACGTGTAAGGTATTATGGATGTGTTTAGGGAAAATATATGATATATATAACATAAAAATAATTGTGTAATAATTATATATATATATATCAATTACCTTTATCTCTTTCGATCTGACAAGGAAATTGAAATATCATTCATGCGTACATACGGCTTACAATCTTCATGAACGGTGTGTTTCATTCTATATCAATAAAATGTATATATTACTGTAAATACATATATAATTAAAATATATGATATTTATATAATTTTTTAAATTATGGAGATGAGGAAACCAAGATCAAATTAAGCAGATTAAAAATTACAAATCAAATTAAAGAAGAGAAACAAAGCAGTTATTGCCCAAAACATGAATTATACACGGAACTATTAATAGAAATATAATAAAATGGCCATAAGAAAATAATATATGGTATGATATATATATGTGTGTGTGGATTTTTAATAAATTTATAATAAACATACATTTATTATACAATATTTTTTTAATATGTACAGAGGAATTCAAGATTTAAGGGATTTCCGTCTCAATTTTTACATCCATAAGGAACATTCCTTTTTCACCACATATTTATTTTATATTATATATATACTGACCATGAATTTATATAATTATTATTATCCTGAAAATTATTTTTTTTACATATCCATGTTATGATCACTCTTTCATGGGGTTTATGGTTCAAAAATTAACAAATCGGTAGTGAATTTGTGTCTCAATTTTCATTCTTCAAGAAATATGTTATGTTATGAACCAATATTTCTTTATGAGGTGTATATATAGAAATTTTGAATTAAAATATCAGGAATTTATTTATTCTCAGGATATTTTAGGTTTCATTTAATAATTTTCCTTCATGGTGCTAACATTTTAATGTTTCCAAAGTTGTAAAGATTTTATGTTACAATCTCATCATTTATGGGGATTGTTTATGATTATGTTTTTGATAATAAAATATTTTGTTCTACATATCAATAACCTCAAAAAATTTATTTCTATATGGTTATTCATGATACTAATAATAACATTTTTAAACTCTTAAGTACATAAAATAATTGAGAAAATGTTTTAAGAAAATTTAAATTTATCACTCTCTTCGATCGAGAAATTTGCCTTCTTCCAAAACCATGTTTTTATAAAAATGTTTAAAAATGATTTAATATTATCCTATAACTTTTAAAATTTAGTTTGAGCCATTTTTCACTTTTAAAAAAAAAAATTAAAGTAATATTCATCTCTTTTCCAAATATTTCCCCTTTGGTTTTTATCGAAATTATGAAAGAAATATTTTTTTAACATGCATGACATGAAAAAAAAATCCCATAACCTTGAGAATTATTTTCATTAAAGATCAATTTATATTTTTTCAAGGTTTTTATCAAATAAATGTTTTTTGAAATTTTTTTTTAATCTATAAAGTTTTTTTAAAGGAAAAAATAGTTTCCTGAAGAAATATTTCAAATAATTCATAAATATTATTTTATACTTTTTCAGGGTTATTTTTAAATAAAATAATTCTTAAAAAATTATGTTTTATAAAGAATTTTTTTCAAATAAAAACAATATTTTCCTCATTAAATGTTTTAAATTATTTTTAAAGATTGTTTTATAAGTTTCAAATTTTATTTTCAAGGAAAATGAATTTCAAAATGTTTAATGTTTTAAAAAATATATTTTCCTCCAGAAATGGACTAAGTGATATTTCAAAATAATTTTCCATATATGATGACATAGTTTTGTGTTACTTATACCATACTGGGAACAAGATCCAAGGGTACCATTCTTATTATCTGTATGAATGGTTTGTGTTTATAATGGAATGATTTTTATGAAACTCATTGCTCTTCCATAGTTTATTCTATTATAAAATTCTAATAAAACCCACTCTTTTTTCATTGGTTATGATATGATGGAATCATGAAATTATTATGAACCCTATTTATTTTTTGTAGGTTATGATATAATTACATGTTTATAAAATCCATTTCATTTTATGGAATATGATATGATTAATTTTTTATGATATTATGGCACAAAAATTTTTTGTTTTCATTATTAGATGGGTGGGACCTATATATTTCTCCAATTCATTGAGAAAATAATTATATATCATTAGATAAATAGTATAAAAATGGGGAGTGAAGCATATTTGGTAAGGGACTTTGTCATCTATGATGGTCTTAGGAGTGAACCTAGAATACTATGATAGTTTGGTGAGTGAGCACATTCAACTATGGCAGCCTTGTTGAAAATCCTTGACTTGTATGTAAATTATTTTTTATGATTATGTGTATTTAAAAAATATATAAAGTATGATATTTTTATACTCTCATAGTTCATGTTCTTTTATTTCCTTATGATTCATCTTTTATAAACTATCAATATTTATTTCATTACTCTAGATTCTGATCTATGAAATACGGGGAATGGTTTTCTTTTTTAGGGGCATGATATAATACCCTTACATTCATGTTATTCTTACATATGTCCCTTAATAATTCTTACTAATCATTTAATCTCACCCTTTATTATATTTCATTTCCCCAGGTTATGAATAAATTTATTACGTGTAATATATCTAAGAAGGATGACTATTATGAAGATAACAGTGGGAGATTATGTAGTTTTCCTATAGACCATTTTTTATGGTTCAAATTTTCCAAAGACACTATACTATTATGGTCCTCAGACATCTAATTGTGTAATTTAAGGAATATTCATAAAAAATGATGTAATATATATGTATGATAAACCTCAATCATTATAGTTAGTATCGAAGAAAATATTTACATAACCTTTAGAAACTAGGATGAGAAAACTATAGTGATATACTTAGTTATATTTATAAAGATAAGTCTTTGGATGTAAGTAAGGATAATTCAAAGGTTGAAACTATGTATAGACATTTTTTTTGGAATTTTGGTAAAGGATATAATGAGTGTTTTAGAAGAAAAATAAATCCTTATCAGGATACTAAAAGTAGATGTGGCTCTACTATAAAGGTACATGGGGTTAATAAATCTGAAAAGGGTTCATTGAGATGAAATTGATCATCGCCTAGTGAATGAAAACAGTCCTTGCTACAAACCTAGTTTGACCCTCCAAGGAGATATGATTTGGAAATTCATAAACTCTTTATGTGACATCATAAAATATTTAAATAGATGATTAATATTAATAACCTTGGATAAACCTAACGTATCATAGATTAAAAAGAATTTTTCTTGATTTAGAAATACTATAAGTGATTTTCATAATTATTTGTTTTCCCATTATGACTATCATTTCTCACACTAAGATTTTTTGGTTTTAATCAATGGATATAACAAGAAGGAACTCAGTTAAAATTGAATTTGACATAAAATTTTCTTATGAGAATCCATTTTGTACGATGACTGGTTTAAATGATGTTGTGATTGTTACTAATCAGTTTTCATAGAACATGATTAACAATGTGTACCTTAATTAACCCTCAGACTCACCAAAGAAGATAAGGGAAGAGTATGATGAGATCTTGAATATTGGAGACCATGGAGTAAAGAAGATTTATTTTCTTATATATTTATAATGTTGGATGAAACAACCAATTGGAGGTCATAGACTAATTGGAAGAAGTTTTCATTGTGTAAAATAATGACACAAAGCTAGAAACTAACAAGAGAAACAGAAATGTGTGGTTAATTAAATGGATGAGAACAATGGTCTCCCTTAAATATCATTGACTTTTGAATTCATTAAATGGGGAAATTATAGGAATTATAAAAATCGATGCCCTAAGGGGAATTCTCATGAATAAAATTAGTAAGGTTTTATGAGTGATGTTTATATTATTAATGATGAAGAGACTAAAAATAAAAATTGAATGGAATGATGTATTATGGAATGAGATAATGATTCCTAGTTAATGTATTTTATTTCAAATAGTATGTTATATGAATCAATTATATCATTATCCCTACATCATTATTTCAAAATTAGAAACATATTAAGGTTAATTATTTATGGAACGGTTTACATTAAAATTTAGATGAGAATTTAGAGATTAATTTATTACTTCTCCATATGAATATTTATCCATATTGGATAAGTAGTGATACTATTTTTTTAGAGAGAGATAAAATGAATTTCATATAATTCAATTATGGATTTTTTTCATCCTATAGAGATTTAGGAAAAAATAAAATTCATCAACATTTCATGGAGTATAAGTTGAAGTTTAAATTTATTAAAGAGAAACCAATGGAAAAGATTTTTCTTATGAAATAGAATGAAATAGAGTAAATGTATCTTCTTGGGAACATTATTCAACTCTAGGAAAAGGATCCTGAAATAAAATATTATTCCCTTATCATCATTTTTTATGATAACAATTACTGTTTTCGAACCTATTTGGTTTATGGTTTTTTGGACTTTAACATTATTTGGATTAAACAATTTCTTATAATCAACGATAACTATCACTCACTATAATTATTTATGCTTTTCTTCTATGTCTAAACCATAACTCCCCACTGATGTTATTCTATGTGGAAACTTGTTTATATGACTCATTAGGAAACCTTTATTTTTTCAAAATTTATTTTTTTAGATAATTTTTATTATTCATTACTATGATTTGGGTTTCTATGAAGGAATTTTCAAATATTAATCCTTTAATAACTGAGATGAATTTCAAGGGAGAGATTCATTTTAAGGGTGTAGAATGTAACACCCTGAGATTTTGGGAAATATTTTTTTTATTTAATATTTTTATTATTTTATGAATCACTATTTTTATCTTCAATTACATGAAACACTAAGTTTGGCTTGTGTTTCACATAAAACGGAGTTTATATTTTATTAAAAGAAACACTGAGCTTTAGTGAACCAAGAAATGATATTATTTTATATATAACCATTATAATATATCCATTAAATATGAAGGTATGAATAGTATTGACTATGGTATGAAATATAAATATGAATCTCCTACTATGTATAAATTATTTTATAAGTTATCAGTAAATAATCAATCCATTTTTAGTAAAGTATTAATATTCTTCAAAAAACAATTTTCTTAAAAAATGTTTTTTTATTTGTTTTTTATGAGAAAATATTATAATAGATATTTTAGAAAATTTATTTGATAAAATTAAATTCATTTTTTTAATCATATTATTGAAATTAACCTATGGTAAAATTTTGGGATTTTCTGAAAATTGAGATTTTTCAGTAAATTATTAAAAATACCGATTTTTGTTAGACTATAATTTAATTTCGACAAATTTTGTAATATAAATTACCCATTATGTTATAAAGTAACATATTATTTTTTTATTTATATTTCATCCACTTAATTTATTTTTAATACTTTTATATAGAATTTTAGTATAAGATTACTTTTGGGTTTAAAGAAGGGTGTGTTTTCGAAAACTATTTTAAAGAGAATAATGTTTCTCTATTATTATTGATTAAAATAATAAATAATGAATATTTTTTTAATGTTAATTCATATATTATATACTAATAATTTTTAATTAATATTCATATAATGACTACTTTTAGACACAGATTTAATATAAAATCATCTTATTCTAAAAAAATACACTTTTCGAAAACACATTTTTCCTCGCGTCTACAAGTTTAGTTTTAAGATTAATTTTATAAACATAGGGAAAAAATATTTGAAAAACAAAATTCATTTATTAAATAATAATTTTAAAATTATATTAGATTTAGTTTTTTATAATTTTTAGAAAATATTAATTTTTTGAGGAGTAGTGAAAAATATTGAATTTTAATTGAAAAATTATTTTTCATTAAAATTATTAATAAAGTAAAATAATATTTTAATTTTTTTAAAGAAAAAGAAGTAAAAATATAAATCCATTAATCTAGTTAGTTTAATTAAATCAACTTTAAACTTAATTTCTATATAAAAATTTTGTAATCTTTTGATCATTTTTTTCTTTAAAAACAAGTTTTATCGTCTCATATTCAAAACCAATTTCAAATTAACTTTTTCAAATTTTATGAGATTATTTTATAAAAATGGGTAACATATTTGGAAACATAATAATTTATATTATATGTTAATTTCAAATTAATTTTTAACCAAAATGAATAGTAAAATAGTAAAAATTGTTTACCACGGTTAAGGTAAAAACTGATTTATCTGAGAGTTAAACCAAAAAGATAAGGGTAAAAATGGACTATAAACTAGTATAAAATATAATTTATGGCCATATTAAGAAATTAACATGTATATGGTTATAATTTATGAATTTTTTGACCCTTTTGGCATGGGAATAATGGGGATAATTCTTTTTCTTTCAAAAGAATTATAATTCGGCAACTCATTGTACTTATAAAAGTCCCCACACACTCTCCTTTATTCACACAATTAAACCCATTTTTTGCCAATAACTACCCAAATAGAATCCCAAATTACTTAATATCATCCATGAATCCTTATTTTTGAAATAAAGGCAACCTTGAAAGGATTTTGGTGAAAACCAATGGAGGATACCTAAAGAATTGTTAACATTCATCAATGAGTGTTTCTCTTTTATTTAATCCCCCACGTCTTTAAATTATTATTATATAATTATGATATAATTAAATGACTATATTAAATATACCATGATGTATTTATGTTATGATAATGACCTAGAACCATCACTACTTCCATCAAATGAGTTATGGAAACCTCATTTGTTTGTATGACAGACAAGCACCTCATGAAATGATGTCATTCATTTCTAAATTACAACCTCTATAGGCTATACATAATTATTTATTTGTTGTTTATATATGATATTAATTATGATATTAAAATTATTTAATCATTATATCAAACATACCTTTATACTCTCCATTTTTTGGGAATACGATGGCGTCGCTCGTGTGTACAGCAGATAGTCGCCTTCTAAAGTGATATGATTCATTAATGCTTTACATGTAAGATATTAAAGATGGGTTTAATGAAAATATGTGATATATATGACATAAAATTATTATGGAATAATATATATATATATATTCCATTATTTCATTCAATCTAACTAGGAAATTGAAACTATGTTCATGTGTACGTATGACATACTGTGAACATGATCATTGTATTTCATTTTCTATCACTAAAATTCATAGATTACAACAAATAAATATATACTAAATATATATGATATTTTTATCATGATTTAAATTATGTATGTTATGTAACCATGATTTAATTAAGAGTAAAAAAATAACAAATCAAAGCATATATGAAAAATAAAGCAGTTATTGCATGAAACATCACTTTAACATAGAATTGATAATAAAAAGGTAATAAAATGGATGTAAGAAAATAATATATGGTATGTAATATATATATATATATATATTTAATATGTATAGTAAACTTCAATTTATTATATATGAGATTTGAACATGTACGATGGATGTCAAGACTTATGGTAAGGGATTTTCTTCTCACATTTTCTTCCATGAGACACATGTCATATTCACAACCTATTTATTTAATGGTTTTTAAATACTAACCATGATTTTAAATTATAATTATTATCATTAAAAATATTGTTGTGTATATATCCTTTTTATTATCACTCTTTTATGGGGTTTTTGTTTCAAAAGTTAACAAATCGATAATGGATTTTTGTCTCAGTTTTCATTCTTTGAGATACATATTATGTTTTTCACTGATATTCCTTTATGAGGTTTATATACCACCCCTTTTACATGAAATATCATAAATTTATTTATCCTTAAAAAATTTTACATTTCGTTTCATCATGTTCCTTCATGTTTATTACGTTTTAATGTTTCCAAACAGGTAAGAATTTTAGGTTGCAATCTCATTGTATATCATATTTGTTTATGATTATGTTTTTAATGATAAAATATTTTGATCCATATCCTATGAAACTCCTGAATTTTATTCTAATGAATTTATTCATGATATTTATATTACCATTTTTCAACCCTTTGGTAACTAAAATTATTTAGAAAATGTTTTTAAGAAAATATGACCATATCTCTCTTTCAGTCAGAAAATCCATTTTCTTCCAAAACCATGTTTTCAGAAAAAAAAAAGTTTTTACTATTCTAATTTGATTATTAAAATATATTTTTACCCATGTTTTAATTTTTTATAAATTGTTTTTAAAGGAATATTTATTTTTTTCTAAATATTTCCTATTTTAATTTTAATAAAAATATGAAAGAAATGTTACGACCCATCCCCTAGGGCCCGTGTTGTGACAACCCCAAGCCGACCTTCCATAGGCTAGGGGATGGAGACTATCACTCAAAGGCATAATCTCTAAAACTAGGAAGGAGTTTCCTTTATAACTTGTAACACACACAACCAAGCACACAACAAGATATAAACACAAGAAAATTGTGTAACAAAAAGAGTGCTGATAGAAAAAGGGTCTGGAATACAAGACCAACAGTAAAGGTACATATACAACAAGAATAATGTACAAATGAAGAAATAGAAAGATAGCTATTTGATCATCCTCGAAGGTTCCTACCTAAAGGTTAGGTATAGATCACCACCTCATCACTCTACGTCTACTCGTCTCCCCTACGTACCGACACGCCGTAGGATCCTCCTCCGAGTACCGTCCAGTCCTAGTACTCTCGTACTCGGTCAGCGTTGTCCGTTATCTACATTCAACACAACAAGGTGCAGGCATATCCCTTGAAGGGGTTAGTATAATGATACTCAGTAAGGACCCCGAGACCCTCAAGGTCTCACAAAATCCTCCAAGGATATACCAAAAAGTATAAAATCAACAGATAACCCTACATAGGTATATTCCCGTACATATACCTGAGTTTTCAAGTAATCCATCTCAATCATGAAGAAAACACATAGGTATTGAATCATCTCACACCAGGTATATGTTTAAGAACATAAGTAGAGATGGTTATATGTAACAACTAAATCCTTTTACTCCGTTAAGAGGCTCTGCTGCTAACCTGCACAGAATCTCTAGGAGCTGACCTGCACCGGATCGCTAGGAACTGACACACATAGGATCGCTGGATCTGACCCATACAGGATCGCTAGGAGCTGACCCACACAGGATCTCTTAGAGTTTACCCACACGGGATCAATAGATCTGACCCACACAGGATCACTAGGAGCTGACCCACCCAGGATCGCTAGAATTTGAGGCACACAGGATCGCTGGAGCGGAACCACACTGGATCTCTAGGAGATGACCCACACAAGATCACTAGGAGCTGACCCATATAGGATCGTTGGAGCTAACCAACATAGGATCCCTTGGAGTTGAACAACATATTATCTCTAGTATCTGACCCACATAGGATCTCTATGAGTTGACCCACACAGGATCTCTAGGAGCTGACCCACATAAGATCGCAGGAGCTGACCCACATAGGATTGCTAGGAGCTGGCCCACACAAAATCTTTTGGAGCTCACCCACACAGGATTTCTAGAGCTGACCCAGATCGGATCACTAGGATCTGACCCACACATGATCACTAGGATCTGACCCACACAAGATGGCAGGAGCTGACCCCCACAGGATTACAAGGAGATGACCCACAGAGGATCTCTAGAAGCTGACACACACAGGATCGCTGGTGCTAACCCACACAGGATCTCTAGGAGCTGGCCCACACATGATCCCTAAGAGTTGACCCACAAAGGATCACTCGGAGCTGACCCACACGGATCACTGGAGCTGACCCACATAGTATCGCTAGGAGCTGACCCACACCGGATCTCTAGGAGCTGAGCTTCACAGAATAGCTAAGAGCACTCTTCTTGTCACTGCCAGCTACTGGGTTTTCGAACAAGGATTGCTCATCTCTGGGAGAGTCGGCTCCCCAAGACATTGGTCATTTCTCCAACTGCCAATATGTCCCATGATGAAGTATCTCAAGGACATCCACATCATAGGGGTATCAACACAATAGACGGCATGTCAATTGGATGCCCGGTCTGTGAGTTATTAGCCTTTTAGTCCCCGGGCCCAGTTGGATTCATGCTTGATCCAACCCAACTGTACCCCATATTATCCCAAATCACGTGTGGGGTATATTCAAAGGGACCATCTCACTCCAGTATTTCCAGTGCCACTTACGGTTCATCAAACTGACGTCCGGTGCGAAAGTTAGGGCCGAAAGAATTTAAATGGGTCGTAGTGGGCACGGGTCCGGCCTGACAGGCCGCGAGGGGCCATAGAGGGTTGTGGGGACCATGAGGCCATAGAGGGTGGTAGGGGTGTGAGGCTATGAATTGGCTTATTCTGGGGGTTTCCATGAGGGTGTGAGGCCATGGGGCAGCTCGGTCGGGGCCATTCGGCCGGAAGGGTGGCGACGGCTATGGCGGTGGCTCGGCCCGGACAGTGGCGGCGGCTCGGCCCGGTGGCAGCGGCTCGGCCTGGAGGCGGTGGCTCGGATGGTGACATCAGCTCGGATGGTGATGGCGGCTCGGACGACGGCAGTGGCTTCGGTCGGCTCGGTTGCGGATGGCGCAGAGCGATGGAGGTCGCGGGGTGGTAGTACCCGCAAACGGCAGAGCGCTGCAGGGTGCAGAGGCTACGGGGAAGTGGAGCGTTGTGCCTTCATCGATGGTTCTCGAGTTACTCCGGTGCCGATTTTTGGCACCTGTCTCCATCACCAAAGTCACATTCTTCCGTGGAGACGGATACATCATTCAAGAATAACAGCAGAGGGGTCAGGCCACGTTTTTTTGGCTTGTACCCTCCATGTTAGAGTGGTAGCAAGCGGCTTAGCCAGAAGAAGAACATGTATGGAAGATATTTAAGAACTTCAATTCCCACAACCTTCGTCAATCACTAATCACATTCCCTCAAAAGAATCTTAGAAGGGAAGAGCATGGGAACAAAACCCCTACCTCGTTTGAATCATCAATGGAGATCGTGAGTGAGAAGATGACGTCACTGGGAAGGGGAGGATGATTGTCAGTTGAAGATGTCCCACATTGTAGGATGTCCCATGGAAAAAAGTTGATGTCGTGGTCGGCATTCTTCATTGACATTCTTCGTTGGAGAGCTTTTTCCCAAGTTCTCCAATGCTCTCTCCTTTGGCAAGCCTTTTCCCCAATTCCACCAAAATGAAAAGGTAGCCCAAGATAATAGATTATGATAACTATTATTTAGTTTGTTGGCCCAAATTCAAAATAGCCAAATTTGTTAAATTGAGTTGACATAATAAATTTTGGACGAGATGAAGATTTCCCCCCACATTTGATAGGAAGTTTTAAGGTTTCTCTATTATCGGGGAGTTCAAGGGGGTTTATACATCGGGTGGTCCCCACCTCCATAACCTTTCATGGGAGGTCAGTTTGGGTGGTCCCCACCATCAAAACCTCTTGTGGTAGGTTTAGGAGTAGTGGTCCCCACTTCTCAACATCCACATGTGGGTGGTTTTGACAAATAAAATAAATTGTTACACAAATTCTATTTTACATTATTCTTTTCACAAAAAACCCAATTTCTATGTTTCACTCTCAACCCACTGCGGTTGAGGTTAAGGTCTCCTTATGTGAAACTCAGTGCTACGAAATCAACGGTATCCTCGTATTTCAATTCTGAGCATTGGTTCAAAAGTTAGAAAAACCTGCTCGCACGTTTACTAAACGTACCTGAACAATAGTCCATAAATTCATTCCGGGCACTCCGGGCCTCAGAATCACACACCATCAATTTTCATGGACTCTTAAAATTCTTATATAAAAAAACAATTACATGGAAATTATAGGTCGTTAAATTCTCCCCACCTCAGTGATTTACATCCTCGTAATCCACAACTCCAAACTAGGTAAACAAGTGGGGGTACTGAGCACGCATCTGAGCCTCTCACTCCCATGTTCTCTCCCAGAGGTTCCCATGTTGCCAGAAAATGTGCACCAAAGGTATCGACCATCCACGAAGGACTTTATCTTGTTGATCCTCAATCTCTACTGAAACATTTGCACAAGTCTCCCCATCATCAATGTTCATCATTCCATGGTCGAGGATGTGAGAAGGGTCATGCACATATCTCCTCAGCTGGGATATGTGGAAGACATCATGCACTCAGTGCAATTAAGGTGTACGGGTAAAGTAGTAATCCCCCTCAACAACTCTGATGAGGACATGAAAATGTCTGATGATCCTTGGAGAAAACATTCCGCCTCAGCCTAATCTTCGCAAACCTCATCGAGGTGAGACTTGTAGAACATTGTGGTCGCCATCCTCGAATTATAGAGGTCTCCATCCCCTGTCGGCATATGACTTCTGCCTACTCTGTGCAATATTCATCCACTCCTGGATGATCTGCACCTTCTCTATGGTAGCATGTACCATCTCTAGTCCCACTAGTGTTGACTCCCCTGGGTCAGTCCAGCACAAGGGTGATCTACAAGGTCTCATGTACAACTCCTAGAAAGGTGACATCCCAATGGGGGAGTCATAGCTTTTCTTGTATGAAAACTTCACCAAATGCAGTTGATCCCCCCAGCTACGACTGAAGTCGAAAACACAAGCATGAAGCATGTCCTGGAGGGTATGAATTGTCTGATCAGTCTGACCATTCATATGAGGATGGTAGGCGGTGCTCAAAAGAAGTTGTGTCCTGAATGCCTCATGAAACCCCTTCCATAGTTGGGATGTAAAATGTGTATCACAATAATAGAAAATCATCGAGGGTAATATATGTATCCACACAATCTCTTGCACATATTGGTGTCCCAAGCTCTCTACTAAACCCTGCTCTCTAATAGGTAGGAAGTGGGTTGCCTTGGTGAGTCGGTCGACGATTACCCATATAGAGTCATAACCTCTGGATATACCTGGAAGTCCTATCACAAAGCCCATGGATATCCCATCCCACTTTCACTTTAGGACCTCAAAAGGTAAAACCAAGTTAGCTGTTACCTGATGCTTCACCTTCACTTGCTATAAAGTGAGGCACCGAGAGAAACAATCTACTACTGATTCCTTTATTCCTGGCCACCAGTGATGTCGTCAAAGATCCTAGTACATCGTTGACATTCTTGGATGTACCACTAGAGGGGATATGTGGAACTCCATCAACACATCCTACAAAAGTGACACTAGTACCTTGTTACGTCCTCTGAAGAGGATGATGTGCTCCCCACCTTCAGAAAATCCATCAAGTGTCTGCCCAGTGGATATCTGATCACATCGAGTCTCACAGTCATTGTCCCCTCGTTTTGTCTCCATGACTCACTGATGATGTAGGGGAGTGACTATAAGAGATTGAAGAAAATATACTCCATCTCTATCCACAATGGATATCTGCAAAGCTGCCAGCTGCTCTGTCGCCTCAAATAGAATCTGTATACCCAATATCAAGCTGAGTGCATCTGCAAAAACATTCCCCTTTCTAGGAGTAGAGAGTATCTCAAAGTCATAGTCTTGGAGGAACTCAAGACAATGCCATTGTCTCAGGTTCAGGTATTTCTGAGAGAAGATATACCTGAGACTCTTGTGATCAGAGTACACTATAAAACATTTTCCCATTAGATAGTGTTGCCACATATTCAAGGAGAAGACCACAACTACTTACTCCAGGTAATGGGTAGTGTAGTTCTGCTCATGTTGTCTCAGATGTCGAGAACCATATGTGATCACTACTCACACCTACATCAGGACACATTTCAAACTCAGATTTCATTAGATCCACAAATAAATCAGTTGAAGATTGCTGAGTTGAACCAAATATAATGTCATCAACTTAAATTTGAACAATAAAAACATTTTTTTTCTATTTCTTTATAAAATGGATTGTATCATCATTTCCCTTAACATAGTTATTTTGAATAAAAAATCATATAAGTCTATCATACCAAGCTCAAGGGGCTTGCTTGAGTACATACAAAGCTTTGGTATATTTAAAAACATGTTCAGGATGTTTTGTATCTTCAAAACCAGGAGGTTGTTCAACAAAAACTTCTTCTTCAACATAGCCATTAAGGAAAGAAAATTTGACATCCATTTGAAAAAGTTTTAAATTAATGAATGCTACAAAGTAAAGTAGAATACGAATAGATTCAATTCTAGCTACTGGAGCATAGTTTTCTTCATAGTCTATTCCTTCTTGTGGATTATAGCCTTTGGAAACCAACCTAGCTTTATTTTTTACTATGATTCCATTTTCATCACACTTATTTCTGAAGAACAATTTTACTCCAATAACAGAAGTTTCCTTAGGTCTTTCAACCAAGGTCCAGACTTTATTCCTTTCTAACTCATTTAGCTCATCTTGCATACCTTTTATCCAATCATCATCACCTAAAGCTTCCTCAGTGTTTTTTTGCTCTATTTGGGAAAAGAATGCAAGATGTTCAAAATCGTTTATTAAGGAACTTCTAGTCCATACAGGTTGATTTACATCACCAATGATGCTGTCACTGGGATGATTCTTTAGAAACAACTGATTTGGGTTTCGTAAAACATGTTCATCTACATAGGGTAGAAAGTCTTCTAGGGTAACTTCTTCAGAAATATTTTCTTGAACATTTTCCATATCAGAAAGATCTTCTAACTAAGGTTGATAATCAGTTTTTTAAATCACATCTGAATATGTTGGTTGAGGTTGTTTAAAAACAAAATGGTTAGTTTCATCAAATTTGACATGCATTTTTTCATCAATAGTACAAGTATTTTAGTTGAAAACTCTATAAGCCTTAGAAGTTGTGGTGTATCTTAAGAAAATTCCTTCATTAGATTTTGGTGTGAATTTTTGTTGATTATATTTATTATTAAAAATTAACACCTTGCAACCAAAAACCTTGAAGTAGGAAAGTCTAGGGTTTCTACCATTCCATAACTCATATGGAGTTTTATTAAGAAAGTATCTAATGAAAACACAATTTATAGTATAACAATCAGTACTTACTGTTTCAACTCAAAATTGTTTGGCTGTAGAATATTCACTAAACATGGTTCTTTTTATTTCTTGAAAACTTTTATAACTTCTTTCAGCAACGCCATTTTGTTGAGTTATTTTGGTTGCTGAGAAGTTATGAGTAATGATTTTTCTACTACAAAAAGTTTCAAAATCATAATTTTGAAATTTTCCTCCATGATCACTATGAATAGTTATCAAAGGAATGTTTTTCTCATTTTTAACTTGGGCTCTTAATCTTTTGAAATAATAAAAAGTTTCAAATTTATTTTCAACAAAATAGACCCACGTAATCTACTGTAATCATCAACTAAGACAAATACATAATATTCAACTTCAATGCTTCCATTTTGTGTTGGACCAAAAAGATCCATATGCACCAATTGTAATGCATCAGTGGTTGAGACTTCTCCAACTAATTTAAAACGTGATTTATGGTTCTTTCCATATTAACAATGATCACAGACTTTTGAAGAATCAAATATAAGCTCTAGTAGATCCTTAAATAGTCTTTTCTTTGAGAGTTTGTGTTTGTTCCTAAGGTTATAATGTCCTAAAGTTCTATAACCCAACCATAAATGATCTTCCATTACAATAAGGAAAGTTAGGTCTTGGCTTCTAAGATCCTCTATGTTTAGTGTGTAAACATTCTCTTTCCTATTGGCAGAAAGAATAAAACTTTACTTGGAATTCTGTACTAAACACTTTTCATTCCTAAAATTCACAAGGTAACCTTCATCAGATAATTGAATTATTTTAATGAGGTTGTGTTTAAGACCCTTAACATATAAAACATTTGAAATCAATGTTTTTACAGGAATAAAATTTTTACCTATAACAATAATTTATCACTTATCATTTTTTTCGAAAGTTACTTTTCCACCTTTCATCTTGATAATCTTTTCAAAGAATTTTTTGTTACCAGTAATATTCTAGGAATATCCACTATCCATGTACCATGTATTTTTGTTTTTAATTTCATTGTTTTCCTGAAAATAATAATGTTAGACTTTTAGAATCCAAACATTCATGGATCCGAAAACATCGGAATGAAAAATTTTAGATATCCCCAATTTCTTAGAAAAATAAGCTTTATGAAAACCTAAACACTGGGTTTTGTTTAAGGAACAATTTTTTTACTAATCCCAACACACTGACACTTAGTGTAGAATTGAGAACTTTTAGGAAAAAAATAATTGTTTATAAAAATTGGTTTTGAACTAGTATAACTTAATCCAGAATTATTCCTTAGAGATCGAATTTGGGAATACATTTTATAAAAAATTTCCTTTCCTAAGGTAAATCTTGAGAAAAACATCCTCAAGGAGAATATTTATGACTTTAGTTAAATAACTAAGTTCTTATCTTCAAAAACATCACACTCTTAGAAAAACAGCCTATACCCATGGTTCAAAACCTTGGGTATAGCCCATAAAACTGCCGGTATAGCCAATACCCACGGTTTTGGGAACCAGGATCATTCATGGCGTTAGTATAGGTCCCCAACCTATACCCACAGTTTTCCAAAACCATGGGTATAGTTGTTCTGCCATTGGTTCAAAGTATCATACACAATTTTCAAGTTGTCAAAGTCTTTTACCCATATTTTTAAAACTGTGGGTATAAATCCTAAAAGAATGTGTGCGGTGGGTTTCTATCTCGCTACCTCTTCACTGTAAACACCGCATCTTACCACTCACCTAACATCACATATCTTTATATATATATATTCAGTTAAATATTGTTATATAAACCATGGGTATAGAGGGAATAACTATGGGTATAGGACTCCAGGGAAAAAAAATTCCTTCTCGTGGGAAAAAAAATTCACGCACACACGGGAAACCTATACACACGGTTTTTAATAACTGCGGGTATACGTATTTTAGCTCAGAACTATCCCAATGGTTTTGGGGAAAACCATGGAAATAGTTACCCCTATACCCATGATTTTTGAAAACCGTGGGCATAGGAAAATTTTCAAGACATATAGCCACAATTTTGGAAAACTGTGTTAATAGGGCCCCTTATACCCACAGTTCTCCAAAACCGTGTGTATAGGTCCTTAAAAGTTTCCTATGCCCACGGTTTTCAAAAACTGTTGGTATAAGGGTACCTGTTCCTATGGTTTCCCCCAAAACAGTGGGAATAGGTCCATTTTCCAGTATTTTCGGTTTTAGCACGAGAGATAGGCTCGAAAACATTTTTCTTAAAAATTAATTTTTCTAGATCATTAGAATGTTTATCCTTCTAAGAATTAACTTCCTCAATATTTTTTGAAATAATTTAAAAATCATGTGTTCTCATATCAAGATCTGTAGAAATATCTAAAATATCCTTAGTAAGAATAGATTTCCTAGAATTTTTCTTACCATGCTTTCTATTGACTTTAGAATTCTCATTTTCAAGAAGCATCGAAAACCTAGACACTTCTTTATAGGTTGGAAAAGTAATATCTTCATCAGAAGAAGATTCTTCATCCAAGGATTCATAATATTTACTATCACTATAATTATCATTCAAGGATACATTGGTAATTGATTCAACATTGTGTACCTTAGCCATTAACAATGATTTTCAATAGGTAGTCTGGCTATTAGACCAAGATTCTTCTGTCCAAAAGATTTGTAATCTGAGGATTTATTAGAAGAGTATCCACCACTAGCACTCCAGGAGTCATTAGCTTTCAAACATTCTTATATTTATCTTGGTAGTTAATCATTATATTCCTCTTATAATGATTTTCCTTTCTATCTTTTCTCTTAAGCATGGGACAATCAGGCCTTATATGTCCATCTCTTTTGCATTCATAACAGGTTACCTTAGAGTCTTTCATATCTCTCCTTTCTTTATTATTGTATCTATACTGAAATTATTACTTCCCAAATATCATGTTCATACTTCGAGAAAGATTAGCTAGTTCATTCCCATATTGTTCACTTTCACTAGATTCGGATTGAACATTGACCTTCTTAGACATTAAACTTGTAACTCTTTTAGGAGTCTTGGATTTCATATGATTTGAAGAAGTTATAAAAGCAACACTTAAATTCCCAATATTCTGCATAACATTGTCAGAATCTCACATCATTCTAGTCTTATGTTGAAAAAGAGTTCCAAAAATCTCATCAAGAGTAATCTGTGAGAATTTCCTATTCTCATATATAGATATTCTCTTGGATTCCCATTCATTAGGAATGATGTCTATAATATTGTCTATAAGTGCCTCATTATCCAGACCTTTTTCACCTATGGATTGTAGGATATTAACAATAGTCATAAATCTCTGTTGTACCATACAAATAAGTTCTCTATAAGGAAATAAAAAACCATTGTCCTCAGCTCTAAGAATATCTCTTCTAGATTAAATAACATTGGATGTACCAAAATGTGTAACTTCAATCTTCTTCCAAATACAATTTGCAGCTTCACAAGAAGAAATCTAGCTATATATATTCTTGGTCATGGAATACAACAAAGTATTTCATACCTTATAGTTATGTTGATATTCATACTTGTCTTTAATAGTAAAATTTTTACTTCCTTGCTCGGAATCTTGTAATCTCTAGTAAGCATAACAATGTTTTCCACTCCAGTGTTAATAACAAATGTATTTATATGATCTCCCCAATATTCATAATCATTCCCATCAAAAATTGGTGGTCTAGTAGGATTTATGTTGTCTTTGGAACCAACATTGATTCTTGCAATCTTAAAGAAAATCTATCCCCACAAACTTGTCCGTAATAAAAAGTTTGTGAACAAGGATAAAAATATCCTAAACAAGGAAAAATATATAACAATGAAAAACTTGAGCAATACAAATTATATGTGAATATAAGTATTTCAGAGACCTGCTCTGATACCAATTGTAGGATCGAAACGATACTGATTTTGGTATCGAAATAAGGATGTAGATGCTCAATATAAAAGAGGTGGGGTGAATTGTATACTTTAAAAAGAATTCATTTGGAACTTTTAAAGATGGTAATTTTTAACAAAGATAAAGAAGGTAAATTCACAGGTCCTCTTAGTTCGACAAACTTGCTTGATTCCGGAAATGTGGTTTCGAAAATGAAACTTAAGGAATGTTTACCAAAGATAAAGATTCTACCTTAAAGCATAGAGAATCTTATTAATAAGAGTACAAGTATAAGAAAGTATAAGAATGTTATACTTTTATCAACAACCAAAATGTAGTGGAAAAAATGAAACTATAAAAGTAACAAGTAGTAAATCTTTTAACCCAAAGAGAAGGTTATCCAACAACCGTGGATAAAGGTCCCCTGATTTATATATTCAAGAAAGCCTATATTACCCACACTATGGTAAGCCCTCGATATGAAGATCAGATTCTATCTTTTTATCCCCACAAGCCCTCAAACTTCAAGGTAGTTAGCACCTCTGTCTTCTTATCCCTAGAAGCCCTCGAATTTACTCAGCAACATTCGGATCTGCACAAAGGAATTCTTAACAAGGTGTTTAGTACGTACAAACATGGAAGTCTCTCTCTCTAGAAATCACTTCAGTAGCATGTAATCTCTAGATTTATCAACCTATTTTCAAAGTTGATGTTCTTATAAGCTCGTTCAAATGAGCTCATATTTATAGGAACATCTTCAACCGTCAGCTCCCTCCTCTGACTGTCATATTTTTCCTTGATTTTCGGAGGGACCTATATATGTGTCACTCAAACAATAGTTAGAAAGTAACTAACTTCATGACATCGTTTTATAACCAAAACATGAGTAAGAAAAAATATGGTTGCTTGACCAAATTCATTTTTTGTAACTTAAGTAAAATAAAAGTTCTAAGTCTAACCAAAAAACATTCAGTGTTTATAATACATAAATATTCAGATTCTGTTTTCCAAAACAATTCGTAACCCGAATTCTGTAGAATTATGGAGTCTGAATTTCAAGGATATTCGGAGTCTAAATTCAGTAGAATTCGGAGATTGAACTTACACAGTTCGGAGTCGGAATGCATAAGAATTCGGAGTTTAAACATAGAATTTTCAGAGTCTAAATTAATTAGAATTTGGAGTCTGAACATTCAAATTTCGGAGTCTGAATTCATAAGAATTCGGAGTCTGAACATAGAAAGTTCAGAGTCTGAATTAATTAGAATTCGGATTCTAAACGTACAAAGCTTAAATTCTGAATTCATTAGAATTTGGAGTCTGAACATAGAATGTTTGGAACCTGAATTCAGAGAGTTCAGAGTCTAAACTCGGATCTTGAAAACAAAAATTCTCTATATCTAAGTATTTATAGAATTCCTTGATTTTTATACGAAACTGAATTTTATACTTAGACATGATGTGAACAATGAAAAACACGGTAAGGATAAATTTTACTTGGGGGAAGGAAAATTTATCTTAACAAGTAAAACATAGGGTAAATGAAATTTTCCTTAAGATAAGGTGTTAGTGATTTTCAAAACAAGAAGGAATGGATAAGTCATAAGGAGACCTTATTGACTCAACACAAGTTTCATTTCTATCTTTTGTATTTTAATATTCATCATGCTAATTTTTTCTTCAAAACATGTTTCTTTGATATCAGTGCATCCTTATACATGATCACTTATGTAATAACTACATATGTTTATATTAAATTTATGTTTTCAACCAATTCATTATGTGAGAAGTGGTTTAAAAAATTTAGGGATTTTTTAAAAGTGTTCATTTTTAATTGAGTACAAAATAGAATGTTATCTATTATATATAATTGTGAAATAAGCTAATTTTGAGAATTAATTTGTTTTTTAAATTTATTTGGCATGAAATTTTTGCGTTGAAAATTTTGATTTTTAGAGATATATTTCAAAATATAAATATATTGTATAAATTAGAATGTGTTCTTTTAAAATAGATGTGGGAGATGTGCTGATTTTTTTTCTGTTGGATTATTTTTTAAATGAATTTGAATTGTTTTTCTATAGGATCCAATATTATGTGAAAACAATTTTAATGAGTATGATTTTTTTATATTGTGTAAATCAATAGAATGAAAGGAATCGATATTTCCTCAATAATTAATATGTTGGGGAGTTTCACAGGATTGATCATAGTTTTTATGATGTTTTAAGAATTATTGTTATGTTTTTTGTTTATCAATGGAAAACATTTCGGTTATTTTTTGTTAATAATTATTTTAGAAATTATATATTGTAATTTAGTGAATGAATAATATTTTTATTAGTATTTTGTAGCCAGAATATATTTTGGATGTCCAAACAATTAGTGGTTTTTGGATTTTGACATGGTTTGGGTTGTTGGGAATCAAAAAATGAATAATTATTTAGGATTCATATAAATGTGTTATATTTCATTATTCCCATTAGTATTATAATCTTATAGTGTTTGGTGATTGTACTTGTTTTGGATGTTTTTTATTATAATTGAAGAGTACACTTGGCTTATATATTGTGGAATTACCTATGTCATGATGATTATAGGCTACAAAGAGCCTTTTTCTAGGATGTTAGTTCCATTTTTAGATGAATAAATTTATTATTATGGGGAGTTTGTGATGAATTTTTCCTTAAACGATTCGATTAAAGGTGAAATCTGGTTTAATTATGATATTTTGAAGTTTAAAGAGATGAATTGTTTGAGTATTTGGTTTTGGAGAGGGAATTTATTTTTTTATTAGATATCTAATTTTGATATTATATGTGTAATTATAGGTGTTTCTATACATGTTTGAAGGTTTATTAGGAGATTTTGTATTTTTTAAAATCATATAGGTGATGGCATATATAGTTTAAAACAAAAGGTGGCATCGGTACTTGGTGATCTATGTAGAAGAGGGAGTCTCCTGGAGATTCCATCATGTACCCAGTGGTCCCAAACAGGTTACATGGCATATTTTAGTTCAGTACTATTTATAAAGAGGTTTTTTTTCTCCCCTTATTTCTTTGGTCTCCTATTGTTTCCAACATTGAATCTTATTTCCCCTCGCTGGTCAAGAGACCCGCTCATGGAACCTTCAGTTGTTATTCTCCTCCTCCTCTTGCCCATTGTTTTAAGGTTAATCTGAGGATGTTTTTTTATTTTAAATCATAGATAATCCTTTACCCACTCATCTCTTCTTCCATTTTTTTCTTCTCCTTTGTTTTATTTTGATTTAGCTCTGTATTTTAATTTATGATTTCACTAATGCATGGTGAAATAATATCTTGCCTTCAGTCTTATTTTTCTCTTATCTAATCTATTCTCTTATGATTTTTTTTCCTTCTGTTTATTATTGTTTTTATATGAGGTGATTGAGGTGTAGTTTATTATATGTATTTCACGATTTCAGGGTAAAATTGGAATATGTTTTGTCTTTTATGTCAAATAATTTATTTCTAGTGATATTAGATGAATTTTAGGAGTTATCATTTTTATTTTTATTTCTGTTTATTGGTCCTTTAATTATTTGATATGTTTATTAGGAAATTTTTTACTTTTGGATTCTTTTTTAATGGTTTTTAGTTACGTCTTGGTGATTTTTGGGATTAATAAATCATATCGATGGACATGGTACATGGTTACAACAATTTTGGTAAATTTTTGAACTATACATATAATATTCCATCTACTCATTTTTTCTAAACTAATGACTATAATGTGTAAAATATATTTTTGGAAATATGACTGGGAGGTGTTTCAAGAGTATTTTGTTTTGATAAATCAACCATTTTAAATGGATTTTCATATGGATTATGTCCAGGCCTTAATTCACTCTTTTCCTTTAACTAAACAATAACATGTGATTTGGTAAAATAAAAAACTAGGTATTTGATACTATTATTAAATTTTAACATTAATGGGATATATTGGGTATATCAATGATTGTTTTTGTTGTGGCATAAATTATGAATTCCATACTTTATTTTCTACAGGTCCTTATGCTTGTTTTTTCTTTTATAATGTATATAAAGGTTGATTTTTTCCCTAAACTATAAATTTTATAATTTTAACACAATTATTTTTATTACTTAGAGATAGTAATGTATATTTGTATATAATGAAAATATAAGTTAATTAAATATGAAATATGTATAACCCGATACATAAGGTTTAATTGAGTGATTTGTGTTGGGTTCTATCAGTTGATTTTAAAGTGATGGTTTGTTAAACACATTCCTTAAATAAGGATTAGATTCTTATACCATGATTTGTGTAATTTTAATGTTTTGGATTAAAATATATTATATTTAATCTTAATTGTATTTTATAATGGGATACCATCTATTCTCACCATAATCTCAATGAGTTATATGTCAATTATCTATACTTAACCTTTGGTTATGTGGATACATCAGTGGCAATGTAACATCTGACTTGTGTAGGTGGGATGGAAAGATTTATTTCTTGATATTTTTTAGTTTTCAAATATATGAAATAAATTTCCACTCCTTGATTTTCCTGTATAATTTTTTAGTATAGACTTGACTTTAAATAGGATTTCATTTTTCAAACTTGATCCTCACTGAATATATTATTTGGGTATGTTTATCATCCTTTAATTTTTTTTGACAAATATCATTTCCCTATTTTTTAACTTAATGAATAATATATTCCTTAAAATATCCTATATATATTATAAATATAATTTATATCATATTGCATAAAAATTATGATTTTTATAAAATACGATGAGTCTCTACTCCTTTAGAATATTTTGATAAATATTCATTTCCAATTATTTTAACATTTTAAAGGATGTATACCTTAAATATTTATATTTATATGATATATATAATGATTCAATTTTCATTCTAGGAATTCATGATTAAATATTGGTTAGGTGTGCTTCAAAACTACAACAATTCATATTCTTATCTGCATAGATGTACTTAGGATTTCCAAATGAAGCAGGATTATCCTTCAGTGGACATTTTGGGTGAGTTTTCCGAATCTTTCACTCCAATTTTAAAATCCCTAAATTATTTGGATTCTAGGGAACTTTATCAGCGAGTATTTGTGTTTTAATAAATGGACCAAAGTGATTTTTTATCCGGTGAATCCTCGAGAGTGTGTGGAATTCAATGCTTCAAGAGTGCTATCTGAATTTGTTTGGATAGCAATAGGAGATGAATATCATTGTAGACATCATTGGGGTTAATGAGTCATGGGATGATTTATATTATATTTTCAATATATTGGTCTATGTGTCAATGAACTATAGACATGGATCTCATGAAATCAGCAAGATAAATAATTTATGTATTGGTGGCAGTAAGGATTTTGTGCCCAGTTCTGTGGATGAGCCTATTGGGAATGGGAAAGTGACTGAGGATTCTAAGATAGGAATCAAATAATGGATCAAGGTAGAATCTATTGGTGACAGATGTCTTCCATAGGATGAGAAACGACCTTGGACACCAATAGTTTGTTGGGGTCTCATTGGATCAAAGGAGTTCGGAGAGAGATATGTAACCTCTGTTACTTGAGGGCTCCCAAGGTGGAATTGGGAATGATGATAGAGTTTACAAAATGGGTGCCTCAAAGTATAAAGTGGTGTGGGAAGGGAGTGGTACTAATGAAAAATCAGAATTAGATATCATACCAAGGGAATATCATATATGATGTACTACTTTGATTATTGGTTCAGAAGGAGATTCTATGATCAGGGTAAGTCCTAGAAGAGATGTTGATCATATTTTGATTGAAAATATTTTTTCACAGTTGTCGAATGAGGTGTCAAAGGATGGTTCGTCCATGGATTCCATGGATGGGATGAAGGTTTCTGAAAATGAACTCAATGATGGATGATCTAACTACTCTATTGGTGATTCATAGGGGGAGGTTCTAGGTGATCAGCTCCCATGCTCGATGTGGAGAAAGACTTATATAGGCAATTGTAAAGAGAGGAAGGACTAATCTTAACTTCCTCTACTAATAGAGACTCGACCATCAAAGAAGATGAAAGAAAAGAAAATAGTCAATGATACTCAATATTTATCCATGGAGGCTTTCTTGTACCAGGAGTCTGATGATATACCCAATCAGATATTGGAACTGGTCATGTGTTCAGAAGAGGAAATTAGTGAAACTATTCTTTCAATTAATACTCTTGATGATGATCCAAGAAGAATTATGTAAAGGGACCTAAGGTTGACTCCTAATGAGGAACATGGAACCCAGATTGATAAGAAGTGTCTATTTTTAATAAGGGGATTCAATGAGGGTAAGATCAACATTGAGGAGTACATTCAATCCTAGGAAAATCATTCATTAATGTTTGAAGATCTTCTGATGGAGGAACTCGACACTCCAGAAGCACTATCTTGAGGAATCTTTTTATGGAGATTAAAACTGGAAGGCTGCAATTGAACTATAATGTCATGGATATTTCTTTTTGTGTGAGAACTATGGTTTCTTACATTCTCCTTAAAAGTTCTTAATAATAAAAATTTAATTTTGTGTCATAATCTGATATATATATATATATCATATTTCATATTTCATGAAAATTATAATTCTCATGAAAAATTGGGTATATCGTTCCATGCAACTATTGATTATATAAATTGTGGCTTAATGATAAATGGTTTTCATCCTGGTAAACTTTCTCCAGGTTAGCTATCGTTTAAAGGTTCATTTTATATGATTAAAAACTTAAGGTAGTATTTCATATGATGCATAAATCATAAAAGGATTATAAGATAGATTCGTGAATTAAATTCTTGAATTGACCAAGGCATTAACATGTGAGTTAGTGAATGTTTTATCCTCATATATATTTAAACCTTAATTCTATTTAATGAAATAATGTGTAAATGTTGTGGGTGTTTACATGATTCCCAGTTGATATTCCATGGATTCTAAATATATCTACATCATTCTCCTTTTCATCTAAGGTACTAGCATGTCACGGAAGAAGATCAAATCCCATCAAAAAATGGATGATTCAGCTCTACTTGTGGATACCTTCGAAGGTAGTATGTCTTTTGGTTTCCACTTTAGTGATCTATCTCAAACTCATGTGATATAAATTCAGAGTTTATAGTTTCTCTTTGTTAAATGGTACTTGTATTATAGTATTTTTCATTTCCAAATATCATTTGGTTTCATATTTCTTGCTTGGGTTACCTTCAGCATGGGATTAAATCTGTTTTCCATATTCTACAAATTTTCATTTGACCCTAAAATTTCCTAAATTGGAATCATAGTGACCCATGATCCTGTATTTATTAAATAATGTATGAAATAATGAAATTTTGAAAAAATATCATTCATATTAGTAAACTGAAAATTATTCACAAAAGGAACTACCCTTACACATATGGGGATTTCAATGCAAGACATTTCTAGGTATATTGACCAAATAGAGATATTCCATTTTATCTTTATATAGAAAGGTATATGTAAGTGTAGTTTATTTTAACTTAACATCGAGGAGGACTATGTAAAAGTAGCCTATGTGTTACCATTTCATAATGAACATGTGTAAAAGAAACATTTGTGGTACCTTTATGGATATGTTAAACACCCTTTCTACCCTTATTTTAAGCATGTTGTGTAAAAATATTCTTTACGTTTCATTTTCATGGGAGAAAAATTCACCCATTACCTTTATGTAGGTGTCATATTCAAAGGTAAAGCCACATATCTTCATACAAATTTCCTCTCCAATATAAGGTTACAGAGAAATTTTTAAAAATTTATTTTTTGTTTCCCAATTATGTATTTAATTTTATGATAATAAATTGTTTATAAATTATGGGAACACATATTTTTAAATATTTATAAAATTTATATGTTTTTTTATAAATTATTTAAATATAATTTTATTATGATTAACTATTTAATTGTTTTTGAACTTATTATAATTAATATTACATTAATATTTAATATTTAATATTAATTATATTATCTCGTTTTATGTGGTTTATAAATTTTTTATAAATCATATTAAATGGTATTTTGGACTATTTTAATTTATAATCATTTTATAAATTATTTATTTCTAAATTTTTTATAATTATTTTTATAAATCAATAAAATATTCCAAATATTAAATATTAATATTTAAGTAAAATTTTACCAAATTATATGGCATTCTTTATGACATGGAAATAAAATGTATATTTAGAAATCATAAGATATAATTTAAAAAGAGTTATAAGTTATTAAATATTTCTAAAATTTAAAAATGATTATATTTTAAATTATGAGTTATTCTTTATGAATGATCTTGAATTGTTCAAATTGAATAAGCATTATTTGGGTAAAATTTAAATCCCGTCAAATAGTTGTCATAAATTTAATTAATTTTTATGTATATGATATTTGTATTGTGTAATATATTTATAATGAAATTTAATATAAAAAAAGAATATTAATGATTTTATAAACAAAATTAAATAATTTCTATAATGTCACCTAATTTATAAAAATATTTATAGTAATATTTTATTTATGATTGTTTATTATTCGTTATATTATGATTAAATATTTTAATTGGTAATTAATTGGATGGTTACTCCATACTTTATAAATGTCTATAAATTTTTTATTGAATATAAATATTTTATATGATTACACTATGTGATAAATTGCTTTTAGCGGGTAGAACCTTGCCTTAAATGCTGAGAAAAATATATAAGAATTACTTTTCATCTACCTTATCCTCAGTTTGTAATTGGAGTTATGATTTTGAGAATTGTTTTTGAATATATTTTTGGCATATTAGGTGTTAGAGATGTCATGAATTGAATTTTCTCTTGACCAAAGTCACCCCCGAGATAAGGACTTGGGTTTGAACTGCCTACTAGCCTAAAGAATTATTCATTTCCTATAAAGTTTAATATTATTGGTTAAATATCACTTTGGGTTTACTAATGTGGATATTATCAATCTCATATTACTCTATGACTTTACATAAAAAGTTCATGTACCTCATTAATATGTTATATTTCGATATTTATAAATATTTTTATCATCATTTTTTGGGTTCATGGAATATAATATGGGCATTATAAATAATTACACATTAATTTGGTTTTTAGAATATGGATTCTAAAACTAAATCAGTAGAATTATGCATACACAAAAGAATAAAATTTTAGAAGATTAATATCACATGCGATGAATTATTTATAAATTTTATATATATGATGCCTATTAAAATGGGGATCATTTTAAATAAAACCCCTTCAAATACTTACTCTGATATTTTATACAAAGTGGAACATTTCGAGACATTGATTATTCAACCAGGTATTATCTAGCTCAGAATGAGGACCCTGAGATTATCTGGTGTAAGGAAATATTATTATAAGTAAATTTTGATTATCATTTTGGGTTGGTTGAACATAGAATGAGTATCCCATGATTATCCCTTTTTATCTTATTCATGGTTTTTTGGTTTGGTTATGTTATCATGGAAACTATAACTATTACGATACCATAGGAATAAAGTTGAGTTTATCAGTATGAGGGATTGGGTAAAGAGTTATCATCTTAATTATGAAATAATCATAATTTTTATGATTGGGATGATTCTCAACCTAAATAATCAGGCATTATTTATGTTAACAAGATAGACTAATTCATGATTAAATATGAACCATGGATCAATAAATGAATTTTATTTATGGGTTCATTTATTTTAATGGGATCACAATCATTAAAATTCCTTAATAAAAATATATAATACATGATGTTTATTTTATAAAAAATTATATTGTACAAAAATATCATCATCGTCAACATGATATGCATTGAGATTAAATTTTTAATGGAGAAAATTAAATTCAAGAAACACTTAAGACTAGTGAATTAAGTAAATTTCTTGATGAAAATTCAATATGTCAAACCAACACCTTCCTATGTAACCAATTGTTGATGTTTTTAAAAAAGTGGACCTGGATTACTATGAATCCTAGGAATATTTCCATAATGTTTCAATGGAATTAGATACCAAATAAACATGATATATTTTGTCTCTTATCATATAATCAATAGGATTGAGTATTCAAATGACTTGGTGTGATTAGAGTCTTTCTTATGACATGTTATTTATGGAAATTTTCAGTTTCTAATCTATAAAAATATTCTAAAAATATAGATGAATTCTAGAAAATTTAACGTTACATCCTAAATTTTTTTCAAATTAATGAAATATAAACATTTTTTAGATTCATATATTGGTTTGATAGAAAAAATACATAGAAGTTCAAAACAGAATAAAAAAAGTTCGTTAGAGAGTCCAATAATTATTCATAAAGTATCTAGCCAAGTTCAATGAAGCCTAGAGTTGTTAGTAAGAGCAAGTAATAATACCATTTTATGGGATATCATGGATACTTAAAAGAGATATATAAACTCCTTGTAATTTCCATGCTAGGTATAGATGTTATGAAAAAAATTAATTCAGTTTCGATTGGTCAATGATTCCAAATGTATATTTTATATGTGGTGTAAATATACAAGAGTTTATAATAAAGTGAAGAATTTATAGGTCTTGTAATTTTCATTCAAGTGATGAAAAAATTTTGCTACATTGTATATTTTAATTTATTAAATGATCATATGAATCTATATGTATCTTCATCTTAATTATCCTATGTTTTAAGTGGATTTGTTTGTTAACAAACAGGTTTTATGAAAAAACATTCAATGATTATTTGGAAACACATGTTTCTTGAATCATAATATTAAATATTATATTTTTAAAAGGATTCAAGGATAAAGAAATTATCAGGGTTAACATGTATGTCCAGATGTTTGTTAAAATATAGGGGAATGTATTCCTTCCACCCATTAGTGGTGTATTTTAATAATGTATTCATATCAAAATAAAATCCTCCAATCACATAAAAAACATATATGAAATATAAATAATTTTTTCTTTTAATATTACTAATAATATTAAATAACTATTATTTTGTAAAAAACAGAGTAATTTGGTATCTTGGAAGTATAATATGAAAATAATTGTATCTAATAAACTAGTGGGTGAATGTTTGGACTTATAAATGTTCAAAAATAAAAAAAAGTATCAAACTAGTTAGGATTAAATTTATTTAACTCAATATAATAAAAGTTTTATGATTTGTAATAGTGTAGAAAAATTCGAGAGGTTTCATTTAGTTATTGTGTGAAAGTTAACATCACTATTTCTTAAAATTTTATACTATTAAATTTACTAAATTATATTACACATGGTATCCTAAAATATTTTTTGAATATGATGGTAAAGATTAATGTAAATATTTACATTTAGACACCATAATGAATAGAATATAACATTATACAAAGAAAATTATGATGTATGAGTAAAATAATAATGTAAATAGTTATATTATTTATGAAAAAATTTCAAGGAAGATGTTTGATGGAATGGGTTCTAGGGATGATTATGATATAATTATAAATATTTCAAGGAAGACAAAATATGTTCATATCATAACACTTAATGTTGTAAATTTAATAGGATTAATATATTTAATGTTTTGAACATTGGGAATAAGATTCTGTATTCTCACCATTATTCAAACATTGTTTCTGTATAAATATTACTCACTAAAGAGTTAGTGTGAGTGTTTTATCAGATGTTCACATAATGATATCATAGTAATTACATATAAATGTAATAAGATAACAAAGTCTCTAAAAATAGAGCATACATAATGTTGATATATATTTATATCATATATGACATGATAGATTTATTCTTTTGCTAGGTTTTGTAAGTATGAATAAAAGAGCTTAAGAAAATAAAATTTATTATATAAAAATAGATATCTATTTAATCATTATTTCTTGATGGATGCATAAATTTATATATAGAAACACATTTCATTAAGTTTGATGATAATTGGACACTCGAAGTTCATATTTGAGTTATCCCTAACTGATTTTCATCATGAATTATTATTTATTATGATGAAATTTCATGGTTTTTGTGAGTAGGATTCTTGTATACAGATATGGAATATGCTAGTGTGTCACAAAAAGCTATCTTTATGCAAAATATGGACCAATAATTTTAAAACATGGAGTTTCATACATAATTTCTTTTGTATACATGGGTTTAATGGATCATATTTGGGTCCCCACTTCTTACGATTGAAAATATACCAAGTATGATAACCTCCGTACATTCATACCCTAGTTATAGAAGTGAAAATATTATCTTATCTAATTAGGGGTGGTTGGGTATATTGTTGATCATGATAAAAATTAAATCTTGACCAATATGGTATTTTTCCTCTCTTATATGAGTATGACATCTAGTCCCTAGATTAGGATAAAATGTGACATGTGTCACCACACCTAGAAAGGATATCTGATTAGATTATCTATTTGGATGAGTTGTATGGGAAGTTCTTATCCAAAATATGTGAATTCTATTTTAAATATTTATTGTCTTAGTCAGTTTATACTTTGATAAAAAAATTGAGTAAAAAATATTTTATTTACACACTTTGTGTCCCATGTTCACATGATGTATTGGAAAAATAAAAAATATGATAATGTATGTGCATATGAGGCAACTAGTTTAAATAGTTAGTGAGTTACATTTTGTTGATGAAGATCATTCCAGATCCTATTATAGCTTGAGATTGAATAATGATTTTTTATAGGCTTCCCATTTATTATATTTACAGATCATGATCTTCCTATTTTTTATTAGTTCCACTAATTCATGTAGGGTCACACATTGTGGTTGACTAAATGGGATTGATTTTATGTTAAATAGTATCTATAAAATTATTTAGAGATAATATTAATAATGTTTTACATGATTATCTACTAGGTATTATATATGATGTGAATTAAGGTGATTTTAGTGATAGATTTCAAAAAGTGTTTTGGAAGATATCCAAAAGCTTTTTCGATATGGTTTCAAAAGTTATTGTATATGATAAAATATAAGGTTAAATTTCATGAAGTCTTTTAGGATGTATTGAATGTGGGATTTTTAAATTTATATTCTTTAAATCCTTATATGTATATAATATATATATATAATCTATATCGTACTGCATGGAAATTATTTTATTCATTCATAATGGGGTATATCATTTCATGTAGTTACTTTGGCTGAGTGATTAATGGTTATCATTTGGATAAATCATCATCACATTATCTATAATTTAAATGTGTGTTTTATATGATAAAACAATTAAGGGGGATGTATTTAATTCATAAATTGGACAAGTAATAGATGCATGAATTGACCAAGACATTAACCTAAGAATAAATGCATGTTGTGTCCCTATATCATTATAAACCATAATTATATATTGTTATAGTAGGTATGAAAGGTGTGGGTGTCTTCCTAATGCCTAATTAATATTCCTTACAATCTAAAATTTTCTCTATATTTAGCATTTTCACTCATGGAGATGACATTCTGTAGAGGAATATCTGATCCTATCCAGACATCAAATGATTCTACTGAAGCCATGGATTCCCCTAGAGGTGGGATGTATTTTGACTACAACTTCAGTGATCTTTCCCAAACTGAAGTGATGGATATTGATATTATTTATTAAATTCCTTGTTTAATGTTAGAATTTTATAATATTTATTCCTCTCCAATTACAGTGTGGTTTCATATTTTGTTTCATGGGAAATCCTAGGAATGGTATAAAATATCTTTTTCATGTTCTAATAATTGTTATCCGAACCTAAAAAATTGTAGTACTTAATTCCAAAAGTAGTGATTTATATTTTTTTAAAAAATAAAGTATTTAGTGAATATTCATGTTTTCTACCATATTTGGTATTAAGAAATCTAATTGTAAATGGTTTTTATAAAAGAATTAATTTTAAACTAACAAATTATGTCACATCATAAATTGGGTGAGTAGTGGTTCTCTATAATGTAATAAATAATTGAATATAAGATATTTTTGAACCAAATACTTTGTTATGTAAGATAACTATGGTTTAAACATATTATTTGGGTCACTCTTATGTTTTATACATAGTTATCATGCAATTATTTTAGTATGACATTGCTAGCACCTTTATTAGCTTGTTCAAACCATTTCTAAATTACTATTATAATCATACCTAGTGACATTGTTTTATCCATCGCTTTATTTTTTAGATTCAATTGAGTGATTTCTTGAGGATCATTTTCATTTTGAAACTATATTTGTTGTGGGTTATGGAAAAATAAAATAATACTAGGTTAAAATATAGTGACAATGGTAACCCAAGGTTATCACTAGGAGAGGAGTTCTCAAAAATTAGTAATCACTTGTTGATTAGAGAAAATTGGTTATATTTTGAGTTTGGTTTTCAAACTAAAGAAATAAATTTAATAAAATTTTGAAAACAAATATAGTAGAAAATTGTGATTAGGTCAAGGTTTGATATAATATTGTAATGTTATCCCAATTGTAAAATTATTCCTATCTTTTTCTAGTTGACTAATAAGTGAGCTGAATCATGATTTAATCCCCTTTCAAACATGGTTAAATGGTGTTGGTGAGAATATTTAGAAATAATATATTATCTTGGTAAACCTCCTTCCTATGTTTGTATTCGTTTATGTGAACCCTTCCAATTGAGTTAAGAAATTCCTAATTAGGTCTTGTTCTTCATAAACAACCAACAGTTCCAAATACCACTTATACAAGTGCTCATTAGCACCAATCACTTTACCACATATCTCTATGTTACTCCATTATATATAGAATAGAAATAAGTGGAAGTAGATTATATATCCTCAAAAAAATAAAAAATAAATAAACAAAATTAAAACCAAATACATTCACATTTGATAATAAACACAATTATTGAGTATCATAACCATTAATGAAAGAGATATAATTTATTAATTCAAGTGTGAGAATTAAGAATTAAAAAAGGAAACCCCTTACCTTCCCCAAACAATCTAAATGTGTAACTCTATAAGGAGGTTATAAGACATGAAAGGGGAATACAAGATAAGTATATAACTAATAGAAATAGAATGCAAATGAAAATAGTAAAGAAAATAGCAACAATAGTAGTACCTAGATGATATTATGTAAAATTAACTCCCATTCCCATAAGCCTCATAATTCCTTTGTAGATATGAGGTTTCCACCTCCTTTCATTTGATCAAACATACGAGATCTTATCTCTTTTATATTTTTGAATGTTTCCTTGTTTCTCAAGTATTCGGGTCTCCTTAAGATCCACAACTATTATTTTGAGGGAGTATATTTCCACAGTCATGAATTCATTAAAAATAATCCACACAGATACCTATAATTTATTGAATGTATGCAGACATAGTATACCATAAAATCATATTATGTCCTGATCAATCACTCAATTATTTCTAATCTTCATCCCCTAATTGAATTTTTCAAATTCATGAATGGAATATAAATACTGAAAGATTCACACATAAATAGGTACTTGTTACCCTTTTGTAGGTATAAATGACCTTTACGTAGCTCCAAATCCTTCACATAGATTTCATAAAACACATATGTTTCATCATGAATCAACTATGGTACCCATACATGCCCTGAAAAATGTGTTACATGGATACCTTTACATATTGGAAATGACTCATATATAGAGGTTGACCACACCTACATTAGGCACATGACACCTATGATCATAAAATTCATATGTATGTAGGGATAAAAAAGATACATTAACCCATCTCCCCTTACCATTTTTCATCCCATAAGGGATGCATAATGACACATACGCAGACTATAATAGAATATATGCTCACACAATTATCATAGACACACAGCTTCATTTTCCATTTCTTCTTCCTACTAATGAAATTACATACTCTATGACCAAACCTCTTTGATCCTTTTGAAATACCTTCTATCCACCTAAAATAGTCATCACAATAACCAAGATTAAATTTAGTATTTATTCTCTTAATTCCAAATATAGATAAAATAAATGAAAATAAAATTTTAATACTTTTAAACAATTAAATCTGAAATACTTCAATATACAAAATATATGACATTTACCAATTTAATGATAAATTAGTGGGCTACAAATCATTAAAATAACAATCAAAATTAATGTAAATATTGGTTCTATCAATTCCATCAAACATCATCCTTGGACTCCCAAAAAAGTGAAATTCAAAAATATTGGACAAGAAAAAATCAAACCCTTGCTAATGTGAATTATTTTTTCAAAACCATTTTCCTCTAGTAATCTTGCCTCTTCAACAATATTAATGAAATTTTATTTATTCAGTAAATTAAATTAATTACCAATTATTATTTTAGGGTTTAGTCAAGGTTTATTAACTCTTAATCATATCTTTGAAAAGAAGATTCCAAAAATATAAGACATCCAGGGAAGAAATATGAAACTATGGGAAAACTAGAAATGAATAAAAAATTGTAAATGCATACCATTCATCAAAGTATATTCCTAAACCTTATTATTCATAATTTTATGTGTTTCATGATAACCACTAAAGTTTAATATGAAATCCACCCACTTTTGGAGGTATCCACGAACTAACTAGATCATTGGTCATATAAAAATGACTCCTCGTTTATGATTCCCTGACCTATGGTGCCACTCAAAGGTGCCCCGAAGATGGTTGGACATATGGAATAATGTGAATCCCCCCAAATTCTGGAGGTTTATGACTATAAGTGAGGTACTAGGGTGTATCTGTTGGGGGAATATCCTCTCATTACCAAATTTAATTATAGTAGATAAATATTATAATATGTAAATAGTTTAAGTAGTATAATAAATAGATGGAACCGCATATAATACACACTATAAACACTAGACCAGTAACCCACTATAGCATAATCAGATATGAATAATATATAATAAAATCAAATTGAAATAATACTAAACTCTATAAAATGAATAATATCCAATAAATAATGATAATTTATGTCACACATCTACAAAAATACAAAACATGTATACTTGGAAGCAGGAAAAACATGTTACACACAAGAAGAAAAGAAATCCAAAAACTATCCAAGAATCCCAATCTCCAACTCGCTCATCTTCAACCATGTTACATCCTAAAGAAAGAAAGAAATATCAGGTTTCCAATTTGTGATGTTTCCCTTTTTTTACACCTACATACATGTAATCTGTTGTGGTACCAATGGAGGGCCAGATAGGGTGTGAGATAAATCTCAACAGGCCATCAACAATGATATTTATACCATCCAGACTATGAAATATAAAATGATAGTGTGTAATTACATATAAATTTAGAGTATTAGAACAATATAAATACTCAGATACCTATATTAGCTTCATCTAGTAATGTCTCTAAACATGATATAATTTAATTAATTCACTTAATTTTAGTATATAAAATTGATTGGAATGAGATAAAATAGAACTCATAATGAATCATGATAATAATAAAAATAATTAAGGATCCAAGACTAGAAAAGGCACTCTGTAATTATGATAATAGTGAAGAGGATCAATTGTAGTAGCCAAGGCATTATTGACCTGAAGGTTCGTGCTAACATAGTAATAACTCATCATCTAGATAATGGGTATGTGTGTAATCCATGCAGTATCACCTAGGAAATTCCACTATAATATATTTCTAACTAATTCCAAGGATCACATCCAAGGAAAAATGAGATGAGAAATGATTGGTCCCAATGGGTTTAACTATGGATCCACAATTTCTAATGATGTTATACTCGATCCCATGAGTGTATATAATGTATCCTAATATCATAATGATAATGGAGGGATACTACAATCATCATGTTGGTCATATAAAAGTAGACAAGTATTGGGTTATATGGTAGGTATCTTCCTTAGCCACAGGCACCCCTGAATTCGAATAGTATCCATATGTTCTCAAAGAATTACCTTAAGAATTAAATGCTAGAATGATTCTAACCACTCTTATAAAGAGGTCAAGGTCCATATAAAATATGCTTCATATACTAAATTTATTTCATCTATTAAGCCATGTAATACTAATTCCATTTAATATGTCATTTAGTCAATTAAATTTCCTTTTATAAAAGTGACAAGGCTAATGGAACATGATACCACTCATTATATTATATAAGTCATAAAAAAAATCATTAGGTTCACCCTACTACCTTCAATTATAAATAAATGGGTACTATGGAAATTCAACAAAACTGTTTAATTTCATTCATTTTTTCTAAGTGATATGTTGCAATATACTATCCATTTATCATTTAAAAGATTTATTGGTTATATATAAAAACTTTCCTTAAATGGTTCAAGTTGAATCATATAAGTGATAAGCATAAAAAACACATTCATTTAACTATAACACTTAACTTTAGGAAGGTCAAGTCAAGGGACACCGGAATGGTGGTGCAGGTAATCATAAGGAACCAATAAAGTAATATTTTAGGAAAAAAACCCTATGTGGGGTGGTAGACATTATGTACATTACCTCCAACGATGATGAACATATAAATCAAGGGATCTATAATATGAGCATGATAAATATAAGAAAGGAATGTGAATTAAATAGGAAATTCCCAATGAAATTGTCATGCACACAAAGACAGAAGTTTATAAAATAATAATATATAAGGAATGAGCCATAGACCACCTACCTTATACTTATAAAACTCGCCTCATCCAATATCAACCATTGTTTATTCTTGGATAAAAAAACTAAATTAAATATGAATTCATTGAAAATAGATCATATGAGTTCGATTCTAAATAGTGTCATCCGGGGAAATAAGAATGCTGAACTGAGCTAAAAGATCAAGGAGATTTCATGGAGGAATCAAATGAGACAAATTGATCTTTGATTAGTAACAAGATAAATAAATGTGATCAAATAATATGGAATAGTGATTTGGGAGATCAAACATGAATAAAGAGAGATTTTATATCCACTGGAGGAGAAATAAGAGAAGATGTGAGTTTAAATTAGATTTGATTAAACTGGGTAATTTTACACAAAATATCTCGGTCGCATGGTTTGGACACATGGTTGGACAACTTTTCACCAACCGCGTGTCTCCCACTACTTAAGGATCTACCACTCATGGTTTGGAACACATGGTTTGAGAAACTGTGCACCAACCATACTGTACACTATACTATATTTTTCTAAGACACCCACATGGGAATCTGGAACTAGGAATATGGTTATGGAATGCTAGGAGACCTTATTATCCCTCTATCCAACCATTCATTTTTATATGTAATTTAACTTCATGTCCCACATAGTTTCTTCTAACCTTGTGGAATATTTTATTCTTACAAAAATTAGGGATTCGATCACATAAAAATTACAAGACACCCCTGAGACTCACTTGAACTCATTAGTTATCCATATTAGGTCCAAAACAAAAAATTTAAGGAAAAACAAAATGATTCATACCTAATTGAAAACTTTTGTTCCTATAGACTTCCACCCATAATGGAACTCATCCATGAGTTCACCTTCTAAGGTGAGAGATACACCGTCTAACAAAAACTTTGTCCACTGGGCATGTACGTCGGTCTCCAGCACCTAGGTTTCATCTTGTACATGACTGTGCTTTCAAACCATACAAAAGGGACAGACCATCCTCAGATAAGATTCATGCTCCAGTAAATGATTCATATTAGATACTCCTTAATATATGCATCATCATTAAACTCAACATCCTTAGGTTCAAAAGTTTGGGATGGATTTCCATGATAATGATGAATCTATGAAATGTGGAAGACATCGTGCATGGAATGGAACCTCTGAGGTAATATAAACCAATATTATACTGAACCAACTCCCTATTGACTCTCAAATAGACCTACATAATGAGAAAATAGATTATAATTCCTCTATATCTATCTATTCCCAATCCTGGGTGATTATTGCAGGAAATGTGATCCCCAACCTCAAACTCTAGAGGTTATTATAAGAGACCATAATAATATTTTTTTCTATAATGAACAATATAAATACAATTCCTTTTCTTCGAATCATACTCCAATGTATCGTTCATGAAATTAGGATCTAATATGGTTGTCTCCCGTACCTTTAACCAGCACAACGGTGAATGATGCGGTCTAGCATACAATGCCTCATAGGGATCCATTTGAAACATCTCATGAAATATATTATTATAGGAAAACTCAATGATAAGGATATTATCCTCCCAAGATCTTCTTAAAATCTAGAATACATACTCAGAGAACGTCCACTAAAACATGTACCATCTATTCTGATTCACCATCAATCTAAGGGTAAAAGGTTTTGGTTAGAAGCACATGTGTACCCATAACCCTCTGTAACACCTAATAGAACAGTGACATGAAAATATTTCCCATATTTGAAATGGTATTACATGGTACCCTGTGTATCCATATGATCTCACAATCATATTTTTCCAATATGAGAAACTAAAAAGGTCTGTTAGATTGGAATGAAGTGGGATATATTCATCAGTTGATTCACGACTACCCTAACTGCATTTCTACCTTGAGGTGGCCTCAAAAAGTTGACTAAAAAACAATAGAAACATATTCCCATTTACATTTCTAGACTAAAAGTGGTTTTAATAAGACTTTAGGTCATTGGTTCTCTTCCTTAACATGCTAACAAGAGGAACGCCTTGTGATAAAGCCTCCTATCTATGTTTTCATCCTTGGACACTAATACTGGCATCACATATCTTAATACATCTTGTATATTAATATATGAACCACCCACTGAGAATCCTGGGACTCCCTAATCAGTTCCTCTCTTATATCAATAGGAACCCAAACATTCCCATATATAGGTAGGATTTTCCCTCCATCCATATAACAATTCTTAGGAGAGTTCTCATAAGAAATACTCTACCAGAGAACTAACCCCCCTTGATTTGAAAAATTCCTTCCCATCACCCTCTCAAGAAGTGAAGAGGAAACTATCAAGGGTGTAAGTGAAGACTGATTGTGACTCTCATGAAAAACTAGATGCAAATTAGAGAAGAGGGACATGAATACAATTCATCACTAGATTCATGTACGACCTATGCCTATGTTTTTTAACTCAACAAAATCTACTACCACATTAACTTTTCTAGTCATATAGCCAAGTTCAAAATTGAATTACTGAAGATATTTTACACATATCTAATATATGAGAATAAATACACAATGTGTAAAGATAAATTTCTGGATCCTATGGTCCATATACACCACAAATTACTCACCCATCAGATAATGTATCTAGTATCGCAAGGCATGGAAAATAGTTTCAAGCATAAGATCATGTGTTGGGTAATACCTCTCATGAGGCCTCAACAAATGACATTCATACATAATGACTCTATACTACTTCATCAGAACTACTCCCAGCCTGATGCTATATATATCACAGAACACTGCATAGCCTCTTATAGGATCTATAAGAATCGGAATAGGTGCTGAAACAAGCCATCACATCGTCCCATTAAATTATTTATCACACTCTTAAGACCATTGTAATATAGAAACCTTCTTACTCAAAAAAGTAATAGGTTCATAAAGGTTTGAAAATTCTTTTATGAAAATCTTGTGATATTTAACCAACCCCAAGAAACTCTATATATCAAACATGTTATTGGTGTTCTCCTAGGAAACCATAGAACTCACCTTCTTTGGGTCAATAGATACTCTTGATTACAAGATAATATGACCCAATAAGTGAACTTTTTTTATATAAAAAGTTACACTTATCATACTTTTCATATAGATGATTCCCTCTGGATGTATTAAAAATGATCTTAAGGTTCTTATGGTGGAATCTACAAATTTTAAAATCTAAAAAGATGCCATCCACAAAGACCATGATAAAGTAATCGAGATGGGGGTCGAACTCCCTATTCATAAAATCCATGAAAATGGTAGCTGTGTTCATGAGACCAAACAACATAACAAGATACGTATACATACCATACCTAATTTCAAGAGTTTTGTGAGGTATGTATGTGGTCCTGACTCACAATTGATGATTGATAGATCTCTGGTTGGTATTATTAAACACACAATATCCTTCGAGTTGGTCAAATAGATCTTCTACCTGAGGAAGTTTATATTGGTTCTTAACTATAAGCTAGTTCAACCATTAGTAATCCATGCATAAATGAAGGGTATAATCTGCCTTCTTTGAGAATAGAATCGGTGAACCCCACTAGGAAGTTATGGATCTTTTGAAACCATTAGAATTCATATCCTCAAACTATCTATTTAGATCCTAGAACTCGATATGTGTCACATTGTATTAAGGAAACTACTTTGGAGATACTCCTAGAACAAGATAAATAGTAAACTAAACCTCTCTCAAAGGAGCTAATCCATGAAATTTTGAGCAGAGATGTCCCTGAAATAATCTAATACAGGAGGAAAATCTTTCATTGTACTCCCTAATCTTCCATGAAGAGACTAGAAATCTAGGAAGTCACTCCACCTAACCCATGATGGTCTACTCTAGCTCCACTATCCTAGACATCACACTCACCCTTTTTTAGATAACTATACCCTCTTGTTATATAAATGATTCCCTATGGTGATAGTAGCCTACAATAGTATGATATGGGACTAACCAATCCCTTCTATAAATTACATCAAAGCCTTTCATCTCAAGGAACAAGAGGTCCCATAAGAGGGGATAATCTCCTACCTCATGGGGTGAGTCCTTCATTGGAATATTCCCTCTAACAATAATCTCAACAATGTATCTAGGGTCATTACCCGACATTAATACTAAATTTCCATCTAGAGACTTTCCCTAATAGATAAATAGATGAAGGGTTATGAAGAACATATATTGAATAAATCAGATATTATAGTGGAGGGTACTTGAATATTACCACACCCTATTGATGTTCCTACACTCTAATCCTTAGGTATCAATTATAAAGCATGAAAATTACATAATCAACAATCCTTTTCTACAGCTTGACTACCCTGAGTATGACCACACTACAAAAACTGACAATCAGAAGTATATCTACAACAAACAGATCCTTCTCCCCAAATAGTCCTATCAGTGCTACTCTAACTCCCCACCTGACTCATTGTAAAAGAAGATTCCCCTAATTTTGGAGTTGGTACAGATCCTCTTTCACCAGGATAAGTTGGAATGTTGCGAAATAATATCTAAATATTCCCCATAAAATTGTAACCATGAAACTCCATCAGGTCTCTATCACACTAAGGCTTAAAATTCCCTTATCTTCCACATTTATGGAATAAATAGAGATTCTATTGGGGTTACTTTGACCACCACTACTCTAAAGAGATACCTCATGGGTACTCTTCCTCCCATCAGAAGAACTATTTTCATACCTCAACACTAATCCTCTATGTCCAATAAAATTTCCCTCCCTCAGGTTGTGCTCAATAAGAAAATCAAGATTAAAGATTTGTTATAGTTTAGGTAGTATGAATATAATCACCAAAGGGTGGATGTAATACTAGATCCCACTCCCAAAACATATAGCATGTGATAGCTCATCACTATCCAGAAGAAATGTAAATCACTACAAATCAGTAAAATGAATTGAATAGCCCAAGACAAACATAACACCATTATCAAGATGCATGAACTCTCTATCTTGGATATATTTTCGCATCTATGGAAATATGTGGTCATAGAAGGTAGTCTGAAAATCATCTAAAACCCTGCCCTGATGTCGACCAGTCTGGGTAATCACATCCGACCAACACTCGCTTGAATCATGAAGCATGCTGTGGAAATATTGACTTTCTGCTCTAGAGGAGTCTTTATATGATCAATGATATATATATTTCCCTTCATCTAGGAATCAGTAGCCAATGAAATGACATCCCCTAAGAAGGTTGGAGGATGGTGCAACTGTAAATCACGTGTCAGGTTATCCATAGTAGGTGTAGGATATAGAGAACCCTATATAGAGTGTATTATCCATAAAAAGTGTTTATAAATTTAGATTTCTTCAATATCAGGTATAAGAGGTGGTGCATCAAGTGTAACTCCAAATGGTAAGACCGGAGGCTCAAGGGAAACTATATCTTGAATGTAGTCATCACTACCCTCCTAGAACATGACTAAAGGGTGTCATAGTGGCATTATTCTATAAATTTCATGCCCCAACCCCATATCAGGATTGAAGTAGATAGATGCACTAGTTGAAGAAGAATGTTAAAATAAGGGATCGCTACCCAAGGATTACTACCCCAACTACCAAGTTAGGATGCCATTTATTGGTATGTTCTCAAGTTTAAAATAAAGGGGTTCTAATAGATAAAGGTTCAATTATACCTTTCGTAATTATTTACTAAAAACCATTTATTAATAAGTAATTTTTTATGATTTATCCTTGAATTTTATTATTAACACATATCAAATTCTGATTAAAATGGATTTTTATTCCGAGTGAATCAGTTCCCATACACCTTATCTCTCAAATCTATAGCCATTTAATTTCTACTTTTCCAAGTATACATTCAGTCTTAGAATGTACTGGGGTCTATTTGATTTATTGACATGATAAACTACCCATTCTAACCCTAGAGGGCCCAAGGACCTCATGAATTGAAACTAGAAATTAAAAATTCATACACAAAAACTAGTATATTTATAATTTAACTACCATTGAAACACTCAACAATCATAATAAAAAAAAGAAATGAATGCGGTGAAATGAACCTATATGGCATGGCATGTGAATGGCATGTAAATTCTAGGTTCATATGATGATTCATATAAACAATTCTCTTTGTCCTCATGTCATCAGTCCAAGTATGAAATAAAATCCACAATCATAATAATAATAATAACCACCAAATAATATTTTTGTCAACCAATAGTGAAAGGATATCTATTGTAGTAGGAAAATACAAAAAAAATATTTATTATTATTTCAAAAAACTCATCATTTACCATGATCATGGGTAAGATATGCCCAATAACATCTTATAACCATGTTCCAAGAATTCCTAATCTCCTATATATTTGTAAAAATAGTAATGAAAAAAATAAACCTCACATATCACTTCGTGACATCCGGGCCCCCGGTGCAACTCAATGGTTCCCCGAAGATGGCTAGCAACATGGCCTCAAGCACATATCCCACAATTCTATAGGATTACGACTATATGTGAGGGACTAGGGTATATCTATGGAGATACTATTACCCTATTAACATAGTGGATCATAAAAGATAAATATAATTAAAGTTATATTGTCGAAGTAGTATAATAAAAAGAGAATATAACGGACACTATAATCATCAGACCAGTAACACAATATAATAGAAGTAGATAGAAATAATATGTAACATAAAAAACTATAAATAATACTAAAATCTATAAACCAAATCATATAGAAAATATAATGATACTATATATCATGCCTCAACAAAACTGCAAAATAGGTATACATGGTGGTAGAAAATACATGTTATACATAAGAAGAAAAACAAATCCAAAAACATTCCAAGAATCCTACGCTCCATCTCGGCCATCTATTACCAAGATCCATCCTAAATATTTAAAGCAATATTAGGTGTCCAAGGTGGGATTATTCCCATTTTCAACACATGAATGCTTGTGATCTTCTTAGGAAAGAATGGCAGTATAGATATGGTGTGTGATATATCTAAGTATGCCACCACCAATGGTATCTAAACCATTCCGTCTATGAAATATAAAATGAGAGTGTATAGGTACATATAAAATTAATATAGTAAAAAAATGTAAATAACGAGATAACTACTTTATCCTCAAATGGAAATGTCTCTGAATATGAGATCATTTAATTAATTCACTTAAGATTAATTTATATAATTTTTTCATGTGATATATAATGGACCTAAAAATTTATTATCATACTAATAATAATAATAATAATAGATTCATGACAAAACATGTAATCCTATAATGATGATAATAGTAAAGTGGCTGCAAGGAAGAAACCAAGGCGTCCTTGACCTCAGGGGTTAAGCCAACTTAGTAATAAACTATATCCTAGCTAAGGGGTCTTTGTGTGATCTAAGGGGTATCACCTTATGCATTCAAATGTAATATTTTTCTAACCATGTTCAAGGATCACATTAATTGTAAAATTAGATAATTAGTGATTGGGACTGATGGGTGTAACCAGGGTGCCAAGTGTCTAAATACATCATGGTAGATCGAAGGAGTGTATCCAAGGAATCCTAAAATCTGAATGATAATGTAGGTATCCTATGGTCATCATGTGGGGAATCCACAAGTAAACAAGGATCAGTTTCAAGGTGGGTGTCAACCTTGGAAACCAAAACCCTTGAATTATAATGGCATCCCCTAGTTCTGAAGGCATTCTATCATGAATCCAAGGATGGCTCGAGTATGAACACTCCTATAAAGATTTCATGTTCCTTAAGAAATAGTAACCTTATAATCTATTCATTTCATATATTAGTCCATGTAATACTCACTCCGTTTAATAATCCATCTAGTTAACTCCATTTTCTTTCATACAAGTGATAAGGCTAATGGGACATGTAAAAATTCATTATTTATATAAGTTATAATAAATTCATTAGGTTTACTCTTATACCTTCCACTATACATGGAAAGTGGTGCTAAAAACATGAAACCAAACAATTTAATTACATTCATTTAGGCCTCATGATATATATCAATATACATTATATTTTTCATTTGAATTATTCATTGGTTATCTTTAATCAAAAACCGTAGAAGGGTCTAGTGGAAGTATACAAGTGTTAATAGTCAACAACTCATTAATTTAATTATAACACTTACCATTAAAAATTTCATGTTAAGGCACACCCAAAATAGGGTGTAGATTAACATAAGGATACACTAAATGAATAAAAAAGGAAAACACCCTACTTTTGGTGGTTGATGTGGAGGACTTAAACTCAATCGATGATGAACATATATAACACGTGCTCTAGAATATGAGCATGATGAATAAAATCATGTAGTATGAATTAAATTATAAACCCACAATGAAATTGGTATTCCTACAATGATGACAGTTTATAAAACATGGAGTCTTAAAGAAATGAGTCATATACCACCGACCGTATACTCTTATAACTCTCCTCATCTATTATTATCCTATAGTTTGACCTGGATTGAAGAAAAACTAATGAATAGATCTATTCCCTAAAAATAGGTCATTAGAGCCTGTATATAAATGGCATCTTCAAGTGAAAGAAGAATAAAGAGCTGAGATAAGGGATCTAAGAGATTACAATGAGGAATATAATGATACAAAAAAGATATTTTATCACACACTAGATGAAGAAATGTGATAAAATACTATGTAAGCAGGATTTTGGAAATCAAACGTGAAGAAAGAAAGATCATATGTTGGCTTGGGGAGAAATAAGAGGAGAGGTGAGTTTAAATTAAATTTAAGAGTAAAAGGGTAATTTTAATTAAAATATATGGGGAGCACGGTTTTTCTGTATGATTGGACATACCATGCTCCAATCATGCGCCTCCCATTACTTAAGGAGGGGCCTTGTACGATTTGGCCCTCATAGTTTGAGAAACCATGAAGAAAATATGTTTCATGCTTTGGTAAATTTTTGGGAGATGACCATATGGATGTGTAGCCCTTGGCATAATGTTAGGGAAATATATACAGCCTTCTTGTCAATTTTTTCATCCCCACATAGTTATAAGTAACTGTGATTCTTGTCCCTCGTGGTTTCTTCTAATCGTGTGGCCTATTTGATTTTTCCAAGAGGTTGGGATCACGAATCTGAAAATCCCTCAGACACCCCCAATACTCCTGTGAACTCGTTAGGAATCAATATTAGGTCCAAAAAAATTAATTTGTCAAAAATAAAATGGATCCATATCTGATTAAAAACCAGGTTCTTACATCATTTTCTACAATGTGATAACATCTCATTATGTCTAGGAAGAAAAAGATGAGATCTCCTAGTTATAGTTAATTCAGCTAAGGTTTAAAGAAATAAATATCTCACTAACCCACACAATTATATAAATTTTTTGGGGTTTACATGACATTGGAGGATGTTCCTTCCATGCTATCTCATTAACTCAGGTGGTATAATGAATGAGTTAATCACCTGTCCAATTTATGCATCGTAGACATTAATGGAACACCGTCACATTTAATCTAATAAAATGGTCCATTAAATGATATATTAGGTTTATTATTTCTCAATTATATATATATATATGTCACTATGGTTAGCTTCATAATATGCTATTTAATATTCATTATTCATCCATAACATAAAGGTTGTGGGTTTAGGGCATATATCTACTTCAATCTTTGAATTGTACTAAAGCCTCATAGTATTTGTGCCATTTCACCTTATAATGTATCATATATAATAACATATGAAATCATATTCAAAACACATTTTTTATATCTTCTAAAATTATTTTTTAATGTTATCATTAACTTTACTTTGTATTTCATCATATGAAATAACTTGTGAATAACCATCCAAAACTCATCATTGGATTAACTCTAAAACAATTTTAGAGTATCTCTTTGATTTAAATATAATCCTCGTTTTTTCAATGACAATGTGTAATCCAATGATCCTTTATAGTATTTAAAAAGGATATGAATATCTAGATCCATATATGTAAACAATAGTGGCCTTTTGAAAAGAATCAATGTTACTCAAGCTATAAATGGATCTGGAATGATCTACATTGAACACATGTATCATTATACCTATGTTCACTAGTCTGCATCATATGAAAATTTTAATTATCATATTTTACCTTATTCCAAGATATTAAGTGACCATGGGACATGGAATATGTCAATACCATATAGGTAACTCATATTTTTTCTATTATCAATGTATACACTAACTTAGTTGATATATAAATTGAATGTAATTCATCCACATCAATGTGAATATCACATGACACTCATCAAAATATATAATCACATCATATATATTTTATAGGATAGGTCACACTCTCCAAATTTTATCTCAATTGAGGTCCCATATCTCATAATTTTCAATTCAGATGACAACTCTCATAACTGGTTGTAATCCAACTGATGACAAGATCAACAACATAATAAATCATCAAGATATTAACTAAGAAAACATGTTTACTTATATAAATAGGATATCAAATTATGAAGGTTCTCATGAAAAATATCTAACTAACTTCAGGTGGTGTAGACACAAATACGATACATACCCACCTAGTGTGCCAAATAAATCTGTATGGCATTTCATTTGGTATATGTTATGGGTCATCCAAAGCACCCAAAGAATCATATTATATTTTTTATACCTCATGAGCATATTTTTTCTTTATATAATAATCCTACCAAATTTAACATTAATATTTCATTATAAACTATAATAAAACCTGATGAAAATCATTTATATATAACATAATTATGTAATTTGAGTCGTTGATTATCATTACACTTCATAAAATCTATACGAATATATATATATAGTGAATGTGAATGAATGAAAAAATAGATATTTTCATTCATCTATCATGATGCATTTAATATTCATAAAATCCATTTAATTATATTTATAAAACCAAACATCTATACCTTTTTATCATTTCATATATGATAAAAAAACATATAATCCTTATGTATGACTCCCATTGAGGGGTTTTGTTAGATCATTACATCATATTTAATTCCTATCACATCTTTATATGAACATATGATAAAAGTATTCCACAATAACATTATTGATAATCATCTATGAAGTAATAAAATTTAAATAATGGTGACATTTATGAATCATATTTCTAATATTAAACTCATTGAACATATTCTAACTTCATAAATTTATCACATTAAATGTTATGATGTTAAAATTTGTTACATACTTATAACTCATTATATGTTCGTCATCATAATCATCCTTGTAACCAATTTCATTGAATTTTTCTCTTGAATTAATGTAATTATTTATAGTTTTTTTACCTTCATGTGATTATAAAATCAGTATAAATTTACATTTACATTCTTATGGTAATTAATTTAATGCTTTACATTTATATTATGTGACATAGCATAAACTCTTTTAGGATGTCCAGATTAATTCACATTTTAATTTTATAGGTACAATATTAGGGTGATATCCTCTTATTCACTATAACTAAATGTAAATATTTACATTTGTCTTTATCATCACATATCATAAAGTATTTAAGATATTAAATGAAGAACACATTAACCCTAGAATAGTGTAGTTAATTAAGAAATAGTGATATCCACACACTATTGTATATAAATGTAACACTTTAAATTTTTCATTAATATCACAAATAATAAACAATTTATGGTACTAAGTTTAAATCACTCAAAGAGTAATCATTTTTTGTTAAATTTAAACTTATCTAATTCCAAACATACTCCCACCGACTTATTAAACTCTATATTATTCTCTAAATATCTATCTAAGGAATAATAAAAAATATTTAGTGTTAATAAAATAAAACTTATTTCCTCCTCGTATAAATATTTAACAAATATACTATTTTTCCATATTATATAGGGTATTCTATATGTTTTTGTAATATTACATTAAAAGAATAATATTCTATAAAATATACCATTGCAGGAAAGGAATCACATTCCATCATATTTTGTTAAATAGTTAGATAAAGATTTTATTCTCTAGAAATCATTTTTATCTGTATCTTATTCAAAAAATATGTTATAAAATTCAATGAATAAACCCTATATATGAAATTAGTCATCATGTTTTGTTCAAAATAAATATTTTATCAAACCACTTATCTTATCATAAAAGATAAATGAGATAGAGATACACATCCTTTAAATAGATTCATTTGATCTTGATAAATTCGTTTATATTCAAAATTGACGTAGAAAATATTTTCTTCATAACATGAATGTAAACTAAAATATCAATCAATAATTCTTTGATTTTGAAATCCTATCTATTTACAACAATTATAATGTAACAAATCGGCCCTAACCAAGGGACTATAAATAGATGAGGTGGTACTAAACTTAGGTGATGTTCCTCGAACACCAAACCTTGGAAATAATTGTTGAGGGTTTGACAAGAAATAGAGGGAATGTTTTACTATTTTACAAACCCATTAAGACAAAAACATATAACCATAAAATAAAAAAAATGCAATAAAACTATATAAATTATTCATGTGTAAACCCCAAAACTCAAATTATATCATCATCATAAATAATTGCAATAAATATAAAAATTAAATGAGAAATAATAAGACTCAAATGTAGTGTAATACTTGTGTAGCAAGGTGGAACCAATATAGATGTGATGAATTTACAAACTCCAAAGCTCCATCTCTACTCAACTATGATAGATATAATCAAAACAATATATAAGATAAATAAAACATATTTCTCTTTCATGTTTCATGGAAAAAAATTATTGCATACGCACCAAAGTGAATATGTTGAGGGTGAGTAATAATACATGGAAGGGAAAAACCAAAACATCCCACAAATTCCACTAGAACTAGATACAAGTTATCTTTAAAATTATATAAAACAATTAGGATATTTTAAAATATTTTATCAAAATTAAAAAATTTCTAACATCATAAAATCAATTCTTATAAATTTATATGGGGACTACAATTCAAGTTCTTACACGCACACATTTACGCCAAATGGAAATACCTATACTATTGAGTTGTTATTCATCCTTATCGAATATTCACTTGGTGATATATCTTCATATTTCATTATTCTATCACCTAGAACCATGTTTTTACCAATAATGCCTTATACAATGTAACTATGAACACAAACTAAACCCATGATTCTGTCAAATTTTCAATCAAAATTTCCATTTTAAACATAAAATAATATCTAATTCCATAACATGTTTTAATATAAAATTATCATCTGAAAGGAATTAAATCCATTGAATTTTAACAAATACCTAATAAATTTTTTCATTCAAATCATTAACCATGATTTACATTTATAGATAATCATTTTAAAAAACAGGAACCAAATATTTTTATAACCTAACATCAACAAGATAGTTCTTTGAAAACCATAGAAATATATTTCAAAATACTAATCCTTCCAATTATATAATAAATGAAAACATATTGAATCGACATTCCACACATTGTGATTGTACCAAAAGTAATAGTGATAAACAATCCCAATTGTACCAAGTAATCAGTTTCTCAAGCAAAGTAAAAAACATACAAAAATATCACCAAATATTTCTCTAAATAATAATCTCTATAGAGGATGGGATGAGAATAATTTATCAATGTTCATTCCTGGTCAAAATAATATTAAAACCCCATTAAAAAATCGCATGTGACCATATTGAAAACCATAAATACCTCCATGTTTAGTGTTCAAATTAGGTATTTCCAAAACTAGTTTTACTGTTACTATGATGAAAAATAAAATATTTTCCATGGTTAAAAATGAAATAGTAAAAGTGATTAAACATGGAGGTTATGGAACAACATGTTTAAAATATATATTATTATTATTTGTGGTGGAGGTGTGGATCGACCAATTAATCCATCAACTCCATTATTTATCAATTTTTAGGGCTCCTTTGTTGGGAGTGACTTCCCAATATAAATTTTTTTATTGATTGTAATATCACTCATTATCAATTATAAAAGTGGAATTCATCCCCTCAATTATTAACACCTATTAAGCCCTTTGTTGTTACACTCAGAGATATTAAGAAAAGAAAATTATTTTTGATAACAAAAAGCACTGGAACACTTATTTTATCTTGTATTACATGCAACACTTATTTTATATTATGATACACACAACAATGAGTTTCTTTAATATATTTTGTTTCATGAAAGATCAAGTTTTACAAAACTACAATATAGTATTTATATTATTATTTAACATGATAATTATCACCTCACCGTTGGAATGGAGGGTATAGAATAGATTAACTGAATTATGAAAATATGTTTACACATGCATATACAATTAATTCTTGGTGTCTAATTAATTAAAAATAAAAATAACACCCGTATGATAATAAAAGGAAATATTTTTTCTGAAAAAATATTTAAATGTGAAGAAGTGTGTTTTATATAAATGAAATAAAAAAATAACCCTTTTTCGGTTATATTAATGAAATTTATATTTAATAAATTAAATATAATTTTTAAAATTCATCATATTTTTCTATAAGAAAAATAAAAAAAATCCAATTTAATGTTTAAAACCCCTTATTTTATTCTAAAAATCATTTGTTTCAATTTTAAAGGCATAAATATGTTAAAAAATGAAAAAAAAATTAATTTTCAAAATTTTAATAAAAAAATATCATAGGGATATGTTTTGGTATTTTTCTGAAAAAATTAAATATTTTAGGAATAGTGAAAATAATTAATTCTAATTGAAAACATTCCTTTCAACAAAATTATTTAAAAAATTAATTTAAATTTTTAACTTATTTTAAAGTAAAATTAGTTAAATTTTAAAACAATTATTATAATTTAGTTCAGTGTAAAATTTTTCATATTAAACTTTAATATAAAAAACATAGAAAATTTTTAAAAATTTTCAATTTAAAAACCTACTCTCTCGTCGTGTTTGGTGGAATATTTTTAAATTAAAATACTCCATTTATGTGGGATGAATTGGGAAAATGGATTCAATACTTTTAATCAGAATAATTCGTATTATATAATAAGTTCAACATAGTTTTTGGCCAAAGTGATTAATGAAAATAAATTGTGTTAATAATACAGATTATTGTAAAAACGAGTTTACGTAGTGGTTAATGTAACATCACAAGTAATTAATGAATATTATATATTTTTTATCTATGTCTACTTATGAATTAGATAGTGTTTTAGAGGCTTAAAATGAGAATAAATCCAATCTTAAGCATGGAATACACTAATATTTTTACAAGATAGTTTTGTTGCCTTTTGATGGAAAACCATTTTTAAATCAAACTATTGACACTTTTATAAGCTCTATTTGTAAAAATAAACATATTATTTATGATTGGGACATTGAAATTTATATTGGATAATTTTTTTGTATTTTTCTGACAATGTTCATTTTTTAATGAATGGTGAAAAAATACTGCATTTTACATCAAAACTGCTTTTTCATCTAATTTAATTATGTGGTTATATTATCTTTTTAATTGGTATTAAAGTTTAATTATAATATTTATTTACCATTTAATCCAATGGTGGTCGTTATAATTAATTTCACTTTGGAATTGGGCATAAACAAGTGCCAAAATTTTCATAGATATTGTTTCTAAAAAACTTGCTATCTGTTTTGACAACAGGAATTATTTTTAAATTAATTATTGCAATTTCTGTATTTGGAATTTGGTAAAATGGATTACATATTTGGAATCATAATGTCCAAATTATGTAATCAAGACTCTTTTGTTTTTGGACATTATGAATAGTAACGACGGTAATTATCTTTAATTATCCTGATTAACTAGTAATCAGGTAGATAAGGATAATAAAATAATATCATAATAATAAAAAATTACCCCAAAATGTGTCATAATTCTACTGGTTGTGTCATTTCAGACCATGGGATGCCTTGTTCCAATCTTGGGGACCCCATGGAATCACTTTTGTGTGATAATGACTTTTTATCTTTTTATTTTTTAAAGAAAGTTAAATATAACAAAGAATGTATCACCTAAGTAAAACATTTTTAATTATTTCTACATAAATGATCATTGGGACTATAAATATTCATTAGAAATATAAAAATATTTCCTACATCATAGTATTTTTTTTATAATTTTTAGACATCAAATAAATTAAATTATTTATGACATCATGGTGATGCAGCGATTACCCCATTAATAAAGTATTTAAATAAAATGAAAAGATAATGTTAAAACTTAGACATAAGCTTGTAAAAGACCTATTTTATGAGTATATTTCGCACCCTTATCACCTTTTCCTATAAATATATCAATGTGGGGCCTTTTATATCCCAAACACATTTCAATATAAAGTAACATTTTGTAACTTTCCAAGAGTGCCCCTCCTCTCCTCTGATAAAAGGCCCCCACCTCTACCTCCTTACCCACACTTCTCAATCCATTGTCTTGGCCAAGATCTGATCATTTAATCTCTCCACATCATCCTAGAAGCCTTACCTTAGGCATAATGATCTTCAAGAAACCCTTTTGGTTCAAACCAATAGGAGTTACCCGATTTAAAGGTAATGTCTTCACATGTGTTTGTGTGTTTTATTTTGCTTCTCCAACCCCCTAAACTCTTTTTATTCATTTATTTTGTAACAACACATGTATTTTCAATATACTAGGATGTTTTTATATGAATTATTCGAGATAAAAAAACATATACCTACATCTAATGGTTAAAAAACATACTGTTTTCGTGGATAGAGAATTTATGCCTCACGAAACCATGATTGTTCAATATTCTTATGACACCTTCAACGGTGGCCATTAAGATGTCACTATATTTATATATGACATATAATATGTTTTTGTTTTCGTTAAGCTTCTGTATTTTTCATTTATGTCATACCATTATGGCTTCTATTATGGGTATACGTGATATCTTCATTTTAGTAAGTGCGGACTACCACCACCTCAAAGTGATTTGATTCGTTAATGTCATATGTGGGATGTATAAAGGATGTAATTATTGATATTATATATGATATTATACTAGAATTATAATATACCATTATATCATTATGATTCCATTCCATAAAATACAAAATAGAAATGAAAGTATCGTTCATGCGTACGAACGACTTACCGTCTCCATGAATGGTGCATTTCATTTATTACCTCTAAATGTTATGTATTATTGTAAATGAATTTATATACTGGATATATATGACATATATGATATCTACACAATTAATATAATTCTGGATATAATGGATATTTTACCACACGAACAACTTGTAATTATAAAGAGTTTATTTTTGACTCAAGTACAAATGATCGACAAAACGACCATTATTAAATTAAATAGTTACATATTGTTCATAACATGGTAATAAGTGATATAAAAGGAATAATGAACTTGAAAAGGTTATTAAGAAAGTATAAATTAACTCAAGTTTATTATTCATGACGTTAAAGAACGATCGAGTCAAGTCGGACTCGAGGTAAGGGACTTCGTCTCAAAATCCTTTCATTGAGGCATATTATGTTTTATACACCACTATATTTTATACATTGTATAAACCCCTTTGACTTTTATGTTTATTCAAAAGTAATATTTTTTATATGAAGCGTTTACTAAACGACAAAAGGGAATGTTTTTTTGTCGTACGTATGCGGCGACAACGACTTCTCTGCTGCCGTAACCATTATTTGAGCTTTGGCTTCCTCTACAAGCCATAACTTTTTTTAATGAAATATAAATACCATGTTTTACTTTTCTTTTATTTTGGTATGGAAAATGGTTTTCATAATTTTTTTATATCAATGTGTTGTATTGATATCTTGTGATTGAAAAGTGGAAATGTTATGTTTTCTTTATGCATGTTTTATGTGATACGATTATGTTATGGTTCTTGGGAATTGTTATAAAAATGGGTGGTTTTGTGATAAACTATGGGCGAGTGAGCCCGATATAGCTCTCCAATGCATTGGGTAACACGAAGGAGTTAAACGTTAAGGTTTCTCAGAAAAGATTTAGGGAATATACTGTGATGGTTATTCCAAACGTAACCACGAGGGTTACTCTCTACGTAAGAATTTTATGAATGCCTCAAGTTACCTTTATGTCTTATGATTTCCATGATTTATTCCTGATTTGATGAGGTATATTAAAATGATTATGTTTTATGAGTAAATTATGATTTCATACATGGACTAATGTTATAATTTTTTACTTTTATATCCCTTACTAAGCTTTTTATGCTCATCCCAAGTTTTTGAAAATTTTTTCACAGGTCAAGGGAAAGGTACGTGATGTGATGATAGTGTCAAGGAAGTGTCATTAAAGAATCCATGTTTTATTTTAAATATGTTTCCGTTGATGGGAAAAAATGAGTACTATCTTTTATGTAAACACTTTGTTTAAATGTGGAGTGTAATGCATGATTTATGATCTAATTATCTAAAACTCTAATCCTAATGAGATCATCAACATTTATTCTTGATATAACTCAAGATAAAGTAATGTTTAAGGCTGGGGCCTTATAGCGGGTATCAGAGGTCAGTTTAGATAACTTTAGGAGTTGGAATTCTATTAAATGATTATCCAAAAATATTTTTTTTACAGTCAAATTGAAATGATATAGGATTTGAAGATTACCATGTTTTTTCATCTAAAACATGTTTGTTCAGAATGGTTTTCCACAGAGGAAATAGGGAAGCATTGTTAGGAAGGCATACAGAAGGAAATAACCATCTGAATTAGCATCCTGAGATGGTTGGAATTGGAACTGAACAGTTTTTTGCAGTAATGGCACAGTTGACTCATGCGACAAATGGTGGTGGTATCCATGCACGAGATCATCCAGATCAACCACAGAGGAACATGTTAGTGGTGGAACATTTCATGAGGCAACATCCCCCATCATTTAGAGGATCATCTGACCCTGTGCTATGTGATGGGTGTATTAAAGCACTGGAGAATCTTTTCTATTTCATGGGGTGTTCATACAATCAAAAGTTTAGTCTTGATATATACCATTTAGAGGGTGATGCAGATCAGTGTGGTCAATGGTTAAAAATATCAGGGACGCTGATGAGATTGATGCTCTCGACTGGGATGAATTCAAAGGTATGTTTCTTGCGAGGTATTTTCCTAAGGCTGTTCAACTTAGGATGGAAAAACAATTCCTGGAATTGAAAAAAGGGGAACACTCAGTGGCTGCCTATGAAGAAAGGTTCACTCGATTGGAAAGGCATGCTCCAAATTTTATCCGAGACCTTGATAGTAAAATCCATCGTTTTGACTCAGGATTAATGCCAAAATATCGAAGGGCTTTATCTTCTCGTGAGTTCAAGAGTTATGAAAAGCTTGTTCGATGTGATGAGAATGTGGAAATGGAGTTTTTTGATGATCAAGAGTTCTATAAGAACTAGCAGAAGAAGAGACAGAGGTGGCAGGAGAAAGGAAAGAATTCTTCAAAATGGTTTGACGGTAAGAAAACTAAGTTTCCAGTTTTTGATAAATGTGGTAAAAAGGCATTCTGGGGAATTTCTTCTGAATTCTGGAAAGTGCTACTGATGTGGTAAGATGGGACATAAGGCTTGTGATTTCACTGAAAAAGATCAGGGTGATGGTAAGAACAAATTTGATTTACAGTTAGTTAAATGTTTTAAGTGCAATGAGAAGGGTCACTATGCAAACAAGTGTCCGAAAAAGAGCTCGAGTGATGGGAAGTAGTTAGACTACAAGAAAAAAGGGGTGGTGAAATCCTTTGTAGCTACTTCAGCAGATGTCGGGCCATCAAATGAAGTGGTATCAGGTACTTTGTTTGTTTTTTCAGATTGTGCTAGTGTATTGTTTGATTCAGGGTCTACACATTCTTTCATCTCGGAAAAATATTCCAGTAAAATGGGAATACCATCTCAATAAATGACTCCTGAACTTGTGGTAAAAACACTTGGGGGAAATGTTGAGGCAAAAATAATTTATAAGAATCTTCCTATCCTTATTCGTGGAAAGAACCTACTTGCAAACCGTATTGTTTTACCTCTGGTAGAGTTTGATGTTATCCTGGGTATAGATTGGCTCTCTATTTACCATGCTATGATTGATTGTAGAGCTAAAGAAGTTTCTTTTCAGAAAGACTTTCAGTTTGTGTAAAATAATGAACCCTTACTATTGATAACATATCAAGAGGCCAAGAAACTTGTAAAAGATAGAAATGAATGTTACCTTGCACATATTGTTGAAAACAAGGGAACTGTTCAGATTAAGGATGTGCCAGTGGTAAATGACTATCCTGAAGTTTTTCATGATGAGTTGCCTGGAATAATACTAGATCGGGAAGTTGAATTTTCCATTGACTTAGTTCCTGATGCTAATCCATTTTCAAAACCCCCCTTATCGAATGGCTCAAATTGAACTTTTAGAGTTGAAGGAGAAATTGAAAGATTTTTTAGAGAAAGGTTTCATTCGAACTAGCACATCACCATGGGGTGCTCCTGTTTTATTTTTTAAAAAGAAAGATGGTTTAATGAGACTTTTCATTGATTATAGATCCTTTAATAACAACAATATTAAGAACCAATATCCTTTTCCTCATATCGATGATTTGTTTGATCAGCTCCAGGGAGCTCAGTTTTTTTCAATGATTGACCTGAGATCGGGGTACCATCAGTTGAAGGTAAAGGAAGCAGATATTCCGAAGACCACGTTTCGTATAAGATATGGCCATTATGAATTTGTAGTAATGCCTTTTGGGCTAACCAATGGACCTGCTGTATTCATGGACCTCATGAATAGAATTTTCCATGAGTTCTTGGATAAGTTTGTGGTTGTTTTCATTGATGAAATTTTGGTGTTTTCTAAAAGTAAATAGGAGCATGAAAGACATTTAAGGGTTATTTTTTCAAACCTTAAAAGAAAAGAAATTATATGGGAAATTCATCAACTGTGAGTTTTGTTTCCAAAAAATTTCATTCCTTGGTCACATTGTTTCTAAAGATGGGATAACTGTTGATCCTGTAAAAACAATGGTTGTTGAAGAATAGCCAAGACCCAAAAATGTAACTGAGATTCGTAGATTCCTTGGTTTGTCAGGATATTACCAAAGGTTTGTTAGAAAATTTTAGCGGTTATCTAGTCAAATGACTAATCTAACTCGAAAGGGTGTTAAGTTTATCTGGACAAAATAATGTGACGATTGTTTTCAGGAACTGAAAAGAATATTGGTGAATGCTCAAGTTTTGGCACTACCTTCCAGGAATGGTGAGTTTGTTTTCTACAGTGATGCTTTATTGGAAGGACTTGGTTGCATCCTAATAGAGAATGATCAGGTAATTGCTTATGCTTCACGATAGTTGAAAACTCATGAGGTAAATTACCCTGCACATGATTTGGAATTAGCTCCTGTTGTTTTCACTTTAAAAATTTGGAGGCATCATTTTTATGGAGTAAAGTGTGAAATATATACCGATCACAAAAGTTTAAAGTATGTATTCACTCAGAAATAATTGAACATGAGACAGAAGAGATGGCTAGAATTAATCAAGGATTATGATTGTAAAATTAATTACCATCCTAGAAAAGAAAATAAAGTGGTTGATGCTTTGAGTCGAAAAACGTAATACTTCATTAACGATGTTGTGTTTGGAACATGATTATTTGGTTATGTATTTGATGAACTTTGGCATAGAATTTGTTGGTGCATGATTTTATTCTGTTTTGTTTCAGGTATCAGTGAAATATTCTCTATCAGACAGAATTAAGCAAGCACAGAAGCAAGACAACAAGTTGCAGAAAACGGTAGAGCTGGTTCAGAAGGGTAAGTTGCCTGAATTCAACTTTGATAATGATTTTTTTTGAGATTTGCGAAGAGATTTTGTGTTCCGTGTGATTAACAGTTGAAGAAATAGTTATTATGTGAAGCTCATAGTTCTCCGTTTTCAGTTCATCTGGGCAGTACTAAGATGTATAGAGATCTTTGGAAGTATTACTGGTGGGATGGAATGAAAAGAGACATTGCTGATTTTACTGTGAAGTGTTTGACTTGTCAACAGGTTAAAGAAGATCGGAAATTACCGAAAGGGATGCTTCAACCTTTACCAGTGCCAGAGTGGAAATGGGAGAATATATCCATGGACTTCGTTGTGGGAATTCTGAAGACACCTCGAGGTAATAATGCAATATAGGTTATTGTTGATCGCTTGACTAAATATGCTCATTTCCTTGCTATACGAGATACTTTTTCCCTAGATCAACGTTCCCGTTTGTATCTTAAAGATATATTTAGGTTACATGGAGTTCCTCTCTCCATTTTATCTGATTGTGATCCCAGGTTCACTTCTATCTTTTGGAAAGGCCTTTAGAAGTCATTGGATACTGAATTAAATTTTAGTACGGCTTTTCATCCTCAATCAGATGGGAAGTCAGAACAAACGATTCAGACTTTGGAGGATATGATACATGATTATTCGATGGATTATCAGGGAATTTGGGACCAACATCTTTCTTTGGTTGAGTTTTCTTATAATAACAGTTTTCATTCTAGTATACAGATGGAACCATTTAAGACATTATATGGGAAGCGGTGTCGAACTCCAGCTTTTTGGGATGATGTAGGTGAGGGGAAGTTGATGGGACCAGAATTGGTAGAAGAGTTGTCTAAAAAAGTTCAGCTGATACAAAAACACATGAGAACAGCTCAAAGTAGGCATAAGAGTTATGCGGACAACAGGAGTAAGGATCTCTCTTTTGAGGTAGGTGATCATGTTTTTCTCAAAGTTTCACCATGGAAAAGTGTGATGCGATTTGGTAAGAAAGGAAAGGTGAGTCCAAGGTTCATTAGACCATATGAAATTTTGGAGAGATTTGGATCAGTTGCATACCGAGTGTCTTTAACTCCGAGTTTATCTCAGGTACACAATGTTTTTCATGTTTCAACGTTAAGGAAGTACATGCCAGATCCATCTCATGTTTTGAGTCCAGAGGTAGTTCAGCTGGAAGAGAATCTATATTGTGAAGAAAAAACGGTCCAGATTCATGACCACAGGGAGAAAGTGTTTTCGAATAAGTTAATTCATCAAGTAAAGGTTTTGTGTAAAAACCACATGATTGAAGAGGCAACATGGGAATCTGAAAATGTAATGAGGGATAAATACCCCCACTTATTCGATAAGTAAATAAATCGCGGGGATGAAATTTTCTAAAGGGGGGAAGGATGTAACATCCCATGTAAATAATGAATAATATATATTTTTTATCTAGGTATATTTATGAATTAGATAGTGTTTTTTAGGCTTAAAATGAGAATAAATCCAATCTTAAGCATGGAATACACTAATATTTTTAAAAGATTATTTTACTGCCTTCTGATGGAAAACCATTTTAAAATCAAACTTTTGACAATTTTATAATCTCTATTTGTCAAAATAAACATATTATTTATTATTGGGACATTGAAATTTACATTGGATAATTTTTTGGTATTTTTTGGACAATGTTCATTTTTTAATGAATAGTGAAAAAATACTGCATTTTACATCAAAACTGCTTTTTCATCTAATTTAATTATATGGATAGATTGTCTTTTTAATTGGACTTTAAAGTGTAATTATAATATTGTTTTACCATTTAATATAATGGTGGTTATTATAATTAATTTCAATTTGTAATTGGGCATAAACAAGTGCCAAAATTTTCATAGATATAGGTTTCTAAAAACCCGCTATCTGTTTTGACAACGGGAATTATTTTGAAATTAATTATTGCAATTTCTGTGTTTGGAATTTGGTAAAATGGATTATATATTTGGAATCAGAAGGACCAAATTATGTAATCAATACTCTTTTGTTTTTGGACATTATGAATAGTAACGACGGTAATTATCTTTAATTATCTTGATTAACTAGTAATCAGGTAGTTAAAGATAATAATATAATATCTTAATAATAAAAAATGACCCCAAAATGTGTCCTAATTCTACTGGTTGTGTCATGTCCGACCATGGGATTCCTTGTGGAAAACTTGGGGACCCCATGGAAACACTTTTGTGTAATAATAACTTTTTATATTTTTATTTTTTAAGCAAAGTTAAATATAAGAAAGAATGTATCACCTGAGTAAAACAAATTAATCATTTCAACATAAATGATCTATTGGACTATAAATAGTCATTAGAAATCTAAAATTATTTCCTACATCATAGTATTTTTTTTAAATTTTTAGACATTAAATAAATTAAATTATTTATGACATCATGGTGATGCGGTGATTACTTCATTAATAAAGGATTTCAATAAAATGAAAAGATAATGTTAAAACTAATACATACACTTGTCAAATACTTATTGTATGAGTATATTTCTAAACCTTGTCACCTTATCATCGAAATATATCAATGTGGGGCCGTTTAAATCCGAAACACATTTCAATATAAAGTAACATTTTGTAACTTTCCAAGAGTGCCCCTCCTCACCTCTTATAAAAGGCCCCCACCTCTACCTCCTTACCCAAACTTCTCTTGCCATTGGCTCGGACAATATCTTCACATTTTATCTCTCTACATCCCTCTATTCATCCTATAAGCCTTACCTTAGGCAGAAAGATCTTCAAGAAATCCTTTTGGTTCAAACCAAGAGGAGTTACCCGATTTAAAGGTAATGTCTTCACATGTGTTCGTGTGTTTTATTTTGCTTCTCCAACCCCGTAAACTCTTTTTATTCATTTAATTTTTAAAAAGACCAGTATTTTCAATATAATAGGATGTTTTTATATGAATTATTCGAGATAAACATACACATACCTACATCTAATGGTTAAAGAACATACTATTTTCGTGGATGGCGAATTTCTGCCTCACGAAACCATGATTGTTCAATATTCTTATGACACCTTCAAAGGTGGCCATTAAGATGTCACTATATTTATATATGATATATAATATGTTTATTTTTTCCTTAATCTTCTGTATTTTTCATTTATTTCATACCATTATGGCTTCTATTATGGGTATACGTGATATCTTCATTTTAGGAAGTGCGGACTACCACCCCCTCAAAGTGATTTGATTCGTTAATGCCATATGTGGGACGTATAAAGGATGTAATTAATGATATTATATATGATATTATACTGGAATTATAATATACCATTATTTCATTATGATTCTATTCCATAAAATACGAAATAGAAATGAAAGTATCGTTCATGCGTACGTACGACTTACCGTCTCCATGAATGGTGCATTTCATTTATTACCTCTAAATGTTATGTAATATTGTAAATGCATGTATATACTGGATATATATGACATATATATATAATTCTGGATATAATGGATATTTTACCACACAAACAACTTGTAATTATAAAGAGTTTATTTTTGACTCACGTACCAATGATCGACAAAACGACCATTATTAAATTAAATAAATACATAGAGTTCATAACATGGTAATAAGTGATATTAAATGAATAATGAACTTGAAAAAGGTTATTAAGAAAGTATAAATTAACTCAAGTTTATTATTCAGGACGTTAAAGAATGATCGAGTCAAGTCGGACTCGAGGTAAGGGACTTCGTCTCAATCTCTTTTCATTGAGGCATATTATGTTTTATACACAACTATATTTTTTATAGTGTATAAACCCCTTTGAATTTTATGTTTATTCAAAAGTAATATTTTTTATATGAAGCGTTTACTAAATGACAAAAGGGAATGTTTTTTTTGTCGTACGTATGCGGCGACAATGACTTCTCTACTGCCGTAACCATTATTTGAGCATTGGCTTCCTCAACAAGCCATAACTTTTTTTAATGAAATATAAATACCATGTTTTACTTTTATTTTATTTTGGTATGGAAAATGGTTTTCATAATGTTTTTATATCAATGTGTTGTATTGATATCTTGTGATTGAAAAGTGGAAATGTTATGTTTTCTTTAATCATGTTTTATGTGATACGATTATGTTATGGTTCTTGGGAATTTTTATGAAGATGGGTGGTTTCGTGATAAACTATGGGCGAGTGAGCCCTATATAGCTCTCCAATGCATTGGGTAACACAAAGGAGTTAAACGTTAAGGTTTCTCCAAAATGATTTAGGGAATATACTGTGATGGGTATTCCAAACCTAACCATGAGGGTTACTCTCTACGTAAGAATTTTATGAATGCCTCAAGTTACCTTTATGTCTTATGATTTCTATGATTTATTCCTGATTTGATGAGGTATATTAAAATGATTATGTTTTATGAGTAATGTATGATTTCATACATGGACTAATGTTATCATTTTTTACTTTTATACCCCTTACTGAGCTTTTTATGCTCATCCCAAGTTTTTGAAATGTTTTTCATAGGTCAAGGGAAAGGTACGTGATGTGATGATAGTGTCAAGGAAGTGTCATGAAAGAATCCATGTTTTATTTTAAATATGTTTCCGTTGATGGGAAAAATGAGTGTTATCTTTTATGTAAACACTTTGTTTAATTGTGGAATGTAATGCATGATTTATGATCTAATTCTCTAAAACTCTAAACCTGAAAAGATCCTCAATGTGTATTCTTGAAATAACTCAAGATTAAGTAATGTTAAAGGCTGGGGCCTTATAGCGGGTATCAGAGGTCAGTTTAGATAAATTTAGGAGTTAGAATTCTATTAAATGATTATCCAAAAATATTTTTTGTACGGTCAAATTGAAATGATATAGGATTTTAAGATTACCATGTTTCTTCATCTAAGACATGTTTGTTTAGAATGGTTTCCCACAGAGGAAACAGGGAAGCATTGTTAGGAAGGCATACAGAAGGAAATAACCATCCGAATTAGCATCCTAAGATGGTTGGAATTGGAACTGAACAGTTTGTTGCAGTAATGGCACAGTTGAATCAAGCAATAAATGGTGGTGGTATCCATGCACGAGATCATCCAAATCAACCATAGAGGAACATGTAAGTCGTGGAACATTTCATGAGGCAACATCCCCCATCATTTAGAGGATCATATGACCCTATGCTATGTGATGGGTTTATTAAAGCACTGGAGAAGCTTTTCTATGTCATGGGGTGTTCATACAATTAAAAGGTTAGTCTTTCTATTTACCATTTGGAGGGTGAAGCAGATCAGTGGTGGTCAATGGTTAAAAATATCAGGGACGCTGATGAGATTGATTCTCTTGACTAGGATGAATTCAAAGGTATGTTTCTTGAGAAGTATTTTCCTAAGGCTATTTGACTAAGGATGGAAAAACAATTCATGGAATTGAGGAAAGATGAAGACTCAGTGGATGCCTATGAAGAAAGGTTCACTCGATTGGCAAGGTATGCTCCAAATTTTATCCGAGACCTTGATAGTAAAATCAATCGTTTTGACTCAGGATTAATGCCAAAATATCGAAGGGCTTTATCTTCTTGTGAGTTCAAGAGTTATGAAAAGCTTTTTCGATGTGCTGAGAATGTGGAAATGGAGTTTTTCGATGAACAAGAGTTCTATAACAACCAGAAAAAGAAGAGACCGAGGTGGTAGGAGAAAGGAAAGAATTCTTCAAAATGGTCTGATGGTAAGAAAACTAAGTTTCCAGTTTGTGATAAATGTGGTAAAAGGCATGCTGGGGAATTTCATCTAAATTCTAGAAAGTTCTACCAATGCAGTAAGATGGGACATAAGGCTAGTGATTTCGCTAAAAAAGATCCGGGTGATGGTAAGACCAAATTTGATTTACAGTTAGTTAAATGTTTTAAGTGAAATGAGAAGGGTCACTATGCAAACGAGTGTCCGACAAAGAGCTCGAGTGATGGGAAGCAGTTTGACTACAAGAAAAAAGGGGTGGTGAAATCCTTTAAAACTACTTCAGCAGATGTCGGGCCATCAAATGAAGTGGTATCAGGTACTTTTTTTGTTTTTTCAGATTGTGCTAGTGTATTGTTTGATTCGGGGTCTACACATTCTTTCATCTCGGAAAAATTTTCTTGTAAAATGGGAATACCATCTCAAGAAATGACTCCTGAACTTGTGGTAAAAACACATGGGGAAAATTTTGAGGCAAAAATAATTTATAAGAATCTTCCTATCCTTATTCGTGGAAAGAACATACTTGAAAACCGTATTGTTTTACCTCTAGTAGATTTTGATGTTATCCTTGGTATAGATTGGCTATCTATTTACCATGCTATGATTGATTGTAGAGCTAAAGAAGTTTCTTTTCAGAAAGACTTTTAGTTTTTGTAAAATAATGAACCCTTACTATTGATAACATATCAAGAGGCCGAGAAACTTTTAAAAGATAGAAATGAATGCTACCTTGCACATATCTTTGAAAACAAGGGAACTATTCAGATTAAGGATGTTCCAGTGGTAAATGAGTATCCTGATGTTTTTCTTGATGAGTTTCCTGGAATAATACTAGATCGGGAAGTTGAATTTACCATTGACTTAGTTCCTGATGCTAATCCAATTTCAAAACCCCCCTTATCGAATGGCTCAAATTGAACTTTTAGAGTTGAAAGAGCAATTGGAAGATTTTTTAGAGAAAGGTTTCATTCGACCTAGGACATCACCATGGGGTGCTCCTGTTTTATTTGTTAAAAATAAAGATGGTTTAATGGGACTTTTCATTGATTATAGAGCCTTGAATAACAAAAATATTAAGAACCAATATCCTTTGCCTCATATCGATGATTTGTTTGGTCAGCTCCAAGGAGCTCAATTTTTTTCAATGATTGAACTGAGATCAGGGTACCATCAGTTGAAGGTAAAGGAAGCAGATATTCCGAAGCCCACATTTCGTATAATATATGGCCATTATGAATTTGTAGTAATGCCTTTTGGGCTAACCAATGCACCTGATATATTCATGGACCTTATGAATAGAATTCTCCATGAGTTCTTGGATAGGTTTGTGGTTCTTTTCATTGATGATATTTTGGTGTTTTCTAAAAGTAAAGAGGGGCATGAAAGACATTTAAGGGTTATTTTTCAAACCTTAAAAGAAAAGAAATTATATGGGCAATTCATCAAGTGTGAGTTTTGTTTCCAACAAATTTCATTCCTTGGTCACATTGTTTCTAAAGATGGGATAACTGTTGATCCTACAAAAACAAAGGTTGTTGAAGAATGGCAAAGACCCACCAATGTAACTGAGATTCGTAGCATCCTTGGTTTGGCAGGCTGTTACCAAAGGTTTGTTATAAATTTGTCACGGTTATCTAGTCCAATGACTATGCTAACTCGAAAGGGTGTTAAGTTTATCTGGACAAAATAACATGATGATTGTTTTCAGGAACTGAAAAAAATATTGGTGAATGCTCCAGTTTTGGCACTACCTTCCAAGAATGGTGAGTTTGTTATCTACAGTGATTCTTTATTGGAAGGACTTGGTTGCATCCTAATGGATAATGATCAGGTAATTTCTAATGCTTCATGACAATTGAAAACTCATGAGGTAAATTACCCTGCACATGATTGGGAATTAGCTGCTGTTGTTTTCACTTTAAAAATTTGGAGGAATCATTTTTATGGAGTAAAGTGTGAAATATATACCGATCACAAAAGTTTAAAGTATGTATTCACTCAGAAATAATTGAACATGAGACAGAAGAGATGGATAGAATTAATCAAGGATTATGATTGTATAATTCATTACCATCCTAGAAAAGAAAATAAAGCGGCTGATGCTTTGAGTTGAAAAAGTAATGCTTCATTAACGATGTTGTGTTTCGAACATGATCCTTTGGTTAAGTATTTGATGAAATTTGGCATAGAAGTTGTTGGTGGATGATTTTCTTCTGTTTTGTTTCAGGTATTAGTGAAATCTTCTCTATGAGATAGAATTAAGCAAGCATAGAAGCAAGACAACGAGTTGCAGAAAACGGTAGAGCTGGTTCAGAAGGGTAAGTTGCATGAATTCAACTTTGATAATGATTTTTTTGAGATTTTGGAAGAGATTTTGTGTTCCGTGTGATTAATATTTGAAGAGAGAGTTATTATATGAAGCTCATAGTTCTCCGTTTCCAGTTCATCCGGGCAATACTAAGATGTATAGAGATCATAGGAAGTATTACTGGTGGGATGGAATGAAAAGAGACATTGCTGATTTTACTGTGAAGTGTTTGACTTGTCAACAGGTTAAAGTAGATTGGTAGTTACCGAAAGGGATGATTCAACCATTACCAGTGCCAGAGTGGAAATGGGAGAATATATGCATGGACTTCATTGTGGTAATTCCGAAGACACCTCGAGGTAATAATGCAATATGGGTTATTGTTGATCGCTTGACTAAATCTACTCATTTCCTTGCTATACGAGATAATTTATCCCTAGATCAACTTTCCCGTTTGTATCTTAAAGATATATTTAGTTTACATGGAGTTCCTCTCTCCATTTTATCTGACCGTGATCCCAGGTTCACTTCTAACTTTTGGAAAGGCCTTTAGAAGTCATTGGCTACTAAATTAAATTTTAGTACGTCTTTTCATCCTCAATCAGATGGGCAGTCAGAATGAATGATTCAGACATTGGAGGATATGCTACATGCTTGTTCGATGGATTATCAGGGAATTTGGGACCAACATATTTCTTTGGTTGAGTTTTCTTATAATAACAGTTTTCATTCTAGTATACAGATGGCACCATTTGAGGCATTATATGGGAAGCAGTGTCGAACTGTAGCTTTTTGGGATGAAGTAGGTGAAAGGAAGTTTATGAGACCAGAATTGGTAGAAGAGTTGGCAAAAAAAGTTCAGCTGATACAGAAACACATGAGAACAGCTCGGAGTAGGCATAAGAGTTATGCGGACAACAGGAGTAAGGATCTCTCTTTTGAGGTTGGTGATCATGTTTTTCTCAAAGTTTCACCATGGAAAAGTGTGATACGATTTGGTAAGAAAGGAAATCTGAGTCCAAGGTTCATTGGACCATATGAAATTTTGGAGAGAGTTGGATCAGTTGCATACCAAGTGGCTTTAACTCCGAGTTTATCTCAGGTACACAATGTTTTTTATGTTTCAATGTTAAGGAAGTACATGCCAGATCCATCTCATATTTTGAGTCCAAAGGTATTTCAGCTGGAAGAGAATCTATATTATGAAGAATAGCCGGTCCATATTCTTGACCATAGGGAGAAAGTGTTGTCGAATAAGGTAATTCATCATGTAAAGTTTTTGTGTAAAAACCACATGATTGAAGAGGAAACATGTGAATCTGAAAATGTAATGAGGGATAAATACCCCCACTTTTTCGATAAGTAAATAAATTGCGGGGATGAAATTTTCTAAAGGGGGGGAAGGATGTAACATCCCAAGTAAATAATGAATAATATATATTTTTTATCTATGTCTATTTATGAATTGGATAGTGTTTTGGAGGCTTAAAATGAGAATAAATCCAATCTTAAGAATGGAATACACTAATATATTTAAAAGATTGTTTTACTACCTTATGAAGGAAAACCATTTTAAAATCAAACTTTTGAAAATTTTATAATCTCTATTTGTAAAAATAAACATATTATTTATTATTGGGACATTGAAATTTACATTGGATAATTTTTTGGTATTTGTTTGACAATGTTCATTATTTTAATGAATAGTGAAAATATACTGCATTTTACATCAAAACTGCTTTTTCATCCAATCTAATTATATGGATAGATTGTCTTTTTAATTGGACATTAAAGTGTAATTATAATATTGTTTTACCATTTAATATAATGGTGGTTATTATAATTAATTTCACTTTGGAATTGGGCATAAACAAGTGCCAAACTTTTCATAGATATAGTTTCTAAAAACCCGCTATCTATTTTGACAACAGGAATTATTTTGAAATTAATTATTGAAATTTATATGCTTGTAATTTGGTAAAATGGATTAAATATTTGGAATCAGAAGGACCAAATTATTTAATCAAGACTCTTTTGTTTTTGGACATTATGAATAGTAACGATGGTAATTATCTTTAATTGTCTTGATTAACTAGTAATCGGGTAGTTAAAGATAATAATATAATATCAAAATAATAAAAAATGACCCCAAAATGTGTCCTAATGCTACTGGTTGTGTCATGGCCAACCATGGGATTCCTTTTGGCAAACTTGGGAACCCCATGGAAACACGTTTTTGTGATAATGACTTTTTATATTTTTATTTTTTAAAGAAAGTTAAATATAACAAAGTATGTATCACCTGAGTAAAAAAAAATTAATTATTTCTACATAAATGATCTCTTGGACTATAAATAGTCATTATAAATCTAAAACAATTTCCTACATCATAGTAATTTTTTTAAAATTTTAGACATTAAATAAATTAAATTATTTATGACATCATGGTGATGCAGTGATTACCTCATTAATAAAGGATTTCAATAAAATGAAAATATAATGTTAAAACTAATACATACACTTGTAAAAGACTTATTGTATGAGTATATTTATAACCCTTATCACCTTATCCTCTAAATATATCATTGTGGGGCCTTTTAAATCCAAAACACATTTCAATATATAGTAACATTTTGTAACTTTCCAAGAGTGCCCCACCTCTCCTCTTATAAAAGGCCCCCACCTCTACCTCCTTACCCACACTTATCTTGCCATTGGCTCGGCCAATATCTTCTCATTTTATCTCTATAGATCCCTCTGTTCATCCTAGAAGCCTTACCTTAGGCAGAAAGATCTTCAAGAAACCCTTTTCGTTTAAACCAATAGTTGTTACCAAATTTAATGGTAATGTCTTCACTTGTGTTCTTGTGTTTTATTTTACTTCTCCAACCCCCTAAACTCTTTTTATTAATTTATTTTGTAACAACACAAGTATTTTCAATATTCTAGGATGTTTTTATAAGAGTTATTATAGATACACTTACACACACATACATTTAATGGTTAAAGAACATATTGTTTCTGTGGATGGCGAATTTCTGACTCACGAAACGATGATTGTTCAATATTCTTATAACACATTCAAATGTGGCCATTAATATGTAACTATATTTATATATGATATATAATATGTTTATGTTTTCCTTAATCTTATGTATTTTTCATTTATGTCATACCTTTATGGCTTCCATTATGGGTATACGTGATATCTTCATTTTAGGAAGTGCGGACTACTGCCCCCTCAAAGTGATTTGATTCATTAATGCCATATGTGAGATGTATAAAAAATTTAATTAATGATATTATATATTATATTATACTGGAATTATAATATACCTTTATATCATTATGATTCCATTCCATAAAATAATAAATAGAAATGAAAGTAGCGTTCATGTGTATGTATGGCTTACCGTCTCCATGAACGGTGAATTTCTTTTCTTACCTCTAAATGTCATGTAATATTTTAAATGCATGTATAAACTGGATATATATTACATATATGATATCTATATCATGAATGTAATTTTGGATATAATGGATATCTTACCACATCAACAACTTGTAATTATAAAGAGTTTATTTTTGACTCAAGTACCAATGATCGAAAAAATGACCATTATTAACATAAATTATTACACAGTGTTGATAACATTGTAATAAGTGATATAAAAGGAATAAGGAACATGATAAAGGTTCTTAAGAAAGTAAAAATTAACTCAAGTTTATTATTCAGGACGTTAAAGAACGATCGAGTCAAGTCAGAACTGAGGTAAAGGGCTTCATCTCAATCTCCTTTCATTGAGGCATATTATGTTTTATACACAACTTTATTTTATACGGTGTATAAACCCCTTTTACATTTATGTTTTTTCAAAAGGAATCTTTTTTATATGAATTGTTTTGTAAATGAAAAAAGGGAATGTTTTTTTTGTCGTATGTATGCGGCGACAACGAATTCTCCACCACCGTAACCATTATTTGAGCTTCGGCTTCCTCTACAAGCCATAACTTTTTTTAATGAAAAATAAATACCATGTTTTACTTTTATTTTATTTTAGTATGGAAAATGGTTCTCATACTGTTTTTATATCAATGTGTTGTATTGATACCTTCTGATTGAAAAGTGTAAATGTTATGTTTCCTTTATGCATGTTTTATGTGATACGATTATGTTATGGTTCTTGGGCATTGTTATGAAGATGGGTGGTTCCGTGATAAACTAAGGGCGGGTGAGCACCATATCTCTCTCTAATTAATTGGGTAACACGAAGGAGTTAAAAATTATGGTTTCTCCGAAGAGTTTTAGGGAATATACTGTGATGGGTATTCCAAATGTAACCTTGAGGGTTTCTCCCTATATAAGAATGTTATGAATGCCTCGAGTTACCTTTATGTCTTATGATTTCTATGATTTATTCATGATTTCATGAGGTATATTAAAATTATTATGTTTTATGAGTAAAGTATGATTTCATACATGGACTAATGTTATCATTTTTTTCTTTTATATCTCTTACTGAGCTTTTTATGCTCATCTCATGTTTTTTAAATGGTTTTCACAGGTCAAGGGAAAGGTACATGATGTGATGATAGTGTTAAGGAAGTGTCATGAAAGAATCCATGTTTTATTTTAAATATGTTTCTGTTTATGGGAAAAATGATTATTGTCTTTTATGTAACCACTTTGTTTAAATGTGGAATGTAATGCATGATTTATGATCTAATTCTCTAAAACTCTAAACCTGAAAAGATCCTCAATGTGTATTCTTGAAATAACTCAAGATTAAGTAATGTTTAAGTCTGGGGCCTTATAGTTAAACTTATTATATAAGGTGTAACAATGACCCAACACATATCCAAAACCTTTTTTTTGGACATATTTAGACTCTTATGACCTTACTATAAAGATATACGGGTTTTTAGAACACTATTTCATGATGTTGACACATATAATATGTGAAATAATGAAATTGAAAAAAATGTACTTTTCTCCCATTTAATTTCTATAAAGATTTGTTGATAGGAAAAAACTACATAAATTTGGTAATAAATATTAATTTTGAATAAAAATGGTTTTTTATCATAATAATTTATTTATACTTTATAGAGATGTTATAATTATATTAAAATCTTCCGAAACGCCATCATTGGGATTATTTATTTAATAATTAAATAAAAAAATGATACTGAAAACATTAAAAGTTAAGTATATAGAAGGAATTGATTTGTTAAATTATTTTTTTGTACTATTATATCATAATAAAAAACTATAAACATGTTATATTTTTATTCTATTTTTTGTCTTGAAATTCTTAAATTCTAATTAAATTAATAATGTCCAATTTGACGTTGATGTGATTTTACAATAAATGATATTTTATTAATTAATTTAAAATTAATGAAATTCATATATTCTATAAACTTATATTTGAATATTAATAAATATCAATTATGGTCTCTTAGTAGATAAATTTTCGTTTCATAATGAATATATTTACCTATAAATAGTAAAAAAACTCTATTAGTGCGGTTATGGTTAAAGAGATGTTTCTGCACATTACATCCGCTTGTGTTAAAAATTAATTTTCAAAAAAATAATATTTTAATTTGAAAAATTTGGATTTAATTTTTATAATAATTATTTCTAAATTATTTAATAAATATCAAACTAATTTATTTTTAATGGATAAATTACATAGGTTATAAAACTAGTTTCCATAATGAAAAACCGAAATGGTAAAAATTAGAAAACATAGAAGTTAATGAATAAAATCATTAAATATTGTGTTCAAATGTATATTGGAGGTTTTTTTCTACCAAATAAACCCTAAAAACAATTACTTATCAATACCTTATCAACAATAGGTAACATTTACCTCTTAATAGAGTATTTACAAAAATGCAACACCTCCTCAACTATAAAAAAGTAATCACACTCCAACTTCGTCACACCTATAAACCCTTTTGTATCATCCAAAACCTTCCCAAATCACTTTAAAATTTCCCTAAACTCATACTATGATACTTATTTTGTTTATAAGTAAAACATTTTATGGTTGTAGTGAAAAACCAAGAAACATGCATGAAGAAGAGATAATGTTCTTCTAAAAGAATTTTAATTTTATTTACTCCTCCACCTCATTAAATTATTTCTATATCAGGATTATAAAATTACCTCAGAATATTTATTATACTGAGAAATTTTTATGTTAAGGAAAATACCTACAACCACACCACTTCCATAAAATGGGTTATTAAATCATCATTCGTGTGTACGGAGGACTACCACCTCATGAACTGATGTCATTTGACTACCCATTACAACCATTTAAAGTTGGGAATAATTATGGAAATACTATTTACGTATGGTATTTGTGACATTTATGATATTTCTATTCTTCTACTATTATTATATAACATAGACCTTCATGATTTCCATTTTATGGGAATGCGATAATGTTTTTCGTGTGTAAGGTGGAATTCCACCTTGCAAAGCGATGTGATTCTTTCACACATTACAAGGAATGTAATAATGAAGGTTTAAAAAAATATGTGATAAATTTAAAATAAAAATGATACTATAACTGTAATATATAAATATATATATATATCTTTTACTTTGTCTTCTTTCAATACAACATGAAAATAGAAGTAGTGTTTTTTCATATGTACGACCTACCATCTCCCTGAATATAGTATTTCATTTCCTATCACTAAATATTATATATTATCCTAAATATATATATGATGAATATATATGATATTTATATTATGGTTTGAATTATGTATATTGTGAAATAATTATAGTAGTAAGCAGACCAAAAATATAAATTCAATACTGATACGAAAAACAAAGTGGTTATTACCCAAAATGTAAATTTAACATGTAACTGATAATAAATAGGTTATAAAAGGTCATAAGAAAAATAATATATGATGATGAAAATATTAATATGGTCGTTTAAAAATTTAATAAAATGTTTAAAACTATTATAAATGAGTTCAAATCACATTTGACAAAAATTAAATGTGAGGAAATGGTTTTCTCATCTCACTTTTATTTCTATGAGATATATTCAATATTCACCACAAATTATTATTGTTTGGTGTATATACTAACCAAAAATTTAATTTCTAATTAATATTATTAAATTTTTTAGGATTTAAATATCTAATGTTTTATATCTATTTCATGGGATTTATGTTTTCAATGTTACCAAAGCAGTACTTGATTTTTGTCTCAATTTTCCTTCTTTGATATGTATGTAATGTTATACAGCTATGTTATTTTATGAGGATTATATAATGATCATTTCCATGTTATATCATGAATATCATTTTTAAAATTACATTATAAGTTTCATTTAATTTTATTCATTGTTGGGTATTATTGAACAAAGTTAAAAATGTGGTAAGAGTCTTTTTTAAAATCTCATCATTTATCAAGATTGTTCATGATTAGGCTTCCAATGATGTAATATTATTATCTATCACTCAAGAAACTAATGAAATTTAATCTTATATAGTTATTTCATGCTAATATATGATTTTCATTCACATTAATCTCTTTATATACTCAATATTTTAAAGGATTTTTTTGTGAAAAATTATCTTTTTAATCAAAAACTCTTTTCCTTCGCAAACCATGTCTTCTAAAAATATTTTCAAAAATGTTTTAAATTTTTTTTTCTATTTAAAAAGGATATTTTCCACATGAAATTTTTTTAATAATTTTTAAAACATTCCATATATTTTTTCAAATATTTTTTTCCAATAATATTATTTTTATAACGTTTTATGATTTAAAATTTTATTTTCAAAATAAAAAATATATTTTCATCAAGAATGTTTTTAGTGTTCTTTCAATGTTTTTTTCAGTCATGAACATCAAAAACCCTTATTGTTACATATCCTACAATGTATATATTTTTTAATGATATCGTCCTTATTATTTCTTTAAATTCATTAAGATTATTTCAAGGAGATTTTATGGAACTCTTTTCTTTTCCACAAGTTATTCATGTCTCAATTAGATTTTTATAGAACCTATTTATTTTCCGTGAGTTAATAATGTTTCAAATATATTGTTATAGAACATTTTTATTTTCCATTGGCTAATCATGTTTCAATTATATCGGTATGGAACCCCTTTTTCACAGGTTAATCATGTTTCAATGATATTTTTATAGAACCCATTTTTTCCATGGGTCAATCATGTTCTAAAAGGAATAACCAAAATTTCAATGCGTTATGATAAAATGAATTTTCTATTTGATTTAATCATGTTTTTTTGTTTGAAATTATAAATTATGGGTGTGCCCATATAGCTTTTAGTGATCCTGTTATAGCTTGTATGATTGGTGTATACATATAGTACTTTAATTCATTGGGTAATGATTATGTTCTCTAGATAAGTCTATTTGAATTTATCCATATGGTTATTCCAATTTATAAGTGTACTATTAGTGTTCTATATGGGTTATTTGAGATTATCTTCCTAGATATGAATATGTTTTATCTACTCTTTCTATGGGTTTATGATGTTTCATTTGATCAACATTGTATCACATGGAACATGATTAATGATTCTTATGACTTTTCCTTTGTCAATGTTTTCTTCTAGGTTTTCAGGTTTTATGATCCATGTATTGAGGGGAATGAATATTCATATTTTATACTCATCCAATTTGATTATGTCATTATACCCTTATTCTCTTCTTATTATCATTGATGACTTTAATTTATTAATTTATACTTTTTCCCATACTGATCATTTAAGATTACCCCTCTTATGTTTCCTTTTCCCCATGTTATAAGGAAAAGGTACGAATGAATTATTTCTACAAGGGATTTAATTTGGACGTTGAAGATATCTTAATGTTAAAAATAAATTCTTGGTTAAGTGGTAAAAATGATCATTTAATACATGTGAATTATTCATGTAGGAGTTTTCCCTAATTCTATGAAACTATAAATCTAAACATTCCTTTAGGATGTAATTTATACAATATTTCATTTTTATGTAGTAAGGTTTGGATGAAAAATATTGAGTCACCATTATCAGAAAGAAAGCTAAAAATGTAATGTTTATGACTTTAGCACATGATCTATGAGTTTATGTCTTAGGCTATTGTAATTAGTATCAAAGGTCAAATTCAATAACATTAGAGATTAGGATTTTTTTCATGTGAGGTTATATTAAGAGTTATGGATGCCCATATAGTTTTATAAGATTAATCTTGACCATATGTTCAATGTATTTGACACCCCATTTGAGGGTTTTAAGAATTAAAAAAATAAGGTTATTAATTATATTTTGGGATAAATTTAATTGTGATGTGGTCTTTCAAACCCCTATGATAAACATGAAGTGTTATTTAGGGTATAATTATTTTTCATGTTTAAAAAATGATAACACATTTACTGGGTGAAACCCTATCACATTCGACATGGCGGTGTGGATTGATCCCATGGCTGAAGGATAATATAGTTTTCCCACATACCATCGGCATACATGATGTGTTGGTTAGTATAATATTTTTATAGGTAATGATTATGTTTATTTTAGAAACATATGAAATTTTATTTGAGGAATAATAGTTGAGTTATCTTGGAGAAATATATGATCAAATACTTTTAATATTTGTGTTTCAAACTTAGTTAGGAGAAGTTTAAATAATTTTAATGATATTTATTTACAGAATGATTGATTTAAACTTTGGGTATTATTATTGAATTTTTAATACTAGTGTATCGTATAATGGTTTGTTAATTTTTATAATTATATTACCATTTTCTACCCATTTGTGTTTTGGATAATATTTAAAAATAATACAAATAACTTTTTATCCCATTTATGGTTATTTGGTCTTTAAATTATTTATTTTAGTGCTTCAGGCATGAAAAATTCATCCTAAATACCCATTGTTTGGAGAAAAATATGATATTATGGTGGACATTGATTAAAGTGTGTAATTATTGTCATAAAGTAAGTATATTTACATATTATTTTATTCTATATGGTAATATAATTCCTCAACAATAGGAAAAGGATCCTGAAAAGAAAATGTTATCTCATTACCATCATCTCTAATGTGATCAATGACATTTTTCACACCACTTTGGTTTATGGTTTTGTAATTTTTAGATTTCCCTTGATCATTCACATTATATTTATCGATTATCTCATTTTTTCCATATCCTTATTTGGGCTTTATGTTTTTCTTCCATTCCCATATCTTCAGTTTCCACCAATTATCCCCTATATATAGACCAGGTTACATGTTATTCTAGATAACCCTCATACTTACTATTAAATTTTATCGGGATGATTTTTACTAAACCTTTTACAATTTTGTTTCATAAAAAAAGGATTTTCAAATATTCAACCTTTTATTATTGATATAATGTACAAATTTTGAGGATGTGGTTTTTTAAAGGGGGTAGGATTTCACACCCTGAAATTTTAAAAGAATAAAATTGTATTCAGTACCATAAAGGAAATGCAACACAGATTCTATCTTATGTTACACACAACACTCAGTTTTTCATACAATACATGAAACAACAATTTCCTTTTATGGTTTGTGTTATATGCATGGTTGAGTTTTACCCAACAACAATATACTATTAATATTATTTTTTAACATGATAGTAATTACCTAGACATTTTAATAGAGGGTATAGATAGGATTAATTGAATTATGAAGATATTTTTTAAAAATTTATATTTAATGAATACTTTGGAAACAAATTAATTATAAATTAAAAAAAAATTCTATTGAAAATAAAAGGAAATAATTTTTTAAAAAAACTATTTAAATGTGTACAAGTGTGGTTTATTCCAATAAAATAAACAAGTCACACATTTTGGATTATATTAATTACATTTTTATATAATATTTTCAATCTAATTTTCAACATTCATCGAATATATTTTCTAGAAAATAGATATAAAAATTTCTACTTTTTTTATTAAAAAATTACTTCTCTTAAAAACAGTTTTGTCGACATTTTATGGCATACTTATTTTAAAAATAATTTTTTTCAATATTAAAATTTTTATTTGAAAAAATGAAATTAATATTTGAAATAAGAGTACCAAAATTATCTTATGGTGAATTTTTTATATTTTTTTAAATGTTTTAATTTTTGATGAATTGTTAAAAATACTACATTTTAATTGAGAACTATATTTTCACCTAAATTATTTATAAAGTTAAATTATATTTTGAATCAGTTTTAAGGAATTATTAGTTAAATTTTAAATTACTTAATCCAATTTATTTCATTGTAACCTTCTTCATATAAAATTTATATATAAAAACATAGTATACTTTTAAACATTATCACTTTAAAGACACTCTCTCTCATTACATCCGTGGGATTAATTTTAATTATGTGAGTTAAATTGAGAAAAAAATGGATTCCATATTTTTAATCCGAATAATTTATATGATCTCATAAATTCAACATAATTTTAGACCAAAATTATTTTTTAAATCAATTAATTTTAATGATAGCGAATATGTTAAAAACGAGTTTACATAGTGGCTAAATGTATAATATAAGGTTTAACAATGACCCATAACATTTCCAAAACCACTTTTTTAGACATTTTTAAACTCTTATGACTATATTATCTAACTTTATGAGTTTTCTAGATACTTTTACATCAAATTGTCCCTTATAAAAGTTAACTTAAAAAGGATAAAAATATATACCTTTCTCCCTTTTAATTTCTTTAAATACTTGTGGATATGGACAAAACTTCATATGCTCAGTTATAAATATTATTATGGAAGATATTATATTTATTTTTATCTTAATAATTTTCCTATAATTATTTCAGATTATATAATTACATTAAATTTTTATGAAACAACAATGCATGGACTATTTAGTTAATAATTAAATAAAATAAATGATACTAAAAATATTAAAAGTGAAGTAAATATAATGAATTATTTTGTTTAATTATTTTTTTAGATTAATATATCATGATAAATAGCTGTAAAAATAATATATTTTAATTCCATTATTTTCTTGATATTTTTAAATTAAAATTAAATGAAAAATGTCAAAATTGAATTTAATAATATTTTATAACAGATGATATTTTATCAATTAATTGAAAATAAAAGAAAATACTATTTTATTTAAAGTGTTTTATAAATATTAATAAATTCCAATTATTTTACATTCTTTGATTGATTGTTCTCCCATAATGAATATATTTAGCCCTAAATTTTAAAAAACATTGTTCACTTAGTTTAGTTTAAAGTAATGTTTTTGAGTGTTACATGTGATTTTTTTAAAAATTAATTGTAAACAAACATAATATCTTAATTTTATACATTTAGATTTAATTTTTTGAATTAATTTGTCTAAATCGTCTAATAAGTATCACTATAATTTAGTCTTAATGGAAAAATTACATAGGTTAAGGAAACAATTTTTCATAATGAAATACCAAAATTGTAAAAATTCGGATACTTATAAGTTATGGAATGAAATGGTTAAAAAAAGTTTTATAAGGTGTGTTGAAGAAGTTTCTGGAAAATATATTCCATAAAACCCATTTATTTTTAATATTTTATCTAGTTGAGGTAAGACTCTCCACCTAATAGTGAATTCTTTTGAGTATTTACCAGAATGTCCCTCCTCCTCAACTATAGAAAGGCACTAACTCTCCCCACTTCTTCACACATATATAGACTTTTGGATCATCCAATACCTTCCCATATAACATAAAAACTTTCCTATACACATCGTATAAGCATTATTTTTTAGAAAAAATCAAACCATTCATGTATTTAATTCAAACCTAATGAGGATACCCTAAGAAGAGTTAATGTTATTCTAAAAGTGTTTTTATTTTATTTCCCTCTCAGCTTCCTAAAATTATTTCAATTTAACTATTATATAATCAAATCAGTATCATACATATATTGATTTATTTATATGTTAAGGTTATTACCTATAACCACACACACATCCATCAAATGGGTAATGAAATAATTATTTGTGTGTATGGTGGACTACCGGCTCATGAACAACTATCGTTTTCATATACATTGCCACCTTCCAAGGTAGGGATTAATTATGGACATAATATTTATATATGATAGTTATAATATTTAATATATTAATGATATTATGTTTCTTCTTCAATTTTTATGTAACACGTAACTTTATTCTTCACATTTTTTTAGGAATACAATAACATCGTTCATTTGTATTGTCAACTACCATCTCATGAAGCGATGTGATACGTTCATTCTTTACAAGGAATGTCTTAAGGATGGATTTGAGAAAAATATGTCATATATAAGACATAAAATTATACAAGAATGATAATATATATTTTTATATATACATACATATATATATATATATATCATTTCCTTATCCTTCATTCAATGTGACATGAAAATACAAACAATGTTCTTACGAACGTACGACCTACCATCTCTATAAACGTAGAATTTCATTTCCTATCACTAAATATTTTGGATTAATATAAATTCATATATAATTTATAAATATTTTTTATATCATGGGTTAAATTCTGTATATTATGAAACATTTATTGAATTAAGTAGTCCAAATATAGCATGTCAAAACATATACGAAAAAAAGTGGTTGTTACCCAAAACGTAACTTTAACATGGAATTGTTAATAAATGGGAAATAAAAGGTCATAAAAAATCATATATGATATTAAAAGTATCAATATGGTTCTTTAATAAGTTAATAAAATGTTTAAAACCACTATATAGTAGTTTATATCATGTTCAACCAATGAAAATTTAAAGGTAAGGGTTTTTCATCTCTCCCTTTTATTTTAATGAGAAATATTCCATATTCACCACTTATTGTTTTTGCTTGGGGTATATAATTCCCCGTAAATTATTTTTTTTTATTCATAATTTTATAGTTATTTACATATCTATTTTATTATCTCTCTTTCATGGAATTTACTACTTCAAATATACCAAAGTGGTAAGTGATTTTTGTCTCGATTTTCCTTCTCTAGGACATATGTTATGTTATACACCTATCTTCTTTTACAAGATGTATATACTTCCCATTGAAAATTTTTATCATGACTCTCCTAATTTTACATATAATATATGTTTAATTTAAATTTATTATTTCATGTGTATTATAGATCGAAGTTACAAATGTGGTAAGAGTCTTTTGTTACAGTCTCGTAGTTTATCAGGATTATTCATGATTACGCTTCCAATGAAAAAATATTATTATGTATCTCTCATGAAAATAATTAATTTTATTATTATATGGTTTGGTGATGAGAATATATTTTTTACCTATATTTTACTCTCTTTTTGTAATCAAGATTTCAAATTAATTATTTTTCAGAAGAATCATCTTTTTTATCAGAAACACTTTTTCTTCCCAACCCATGTTTTCTAAAAATGTTTTCAAAAAAATTAATAATTTTTTTTAAAACACAAAAGGTTAAATTCCTCATGAAATGTTTTATATTATTTTTAAAACTTACCATATATGTTTCCACATTTGTTTTCAAATAAAAGGATTTTCAAAGAAATATATTGTAATATGTTATTTTCAAAATGAAAAGGATATTTTCCATGAGATTGTTTTAAATGATATTTTAATGGTATTTACATTAATCATTGTCAAAAACTATTTTTTTAATTATCCTCCATTGGGGATATTTTTTAATGATATAATACTTATTCTTTCTCTGTATGGATTAAGATTGTTTTAATGAGATTATTATGGAACTCATTTATTTTCTATGGGTCAATCATGTTTCAATGAGATTTTTGTGGAATCCATTTTTTAGGTGGGATAATAATGTTTCAACGATATTTTTATAGAACTTTTTACTTTTCCAGGGTATATTCATGTTTCAATGAGATGTTTAGGTAACTGATTTCTTATCTGTGGGCTAATCATGTCTCAAAGATATTGTTATGGAACTCATTTATTTTCCATGGGCTAATCATTTTCTCAATGGAATAAGGTATTTTAAATGAGTTATGACCAAATTAATTCTCTATATTAATTATTAATTTTGTGGTTCTTTGAAATTATAAATTATTGGTGTTCCCAGATAGTGTTGTGTGAGCCCATTATAGCTAATACGATGGGTGCATGTCACAAACCAGCCTGGGTACCCAGGAAACCTGATAACCAAGTCAGCCCTGACATAGCCCGAAGGGCGTTCCTGATCCCCATAGGTCTGTGACTAGCACCTGACATCATATAACATACAAGTGGGAACAATTTTTTCAAAGGAATGCGGAGGAAAAATAAAACAAATCATTACACATGACATAAGAGACTCCACTGGGAGTGATGTACTAGAATACAACTTGGAAAAAATCCCAAAGTACTAAAACCCAAGTACTAAAATGGGAAAATAGCCCCAAGGCCCCTAAGGACACAACTCACCAAGAGAAGATCAACAACTAGATCCACCTCCAAGAGATTCCTTCCCTTTTCTCAAGCCAAGAAGAAGGAAGTCTAAAAACACCCAAAGGCAAAATTAGGGTGTGAGCTTAATCCCAGTAGGATACCACCGAAGATTCCGTAATAGATTACAAATATGAATTATCAGGAGAAAAGATTTCAACTTTTAAATAAATAGGTTTGATAATCCCAAAAGCATATTTAAACAAAACATTCTATGAATTTTCAAATGATGGAAATAAAAATTTTAAGATATGCTTTAACAAATGATGGAATATTTCTAAAACAATGGCTTAAGAAAAAATTTATATAAAACAGTTTATATAAATTTAGCAGGCATGTAATGCTATTCATAAACATTGGCATACATTTATATCTCAAATATAAAAAAAGTGAGAAACATGGTCATCTTCCAAAAGGTACAATAGTATTAACCAGCTATAGGATTCCACACTCTCTATGTGAACTCAGCAAAATTTTTATATAGAAATCCCTATAAAACTGGCCAAAGGAGACTCGTCACTAACCCGTTGGGGTTGTGACCAACTGCAAGTATGTTTTAAAACATTTTCGTAGCGTAGAGTGTATCCAAATAACTCACTAACTACCTAAGGCTTGCATGCGCTCTTACATGATGGGTGAACTATTTTAAGGATGATTATAATACGATCAATTCCATTACTTCATTTCTAAAGTACCAATTCCATTTCATTTAAAACCAAAATAGGTTTTTTTTTCAAAACATGCCCTTCCACAAGATAAAACCAATGGGTTTCTATCAAATCATTTTATGCCATTTTCATAAGTTTGAAAACCATTCAAATCAATTCCATCATTAAACAATTCATTTCCAAAATTAAATTCAATAATTTAATTGAAATCATTTCCATCAAATTCACAATTTAAATTAAACAAATTAAATTGTCCAATGCCCAAAAACACACCCAATTCAATGGAATTGGGTTTTTCCAAAATTTCTTTTCCAAAACCATTTCTAATATCTCAATTCAATGGAATCGAGTTTTTATCAATTTAATTCAAAACAAATTTGAGCAATTGTATTTAAATAATAAATTGAAATAAATCAAGAAATACAATGATAATCAATTTGGAATATCAGGACGGAACCACCTACCTCGAAGATTTTGACCAAAACCACAACGATCGAGAACGCTCAAGAAAACCGGGTTTCTTCTTCAAGAACCCACCTTAAGTATCTTCTCCTAGAAATATCAAGACCAAAACTCATCAAATTTGGTACCACACACTTATATCAACCCATAACGGGCGTAGATCTATGAAACCGAGAGAAGAAGGGAAGTAGATCTAAGTAGATCTAAGAAACCGATCAAGAACGATGAAGAACGATCACATACCTCAAGAATCCACCTTCAATTCACCAATATGAGCATTTGGATCGCCTCCAAAATGATGGGGGAACTTTCTTTCACCTTAGGAGAAGAAAAATCTCAAGTTAGGTCCGGTTAGGAGGAGAAACGAGGTACTTAGAGGCAAAACCGAGTGAGATCCACAATTTAAGGATCTCATTTAAGTGGTCGCACAGTTTAACAAACCGTGCGCTAATAGTGCATGAGCTATTGCCTCGGCCACACTTCTCGCATGGTTTGGCCACACGGTTAGACAAACCATGTGATGCCCATGCAGAATCTACTATTCAGGTTTCAAGGTTGGCACGGTTTGGTCGCATGGTTTGTCAAACCAAGCGCAAACCGTGCACATCACACTGGCCTTTATCTTTCCTAATAAATTCACCCAAACACTCCCCAAGCCATTAATACAAAAAAAGGTACTTAGAAACAACAACAAAAATACCTGAAAACATAACGTGATGTTACAACCTCCCCACCATAAGATCATTCTATCCCTAAAAAGCCTATGAAGAAACCTCCATGTCAAAAAGATGAGGCCACTTCTCTCTCATTAGTGCCTCTCTTTTCCACGTCTCATGATAATCAGAACCATGCTGTCATAGCACATGGACCAGTGGTATCGTTCTCCCACGAAGCACCATGGTCTCAGAATCAACAAACATGACTCGTCGTTCAATCACAGATAAATCTGATTCAGTATCAAGATCACTCCAGCTCAAAACGAGAGATGGATCAGAGAGATTCTTTCATAGATGTGATACATGGACCACATTATGTGTCAACTTCTACTGTGGTGGTAGAGTTAGACAGTAAGAAACTTTCCCTACAAGACTAACAACTTCGAAAGTTCCTACAAAATGAGGAGCAAGCTTCCCTTTCCCCCCAAGTCGTTGATGACCTAATCGGGGTGAAACGTTTAAGAACACTTGGTCACCATATATGAAATATTAAGGTTTATGGTGATAATTAGAATATGACTTGTACCGACTCTGTGTCGTCACCATTCTCTGACGGACCAACAGGATCGTAGCTATCATCTCTTGAACCAAACTCGGTCCTACCAAGAAACATTCACCAATATCCGACCAACATACAGGAGATTTACATGGAAGGCCATAAAAAGCCTCAAAAGGAGCCATTTTGATTGTATACTGGTAATTGTTTTTATAGGAAAACTCAACTAGTCCAAGATGATCATCCCAAATCCCACCAATGTCATGAACACATGTGTGGAGCATATACTCAAGGATCTGAATAGCTCTCTCTGTCTGACCATCTGACTGTGGATGGTAGGTTATGCTCAAACAGAACTGAGATCCCAGTGCCTCCTGAAGGCCTCTCCAAAAGTGAGAAGTAAACCGAGGATGACTATCAAATACTATAGCAGATGGAACCCCGTGAAAACCAACAACTTCTTTCACTTAGATATTTCTGAACTTCTCAACTTTGTTTGTATCTCGAATATGTATAATGTGAGCTGACTTAGTCAGTCTGTCGATCACAAACCATATCGTGTTCTTCTTCATCTAGGTTTGAGGTAACCCAACCACAAAGTCCATAGAGATTTCATCCCACTTCCTTATAGGGACTGGAAGTGATTGATGCAAAATCGAAGGTTTATGGTGCTCGGATTTCACATACAGGCACGTATAGCAACGAGATACAAACTCAGCAATGTCTCGTCTCATACCAAGCCACCATAATTGTCATCGCATATCATAGAACATCTTCTTGGTTCCTAGGTGTACATCCCACTGAGAGATATGGTCACCCCCCATCACATCCTTCCTTGCCTCTAATGGCACAACATAACAGTTTTGATAACAGATAACATACTCTTTGGAGAAGGACCACTGAGTGTCGGTCTCCCCACCATAAAGAGAGTCCCTAATGCTATGGAATTCATCATCCAGTTTATGTTCCAGATGAATTAACTATAGGAGATTAAATTTCAACTAGACACTGGCTAACGAAACTTCATTACCCTTCCATTTAACTCCAACATGAAACTGAGAAAAAAGGGCCAACAAACTCCATTCTTCTGAAGATTCTTTCACTGCCAGTGATGGAAGTATCCGGCCTAATGCATCTGCAACTACATTCCCTTTTCCTGGGGTATAGGAAATGTCAAAATTCAAATATTACAGGTACTCCACCCAATGCCTTTAGCGGAGATTCAAATATTTTTGAGAGAATATATAACTCATGCTCTTGTGGTCTAAATACACAGTAAACCATTCTACAAAAAGTTAATGTCTCAAACACTTAAATGCGTGTATTACAGCTGCAAGTTCAAGGTCATGGGTAGGATAGTTCTTCTCATGAGGATTAAGCTGACGAGACACATGGGCGATAACATGATTTCTCTGCATGAGGACACATCCCAAACCTGAACCCAATGCATCATAGAATAACACATAACCTATCCAAGCCTCATGAAGAGTTAACACCGACGAAGTAGTCAAAAGATTCTTTATCTCAACAAAATAACTCTAAAATATTTCATTCCAGGAAAACTTCACTCCCTTTCGAGTCAGAGTAGACATTGAAGAAGAAAACTTTTAGAAGTCTTTAAAAAACCGGTGATAATATCATGTTAAGCCCCAGAAGCTCTGAATCTTGAAAACATTTCATGGTTGTCCCCATGTCATAACATCCCTCACCTTCTCAGGATCAACTGATACTCCTTGTTCTGACCCCACATGTCCCAAGAATTTCACTTCCCGAATCCAGAAATCGCACTTCGAAAGCTTGGCATAAAGTTGGTGATTCCTTAGAAGACTCATAACTGTTCTTAGATAATGCGCATGATCCTCCTCAGACATGGAGTAGACAAGAATTTCATCCAAAAATACTACCAAAAAAGTATCTTGATACTCATGGAAAACCATATTCATCAAATCCATGAAAATTTCTGGAGCATTTGTTAGGTCGAAGGGCATAACTAGGTACTCATAATTGCCATACCTACTCTGAGAAGAGGTATTATGAATGTCAGATTCTTTTATCCTCAACTGATGGTAACCTGATCAAAGATCAATTTTTGAAAACCACTTTCCCCCTTTCAATTAATCAAACAAATCATCAATTTGTGGTAACGGATATTTTTTCTTTATCATAACTCGATTGAGCTTTCGATAATCAACACATAAGCGAAGAGAACCATCAGCCTTCTTAGTGAAGAGAACTAAAGCTGCCCAAGGAGACAAAATTAGGCATATAAAACCCTTCTCAAGAAGAAAGTCTAACTGAAACTTCAGTTATTTTAGTTCAGCTGGAACCATTTGGTAAGAGGGAATAGAAACTAGTTTAGTACCAGGAAATAAGTCAATACAGAAATCAAACTCTCCTACAGGTGGAAAACTAGAGAATTTGGAAGGAAACAAGTCGTGGAAACACAGCGACGACTAGAGGGAGATCAGTACAAATTGAATCTCTCTCCAGATCAAAAGAGAAAACTGATAAAACATTCCCCAACTTTGGATAAGAGGGTCTGGCTCTACTTGACCTTGGGTCTCATTCTCTTTGAAAAATGAGAGACACACCACTGGGTGTAGTAAGGTAGACCCGTCTTTGATAACAATCAATCCGGGCTTTTTTGGAAATGAGCTAATCCATCCAAAAAATGATGTCAAAATATTTCATGATGAGAACAAAGAAACTCCATGCATGATCAACTTATGATAGAGATATGATACAAGAAGGACTACAAAGACCCTTCTCTCTCATTGTACCAAGGGGTGTAGTAATATCCATCGCACAAGGTATAAGTTCCATAGGTAGATTAAGAAGATTAACAATATGGGTTGAAATAAAAGTGTGAGATGCACCAGTATAAAAAAGAGTTGTCACTAAAGATGAAGCTTTAGTAATGGTACCTCTCACGGTTGTAGGAAATGCATCAGCTACCTCTAGCGACTCATCCACTGCGTGAAGAAGCTTCGTTCTGGATGCGTGTGGTTGGAAAACTTTTGTACATGAAGAATTTGGTTTCCCCATAGTATTTGGAGGTGATGATGATCCTAATCCACTATGTTGAGTAGAGAAGTGATAGCATAATCTCTGTAAGTGCCATAAACATCCGCAGGAGCCATAGTTCTTGGGTACCTCAGTGCAAACCCTCTTAGAATGTCCTGGTTTTCCACACTGATTGCAAGTCAGAGAATCCCCTCCTGGTGCTACCAGAGTTCTGGAATGACTTTGATATAGATAACTACCATGAGAAATGTCACGCTTCCTTTTTCCTTTAAAGGAACCAACACTGCCACAATGAGGGAAAAGAACCTCCTTCAACCCCGACTTTTCTTGCCAGGTCCATCTCAACCATCATCACCCTATCCAGCACATCAGCATAAGTGGGTAGCCTCAGTAGAAAAACATGAGAATGGTTATCTAATCGAATTCCCAACTCGAATAGATAAGCCTTAATCTTATCATTAGATACAATCTTAGGAGAAAACTATACCAACTCAGAAAAGCGATTAAAGTACTCATACACGGTTTTGGTGGCCTTCTCAAGCTTGAAATACTCCTCAGCCATGGCCAACACCATTGATTCTGGATAGAACTGGTTAGTGAAAAGAACCCTAATGTCCTTCCACTCCAAATCCTCATGTTTCCCAGCCATCACCATTGTGTCCCACCATCTCCTACTTGGTCCCTCTAGCACGAAGCTGGCACACTTCACCTTGATCACATCAGGTTTCTTCAAGAACCCAAACAGACGTTCAATCTTATCCAAACATTCCTCAACAAGTTGAGGGTCAGTGGAGTCTTTGAAAACTGGTGGCTTCTGGCATAGGAATTCTTGAGAACAACTTCGAAGAATATCACTAAGAGTATATATAGCTAGAGTCTGAATATGAACTAGAGGTGGTGCATGTCCCAGAGCCTGGACAGTGCGAACAATCACCTCAACCAGACTCGGATCCACAATAGGACTCGCTTGATGAGTTTCAGCAGCAGCCACTTTTTGGATATGATTTCCCTGACTTCTTGGAGGAATAATGCTACACAACATAAAAATACATGGATTAACACCCAAACGTAGTAACAAAGAAAAACTATTCTTAAAATAAGTGTTAAAAATATTTGGATTCCACTCTATCCAAATCAAAAAAGGGAAAATACTAGAACTAATCCACAAGTCGTATTTCCCTATCCAACCCTGGTGACTTAAGGTTTATTGTGGTGAGAGCTGTCCATGCACTCAATTACAACTACCTCCCAAGTCCCAACAAGAATACTCAAGTGCATACTATCATCAAGGAAATATGCTTAACCTCCCTCAGATACCGTTTTGTCACTAACTAGCCCAGGTACCCTGGTAACATGGTAACCTATCCAGACCTGACATAGCCCGAAGGGCATTCCCGATCCCCACGTTTCGGTGACTTGCACCTGGCATCGTAAAACATACATGTTGGAACGATTTTTCCAGAGGAATGCAGAATTAAAAGAAAACAAAGCAATGTACATGACATAAGAGACTCCACTGGGAGTGATTTACTAGAATACAACTTGGCATAAAAATCCCAAAGTACTACAACCCAAGTACTAAAATGGGAAAATAGACCCAAGGTCCCTAAGGACACAACTCACAAAGAGAAGATCAACAACTGGATCCATCTCCAAGAGATTCCTTCCATTTTCTCGAGCTAGGAAGAAGGAAGTCTACAAACACGAGAAGGAAAAAAGTAGAGTGTGATCCTAAGCCTAGTAGGATACCATCGAAGATTCCATAATAGATTCCCAACATGAATTATTTAGAGAAAGGATTTCAACATTCAAATAAACAGGTTTGACAATCCCAAAAGAATATTTAAACAAAACATGATATGCATTTTCAAATGATGGAAAAAAACATTTTAAGCAAAGCTTTAACAAATGTTGGAATATTTATAAAACAATGGCTTAAGAAAAACATTTATATAAAACAGTTTATATAAATTCAGAAGGCATGTATAGCAGTTCATAAGCATTGGCATACACTTATATCTCAAATATAAATAAACAAGAGATCAACATGGTCTTCTGTGAAAAAGTACGATAGTATTAACCAGCTATAGTATTTCATACTCTCTATGTGAACTCAGCAAAATTTGTATACACACATCCCTATGACACTGACCAATGGAGACTCATCACCAACCCATCGGGTTTGTGACTCGCGACAAGTATGTTTTAGAACGTTGTCGTAGCGAAGAGTGTATCCAAATAACTCACTAACTACCTAAGGCTTTCATGCACTCTTACATGATGGGTGAACTATTTTACGAATGCTTAAAATATGATCAATCTCATTCCTCCATTTCAAAAGTACCAATTCCATTTCATTTAAAACTAAAACAAGTTTTATTCAAAACACACCTTTCCATAAGATAAAACCAATTGGTTTCTATCAAATCATTTTAAGACATTTTTATAAGTTTGAAAACCATTCAAATAAATTCCATCATTACACAATTCATTTCCACAATTAAATTCTACAATTTAATTGAAATCATTTCCATCAAATTCAAATTTTAAATTAAATAATTTAAATTGGCCATTTCCTATAAACACACCCAATTCAATGGAATTGGTGTTTTCCAAAAATTTATACCAAAACCATTTCAAATATCTCAATTAAATGGAATCAAGTTTTTAACAATTTGATTGAAAAAAAAATTAGAAATTTAATTAAATCAAGAAAATACAATGATAATTAATTTGGCAAGTCAGGACGGAACCACCTACCTCGAAGATTTTGACCAAAACAACAACGATCAAGAACTCTCAAGAAAACAAGGTTTCTTCTTCAAGAACCCACCTTAGATATCTTCTCCTATAAAGATCAAGACCAACTCTAATTAAATTTGGTACCATACACTTAGATCTACCCATAACGGGCGTAGATCTAAGAAACCCAGAGAAGAAGGGAAGTTGATCAAAGTAGATCTAAGAAACCAATCAAGAACGATGAAGAATGATCACATAACTCAAGAATACAACTTTGATTCACCACGAGGAGACTTTGGATCGCCTCCGGAACAATGGGGGAACCTTCTCTAACCTTAGGAGAAGAAAAATCCAGAGTTAGGGCTGCTTAAGAGGAGAAACGAGGTACTGAGAGGAAAAACTGAAAGAGATCCACAATTTAAGGATCTCATTTAAGTGTATGCACGGTTTGGTTGCACGGTTTAACAAACTGTGTGCCAATCGTGCGTGATCTACTGCCCCGGCCATGCTTCTCGCATGGTTGGGTCGCACGGTTAGAAAAACTGTGTGCCGCCCATGCAGAAGATACTGTCCAGGTTTCATGGTTGGCATAGTTTGGTCGCACGGTTTGTCAAACCATGTGCAAAACGTGCATAGCACACCTTCCTTTATATTTCCTCAAAAGTTCACCCAAGCACTCCCCAATCCTTTACTACAAAACAAAGGTACTTAGAAACATCAAAAAAATACCTGAAACCATAATGTGATGTTACAGTGCACCCTGATTGTTCTCCGATGCATTTGCTAAATATTATGTTCTCTATAAAATTATATTGGAATTTGGAAATATGGATGTTATTATTTTTAAGGGCTGTCTATTAGTTTTTAAAGGGTTTTATGGGATGATGTTCCAAGGTACCAGTATGTTTTATCTGTGAATGCTATGGGTTTATGATGTTTCATTTCATCAATATTGACATCACATGCACAATATTGTTGATTCGTTTGGCTTTTCCTTTATTAATGAATTATGTAATGTTTTCATGTTAAAAGATAAATGTATTGATGGGTATGAATATTCATATGTTATACTCGTGCACTTTGTTTATGTCATCATACCCTTGTGATCTTCTTATGATCACTGATGGCATTCATTTATATATACTTAACTTTCCACTTACTAATCATTGGATCTCACCCCTCTTATGTTTTATTTTCCCTATGTTATAAAGAATGAGTTTGAATCAATTATGTGTATAAGGGATTTCATATGGACTACAATTATAACTTTATTATGAAAAATATAAGATGGGTTAAGTGGGAGTAATTTTAATTTAAATTCATTTGAATTGTTTATGTAGGTGTTTCCCCTAATTCTAAAAAACTATAATACTAAAATTTATTATCAGATATATGTGATCCAATTTATCCGTCATGTTTTTTATTATTTTGATGGAAAAAATTGGGTCACCATTATCAGTATCAAATTAGGAAATATAATGTTTATGATTTCAGCATAAGATTTGAGAGTTCGATTCTAGGGATATTATATTTGGATTTACCAAACCCTATAAAAATATCTCACGAACATACTTATTTATGTTATATAGATTATGTCCTTCCCAAAACACAAATACTTGGGACTTTAATAAGTGATCCATATGAGGTTCTTTTATGTTAATGTAATTTCCCTCACTAAGATCATTCTTTTTTCTTCTGTTTTTACCACCTTCGTTAATGTACTAATATCTAAAATATAATAAATACACTATCTACCATATAATAAGATGTTATTATGTTGATGTAATGACATATATACATCTCCTCTTCCATCAAATTTGAAACCAAAACCATTGATTGTGTGTACTGTGGACTACCACCTCGCAAACTAATGTAATTCATTTTACAACACCACCTATAAAGAAAGAAATATAATGATGGATTTAAATTATATATATAATTATAATTACATAATTATAATTATGAAATTATAATATCACATAAACCTTATAATATTCTATTATATGGGAATATGATAATGTTACTCGTGTGTACATCGGACTACCACCTCGCGAAGAGATGTGATTCGTTTTCACTTATGCATTACACGGAAGGAAATAAGGATAAATTTAGTTAATATATGTCATATATATGACATCATAATTACTCTTTCAAGGTGATATATTATTTGCCTTCCATTTTCATTCTTCGAGAAAATGGAAACTGCGTTCATGTGTACGAATGACCTACCATCTCCATGAATGGTGTAATTCATTTTTTACCTCAAAATTTGTTGGATTACTTTAAATACATATATAATGGATATATATGATATTTATATCCCCATTAACCTTATGTAAATTATGTAACCATATCAAATTATATGTATAGAAAATTCCAAACATAAACATACATAAAAAATGAAGTAATTATTACCTCAAACGTGATTTTAAAAAGGAATAGCTAATAAACAGGTGATAAAAGGGTATAAGTAAATCCTATATGGTATGATATATATAGTAATGGTTCTTTATTATATATTTAATAAACCTATATATATTATATATTATTTTTGAACATCTGTGAAGTTAATCTAGACTTAAGGTAAGGGCTTTCTGTCTCAAATTTCCTTCATTGGGAAAAATGTTATATTATGCACCTATGTTATTTTATGATGTGTATATAATACCAATTTAAAAATTTATATTATGAATTTGATGATTTTATTTATATTTATTTTTTCTTTTTATGATATTATTTAATGGTTCATACGATTCAAATGTTTCCAATGTGGGAAGGGATTTTCATCTCACTTTTATTTTTTGTTAGACACATGCAATATTCACCCCTTTTTTGTGTGGTGTATATATAAATCCCATGGATGGATATTATGATTATTATCTAGAAATTTATTTGATATAAATATCCATATATGTTTATTTATTTAATTTTTATTATGACTCAAAAGTTACCAATGTGTTGAAAATTTTATGTTACAATCTCATTTTTATCGTAGTTGTTCATAATTTTGTTTATAATGATGAAATATAATGGTATAAATCTAAATAATCTCATGAATTTCATTATCATATTTTTATTTAATTAAAATTCATGGATTAATTTCCTTTTTCTCAGATTATGTACTCATTATTTCAAATAATATTTTAAGAAAAAAATTAAATTTATTTTTATCTTACGTTAAAAACGCCTCTTCTTCTATGTATATTTTTTCAAAAATGTTTTAAATAATGTTTTCAATATTATGAAAATATTTTATAATTAAATTTTTACCCATTTTTTATTTTTAAAAAAAATTCATATTCATATTCTTTTTATTTTCTGAATAAGTCTTTTTTGACTTTTTTCTGAAAATGTGAAATGAATATTTATTTTAACATGTACGACATGAATGGAATTTAAAACCATCATGAACACTAAATTCATTTATGATTAACTTACAAGTTTTTATGTTTCTTTTTAAATGCATTTTCTTCGTTAATAATAGGGAATTTTTTAAATTTTTAAGAAGTGATTTCAAGGGAAAGTATATTTTCCTCAAGAATGTTTTAAGGATATTTTCATGGTTGTTTTATTCATCAACAACAACAACATTTAGTGTTTACTATGTTTTATTTGGGATATGATAAAATGGTACCATTATTATTCTTTAATTTGATGTCTTATGTTTAATATAATGATGATAATATGTTTATTATACCAGTTTCATTTCAATGTGTTAGGATTTGGTGATTTGATCAAATATTCATGAAACCAGTTTCTTTTTTATGGGTTATGCCATGATTAAATGTTTATGAAACCTTATTATTTTTCATGTATTATGATATTATTAATGATTTATGATATTATAAAACACAAATTTATGTATTATGTTATGGTTGGGACCTATATCTCTGTTCACTACATTATCTAAAGTTTTATGTCTCATGAGATAAAGATGAGAAACAAGACGATGTACTTTGTAACACCTCGATATATTGTGACATATATTTTTTAAATATATTTAATCATTTATATATTTTATGTGACACTATTTTTATTATAAATTTCATTCAACACTATGTTTGGCTTGTGTTACACACAATGCTGAGTTTAGCTTATGTTACACACAACATTGAGCATCAGTGAAACATGAAAAAATATTATTTTAAATATAACTGTAATAACCTAGTCATTAAATATGTAGGTATAAATAATATTAACTACTTTATTAAATATACTTATAAATTTCATTTTCAATATAATTTAATTTATAAATTCTTAGTAAATAATCAATCAATTTTATGAAAAGTAATTGTATTCGTTAAAAATATTTTTCCTTCAAAAAACATTTTTGTTTATTTTTAGTAGAAAATATTATAATTTATAATTTAGGAAAATTAATTATCAAATAAAATTAATTTTTAAAATAATCAAATCAAAATTAACTAATGGTGAAATTTTTAGATTTTTCGGAAAGTGATGATTTTTCAGTGAATAGTGAAAAGTACATATTTTTGTAAACTATAATTTATTTTCAGTAAAAAAATAATTTAAATTAACCCTTATGTTTTAAATTAACGTAATTATTGTTTATTTATATTTAATCAAATTAATACTTTTTAATCATCATTATAATGGATTTTTCTATAAGTTTATTTTTGGGCATAAGAAAGGAGTTTTTCTGAAAACTATTTTATAGTGAATAATGTTTATCCATTTTAATTAATTATAGTAATTACTAATGTGGAATTAATTAAATTAAATTAATATGTTATTTATTAATATTTTTTAATTAAGATTCATATATTGGTTTTATTATATATAATGTTTATATAAAATTATCTTGTGTTTAAAAAAACACATCTCGAAAACCCTCTTATTGTCACTTCTATAGGTCTTGTTATTAATACAATTTTTTCCAATTCTAAAAAAAATTACTTGAAAAAACATCATTTTTTATATCTTCATTTCAATATTTTATTATGGATAATTTTCAAGAACCAACCTAGATACCTCGGTACCCTGATAATCAGAGCAGTCCTAATATATATTAAATGGCATTCCCAATCCCCACAGGTTAGTGATAAGCACCTGGAATCATACAATATAAAATTTGGAATGAATTTTCCACAAACACAATAGAACCTAGATAAACAAGTGAGTATGCATTAAAGGAAAATCCACATGAATAGGTGTACTATAATTCAAATAGGTTTTAAAACCCAAAGTACATCAACAAAGTACCATAAAATAAGATAAAACCCCATATCTTAGTGGACACAACTCTCTAAGACCAAGGATCAATAGCTAATACCACCTAAACATGGAACCTTCCCCTTTATCAAACCTAATATAATATAATCCAAAAATACACTAACATACAAGTAGGGGTGTGAGCTAAAATCCTAATTGGGTCTCACTAAGATTCTATAAGAAGATGAAATCATTTAATTAACCAAATAAAGCTTTCAATTTTTAAATAAATTGGAATGATAGTTCAAAAGAATATTCCAGAAAAATCTTTATTTACATTTAAAAGGATGGGAATACTTTAAACAAATTTCTCAAAGAAAATTTTATATTAAAAACATTATATAAATTTAGAAGGCATGTGTAAAAGAGTTTACAAAGAATGGAAAATATTTCACATATAAACAAATAGAAACATGGTCATATTCCTTGAGGTATGATAGTTCTAGATTATGGGATAATCAAACACTGATATAATAATAACATAAATGTGTTCACATGTCCTTTTGTCACTATTCAAATAAGACTCATCAACATCCTACTGAGAAATAAAATGTGAAAATCAATTTATTTTAAAGTTGAAAATTTTCAATCTGTTGCTAGGGAATTCCCATCCTAGCATGTTTTTTGGAAGTACCTCACTAAATAAATATGATTTCATATAATTTAATAAAAATCAATAATATAAATTTATTTCAAAAAAATCAGAATACAATTCAATCCATTCACAATATAAATATTCCAATTTCTATATAAAAATCAATGCTGGTATTAATCAAAACATCCCTTTTACAAGATAAACCTAATGGGGGTATTTCAAAAAAATGCATTAATTTTTCGCAAATAAAATTTTGAAATCAATTACACAATCAATCTCACAATTCAAATCCCACAGTTTAATTACACAATTTAATTTAATTAATTTCTATCAAATTTTATATTTAACCCCAATTTAGTGGAATTAGGGAATTTTCCTAGTTTCATTCCAAATAAAATTTCAAATCCCTTATTCAATAGAACTAGATTTTTCATAAATCAATTGAAAAAAACAAAATTAAAATCAATCAATTTAATTTAAATCAAGAAGTTTATGGTTAATAAAGTTGGTCATCATAAATGAAACCACCTACCTCAGGATCATAAAAACAAATCCCTAATCAGGAAACTCCAAGGAAGAACATAAGTTATGAGGATCCAAGATTCAAACCTATGTTCAAGATCAGAAATAATGTGGATTATATCCTCTCACAAAATAGAGATATACAAACCCTTATGAGGACATAGAATAGAATGGGAGAAATTGAACGAGTAATGGAAACTAATCAGGAAGAGATCGAACGTTGTTATCCTAGATTTGATTATTTTTTTGATGGGTGTATAGGGGAAGAAACCACCTCTTAAGAGAATCTAAATAATAAGAAAATAGTAGTGTTTAATGAGCCCATCGGGAAATAAACAAGGGGTTTTAGTGTATCAAAATTAAATTTTCAGATTAAAAAATCTTGTTTGAACCATTTATTAAGTAGGGAAGCCTGGTTTGAAAAGATTTACCCCCTAACTGGGTGATAATTTTTTCAAGGTTACATTGTCTCTACTAAAGGGTTTCACTATTTTCCAAACCATTATCCAGCCATGAAAACCCACACTATCTGGATCAGCATGATTTCCCCCCAAAGGGCGCACAGTTTGGGAAAATTGTGTGCCAACTGTGTACAGTCCAAAAACATTAAAATTTTAAAAAAATTCACCAAAAACAACCCTAAATGAATCCCAACCAAACGATGATCAAAATAGTTATTTAATAACAACTAGAAATATAAACATGAAGTTAAAACCACCCCACTGTAGAAACATTCTATCCCCAAAAAACATACTTAGAAGATTCTATGTCAAAAATATGATCCCACTACTTTCTCATCAATGGATCCCTATCCCCAATATCATGAGAATTATAATCATTATTCCATAGAAATTGAACCAAAGGTATCGGTAAATACCTCTACCCCAATTTCCAGACATTGGTGCCTTACTTTATTAAATTTGCATAGATACAAGACTCAAATCCCAAAGGATCGATCAGTTTAACAGTTTTCGAAGCTAAATTAAATACATGGACTTTTTATTACATTTCAAAACATAAAAAAAAAATCCTTTTAGAACACCATTTTAATCATATCTTAACCCTACATATCAATCATAATATACATCATAGCATCCAGGAAAAAATAAAACATAAGAAATGGGTTATCTTAGATGATCAGTAAGGGTATGTAATACAACACAAACTATCATAAAAAAGAATAAATAATTATGAACAGGTGATTAAAATAAAAACATGTCATTTAATCAATTACCTAATCATTATATATAAGTAATGAAAACTAATTGAATAATTCCATATAAATAATAATATGAGAATGAAACTTGACCATGGATATTCGTCTAGTCAAATAATAACATGGATTATCAATTACTAATATCATATTGAGGGAATGCATAATTCCGGACATCATAAACATACCATAAATGCCTTGTCCAATAATTCTACATAAATGGGTATGCTCTTGGCCAAAACCCAGTCCAGTTTGTCTCATGAGACCTACTGATACATCAAGGGGCTATAGGAGCCCTCATTCACCACTTATTATATCCACCACATTCCTCATATGTCAAATAATCTATTTAAAAAGATACAAGTAAATCAATTTTTCCACTATCCCATAGAAATATTTTAATCATAATCATATATGGAAATACTCCAATAAAATCATTGATAAATTCTTGAGATAAATACCCTTTTAACATTGTAAAGAAGAGTTGTTTCAGAAAATCATTTTTATTTTTCAAAAAATAATATTTTAAAAATGAATATCCTAGAAGAAAAATTCTCAGTACAAATAAATTATGTTTGAGTTATATGATAGTTCCAACTGATGTGAAAACATGTAAAAATAGTTTTTAATAGAGTTTAGAATTGGGCCACTTCAGTGAAGATTAATGTAAAATATAAAAGAGTTTTTAAAAATAAAAAATTCATAATTTTTTTGTTTAAAAATTTGAATGAAAACTGAAATATTTTTTGTAAAAAAGTTTATTTTATAAATATAATGGTGTCTTAAAACATAATATGTTGTGTACTTAAAATTTGGTAAGAAATTAGGAAGTTCTCCTTAATTGGGATTTCTTATCAGGGGGAGTTGAAAAGAGAAACTTATAAAATATGTATTTCCTAATAAATGATTTATAAAATGATCTAGACACATTATTTTGGAACATATACACGTAATTTATAAAAATTATAAAAATAATGAAGAATCTTTTCAGTGTAAAGTGAGAGAAATCATAACTCGAATGTAAAATGTAGGTTCGAGCAGAATCCCTTTCAACTTTGTAATAAATCCAATAGTATGCCCCATAGAATTAATAATAATAAAATGAAACATTAAATACCATTAAAATAAATAGATTCATGATATTATACATTAAATGGAAGTATATATACTCCACACAAAAGAAATAGTGGTGAATAAGGCATATCTCATAGAAATAAATGTGAGATGAGAAAACCCTTACCTTATATCTGAATGTGTTCTTCACATGTAATTAATATCTTGGATGATGAAATTTTATTAATCAAAATTTTAATTCATAAAATTTTCAACAAGTATTTGATTTATTATAATTTTATTAAACTCATTAATTACCTTTTTGATGAGTTATAAGGTACAATTTTATCATTTGGAAGCATTCATTTCCATTGTTTTCATAATATGTCCACATGTATTCATGTATGGAAAAACAATTTAAATGAGAATAGTAGTAAAACAATTGATATTATATGCCATTAATTAATTTAAATATTATAAAATTATTATATATTTCATTTAGTTATGTTGTGTGAGGATGAATCATTAGATTAAACTTTAGGGAAAATCATTTAGATTATTTTTAATTTTTTCGATCATCATGAACTTGTTTTGTTTCATTAATTAATATCATGTATATAAAATGGATCCATAACATTAAATAATGTATAATAAATATATTATAATATTATTAAACCATAAAAATGGTTACATGACCATCCATGAAGTCATAATTAAAAAATTAAAACCTGTCATCCACGAAGGCAGTAATCAGTACCTCACGGACGATGTTTTCATCCTTAGAATAAAGGAAGAGGATAAGAGAATTGATGATCAATTATTACCTCAACATAATAAAATTAAATTATACAAAAGTTAAAATAGTTATCATGTCACTTTTTTATAGGATAGTTAGAAGAAGATAAAAAATTAAAATAACATGAAATGAAATTAAAACAAAACGGAAGAGGGTTTTAACTCACGGACTTCATTTCCATGAGAAACATCTTCAGGAAAATGGATTGGTTTTTTATTAATCCAAAGGGATCATTAACATGGTGGTAGAGTTTTGGGAGAGGATTTTTTATAAATTGTAAAAACTTCACATCTTAAGATTTGTGAGGAGAAGAGGTGGTTAGGGGAGGTATTTTTATTGGAGGAGAGGGATGTTTTTTTCGTTATTTTAGTCATTAGTTTATTATTTTTCCTCAAGACTATAAATATTTTTAGAATTATCACAAAAAATATTAAAATTATGAGTATAGTGAATTATTTTATTCTTACATTAGCTATATATCATCTATGAATTAGTAATTCAAGTATTTTTTGAATATCGTAAATTACCGTATTTCACTATTCACCAAAAATTCAACTATTTTTAAAAATTACAAAAATTAACCCTAACCATTTTTTGAAAATTATAATTAAAAAAAATCCATTTTTTGCAAATAATTTTCAAATTATTAGAAATATTATTATTAAATAAAATCATTATTTTCTTTAAAAATATTGATTTTAATATTATTTATCTTTTTCTAAAACATTGAAAAATTAATTATTGTCTCATAAATTATCTTATAATCATAAAAAAATTAGTTACTAATTTATAATTATATTTTATGAAATAAAATTTTCTTTTAAATCATTAAATTAATTATAAAATTGTAAATAAACATTTATGTTTCACAAAAATACCAACACTTACTTTATAGTTTTTTTAAAAAATATTTATTTATTCCATTACATTGATCTGCTATATTTTCATTTATAAGATACCTTAATTAGGTTTATACTTTAATAGGTGTGTTTACTATTCTATTGTTCATATTATTATTCCTAATAGTCACATTACTATTCTAATAGTCATATTTAATAGTATATTACGGTTTTAAACTCAGTGTTAAGTGAATCATAAACTACCCAAGATATTTATATTTAACAGAGGTGTACCATAAAATCATGGGGAGTAACATTATCCCCCCTTTCTATAAATTATTTCCTCATAATTTGAAATTTTATATAAAAATCAGACGTTGATACTGGAAAATTATTTTGCTGGAAACCCACATTGGAAATTGGGTTAATAAAATATCATCTTATTAAGATGGAAAGGGGAAAAGTGACGGTCACAAAAATACTAGGATTTCGGATAGGAAATCAATTGTGTAAATTGACAGAGTGAACATTGAAGAGAAATTTAAATATCAGGTTCTGATGGAGAGTGATAGAGAACATGGTCCTTAAAAGGTTAACCATCACAAATTGTAAGTCTTTTGATCGGTTACAAGTTTGTTGATTTCTATGAAATAAAGGTAAACAGATAATATTTTTGTTCAAAAATATTTTTTCTAGAGTTGAAGGATTCATTTAATATTTGGATAAACTTAATGGATTACATTCCATGTCCTAATCATAATCTCATAATTTGGTTGTTCTTTGATCTTTTTTCAGTCCATCCCTTACACCTAGAAATGAATGTTCAAAATATACTTTTCACACTTAATGCACTTTTAAAGAATCATATGTTTCATAATTAATTCCTTATACCATTAAATATTTACTAACACCAAGAAGGTAATTACATTTTTTCATCGAATAATAGTTTTTGTAGTTTAACTTGATCTCATACACAAGTATTTAATCTTAAGACTCATCTAAAACATGTATGTCCACATTCAATGGCCAAAAAATTAGTACGAAGGTCACTAAATTTCAAATATAAAATTAACAAAAGATTCTCCAAATAATGTAGCTCTCCATCCCACATATAAAATATATTGATACTCTGACATCTCAAAACCTGAACGAAAACATTCATGCTTCTAAATCTTAAATGAATAAGTACTGTAGTACAATCCTTATATATATATCATGATTCTTATAGCTAGAGAATTATTGATAAATAATCAAATAACATAATTTATGAATCCAAACACAGTCATATTAATCATTTCTCTTCATAAGAGGTAGTATCATAAGATTCACCATGATCCATTATCTTCATTTCAGGTATATTCCTTTAATGACTGAGAAATTGATTTGAATAGTGTCTCATCGCCTTGCCATTGAAGCACTGGACATTGGAAAATTTTTTCCTTTTCTTAAAATCATGAGCATGGTGTCATTTTTCTTCACACTTAAAGAAAAAATGTTTTCCTTTTAAGAATTAACCAAGGTGATTCCATCCAAAATTATCACATGTGGGAAAATATTTCTTTAACTTATTTATTTTATCAATCATTCTCCCAACATTCCTCTTCTTATAATTCTTCCATTTGAAGATATTAGACTTGGATAATTCATTTTAAATATTTCTAGAATATCATATAATTTCCTCATATGATTAGACTATTTGTGAGACTACTTCGCTTTGAATTATTGTCTTAAACCCATCGAATATTTATCATTATTACTCTTTAGATTATGTACATTGGTGTGGTTCTCATTCCTTCTTCTATGCGCCATTTCTGAAAAATGTAACACAATATATTTGAACATAACATTATGAAACATAATGTATAATCCCAAAAGTAGTAAAAAAATTACATAATTTGTAAAAATTTATACTAATCTAATCTCATAATCATAAACATGGTTTCATTGGGGACATATTTACTATTAAATACTTTATAATGGTTTGTAAAGAAAATATGATTTATCCTAATCATATCTCATAGGAGTTTCAAATCAGGTATGAAGTAAATCTCTTTGTTTTATACCAGGTTATATTGATTTAGGATTGATGAACCTTGTCATATTTTTTAGCCCTAGGTATGTATGTGCCAGAACCACATCCACTTGTAGTATCCAGATAAGGATATATCTCTATGAAGACCCATATAGTCTCTAACTTACCAAAATTATTCGGTATTCTCCTATTATTATCGTTAAATTTTATCTTAGGGTTATATTCCCTAATCTATGTTTTATAAATCTAGATTATAAGGTTTCTACGAAACATTATCTGATACCAAATGTAAATACCTCGACCCCAGTATCCTAGAGATTGTTCTTACTTGATTTCATTTGAATAGATACAGGACTCGAATCCCAAAGGATCAATTAGTTTAGTAGTTTTGGGATCCAAATTAAAAACATTAACTTCACATTACGTTTTATAACATAAAATATGACAAAAATAATCCTTTTAGACCACCATATTTCTCCTAGATTAACCCTGCATATCAATCATAATATACATCTTGACATTTTGGGAAAAATAATGTTTCAAAAAGGGGTGATCTCAAATACTTAGTAAGGGTAAGTAATACAGACAAAGATATTATAAACAAGCCAAAAACAATTATGGGACTGTTATTAACTAATACACATCCCATTTAACCAAACACATGATCATAATATGGAAGAAATAAAAACTAATAGAATAATTCCATATAAATAATAATATGATAATGAAACTTAACAATGGATATTATAATTGTCAAATAATCACATGTATTATCAATTAAAAATATCATAATGAGGGAATGAATAATTATAGACATCATAAACATTTCATAATGTCCTCCCTTGACCAAGATTCGGTCTAGTTTGTCTCATGAGACATACCGATGCATAGAGGGGAAATAGTAGGCCCTTACCAACACTTACAAAGTCTTATATATTGCTTATATGTTGAAAATTTTATTTATAAAGATATATTTAAATAAAATTGTCTCATACCAATTTGAAATATTTGAATAAAAATTGTAGATGAATATACTATAATAAAATCATTGATAAATTCTTGAGAGAAATTCCCTTTTACTTTGGAAGGAAGAGAACTTTTGGAAAAACAATTTGTATTTGTCAAAAAATTATATTTTAAACATTAATATCCCAAAAAATAAAGTATAATGATAATAAATTATGTTTTAGGTATAAATAATGTCCAACTGAAGTGAAAACATGTAAAAAGAGTTTTTAACAGATTTTAGAAATAGACCACTTCAGTGCGATTTAATGGAAAATATAAAGGATTCTTCAAAATGGAAAAATTCATAATTGTTTTTATAAAACCAATAATGTACAAAGATAATTTTTAGAATAAAAAACTTATTTATTTTATAAAGAAATAATTTTTTTTAAAGCATAATATGTAGTGTACTTAAAAATAGGTGAAAAATTTTGAAGTTCCTCTTAATTGGGCTTGCTTGTCGGGAGGAGTTAAAATTGGGAAATTATAAAAACATGTATTTCCCCATAAAAAAAGATTATTTGAACTTGATACATGATTTTGGAAAATATATTCATTATTTATAATAATTATAAAATTAAGTAAGAATTACATTAGTGTAAAGAGAGAGAAAACATAACCCGAAGGTAAAATGGATGTTCGAGGACAATCCCATACCACTTTGTAATCAAATGAATACATTTCCCCATATAATTAATAAACATAAAATGAAAAATTTAATACTATGAAGATAAATATATTCATGATATGATATATAAATTGGTGGTATAAATACACCCCATACAAGAAACAATTGTGAATAAGGCATATCTCACATAAAGAAAAGTGAAGTGAGAAAACACATACCTTAGGTACGAATGTGTTCAACACTTATACTTAACATCCTGGATAATGTAATTTGATTCATTAATAATTTAATTAAGAACCTATTAAAGACTTTTTTTAATTAATTTAAATTTTATTAAGTTTATTTATGGCCTTTTATGAGTTATAATGTACAATTTTATCATTCAGAAGCATTCGTTTCCTTGGTTTTCATGATTAGTTTACTTGTATACATGTATAAAAAATCATGTAAAATGAGAATAGTTGTAAATATTTGAAATTATATGTTATTAATGAACATAAATAATATTAAATGACTATAAATTTCATTCGTTTATATAGTATAAGGATGGGTTATTTGATAAAACATTAGTGATAATCATTTAGATTATTTTGGCATTTTTTTCGATCATTATGAACTAGTTTTGTCTCATTGATTAATATCACGTATATATAATGGTTATATAACATTAAATAAACAATAATAAATATATAATATTATTTTTTAACTATAAAAGTGTTTTCCTGGCCAGACTTGTAGGTATAATTGAAAAACCAAAACTTATTATCATTGAAGGAAGTAAATCAGCACCTCACATATGATGTTTTCTTCTTTTGAAAAAAAAGGAAGAGAAGAAAATAATTTATAATAGATGATTCCATAAACACAAAATTATTCCTGTATATAAATGACACTATAGTTATCATGTAACATTTTTTAAGTTCGGTGAGTAGAATATAAGAAAAGAAAAGAACTTGAAAAAAAACAAAAGAGGGTTTTACCACTTGGACTTCTAATCCTTCAGAGCCTCCTTATGGAAAAGGGATTAGTATTTTATTGACAAAAAGGATCATGAATGTTGGGGATAGTTTTGGGAGATGATTTTTCATAAATTGGAAATGCTTCAAGGATTAAGTGCATTGAAGAGAAGAGGTGGGGGTTGTATTTATAGTTGATGAGAGGGTGTTTTCTCATTATCTTATTCATTAGATTATTATTTTTCTTGAAGGATATGAATAGTTTAATAATTATCACAAAATATTTTAAAATAATTAAGGATAGTTCATGATTATGATCTTACATCAAACACACATCATTTGGGACTCAATAATTCATGTATTTATTAAATACTCCAAATTAATGTATTTCACTATTCACCAAAAAATTCAACTATTTTAGAAAAATCTCAAATATTAATCTTAAATTTTTTTTGAAGAGTATAATTAAAAAATGCACTCAATTTTTATAAAATAATTTTCTAATTATGAGAAATTTAATTTTTAAATAAAATCATTACTTTTTCAAAAATGTTGATTTTAATATTATAATAGTTTTTATGACACTTTGAAAAATTAATTAATGTCTCATGAAATTATATTATAATCATTAGAAAAAAAATTACAAATTTATCAATCAATTTAAGGAAAATATTTTTTTAAAATTCATTATAATAATTATAAAATTGTAAATAAACATTAATATTTCACAAAAATACCAACACTTAATTTGTTATTTTTAATACATTTATTTACTTATTTAATTATATAAATATACCATATTTTCATTTATATGATAAATTTATTTTATTTATAATTTTATTGATGATTTTACTATTCTATAAGACATAATACTATTTCTGATAGTCACATTACTATTCCAATGGTCATATATAATGGTATTTTACAGTTTTAAACTCGGTGTTGTGTGAGGCATAAACTATCAAGGATATTAAATTTTAAAAGAGGCATAACATAAAATCTTGGAGTGTTATTGTATGATCCTCCCATGAAGAACCCTGGTTTTTGAATAAACAAACATGTTGGATACTCAGTCATATATAAATCAGGTTCAACATCAAAATCACTCCAACTCAGAACATGAGATGGATTAGATAGATACTTCTAGAGCTACGATACATGGACCATGTTATGTATCAGCAACAACTATAGTGGAAGTGGTAAATGGTCAGCAACTTTTCCCATCTGCACATCAACCTTATAAGGTCCCAAAAAATGATGAGCAATCTTCCCTTAACTTACATGCCATCGATGACCCCTATAGGGAGAAACCTTCAAGAACACTTGGTATCCAACTAAAAATTCCAATAGCATGAGATAATGATCAGCAGAATATTTATACCAACTTTTGGTCTTCAACATTACTTGAAAAATCAACTTAATCTTTATTGTCATCTCTTAAACCAAGATCTGTCTAACCATGGAACATTCACCAATCTCCAACCAACACAATAGAGATTTTTAAGGTTGGCCATATAAAGCCTCAAAAGGAGCCACTATATTCGTGAACCAGTTACTATTTTTATAAGAAAACTCAACTAGCCCAGATGATCATCCTATGTTCCACCAAAGTTGAAAACACAAGCACAAATTATATCCTCAATAATCTATACATCTCTTTATATCTGGCCATCTGACTATGGATGGTATGTCATGTTCAAATGAACATGATATCACAATGCCTCTAAAAGGTCTCTCCAAAAGAGAGAAGTGGACAGGGGATCCATATCAAAGACTATAGCATATGAAACTCTTTTAGAATGAAAATTGTCTTTTACGTAGATATTTACAAACTCTTAAACCATGGATGTATCACAAATGGGTATAAATTGAGATGATTTTTTCAGCCAATCAATCACAATCCATATCGAATTCTTATTTCTCTAGGTACATAGTAACCCCACCACAAATTCCATAGAGATCTTATCTCACATCCAAGTCGAGACTGGATGTTTCTGAAGGAAATCCAAAGGTTTCTCGTACTCGTCCATGACCTTTTGGAACATATAACATTGAGAGAAAAAATTAGAAATTCCACACCTCATACCTAGACACCATAATTGTCATCACGTGTCATTTAACATCTTTGTGGTTCCTAGGTTCACTGCACACTGGGGGTGAAGGAAATCCCTCATCACTGCTTCCCTTGACACTAACGGAACAAAAAAGTGATTATGATAGAACAAAATTCCCTCAGTAGATAATGACCATTCAAGAACATTATCCACACTATAAAGAGATACTCTAATGCTAAAAAACTGTTCATATTGCTACTGTTCCGGAAGAATAATGTTGAGAAGAGTGGATTTCAACTAAAAACTATCCAAGGAAACCCCGGGCCAAGATTCCCAAACTCTTATATGAAATTATGAAAAGAGATCCATTAAGTTTGAATCTTCTGATGATTATCTCATGTCCTGGGTCGGAATTTTACTTCTCAAAGAATCTATAAATAAAATCCCTTTACCCAGGGTATAGCTGATTTCAAAGTAAAAAAATTGTAGGTATCCCACTCATCACCTCTAGAATATTTTTAAGAGAATATGTAACTCGAGTTATTGTGATCTAAAAACATGGTAAAATATTCTTCGAATAGGTAGTTTGGAAAAATCATAATCATGTTCATTACAGCTACAAGTTCAATGTATTGGGTTAGATAAATCTTCTTGGGTGGTCCAAGATGACGAGATCTATAAGAAAATACATGATCACCTTGATTAATAATTCATCCCAAATCAGAACGTGATGCATTATATAAGACCACATAGCCTTACCCAACCTCTGGAAGAGTAACACCAATGCAGTAAAAAATAAATTTTATCTCAATAAACGAATTATTGTGTTTCTCATCCAAAGGATACTTTATTCCCTTTTTAGTTGGTGAATTCATTAGAAAATTCAACTTGGATAATTTCTTAGTGAACCAGTGATAATACCCAGCTAAACCCAAGGATATCTGAAGCTTAGAAATATTATGTGGTTGTTCCCATGTCATAACAACTTTTACCTTTTTAGGATAAACTGAAATATCATGTTCTAACACCATGTGTCCAAATAACTTCACTTTCCAAATCCAAAAATCATATTTCTAAATTTTGTTGTAAATTTAGTGATCATGTACAATTCCAGAAGTAATCTAAGATGATGCACATGATCCGCATCAAACATAGAGTAAACATGGATTTATTCCACAAAGACTACTAAAAAGGTATCAAGATACTCCTGGAAAATTATATTCATTAAAGCTATAAAGACATTAAGAGAATTATTTTGTCCAAATAGCATGATAAGGTAATCCTAATGGTCATAACTGCTCTAAATAGCAGTTTTCTAAATGTCATCTTCTTTTATCCCCAAATGATGGTAACCAGATCAAAGATCAATCATTGATAACTTCTTCTCACACTTAAAAATATCAAATAAATAATAAATCCATGGAAAAGGATATTTTTTTCATTACCATGACTCAATTGAGTTTCCAATAATCAAAAAAAAAGGAAATGTGACCCATCAACTTTCTTAGCATATAGGACGGATGCTACCCAAGGTGACCCACTCAGGTGTATAAATATGTTATCCATTAGATCATGCAACTGAATCTTCAACTCTTTCATTTTAGTTGGTTTCATGTGGTATGTGGGAATAGAAACTATTTGAGTACCATGGACTAAATCAATAGAAAACTCTACATCCTATATCGGTGGAAAACAAATGATTTCTGAAGGAAAAACATCGAGAAACTCAAAAAAAACTGGAGGGAGATTGCCACTCAATGTTTCCAACTCCAAATCAAAAGAGAACACATATATTAATTTCCATAAATCTTGATAATATGTTCTATCTCTACCCGAACTTGGGTACCATTCTCCTTGAAATATACGAAATACACTATTGAGTGTAGTAATAGAGACCTGTTGAATATAGAAATCAATATGGGAATTATTAGAAATGATTCAATCCATCCCGAATATGAAATCTAGTGGTTTCATGTCAAGATACCAAAAACTCCAAGAATGCCCAACATCTGAAAAAGATAACACACAAGCAGGACTATGGAGACCCACAATTTCTTTGTTCCAAGGTTTGTAGTAATATTTATCACATAAGAAAAAATCATTGTGGGAAGATTATTCATATTAACAATACAGGTTGAAATAAACAAATGCGATCCACTAGTATCAAATAAAGTATCCCATAATGATGATTTTATATTGATTCTACCTCTCAAAGTCATTGGACCCTTATCTTCTTCCTTTGGATACTCTTGTATTGCTTGAAAAATATTCATTCTAGATGCATGTAGGTAGAACCCCATTTTAATTGAAGCATATGATTTCCCTATAGTTTTAGAAGGTGGTGATGATCATGTACCACTATTTAGAGTGTAATAGATATGTAAAAACTTCTACAAGTTACTTGAGTGACCTTAGGAATGACATACATTCGGTGCCTCAGTGAAAACCCTTTTTGAGTGCCTTAGATTTCCACAATGGTAACAAATGAAGGGGACTCTTCCAGGAACCACTTAAGGTATAGAATTACCCACCAATCAAGAACCACCATGAGAATAATAAATATTATTATTTCCTTTTAATTATCTAAAAATTACACTGGGTTAAAAAAACTCCCATCAACCCTAACATTCCAGGTGGGTCCATTTTAACAATTAGTGCTCTATCCAGCACATCAGTATAAGAAGTCATCTTTAAAAAGAAAACCTTATAACTAATATCATATTGAATTCATACCTTGAAAAATAGATTCTTCATTATCTCATTAGAAATTATCTCACATGTGAACTTCCCAAGCTTAGAAAAATGGTTTTCAAATTATTTCATGGTCCTGTCAACCATCACATGTTTGAAAAACTCAATATCCTTTGCTGACACCATCGACTTTTGATAGAATTGTTCAGTGTAAATTTCTTTTAAGTTTTTCCACTCTAATCCCTCATTCTTCATCAACATCACCAAAATGTCCCAGCATCTCCTTCTTGGTACCTCCAGTATGAAGGTGGAAAACTTCACCATGATTTCATTAAGTATCTCCAAGAACCCCAACAAACATCCAATCCTTCTCAACCAATCCTTATCTTCTTGATGCTCAATGGAACCTTTGAACGCTGCTATCTTCTAGAAATGTAACTCTTGAGAATGATTCCATAAAACATACCTATATGGTTTTATAGCTTGAGATTTAATATGAACCTGTGGTGGTTCTTATGCTAGACCTTTGATAGTACATAGAATCACCTCAACCAAACTTGGGGCCACCAGAGGATTTTCTTGCTATGCTTAAATATTATCTTCCTCTAGGATCCAATTCAGAAGTCTTCTTAGAGGCATGATGTTACACAACATCATCATAGCATTTTTAAGAGATTAGATTATCACTCAAATAGTGAAAAAAGGGAAATTAATCCCAACATATAGATATACAATATTTGGATCTCATCCTATCCAAATAAAAAGAGGTGAAAATACAATAACTAATCACTAAGAAAACTTACCCAAAACACCCCTAATGACAAAAGGCTTATTGTGGTGAGAGCTAGTCAGAAACTCAATTACAGATACCTCCTATGTCCTAACAAGATTACACAAGTACATATTGACATCAAGGAAAGAAAAAAACCAACACCTCTAATACAACCTTTTCGCGAACCATCATGGATACCATGGTACACTGATAACCATGCCTCTCTTTACATATCCCAATGGGAGTTCCCAATCATCATGGGTTGGAGATAAGTAACAAACATAAAACAATATAAAAGTTGGAATAAATTTCCCATAAATAGAACAAAACAAAGATAAACAAGTTATTATGCATACAAGAAAAACTCCACATGGATAAGTGTACCATAAGTTAAAAAGGAATGAAAACCTAAAGTAAAAATATAAGGAACCATAAAATAGGATAACCACCCATGTCCCAGTAGACACAACTCTGTAATACCAAGTAACAATATATACAACCACCTCCAAATGGCACTATACCCTTGATGGAACATAGAAGAATATAATCTACAAACACCTGAAAGGACAGGTAGGGTGTGAGGTAAAATCCATACAGGGTCCCACCATGTTTTCTATAACAATATTTCAACATTTAATTGTCCAAATAAAAATTTCAATTTTTAAATAAACATGTATGGTAGTTCAAAATAATATTTAAAAAATCATTCCTTACATTTAAAAGTATGTAAATACTTTAAAAATAACACATAATAAAAATTTGTATAATATAGTTTATATAAATTCATAAGACATGTGTAAAAGACTTTTAAAAAATTGAATATATTTAAAATATAAACAAAGAACAACTTGGTCATCTACCAAGAGGTATGGTAGTTCCAGGTTATGGTATCTAACACCATTATATAATAATAATGGTAATGTGTACACACGTCCCATTAGAATTGGACAAAGATAACTCATTAACATCCTACTAAGTAATAAAATATTCCAAACAGTCTATATTAAAGTTGTAAATAGTCAATCCATTACTAGGTAATTCTCATCCCCTCATGTTTTTCCAAATAACTCACTAACTACCTAGGATTTTATATACTCTAAAAAAATATTAGTCAATTTATTTCAAAGATTTGGAAAATTCAATTGATCTCATTCACTATTTTAATATGCTAATTTACATTTAAAAAAAATAGACATTTTAATATAAAAATTCCTTTTTCTAGGATAAAACCAATGGGTTTCTATGAAAATAATTTATCCATTTTTCTAAAATAGAAATTTGAAATTAATTCCCTAGTCAATTTCACAATTTAAATTCCACAATTAAATTCCTCATTTTAATTTAAATATTTTCCATCAAATATCACAATCAACCCCAATTAATTGGAATTGCGTGGTTTTCCAAATTTCATGCCAAATCTAATATCAGATACCAAATTCAATGGATTTGGGTTTTTATTAAAATAATTGAAAGTAACAAAATTTAAATCAAACATTTTAATTTAAATCAAGTAGCTAAGGTTATCAAATTCGGTCATCATAAATGGAATCACCTTCCTCATGATCACATGATCTCCAAACACAAATCCCTAATTGAGATACTCTAATAAAGAATGCTGGAAACTAGGATCTGAGAATCAAACCCATATTCAAGAAGAAAAATATCAGGGAATAGATCATCCAATAACATAGAGATCTAAAAGAATATATGGAGGACATATGATAGAATGAGGGAAATATAACATGGAGAGTAAAATAACTAGGAAGAGATCAAACGTCATTATCCAAGCTTTGATTCTCTTTTGTAGGGGTGTAGAGGGGAAAATCACCTCTGGATAGCCTCCAAAGAAGAAGAAACCATATTATAGTCAATATATCCTATCCGGAACTTAAACTAGGGGTTTGGAGGTTTTAAAAATTATTTGACAGAATAAAAAATATCGTATGCATTGTTTCCGGGGAAGGACACACTGTTAGACAAACTCAGCGCCCTAATTGTGATCCAATTTTTGCACAGGTTCATGGTTTCTAATAGTTGGTCACAATGGGTTTCAAACTATGTTATATCCATGTAAACACCCACTACTTAGGTGTTCATAGTTTCCTCCAAGATGGTGCATGGTTTGGGAAAACCGGGGGAAAACTGTGCAAAACAAAGAAACATTCAAAATTTACAAAAAAAATTCACCTTAAACAACCATAAATGAACCCCAACAAAATTTTGATCAAAATAGGGGTTTAAGAATACCTAAAAACAATAATAGGATGTTATAGGAATTTTTGAGACTTTTCTTAAAAGAATAATTTTTTGTTGAATAGTGAAAAATACTAAATTTAAATTGAAAACAACCTTTTATTTTAAATTATTTATAAAGTAAAATTATATTTTCAATTTTTTTAAACTAAAATTAGTAAAATTATATATCCATTAATACAGTTTAGGTCATTTTAATCAATTTCATAGTAAATTTCAATATAAAACATTATAAACTTTTGAACATTTTTCATTTTAAAACCCCAATTTATTGTCGCGTTTGTGGGATTAATTTCAAATTTAAATATTCCAATTATACGATTTAAATTTTTAATAAAGGTTTCTATATTTTCAATCATGATAATTTGTATTATCTAATAAATTCCAATAAGTATTTTATGTAAATAAATAGTAAAAAATATTTATCTTTATTAAGGTAAAAACTGATTTTTCGGTGTGTTAAAATAAAAAGATAAGAGTTAAAATGACATATATAATTTGAAAAAATCTATTGCATAGAAATATTTCCAACTTTCAATTTCAATGATTAAAATCAGACCTTTTTTTATCCTTTTGAAAAGTGAAAAATGTGGTTACACATTTTTCTTTCAAAAAAGATACAAGTGTGCCACTCACCTCAATTATAAATGGCCACCCCCTCTCCTCTCTTATTCACACACTCAAACCCATTTGGTTCAGTGAATACCTACCCAAATAACTTCCCAAATTCCACCATATCAACTTAGAGCCTTATTTTTTATTTAAATTATACTTAGAAAGGTTTTTGGTGAAAACCTAAGGAGGATACCTGAAGAAGAGGTAACGTTCATCAATGAGCATTTTTATGTTATTACTTCCTATAACTCTATCAATTATTATTGTACCATTATGATTTAATAAATTTAGTATATTAAATATAATTTTATTTTTTATCTTAAAGGAATTAAATATAACCATCTCCACATTGATCAAATAAGTTACGAAACCATCATTTGTGTGTATGGAGGACTACCATCTCGTGAACCAATGCCAGTTGTTTCTCCATTACCACCTATAAAGGATATAAATAATGTTATATTTATTCTTTATATATGATATTTATTATTTTATTATTATTGTGGAATGATTATATCACACATTCCTTCAAACTATATTTTTTTTGGATGATGATAATATCGCTCATGTGTACAGTGGACTACTGCCTCGTAAAGAGATTGGATCCATTCACGCTTTACGTGTAAGGTATTATGGATGTGTTTAGTGAAAATATATGATATATATAACATAAAAATAATTGTGTAATAATTATATATATATATATCAATTACCTTTATCTCTTTCGATCTGACAAGGAAATTGAAATATCATTCATGCGTACATACGGCTTACAATCTTCATGAACGGTGTGTTTCATTCTATATCAATAAAATGTATATATTACTGTAAATACATATATAATTAAAATATATGATATTTATATAATTTTTTAAATTATGGAGATGAGGAAACAAAGATCAAATTAAGCAGATTAAAAATTACAAATCAAATTAAAGAAGAGAAACAAAGCAGTTATTGCCCAAAACATGAATTAAACACGGAACTATTAATAGAAATATAATAAAATGGCCATAAGAAAATAATATATGGTATGATATATATATGTGTGTGTGGATGTTTAATAAATTTATAATAAACATACATTTATTATACAATATTTTTTTAATATGTACAGAGGAATTCAAGATTTAAGGGATTTCCGTCTCAATTTTTACATCCATAAGGAACATTCCTTTTTCACCACCTATTTATTTTATATTATATATATACTGACCATGAATTTATATAATTATTATTATCCTGAAAATTATTTTTTTTTACATATCCATGTTATGATCACTCTTTCATGGGGTTTATGGTTCAAAAATTAACAAATCGGTAGTGAATTTGTGTCTCAATTTTCATTCTTCAAGAAATATGTTATGTTATGAACCAATATTTCTTTATGAGGTGTATATATAGAAATTTTGAATTAAAATATCAGGAATTTATCTATTCTCAGGATATTTTAGGTTTCATTTAATAATTTTCCTTCATGGTGCTAACATTTTAATGTTTCCAAAGTTGTAAAGATTTTATGTTACAATCTCATCATTTATGGGGATTGTTTATGATTATGTTTTTGATAATAAAATATTTTGTTCTACATATCAATATCCTCAACAAATTTATTTCTATATGGTTATTCATGATACTAATAATACCATTTTTAAACTCTTAAGTACATAAAATAATTGAGAAAATGTTTTAAGAAAATTTAAATTTATCACTCTCTTCGATCGAGAAATTTGCCTTCTTCCAAAACCATGTTTTTATAAAAATGTTTAAAAATGATTTAATATTATCCTATAACTTTTAAAATTTAGTTTGAGCCATTTTTCACTTTTTTAAAAAAAAATTTAAAGTAATATTCATCTCTTTTCCAAATATTTCCCCTTTGGTTTTTATCGAAATTATGAAAGAAATATTTTTTTAACATGCATGACATGAAAAAAAAAATCCCATAACCTTGAGAATTATTTTCATTAAAGATCAATTTATATTTTTTCAAGGTTTTTATCAAATAAATGTTTTTTGAAAATTTTTTTTAATCTATAAAGTTTTTTTAAAGGAAAAAATAGTTTCCTGAAGAAATATTTCAAATAATTCATAAATATTATTTTATACTTTTTCAGGGTTATTTTTAAATAAAATAATTCTTAAAAAATTATGTTTTATAAAGAATTTTTTTCAAATAAAAACAATATTTTCCTCATTAAATGTTTTAAATTATTTTTAAAGATAGTTTTATAAGTTTCAAATTTTATTTTCAAGGAAAATGAATTTCAAAATGTTTAATGTTTTAAAAAATATATTTTCCTCCAGAAATGGACTAAGTGATATTTCAAAATAATTTTCCATATATGATGACATAATTTTGTGTTACTTATACCATACTGGGAACAAGATCCAAGGGTACCATTCTTATTATCTGTATGAATGGTTTGTGTTTATAATGGAATGATTTTTATGAAACTCATTGCTCTTCCATAGTTTATTCTATTATAAAATTCTAATAAAACCCACTCTTTTTTCATGGGTTATGATATGATGGAATCATGAAATTATTATGAACCCTATTTATTTTTTGTAGGTTATGATATAATTACATGTTTATAAAATCCATTTCATTTTATGGAATATGATATGGTGAATTTTTTATGATATTATGGCACAAAAATTTTTTGTTTTCATTATTAGATGGGTGGGACCTATATATTTCTCCAATTCATTGAGAAAATAATTATATATCATTAGATAAATAGTATAAAAATGGGGATTGAAGCATATTTGGTAAGGGACTTTGTCATCTATGATGGTCTTAGGAGTGAACCTAGAATACTATGATAGTTTGGTGAGTGAGCACATTCAACTATGGCAGCCTTGTTGAAAATCCTTGACTTGTATGTAAATTATTTTTTATGATTATGTGTATTTAAAAAATATATAAAGTATGATATTTTTATACTCTCATAGTTCATGTTCTTTTATTTCCTTATGATTCATCTTTTATAAACTATCAATATTTATTTCATTACTCTAGATTCTGATCTATGAAATACGGGGAATGGTTTTCATTTTTTAGGGGCATGATATAATACCCTTACGTTCATGTTATTCTTACATATGTCCCTTAATAATTCTTACTAATCATTTAATCTCACCCTTTATTATATTTCATTTCCCCAGGTTATGAAGAAATTTATTACGTGTAATATATCTAAGAAGGATGACTATTATGAAGATAACAGTGGGAGATTATGTAGTTTTCCTATAGACCATTTTTTATGGTTCAAATTTTCCAAAGACACTATACTATTATGGTCCTCAGACATCTATTTGTGTAATTTAAGGAATATTCATAAAAAATGATGTAATATATATGTATGATAAACCTCAATCATTATAGTTAGTATCGAAGAAAATATTTACATAACCTTTAGAAACTAGGATGAGAAAACTATAGTGATATACTTAGTTATATTTATAAAGATAAGTCTTTGGATGTAAGTAAGGATAATTCAAAGGTTGAAACTATGTATAGACATTTTTTTGGGAATTTTGGTAAAGGATATAATGAGTGTTTTAGAAGAAAATAAATCCTTATCAGGATACTAAAAGTAGATGTGGCTCTACTATAAAGGTACATGGGGTTAATAAATCTGAAAAGGGTTCATTGAGATGAAATTGATCATCGCCTAGTGAATGAAAGCAGTCCTTGCTACAAACCTAGTTTGACCCTCCAAGGAGATATGATTTGGAAATTCATAAACTCTTTATGTGACATCATAAAAGATTTAAATAGATGATTAATATTAATAACCTTGGATAAACCTAACGTATCATAGATTAAAAAGAATTTTTCTTGATTTAGAAATACTATAAGTGATTTTCATAATTATTTGTTTTCCCATTATGACTATCATTTCTCACACTAAGATTTTTTGGTTTTAATCAATGGATATAACAAGAAGGAACTCAGTTAAAATTGAATTTGACATAAAATTTTCTTATGAGAATCCATTTTGTACGATGACTGGTTTAAATGATGTTGTGATTGTTCCTAATCAGTTTTCATAGAACATGATTGACAATGTGTACCTTAAGTAACCCTCAGACTCACCAAAGAAGATAAGGGAAGAGTATGATGAGATCTTGAATATTGGAGACCATGGAGTAAAGAAGATTTATTTTCTTATATATTGATAATGTTGGAAGAAACAACCAATTGGAGGTCATAGACTAATTGGAAGAAGTTTTCATTGTGTAAAATAATGACACAAAGCTAGAAACTAACAAGAGAAACAGAAATGTGTGGTTAATTAAATGGATGATAACAATGGTCTCACTTAAATATCATTGACTTTTGAATTCATTAAATGGGGAAATTATAGGAATTATAAAAATCGATGCCCTAAGGGGAATTCTCATGAATAAAATTAGTAAGGTTTTATGAGTGATGTTTATATTATTAATGATGAAGAGACTAAAAATGAAAATTGAATGGAATGATGTATTATGGAATGAGATAATGATTCCTAGTTAATGTATTTTATTTCAAATAGTATGTTATATGAATCAATTATATCATTATCCCTAAATCATTATTTCAAAATTAGAAACATATTAAGGTTAATTATTTATGGAATGGTTTACATTAAAATTTAGATGAGAATTTAGAGATTAATTTATTACTTCTCCATATGAATATTTATCCATATTGGATAAGTAGTGATACTATTTTTTAGAGAGAGATAAAATGAATTTCATATAATTCAATTATGGATTTTTTTCATCCTATAGAGATTTAGGAAAAAATAAAATTCATCAACATTTCATGGAGTATAAGTTGAAGTTGAAATTTATTAAAGAGAAACCAATGGAAAAGATTTTTCTTATGAAATAGAATGAAATAGAGTAAATGTATCTTCTTGTGAACATTATTCAACTCTAGGAAAAGGATCCTAAAATAAAATATTATTCCCTTATCATCATTTTTTATGATAACAATAACTATTTTCGAACCTATTTGGTTTATGGTTTTTTGGACTTTAACATTATTTGGATTAAACAATTTCTTATAATCAACGATAACTATCACTCACTATAATTATTTATGCTTTTCTTCTATGTCTAAACCATAACTCCCCACTGATGTTATTCTATGTGGAAACTTGTTTATATGACTCATTAGGAAACCTTTATTTTTTCAAAATTTATTTTTTTAGAGAATTTTTATTATTCATTACTATGATTTGGGTTTCTATGAAGGAATTTTCAAATATTAATCCTTTGATAACTGAGATGAATTTCAAGGGAGAGATTCATTTTAAGGGTGTAGAATGTAACACCCTGAGATTTTGGGAAATATTTTTTTTATTTAATATTTTTATTATTTTATGAATCACTATTTTTATCTTCAATTACATGAAACACTAAGTTTGGCTTGTTTTTCACATAAAACAGAGTTTATATTTTATTAAAAGAAACACTGAGCTTTAGTGAACCAAGAAATGATATTATTTTATATATAACCATTATAATATAGCCATTAAATATGAAGGTATGAATAGTATTGACTATGGTATGAAATATAAATATGAATCTCCTACTATGTATAAATTATTTTATAAGTTATCAGTAAATAATCAATCCATTTTTAGTAAAGTATTAATATTCTTCAAAAAACAATTTTCTTAAAAAATGTTTTTTTTATTTGTTTTTTATGAGAAAATATTATAATAGATATTTTAGAAAATTTATTTGATAAAATTAAATTCATTTTTTTAATCATATTATTGAAATTAACCTATGGTAAAATTTTGGGATTTTCTGAAAATTGAGATTTTTCAGTAAATTATTAAAAATACCGATTTTTGTTAGACTATAATTTAATTTCGACAAATTTTGTAATATAAATTACCCATTATGTTATAAAGTAACATATTATTTTTTTATTTATATTTCATCCACTTAATTTATTTTTAATACTTTTATATAGAATTTTAGTATAAGTTTACTTTTGGATTTAAAGAAGGGTGTGTTTTCGAAAACTATTTTAAAGAGAATAATGTTTCTCTATTATTATTGATTAAAATAATAAATAATGAATATTTTTTTAATTTTAATTCATATATTATATACTAATAATTTTTAATTAATATTCATATAATGACTACTTTTAGACACATATTTAATATAAAATCATCTTATTCTAAAAAAATACACTTTTCGAAAACACATTTTTCCTCGCGTCTACAAGTTTAGTTTTAAGATTAATTTTATAAACATAGGGAAAAAATATTTGAAAAACAAAATTCATTTATTAAATAATAATTTTAAAATTATATTAGATTTAGTTTTTTATAATTTTTAGAAAATATTAATTTTTTGAGGAGTAGTGAAAAATATTGAATTTTAATTGAAAAATTGTTTTTCATTAAAATTATTAATAAAGTAAAATAATATTTTAATTTTTTTAAAGAAAAAGAAGTAAAAATATAAATCCATTAATCTAGTTAGTTTAATTAAATCAACTTTAAACTTAATTTCTATATAAAAATTTTGTAATCTTTTGATCATTTTTTTCTTTAAAAACAAGTTTTATCGTCTCATATTCAAAACCAATTTCAAATTAACTTTTTCAAATTTTATGAGATTATTTTATAAAAATGGGTAACATTTTTGGAAACATAATAATTTATATTATATGTTAATTTCAAATTAATTTTTAACCAAAATGAATAGTAAAATAGTAAAAATTGTTTACCACGGTTAAGGTAAAAACTGATTTATCTGAGAGTTAAACCAAAAAGATAAGGGTAAAATGGACTATAAACTAGTATAAAATATAATTTATGGCCATATTAAGAAATTAACATGTATATGGTTATAATTTATGAATTTTTTGACCCTTTTGGCATGGGAATAATGGGGATAATTCTTTTTCTTTCAAAAGAATTATAATTCGGCAACTCATTGCACTTATAAAAGGCCCCACACACTCTCCTTTATTCACACAATTAAACCCATTTTTTTCCAATAACTACCCAAATAGAATCCCAAATTACTTAATATCATCCATGAATCCTTATTTTTGAAATAAAGGCAACCTTGAAAGGATTTTGGTGAAAACCAATGGAGGATACCTAAAGAATTGTTAACATTCATCAATGAGTGTTTCTCTTTTATTTAATCCCCCACGTCATTAAATTATTATTATATAATTATGATATAATTAAATGACTATATTAAATATACCATGATGTATTTATGTTATGATAATGACCTAGAACCATCACTACTTCCATCAAATGAGTTATGGAAACCTCATTTGTTTGTATGACAGACAAGCACCTCATGAAATGATGTCATTCATTTCTAAATTACAACCTCTATAGGCTATACATAATTATTTATTTGTTGTTTATATATGATATTAATTATGATATTAAAATTATTTAATCATTATATCAAACATACCTTTATACTCTCCATTTTTTGGGAATACGATGGCGTCGCTCGTGTGTACAGTAGATAGTCGCCTTCTAAAGTGATATGATTCATTAATGCTTTACATGTAAGATATTAAAGATGGGTTTAATTAAAATATGTGATATATATGACATAAAATTATTATGGAATAATATAAATATATATATTCCATTATTTCATTCAATCTAACTAGGAAATTGAAACTATGTTCATGTGTACGTATGACATACTGTGAACATGATCATTGTATTTCATTTTCTATCACTAAAATTCATAGATTACAAAAAATAAATATATACTAAATATATATGATATGTTTATCATGATTTAAATTATGTATGTTATGTAACCATGATTTAATTAAGAGTAAAAAAAATAACAAATCAAAGCATATATGAAAAATAAAGCAGTTATTGCATGAAACATCACTTTAACATAGAATTGATAATAAAAAGGTAATAAAATGGATGTAAGAAAATAATATATGGTATGTAATATATATATATATATATATTTAATATGTATAGTAAACTTCAATTTATTATATATGAGATTTGAACATGTACGATGGATGTCAAGACTTATGGTAAGGGATTTTCGTCTCACATTTTCTTCCATGAGACACATGTCATATTCACAACCTATTTATTTAATGTTTTTTAAATACTAACCATGATTTTAATTTATGATTATTATCATTAAAAATATTGTTGTGTATATATCCTTTTTATTATCACTCTTTTATGGGGTTTGTGTTTCAAAAGTTAACAAATCGATAACGGATTTTTGTCTCAGTTTTCATTCTTTGAGATACATATTATGTTTTTCACTAATATTCCTTTATGAGGTTTATATACCACCCCTTTTACATGAAATATCATAAATTTATTTATCCTTAAAAAATTTTACATTTCGTTTCATCATGTTCCTTCATGTTTATTACGTTTTAATGTTTCCAAACAGGTAAGAATTTTAGGTTGCAATCTCATTGTATATCATAATTGTTTATGATTATGTTTTTAATGATAAAATATTTTGATCCATATCCTATGAAACTCCTGAATTTTATTCTAATGAATTTATTCATGATATTAATATTACCATTTTTCAACCCTTTGGTAACTAAAATAATTTAGAAAATGTTTTTAAGAAAATATGACCATATCTCTCTTTCAGTCAGAAAATCCATTTTCTTCCAAAACCATGTTTTCAGAAAAAAAAAGTTTTTACTATTCTAATTTGATTATTAAAATATATTTTTACCCATGTTTTAATTTTTTATAAATTGTTTTTAAGGGAATATTTATTTTTTTCTAAATATTTCCTATTTTAATTTTAATAAAAATATGAAAGAAATGTTACGACCTATCCCCTAGGGCCCGTGTTGTGACAACCCCAAGCCGACCTTCCATAGGCTAGGGGATAGAGACTATCACTCAAAGGCATAATCTCTAAAACTAGGAAGGAGTTTCCTTTATAACTTGTAACACACACAACCAAGCACACAACAAGATATAAACACAAGAAAATTGTGTAACCAAAAGAGTGCTGATAGAAAAAGGGTCTGGAATACAAGACCAACAGTAAAGGTACATATACAACAAGAATAATGTACAACTGAAGAAATAGAAAGATAGCTATTTGATCATCCTCGAAGGTTCCTACCTAAAGGTTAGGTATAGATCACCACCTCATCACTCTACGTCTACTCGTCTCCCCTACGTACCGACACGCCGTAGGATCCTCCTCCGAGTACCGTCCAGTCCTAGTACTCTCGTACTCGGTCAGCGTTGTCCGTTATCTACATCCAACACAACAAGGTGCAGGCATATCCCTTGAAGGGGTTAGTATAATGATACTCAGTAAGGACCCCGAGACCCTCAAGGTCTCACAAAATCCTCCAAGGATATACCAAAAAGTATAAAATCAACAGATAACCCTACATAGGTATATTCCCATACATATACCTGAGTTTTCAAGTAATCCATCTCAATCATGAAGAAAACACATAGGTATTGAATCATCTCACACCAGGTATATGTTTAAGAACATAAGTAGAGATGGTTATATGTAACAACTAAATCCATTTACTCCGTTAAGAGGCTCTGCTGCTAACCTGCACAGAATCTCTAGGAGCTGACCTGCACCGGATCGCTAGGAACTGACACACATAGGATCGCTGGATCTGACCCATACAGGATCGCTAGGAGCTGACCCACACAGGATCTCTTAGAGTTTACCCACACGGGATCAATAGATCTGACCCACACAGGATCACTAGGAGCTGACCCACCCAGGATCGCTAGAATTTGAGGCACACAGGATCGCTGGAGCGGAACCACACTGGATCTCTAGGAGATGACCCACACAAGATCACTAGGAGCTGACCCATATAGGATCGTTGGAGCTAACCAACATAGGATCCCTTGGAGTTGAACAACATATTATCTCTAGTATCTGACCCACATAGGATCTCTATGAGTTGACCCACACAGGATCTCTAGGAGCTGACCCACATAAGATCGCAGGAGCTGACCCACATAGGATTGCTAGGAGCTGGCCCACACAAAATCTTTTGGAGCTCACCCACACAGGATTTCTAGAGCTGACCCACATCGGATCACTAGGATCTGACCCACACATGATCACTAGGATCTGACCCACACAAGATGGCAGGAGCTGACCCCCACAGGATTACAATGAGATGACCCACAGAGGATCTCTAGAAGCTGACACACACAGGATCGCTAGTGCTAACCCACACAGGATCTCTAGGAGCTGGCCCACACATGATCCCTAAGAGTTGACCCACAAAGGATCACTCGGAGCTGACCCACACGGATCACTTGAGCTTACCCACATAGTATCGCTAGGAGCTGACCCACACCGGATCTCTAGGAGCTGAGCTTCACAGAATAGCTAAGAGCACTCTTCTTGTCACTGCCAGCTACTGGGTTTTCGAACAAGGATTGCTCATCTCTGGGAGAGTCGGCTCCCCAAGCCATTGGTCATTTCTCCAACTGCCAATATGTCCCATGATGAAGTATCTCAAGGACATCCACATCATAGGGGTATCAACACAATAGACGGCATGTCAATTGGATGCCCGGTCTGTGAGTTATTAGCCTTTTAGTCCCCGGGCCCAGTTGGATTCATGCTTGATCCAACCCAACTGTACCCCATATTATCCCAAATCTCGTGTGGGGTATATTCAAAGGGACCATCTCACTCCAGTATTTCCAGTGCCACTTACGGTTCATCAAACTGACGTCCGGTGCGAAAGTTAGGGCCGAAAGAATTTAAATGGGTCGTAGTGGGCACGGGTCTGGCCTGACAGGCCGCGAGGGGCCATAGAGGGTTGTGGGGACCATGAGGCCATAGAGGGTGGTAGGGGTGTGAGGCTATGAATTGGCTTATTCTGGGGGTTTCCATGAGGGTGTGAGGCCATGGGGCAGCTCGGTCGGGGCCATTCGGCCGGAAGGGTGGCGACGGCTATGGCGGTGGCTCGGCCCGGACAGTGGCGGCGGCTCGGCCCGGTGGCAGCGGCTCGGCCTGGCGGCGGTGGCTCGGATGGTGACATCAGCTCGGATGGTGATGGCGGCTCGGACGACGGCAGTGGCTTCGGTCAGCTCGGCTGCGGATGGCGCAGAGCGATGGAGGTCGCGGGGTGGTAGTACCCGCAAACGGGAGAGCGCTGCAGGGCGCAGAGGCTACGGGGAAGTGGAGCGTTGTGCCTTCATCGATGGTTCTCGAGTTACTCCGGTGCCGATTTCTGGCACCTGTCTCCATCACCAAAGTCACATTCTTCCGTGGAGACAGATACATCATTCAAGAATAACAGCAGAGGGGTCAGGCCATGTTTTTTTGGCTTGTACCCTCCATGTTAGAGTGGTAGAAAGCGGCTTACCCAGAAGAAGAACATGTACGGAAGATATTTAAGAACTTCAATTCCCACAACCTTCGTCAATCACTAATCACATTCCCTCAAAAGAATCTTAGAAGGGAAGAGCATGGGAACAAAACCCCTACCTCGTTTGAATCATCAATGGAGATCGCGAGTGAGAAGATGACGTCACTGGGAAGGGGATGATGATTGTCAGTTGAAGATGTCCCACATTGTAGGATGTCCCATGGAAAAAAGTTGATGTCGTGGTCGGCATTCTTCATTGACATTCTTCGTTGGAGAGCTTTTTCCCAAGTTCTCCAATGCTCTCTCCTTTGGCAAGCCTTTTCCCCAATTCCACCAAAATGAAAAGGGAGCCCAAGATAATAGATTATGATAACTATTATTTAGTTTGTTGGCCCAAATTCAAAATAGCCAAATTTGTTAAATTGAGTTGACATAATAAATTTTGGACGAGATGAAGATTTCCCCCCACATTTGATAGGAAGTTTTAGGGTTTCTCTATTATCGGGGAGTTCAAGGGGGTTTATACATCGGGTGGTCCCCACCACCATAACCTTTCATGGGAGGTCAGTTCGGGTGGTCCCCACCATCATAACCTCTTGTGGTAGGTTTAGGAGTAGTGGTCCCCACTTCTCAACATCCACATGTGGGTGGTTTTGACAAATAAAATAAATTGTTACACAAATTCTATTTTACATTATTCTTTTCACAAAAAACCCAATTTCTATGTTTCACTCTCAACCCACTGTGGTTGAGGTTAAGGTCTCCTTATGTGAAACTCGGTGCTACGAAATCAACGGTATCCTCGTATTTCAATTCTGAGCATTGGTTCAAAAGTTAGAAAAACCTGCTCGCACGTTTACTAAACGTACCTGAACAATAGTCCATAAATTCATTCCGGGCACTCCGGGCCTCCGAATCACACACCATCAATTTTCATGGACTCTTAAAATTCTTATATAAAAAAACAATTACATGGAAATTCTAGGTCGTTAAATTCTCCCCACCTCAGTGATTTACATCCTCGTAATCCACAACTCAAAACTAGGTAAACAAGTGGGGGTACTGAGCATGCATCTGAGCCTCTCACTCCCATGTTCTCTCCCAGAGGTTCCCATGTTGCCAGAAAATGTGCACCAAAGGTATCGACCATCCACGAAGGACTTTATCTTGTTGATCCTCAATCTCTACTGAAACATCTTCACAAGTCTCCCCATAATCAATGTTCATCATTCCATGGTCGAGGATGTGAGAAGGGTCATGCACATATCTCCTCAGCTGGGATATGTGGAAGACATCATGCACTCAGTGCAATTAAGGTGTACGGGTAAAGTAGTAATCCCCCTCAACAACTCTGATGAGGACATGAAAATGTCTGATGATCCTTGGAGAAAACATTCCGCCTCAGCCTAATCTTCGCAAACCTCATCGAGGTGAGACTTGTAGAACATTGTGGTCGCCATCCTAGAATTATAGAGGTCTCCATCCCCTGTCGGCATATGACTTCTGCCTACTCTGTGCAATATTCATCCACTCCTGGATGATCTGCACCTTCTCTATGGTAGCATGTACCATCTCTAGTCCCACTAGTGTTGACTCCCCTGGGTCAGTCCAGCACAAGGGTGATCTACAAGGTCTCATGTACAACTCCTAGAAAGGTGACATCCCAATGGGGGAGTCATAGATTTTGTTGTATGAAAACTTCACCAAATGCAGTTGATCCTCCCAGCTACGACTGAAGTCGAAAACACAAGCATGAAGCATGTCCTGGAGGGTATGAATTGTCTGATCAGTCTGACCATTCATATGAGGATGGTAGGCGGTGCTCAAAAGAAGTTGTGTCCTGAATGCCTCATGAAACCCCTTCCATAGTTGGGATGTAAAATGTGTATCACAATCATAGAAAATCATCGAGGGTAATCTATGTATCCACACAATCTCTTGCACATAATGGTGTCCCAAGCTCTCTACTAAACCCTGCTCTCTAATAGGTAGGAAGTGGGTTGCCTTGGTGAGTCGGTCGACGATTACCCATATAGAGTCATAACCTCTGGATATACCTGGAAGTCCTATCACAAAGCCCATGGATATCCCATCCCACTTTCACTTTAGGACCTCAAAAGGTAGAACCAAGTTAGCTGTTACCTGATGCTTCACCTTCACTTGCTATAAAGTGAGGCACCGAGAGAAACAATCTACTACTGATTCCTTTATTTCTGGCCACCAGTGATGTCGTCAAAGATCCTAGTACATCGTTGACATTCTTGGATGTACCACTAGAGGGGATATGTGGAACTCCATCAACACATCCTACAAAAGTGACACTAGTACCTTGTTACGTCCTCTGAAGAGGATGATGTGCTCCCCACCTTCAGAAAATCCATCAGGTGTCTGCCCAGTGGATATCTGATCACATCGAGTCTCACAGTCATTGTCCCCACGTTTTGTCTCCATGACTCACTGATGATGTAGGGGAGTGACTATAAGAGATTGAAGAAAATATACTCCATCTCTATCCACAATGGATATCTGCAAAGCTGCCAGCTGCTCTGTCGCCTCAAATAGAATCTGTATACCCAATATCAAGCTGAGTGCATCTGCAAAAAACATTCCCCTTTCTAGGAGTAGAGAGTATCTCAAAGTCATAGTCCTGGAGGAACTCAAGACAATGCCATTGTCTCAGGTTCAGGTATTTCTGAGAGAAGATATACCTGAGACTCTTGTGATCAGAGTACACTATAAAACATTTTCCCATTAGATAGTGTTGCCACATATTCAAGGAGAAGACCACAACTACTTACTCCAGGTAATGGGTAGTGTAGTTCTGCTCATGTTGTCTCAGATGTCGAGAACCATATGTGATCACTACTCACACCTACATCAGGACAAATCTGATTCCGGTCCCAGATGTGTCCCAGTAGATTGTCTACCCTACGCCTTCCTCTGGAAGCCTCAAGATGGGGGAACTAGTAAAACTCTACCTCAGTTCCTAAGAACTCTAGTGGCATCTCTCCGACCACATGAAGGGTTTCCCCATCTTTTTCAAGGCTGATAGTGGTGCTGTAACTCTGGAGAAATCTGTCACAAACCTCCTGTAGTATCTATCCAAACCCAGGAAACTCTGTACCTTTGCCACACTCCTGGGTGGCTCCCAAGCAAGTACCTCCTCAATATTTTCTGGATACACGACAACTCCATCCTCCAAGTTGACATGTCCCAGAAATTAAACATCTCAGATCCAAAACTGGCACTTCGAGAGCTTACCATAAAGATGGTGATCTCAGAGTGTCTCCAATACTACCTGTAAATTATAATCATGCTCCTCCTCAGTAGCTGAGTATATTAGAATGTCGTCGATGAAGACTACTACAAAGAGATCAATGTATGGCTGAAACATCTTATTCATGATTCCCATGAACACTGCTAGAGCATTGGTTACACCTAATGTCATAAACAAGAAATCATAATGGTCATACCGGAACCTTAAGGTCGTCTACTGCATATCCTTGTTTCATACTCTGAGCTGGTGATAGCCTGATCTGAGGTCTGTCTTTGAGAACCACCGTGCTCCCTTCAGCTGATCAAAGAGATCATCAATCCTCTAGAGTGGGTACTTGTTCCCCATGGCCACCTGGTTTAGGTGCTGATAGTCAACAAAAAGCCTCAAGATCTTATTTGCCTTCTTTGGCTAATATAATCGGGGCTTCCCAAGGAGAAACACTAGGCTGAATGAACCCTTTCCCCTTAAAGTCCTCAAGTTTTACTCACCAGTCATGAAGATCCACAAGAGTCATCTGATATGTTGGTGTAGATATCGGTGTTGTCTCGGTGTACAGGTCAATGTAAAATTCCATTTCTCTAGAAGGAGGTAGACTCGGAACACCATCAGGGATGACATACGCATATTGGTCCACCAATACAGGATAACTCAAACTCTCCACATTAACTACTCCGAGGGTAAGGCTATCCAACAGATGAGTGATCGGTTGCACTCTCTTCTGGGTAAGTCCATCCTGTGCTAAAGAGGCTCCCTTCTCACCGATGAAGGTAAACGTGGTCCCATTTTTGCGGACACACCACACATTGCACCTAATACAGTCAATATGAACATGGACTATAGATAACCTGTCCATACCCAAGATGACATTTTAAGGGCTCGACGTCGCTACTAAGAGATCCCAGCCGAAGCTCTCGCCTCCTAAAGTAATCTCGCAATTCCAGCAGCAATGTGTAATCATCGAATCCACTCATATATACGTCTGAAGTTTTTAGGATCGAGCCAGTGGCTCCATCGGAATCTCTAAGTTCTGAACAAGGGAAGTGGTAATAAAATAATGACTAGAACCTGTTTCTATGAGTACTGTAGCTAAGGTGGAGTAGACATTGATTGTACCTTGTATCATCTCAGGAGCACCATGATCGTAGGCCTCATCTTCCTGGAGCTGATCTCTCCCCTATCCACCTGCTCCTTGCGGTCGGGGTGGACCTCCTAGTAGTGGTGGTGGTAACATCTAAATTCGTTTCCCACGACTAGCTGCACAACCAGCTCCTCTTCCATGTCCACCTACTCCCTACGGATCTCCTCGTCCGATCCTCTGTCTCAGCCTGGGTGACCCTACCCACCGCATGCATAACACTGTCTGCTCCGGTCATGATTGTCTCTATCTAGTGTTCCCTGCACAACGGACCCTGAATCATGCAGTCCTCCACCTGTAGGTATGGTCTTCTTGGACCTCTGTGACATCTGTCTGCTTCCAGCTATAGAAGACTCTGCTACATGATGAATGGTGGTGGGTCTCACTACTGGTGACTTCTCAACAAGGAAACTCTCCACCAAGAGGGATCTCTCTAACACCCCCTCTTGCATCAGGATGCTAAGTGAGATCGTCGAATCTTTGATCTCTCGTCTGAGCCGCTGCTTGAAGGTTCGAGCTCGGAAGAATTGGTCTCGCACTGTATATGTGGAGTAGTGTGAGAGGTCTTTGAACCTTGCTGAGTAATGATCTATAGTCATGCAGCCCTGCTACAGATGAAGAAGCTCATGTATGCGCACTGCGTGAAGATTCACTGGAAAAAACTCTGCCCGAAACAGGCTCTCGGTGTCTGCCCAGAGAAGCATCACCTCATTGTGAACCTAGAGCATCAAGATCCATCATCTTCCCACTACTTCTTATAGAAGGCTAGCGGCAAGGATCCCCATGAGTTCCGTTGGTGTCCCTACTAGTCGGATGACTCTCACTACAGCCTCCAACCAAATCCTCAGCTGCCGCAGGTTCGTCTCTCCCATAAACTTGGCGAGCCTCTAGTGTTGGAACTCGTGAAAAATGCTCAAGCAGCGTGCACCGTCTGCTGCTGGGGCTAGTGGCATTGGTGGACCAATGGGGAATGGTACCGCTGGGGCATCTGCTGGTGCCTCTACTGGAAAGGTCCATGCACCGTGGCCTCATCACTCAGTGTGATATTAGTGCGTACAACTCTCAGAACCCTAGCTGGATGTCTTCGTGGAGGCATCCTGAAAAACGAAACAGGTGTGCCACAGTTAATAATTTATACCAGGTGATATGACTCAAGAGATCACTAAGAAAACTCTTGAAAACACACACGCAATCTGTGTTGTCTGCACTGAGTCAGAAATCAGAATTCATGGTCCTGGTGTATGGATACGTCATCCGTCGCACCGACACTAGATTCCCAAAAATGATAACCACACTCACAACACTTAAAACTATTGCCGTTAAAAAAATAAGAATCTTATGTTCTGCGGTAGAACCGACTCCTCTGATACCAATTTCTCATGACCCGTCCCCCAAGGTCTCTGTCGTGACTACCCCAGGCTCTCCTTCCATAGGCTAGGGGATGGAGACTAGCACCGAAAGACGTATTCCCTAAAACTGGGAAGGCATTGCCTTTATATCCAGTAACACACAAAACCTATCACACAGCAAGATACGAACACAAGAAAACATTATAACCGAAAGAGTTATGAAATTTAAAGGTGAAGGAATACAATACAAATAGTAAAGGTACAAGTACAATTGTAATACAATACAACGGAATAAAGAGAAAGACAGCTACTGGATCATCCTCTGAGTTTCCAACAAGATGGGTATGTACAAATTTCCTTCTAAGCACTCCACGTCTGCCCATCTCATCTACGTACCGGCACGCCCTATGGTCCACCTCCAGGTACCATCCTATCCTGGTACTCTTGTCCTTTGTCAGCGCTGTCCATCATCTACATCCAAAACAAAAAGGTGCTGGCATAGCCCGTGCATGGGTGAGTATAACGATACACATTAGGGACCCTGAGACCCTCATGGTCTCACAAAATCCACCAAGGATAAACCAAAAAGAATTAAATCAACAGATAACCCTACTTAGGTATATTACCATACATATACTTGAGTTTTCAAGTAATCCATCTCAATCAAGAGAAAAACACAAAGGCACGGACTCAGCTCACACCAGGTATATCTTTAAGTACAGTAGTAGAGATGATTTGATGTAACTACTAAATCATCTTACTCTGTTTAGAGGCTCTGCTGCTAACCTGCACAGAATCGCTTGGATTTGACCCACACAGGATCTCTAGGTGCTAACACACACAATATTTCTTGGTGATAACCCACATAGGATCACCGGTGTAGAACCACACATGATCTCTAGGAGCGGACCCACATAGGATCGCAAATATCTAACCCACACAGGATCACTGGAGCTGAACCACATAGGATTTCTAGGATCTGACCCACACAGTATCTCTAGGAGCTGACCCACACAGGATCACTGGAACTTACCCAAAAAGGCTCGCTCGGAGCTCACCCACTAAGGATCACATAGAGCTGACCCATACAACATCGTTGGGAGCAGACCAATTGAGGATTACTAGAGCTGAACCACACATGATTGCTAGGAGCTGACCCACACAGGATCGCTAGAGCTGCCCCAAACAGGATCGCTAGGAGCTGACCCACACAGGATCTCTAGGAGAGGAACCACATAGGATCACTAGAGCTGACCCACACAGGATCTCTAGGATCCCACCCATATAGGATCGCTAGGAGCTGTCTCATCTAGGATCTCTAGAGCTGAACCACATAGGATCGCTAGAAGATGACCCTCATAGGATCGTTAGGATCTGACCCACACAGGATCACTGGAGATGACCCACACAGGATCGCTAGGAGCTGACCCAGAAAGGATTACTAGGATCTGACCCACACTGGATCGCCGGAGCTGACCCACACAGGATCGCTAGGAGCTGACTCACACAAGATCGCTAGGAGCTGACCCATACAGGATCGCTGGAGCTGACCCACACAGGATCTCTAGGAGCTGACCTATACAGGATCTTTAAGAGCTGACATACACAGGATAGATTTCAGCACTCTTCTAGTCAGAGTAATCTACTGGGTTTCTGCACTAGGCTTGCTCATCTTTAGGAGAGTCCAATCCCCAAGCCACCGGTTGATTCTCAGACTGCCATGAGGTCCCACAAAGAAGTATCACAAGGATTGTCACGTCATATGGGTCTCAACACAATAGAAGGTGCGTCAATCGGACACATGGTAGGTGATTTATTTGCCTTTTAGTCCCGGGGGGCTCGGTTGGATTTCTGCTTGATCCAACCCGACCGTACCTTATCTTAACACAAATCTCCAGTGGGGTATACCCAAAGGGACCATCTCACTCCAAAATTTCCAATGCCGCTGATGGTTCATAAAATGGACATTTGGTGCCAAAGTTATGGCCAAAAGAATGTAAATGGGTTGTAGTGGGCCCGGGTCCGGCCAAACCCGGTCGAACCAACCCAGTGGGACTAACTCAGCCCGTTGGGCAGCCCAATAGGACTCAAGGGACTACGGAGGGCCACGGGGTGGCCGCGAGGATGTGGAGGGTCACAGTGACGCAAGGCTGCGAAGTTGCTCGATAGGGGGGTTGCCGCAAGGGCGCGAGGCCGTAGGGCGTCTCGGCCGAGGTGGTTCAGCCGAATGTGGGCGGCTCGGCCCGGACGGTGGTGGCAGCTTGGATGGTGGCTCGGGCAGCGGCGGTGGCTCGGACAGCGCAACGGCTCGGATGGTGGCAGAGGCTCAGATTGTGGGGGCGGCTTGGACGGTGGCGACATCTTGGGTCGGCTCGGCTGCAGACAGCGTGGGGTAGGGGAGGCTGCAGGGAAATGGTGCATCGTGCCTTTGCCGGCGGTTCTCGAGTTCCAAAGGTGATGATTGCTGGCACCAGTTTCCATCACAAAAGTTCCCTTCTTCTATTGCGATGGATACACCATTCAAGAAGAACAGCAGAGGGTTCGAGCCGTGTTTGTTTGGCCAACACCCTCCATGTTAGAGTTTTAGAAAGTGGCTCTACAAGAACAAGAATGTGTATGGAAGATATTTAAGAACATAAATCCCCACAACCTCCTTCAATCACTAATCCCATTCCCACAAAAGAAACATCGATGGGAAGAACATGGGAACAAAACCCCTGCCTAATTTGATTCATGGACGGATATCGCGAGGGAGAAGATAACGTCAATTAGAAGGGGAAGAAAATAATCGATTGAATAAGTCCCATATTAGAGTATGTCCCAAGGAATAAAGCTGAAGTCGAGGTCAGCATTCTTCATTGGTGTTCTTCGTTGGAGTGCTTTCTCCCATGTTCTCTAACAATCTCTCCATTACCAATCATTTTCCCCAATTCCGTCAAAATGAATAGGTAGGCCAAGATAATAGATTATGATATCTGTTATATATATTTTTTGAACAAATTAAAAATATCCAAATTAATTAAATTGAGTTGGAAGAATAAATGTTGGAGGAGTTGAAGAGGCACCCCACATTTAGTAGGAAGTTTGAGGGTTTTCCATTAAAGGGGAGTTCAAGGGGGTGTATAACTCAGGTTGTCCCCACCACCATAACCTCTCATGGGAGGTTTTTTTGGGTGGTCCCCACCATCATAACCTCTCATGGAGGGTTTTGGTCTGGTGGTCCTCACTTCTCAATATCCACATGTGGAAGGTTTTAACAAATAAAATAAAATGTTAAACAAATTTTATTTTATTTTATTCTTTTCATGAAAAACCCTATTTCTATCTTTCACTCTCAACCCACTGCAGTCGAGGTGAAGGTCTTCTTAAGTGAATACCGGAACTACAAATTCAACAGTGTCCTCGTATTTCAATTCCAAGCACCCGTTCCAAAGATAGAAAACCTCATCGCATGTTTACTGAACGTACCTGAACAAAAGTTCATAAATTCATTCCAGGCATTCCGGGACTCAGAACCACACGCCGTCAATTTTTTTGGACTCATAAAATTCCCATATATTAAAAAATTAGATGGAAATTATGGGTCTTTACAATGAATCATTATTTTAACATGTATGACATGAATTAAACTTACAATAATCATGGCCATTATTTTCTTGGAATAATCCTTTAAATGTTTTCAAAGTTATTTTCAGAAAAAATATTAAAATATTTTTATATTCTAGAATTTTTTTTATTAAATAAGAAAGGATATTTTCATCAATAAATGTTTTAAATGATTTTTAAACCTTTTTTTGTATGTTTTCAAGGTTATATTAAAAGAAATGAATTTTCAAAATGTTTTACATTTTTGAATGTTTTTTTTTCAATGCGGAAAGGATATTTTTATTAATAAATGTTTTAAATTACTTTTAAATATTTATTTAAAAGATTAAAAGTTTATTTTAAAATATAATTATTTTTAATATGTTCTATGTTTTAAAAAATTGATTTTCCTCATGAAATGATCTAAGTGATCTTTCAAAATCATTTTCCATCTAAGATGGAATTTTTTGGTGTTATCTATTCATTGTTGGGTATATGATACAAGTATACCATTATTATTCTTTATCTTATGGTTTATGTTTATGATGGAATGATTTTTATGAAACCCATTTCTATTCCATGGGTTATAGCATTAAAAAATTCTTATGAAACCTGATCATTTTTTCAAGGGTTATACTATGATCCATATATCACCTATATCATCCTCAAATTCATTAGGTGAAGATTTATATCTCAAGAGATAGACAAGACTAGAGTGGGGAGTGAACATAGATCAGTAAGGGAATTTTCCTGATATGATGCTCTTGGGAGTGAACCTTGACTGTTATGACGTTTTAGGGTGTGAATCCATTCCACTATGATAGCCTTAAAAATGATACATTACTAATATGGAAATTTGTTTCTATGATTATGTGAATACCATAAATCTATGTCTTATTCCAATGTATTATCTCATGGTTTATGATCATTGATTTCCTTATGATTCATATTTTATAAACATTAAATATTTATTATATGAATCGTGATTATGATCTTTGACATGCATGGTATGGTTTTCAAATGTTATGCTCAAGTCATTATAACCTTATCTTAATGTTTTGATTATATATCTCCATTTATAATATTAATAATCATATGATCTCACCTTTTCTTTTGTTTAGTTTCCCTAGGTTATGAATAAAGTTAATAATTATGATATATCTATGAAGAGTGATAGTAATGAAGATTATAGTGGGGGTGATATAGTTTATCTATGGAATGGTGTCTTGTGTTTCAATGTTTACAATGATATCAAACTATTACAGTCCTTAAGAATGTGTTTGTGAAATTTATTTAATATTAATAAAAAGTGGTCTAATAGCTATATATGATAATCCCAGTTCACTGTAGTTGGTATAAGATTAAATATTTTGTTAACATTTAGAAACTAGGATGATAAATCTTTTGTGGTATCCCCAGGGACATTTCTAAGGATATGTTTGGGGATGTCTCTAAGGATATTGTAAAGACCCCAACCGTAGTCTCTCAAATTTGATACCTTAATTAAATAAATTGGTAAGATTACAAAGAAGTGTTATCTTGAAGGAACAAATAGTTTAGTATATTTTTAAAATAATATACAGACATTAGTTCTACATTATAACTTAAAAAGAAATAAAATATGTAAATTTCATTGTAAACATCCATGACACCAAGATTATCCCTACAAGTCCTTCATAATATACTTCATTGCATCCTGGGAGAAAATAAAAGATAAGAAAGGGTTGAGATCAGATTCTTAGTAAGGGTAGGTAATATATTATTAACATATATAATATGTCTTGGAGAATAAATAAAATTACACATTCCATTAAAACATAACGTTTAGCATAACATTACAGAAATAAAAGGTGAATAAATGATTCCATAATAAAATATAACAAAGGATATTGAAATAGAAGAATAATCACATGGACTATAAATTGCTAGTTTCATAACATGGTAATTCATAATGAGTTACATTGGAACCATATCTTCAAGGCCTCAACAAAGACAACTAAAAATAATTAAGGCCTCGGCCAAAATTATATCTGAAAGTGGGAAAGGCCTCGGCCGATTCCATGTTTGTTTTGTCTCATTAGACCTACAAATTCATCAAGGGGATAGATAAGGACCCATACATCACATACTAAGTCCAATTAATTTCTCATATTAATGGGGTTAAACATAAATAACATATACATAAGAAATGTGAATAACTTTCCCCAATATTGTGAAAAAATCACTAACCATTCTGACTAATAAGAGTAATGGTACCAAATAGCACATCCACAATAAAATTTATAATAAATAATTTTATAAATCATGGTGGATTATAAAATAAAATATTAATTCAAATTAAAAAAATAATCAAAATGAGTTTTGAAATAAATGAAAATACTATTATAAAATCATCGAGTAATTCTTGAGAGAAATAATATTTTACTTTGAAAAGACGAGTTATTTTGGAAAAATATTTGTGTAAAATTAGAATTTAACTAAGATATTTTTTTTAAAATAAAATTATTTATTTTATAAAAATAATGGTTTTTTAAAATAGATTAGATTGTGTACTTGAAAATGGGTAGGAATTCGAGAAGTTCCCTTGCATCAGGTTTTTTTATCAGGAAGTATTTTTAAAATATCGTTTTAAAACATGTAACTCGACATAAAGGAATGAATAATTAGGATCGGTTCAAATATATATAATATTCACATAAAATATTCTAGTTGGACATAAGAATAATTAATAATTTTATTGTGGTAAGTGGGGAATAAGAGTAACTCGAATGAAAATGGAGGGTTTGGGTAGAAACCGTTACCTTATATGTAAATTAGTTCTGCACAAGACCTTAAATTCCAATATAATAAAGTTAAATCCATTAATTAATTAATTAAAAACATTATATACATGTATTTTATTTATTATAATTTTATTAAGTTCATTTATGTCCTTTTTGGGGAGTTATATGAAACAATTTTATCTCTTGGGAAAATTTGTTTCCTTGGTTTTCACGATCAGTATACTTGTTTATGAGTGTGGAAATTCTTGTGGAATGGGAATAATTATAAAAAATTGAATTTATATATAATTAATAAAAATATAGAATATTAAATGGTTATATAATTAATTTTATTATAAGGTATAAATATCAGTTATTAGATAAAATATTATTAATCATCGTTTATAATATTACGGGAGTATTTTTATCATCACGAACTAGTTTTGTCGTATAAATTAGTATTATGTATATATACTAGTTTTTTAACATTAAATTGGTTATAATCCATATATTATAGTATTTTTAAATTAAAAAAATGGTTTCATGACCATCCTTGAAGGAGAAATTGAATGATGAAGGTTCGTCATCTCTGAAGGTTGCAAATCAGCTCAACCAGGATGATGATTTCATTTTCAAAATAAAAGAGAGAGAGTGTGTGTGTGTAATGGGATTAATGATGGTTCTTAAATTAACATGATTTCATTCCATTATATTGATTATAATTTATTTATTGTGATCATTTGTATGGATGAGGTGAGGAGAAGGTAAGAAAATAATGTAAATTGAAAATGAAAGAAAAAGGAAGATGGTTTCCTCTTAAATTAACATCCTTGAGAACCTCCTTATGGAATGGGGTTTCGGTATTTTGGAAGGAACAAGATATACTAGATGTAGGGAGAGACTAGGTAATGGTATTTGGTAAAAACTTTTACAAGATTCAAGGCTTATAAGAGTGAAGAGAATGGGGGGACGTGTGGTTTTTAAAGTGGCAAAAAGGGGTGATTTCTCATTATTTTATTCATTATTTTATGATTTTTCTCAAGACAACCAATTGTATTGATTCTTGTGACTAAATATAGTAATAATTTCATGTTAATTAAAACCAAGGTCGATTCCATCATCCATGACTCAATTATTATTCTATTTAGCTTATAATGTATTTATACTATAAATTGCTATATTTTACTAGTCGCTAATAATTCAAGTATTTTAGAAAAATCCCAAAGATTCACCATACTAATTTTTCAATTTATTGAATTTAAAAATGGACTCCATATTTTCAAAATACTTATCTATATATGTGGAATTTAATTTTTAAATAACATCATTTTTTACATGAAAAATATTTGATTTAAATTCAAAACTCATTTTATAACACATTAAAAAATTAACTAAGGTCTCATAAAATAATACAAAAATAACATGACAAAAAATATTTATTTATTACACAATTTTTGAGAAATGAATTTTCTTTTAAATAATTTTATTAATTATAAATTTGTAATTCAATATTTATGACTTAAAAATATATTAACACTTAAATATTAATTTTCAAAATATTCACTTACTTTTAATATGATAAGATTATATCTTAATTTCACTTGTAAGATACCAAAATTCTATTTATACTTTCATGGGCGATGTTACTATTCAATAGGATGATTTATTATTCATAACATTCATATTACTATCCCTATGGGTATGTTACTATTTCATCGATATAGGTTCCTCAATATCTATAAATAACTCTTATTTATTTTATTCATCATTTGTAATGATTGTATTATGTTCTCTATTGGTTTTATATGATTCATACTATATAAAATAAACAAAAGAAGGTAAAATTCATTGATAAAATTTTGGGTCGTTACATTCTCCTCTCCTACAAAAATTTTATCCTACAAATTTCTAAAATGCCACCTCGTAAGAAGTTGTGGGTAGCTCTTCGCCAAAATATCATCAAGCCCCAATATCGCCTCTTCAGTTTTATGAATTTTCAAAAGTACCTATAGTAGTTGAGTCATCTAATTGATCAACACATGTTATTTTATATCCGGAATCTGGATAGGCTCTTCATAGAAAGATAAGTCAGGTTCTAATTCGATGCCTTCATAAGTGAGTACATGTGTTGGGTCTAGATTGTACTTTCTACAAAATGAAATTTGTAACACCTTATATACTTTAGAAATGCTAGGTTTCATAACTAAATGATAATCCACATCTCTAACTCTCTCCAGAATTTCAAAAGGACCAATGTACCTAGGGCTCAGTTTCCCTTTCATTCTAAATATTATAACACCCTTCCATAGAAACACCTTTAATGAAATGTGATCTCCTACTTGAAATTACAAATCCTTCATTTGATTATTAGCATATCTCTTTTTCCTGCTTTGTGCTTCTTTGATATGGGGTTGAATAGCTGTTACCTTCACTGTTGTTTCCTCCCCAAGATTTGGTCCTACAAGATTTCTTTCATCAACTTCACCCCAACATGTCGATGTACAACATCTCTTTCTATATAATGCTTCATATGGTTCCATTTAAATCCTATAATGGATACTATTGTCGCAATAAAACACTTCTATAAATAAATACTAATCCTACATACCTTGAAAATCAATTCATCAGGATCTCAACATGCCTTCTAATGTCTAAATGTCCTTTCTGACTTACCATCAGTTTGAGGGTGATAAGAAGTACTCAAATGAAGCTCAGTATCCAAATAATTTAGGAGAACTTTATAGAATTTTGATGTAAATCATGGATCACAATCAAAATAAATTGAGAGAGGTTCTCCATGAAGTCTTACGAAGTCATTAATATATATCAATGTAATGAGCTCCAGTGGTTTATCCACCCTTATAGTGAGTAAATGTGAAAATTTGGTAATTCAATCAGAAATTACTCATATTTCATCATTCTTTATTGGATTTTTTGGTAATTCATTGAAAAAATCCCAAGTTTTTTCTTCCCATTTCCATGTAAAAATAAGAAGATGTTGAAATACTCCTCTAAGATGTGGTCTTTTGACCTTCACTTGTTGACTAACTAAACATATTGATACATAATCACCAATATCCCTCTTCATGTTATCCCACCAGAAATGTTCCTTCATATCTATATACTTCTTAGTGCTACTAGGGTGTATAGAAAAATTCAAACTGTGTGAATCATCCAATAACTCCCTTTTTAGATCAAATATAAAGGGAATAGAAACACTATTCCCAAATTTTATAATTATATCCTTACACATAAATTCATCCAAATTCTCATCAATCACACCTTTAATTATCTTTTGAATATTCTCAACATCAGACTGAAAACTTTTAATCATTTCTAACAAATATATTTGGGAAACCAATTGAAAAAGAAATTATTTTCACCATATTTGATAATTCCCATGTAGTTCTTTTCTAGATCCATATACACAGGGTCCCTGGTAATCCTCATTATGTTTAGAACATCATGATAATTTTTTCTAAATGCATCAGCTACCTTATTTTCCTTTCCTAGGTGATAGTGTATTGAATAATCATAATCCTTGAGTAGCTCGAGCCATCATCGTTGCCTCATGTTGAGTTATTTTTGTCAGAAGATATATTTCAGTCTCTTGTGATATGTAAATTTAACACATCTTTATCCAAAGAGATAGTGTCACCATATCTTCAAATAGAATATTACAGCTGCAAACTCAAGATCATGACTTGGATTTTTCTATTCATGAATTTTTAACTGACATGATGCATAGTTAATAACTCTATCATTCTTTATAAGGACATAATAAAGTCTTTTCTTTTATGCATCACTCTAAATCACAAATCCATCATTTCCATATTGTAGATTCATGATTGTAGCATTCAATAATATCCTCTTAAATTAATCAAAACATTCATCAAATTCTTGTGTCCATAATAACATTACCCATTTACATGTACGCTTGGTTAATAGGTTAGCTAATCGGGTGGTGTTCTGAAAAAAAATATTGATAATAACTTGAAAAACTGATAAAACTATATACCTCGGTTATGTTTGATGGTGTACGCCATTCCTGAACAACAATTTCCTTCACTGGATAAACTAATATTCCATCGTTAGACACAATATGGCCATGAAAGAAAATTGTTTGAAGCTAAAATTCACACTTGATAAACTACCCTTATAACTCACTTCTTCTGACATTCATTATAATAATGTTAAACTATTTCTCATAATATTTGTAGATTTTGGGTTATACCAAGATATCATCAATAAATAAAACAAAAATTTCCTCAAGATAATCTTTAAAAACTCTATTCATTAGATCAATGAAAATAGAGGGTGCATTAGTCAGTCCAAAAGGAATTACTGTAAACTCATAATGTACATACATAGATCAAAACATTTTCTTTGGAATATCATTCTTCCTTACAAACAACTAATGATATCCAGATCAAAGGTAAATCTTTGAAAAATATTTTCCTCCATTATTTTTATCAAATGAATCATCAATATGAGGTAGGGGTTACTCATTCTTTATTGTATTAGCAGTGATTTCCCTACAGTCAATGAACATCCTCATGCATCCATCTTTCTTATTAATGAAAAGAACTTGATCTCCCACTGGAGAAAAACTGGGGTGAATAAAACACATACTACATAGTTCCTCTAGTCAACTAATTCCATTGTGGCTATTCTATAGGGAGTCTTTGATATAGGCCTTGAAGTAGGAATTAAATCAATAGAAAACTGAATTTCTCTCTCTAGAGGTTGTCCATGTAAATCCTCTAGAAACAGATCAATATATTCTTTCATAATAGGTACATCCCCAATTTGAAGATTCCTTTACTCAAATATAGATATTATATTCTCATAATCCCCAAGAATTTCATTCATTTGTTCTATTAGGGGAGGATCTTGATAAGAACCAGATGATGACGTTTCTTCTCTAAAGATAAGGGGTTCTAAATCATTCTCAAAAAATTTAAATTCATTCCTCTTATAAAAAATCCTCACATCATAATTTTAAATTCAATTATTATATATTATTATATCAAAATCGATCATGGGTATGATGATAAGGTCAGCAACTAAATCATGTTTATGTGTCATAAAGGGGACAGACCGACACAAATTTGTTACAATGATACATTGTAACACCCCGACCCCAGAAGCCTAGAGTCGGTGCATTATTACGTAACATTTTCATGATCACAAAAGATCAAGTCTTTAAAGACCGATTAGTTTAGTAGCCAGGGAAGTACTAGATAAATTCATAAGGTTTAAATTACATCAAAAAATGGAAAACTAAAAAAAACATTATTTCCATAGACAACACTGAGATCCCATAGACTATCCCTACAGGTCAGTCATAATATATTTCTTCAGATCCTAGAAAAATAAACATGAAAAGGGGTGATCTCAGATGCTCAGTAAGAGTAATAAATGTAGTGGAAGATAACATAAACATTAAGCATGGGGAATAATTGAAAACACATTCCTTATCGATTAATAAACATGAGCACTTTATGGAAGGAATATGAGCTGAGTAAATAATGCCATAATAAATAATAGTCATGGATGTTCTACTAGTCGAATAACCACATGAAATATTAATATCTAATCTCATAATGATGGAATTCATAAAGCTATACATTCGTAACCACATAGTCAGGACCTTCTGCCAAGACTATAAATTAGATTTTTTCAATACCTTGTGCCAAGACACACGTTTGTCTCATGAGACCGACTGATTCATTGAGGAGCTATAGCCATCTCCACCCATCACTTACTAAGTCCAATGCATTCCTCATATGAAAAGTTTGAAACATAACATAAACATTTTTATTAAAACTAGAATATGAAATGTCAATACTTTATTCACAAACCATGAATGGTATAAAAATAGCACATCCACAATAAAACATAACTCATTAAATACAATATAGAAGATTTTATTGTAATAGATTAACCTCAATCAAGAATAATGAAGGATATTGACATAAAAATAATCATCAAAACCATTTGAGAGAGATATCCCCTTTTTCTTGAAAACATTTAAAAGTCACACTATTTGTCAAGAAGCCATTTGAAAATAGATTTTTGAATCAAAGTGTCACATACCACTTTTAATCATTTAAAAGGAATTTTAATTTTAAAACATTAATGTCCATATAAATAAATCCTTAAAATAATTTTTAAAACATGGGCATTAATGAGAAATATTTAGAAAAATCAATCTTTAAAACATTCAAATTGATATTTTAGTTACAGTTCCTATCCAAAAGAGAGACATTTGAATAAAAATAATTTAGGTAATAAAAAAATTATAATATCATGAGAATAAATGGATTCATGATATACTATGACAAATTGCATTATATACACCCTATAAAAGTGAATTGGTGTATAACAACAAGGAAGTCTCAATGGAATGTAAATTGAGATGAAGTCTCTTATAAAGACTGTACCATTAGGTTAAGGATAAATCAACAACATAATTATGTGCGTTAAATATAAATACACTCAATATTAATGGATATATTGTGTAAATCAATCAGATTACATTCAAACATATTCTTGTAAAAACAACACCAATGAATTGGATGTAAAACTCAATAAATGGAGATTGAGTTAAAATTACTCTTATCAAGTTCATATCGATGACTTCAGAATTTATCGATGGAGTGATTATGTGTATCAAAAGTATATCCATAGAAAGGGGGTGGAATTTACTACACAAATAATAAATAGTGATTCCACACATAATCATGGAGTAAAATAATCAATGAAGTATGTGTAAAGCCGAATGAGCGGAAATTGAAATTTGAAATTCCCTTACCAATTTGGTAACTAACGAAACATATATCCCATTAAATGTGGATCATAAAATTAAGATGTAATTACTAAAAAATTAAAGTATATTACACAAATAATATAATCATTGGGCATTACATACACTACACAAAAGGAAATAGTGATAGTATGGCATGAATCTCACGGAAATAGGAAGTGAGATGAAAACCCTTCCTCTGTTGTAATCAATCGATTCGTATGGACAAAAGTTAATAACAACCAAATTAATCACAGAATATCATGAATATAAATATAATCATGATAATATAAATATCAAATTATAGTACACAATACACCACATTTAATAAATAAGTGGTGAATAATGGAAATCTCACAGAATTAAAAGTGAGATAAGAAACCCCTTACTATATAATTTTCCTTGGTCGAGGGTAGGTTAAACTCATTTATAATGGTGAAATAATTGTTATTAAATTATAATATAATCATATACATTAATATGATATCATATATTATCTTTTAATATTTCTTTGTTAATAATATTTTAGTATTATCGTTGTTTCGGGTGTTAACTGATTCATTTTCTTTTATATGATTTATTTCGTAAGTAGTGTTTTTTATGAATAGGATGTATATTATTCATATTAAGATTGATATTAAGTATTTAAAAATTATTTTTAATCATCTAATGAAAATTTTTCTTGAATGGATTACGATGGGGAATGAATCTCATTGCATTTGTGGAGACGGTAATCTGTGCGTACGCACAAGCGACAATATCAATCTTTTGATATTAAAATAATATATAATTGTATGGTATATAATATTTACAGAATCATTATCATGTTATATTTAATATTTACATCAATTAGACATCATTATTATACCCATCCAAATAATAATGTCTTGAATAACAATTACACCACGACGTGGAGACGGTAAGCCGTACATACGCACGTATGGTGACATGTCATTCAAAGGATGGATAGAATAATGAATATGGTTGTACTATATTTATAATTACATCACAGAATATAAAATATATTGGATTTATTATTTTAGAATGGAAACAACAAAGAAATATGAAGTCGATGAAAAAAGGAACATGAAAGAGGTGATTAAATATTTACCTCTACTTCGGGTTCTTCCTTTTTATTTGATCAAAAGGGCTCATTGGGTTTTCTTTTTAACTAAAGGAAGGCCTCTAGGATTAACGGAGGATATTTGAGATGGTATTTGAGCAAATTTTGGATTAGAAAAAATTCTTTGTGGTGTGAATTAAAGAGAAGGGGGAGTTCCCTTTTATAAAAGGGGTGAGGGGCACATTAGGAAAAACTAGAAATATTATTTTATAATAAAATAATTTTCTGTTTCAAATGGATCCAAATTGAATTATTTAAAGTATAAGGTTGATATGGGTTTAAAAACACTCAAACAATAGGTTTTATATAGGTTTGGGTGACTATAATAACTTTATCATTTAGATTTAACTCTTAGTTAAATAGTTTGACATTTACCATGTCTCTTTGTATTTTTATATTATATTGTTAATAAAATTACTATATACTTCCAAGAGAACCCCAAGTGGTTCATTAATGATACACATATCATTATATATGTCCTTTGGCAGAACCTTATATTTTTAGAAATAGAATATCAATTAATAATATAATATTTGTTTTAAAAACTCTTTTATGTCACTTTTGATACTATTTGGTATTTTGTTTTTTCTAAATTCATAACAGAATTATTAATTAGAAATAAACTAATATAACCAACCCTAACATTTCATAGTAACATAGAAAATAAGTTTAATTCATAAAAAGTCTCAAATTAAATTTATATAGATATTTATATTATCAATTATTTTAATATTTCGTTAATTAGGTAATTACTGGATCATCATTGTGTCATAAATAAATTAAACTATTTAATGTCTAAAAAATATAAATAAAATAAAATTATGTAGGAAATAATTTTATATTTCTAATAATATTTATAGTATAATTTATATTATGTATAACCCTATATTAATAATGTTTTAGTTATTAAACTTTGGTTATAACTCTTTTAACTCTTCTTTAAATAAAATAATAATAATTGTCCTAATCTAATCCATGTGGACGAAAGAGGTTCATATTATATTAATAAGGTTTTTTTGTTCTAATTATACTTATACAATAGAATTAGGACATGTTTTAGGATAATAATAATATCATTTTTACCGTTAATTACCCTATTTAATTTTAACTGTGGTAAATAAAAGTAAAAAGTTTCTATTCACCAAAAATTATTGTCATCTTATTGAACCACATTTTCATTACCAATACCAACTGTGTATCTCCGATTTTTGAAATTCCAATCACAGAAGTGGTAAAATTTAGTTTTATGTAAATTTTAAAATTCTCCTAGGAGGTGGGTAAAAGACGGTAAAAAGATCAATAAAATTTTTATATATCAAAAATTATTATAAAATGACTCTAATGAATTCAATTGAATGTATATAGGTATTATGTATCTATTTTGACCTTAAATAAATTTATATATAATAAATAATTATTTAAATAAAAAATTCGGTTTTATACTATAACTTAGTGTTTTTCACTTTTCATCAAAAATTGAAAGTTTTCAGAAAAATACAAAAAATTCACCAGAAGATAATTTCAATATTCCAAATCCAAAAATGAAGTCCATTTTGAAAGATAAAATTTATAATATTTTAAAAAGTGGGTATTACTATTCATAAAGTCATGTTTGATTGGTCGTGGTGTGTTAGAATCTCAAATTTGCGTACAATGCAATCTATTACATTATTCAAAGGGAAACGTACCATGGATGTTTGGGGTGTTACATTCTTCACCCATTTTGGAAATTGCATCCTCTCAATTTTTAAAATTAGTCTTGGGAACATAATTTAAAGTTCCACATCAGAAAAAGAGTTAATAAAACTATCACTTTAAAAGAAAGAACGAGAAGTACAAAGGTCACCCGAGATAACCCATACATGGATTCCTTGTAGTAAAACATGGATATGGAAGATAAACTAAGTGTTAATTTATAATGGAGAGGGATAGAAAATATGATCAGGAGAAAGTTATCAACAAGAAAACCACAAACTTGTGATGGCACAAATGATCATTAGTTTCCCAGTAGGAAAAGTAAACAGACAACATTTTTTTTTGTTTTAAGTTACATTTCATAAAGATGAAGAATTTATTTATGATATTGACTAAGAACATAAAGAGATGTACTTACTTTTCAAGTAGAGTTTCATTCTTTACTAAATTTATACTACTAACTCATTGTTTTCAAACGATGAGTATTCAAGATGACTTGGTCACACCGGAAGAGCTAGAATAATATTCTAGAGAATCACATGATCCATAAAGGAAAAACTATATATTTACCTTGCCTTTAAAGATTAATCAAAACCAAAAAGGTTAGTAAAAGATCAGATGATCCCCCAAAAGGATATTCTTTTAGAGAAAGAAATGCTAATCTTAATTTCTAAAATTAAACCAACAATAGCCCAATGTTAAAAAATACCATTCAATAAACAATTGTCCTTAAAAAATTTCAATATAATCCAAACTAATATTTAAACCCAAAACATATAAGAATTTGGTTGTGTAGTCTTCCATGTTAAATTTTATCTCCAAATGACATCGACTACTCTTAAAGTCACATACTTAAAAATAATTAACCTAATCACACATTCTCTATTATAGGTTTATCATTTCCATAAGTAACCCAAATCACTATAACTCCACAATAAAAACATAGATAAAAACCCACCATAACTCCTCAAATGAAATCACATAGTATTCTATTTCCTTAGGCAAATAGTGTTCCCAAATGAGCGAACGTCTTCCAAAATAACATTTATCAGTTAATCACTAAATCATTTTACTATACTAAGGGTATTCATTTGATAATACATAAGATACCAAATCATCTTATTATTGATCAATAAAATCATTTAACAAGAAATAATTAGTCACACTAACCAGGGACTTCACATAGTCTAGTGGTAGGCGATAAATCTCAATTGCACTCTGGTTGTGGGTTCGATTTCCACGGCTTTGTCTGATGAGACGGGTTATCACATGGTTTGTGTGTTATCCTTTTTCAAAAACTATATTTTATAACATTCCCTAAATGAGATATAATCCTAAAAATAATCATAACATAATTTTACCACCAATGTTATCTCATACGTCGCATTTTCATCCCAAAAATTAATAACCTATAATTGCCTCAAATTCAAGAGTCATATAAACCCAAATGGTTATTTATAACTGTATCCACAAAAAAAAAGATAACTATTCCTCTAATTCAATTTTCACATAAAAAAATTCAGCGTTAGACATACAAGAGAAAAGTCTTCCAAAGTAATCTCATCAACAAAGAGCACTAATTCTTTTAAAAATTTGGCCATCCATTTATTTCCACATAGGTTCTTCCTTGACCAAGAGTTTATCTTATAGAATAGGGCATTTAATTCAGTGATGTCAAGTTCCCTTACATTTACAACAAATGACCATAATTGGATTCTTAAGATCATTTTTATTTTCTTCCACTGTACTATTCATTTTTCCTTGGTAATTCTTTACTTTATGCCCTTATTTCCCACACATAAAGCATTTATTTACTCTATTAAGACACCTTCCTAGGTGTCTCCTTCCACATTTCCTGGATGATGGAAAATGAGCATTCTTTCCTCCATGGTCTTCACTGCTGGAGCTCTTATCATTCACCACTTTTCTCTTCCTTGATGAGTCCGGGAGTTGGTTAATATAAATTGTGTTGATCATATATTTTGAAAACTAATTTGGAATGAACATGATATCCTTTGTGCCTATCAACATTCCATTTTGTTGCTCATTTCCACCACTATTCCAAAATTTTACATCATGCTCAATGTTTCTATGAATTCCCTGGAATCCATCCATTGACTAAAACTAGAAAGCATTTTGTGAGTAATAGTAGTCATAGAATCATTTAGAAAATATCATGACACCATGTTTTCATTTTGAAACTCCTTAAGATTAACCAAGGACTTTAATTTTCATCTTATATTAAAATCCTTCAAATTGGTTTGTAATGAGAATGTAAATTATCCAAATCATATCCCCCAGGAGTGTCGTAACCAATAGTCCAGCAAGGCCCATTTTCGTGCACCAGTTCCCATTCGATTCTATCTAAAAGCGATGTTTTCAGGTTTTACCCCTAGGTACATCTGTTCCAGAGCTACCTCTACCAGCATGTATCCAGATAAGGATGTATTGCTTGTAAAACTCACAAAATCTATACAATACCAAAATTTTAGGAAGTTATTCTATACTAATCCTCAAATTATATCTTATGGTAATGTTATCTAATTAGAATTTATCTATATCTAGTTTCCAGGGTTTGTACCAAACTTCCTCTGATACTAACTGTAACTCCCTGACCCCAGAAGCCCAGAGTCGGTGTATTATTATGTAACATTGGCATGATCACAAAAGATCAAGTCTCGAAAGATCGATTAGTTTAGTAGACTTGAAGTACTAGATACATTCATAAGGTTTACATTACATCATAAAATGGAAAAATAAAACAACATTGTTTCTATAGACAACACCGAGGTCGCATAGACTATCCCTGCAGGTTAGTTATAATATAATTATTTGCATCCTGAAAAAATGAAACATGAAAATGGGTGAGCTCAAATTCTCAGTAAGAGTAAGAAATATAGCGGGAGGTAACATAAATTTTAGGCATGGTGAATAATTGAAAACGCATGCCTTATTGAATAATAATCATGAGCACTTTATGGCCAAAATATGATCTCAGTAAATAATGGCATAATAAAGCATAGTCATGGGTATTCTACTTGTCTAATAACCACATGAAATATTAATATCTATTCTCATAATGATTGAATTCATAATTCCATACTTTCATAACCACATAGTCATGTCCTTGTTCCTAGACTACAAATAAGATTTTGTCAAGGCCTTATGACAAGACACTAGTTTGTATCGTGAGACCTACCGATGCATAGAGGAGCTATAGAGGGCTCCACCCATCACTTACTATGTCTAGTACATTCCTCATATGAAAATATTGAAACAAAACATAAACATTCATATTAAAACTAGCATACGAAATGTCAATACTTTATCCACAAACCATGAATGGTATAAAAATATCACATCCACAATAAAACATAACTCATTCAATTAAATATGAAATATTTTATTGTAACATATTTACCTAAATCGAGAATAATAAAGTATATTGACATAAAAATAATCATAAAAACTATTTTAGAGAAATATCCCATTTTTCTTGAAAACATTTAAAAGTCACACTATTTGTCCAGAAGTTTTTTAATAATATATTTTTGAATCAAAGTGTCCCATACTACTTTGAAACTTTTAAAATGAATTTTAATTTTAAAAAATTAATTTCGAAATAAATAAATCCTTAAAACCATTTTTAAAACATGGACATTAATGAGAAAGATTTAGAATAATCAATCTTTAAAACATTTAAAATGAAATTTTAGTTAGAGTTCATATCCCAAAGAGAGACACTTGAATACAAATAATTGAGGTAATAAAAAATTTATAATATCATGAGAATAATGGGATTCAAGATATACTATGTCGAAGTACATTATATACACCATAATAAATTGAATGGGTGTATAACAACAATGATGTCTCAATGGAATGTAAACTGAGATGAAATCTATTATAAAGATTGTATCCTTAGGTTAAGGATTAATCAAGAACATAATTAGTTTTGTCAAATATAAATACACTAAATATTATTGGATATTCATTTTGAATCAATCATAGGACATTCACACATATTCAGGTAAAAACAAGACCAGTGAATTGGATGTTTAACTCAATAACTGAAGATTGAGTTAAAATTATTCTTATCAAGTTCATATCGATGACTTGAGAATATATCAATTGAGTGATTATATGAATAAAAAGTATATCCACATAAATGGTAGTATAATTTACTACACAAATAATAAATTGTGATTCCACACATAATCATGGAGTAAAATAATCAATGAAGTATGCGTAAAGTCGAATGATTGGAAATTGAAATTTGATATTCCCTTACCAATTTGGTAACTTACGAAACATACATCCCATGAAAGATGGATTATAAAATTAATATTTAATTACTCAAATAATATATTATATTACACAAATAATACAATCATTGGGCAATACATACACCACAAAAAGTAAATAGAGGTAGTATGGCATGAATCTCATGGAAATAGGAAGTGAGATGAAAACCCTTACTCCGTTGTAATCAATCGAGTCATATGGAAAAAATTTAATAACAACCAAATTTATCACATAATACCATGAATATAAAGATAATCATGATAATATATATCAAATGATAGTACACAATACACCATGTTTAATAAATAAGTGGCGAACAACGGAAATATCACATAATTAAAAGTGAGATAAGAAACCCATTACATTGTACTTTTCCTTGGTCGAGGGTAGGTTAACCTCCTGTATAATGGTGGAATAATTTTCATTAAATTATACAATAATAATATACATTAATATGATATCATATATGATCTTTTAATAATGTTTTTTTAATAATATTTTAGTACTATCATCATTTTGGGTGTTAACTGATTCATTTTTATTTATATGATTTGTTTCATAAGTAGTGTTTATAATGAATAGGATGTATATTATTCATATTAATAATGATATTAAGTCTTTAAACATTATTTTTAATCAACTAATTAAAATTAGTCTTGAATGGATTATGACGGGGAATGAATCTCATCGCGTCGTAGAGACGGTAATCCGTACGTATGCACGAGTGACATTATCATTCTTTTGATATTGAAATAATATATAATTGTATGGTATATCATATATAAAGAATCAATATCATTTTAAATTTTTTATTTAAATCAATTTCACATCATTATTATGCCCATCCAAATAATAATTTATTTAATAACAAATACAGCACGACGTGGAGACGGTAAGTCGTACGTATGCACGTATGGTGACATGTCATTCAAATGATGGATAAAATAATTAATATGGTTGTAACATATTTATAATGACATCATAGTATATAGAATATACTGGAGTTATTATTTTAGAATATAAACAACAAAGAAAGAGGAAGTGGAAGAAGAAAGGAACTTGAAAGTGGTGATGAAATATTTACCTCTTCTTCAGGTTCTTCCATTGATTTGATCAAAAGGGCTCCTTAGGTTTTCTTTATGACTAAACTAAGACTTCTAGAATTAAGGGAGGATATTTGAGAGGGTATTTGGTCAGATTTTGTCCAATCAAAAAGACTTTTAAGGTGTGAATTAAAGAGAAAGGGGAGTTCCCTTATATAAGAGGGGTGAGGGGCACCTTTGAAAAAACTGGAAATATTATTTTATAATAAAATCATATTTGGTTTTAATGGATCAAAAATGATTTATTTAAATTATAAGTTGGTTATGGGTAGAAAACCACTCAATACATGTGTTTTATAAAGGTTTGGGTCCCTATATTAACTTTATCTTTTAGATTTAACTCTTAGTGAAATAGTTTGACATTTACCATGTCTCTTTGAATTTTCATATTATATGGTTAATAAACATGATATATACTTCCAAGAGAACCCCAAGTGGTTAAATAATGATACACCTATCATTATATAACACCTTTTTCTAAATATTAGAATATTAGTAATAGAATATCAATTAATAATATATTATTTGTTTTAAAAACACTTTTATGTCAATTTTGACACTATTTGGTATTTTTTTTTCTAAATTTATAACAGTATTATTACTTCAAAAAAAATTCATCTAAAAACACTAATATGTCATATTAAACTATAAAATTAGTTGAATTCATAAAAAGTATCAAATTACATTTATTTGGATATTTATAATATCAATTATTTTAATACTTAATTAATTAGGTAATTATTGCATCATCATTGTGTCATAAATAGATTAATTATTTAATGTCTAAAAAATATAAATAAAATACCATTATATATAAAATCTCTTTATATTTCTAATGAATATTTATAGTCAAATTTATCTTTTTTATAACCCTATATTAAAAATGTTTTAGTTGTTAAACTTTGGTTTTAATTCTTTTAACTCTTCTTTATATAAAATTATAATAAGTGTCCCTATCTAATCCAAGTGGACCAAAGAAGTAATTCCCCAACCCCTGTTACCCAGAGTTGGTGCGTTATTACATAACTTTGGCATGATCACAAATGATCAAATCTCAAATGTCTGATTAGTTTAGTAGCCTTGCAAACACTAGATACATTCATAAAGTTTACATTACATAATAAAGTGAAAACTACAACAACATCTTGTCTCCACACTCATATCCCCTTATACTATCCATGAAGGTCATTCATAAAATACTTCTTCACATCCTAGGAAAAATAAAACATAGAAAGGGGTGTGCTCAGATGCTCAGTAAGGATAAAAATATAGCAGAAACTTTCATAAATAATCATAAACATTTAAGGCAATGTATAACTAAAACAAAATCCTTTTAAACTTGAACAACAACATAATATGGAAAAAATAAAATGAAATAATTTCATTTACTTATTCTCATAGATATTCTAATAGTAGAATAATCACATGAAATATCAATAACTATTTTCATAATGATGGAATGCATAACTTCAGACTATCATAACCACCTAGTCAAGGCCTTGTGCCAAGACTACAAATAAGATTTTGTCAAGGCCTTGTGCCGAGACAATATTTTGTCTCATTAGACCTACCGATCCATCGAGAAGCTATAGCGGGCTCCACCCGTCACTTACTAAGTCCTATGCATTTCTCATATGAATAGAATTAAACATAATATAAGCATTCGTATTAAAACTAGCATATGAAATGTCAATAATTTCTCCATAAACCATGAATGGTATAAAAATAACACATCTACATTAAATCATATCAAAAAACCTTCAATAAAATATGGATGTTCTGTATCATAATAATTCAACATCAAATAAGCTTAAAATTCATCAAAGGATGTTGACATAGATGAAATAAAAACTATTTGAGCGAAATATATTTTTTTAAATCATTTAAAAGTCACATAATTGTAAAACAAAACATTTACTATGAAAATATTCTTATAAGATTGTATGGGAAGCTTCGAAGATTTTATAATGGAGGAAAATAGCTGCACCCACTGTATAAGTTATAAAAGACATTCTTACCTTAATTTTGTCGAAAAAGGTTAAAAAAGACCTTGTTTGGAAAACGACGGAAAGATTCCTTTCAAACCATTTTTTAAAAACTCTAAAAAAAGCTATAAATTAATTTAACCCATATTTTAGTATATATTAAAAAAATATTGAAATACATTTTTAAGAAACATGGATGTGGATGATAAATAAGTCCCAGTAGATAATCACGTATAAACAACCTCGGATAATGAAGAGATTGTGAAATAAACCCTTACCAATTCGGTAACATACGGAACATACACCCCATGAAAGAGTTATCATACAATGAATATGTAAATACACATAAATTAAAGTCTATTACACAAAGAATACAATTATGGGAAGTACATACACCACACAAAATCTAATAGTGGCAATATGGCATGAATCTCACGGGAATAAGGAGTGAGATGAAAACCCCTTACCTAGTACTTTTCCTTGGTTTAGGGTAGTTTAACCTCTTTTATAATGGTGACATAATTGTTATTATATTATAAAGGAATCATATACGTTATTAGGATATCTTATATTATCTTTTAACCTTTCTTTGTTAATAATATCTTAGTATTATCATCGTTTCTGGTGTTAACTTACTCGTTTTATTTTATATGTTTTGTTACATAAGTCGTGTTTGTTATGGATAGGTTGTATCTTATTCATATACAAAAAGATATCAAGTTCTTAAACATTATTTTTAATCATAAAATGAGAATTATACTTGAATGGATACGATGGGGAATGAATCGCATCGCGTTTGTGGAGACGGTAGTCCGTACGTAAGCACGAACGCTACTTCCATTTCATTTTTCATTTTAAAAGGAATAAAACCCAATGATAAATAGGTATATTATTATTCCATTATAATATAATATCTTATATGTGTTACTTAATTTCATTAATACCATCCTTTATACGTTCCATGTATGGTATGAACGAGTCATATCACTTTGAGTGGGCGGTAGTCCGCACTTCCTCAAATGAAATTATCGTATATATTTACAACATGAAAAGATTAATGGTATGCTATGATATTGAATTATAGAATCTTATATATAAAATAAATTTCTTTAATATCATATTTAATTATAGTTCCATCATAATGGCCACCATGAGAGGTGGTATGAGATAATTGAACAATCATCGTTTTGTGAGGCATTTGGTTTCCATCCACAGAAACATAATGTTCATCACCCATTAGATAGAGGAGTGAGTAATTGTAGTTAGAATACATCTCCTAAAAATTTCCTAGTATATTTAGGATTCTGGTTTTATTACAAAATAAAATAATAAGAAGAGTTTAGGGTTTGGAGAAGTAGAATAAAATTAAGAAGCTAGGAGAAATTGTTACCAATAATTTGGGTAACTCCCTTTGGTTTGAACACAAATGGACTCTTGAAGTGCCTTATGCCTAATGTAAGGATTCTAGGAGGAGGATAGGGATATAGGGAGATTAATTGGGTAGAGTTTGGATGAGAAAAAATGCTTGATAGGTGTGAGGAATTGGTTAGAAGTGGTGTCCTTTTATAAGGGGAGGAGGGCCTCTATAGGAAAAACGTAAAGTATTATTTTATAATAAATTCATATTCAGTTCATAATGGCTCCAAAATATATTATTTATAGTATAAGGTGGGGATGGGTCGAAAAAAACTCAACCAATAGGTTTTAGAAAAGTTTGGCTCACTATTTTACCCTTATCTTTTAGATTTAACTCTTAGTTAAATAGTTTGACATTTACCATGTCTCTTTGTATTTTTATATTATATGGTTAATAAACTTACTATAAACTTCCAAGAGAACCCCAAGTGGTTCATTAATGACATAACTCTCATCATATAAGTACTTTGTCTAAACCATAGATTTTTAGGAATATTATATCAATTAATAATATAATATTTGTTTTAAAAACTCCTTTTTGTCAATTTTGACACTATTTAATAATTGATTATTGTTAAAGTCATAAAAACATTATTAATTAAAAAATTCATTTAATCAATCCTAACATGTCATATTAACCAAAATAATTCGTGGAATTCATTAAAAGTCTCAAATTATATTTATTTGGGTATTTATAATATCAATTTTCACTAATAAGGTAATTACTGCATCATCATTGTGTCATAAATAAAATAAATTATTTATGTCTAAAATTTATAAATAAAATACCATTACATAGAAAATAATTTTATATTTCTAATGAATATTTATAATTGAATTTATATTTTGTATAACCCTATATTAAAAATGTTTTAGTTTTTAAACATTGATTTTAACACTTTTAACTTTTCTTTGAATTAAATAATAATAAATGTCCTAATCTAATCCAAGTGGACCAAAGTGGTTCATATTTCATTCATAATGTTTTTATTGGTCAAATTATACTTATCCAATAAAATTAGTACATTTTTTAGGGTAATAATAATATCATTTTTACCCTTAATTACCCTCTTTACTTTTTACCTTGGAAAATAAAAGTCAAAAGTTACTATTCACCAAAAAATTATTTTTATCTTATTGACCCACATTTTAATATTTGATGTTAACCCTGTATCTCTGATTTTTGAAATTCCACTCACAGAAGCGGTAAAATTATGTTTTAGGAGAATTTGCAAATTCTCCTAGGAGGTGGGTAAAAGACGGTGAAAAGTTCCATAAATTTTTTATATATCTAAAATTATTCTAAACTAAATCCAATGAATTAAATTGAACTTATATAGGAATTATGTATCCATTTTTACCTTAATTAAATTTAAATAAATTAAATAATTATTTAAATAAAAATTCTGTTTTAAACTATAACTCAGTGTTTTTCACTATTCATCAAAAAATTGAATGTTTTCAGAAAATTACCAAAAATTCACCCTAAGCTAATTTTGATATTATGAATTAAATAATAAAGTCTAATTTACCAAATTCAAAAAATATAAGTTTCATTTATTAATTTAAAATTAATTCCCGGTGTCAAAACCAAAAGCTGTATTTTTAAGAAATAACAACTACCAAAAGTTTGACAATTGTTTATGTCCAATTTCAAAATGAAATTACTTAATATGACCATCATTGGATTAAATAGCAAAAATATAATCTATTTATACCTCCAAACCATTAAAATTTATAATTTAACAATATAAATTATTTTTATTTAAAAAGTTGTTTTCAGTTAAAATATAGTATTTTTCACAATTCACCCAAATATAAAAGTTATCAGAAAAACACAAAAACATTATTGAAACTAAATTCTTATGTTATGATTATAAATAAGAAGTTTATTTTTTCAAATTGAATATATAATAGTTTCAAATATTGGATTTAAAAAGGCTTCTCCATTAAAAGGTGGTAACATTGCATTTTTTTAAAAATACTTCTTTTATCTGAAAAAATGTATTTGTTATTACATCATGTATAAGAAACTAATAATATGGATTCTAAAATTAAAAGGATTTTATAAAGTTTAAAATTCAGTTAATATTATTCATAACCGCTTTTGAACATCATGCTTGGTAATCCATGGTGCACTAGAACTCGGTGTTGCGGGTAGTGCAAGTTATTTAATTACCTTGAAGAAATAACGTACTATGAAATATTGGGGTGTTACAATCTTCCCACCTTCAGTAAATTACGTCCTCACAATTTGAAATTATATTTTGCAAATAAAAGGCTGAAAATAGAAAATACCTTTGGGAAAACCCACATCGGAAATTACGTTAAATAAAATTTAGTCTTAATAAGAGGAAAAGGGAGATGAAAGGGTCACCAAAAAATTATGATCTCGATTAGGAGAACATTGGTGGCAATTAAAGACATATAATTGGAGGAAAAAATAAATATTTATAGGTAGTAATTGAGGTCATCAATCACAAACAAGTGTAAAATTGAGGGCATTAAATTCATCAATCTATGATGATTTAAAATACCATCGGTTCAACAAAACATATTGTATTAGGATAACACATTTTTTGTTTTAAGATCCATTCACTAATGTATAATAATTAATTTCTTCATAGAATAATAGAAGAAGAAAAATATATACTTGAAAATAGAGTGCCATCCTTCAACTAATTTCTACCACAAACTCATCTTTCACTCTAAAAGATAATAGAACATAAAAATAATATTCTATTTAACCTATACGTATAGGTTTCAAAAAAATTGAATTTATAATTCATGTACCATAATTTATTTAAAAAAGACTACATTATTCAATCCAGGACATCACGCGGGCTAGTGGTAGGTGATACACCCTTGTCTCCCTTTGGTTGTGGGTTCAAGTCTTGCGGCTTTGCTGGATGCGATGGGTTGCCGCCTGACCTCTGAGTTGTCCTTTTATGGAAATCCAAAAATAATCTCAAACTAGAATTATCCAAAATACTTATGTCCAAACTCACAGTCCAAAATTTATAAGGAAGGTAAACACAATGAATATCCTTTTTTCTGCGTAATAACATGTGAACACCTTCATCATGTATTCTTTTAAACACTGCAACGTCCTGAATTACCATAAAACCTTATTGATTACATTCATGATCCCTTGTTCCTTATAAAATACTGGATATACTCCTTCTATAAATTTTTTTTGTAAACTCCAACAATGATGGAATATACAAATCATTAATTAGTTTCATGGTAATCAAGAATATCTAATATAATTTATCAAAATCAATCATGTATTATTCCAAAATCAATACCTCAGTATCAGAACCATATTATGATTTATCTTTCCCTCAACCATATATTTTACAAAGATTTAACTTTCTATTGAGTCACTTTTCTTGGTTCCATGCAATCTCAAGTCCTTAATGAAATAGTATTGTAGTACAATTCTTATATACTCCCTAATTATTATTACCATTACATTATTGTTACAACACTAAAATGACATAATTCTCTAATAACAACATAATAAATATAATCATTCCTCCTCATCTGTGGTAGTATCATAACATGATTATTATCCAATATCATTATTTGGGGAATACTCTGATCATTTGGATATTGATTTGTGTAGTTTCCCAACTCCTTGCTGATGAAGCATTGTTCATTTGAATCCTTTTTCTTACCCTTGTAGTCACATACTTGGTGTCCTTTTTCTCCACACTTATAACAAACTCCCATTCCCTTCAATCAAGTTCTAGGGTGTTTCTTCCCACAATTATCACATATGGGAAAATTCTTCTTTTCCCTCTTCCCTTTATCCATATTTCTCTATTCCATCCTTTTCTTCTCTTGCTTCCCTTCAAAGCCATAGGACTTGGAGAATTAATTACTTATCTTATTAAAACATGATATTATTTCTTCATATGTTCAGAATACATGGGAGACTATATCCCTTCTAAATTTTGGCTTAATACTATGAAAGATATGATCCTTCTTACTCATTGGATCATACGTATTGCTGGAGTTCACATTCCTTCTACTGGGCGCCATTTCTATACAATAGCATAAACTAGGTCAGTTTATGAATTGCAATAAATAATTCCAAACTTATAAAATACCTTACGTAAATTTAATGGTTTATGGATATAATCCATAATTATAAGGATGTTTTCATTGAGTAATTATATACTCATAAACCCTTCATAATAATTTTTAAAGAAATGATAATTATCCTAAGCATATCCCCCAGGAGTGTTGTAACCAACAGTGCAGCAAGGCCCATTGTCGTGCACCAGTTCCTATTCGAGTCTATCTCAAAGCGGTGTTTTTGGGTTTTACCCCTAGGTACATCTGTTCCAGATCCGCCTCTACCTGCTCATATCCAGACAGGTATTTATTGCTCAGAAAACTCACAAACAATGTACAATACCAAAATTCTAGGAAATTCTTCTATTCTAATCCTCAAAATCTATTTTTGGGCTATGTTCTCTAAACAGAGTTTATCTAAATCTAGCTTCCATGGTTTGTACTAAACTTCCTCTGATACCAGTTATAACGACCCAACCCCAGTTACCCAGAGTCAGTGCATCATTACATAACATTAGAATTATCACAAAAGATCAAATCTCAAAAGACCGAGTAGTTTAGTAGCCTTGAAAACACTAGATACATTCATAAAGTTAACATTACATCATAAACTGAAAACTACAACAACATCTTGTCTCCACACTCATAACCCCTTATAATATCCCTACAGGTCATTCATAAAATACTTCTTCACATCCTGGGAAAAATAAAACAAAGAAAGGGGTGAGCTCACATGATCAGTAAGGATAACAATATAGCAGAAACTTTCATAAATAATCACAAACATTTAAGGCAATGTATAACTAAAACAAAAGCCTTTTAAACATGAACATAAGCATAATATGGAAAAAATAAAATGAAATAATTCCATTTACTTATTCACATGGATATTCTACTAGTCGAATATTCACATGCAATATCAATAACCACTTTCATATTGAAGGAATGCATAATGTCAGACTATCATAACCACATAGTCAAGTCCTTGTGCCAAGACTACAAATAAGATTTTGTCACGGCCTTGTTCCAAGACACTAGTTTTTCTCATGAGACCTACTGATGCATCGAGGAGCTATAGTGGGATCAACCTGTCACTTACTAAGTCCAATGCATTCCTCATATGAATAGGTTTAAACATAACATAAACATTCATATTAAAACTAGCATACAAAATGTCAATACTTTCTCCATAAACCGTGAATGGTATAAAAATAACACCTCCACATTAAAACATATCACAAAACCTTCAATACAATATGAAAGTTTTTTTTCATAATAAATCAACTTCAAATAAGCTTAAAATCCATCAAAGGATGTTGACATAGATGAAATAAAAACTATTTCAGAGAAATATCTTTTTTTTAAATCATTTAAAATTCACATAATTGTAAAAGAAAACCTATACTATGAAAATGTTCTTATAATATTGTAAGTTAAACTTTGACGATTATATAATGGTGGAAAATAGCAGCACCCGCCGTATAAGTTAAAAAATACATTCTTACCTTAATTTTGTCGAAAAGGTTATAAAGGACCTTGTATGGAAAACGATGAAAAGATTCCTTTCAAACCATTTTATAAAAATTTTAACATGGGTATAAATGACTATAACCCATAATTTAGTAAATATTAAAAAAATTGAAATACATTTTTAAGAAACATGGATGTAGATGATAAAGAATTCCCAGTAGATAATCACGAATAAACAACCTCGGATAATGAAGAGATTGTGAAATAAACCCTTATCAATTTGGTAACATACGAAACATACACCCCAAGAATGATTAATCATATAATGAATATGTAAATACACATAAATTAAACTTAATTTTCACAAAGAATAAAATTATGGGTAGTACATACACTACACAAAAGGTAATAGTGGAAATATGGAATGAATCTCACGGGAATAAGGAGTGAGATAAAAACCCCTTACCTTGTAATTTTTCTTTGGTTGGGGTTAGTTTAACTTCCTATATAATGGTGAAATAATTTTTATTATATTATATAGGAATCATATATGTTAATATGATATCATATTTGATCTTTTAACATTGCTTTGTTAATAATATATTAGTATTATCGTCGTTTCTGGTGTTAACTTACTCGTTTTATTTTTTATGTTGTGTTACATAAGTCGTGTTTGTTATGGATAGGTTGTGTCTTATTCATATCCAAAATTATATCAAGTCCTTAAAAATTATTTTTAATCATAAAATGAGAATTATACCTGAATGGATATGATGGGGAATGAATCGCATCGTGTTTGTGGAGACTGTAGTCCGTACGTACGCACGAACGCTACGTCCATTTCATTTTTCATTTTAAAAGGAATCAAAACCAAATGATACAAAGGTATATTATTATTCCAGTATAAAATAATATCTTATATGTGTTACTTAAGTTCATTAATACCATCCTTTATAGTTTCCATGTATGGTATGATCGAGTCATATCACTATGAGGGGGCAGTAGTCCGCACTTCTTCAAATGAAATTATCATATATATATATATATACAACATGAAACAAATAATGGTATGCTATGAAATGGAATTAGATAAGCTTATATATTAAATAAATATCATTAATATCATTTTTAATTGTATTTCCATCATAATGGCCACCACGAGAGGTGGTAGGATATAATTGAACAATCATCGTTTCGTGAGGCGTTTGGTTGCCATCCACAGAAACATTATGTTCTTAACCAATTAGATGGAGGTGTGTGTAAGTGTAGTTAGAATACTTCTTCTAAAAATAACCTAATATATTTATGATAATGGTTTTGTTACAAAATAAAATAATAATAAGTTTTTAGGGGTTGGAGAAGTAAAATAAAATAAAAGAAGCTAAGAGAAATTGTTACCTTTAATTTGGGTAACTCCCTTTGGTTTGAACCAAAAAGGACTCTTGAAGTGCCTTATGTCTAATATAAGGATTATTGGAGGAGGATAGGGATGTAAGTGGATTAATTAGGCATAGGATGGATGAGCCAAAAGGCTTGAGAAATTTGAATAATTGGTTAGAATTGGTGTCCTCTTATAAGGGGGAGGAGGGGCTCTTTAGGAAAAAATTAAAGTGTTATTTTATAATAAATTCATATTCAGTTCATAATGGCTTAAAACTAGATTATTTAAAGTCTAAGGTGGGGATAGGTCGAAAACACTCAACCAAATTGTTTTAGACAAGTTTGGGTGAATATTTTATCCTTATCTTTTACATTAAACTCTTAGTTAAATTGTTTGACATTTACCATATCTCTTTGTATTTTTATTTTATATGGTTAATAAACATAATATAAACAGACAAGAAAACCCAAAGTGGTTCATTAATGACATACATATCATCATATAAGTCCTTTGGAAGAATCTTAGATTTTTAGGAAGATTATATCAATTAATAATATAATATTTGTTTTAAAAGCTCTTTTATGTCAATTTTGACACTATTTAATAATTGATTTTTGTTAAAGTCTTAATAACATTATTAATTCAAAACAAATCATTTAATCAATCCTAACATGTCATATTGACCAAAAAATCGTGTAATTCATTAAAAGTCTCAAATTATATTTATTTGGGTATTTATAATATCAATTTTCACTAATAAGTTAATTACTACATCATCACCGTGTCATAACTAAAATAAATTATTTAATGTCTTAAAATTATAAATAAATTACAATTATGTAGGAAATATTTTTATATTTATAATTAATATTTATAATAGAATTTATATTATGTATACCCCTATATTAAAAATGTTTTAGTTATTAAACTTTGATTTTAACTCTTTTAACTCGTCTTTGAATTAAATAATAATAAATGTCCTAATCTAATCCATGTGGACCAAAGAGGTTCATATTTTATTCCTAAGGTTTTTTATGGTCGAATTATACTTATCCAATAGAATTAGTACATTTTTTAGGGTAATAATAATATCATTTTTACCCTTAATTACCCTATTTACTTTTTACTGTGGTAAATAAAAGTAAAAAGTTACTATTCACCATTGAATTATTTTTACCTTATTGAACCACATTTTACTCTTTGATATTAACATTATCTCTCGGAGTTTCTAAATTACACTCAAATAAGAGGTAAAATTAAATTTTATGTGAATTTTCAAATTCTCTTAAGAGGTGGGTAAAAGACGGTGAAAAGTTCCATAAAATTTTTATATATCTAAAATTATTCTAAACTTACTCCAATGTATTACATTGAAATTATATAGGTATTATGTATCCATTTTTACCTTAATTAAATTTAAATAAAATAAATAATTATTTTAATAAAAATTCGGTTTTAAATTATAACTGAGTGTTTTTTCACTATTTATCAAAAATTTAATGTTTTTAGAAAAATACCAAAACTTCACCCTAAGCTAATTTTGATATTCTGAATTCAATAATGATGTCTATTTTACCAAATTAAAAACATATATGTTCTATTTATTAATTTAAAATTAATTCCCGCTATCAAAACCAAAAGGCGTATTTTAAAGAAATAACAACTACCAAATGTTTGACACTTGTTTACGTCCAATTTCAAAGTGAAATTAATTTCATTCACCATCATTGGATTAAATGGTAAAAATTTAATCTATTTATTCCTCCAAACCATTAAAATTTATAATTTAATAATATAAATTATTTTTATTTAAAAAGTTTTTTCAGTTAAAATATAATATTTTTCACTATTCATCCAAATATGAAAGTTATCATAAAAACACCAAAACTTTATTGAAACTAAATTCTTATGTTCTGATTCTAAAGAAGAATTTTATTTTTTTCAAATTGAATATATATAAGTTTCAAATATTGGATTTAAAAAGGCTTCACCATTAAAAGGCGATAAAATTGCATTTTTTGAAAAATACTTCTTTTATCTGAAAAAATATATTTGTTCTTACATTATGCCTAAGAAACTCATGATATAGATTATAAAATTATAAAGATTATATAAAGTTCAAAAGTCAGTTAATACTATTCATAACCACTTTTGAACATCTTTTTTGGTATGTCATGGTGCGCTAGAACTCGGTGTTACGTGTAGTGCAAGTTATTGAATTACTTTGAAGAAATAACGTACTATGAAATATTGCGGTGTTACAAAAGAGGTTCATATTTTATTCCTAAGGTTGTTTTTCGTATAATTATACTAATACAATATAATTAGGACATGTGTTAGGGTAATAATAATAACATTTTTACCCTTAATTACCCTATTTACTTTTAACTGTGGTTAATAAACGTAAAAAGTTACTATTCACCAAAAATTATTTTCATCTTATTGAAGAAAATTTTTCTTACTGATATCAACTGTGTCTCTTAGATTATTGAAATTCCACTCATAGAAGTAGTAAAATTAAGTTTTATGTGAATTTTCAAATTCCCCTAGGTTGTGGGTAAAAGAGGGTGAAAAGTTTAATAAAATTTTTATACATCTAAAATTATTATAAACAGACTCAAATGAGTTACATTTAACTTATATAGGTATTATGTATCTATTTTTACCTAAAATAAATTTAAATAAAATAAAAAAAAATTTAAATAAAAAATTCGGTTTTAAACTATAACTCAGTGTTTTCCCCTATTCATCAAAAATTGAATGTTTTCAGAAAAATACAAAAAATTCACCCTAAGATGATTTCGATATTCCAAATCCAAAAATGAAGTCCATTTTGAAATATAAAATTTATAAAATTTCAAAAATTGGGTATTATTATTCATTACGGCAAGTTTTATTGGTCACGGTGTGTTAGAATCTCGAAGTTGCGTACAATGCAAGATATTCCTTTATTCAAAGGGAAACGTGTTGTGGAAGCTTGGGGTGTTACATACTTACCTTAGGATTTAATACTAAAAACTACTTTAGTAAATAAAAATGGAAATGTATAATTTTCATGGAAATATATGAAGATATAAAAGAATGTGATAATCCAGAATCAAATAAATCATTATCTAAGTTTTAAGAAATGATTAAAGTACCTCCCTCCACATCATTAAGAATTTCATCCTCTTCTATTGTGATCACATAATACAGGACCTTTTCCTTGGCTTTTTCTTTGGCACACTTCCATGATGATTTATACAATCATTATCATAGTATCTCATATCCCTACAATTATAGCAGTGAAGAGTGATAGCTTCTTTCTTTCCCTTGAAATAAACAACATGATAACCTTTCTATCCACACATGTAGAAAAATCCTTTTCCTTTTAATAAGGAAATAGGATGTTTCCTTCGAAAATTATATCATGTTTGAAAATACCCCTTTTATTCTTCCTTTTATAAATTATATCCTCCACCACCCTCTTCTTCTCTGATTTTCCATTAAAATCGTAAGACATAGAGAATTATTTCTTTATGTTGATAGCACATGAGACAATATCTTCATATGATGAGAAACTTTGGGAGACAGGTTCCCTTCAGAGGAATGGTTTTAAAATATCTAATAATTGATCAATAGTGCTCCTTATATTACGTATATTTTCCATGTAATGTCTTTCTAACCTTGTAAATTTGGATTCATAATTTTCAACATTTTCACCCTCTCTCTGTTTGAGACTCAATAATTTCCTCTCCATATATGTTCATTGTTCATGAGAAAATATTTTTCTAGGAAAATTTCCTTAAAAGCCTTTGATTCCATTTCTTATATTTCTTCCTCCTCCATTGTTTTTTGAATTAATTACCACCACTGATCTGCATCTCCTAAGAGATAGTAAAAATCTATGATAACCTTCTCCTTTTAATTACATCCTATAGTGATAAGTATTCTTTCTAAATAATTTATCCACTTCTCCATTATAAAAGGGTTTGTAGTACCATTGAATGATGGAGGTTATTATTGCATAAATTGGACATACATTGATCCTCCATGTTGTTAATCTAGATTCTCTATATGGGTAAGTTTTTTTTCATAACCGGAGTTAGTTGTCCCGTTATAGTTATAAGTTTCTCAGCACCATTCACAGCTCCATAACTTACATCATTAAATTAAATAGGGGGAAATACTTACAGGGAATACATGTTTTCATGTAGTTTCCATTTCTTCCACTATGTTCCATTTATAAATAATGGAATACACTAAATTAGGTTATGAATTATATTTTATAATGTCAAACTCGTAAAATACTTAACATAAATTGAAATCCAATGCGCGTATAATCTCATAATCATAAGAATGGTTTTTTTTGTGGAAATGTTTATAATTAAACCATTAATAATGGTTTATAAAGAAATTTTTTATTATCCTAAGAATATCCTCTAGGAGTGTCAAACCAGGTGCGTAGTAAGGCCCATTTTCATGTACCTGGTTACCCCCAGTCAATATTGGAACTCCTTGTTAGAGTTTCTACCCTAATGTGCATCTATTCCAGAACCATGTCCATTTATATTATTGATACATGGATTTTTTCTTCTAAGATCTACATAATCTCTACATTAACAAAATTCTAGGATGTTATTGTATATTTGTCATCAAATTCTATCTTAGGGTTTTGTTCCCTAATATAAATCTAGTTTCCAATGGTTCTACTAAACATCATCTGATACCAACTATAAAGACTCTGACCCTAGTTTCCCAGAGCCTGTGCCTTACTTCAATAAATTGGTATAATTTCAAGGAATCTGTATCACAGAGTACAAAATATTTTAGTATATTTGGAAAACAAGATATATTCATAAGTTAAAAATTATGACGTAAAAGGAAATAAAATATGTAAATTCCATTTTAAACAACCATAACTCTTAGATTATCCCTAAATTTCATTCCTAATTTACTTCTTCACGTCCTAGGAAAAATAAAACATAATGGTGATCATAGATGCTCAGTAAAGGTATAAAATATAGTGGAATTATAAGTAATAAGGTATGGTGAATAAATAAAATTATACACTTCATTATAAAAAAACCTTGAACATAACATGGAGAGAATAAAAAATGAATAAATAATTCCATAATAAAACATAGCCTTGGATATTATAATATTAGAATAATAACATGTACTATCAATTAATAGTTTCATAATCAGGGTATGCATAATGTGGGACATCTGAACCATATCGTCAAGTCTTTGACCAAGACAACTAAAAATGATTAAGGTCTCATCCAAAACCATATCTAAAAATGGGTAAAGCCTTAGCCAAGTCCATTTTTGTTTTTTCTCATGAGACCTATCGATTCATAGAGGGGAAATAGTGGGCCACAACTATAAATTATTTCTTTCATTACATTCTTCATATTAATTGGTTTAAACATAAAAAACACATACATATGAAATTTGAATAACTGTCCCAAATATGTAGACATAATCACTAACCATTTTGAGTAATAAGGTGAATGGTATCAAAATAACACATCCATAGTCAAACTGATTTTAAAAAATTTAATATTATATGGTGGATTATATCATGAAATATTAATACCAATTAAACATAAGAATCAACATTAGTTTTAAAATAAATTAAAAAATACATATAAAATTATCAAGTCATACTTGAGAAAAATGATCTTTTATTTTGAAAAAAATAGTTGTTTTGGAAAAATATTTTTATTGAACTAGAAGTTAAATATAATAGTTCCATTAATAATAAAATTATTTATTTTATAAAAATAATTTGGGCTTAAAATAGATTATATATCCTACTTGAAAATGGGAAAGAATTTTAGAAGTTCCCTTGAATCAGGTTTGTTTATCAAGAATAATTTTTTTAAGATCATTTTAAAATATGTAAATCACCATAAAATAAAGAAAAATTATGATTGGTACACATATATATATAACATTAAAATATAATTATTTATCATTAAATAAGAATAATTAAAAATTTCATTGTGGTAGGAATAGAATAATAGTAACCCAAAAGAAAATGGAGGTTCGGGTTGAAACCCTTACCTTTTGATTGAATGAGTTCTACATTTGACCTTAATGTCCTGGATAATAAAATTAAACACATTAATTAATTAATTCACAATAGTATATACATTTATTTTATTTTTTATAATTTTATTATGGTCATTTATGTCCTTTTTGATGAGTTATAAGGTACAATTTTATCACTCGGGAAAGTTCATTTCCTTTGTTTTCAGAATCTGTAAACTTTTATATGAGAATAGAAGTTAATGTGGATTAGAAATAATTATCCATAAGTAAATTTAAATGATATTAATGAACATATATATTATTAAATGTTTATATAATTAATTTTATCATATTTTGTGAATATTAGTTGTTAGATAAAACATTAGTGATATTCATTTATATTATTACGGTCATATTTTGATCATCTCAAACTATTTTTATCATATATATTATTATTATGTATATATACTAGTTTAAGAGCATTAATTAGGTTATAATACATATATTATAGTTTTTATAAACCATAAAAATGGTTTCATGAGCATCCTTAAAGGAGAAATTAATGAACAGAGGTTAGTCGTCCATGAAGGTTGTAAATTAGCACATCTGGAACGATGAATTCATTTTTAAATTAAATAGAGATAGTAAGGTGATTAATGATGTTTATTCCATTAAAATTATTTAATTACAATATATTTATTATACTTGAGTTGTCATGATAATTTGGAAAGAGGATGTGAGGATAAGATAATAAAATAATGGAAATTGAAAATGAAAGAAAAAGGAAGATGGTTTACCTCTTGAATTAACCTTCTTGAGAACCTCCTTAGGGAAAGGGGTTTTAGTATTTTGGAAAGACCAATAACTCACGAATGTGGGGAGAGACTAGGTAAGAGTATTTGGGATGATATTTGAAAATATTCAAAGATTATAGTAGTAAAGATAATATGGGTTAGGGGTAGTTTTATAGTGGAGGAGATGGTGATTTCTCATTATTCTATTCATTATTATATTTTTTTTCTCAAGAGAACCAATAGTATTTATTCTTTTGACTAAATATAATAATAAGTTCATGTGATTTTGAAACAAGGGTGCTTACATCATCCATGACTTAAGTAATAGTGTATTTAGCTTATAATGTATTTATACTTTAAATTACCGTATTTTACTATTCAATTATAATTCAAGTATTTTAGAAAAAATATCAAGAATTCACCATATCCATTTTCACTTAGTAGAATTTGAAATTGGAATCCATTTTATCAAAATAATTTTATAAATATTTTAAAATTAATTTTTATGTAAAATATTCATTTACATGAAATATTCATATTTTAAATTTAAAATTGATTTTATAACACTTTTAAAAATTAACTACGGTCTCATATAATTATACTAAAATCAAAGGACAGAAAAATATAGATTTATGAATCCATTTTTTAAAAATTAATTTTATTTTATTGATATAATTTTAATTAAATATTTATGACTTTTGAAAATATCAACACTTAAATATTAATGATTAAAATAATCACTAACTTTTACTATGATATAATTATTTCATAATTTCACTTATGAGATGCCTAAATTTTAATTATACTTTCAAGGGTGAGTCTACTATTCATTATACTAATTTACTCTTCATAATGTTTGTATTATTATTCCTAAGGGAAAGTTTTTATTTCATCATTATAGGTTCATTAATTTCTTAAAATACCTCTTATATATTTTGTTATTCTTTCATAAAGACTGTATTATTTTTTTATTGTGAATGTATATGATTAATACTATATAAAATTCATATAAGAATTGAAATTTTATTGATAGAATTTGTGGTCGTTACAGATATGGCTAAGGATGAGGAATTATATAGAAAAATGTCCTAAAATTTTGGAGAAGGATAGATCGAGTGGTTTCCCAGAAATTACATCCCTATTTGGATACTATAAGTGGATGTGTATCTAGAATTTAAGTATGTAGGGGTAATAACTACGAAAAGGGTTTATTGAGCTATACTTTATCATCACTTTTTTCATGATAATAGGCCTTGTTGTACACCTGGTTTGACACTACTGAGGTATATGCTTTGGAAATTCAAAAAATGTTTACGAAGCATTATAAAGGATGTTGATAGATGATGACTATGAATGACATTGGATAAACCTAAGGTTTCATACATTAAAATGAATGTTCAATAATTTAGATATCCTATAAGTGATTTTCATGATCATTTGGTCTACCATTATGACAAGTCTTTCTTACACTTTGATATTTGGTTTTAGTTATTGGTAGGAACCTGAATGAACTTGGTTAACATTGAATGGGATGGAAAATTTTCTTATGATAATCCTAATGGGATGATGACTGAAGTAAAGGATGTTTTTATTATGACTAATTGGTTTTCATGGAACATGATTAATAATAAATACCTTAAGAAACTATCAGACTCACCCAAGTAGAGAAGGAAAGAGTTTTTTGAGAGTTTGGGTAAGGGATACCATGAAGGAAAGAAGATTATATTTCCTCTATGTCAAGAATGTGTGAATAAATAACTAAGTGGACATCTTAGAGGAATGGGAAGATATTTTGATAGTGGAAAAGAAGGATGAAAAATAAGTAACTAAAAATGTAAAATGAAATGTTTTGTTAATGAAACGGATGAGAATAGTATTCTACCTAAGATATCATCAATTGCTGAATGATTTAAATGTAGAAAGTATATACATTATCAAAATAGATGTCCAAAGGGGAAAGCTTGTGAAGAAAAATCAGCATGGTTTTATGATTAATGGTTATATTTCTAATTATAAAGATATTAAAAATGAAATTTTAAAGGAAAGAGGTATAAAGAAATAAGATAAGGAATCCTAGAAAATGGTTTGATAAGAAAGTGAGATGAATTAAGTATTCATGTATTAGATTTAAAATATTATAGTATATGAATCATATATACATATAAGAATTATTTGTAGAATTTTTCATTAATGATTTACAAGTATATGTTGAATTGTTCTTATGATATAGAAAATTGATTTAATATCAAGTTGGTATTAATGTAAAACATGTGATTAAGGTAATGATAACCCTTAATATGTTCATGTGGTTGAAATGATGATTTTGTGATAAAAAGATAATTGACATGGATAAATAAAATTTGATAGTACCAAAGATCTTGGAACTGATTAATGATTTGTGGATAAAGTGGTTTATTCTATCATGGATGGAGTGTACAAAATCTTTGGATTTAGGGAATATATCCAATAATATTTTTTATGAAAGTAATGAGAATGCATGCTTTCAATAAGTTTTTATGATAATAAAGGTTCTTTCCATATTTCATGAGAATATATGATAAAGGTTTTAATATGATTGGAATGTGACAATCAAGATCCACTTTATAATATATGTGGGATTAATATTCAGTTTATTTTGAGAAATTTAGTGACCTTATTTATAGATTTTTAATTTTTGAAGTGTTATAAGGTTAACCATTTAAAAAAAATTATGTTAAACTATGGATGAGGTTTTAGAGATTAATGAATTACATCATCATATGATGATTTTTCTATATTGGATTACTAGTGTTGACCTTTTTTAGCAACATATAGAAGGAATGAATTAACATTTAATTAAGGATATTATGATATGCTAGTGAATCAATAAAAAAAATCAACTTCATTTAATTGAGTAATATATAAAGCGGAAATTGATTAAGGTTTAACCAAAGGATAATATTTTTCTTATGAAATAGAATGAAATATAGTAAATATATCTTCTCTTGAAAAAATTCCAACTCCAGAAAAATGGTCTTGAAACAAAATCATGTTATAACATCATTATTTTTTATGATATAAATAACCTTTTCAATGCCTATTTGGTTTATGGTTTAGTGTTTGTTAACTTTGTCTAGATCACCCACTTTATTATAATTAGTGATCTCTATCACACTCTATAATTATTTACTCTTTTCTTCCATTTCTAAATCTTCACTCCCCACCTATGTTATCCTATGTAGAAACATATTCATGAGTCACTTTAGGTAACCTTTATTATTCTAAAATTCTGTTTTTAAAAGAATTTTTATTATTAATTTTTATATTGTGGGTTTTTATGAAATAATTTTCCATTGATAAACCTTTTATAGTGGAGAGTAATTTTGAGGGTGAGATTTATTTCCTGAAGGGGTGTAATGTAACACCTTGATATTTTACGAATTACTTTTTTGAAAAATATTTAATACTTTTTATATTTTATAGATCACTTTGTTTAGATTTTGTTAAACAAAACACTATGTTTTTCATGTGTTTCACATAATACTGAGTTTATATTACTTTACAAACAACAACGAGCTTTAGTGAAACATGAAATAATTTTATTTTAAATATAACTATTATAAAATAGCCATTATATAGGTGGTTATTAGTATTATTTACTAATTTTTAAATTATAAAAATAAATTTATTACTAAAAATAAATTAATTTATAATTTCTCATTAAATAATCAATCATTTATTAGTAAACAAAATATATTTTTCCAAAATATATTTTCTTCAAAAAAATTATATTTTTACCAAATATTATAATGGATATTTCTGAAAATTTATCTGATAAAATGAACTCAATTTTTAAATAATAATATTGAAATTAACCTGTGGTGAAATATTTGGGATTTTTTTTGAAAATATTCTTATTTTAGTTAATAGTGAAAAATACCAATTTTTTTTGTAAAACTATAATTTCTTTTCAATAAATTAAGTAATTTAAATTACTATTATTTATTAAAGTAACATAAGTTTTATTTTGTTATATATAATCCAATTAATTAATTTTTAATCAAATTTATATTTTATTTTAGTATGACTTTATTTTTGAATTTCAAAAACATTAATCTGAAAACTATTTTAAAGTACATAATGTATCTCTATTTTAATTATTTAAAATAATAAATATTGAGGAATGTTTTAAATAAAATTAACAGATTATATATCAATAATTTTTAATTTATTTTCATATAATTATTACTATTATATATATATTTAGAATAAAATCATCTTGTTCTTAAAAAAATAAGCTTCTCGAAAACCCTTTCTTTTGTCGCATATGGGGATTTTTCTTTAAATTTAATTTTTAAAAATTTTATAAAGTTTTTTTAAAATAAAATTAAATTTTTAAATCATCATTTCAAAATTATATTATGGAGGATTTGGGATGATTTTTTAAAATGATTAGTTTCTTGATGAATAGTGAAAATAATGAATTTTAATAAAAAACATGTTTTTATTTTAAATTATTTATAAAGATAATTTATATTTTAAATAGTTTTTAAAGTAATATTAGTTAATTATACATCCAGTAATCCAATTTATATCATTTTATCAATTTCATAATAAATTTAAATGTTAAAACTTTGTAAGGTTTTGATCATTTTTCTCTTTAAAATCAACTTTCTTGTTGCTTCGACGGGATTAATTTCAAATTAAATTTTCCAAATTCAGTGAGTGTAATTTGGAAAAATTTATTTCATATTTTTAATAATAATAGTTTATATTTTCTAATAATTTCAACATAAATTTTTACTAAAATGAATCATAAAAATATAAAAAAAAATTGTGTACCATAGTTAAGGTAAAATGTGATTTATAGGGAGTTAAACTAAAAGGATAAGGTTTGAAATAATAGATAAAGTTGTATAAAATATATTTTATAAACATATTTAGAAAATATAATTTATAAGTTTCTAATTAATGTTATTTTTTACCATATGTTTCTTGCAAAAAAAGTGGGTACACATTTTTCTTTTAGAAACAATTACAAATGTTCCACTCACCTCACTTATAGAAGGAAACCTCTATCCTTTCTTCTTCACATATTAAAACCCATTTTATTAAGACAATAACCACACAAATAACTTCCAAAATTAACTTATATCATCTTATAAGACTTATTTGGGATATAAATCCTACTTAAAAGTGCTTTAGGGAAAACCAAAGGAGGATACCTAAAGAAGAGGTAATGTTCATCAATGAGTGTTTTTGTTTTATTTATTCCTCCAAATCCTTTAATTTTTATTATACCATGATGATATAATAAATTATATACCTTAAATATAATGGTATATATTTCTGTTAAGTTAATCAAATACAATCATCTCCACTTACATCAAATGGGTTACAAAATCATTATTCATTTGTATAGAGGACTACCGCCTCACAAACCTATATCATTCGTTTATCCATTATCACTACTTGAGGATAGAAATAATGATGGATTTATTTTTTATATATGATATTTATGATTTTATTTTGATTATTTTTTATTTAATATATCTCACATATCTTCATACTCTCTATTTTGTGAGAATACAATAATGTCGCTCATGAGTACGACGGATTACCGCTTCATGAAGCGACGTAATTCATTCCCACTTTACATGGAAGGTATTAAGGATCATTTTAATGAAAATATATGATATACATGACATAAAAATGATTATGGAATGATAATATATATATAATTTAACTTTATCTTTTTCAATCTAAATAGAAAATTAAAACAGCATTCATGTTTACATACGGCCAACCATCTCTATAAACGGTGTATTTCATTTTCTTCCACTAAAATTTATAGATTACTCAAAATATATATATATAATGAATATATATTATATTTATATCATGTTTTAAATTATATATATAATTAAACCATGATCTATTTATGAGTACCAAAAATAAAAAAGAAAATCATATATTAAAAACAAAGTAGTTATTTCCTGAAATGTGACTTTAACATAAAACTTTTAGTAAACAGGTAATTAAATTATCATAATAAAGTCATATATAGTATGATATATATATATATATGGTTATTTAATAGATTTATAATAAAATTATTTTTATTATATAGTAGTTTTGAACATATATAATGAAAGTCAAGACTTAAGGTAAAGGATTACCTTCTCACTTTTTACATCTGTGTGACACATGCCTTATTCATAAGAAATTTATTTTTTGTGGTGTATATACTACCCATGTATGAATATTATTATTATTATCATGAAAAATATTTGGTTTTACATATCCATTTTAGTATCTATCATTCATCGGTTTTACGTTTCAAAAGTAATCAAGTTGGTAAGGGATTTTTGTCTCAATTTTCTTCCTTTAAAAAATATGTTTTTTATGCACCTATATTCATTTATGAGGTTTTTATATAGCCCCTTTGAAATAATTATCAATAATTTATTTATCCTCATGATATATTAATCATTATTTAATGATTTTCCTTTATGGTTCTTAGGTTTTCATGTTTCGAAAGTGGTAATGATTTTATGTTACAATCTCAATTTTTATAAAGATGGTTTATGATTATAATTTTGATGATAAAATATTATGATGTATATCATAATAAACTCATGAATTTTATTCTCATCTACTTATTCATGATATTGATAATATTAATATTGCACTCTTTTGAACTTAATATAAATAATCAAATGTTTTAAATATTATCCAACATTATCTATCTCTTTTATTATAATATCCATTTTCTTCTAAAATAATGTTTTTAGAAAAATGTTTTCAAAAATATTTTAATATTCTCTTGTGTTTTTAAAATATATTTTTACGCATTTTTTAATTTTCTTAAAAAAATTATTGAATATTCATATCATTTTCCAAATAATTCACATTTTTTATTTTATTGAAAATGTAAAAGGAATTTTGATTTAAACGTGTATGATATGAATGAAACATCCCATCACTATAACCATTATTTTCTTTGAAACTTACATTATAATTTTTTATGTTTATTTTTAATAAAAAGGATTTTCAAAATTTTATATGAATTATAAAGTTTTTGTTTCAAATAAGAAAGTATATTTTCCTTACAAAATGTTTTCAATTATTTTTAAAGCTTCCTTTACATGTTTTCAATGTTATATTAAAAGGAAATTATTTTCAAAATGTTTTGTGAATTAGAAAATATTTTTTCAAATCAGAAATGATATTTTCCTCAATAAATGTTTTAAAATATATTTAAATCTTCTTTTATAAGTTTTAAAGTTTATTTTCAAAGAATATTATTTAAAAAATCATGTTAAAAAATATAAATTTTCTTCAAGAAATGATTTAAGTGATATTTAAAAATAATTTCCCACATAATATGATATCAATTTATATTACATATTCCCTACATGTGATATGATCTAAGGATAACACTATTATTCTTTATATTAATGGTTTATGTTTATTATGTCATGATGTTTTGGAAACCTTCTTCTCTTCCATGACATATACCATGATAAAATTATTATGAAACTTTTGCCTTTTTCAAGGGGTTATTATATATTGGAATTATAAAATGATTACGAAACCTATCTATTTTATAAGGATTATTATATGGTGAAATGTTTATTTAACCCATGTCATTTCTTGGGTTATGATATGATGAATTCTTTATGATCTTGTGGAACATATAAATATACTTTCCATTATGATATAGGTGGGACCTATATATCTTTCCAATGAATTGGGTAAATATTTATATCTCATGAGTTAAAAAAGAGTGGAATAATGATTGAACCTAGTTTAGAAAGGTACATTGTTAGCTATGACGGTCTTATGAGTGAACCTTGACTACTATGATAGTTTTGGGAGTGAACCCATTCCACTATGATAATTTTGGAAGGGAGACTTGACTAGTATGGAAATTATTTTCTATACTAATGTGTATGACACAAATCTATGTCTTATACCAATGTTATGATCCCATGGATCAAGTTATTTTTTATCCTTAAGATTCATCTTTTATGAGATACCAATATTTATGTCGTGGATCAATATTATGATCTTTGATATATAGGTTATGGTTTTCATATGTTATGTTCATGCTCTCCAACCCTTATGTTCATGTTATGCTTATAGATGTCCCTTATTTAACCTTACTAATAATATGACCTCACCCTTTCTTATGTTTACATTCTTCGTGTTATGAAGAAATATATTACATATGATATATCTAAGAGGGTGATAGTTATAAATATCATAGTGGGAGATCATTTAGTTTACCTATAGACCAACTATTTTTGATTCCATGTTTCAAAAGAAACTAAAAATTTAAGGTCCCCAGGAATGTGTTTGTTAAATGTAATTTATATTCATCAAAAATGATTTAACATCTTTGTAAGATAATTTTTGGTTGCTATAGTTGGTATCAGATAAAATTTTTAGTTAAAATTTTAAAACTATAATTAGAAAACATTAATGAGATCCCTAGAGATATTTATAAGGCTATGTATAGGGGTGTCTCTAAGGATAAGTCTAATGATTAGGCTGTGTATAGGAAAAAGTCCTAGAATTTTGGAGAAGGATATAAATAGTGTTATCTAATAAATTACATCATTATCTAGATATTAAAAGTGTAGGTGGCTCTAGAACAGAGGTACCTAGGGGTAAAAACTCCAAAAAGTGAACATTGTTTGGGAATTGATCATCACCTAGTGTAAGAAATATTGCTATATTTCACACCTAGTTTTACAATCCTAGGGGATATGCTTTGGAAAATCCCAAAATCTTTAAAAAAAACATCATGAATGATTTAAATATATGATGATTATGAATGAATAAGGATAAACCTAAGGTTTCATATATTAAAAATAATTTTTCATGATTTAGACATCGTATATATGATTTTCATGATTATTTGGTTTCTATTATGATTAACATTGATCACGCTATTCTTTTAGGTTTTATTCAATGGTGGAAATCAAAAAGAATAGGATTAAAATTTAATTTCATGGAAAATTTTCTGATGAGCATCCAAATTTGATGATGGTGAGAGTAATGTATTTTTTAATTAGGCCTAATCATTTTTCACAGAACATGATTCACAATGTATACCATTAAAAACTCTAAAAAACACCAAATAAGAGAAGGAAAAATTTCACTAATAGTTATGGTATTAGAGAACATGAAGTAAAGAATATTATGTTTGTTATCTTTTTAGAATGTGGGAAGAAACACCCAAGTGGATGTATTAGAGGAATGGTAAGATGTTTTAATGGTGGAAAATAATGGGATAAAGAAAGTAACAACAAATGGAAAATGAAATTTATGGTCAAAATAATGGATGGGAATAATGGTATCCCTAATATATCATAAAATTTTGAATGATTTAATTGTGTAATGTATGTTCATTATTTAAATTGATGTTCTAATGGAAAATATTACAAAGAAAATCCAAAAGGTTGTATGAGTAATGGTTATATTGCTAGTGATGAAGATACTAAAAATGACATAAGGAAAGAGGTATTAAGGAATAATATGATGAATCAAAGTTAATGGTTTGAGAAGGTTGTGGGTTGAATGAAGTATTAATGTTTTATAATTCAAATATTATGTTATATTAATCATATATATATATGGTCTGTTTATTGAATTTTTTATTAAATATTTTCCAGAATATGTTTAATGATTCAAATAACCTAGAAAAGTGTTTAATAGTAATGTGATATATACGGTTTTTTTAGAGAATGTTTCATTAAATATTTTCCAAAATATGTTGAATGATTCAGATAACATAGAAAAGTGATTTAATAGTAATGTGATATTCATGGAAAACACTTGATTAAGGGAAATATGACCCTAAATATGTTCCTAATTTTTATATAATCATGTTGGTATAAAAATAAAATTGATATGGATAGAGTAAACAGGATATTAATAATGAACTAGGAAATAATTAATAGTTGGTGGAAAAATTGGTTTATGCTATCGTTTATGGATTTTATAGAATTTTTGGATTTAATTAATATTTCCAAGAATATGTGTTTTAAGTAAGTAATGATGAATCATGTATGTTTTTAATAATTTTTTATGGTAATTTTTGTTATTAACATGTTTCAAGATAAAACATGATTGATGTATTTTTATTATTATAATCAATGATCTATAATATATTTCATGTATGTTTTAAATAAGGCTTATGAGAATTATTTGGTTTATGGTTTTTTTGTCTTTAACTTTCTCTAGATCAACCACATTCTTAAAATAAATGATCAATATCACCCTTTATAAATAATTGCATTTTTCTTCCACGTCCAAATATTAACTCTCCACTTATGTTCTCTTATGTGGATATATCATTATGAGTTAATTTAGCTAACCATTATATTCCCAAATTTCTCTTTTTAGTGAAATTTTATTATTCATTTGTATTATGTGAGTTTCTATAAAGGAATTTTGAAATTTTAAACATTTTAGGACAAATAAGAATTTTGAGGGGGAAATTCATTTTAAGGGGGGTAGAATGTAACAACCTGAGATTTTGTGATATATTTTTTTTTCAAATATATTTAATTTTTTTGATGTTTTTTACAGTACTTGGTTTATATTGAGTTACACACAACAATATTTTTGGCTTGTATTATACACAATACCGACTTTATCTTTTGTTACATGTAACACCAACCTTAAGTGAACCATGAAATAATATTATCCTAAATATAACCATAATAACCTAGCTATAAATAGGATAATTTGAATACTATTAACTACTATATTAAATATTCATATAAAATTCATACTTAATATAAATTAATTTATAAATTCTTAGCAAATAATCAAGAAATTGGTAGTAAAGTAATTATATTCTTTAAAAATATGTTTTCTTGAAAAATTATTTTTACTTATTTTTATGAGAAAACATTAAAATAGAGATTTTAGATAATTTATTTGAAAAATTAACTTCATTTTTGAAATCATAATATCAAAATTAACGTATGGTGAGATTTTTTGATTTTTTAGAAAATTTTGATTTTTTAGTGGATGGTGAAAAAATACCGATTTTTGTAAAACTATCATTAATTTTCAATAATTTAAATTATTTAAATATTAAATTATATTTTAAAGTAATATAATTATTATTTAGATATATTTATTCCATTAAATTACTTTTTTATCAATTTTAAATTTTATTTTTGTATATGTTTATTTTTTGGCTTAAAAATTGCATTATAGAAAACTAATTTAAAGTGTATAATGTTACTCAAATTTAATTAATTAAAATAAAAAATAATGATGAATTTATTAATTTATTAATTTAAATTAATAGATTATATATCAATATTTTTTAATTAATATTCACAAAACTATTATTATTAGACATTTAGTTAATATAAAATCATCTTTTGTTTAAAAAAGACACTTCTCAAAAACCCTATTTTTCGTCATGTTGGTAGTATTTTATAAAGTTATATTTTTTAACTTATAGAATTTTTTTAAAAAAAATTAAATTATTTTTTAAAATCATAATTTAAAAATTATATTAGTGTGAATTTTTTCGAATTTTTGGAAGAGGTTAATTTTTCTATTAATAGTGAAAAGTACTGAATTTTAATTGAAAATTGTCTTTTCATTTAAATTATTTCAAAAGTTAAATTATATGTTAGATTTGTTTTAAAGTAAAATTTTATTAATTATACATCCATTAATCCCATTAATATCATTTTAATCAATTTTATACTGAATTTTCATATTAAAATATTGTAAAATGTTGAACATTTTTCCCTTTAAAACCCTTTTTTCTCATTGCATATCTGGGATTATTATAAATTTTAAATTTTACACTGCATTGAGTGGAATTTTTTAAAATTTATTCCATATTTTTAATCATAATATTTAATATTATTTAATTGGGTTAAATTAATTTTTGACAAAAATGGATAGTAAAAATAGTAAAAAATATTTATCGCGGTTAAAGTGAAAACTAATTTACCTATGGGTTAAACTACAAAGATAAGAGTTAAAATGGCCTATAATCTTTCATAAAGTATATTTACAGAAATATTTTTACTTTATCAAGTATAAGGTTCTAATTTTATCTCTTTTTGACCCTTATGGAATGAGAAAAACATGGTTACACCTTTATCTTTCAAAATAATTATAAGTGTGCTACTCACCTCACTTATAAAAGGTTACCACCTATCATATCTTCGCAACACCATAAAATTGTTGTATTTAGGCAAATACACACCCAAATAACTTCCCAAATTCCCTAACATCATCCTAAAATCTTTATTTGGGACATAAATCCAACCTTGTAAGGCTTTTAGAGAAAACATAAGTAAGTTACCCAAAGAAGAGGTAACCTTTATCAACGAGTGTTTTTGTTTTATTTCTTCCTCCATGTCATTAAATTATTATTATACCATGATGATATAATTTCCTAATTATATTCCATAATTTTTATCTTGTTTTGTTATGATAATTACCAACAACTATCTCTACTTCCATTAAATTGTTTATGAAATCGTCATTAATTTGTACGGCGGACTACCTCCCTACGAATAGATGTAATTTTTTTCTCCATTACCACCTCTCAAGGGTTAAAATAATGATAGATTTATTGTTTATATTTAATAATTATGATTTTATTATTATTATATAATTATTATATAGATCATAATCTCCATTTTACGGGAATACGATTGTGTCGCTCATGTGTACGGAAAACTACCACCTTGTGAAGGGATGTGATTCATTCACGATTTACATAGAAGGTATTATGGATGGTTTTAATTAAAATATGTGATATATAAGATATATAAATGATTATATAATGTAAATATATATTTATATATATATGATTTACCTTTATTTATATCAATTTGAATATTAAATGGAAACAGTGTTCATGCATACGTACGACCAACTGTCTCCATGAACAGGGTATTTCATTTTCTATCACTCAAATTACTAGATTACCGTAAATAAATATATACTAAATATATATCATATTTATATCATGGTTTATATTTTTTATATTATGACACCATAATTTAATTAATGGGACCAAAATAACAAATCAACGCATACACGAAAAATAAAGCAGTCATTTCCTGAAAGTGGATTTAACATTGAATTGTTAATAAGTGGGTAATAGAAGGGTTATATGAAAACCATATATGATATGATATATGTATCTATAGTTCTTTAATATTTTTATAGTAAACATATATTTATTATGCAGGAGTTTTCAATGTGTACAACAAAAGTGGAGACTTAAGGTAATGGATTTCCATCTCACTTTTTACATCAGTGAGACACATGTCATATTCACCACCTATTTCTTTTATGTGGTGTATATTTTTGTTTTCGGAACACACAAAACCATATGGTGGTGGGAGATATATTAATATTTCTTTTAATAATAATTTTTGGAAACCCTGACCAAGGATCTTTCATATAAAATGTATAATTTATTTTTTAAATATCTAAAGAAAAAAATACGTGGGATGAGGAACTTCCTTCAGTGATGATCACTATTTGTATGAAAATACCCTTTTGGATTTCCTTAATTGTGTTGTGAGAATCCAAGGATATAATCCCTTTATCATTGATCTTCGAGCAACACCACTCGATCACTAGGTGTTATCACAGCAAATCGAATGTCTTTTGTTGTTCGTTATTGATCGATCATTCATCAGTCTTGATGAATTCTCTCTTATGCTTCTCATTATTTAGAGGGATCGATATGGTGGAGTCAATAGATAATTTATTATTTTCAAAAATTATCTATTCTCAATTTTGGATTCTCTACACAATAGATATATCCGTCAATTTATAGAGTTAGGATATAGGTTAACATATTATTTAATTACATATCACCCATTAAATAACATTTTTTACCTTTAATTAACCCCATGAATCATAATAAAGATGATAATATTATTATTTTGTGTCGTGATTCAACTTTCATAATAATAAATATAACTTAATAGTCTTTTAAATTAATATTTTTCACCTAGTATGTTCTTGGTCGGTCTAAACTCCTATTTCATTTATTTAACACATGAATTACAATTTTATTCCTGAATAAATATTTTATTCACATATTGGTGAATAAATATTTATTAAATATTCAATAATATAAATAAGTATATTTTTATTCACATTTAGGTGAATAAATATTTATTAAATTTATGAAATCAATATAACTTAAATAAAATTATTCCTCAAAATTTAAAAAATGATTTACTCCATTAATTAAATATAAATAGAATTTAATCGAGATAAATAAAAACAATTTGTGTGTGAACCTATAGGATTGTTTTATATTTTCATTAGGCATGATTTCATAAATTCCATCATTACTATCTAGCAACTGGTCAGGGCACCTGGGAGAGAAAACTTAATATTGCAATGTCAACAACCACATATGAACACTCATTGTGTTATGTAATCTATTTATTACAATATCACCGAAAGGAGGTTTCATGATAGTACCATCGACCTATTTACTCAATATTTATTTATTTTAATATCTAAAATAAACACATAATTACACCATGTCCATGGATTTAATATAATGGCTATATTCTAATCAAAGGGTAAAGATATCTACATCCATAAATATTTACGGGACAAATCCTTCCTAGCATTATACATTAATTAAATATCAATTGTGATATAGAAAATTTACCCTACTTACTTACAACATGTGGTTTGGTGCTTTTGGGCAGTCAATCTAAGTATGTAAGTCATTACATACATTAATGGTAATATTTAAAGTCTAAGGACCATTACACACACTCGAATATGTGAATATTTAATGACACCAAAACATATAGAATTCCTAATGGAGTTTATGTTCTCATTATCTCCCATATTAGAGATTACTAGACGTGAGATTCCTGATAAGAATCCTCATCCAATTATAAGCACTCTAACATGACTGTCCGAATACTATATGTCCCATCATAATAAGTTATCTAACCGTAGAACTATATTAGGAATATTTTCCTAGAACATAATGGTTCGAATTAGAGTGAGGAACTATTATGATCCTATCAATGAAAAAATACTCAAGGAAATTATTACATTAAAACCATGTTGAAACAATGAACAATATATAGTATGATGTTAAATTAATATTCAATACATCAAATATACATGTAATCAATGTACAATCAATTGGTCATAGAATAACTACTCTAATAGTATAGACTTCCCTTGATTGTATATTATGATTATTACCCTAAAAAATATAGGGTTCTACATATACATATTTGGATCTCCCTTTCATGGGGATTAATAATTAAAACTTAACAAATTATTAAGTTATTTTTGTCTTGATTTTCTTTCTTTGAGACATATGTAATGGTATGCACCTATCTTTATTTATGAAGATTATATACATCCAATTTTAAATTAAATATCATCAATTTATTTATCCTAATTTTATTTAATTTTAATTAAATGATGTTCCTTTATGGTTATTTTGTTTCAATGTTTTAAAAGTGGTAATGATTTTAGGTTACAATCTCATCGTTTATCAGTATTGTTTCGGATTATGTTTATGATGATAAAATATTATGATCCATCTCTCAAGAAACTAATGATTTTTCTTCTGATATTTTTATTCATGATATTCATAGAACAAATTTTCTATACTTTCTTACTTAAAATAATTGATATTTTTTTAATAAAATCTGACATTATCTCTCTCTTCAGTGAGAAAATCACTTTTCCACCAAAACCATGTTTTTAGAAAAAAAAAATTAATTTTTTTTACTATTATGATGTGATTTTAAAAAGAAATTATTACTCATGTTAGACATTTTCAAAAAAAATTAAAGTAATTTTCATTTCATTTTCCAAATAATTCATGTTTATAATTTACCAAAAATGTGAAGGGAAACTTTATTTTAACATATACAGCATCAACGAGACTTTCCATCAGTATGACCATTATTTTCATTGAAGATTACTTTCTAAATTTTCAAGGTTATTTTTTATTCAATAAGAAAGTATATTTCCCCCAAGAAAAGTTTTAAATGATTTTTAAAGATTCATTTATAAGATTTCAATTTTATTTTCAAAGAAAAGTATTTAAAAATGTTTTATGTTCTATAAAGGTTTTTTTTCAATGAGGAAAAATATTTTCCTCAAGAAATGTTTTAAATGATTTCTAAAACCTTATTTTATATGTTTCAAAGTATCATTTAAAATAAAAATATTTTTTAAATGATTTACTTTTTAAAAATGTGATTTTACCAAATAAATTTTGCAAGTGATCTTTCAAAATCATTTTCCATCTAAGATGATATCTTGTAATGTAACTTATTCCTTATTGGGGATATGATCCAAGGATTCCATTCTTATTTTTTCTCTTAATAGTTTATTTTTATGATTGAATGATGTTTATGAAACCCATTTCTCTTCAATGGGTTATACAATGATAAAATTATTATGAAACCATCTCCATTTTCCAAAGTTTATGGTATGATGGAATGATAAAATGATTATAAAAACTATCTCTTTTCTATATTTTATGATATGATGTCATTTTTATGAAACTCATTTCATTAAATGGGTTATGATATGGTAAATGTTTTATGATCTTATGTCCCACATAAATATGGTTTTCATTATGGGATTTGTGGGACCTATATCTTCCTCTAATGAATTGTGTAAATATTTATATCTCATGAGATAGATAGTACTAGAATGGGGACTGAAAATGGTTCAGTAAGGGTCTTTGATCTCTATGATAGTAATGGGAGTGAACCTTAACCACTATGATGTTTGGAGAGTGAACTCATTCCATTGTGATAGACATTAAAATAATACTTTAATAATATGGAAATTATTTTCAATGTTTACTTTTATTCCAAAAATATATGTCTTATGTCAATTATATGGTCTCATGGATCATTTTATTTGATTTCCTTATGATTATTATTTTATGAACTTCTAATATTTGTCCAATATCTCATGATTTGGATCTTTAATATGTAGTTTATGGTTTTGATATGTTCTAATTATGTTCTCATACCCTTATGTCCTTGTAATTCCTAAATATATTTCTTTTTTACCCTTACTGAGAATTTAATGTCACCCTTTATTATGTTTCCTTTCCCGGGTTATGAAGAAATGTATTCTGTATGATATGATTAAGAAGGGTGACTATTATGAAGATCATAATGGGAAATGATGCAGTTTACCTATGGACCAGTTTGTGTTTCCAATTTTTTGAATACACAAAACTATTATGGTCATCAAGGGTCTTTTTGTGTAATTAAATGAATATTCAACAAGTCATATAATATTTGTGTATGATAAGCCTACATCTCTATAGTTAGTATCAGGTGAAAATATTAGTAAACATTTGAAAAATTTTATGAGAAACATTTAGTGATATCATTAGGGATATTTCAATATATATGTTTAGGTATTTATCAATGGATTAGTCTAAGGATGATGCAATGTATATAAAAATGTCTTCGAATTTTAGTAAAGGATAGAGAATGTTGTTTCCAATCAATTTCATTCCTGTCTGGATAATTCAAGTGGATGTGGCTCTAGCATATAAATTCTTAATGGTAATAACTTCAAAAAGTGTTCATTGAGTTGTAATTGATCGATATTTGGTCCATGAAAATGGGTATTTCTACACACCTAGTTTGATACTCCCAATGGATAAACTTTGTAAATTCAAAAACACTTTATGATCCATAATAAAATATCTAAATAAATTATTACTATGAATGGATTAGGATAAAACTAATGTTTCATAGAATAAAAATAATGTGTCATGATTTAGACATCATATAAGTGGTTTTAAAGATTATTTGTATTCCTATTATGATTAGTATTTCTCACACCATGCTTTTTGGTTTTATTCAATGGTGGGAAATAGAAGGAATTGGGTTAAGATTGAATGTGATGGAAAAATTTTTGATGAGAAAACATATGGGATGATGATTTGAGTAAAGTATTTTTTAAATAATACTAATCATATTTATGGAACATGATTAATAATGTGTACCCTAAGCAACTCTCTGACTCACCAGAGAATATAAGTAAAGATTTAGTTGTGACTTCAGGTAGTGGAAACCATGGGCGAATGAAAATTCAGTTTTATATATTTCAAAAAGGCTGTAAAAACTCCCAATTATATGTCTTAGAGTAGTTAGAATATGTTTTGATTATGGAAAATAAGGACAAAACCCAAGTAACTACAAAGCGAAAATAAAAATTATAATTAATTTAATGGTTGAGAACAATTTTAACCCTAATATATCATCAACTGTTGAATGATTTAAATGTTGAAAGTATTGTAATTATTTAAATCAATTTCATTAGGGGAATGATCATAAAGAAAATATGAATGTTTGTATGAGTAATGGTTTTATTGCTGAAGATAAAGAGACTAAAATGACATATAAAAGGAAATAGGTACTAAGGAATAGATGATGAAGCATGTTTAATGGTTTATAATGAAGATGGATGACTAAATTATACATGTATTATAATTAAAAAATTATTTTAAATGAATCGTATATATAAATATTGTCTATATAATATTACATTAAGTATTTTAAATAATATTTTAAATGGTTATGATGAATTATAAATGGAATTTAATAGAAAGGTTATATTCATGGAAAAAATGGTTAAGGGTAATGTAACCCTAAATATATTCTTGATGTTGAAATAATGAAGTTGGGATAAATGGATAATTGTCATGGAGAAATTCAATTGGAAAGTACTAAAGACCTAGGAACTGATTAAAGATTTGTAGAAATTTAGGTTTATAATATCATTTATAGAGTTTAATGAATTTTTTATTTAATAAATATATCTAATAATATATGTTTTAAATAAATAATGATCAAAATTTTATTTTTTATAAGGATTTGTGGTAATTCAGGTTATTACCATGTTTCAAGAGAATACATGATGAAGGTATTCACATGTTTGGTATGTTAAAATAAATATCCACTTTATGATATATGAGGGATTAATGTTAATATAATTTTGAGAAATTTAGTAACCATATTTATAAATTTTGATTTTTGAATGGTTACATGGTTAACCATTTTGGGAATGATTTAAGATGAAATTATTACGAGGATTTATATATAATTGTATAACTTCACCATGTGAATATTTATCCATATTGGATAGCCAGTGATAGACTTTTTTAGACTAGTGATAGAAGAAATGACTTATCATTCTATTATGGATCTTCGGATCCGCTAGTACTTCAAAATAAAGAATAAAATTTATCTTCATTTTATGGAGTAATAAATTAAGTTGAAATTTATTAATTCATGTTAAAAGGATAATATTGTTCTTATGAAATAGAATGAAATGGAGAAAATATATCTTCTTATTAAAAAATTTCAACTCTATAAAAAGGATCTTGAAATAAAATGTTAACCTATTATCATTATTTTTTATGAAATAAATATCATTTTTCATAAATATTTGGCTTATGGTTTTTTGGACTTTAAAATTCTCTAGATCTCTCAGTTTCTTGTTATAAATGATCTTTATCACTCACTATAATTTAGTATTCTTTTCACCAATTTTCAAACCATCACTCCCCAAAAATGTTCCCCTACGTGGAAACATAATTATTAGTTTCATTAGGTAACCTTTATGTTTCCAAATTTCCCTTTTTTAAGTAATTTTTATTATTAATTTTTATGATGTGGGTTTCTATGAATAAATTTTCAAATGTTAAACCTTTGATGATCGAGAATCATTTTGAGGAAAAAATTCGTTGGGGGGGGGGGTAGAATGTAACACCCTGATATTTTATGAAATATCAATTTTTTCTAATATATTTATTTTTTTGGTATTTTACACAGAAAAATTTTTATCTTTTCTTACACACAAAACTAATGTTGTCTTGTGTTACACACAATATTGAGTTTAACTTTCATTACACTTAATGCTAAGATTTAGGGAACCATAAAATAATATTATTTTTAAATATAACCATTATAAATTAGCCGTTAAATATGTGAGTATAAATATTATTAAATTCTTTATGAAATATACATATAAATTTCCTAATAAATTTAAATTAATTGATAAATTTTTATTAAATAATTAATCAATTTTTAGTAAAGTAATTGTATTCCTCAAAAATGTGTTTCTTGAAAAATATTGTTTATTTATTTTTAAGAGAAAATATTATAACAGTGATTTTAAAAAAAATTATCAAATAAAAGGAATATAATTTTTTAAATCATCCTATCTTAATTAACTTATGGTGATATTTTTGGAGTTTTTTTGAAAAATATTGATTTTTTAGTGAATAGTGGAAAATACCGATTTTTTTTAAAACTATCATTTATTTTCTACAAATTAAGTAATTTAAATGAACCATTATGTTTAAAATATAATAATTATTATTTATTATATTTAATTCACTTATATATTTTTTAATAAACTTTATATTGGATGTTAGTATGAGTTTATTTTTTGGTTTAAAAAATGTTTAATTCTTAAGACTCTTTTAATGTGTATAATATTTCAGAATTTTATTTAATTGAAATAAAAAATAATGATGAATGTTTTAAATGAAATTAATATATTTTAAATCAATAATTTTTAATAAATATTAATATAATTATTATTTTTAGACATATAGTTAATATAAAATCATCTGGTGCTTAAAAAATACAACTCTTGAAAACCAGCTTTTTCATCAGGTTTATGGGATTTGTTTTAAAATTATTTTTTGAAAAGTTTAGAAAAATTATTTCCAAAAATAAATTTAATTTCTAAAATCATCATTTCAAAATTATATTATGGTGAATTTTTAATAGTTTTCTAAAGAGGATAATTTTTTGATGAATTGGAAAATATACTGATTTTTAATTGAAAACTGCCTTTTATTTTAAATTATTTATAAAGATATATTGTATTTTAAATGAGTTTAAAAATAAAATTAATTCAATAATATATCCATTAATCCAATTTATTGTATTTTAAATAATCTTAGTGAATTTTAATATAAAAACTTTGTAAACTTTTGAAACAATTTCTCTTTAAAACGTCGCTTTCTTATCACATCTCTATGATTAATTTCAAATTAAATTTCCCTGATTCTGTGAGTTGAATTTGGAAAAATAGATTACATATTTGAAATAATATTATATTATATTATCTAATAATTACAACTTAATTTTTTATCAAAATTAATATTGAAAATAGTAAAAATTATTTATCATGGTAAAGGTAAAAAATGATTTATCGGGGGGTCAACTAAAAAGATATGGGTTAAAATAACATATAAAGCTGTCTAAAATCTATTTTCTGTAAATATTTCGGCATTATCATATATATTGTTCTAATTTTATCCATTTTTACCCTTTTGGAATGATACTAATGTGGGTACATCTTTTTCAATCAAAAAAATTATAGGTGTACCACTCGCCTCACTTATTAAAGGACACCCCATCTCTTCTCTTATTCAAACCAAAAAACACTTTATTTAGTCTAATACTAAATAAATTACTTGAAAAAATCCATCCTATAATCCCATATTCCATAATTTCAACAGAAGTCCATTTTATAAATAATTTTGATGTAAACCTAAGGAGGATGCCCGAAGAAGAGGTAATATTTGTCAATGAGTATTTTTGTTTTATTTATTCCTACGCCCCCATAATTCTCATTATATGATAATGATATAAAACATTTAGTATATTCAATATATTATGATGTTTTATGTTAATTTAAGTAAATAAAACTATCTCAACTTCTGTTAAATGGGTTATGAAATCATCATTCGTTTGTACAACGAACTACCACCTCATGAAATAATATCATTCGTTTTTTCTATTACCACATCTAGATGATGGAAATAATGATGTATTTAATGTTTATATATTAGATTTATAATTTAGTTATGATTATTGAATTATTATATCACATATACCTTCATAATCTCCCTTTTTGGGAATATAATAACATCTATCTTGTGTATAGAAAATTACGGCATCACAAAGTGATGTGATTCATTCATTCATTACATGGAATGTATTAAGGATGGTTTAATGAAAATATGTGATATATATGAAAAAACATGATTTTTTAATTACAATATATACATATATATCATTTACCATTCATTATTTCAATCGGATAAGGAAATAGAAATAGTGTTCATGCGTATGTATGCCATACCATCTCGAAGAACGGTGTATTTTATTTTCTATCACTAAAATTTATAGATTAATCCAAATAAATATATAATAATTAATTATACTATCTATATCATGGTTTAAATTCTAGATATGGTGAAACTCGAATTTAAATAAGTGGAAAAAAATAAAAAATAAATACTTATACGAAAAACAAAGCAATTATTTCCAGAAATGTGACATTAATATGGAATTGTTAATAAAACGATAATAAAATGGTCATAAAAATAATATAATGTATTCTATATATATAAATATATATATAATATATTTATAATAAACTTATATTTATTATACAGGAGGTTTCAATTTGTATGATGGTAGTCAAGACTAAAGGAAAGGGATTTTTGTCCCACTTTTTACTTTCCTAAGACACGTGTCATATTCACCACCTATTTTTTTTATTGGTGTTTAAAAATACCATAAATGTATGTAATTATGATTGAAATTAAAAATACTGATTTTTATATATCCATATTGCCATATTTTTTTCATAGGGTTTACGGTTGAAAAGCTAACAAATTAGTAAGGTATTTTTTTCTCAATTTTCCTTCTATGACACATATGATATGTTATGAACCAATATTCCTTTATGAGGTGTATATAAATTCCATTTTACATGAAAAATAAGGAATTTATTTATACTAATGATATTTTATATTTCATTTAATTATGTTCCTTCATGGTTCTTACATTTCAAATTCTCCCAAGTAGTAATGATTTTATATAAGAATCACATCATTTTTCATGATTGTTTATGATTATGTTTCTGATAATAAAATATTATAATCCATGTCCCAATAAAATCATGAATTTTATTATACTTAGGTTATTCATTATATTAATAGTATTATTTTCCACTCTTTTTTATGTAAAATAATTGAGAAATGTTTTTTATAAAAATATGAATTTATCTCTCTATTTGGTCAAAAAATATGTTTTCTACCAAAAACATGTTTTCTGAAATAAGTTTTCAATTTTTTCACTATTATCCAATGATTTTTAAAATACATGTTATCCATGATTTAATTTTTTAAAAAATTAAATTAATCTCTATGTCATTTTCTAAATAATTTTCATTTATTTTTTACCGAAAATGTGAAAGGAATCATTATTTTAAAATGTACTACATAAAAAAACATAACATTATCATTCTCATTATGTGTTTTGACGAATACAGTATAAGTTTTCAATGTTATTTCAATGAAATAGATTTTCAAAATATTTTATTTTTGAGAATGTTTTTTTTGAAGGAAAAAATTGATATTTTTCTCATGAAATGTTTAAAAAAAATAAATGATTCCTTTATATATTTTGAAGGTTATTTTGAAAGAAAGTGATTTTAAAATGTTTTATATTTGGAGTGTTTTGTTAAATAGTAAAGTATATTTTCATTAATAAATGATTTAAATTATTTTTAAATATTCATTTATAATTTTCGAAGTTAATTTTTATAAAAAATCAATTTCAAAATGTTTTATGTTTTAAGAAAAGTGATTTTCCTCATGAAATTATCCAAGTGATCTTTTAAAATATTTTTATATATAAGATAACATTTGTTGATTTTAACTATTTCTTGCTAGGGATATGATCGAAATATATCATTGGTATTCTTTTTTTAATGGTTTATATTTATGATTGAATGATGTTTTTGAAACTCATATCTCTTACGTGGGTTATACAATGATAAAATTATTATGAAACATACTCTTTTTCATGTGTTATGCAATGATGGAATGATGAAATTATTATGAAACCATTCTATTTTTTGTAGGTTATGATATAATGAAATTTTAATGAAACCCATTTCATTTCATGGTTTAGTATAAGGTTAATATTATGTTATCTTTTGGCACAAATAAATATGGTGTTCATTATGTGATAGGTGGAAACTATATATTCATCTAATGAATTAGGTAAATATTTATAACTCAGGAAATATAAAAGACTAGAAGATGGATTAAACCTAGTTTAATAGAAGACTTTTTCTGCTATGATGGTTGTGGGAGTGATCCTTGACTATTAGGATGGTTTATGGAGTGAACCTATTCCACTATAATTGACTTAGAAATGATACTTGACTAATATAAAAATTATTTTCTATCCTTATGTGTATGCCAAAAATCTAGGTATCATACCAATTTTATGTTGTCAAAGATCATGTTATTTTATTTCATTATGATACATGTTTTATGAATAGATGATATTTATACCATGACTCAAGATTTTTATCATTGAAACGCATGGTATGGTTTTAATATTGTATGCTCATGATCTCACACACTTGTGTTAATTTTATTCTTACATATCTTCTTTGTTTACACTTATTGGTCATATGATCTCACCCTTTCTTATGTTTATTTTCCCTAAGTTATGATCTAAGAAAGTTGGTGGTTATGAAGATCATAGTGGGAGATGTTGTTGTTTACCATGGACCCATTTTTTGTGTTTCCATGGGTCCAAATATACAAAACTGTTATGGTACTCATGGATTTGTTTCTGTAATGTAATGAATATTCATAAAAAAAATGATGTAATGTCAACATATAATCTGCCTATTTCCCTATATGATTTATCAACTATAGGAAACAGGATGATTTTTTTGATAAACTATGGGAAATAGGTGATGGTTCCTAATTCATTATGAAATGAAAAACATGTTTTGATATGGGATCTATTATGAAATTGGGAATATGTTTTGATCCCTAATACTTTATGATTTTATAGTCTCATATGTTAACCATGAGATATAAAATATTTTCTATACTTATGATGGTTCCACACTTATATGACATGAACTTATGGTTCATGATTGACTTGTTTTGATTTTAAACTCTTTTGTTTCATGTATTTTGAAATGATACTTTCTTTCATGGCTCATGCTTCTAATCTGTTATATATATTGTTTCAACTTTAGAAGTTATATTTATAATCAAATACCGTTATTATAATATTATTATCTCATATAGTCATCGATTGTTATCTTCAATGTTTATCCTTACTATGAATATAAGATCACCCATTCTTATATTTTCTTTCTTTGGGTTATGAGGAATGGTTTATGTGGGTTATATCTATAAAGTGTACTAAATTATAAGATCTTTATGGGAGATATTGAAGACAATTCATGTTATATTAATATTGTGTATCTATTCTCCAAAAAAACATAACTTTTATGGTTCTAGGTCATGTATTTTTGGAATTTATTGAATATTCGTCTAAAAAGATGTAATATTTATGTATGAAGAGCAAGGGTTTTTGTACATTTAATATTTAAATAATATTAAATAACAAATGTTTCAAAAATATTTATTAATTAATTATAAATTCTTTATACTTAAATAATTAAAATTTTATCAATTAATTAATATCCTTAAAATACCTTTTATTATATTTTATATAACATTTATCAATTTTTAATTCAATTTAAAATTAAAAAATTATAAAAAATACTTTACGGTTTGGTGGTTCACATTATCACTCACCTTTACACAGTCAAAATACATAAAGTTAAATCATTCCACCGTAGAATAAACTATATCATAGTGATATTTTTTTAGTCTTTAATAATACCATAATAAAAGATATTTTCTTAATGGTAAACTAGTTTGAAATGGATTCTTCCATGTTGTAGTGAAGCTTTTGTAGCCATTTTGGAAGGACCAATTTACCATTGTTAAAAATTATTTACATCACACAATAATGAACATTGGATGGCCATTTTTTATTTGTTATCACTTAACACATGAGGAGAAATAGTTGTCCCTACAATGTAGTGATGGGTTGGCAAGCCATTTTGGTGTAATATATGGTGTTCTATTCTTCGATGTTCTTCATTTCTCCAACATGATTACATATATTATGATCATGGAACACTTTGATGTCATTTTTGTAAATCTTTGAGGTTGATTAATGCTCAATAATTATAGAATAATAAAAAGAATCAAAAATTCTCTGATCACCATAGAAGAAATATTAAATTGTCTGATAATTAGAAATAAAGAAAAACCTACAAACATGTTTCATTAACTAAATTTTACACAATAATCTTCTTGATCTTTGTCTTATGTGATTGATTATGATCTAGAATGTAGCATAAAAATGCCTCCCACCTCTTGAGGTATCCCTTGGCTGAATGGGTATTCATTATATGAACAGGACTGCTCACCCTCCATGGTGTTCTAGCATCACATTATATAAAGGATGGAGAGATGAGAGCTTCAAGTTATGAGGAATTCTAGAATAAGGTTTCCAGAAAGAAAGATCACACTCACTAATAAATTATCATTTAATGGTAGTGGTTTATATAACACCATAGTATACTCTTTATAACACCATAATATTTAAATATGTAGTTCTAACTTAAATAATAATATGTTCAAAACTATGTACCACAGACAACATCAATCTTAAACAAACCGTGATATACTATAGAACTATTTTATTTAAATAATACCATTATAACATATCCATTGGTTTGGTGGGTATGAATAGGAATAATTGTATTATGACATATATATAGAATTTTTTCTTAATAAAATGAATAATAAATCATATACTAATTATTAATTGTTTTGAAATGAATCTAAAATATTTGATGGTAAAAGTAATATTTTTCATAAAACTGGTTTTATTTATGCAAAGTATTTTTATCTTATTAGATTAATTTAGTCACTATGGATAAATGATTATAATAAAATTATTATATTATATATCCCATCAATTTAACTAAAATTCATTTAATTGTGGTCACTAGGCAAAGAATGAGAATAAAATAATTTTATTCTGCAAAAATTCATTTTCTTCAAAAAAAGGTTTTTAATAAATTTTTTGCAAGAATATTATAATTAATTACTAGAAATTTTATATTTTTTTTGAAAAAAATGGACATAATTTATTAAATAATCATTTCGTAATTTTCATAGGATGGATTTTTGGGATTGAGTTAATAGTGAAAACGATGATTTTTAAAAAAAAATAATTTATTTTCATTAAATAATGTGATTTAAAAGTACTACTATGTTTTGTATTTGGTACTGATGTAAAATAAAAATCCATTAATTATAAATAATCTAATTAATAAAAAATCATTATCATGATATTAAATTTTTATTAAACATCATTGTTAGACTTAAAAATGCATTTTTATAAAAATTATTCTTCATTGGGTTTTTTGAATTTATATTAAAATATATTTATAAAACTTGTAGAAATTGAATCTTGAAAAATAGATTCCAAATTTGGAATCAATAGGTTTAAATTTCATAAATATACCCCTTTTATTTTTTTCATTATGAATAATAACCTTAGTAAGCCCCACCGTTGGTGGTGGGGTGGTAAGGGCTTGGGTGGGGTGAGGGGCAGGTCACGGGGTCAATTCCCCGAGATTGTGATTTACTGTAATTTTCTTCTTTGTGTTGTGTACCGCTTTTGTGGTTGTACCCAATTTTTAATAGTAACCTTAGTAAAAATGGTGTTATCTCGGTGAGGGTAAAATATGTCAAAGAGGGTTAAAACTGTGATATAAGGCCTAAAAACTCCATACCAGTTGTATTTATTTTATTTAATGCATTTTATTCGAAAATAACAGTCCAATATTCAAAACATTGGTAATTTATTTCCACCTTATATTAAATATAACCTTTATATTATTTTATGTAAATGTTAATTACAAAAATTCCACTCTCTAGATTTTAATTTATCTTATATGTTTTTATTGGGAGAAAAAGATGTTATGAAAAAATATTAATGATTATTTTTAACATAAATATTTTTTTGTACTATATTAATTTAATTTTAATTTTTACTAATAATATTATTATGTAAAACAATTATATAAATCTGAAACAGTGCATCTACAAGTAGTTGAAAAATAAATGTAAATGAATATAGAAAATCTAATAGTAATATTTTTCGATGGATTATCATGTTAATAAAATTTAATGGTTAATATTAATTCTTAAATGAAGATTAAAAAGTTTATATTAGAAATTCATTGTTATCTTGATGTCTTTAAATTCAAATTTTTTGAATTGTCTCAAAATTAACTTAACGATATTTTATGTTAAATAATATTTTATTAAATGAATTAAAAACACGAATATAACAAAAGAAGAAAATTGGAATTATAAATGGTCTAAAATTTAATACATATGCTATTTTTTAGATACTTTACACATTATATGTAAATTATTAACCTTTAAATATTGTATAATTTGTTACCATGACTAAAGTTAAAAAAGTATTAATGATGGGTTAAAACCAAAAGATAAGGTTTAAAATTACACATATACCTTTTAAAATTTTATAAGTTGTAGGAATTTTTATATTTACCAATAATATCTATGAAATTATTTCCATCTTTTCCACTTTACAATATTATGATATTTATTATATTTTAATTTTCATAATAATTAAAAGGGTGTCATTTCCCCTTATTATAAAAGGGAACTATCTCTCCTCTCTTCCTCACACATTATGTTCCATTTATTTTATCCATGGCCTACACAAATGATTTACTATATTATTTTTCCAGTTATAAATTTATCATTTATTCCCCTAAAACTATCCAATAAATGGTTAAGGTGTAATACAGAGGAGGATTTCCAAAGAAGAGGTGTTAGAGATCGTAAGAAATAAGTCTGAACTCAAGGGAATACATTTTCCTTTAAAAGATTATTTTGAGGTTTTACATCAAACATTTTTCATCTCTAAATCCATGTTTATAAAATATTTCATGAAAAATCTAATTTATGTTTCAAATATTGTAAATTTTCATTTTCAAATACTTTTTGCCTTCTTTAAAAATGATTAAAATAAATCATTTAAAAAATCATTTCAACTCAATTTTGAATTTTTCAAAAAGTATGAAATGATCTTTTAATTTATATAGAATGAAAAATTTTCCCACCATCCTGGACATTATTTTCTCTAAAGAATATTTTATAAGTTTCTTTATTTATTTTCAAAGAGTTGAATTTTCTCAATATTTTGGAAATTTTATTTATAATATTACCAACAGAAAAGGATATTTTCTCATATTTTCATATAAAATTTTGAATTTTATTTTAAAATAATTTTCATTTATATCAATATCATTTGATTAATATTATTCTCTAATGGGTATATAATATAATTATATCTTCCATCATGTTACTTGGAATGGATTTTTTTCATGTTGTTCTAGTTATTGACTTGGAAAAATTTTAACATTCCACATGTTATTTTTCAATAAAAATGATTATATTAATTATGTATTGGGATTTTATTGTCTTATTTCATATGATAAATGTTTCAAACATAGTTAGTTATGGCTGGGTTCCATTATATCCCATAAAGTAATCATTATGTCTCATTAGACAAACTAGCATGTGTGGCTGGTGTTTGTTTACCATATTATTTATGATGTCTCAGCCCAAGTCATTAACGATAAGATTATGATATTCAATATTATTCATTACATCATAATGAAATAATTTATTGTTTCCCATTTGATAATTTATATTTTTTCCATTGTATATATTTCATGTTCTAGTTTTCAAGGGTTTTTTCTGGAAAAAATTTGAATTCATAAGATCAGAAAATAATCTTTGATTCAAAAAATGTTTATGATATCTCTTGGTTAAAAGGTTTATTTTAAAAGAAATTATTTCATGTTTTTCAAGAAACCCTCTAAAATTATAATTTTTCCTTTATGTGTTATTATTAATTTTGGTTATGAAAAACTTTGGGGAAAATTTTATTTTAAGAGTAAGTGATTATTTTAAAGGAAAACATCATTATGGGTTATCATGAATTTTAAATGGATTAACCGATTTCCTTTTTTATATCCATTACTATTATTTTTTTTATAATCCCAAATTTTCAAATGTTTTTCACATGTCTTAAGGATGAGTAGTAGCTATTGAAAAGACAATATTTCTATTATTGGAATCAATATTAAAAGAATCGAATATGTTTTGAATGAAAAATGAGTTTTAATTTTAAAATCCTATTTTTGCGGAATATATGGACATAAAATAGAAGTTTCAACTTTATATTGAAAGGGTTTAAAATGTAATAATTTTTCCTAATTTTTTAAAACTCTAAACAGAAAAATTTACTAAAAATGTAAGAAAGTGATTCCCTTATTATAATTCATGTAATTATGGGTTGATTAATAAACAGTTTGTTATAGGATTCATGATCTAGACTAAAAATATAATGTTCCAAATAAAATCTATATTTTATTTTATTACTATATTATGAAAAAATAATTTTAAGAGAATCAAATTCTAATTATGATGATGAAACTTTCATAAGAGGGGAGAATGGAACACCCTAATATTTCAAAATTTAGATCTCCTTTAAATAATACTATATTAAATAGCATGTACAAAATGCAACATCAGGCTTAAATGAAACCTGATATATTATAAAAATGTTATTATTTAAATATGACTATTATAACTTAGTAACTGGTCTAGCGGGTATAAATATAAATAAATATTTATGATATATATATATATATATATTTAATAAAATTAAAAATAAATCATACCTTTATTATCAATTTCTTATAAATTAAGATAAAATTATTTGTTAAAAAAAGGTATTTTTTGATTAGAACAATTTTTTTTTTTTCAATATATTTTATCTTAATAAATTAAATAAATCACTATTAATTAATGATTATAATGAAATTATTATACTATATATCCAATAAATTGAATTATCCTTCATTTAATTATGGTTATTATGTAAGGACTCGAGGTAAAATCATTTTATTATTTAAAAATATATATTTATTTTAAAATGGTTTTTATTTAATTTTTTATACGGATATAATAATTAATTATTTACACTTTTCGAATTTGAGGTTGAAAAAATATAAATCAGATTTGAAATAATATTTTCATAATATTCTTAGGATTAATTTTTAGTGTTTTTCTAAAAAGGTGGGTTTTTTAGTTAATCATGAAAAATACAAATTTTTACAAAATTATAATTTATTTACTTTAAATAAAGTAATTTAAAAGTCCGATAGTGTTATTTATTTGGTCTTAAAGTAACATAATTTTCCTTCAATTATATATAAACTAATTAATTACAAAATAACTAGCATCATACTTAGTTATGGTGTAAACTCATTTTTAGGATTAAAACACATTTTTTTCTAAAAATTGTTTTTCATTGTGTTTTATGGATTTATAGTAAATTGATTTATTCCATTTATATAAATTGAGTATTTAAATATTTATTCCATACTTTTATACAAGTGGTTAAATTTATTTAAAATTTTCCATTTTACTTTTAGTCATTATGAATAGTGATCTTGGTAAAAATGTTTCTACCGCGATAAGAGTAAAATTATGAGATAAAGACTTAAAAATTCCCAAAAAAAACTTTTTTGTTTGAGTTTTTTTTCAAAAATACAAATCCTAGATTCAATAATTTGGAAATTTATTTACAAATTACTTTGATTATAACCTTTATATGATTTTAAGTAAAGGATAATTACAAAAATTTCACTCTCTTGCTTTTAATATATCTTATTTGTTTTTATTGGAAAAAAATTTATGAATGAATATAAAATACTATTTTTAACATAAATAAGTTATTTTTATCATATTAATTTAATTAATTTTTTAAGTGATAGTATAATTTCCTTAAATATTTACACAATTCTAACACCGTTCCAGGGAAACTAGTACAAAAATCAATGTAAATGAGTTTTAAAACATTAAAAGTAATAATTTTGGATGAATTATAGTGTTGCGTAACTACTAAACCTTGTAATAATTTATAATTTATTTTTAAAGTGTTTATATTAGAAATTAATTATTATATTTATGTCTTTAAAATCAAATTTTTTGAATATTCCCAAAAAGAAAATTAATGATATTTTATGTTATATAATATTTTATAAAATGATTTAAAAATTAAAAAATCAAGAGGACAAGTGGAATGGAAAATGAAACAAAATTTAATCCATGGACTATTTTTGAGTTACTTTTCAACATAGAATAATATTTATAACCCTTAAATATTTAAGAATTTGTTACCAAGGAAAACATTAAAAAGGGATAATGATGGCGCTAAACCAAAAAATAAGGTTTAAAATGTCACTTAAACATATCTAAATTTTATTTTTTGTAGTTATTTTGATATTAAAATGTATTATATTCTAAATTATATTAATTTTGTGATACCTAAAAATATTATTATATTTATTATATTCTAAACTTCGTAAAAATTACACGTGTGTCATTTCCCCCTCTTATAAAAGGGAAACACCTCTCCGATCATCCAAACACTTCAAGAGCCATTTAGTTTCACCATTATCTATTCCAATACCCCCCACACAAACACACAAATTTGTAATACAACTCTTATAGCTTCTATTATTCCTCTATTACCGTCCTAATAAAACTTAAGGGGTAATCCAAAGGAGGATAGAAAAATAAGAGAAGTTATAGAATGTAAGAAATGAGTTAGTATTCATGGTTAGCGATTTTCTAGTAAAAACTTTTTTAAAATTATTACATTAAAAAAGTTAATTCCCCAAGTATGTTTTCATAAAATGTTTAATTAATTTTATTATTTATGTTTCAAACATTTTTAAGGGAAATTTTCAACTTCTTTTGATGTTATTTACAAATAATTAAAAGGAATATTTTTTAAATATTTTCTATAGGACTCACTTTTGAATTTTCACAAAAGTATGAAAGGAATATTCTATTTTAACATATAAGGAATTAATGTATTTTAATACCATAAAAATCATTATATTATTTTAATATTAATTTATAAGTATCCATGGTCATTTTTAATTACACACATTTTCTTAATTTTCTATATATTTAAATTAAAAATGTTACCAAAAGAAAAGAAAATTTTATCATATCTTCAAAGAATGGATTAAATGTACTTTAAAAGTTATTTCAATATATTTAAATATACTTGGATTAATATTTATCTTTACTAGGGATATACTCTAATGATTCTATCCACTATATTACTTTGGATGACTTAGGATCATGTTATTCTAATTATTGATTTGGGAGATTATTATCATTTCATGTGCTATTTTTTCAATACGAATGTTTATATTTATCATATATTGAATTGGTATTCATTGATTTCATATTATGAATGAATTGGAAGTAGTATATAATCATATGGACCTTTTATAAACCCTTTATGAATTATTAGATATCAGGAGAGAAACTATCCAAGGTATTTGGTGTATGTTTTCCAAAATATTTATGATTTCTTAGACCAATATAAGAATTTTGCCTTAAAAATTGCATATTATATTATCTTTAGAAAATAATTAAACTTCTCATATTTCTAAATATCATTATGGTTTATATTTTTAGAGAGTTAGTTCATAACCCTTATATAAATAACTCAAGTATTATAAAGTTGATACTTCTATTTAGTATCCATTGTTTCCCCAAAATAAAATTTTTTTTTTCATGAGAAATATTCATGATAAGAAAATTAAATTGTTCTTTTTTTCTACCCATACTTATACCCTTTTAAAACCATTATAAATTTTGGTATAAGATTAAAAAATCAGTAATGGATATTGAAATAAAAAATAAATAAAACCTTTAATATATTTTAAAACCATGATATCTAAAAAAGGAATTTGTATTTAATATAATAAAACATAAGCTCTAAAAATCATTTACTTACTCATGAAAGTATATTTTATACCCCACGTTTTTAATGAAACTATTTTTAATAAATAAAAATGTAAAAATCATAATCATTATTTTTTCTTAGAAAACATGATAATCTGTGAAAAAACAATTATTAATAACATACCTTTTACCTGAAAATGAGAGTAATCATTGCTTACCTTTTGAAAAAAATGATTTCCCAGAAAAATAATTAGCAAGTATATAAAATTCATGTAGGTATATTGGTATATCATCTTAAAATAACCCTTATAAAAACCATAAAAATTGGAATAATTGTATTGTCAACTTCCAAAATAATTACAAAATTCATTAGAGAACTATCTAGGTACACCTATCATATAAGGTATATCAGGATCACATATATTCATGAGATATATCAGGCTCCAATGTTATAGTAAAAATAGTCAATGTACCATATCATGAATAAACCCTTTTAATTTTTCCCCGTTTCATTATAAAATCCTTGAAAACTATTTTGGACCCATATGAAAAACACTTCCACATATTGAAATACACTTTTCCTTTAAACTGCAATTTCAATACCAAAATACCCCAAACAAAGGGAAGGATAATTTTTCTAAAATAAAATATGATATATTATAACTAAATATAGATATAAAATAATATTTATAGTGATAGTACAATTTATTTTTGATTTATATATTAAAATATAATTTGTTTTTTCCTTTCGTATTAAAATTCAAAACATTCTATAAAAAATCCTATTAAAACCTTACAAAGAAAGTCAAAGGATATATAAATATCCTTTATAATTATTTTTATCTCCCTAAAAATAAATTAAAAAATATGTTTAAAAATATGTACATGGAATAGAAATACTAGGAAGGGAATCTTTAAAAGAATATTTTTAAAATAAAGACTCGTACCTTGAGTTAGATTTATCATGTATGTTCTTTATCTTCCTCTTCTTCGAAAAGAAAATTAATGTATGCACCAAAAGCATCCATATGATGGTATTATGATCAAAAAAATGATTTTAGGACATGTGTATGGATATATGGAAAGTATTTGGGTCAGACTTGGTCAAACAAAAAGGATTTTAAAATGTATAAAAAGAGAAGAGAAGCTTCCGTTTTATAATATAGGGGAGGGGTACTCTTGGAATTTCTTAAAATATTAAATTAATATAAATTTATTTTCATGTATAAATAGCTCCAAACTGATATAATTATTATATGGGCTTATTATGTGTCAAAATAATTTCATATAAAATAATTTTTACAATTTTATGTGATGTTTATACCCATATATTCATAACCCCCCCCCCCTCATTAACCCTTTAAACGTTTACCATTGTAACAAATTTTTTACTCTTCAGTGGACAATATATTTACCATAAAAGGAGAAATACCCATAAATGGGAAAAAAATTATTTCATAAACAATATACCATTCACTTGGTTGAATATAAAATTTTTTAGAATTTTTAATCATTTAATAAAACATTATTTAACATAAAATTTCATTAATGTCATTTTTGACACAATCCATTTAATTTGACTTTAAAACATAAATAAAAATATGGAATTTGAATATAATCCTTTAAAAAATTATTTCATAAGTATATAAAAATTTAATGGAACACTATAAATAAAAAAATTAATGTTATTTAAGCGTTTTTAAAATCATTTTTTTGATTTTCCACCGCTTACACAAGCATTGTGTCAGTGTTTCATAATAATTTATGATTATTATTTAGTTACTAAAAATAAAAAAAATAACATGATAAAAAAATCATCTATCTTCAAAATTAATATTTATAACCAAACATATATTCTCTTTATCCCTATGTAAAAAATTTATATATAATAAAACAAAGAGAATAGCCTTTTTAGTTTCTTTATATAAAATAATATAAAGGTAAAAATCATGGTAAAATGTTAAAAAAAGAAAATATATTCAGATTTTGGATGATTATATAAGATATATATTCATCAACATAAATTTAGTCCATTATTAGGGTAATTTTTTATTTCTTATAATTTTATTTTTAGCCATAATTACCTGGTTTACCCTTACTGTGGTGACATAAATTTACTATAGTTACATATCATAGTGAACAAAAATAAAAAGGGAAATAATTACCAAATTTTTACTTCCTCATTACAAATATGTAATCCTTTATCCAATAATAAAAACAAATTAGTGGTAAATTTTAATTTTAAAATTAATCCCACAAAATCTGATGAAAATGGTTTTTAAGAAAAATGCATATTTTTTATAAAAAGGTTTTTATACCAAATTCAAGTATAAAATTCATATAAAAAGACTATAACTGGATTTTGATTATTAAAAAACATCTAATTATATTTTAAAACTATTAAAAAATATATTTTTAATTCATAAATATAAAAAATGAAAATAAATTTTTGAATAAAATTCAATATTTTTCACTATTCACTGAAAATCATACTTATCAGAAAATTCAAAAAAATCATATTAAGAGAATTTTGAAATGATGGATAAAAAAGGAAATTATTTTTTCAAATTAAATTTATAAAATTTGGAAATTAAACTTTTAAATAAAACCATATAATACATAAAAACCAAATTTGGTTAGAAATAAATACTTTTCCCTTTTGACATAAAAAATTCATAGTATTCTTATAATTAATATAGATCAATAAAATCTAATTAATGAATATTTATAAGAAATTAAAATGATTTATCATGTTTCATGGATCAAATAATGATATAAATCAAGAAAATATTTTCTTCACATTAAAATATGAAATTCCTTATGTATATGGGATAAACTCATAGATAAGGATAATCGATATGAAATTGATCCAAATTTCTCCTCGATTTCAAAGAGTCCAATGAACCAGGGAATTAACTTCCCCATTTTTCAAAAATTCCTAACACATTTCCATGGATATTATTTATTAAAAAAATTATCACCTACTTCCAAAGAAATATATTTCCTCCTGTTATCAACATTACTTTTCTACCTTCTAAAGGACACCCTCATATGTTGTTCAATCACTATGGCATTATCTACTATTTCCTCTACCTAATTTGGTCCCATAAGTATCCTTTATCTTACTTTATCCCATAATAATAGAGTTTGACACAACATTCCATATAATTCCTCAGAATTTTCTATCTATATACTAGAATGGAAATTATTTTTATATGTAAACTCAACTAATGAAAGATAATTATTCCAAATTCCCTAAAACTAAATTAAACAAGAATGAAGAATGTCTTCCAAGGTCTAAATAATTTGATCAAATTTTCCATCAGACTAAGGATGAAAGGAAATATTAAAATTTAATTTAATATTCAATGTATTTTAAATTCATTTCCTAAAATTTGAAGCAAAACAAATATCATGGTCATATAAAATAGGGAGAGGGTCTATTTGTAACCAGAATATCTCTTAGAGATGAAGTCAAAAATCTTATCTAAATACATAGACTCTTGAATATGAAGTGAATGTGTATATTAATTTAATCTATCAATAATAACCCAAATCTTATTATTACATCAAGATGTCTCCATTGGTCCGACCATGTAATACATGGATATATTTTTTTATTTCCCCCTAGTACTAGAAAAATTTAAAGCATCCCCTTCAGTAATTATCCTACTTATTTAACCTATTGAAAAGTAAAATATTTCATTGTAAATTTATAAATATCTCTTTTCATTTCATCACATTAGTAATAAACATGAAGTGATCAATATATATCGGTTCTACCAATATGAACAAAAAATGGATAATTATGAGCTTCACTCAATAATTATCTCTTCAAATAAGAATCACAAGCCACACATAATAATTTTCCAAATCTGATAAAACCTAATTATCAACATTAAACTCTGTAAACATACTCTTTTTATAAATTTTACCTTTTCCTACAAAACATAATCCTCTTTGTAATCTTAATTTATTATTTTTGATAGAGTTGATTGTAATAACACTTGAAAAAATAGAGGAAATTCATGCATCCATAACATCTAGGATAAAATTCATCAAATCATTAATCAAAGGGTCATGTTCCAAACATAACATGGTTAATTCATTAATATTTTTCTATCCCAAAGAACTATCTAATTTTTTTTCCTGGATGATAATGAATCATGAATTCATGATCCTTAATTAGTTCCATCCATTTTCTTTGTCTCATCTTCAAATCTTTTTGAGTGAATATATACTTAAAAAAATATAAGTATATATTTAACACTTTACTCCATATAGATTATGCCTCCAAATTTTTAAATCAAAACACATAGAATATAATTATTGAACAATTTTCGGATAATTTAACTCATAAGGTTTCAGTTTATATGAATCCTATGTAATTACCTGATCATTATAATCAGGATATAACCAAATCCCTACAAAGATGAATCATTATTATTGACAAATTCAACATTTCAATAGGGTAGGGACAAAACTAGATAATTCCCAAATACTTTTTTAAGTTTCTAAAAACAATTACCACACTCTTTCATCTATATGGATTTAAATTCTTTTTTATTTAACTTAGTTAGTGGGCTAAAAATTGTGAAAAAGTTTCGACGAACTGCCGATAGTAACAAGATAATCTAATTGAAATATGAATATCTATTAAATTTTTAGGCCTTTGACACTCTTAAGAAACTTTAATTTTATTTGGTTCAATAGTTATTCCATATTTAGAAACAATATGACCAAGGAAATAAATTTTTTTCAACCAAAATTCAAACTTAATAAATTTTCCATATATCTTATTTTTCATAATGATTTGAAAAAAATCCTTAGGTTTATTTCATGATCCTAATTATATTTAGAATATAAAATTATGTCCTCAATAAACACAACAACAAAATTTTACAAATATTCATGAAAACATCTATTCATAAGATCCATAAAAACATCTGGGGCATTAGACCACCCAATGGGAATAACTGAAAACTCATAATATCTAGTCTGAAATGTTTTATTTAGGATAACCTCCTCATTCACCATAAACTAATGGAAACCTAACCTGAGATAAATCTTCAAAAATTACTATGATCCCTAATGATGATCAAACAAATCATCGATATGAGGGAAAAGGTACTTGTTTTTAATAGAGATTTTATTCAAGGATCTATAATCAATTCAAAGTTTCATCAAATTGAATTTTTTAAACAAATAAAACTAGAGCACACCAATATAATGTTCGGGAATGAATAAAACATTTATCTAACCACTCATATAACTACTTTTTTAATTCAAAAATTTCTCCTTTATATATTCGATATGGGGGTTTAGAAATAGGCTTAGCATCGGACATTAATTCAATAGTAAATTCAACCTCCTTGTCAAGAATAAAAACATGTCAATCATCAAGAAATAAATCCACATATTCCTTCATTACTAAAACATCACAATTTTGAAAAGTTTATTTCATTCAAACAATACGATCTATGTAACTTTCACTATTATCCCTAATTATATTCTTAGTTTCTTGGTAGGCTAGCAAAGAAAAGAAATCATTGAACAAAACATTATTGGATTAAAAATATATCATAGCATCATAAACTGAAAGATAATCAAAACATAAAATTATATCATACTCTATTTTGGTTATTTCAATAAGATCTGTAGGAAATATTTCCCTACTAATAAAAATATGAAGATTTCTATAAATATTGGCTCCTTTAAGGTTTCCACCTAGAGTTTTCACCAAAAGTTATATCATCTGTCCATGAGGTGATATTCCAATTTTACATGAAAATTTATCAAAATTCAGGAATGAAAAGATCCATATTAAAATATATCATTGGAATTATTCAAATAAACAAGTAACATACTTTTCAGCACTTCATTGGGTGGACCAACTTCAACTATAGTAGTAGAAAATGACATTTCCACATCTTTTTTCTTTCTTTATTAATGATTTATATCTTATTTACCTAAATTTTTAAATATGTTGGTAAAATTCCCCAACTCAATATAATTAAAACATCTTACCATTAACTTTTCATTATTTTTTTGATCATTTTTCTTTGTAGTCACAAGCTACATGTCTAAACATTCCATATCAGAAACACTGCACATATTTTATAACACATTCCCTAGGATTATATTAACCACACTTATTGAAATATGGGAACTTTATTTTCTTAACAAAAAAATTCATTGATGGATTCTTATCCATTTTCTTCCTTATAGGCCTTTTATTATGCTTGTTTTAATGGGATACATGATCATCGGTAAACTCCATTTCCACCTTCTCAACAAATCAAAATAGTTTCTCATATATTTTGAATTTATGGGAAGATAATTCACTTTGATATCATGGATTCAGTACTAAGTAAAACTAAATAATTTTACTATTATGATCCTGGGTAAAATATGGGATGTACCTTTCCAATCGGGTAAAGTTTTCTTCTTATACAGCCATAAAATCATCCTCCTTTTATATCAATAACAGGAATTGTTTTTCCATCATAAGCTGAAAAACATTAGGAAATTATTTCTCAGGGAAAATATTCATAAATTCTTCCCATTCCATGGAAAAATACCTTATCCTTATATTGTATTATAAACCATTTACCACCACTGATCAGATTCAACTTTAAATGATAAATTGAAAGATTTAGCATTTGGTGCATAAAATCCCCATGACATCAAATATCTTCTATAATAATTTAATCCATAAATTATCTATCACAAGATAAAATTATCAGAAAAAATATAGAAGGTTTTGTTTCATGAAATGCTCCACTATAGACATGTTTCTCTTTGGTGAACATGGTTTCTCTCTTATATGAATATCACCATAATCTATATCCTATGAAAACTAAAACATTATTGAAAAAAAATTCTTTGTTCCAATTCTAACCATTCTGAGTTTCTAATTTTGAAGGATATCATCCCCTTGATTCATTCCTACATTAGCATCCTTATGTCATCTATAGAGAACCATTATGAATAAACATAGTTTAGAAAAACTGACTTGGTAGTCTTAAAATGACATATCATTTAAAAATAATAATAAAGTAAAATATTTTAAGGGAATCATATTAAAAATTTACTAACCCATTATGTTATCTAAACCTTTTTCTGTTACCAACTATAATAGTTTAAACTAATTACTTGTGGGATATAATTGATACCTATCAGAGCACTCCATGGGTGGCTACACCTCTAAGGTGACACTCTTACCACCATCCCTAGTGAAATCCCTTTCCTCAGGAATCCCTTATGTAGAGATCCATTATTTGAACAAAATTCACATGTGAGAGTTCCCAAGGTTTGGATTCGCTCCTTTTTATGATTCCAACAACAACTACCTTTCGTTAAAAATTGCATATTATAGTTTATCTAGACTGCATTTCACCTTATTTAATTCTCATATATCATCACATTTTAATGTTTTACAGATTTTGGTCATAACACTCATATAAAAACCCATATATTAAGAAGTGGATACTTCTATTTAGTATCCATTTTTTTCCACAAAAAGAACATTTAAAAATAAATATGTTATACTTTCTTGGGAAATATTTAGCACTTTCAACATGACTTATTGATTATTCTTAAACATCCTTAAACCCAGTGAAAAATATTTTAAAATGTGATATGTGTATAAAAATCGTAGTAATGTATATAAAAAGAAGAAATAATCTCATTGTTCTATTTTAAAACCATGATATCAAAAAGGGATTTTTCCATTAATATAATAAACCTTGAGAAAAAATACAAATTTACTTATGCCTGAAAATAGATTTTTGGAAAAAAAATCATAAAATACTTTATAATAAATCACAAAATCTAAATAATAATCATGAGGGTTTCTTAGAAAACATGAGAATCGATAAAAAAATATTTTATTAAAAACATAACTTTTTACCCAAAAGGGGGTATAATTATTTTTTAACTTTTCATGTCAATAAATTTCAGTGAAAAATTATAAGAAAGAATAGAAATGTCATGTAGGTTACATAGGGAATCATATTTATAAAACCCTTATAGAACCCTTAAAAATTATAATAACCATATATTCAACTATAAATATAATTACCCAATGCATTGGAGCGCTATGTGGGTGCACCCATCATATAATCTATATCAATATCGCCTATCTTCATGAGATATATAGAACTAACCCATTATAATAAATAGTTTCTAATTACTATATCATGAATAAATCATTTTAATCTCACACTATTTCATCATAAAACCCTTGTAAAACTCTTTTGGAACCATATGAAAAACAGGTCTGGATATCAAAATACCCTTTTCTATTAAAACCCCATTTTCAATACCAAAATACATATAACAAAGGGAAATAAGGTTTTTATTTAAATAAAACATCAAATTTTATAAAGGAATCCAAACATTAAAGAATAATTGTTTTGGTGGAAAAATTCATTGCCACTATATATATTAAAATAGAGATTTCATTTTGTCTTTTGTAAAGAAATTCATAATATTCTATAAAAATATTCATTTTGAGAACCTTTGAAAGAAAGTCAAAAGAGAGATAAAATATACTTTGTAATTATTTTATGTCTATATAAATACAATAGTAAAATATTTTAAAAAAATATGAAAATTTAATTAAAAGATTTTCAAGGTAAACATTAAAGGATTATTTTTAAAAGAAAGTCAATTACCTTGAGTCTGACTCCTCATGCTTGTTCTTTATCTTTCTCTTCTTTGAAGAACCTCTTATGGTTTACTCCAAAATCAACAATATAATGGTTTTTTAATAAAAAAGGATTCTAACATATTGGTAGGTATATAAGTAAAGTGTTTTTAATGTTTTTGGCTGATCCAAAAGGGTTTTTAAGTGTTATAAAAAGATGAGAGGAGATTCCCTTTTATAAGAGACAGGTGGCGAACCCTTTGAACTTCTTAAATTATTAAATTAAAATAAATTAAATTTCGTGTAAAAATGGATAAAAAATGACCTAAGTAGCATATAAGATGATTATGGGTGTAAATAATCGCATTTAAAACAAATTTTAAATGTTTAGGTGATGTTTTTTCCATTCACTTTTGGTTTTAACCCCCCCTCCCAAACTATTTTGGCAATTAGTGCTATAACAAAGGTTTTTACTCTTTAGGGTTAAATATAGTTACTATAAAGGAAAAATGGAATCTAAATGGACCATAGTTTATTTAATAAACCATTTCCAATTCACTTGGATCAAGATAATAATTTCTGTAATTTTCAATTTTTTATTAAATCATTATTAGATATAAAATAACATTAATGTAATTTTTTGGTACTATTAATTTCATTTGACATTGAAAACATAAATCAAACAATTTAATTCAAATATAAAATTTTAAAACACCTAAAATATGTTATAATTGTATAAAATAAATTGGTGCATGATAAATCACTCAAATAATATTATTTTTATAGTTTTTAAAATCAGTTTATTACTTTTTACACTATTTTCATAGGCAATGTGCTAGTGTTTCATAAGAATTTAAGGTTATTATTTCATTACTAAAAATTATAAACAAATTATCATGATGAGAAAAGAATAATTTAAATTTCAAATTAATATTTATAACATAACATATCCTCTATTTATCCATATTTCAACGATTTAGAGATAATAAAAAAAGAGAATGACATTTTTAACGTTTCCTTATATAAAATAATATAATGGTCCAAATCATGTCTGAATAGTAAAAAATTCCTTTTATTCTACTTTTAGATTATTATGGATGATAAATACCTTTAAAATAAATTAATAACTGTTAGGCTCATTTTTTATTTCTTATTATTTTATTTTTAACCTTCATTACAAACTTTACCCTTATCGAGGTGATATAAATTTACTAAACATACTATTCATAACGACCAAATATAAAAGGGACCTATTGAAAAAAATTACCTAATTATTAAAAATATGGAATCCATTTTTAAAGATTCAAAATATATAACCTATAGAATTTAATTTAAAATTAAACCCTCAAAATGTGGTGAAAAATGGTTTTCTGGAAAATTCATTTTTGAATACAATTGTTTTGTACCAAATTCAAGAAAAAAATTATTAAAAATACATAATTATATTATTATTAATAAAAATTAACTAATGAAATTTTAAAAACAAGTAAAAATATAATTTTTTCTTTGTAAACACTTTAACATAAAATATAGTATTTAATAAAAATCAATATTTTTCACAATTCATTAAAAAAACTTTTCAAAAAATTATACAAAAAATATCCTAAGATATTTTTGAAATTATGAACGTAAAAAATTAAAATCATTTTTTATAATTAAAATTATATTATTCGTAAATATACATTTTAAATAAAACCATATAATGCATGAAAACCCAATTTGGTTAGAAATAAGGATTTTCCTTTTTAATGTAAAATTATCTAATATTCTTATAATTAATATAACTCTATAAAATGTAATTAATGAATATTAAAAATAAATTAAAATGTTTTAACATTACATTAACTAGGTTTTAACACATAAGGCCTTTATGGTTTGATTATGATATCCAGCTTTATGTACTTCATCATTATGAAATCATTTATTGTGATCCATTAGATTATTTATATTTTTATCCATGGATATATTTCATGTCTTAGTTATTGATATTTATTTTTCAAATCATTTTATTTCACAATATAATAATATTAAATTTTATTTTAAATAATTTTTATGATCTCTTATAGGTAAATGATTTTTTTCAAGGAAAAATTCATGGTTTCATGAAACCCTTATGAATTAAAATTTTTTACTATATGGTTTATTATAAAACTTTTTATAAAAATATTAAGGAAATGGTTTATTTCAAGAGTAAATTAGTTATTATTTTAATCTCAATGTTTATTATGAGGAAATAAAAATATCCTTATGGGTTTTCATGAATTTCAAATGGATTAATGGGTTTTCTTTTTTCCTTTATTAGATATTTCATTATTAATCCCTTGTTTTAAAAAATCATAGAGCTTAGGGATGTGTAGGAACTATATAAAGGAATAACTTTCTATTATTGGGATCCATATTAAAAAAATTGAATGTCTTTTAAATGAAATGTGAGTTTTAATTTAGGAGTCGTTTTTTGTATAATGAATTGATATTGACTGGAAGTGTCCACTTTGTACTGTAAGGGTTTGATATGTATGATTTATTCCTAATTTTATAAAACACTAAACCTAAAATATCCTACAAATTTAAGAAATTTGATCCCCTATTATAAATCATTTATGATTTTGGGTGTAAAAATTGGTATAAAAGGAAATATTTAGATATATTTATAGGTTACTATGATTCATATGAGGATATTTTAAGAGTTTTAGATTTTGACATGGGTTAATAAGTCTATGTTTGATTATTAGTTTAAAGGAATATAAACCTCTTTTGAGTTTTAATGTGATGGGTTTTTAGTGCAATTAAGGATATTTTTTGAGAAATTTAGAGTAATTTCACACTTGGGTTTAGTATTTTTTAGTGAAAATGTTAATTGATGAATAATGATTTAATAGTTTGTGGCCTCAAGTTTAACCGTATTTTTAACCTTTATGGTTAATATGATATTTGATATTAAGGTAATTGTGGGTAATTGGATAAAAGATTTATTAAATTTTGGGATTAAATTTTTTATCATATAGAAACAAATGGGATTGAAAATTGAATTTGTGACTATTTGATTAAATATATTTTTGAAGAAGTTCTCTATAATCGAAAAGTTATATTATTAAGGTAAATGGAAATGTTTTTAGCTAATATGGGATTTTATTGGAAGAATAATGGTTGAGTTATCTTTTGGAAGAATATAATATTTTGTTATGAATTTATAGTGATTCATGTTATTTATAGAAAAGGTTATAATATTTTGTAGATTATAATATTTAAGCATATATATTTTTGGAAGTTTACTTTATGAGTGAATAATTATTTTTGAAATAATTTTTAAATTAATATCAGATGAATATTGGATAAAATGTTTCTAATTTTTGTGGTTATAAACTTAATTATAAGTATTTTGATGATTTTTTAGGATTGTTACTTATAAAATGATTTTAGTAACCATTGGGTGTTATTGTTGAGGATTCAGAGATTAATTAAATATTAATTAATATGAAGGTTTATTCATATTTAATATTATCTTAAATAAATATAACCATATTTAGTTTTAATTAAAATATAGTAACATGAGAAATAACTTTTAATCATTTTTTAGATCATGTGATCCATTTTTGGTTGAATTTAGTGCTTCGTGGATGAAAAATTAATCATGATCATGATGGTGCACATTAAACGGTGAAATCATGATTATAAAATAAGAAGATAAGTAAATTTTATTTTTTTTTCTATTAACATGGTAAAATAATTTCTCCAAATCAAGAAAATTGGATGAAAATAAATTGAGACTTATTTAGAAAGTAACAAACATATACCAAGTTACATTTTTAGAAAATCAATGGAAATTATGATTCCTATAAAGGTATATTCATAATAAGTCCCATGATCTTCAGGTAAAAATTAAAGGTCAAAAAAATATACATTTTATTTTATTAATTTATTATGATAAATTCATTTTGATATAATAAAATTAAAATAGTGAGGTTGAAATTTTTTTAATATGGGGTGAATATAACCACCCCCCCCCCCCATAATTCAATATGTAATTATCCCATAAATAATATTATATTTACTAGCATGTGTAATTTTCAACACCGAGCTTAAATAAACCATGATATACTATAGAAATATTATTATTTAAATAATAATGATATAACGAAGCCATTTTATTGTGGTTATGAATTTTAATGATGGTATTATGAAAAATATATATATATATATATATATATATAATGTTTTTCCTTAATAAAATAGAAATGAAGATAAAATCTGTTATAGATAAAAGATATAATTTTTAGAAAAAATGTGTGAATAATGTATTTTTAGCTAAATATATTAAATTAATAACTAGTGATAAATTATTATAAAGAAATTAATATATTTTCTACCTAATAAATTTAATTTATATACATTTAATTATGGTCATTAGGCAAGGAATGAGGATAAATCCAATTTAATCTTCAAAATTGGTTTTTATTTCATTTTGTGCATAGATATTATAATTAATCTCTTTTAATTTTATAAATATCATTTTAAAAAATGAACATCAATTTTTTAAAAAAAATTATTGATATCATTAAGATTAATATTTTATATTTTTCTAAAAAGTTAACTTTTCTGAGTGAATAATAAAAAATGTTGATTTTTACAACCTACCATTGCTTATTTAAAATCAAGTAAATTAAAATTACGATTATGTTTTGGATTTGGTATTCAATTAACATAATAATAATTTATTTATACATTATAATTAACTACAAGTTAATTAGCATCATATTTAATTTTTTTATAACCTAATTTTTAGGCATAAAAACACATTTTTCTAAAAACCATTTTTCATTGAATTTTATGAATTTATACTAAAATAGATTTATTCAACTTCTAAAAACTATATGTTATAAAAAGTATTCAATATTATGAGTTATTAGGTTCACATTTGGTAAATAGTTCCATTTTATTTTTTTCCATTATAAATAGTGACCTTGGTAAAAATGTTGACACCTCGTTATGGTTAAAACTTATAAAATAGGGTTATAAATGTGAGTTAAGGCAAACAATTATTCGTAAAATTTTTCATTATTTTATTTAATGAGTTTTTTACCATAAAAATCTTATATTTGAAAAAAATTAAATGCTTTTCCACTTTCATTTTATCATAACCTTTATATTATTTTAAGCAAAGGCTAATTACAATAAATTCACTCTATTTATTTTAATTTCTATTAAATGTTTTCATTGGGATAAAAAGATGTTATGAATAAATATAAAAAATTATTTAGAACATAAATAATTTTTATTTAATTTTTTAATTTTTTTTTATGATATTATAATTACGATAAATGTTTATGAAACACTGACCTAGATCTTGTGCATGCAATAGAAAAATCAGTTTAAATGACTTTAAAACATTAAAAGTAATATTTTTGGATTAATTATGGTTTTACTTAAAATTTCATGGTAAATAATAATTGATATATGATGTTTAATAATTTTATTGTCCAAATATGTTTTTATAATTATGTATTTAATGAAAAAAAATATGTTTTCCCAAAAATGACTAAAGATATTTTATGTTAAATAATATTTTATTAAATAATTTAAAATTCAAAAATCTAGAAATAGGACAAGAGGAATATTTAATAGTACAAACTATATTATATGGATAATTTTTGAGTTACTTTCCACCTTATATGTAAATTTCTAACCCTTAAATATTGAGAAGTTGTTACCATGTTTAAATTCAAAAAGGTTTAGTGCAGGGATTAAAAAAGATATTGTTTAAAATGAAACATAAACCTATCCAAGCTTTTTTTTTGAATGGATTTTTATATTTGACAATCTTATACAATAAATTATTTCTATTTTGTACCACATGACATTATTATGGTTGTAATGTCTCAAAAATTCCATGTATTTTTTTTAATTTATATAGGATTAATTCAAGACTAGTCGCTCAGACGACACCTAATACCTAGACCCAGTGAGCCTAGAATAGAATTTTGAACTTTTTTGAGTTCAATTAAATAAATGTGTGAGTGGATTTTTCTAACTTTTAAACTCGTGATCGGATCAAAAATCATTGGGAACTATTGATCTAAGAATGAAGGGATTCTCCTATATTTGACCAAACGTTGACCAGTGAGGGTCAACCGAAAAGGATAGTTTTCATAATTTTCAGAAGAAAAATAAAATAACATAAAAAGGTTGTTTTATTTGTTTCTCTTCACTATTGAGAGGTGGCATGTCGGCACTGTGGCAGTGGTGATGAGGTGACAATGAGTGTCATTAAACGAATCACACTAATGAGGCACTTAAAATGTGTAGTTTAATGACTCAATAATCAAACCATAACAAATACGTTGTTTCATTAATGAAATAGCGTAACAATGTGACAGTGTAGCATAATAGAAACACTTCAACGTGTTTTTGTTTTAATGAGATAATGGGTTGGATAATCATAGATAGAATTTCTCTAATGGATGGAAAGGGAATTCTCTCCAATTAAGAACACAGAAAAATCACTAGCGATAATGATGCACCTCGAAGAATAGGACAGAGGAATGATGAACTCATTCTACTTCCACCCTCAAAAGGATTGGTAGTAATTTGGCCGGTAGATCAAGAATAGAGAATTAGGGCATGTGATCTCGCTCTTCGCTGACCAACTTCTATCCCAGGTATGGGTTACTTTTTCTAATTTGAATTCCTTGTTCTTCATTCTAAAACAACAAACATGGATCAACCCATGAACAGTTTGATCTGTGGATCACTTGTTCTTGTGGGAGGGAGCTTATTCTCCTGTTTTGCATTAGGATTAATTTTGATACAATCATAATCCTATCCCCCGCCCATGTTTTAAATAAACTCTAACGCGGAGGATGTGGTCTAACACGAACAAGGCCCGAGCTCCTCCACCATGTGTCTTCTTGTGTTTACTTCATGGCCATAAATTCAGATTGACAGAAAGATACATTTAAGGTTGTAGAAGGGAAGATGGAACCCCATCGAGGTTAGAGTCGCAGACGTTCCAAAGAACAGACCCCCGAAGTGGGCCTAGTGGTCTGCGGAACATCTCTCCAGCATGCTAGTCGTAACGACCCGTGGCAGTGGTCTGTGATGGCGTTCATGGGCGGGTGGTGGCGCGCCACGACCTCACACCAAAGCGGGCCTCAGTGGTGCATCAGGATCCTCTGTTCATGGTCCAGCAGCTGGTAGAGGCGGGACACGGTCCTCGCTAGTGGACCAGTGGGGACCGCGTGTAGGACCAGGGGTCGACAGGCTCCTACCGGCCATGTGAAATCAAACCGAATGCCCAAAAGGTGTCCAGGTGGAGAATATCAGCTCACCAAGCAGGCTGGGCTGGGGGATGAACTTGTTCATTGAGCGGACTGAGCTAGAATTATGTCGGCCCGCTTTTTCGGGCAGGGCTGGTAGAATAAAATCGGGACGTTGGCCAGCCCAGGATAGGAACAAACCATCCCGCCTATTTTAGGCCGTGCTGAATGGAAACCGGTTGCTGGGAGACCCAGAGGGTTTGACCACCTGTGGAACTAGTCCGATTCTAGCATGGTCCAATGGGCCTGGCCTAATAGCCAGGATGTACTGGGCCTACTCAGACCAAATATAGGTTAGTTCTGGTCAATCAAATCGAGGTGAGGCATGTAGGGGCCTCACCCCATGTTGATTGGGTCGGTTTGATCGTGTCGGACTGGCCCGAGACACAACCATCCCTTGTTCACTAAAATGTCAATATCTTTCAGACCGGACAGTCATTTGAGTAGTTATATGTGGCGTTAGAACCCTCGCGACAAGGATTTTTTTTCGCATGCTCAAATGATGCTTTCATTGAAGTTCAATTATAACTAATGGATTGAGGAGTGAATTGTACCGGAATCAAATGTGCTACGTGCTGGAATCCTACAGTTGGTTAAGTCCTAAATACTGTTAACAAGTGGGCGCAAGTGACCCTTTAGGCCTAGAAGACAAAATAAACATATGCGGATCAGCTTCAAGTAACCCTGTGTGGATCATCTCCAAGCGACCCTATGTGGATCAGCTCTAAGCGACCCTATGTGGATCAGCTCTAAGCGACCCTATGTGGATCAGCTACCAATGACCCTATGTGGATCAGCTACAAGTGACCCTATGTGGATCAAATACTAGAAATCCTATGTGGATCAGCTATAAGAGACCCTATTTGGATCAGCTCCAAGAGACCCTATGGGGATCAGCTATAGGTGGCCATGTGTGGACTAGCTATGATGGCCTAAGTGATAAGTATCTCTATATGACCCGATATATCCACGGTACTCATTAGGGATGAATACCTCAGTTGTCCAAGGTGTTCAGTGTTATGACTAATAGTCTTTCTCTCCACAATTTAGATTATACCTGAGTGAGTTGTCTTGCTTCATGATCTTGCTTCGTGGTTTTCCTTATGGATTGATTTTTGTTCATTCCTTTGTTGTTTTGGATTCTTATTGAGTATTTTGTTAATCACACCTACATGTGCTTTACCTACACATGTTGTGTCTAGTGTAGATGACTGATTCCTTGACGGAGGACTTGGGGGCCTAGGACCCAGTGGTGCCCAGTCAGATCAGGCAGGCGGGCATACTTCTACGGCTTCCAAAAGCTACTCTATACTTACCCATTATGTGGGGCTTTCTATGAAAGGATTTTTAGTGGACTTTTTTACTTTCCTATTTTATGTATTTCTTTTATTGGGTTTTTATTCTATCCCATTTGACCTATATCTTAGACCTTTACACTGTGGTTGTTTAATGGCATGCATGTTTTCTTTTCTAGTTTCAGGGACATGGTTGTGTGTGTGTGTGTACTGGTACTCAAGAAAATTCCTCCCAATTATAATTTGATGCCTTCAGTGCTAGTTTCCAACCCTTAGCATTTGGAAGGTAGGATTTAGGGAGTCACAACATGGGCCCCGGGGGATGGGTTGTGACAAAGTGGTATCAAAGGTGGTCGGTTCTACCTCAAATACTGGGAGTCTGTTGTTTTGTTTTTGGGATGAAAATGTTAAATGTTTCGAGTTCAACCTTTATATTTGGGGAGTACAATGTTGGTGTGGTGGACAACATATACATACATCATGACCATGAATTCTTTTTTTCGGCTATATACATAAAAACACTTGTTGTATGCATCGTATAAGAATTGAGTGTTTCCTCATGTTCTTATTGAATCAGAGTGATTTCATCAGGTATAATAAACTGATTGTGGTACATATTGATCTATTTCAAGATTCCTCCAAACATAAATCAAGCTAGGATTATGATACATGACTATGAGGACCTCCCACCAAGCGATGACACATCAGTTCAGGGACCAGTGCTAGTGATGGCCATGCCGGGTGGTGCGCTAATGTTACCACAACCCATTGATCAGTAGTTACTACTGGCAGTACCGGTGGAGGACACACATAGAATCAGTGCCTTGCATGAGTTTCAGAGACAAATACCTCCTAGTTTTAGGTGATAGATAGATCCTCATGTCACTAAGGACTTGATGGAGGTGGTGACGTGGGTCTCTCACATAGTGAGGACACCACTTGACCAGATGGTGATACTGGCCGCGATCCTTCTACAGATCTCAGTAGGGAGACGGTGGATCTTGATGATTCATACTCATGATGAGGTGAGCCTCTCCTGGGTTAACAATGAGCATATTTTCTAGGTGTATTTCTTCCCCCATGACCTTGTACTCAATGTGTATATAGGATGTTCTTCACCTACAGCAGGGCAGCATGTTAGTGGCTGAGTACACTGCGAGTTTTATAGACCTCTCCTGCTACTCTATGGATATGCTATGGGGCCCTATTATTTAGGGAAGATACCTTTGATTAGGGACTCTGAAGGTATATCAGGGTGTCGATGATTTCCCTCAGAATCCCCACTCATCCAGGAGTGCTAGAGTGAGCTCTACTAGTAGTGATCTGCCTCGCAGAGCAGGCACCGAAAGTAGGAGCTACCACCGGGAGATATGTGGTAGATTCATCCATGGAAGGAAGCCAACATATGACACATAGATCCAATTAGTCTAGATCATCTTTATAGAAACCCCATGACACAGGACTGGTGGTTCGAGGCCACCGGGGTAGAATGGGTCAGCAGAGGAGCAGGATGTGCTATTCGTGCGGGAGGTAGGGACCCATGGTTCGTAACTGCCCAACCCACCACACAGATGATTAGAAGATGGTCGAGGGACCTCCGAGGCAGGGACAGAGGTTTGAGTGAGGAATTTCATTAGGTGGTGGATGTGGCAGAGGAGACGGTTGAGAAGTAGGAGGTGGGTGACGGTTTGAAGTACAACCAGCACCACCCCTAGGTGGTCCACCATTGCTTTAGGTAGTAGGTGTACAGGGGTGAGCTCAACTTCAGGAAGTGGAGGCCTGTGACCATGGTGATTTAGAGAGGATTATAGGTATAATCTGTTTCTTCTTCACCTTATCTATAGTTCTTATAGACACAGGTGTCAATCACTCTTTCCTTTCCAGGGGCCTCATTCGGGGCTCAGAGATTCTGGTGGAGACGTTGGCTCGATCCTTATGGTTAGATACTCCTACGAGAGGGGATTCAATGATTATATATTGGTTCTCATAGTTTGAGATTAATCTTGGAGATGATATCTTTGGATTCTATCTCCTTACAGCAGCGTTGAGGCCTTAAAATGTCATCTTGGGTATGGACTGGTTATCCACAGTTCATGCTCAGATTGACTGTCTTAGTCATAGAGTGTGGTGGGTCCATGAGTATGGGATAAGGTTTTCCTTAACCGATGATAAGGGAACTCTTGTAGCACAGGATGGACTTTCTGAGAGTAGGGTGTAACCGATCACTCACTAGTTGGCTATCCACACCCTTGGTGCGGTGGATGAGAGGAGTCCTCGCATTCTTCTAGTGGTGGACGAGTATGAAGATGTCTTCGCTAAGGATGTTTTGGGGCTACCTCTTTTTCGGGAGGTAGACTTTTTCATCACCTTGTAGCCGAGGATGACACCTATATAAATAAAGACATATCAGATGGCTCCTGCAGAGCTTTGTGAGTTGAGGGTACAACTAGAGTGCTTGAAGGAGAAGGGCTCTGTGAGGCCTAGCGTTTCACCATGGACATCCCCAATTTTGTTTTCCAAGAAGGCAGAAATAATATTGAGGCTATGTATGGACTTCTGATTCCAGAACTGGGTGACCATGAAGAATAAGTATCCACTATCGAGGATTGATGACCTGTTTTATCAGTTTAATGCAGTGAGGTGGTTCTCAAAGATAGACCTCAGATCTGGTTATCACCAGCTTCAAGTAAGATATGAGGATGTACCAAAGATAACCATCAGTTGTCGGTATGGACACTAAGAATTCTTGGTGATTCCTTTCAACATGACCAATACCCGATAAATGTTCATTGGACTCATTAATATGATCTTCTAGCCTTAACTTGACTGTTTCATGGTGGTCTTTATTTATTAAATCTCCATGTACTCGGCATCAGAAGAGGAGCACGCTACACACCTAAAGATGGTTCTGGATACTCTCTGAGATTACCATCATTTTGGGAAGCTCTTGTATAGCTAGTCTTGGAATCTGGAGGTCCACTTTCTAGGACATGATGTCAGGGAGACTGGAGTTGTAGTTGATCTAATAAAGATTGAGGCAATTCTTTCTTGGGATCTACCTATGAGTGTGAATGAGTTGAAGAGTTTCTCGGGGTTGGCCGTATACTATTGGAAGTTTGTTCCCAACTTTTCTTGAGTAGAAACACCCTTATCGGCTTTGGAATGGAAGGGTATGCCCTTAGTGTGTATGGAGATGTTCCAATAGAGTTTCCAGGATATGAGCCGGAGACTTAAGAGTGCCCCTATCATGAGAATACCAGAGGAGGTAATTGGGTATGTAGTTTTCTATGATGCATTAGGGACCAAACTGGATAGTTTCCTGATGTAGGAGCGATCAGTGCTTGCTTACGGTTCATGGCAGCTAAGGTAGAAGGAGTCGAACTACGTAACCCATGACCTGGAGTTAGTAGTAGTGGTATTTTCTTTGAATATGTGGTGGTAATACTTTATGGGTGAATGTTTTACTGTCTACTCCAACCACAAGAGTCTCAGGTATATCCTCTACGAGAAGGACATGAACTTAAGGTATCGGTGATGGCTAGAGTTCCTCCAGGAATATGACTTCCAGATAGTCTATACTCCTGGGAAGTGGAATGTGGTGGAAAACAACCTCAGTAGGAGATCCAGTTTTTAGATGATGAGTGAGGAAATGGAGCATCTAACTTTGATGCATATATCCTTCATGGATGATAATGGAGAATCATAACATTAGTTAATTACTATCAATCCCCCACTCTTATATCGATTTAGGGAGGAAAATCATATAGATGTTGACTGTGAGCCTAACATGCTGAGTTATCCATAGGGGAGTCTCTTTAGGGTGTTTCGATTGGTGGGGAGACGTCATCCTTTTTAGAGGGTGCATAGTAATACCAGTGCCATTTTGAGAAGATATTTTGAGTGAGTTACATACCTCACCATTGTCGGAACATCTCTGAATGGAGAAGATGTACCATGATCTCCGACATCATTACAGGTGTCTTGGGATGAAGAAAGTGGTGGTTGAGTTCATTTTATGGTGCCTTACTTGTCAGAAAGTGAAGGATGAGAATTAGGTTCCAGTTGGATTGGCCCAGCCTATTGGGGTACCAGAGTAGAAGTGGGATGGTATCTCGATGGACTTTGTGATGGGATTACCACTCAGATACAAGGGCCATGATTCTATCTAGGTGATCATTAACTGACTCACCAAGTCAGATCACTTCCTACCCAAATGGGAGAAGGGGTCAATACAGAGCTTGGGGCGCTTCTATATCCAAGAGATAGTGCATATTTATGAGTTACCTTCAACAATCATCTTAGACTGTGATTCTCTCTTCACATCCCTATTGTAGAAGGGATTATAGAAGGAGTTCAAGATTCAGTTGTGATTGAGAATAGCCTTTCACACCCAGAAGGATTTTCAGATTGAGTAGACCATACCGACCTTAGTGGACATGCTTTGTACTTGCGTCCTTGATTTTGGTCATAGTTTGGAGGACCATCTACCACTGTTGGAGTTTTCATACAAGAACAACTATAATTTTTACATTGGCATGGCACCATTCGAGGATTTGTATGGGAGACTAGGCAGATCACCTCTAGGTAGGACAATCCTAATGGAGTTAGCACTCATCGGTCCAAAGGTGGTACGGGCTACCACTGAGAAGGTGCAGATCATCCAAGAGCAGATGAGGATACCATAGAGTAGGAAATAATCTTATACTGATAGGAGATAGAGGCCCTTGGAGTTCAAGGAGGGAGACCATGTGTTCCTTTGGGTCTCACCCCAACGGCAATTACGGATATTTGGTCAGGGTAGCAAGTTATCTTCGAGGTTCATCAGACTTTTCTCGATTCTCATAAGAGTTGGTAAGGTGGTGTACATCCAAACTCTCCCCCCATGGATGCACCGGGTGCATGATGTATTCCAAATTTTGTAGTTGCGTAGTTACATGAATGATCCATCGCACATCATCTACTAGGGTATAATAGACTTTGATGATGGGGGGACATTTACGAAGTTCCCAGAGGAGATAAAGGATCGAAGGAAGTGGGTCCTTCATGGACAATTGATTCCTCTAGTGCATGTTTGGTGGTAGCACGGGAATCTCCAGGACAGCACATGAGAGCGGGAGGCATAGATTCAAGCCCAGTACCCCCATTTGTTTGTTTAAATTTGTTTTGTCTTATGGGGATGTGAATCCCAAATGGTGGATGTAATGTAATGTCCTGGAAATTCCATGTACTTTTTCTTAAATTATTTGGGATTAATTCGAGACCAGACGCTCATATGACACCTGATTCCTAGGCCCGATGAGCCCAAAATATAATTTTAAACTTTTTTTAAGTACATTTAAATAAATGTATGAGTGGGTTTTTCTAACTTTTAAACTGGTGCTCAGATAAAAATTCTAAGGGAATCGTTGATCTCATAATGACTGGATTTGCCTAAAAGGACCTAACTTAGACTCGCGAGTGTCAACTAGAAAATATAGTTTTTGTACTTTTCAGAAGAAAAATAAAATAACTTAAAAACTTATTTTATTAGTTACACTTCACCATTGAGTGTTGGCATGTCATCTCTACGGCAGCAGTGGTGAGGCGACAATGAGTCACATTAAATGAATCCCATTAATGAGGCTCTTAAATGTGCAGTGTAATGACTCAATAATTAAATTCCAACATATATATTGTTTCCTTAATGGAATAGTTTAATGACACGATGACACAAAGTAACAGAAAATTTGCATCACATTTCTCTTTTAAAGAGATTACAGGTTAGAAAACCAGAACTATAATTTCTCTGATAGATAGTGATTAAATTCTATCCAAAAAATAACATTGTAGAATCTCTAGAGACAATGACACATCTCGAGGAATGGAACCGATGAACGATGAATGCATTCTCCTTCCAACCTTCAGAGGATCACTAGAAACTTGGGCAGTAGATTAAGATTAGAGAACGAAGCTGAACAACCTCTCTCTTACCCAACCAACATATATCCCAAGTATGGGTTACTTTTTTTAATTTATATTCCCCGTTATTCATTCTAAAACAAAGAACACAGATCAAACCATGATCAGGTTGATCTGAAGATCGCTTGTTCTTGCAGGAGGGATCTTATTCTCAGGTTTTTCATTGGGATTAATTTTGATAGAATCATAATCCTATCCCACCCATGTTTAAAAAAACTCTTAAATAGAGGGTGTAGGACATCACAAAAAAGGATTGATCCCCTCTTCCTTGTGCGTTCTTTTGTGTTCTTTGTGGCCACAACTCCAGATTGATGGAAAGAAATTTTTGAGGTCATATTAGGGAATATAGAACCCCATGGAGGTCGGAGGTGCAGACGGTCCAACAGACGGACCACCAAAGTGAACTCGGTGGTCTACTAAACATATCATTTGTGGTGGTGGTAGCAACCAGTGGTAGTCTGCGGTGGCGACTAGAGCCAGGTGAAGTCACGCCATGACGGTGCGCTAAGGTGGGGCACGGTTGGCTCATGTTGTAGTGGTGCAGTAGAAGCCATCGGTAGCTGGCCAACAGCTGGCAAAGGCGGGACTAGAGAAATTATTCATGTCAAGTGGAATGGCTCACGCCATGCTTGTCACATCAACACGCTATCACATGGTCTAGCGGGGACTTCTTATGGGACCACTGGGGGAGTTCGGCTCCTTTGGGTCACGTGCAGCCAAACCAGATACCCAGGGGGTGTTTAGGATAGGGAATATAGGCATGTCATTCGGGCCAGGAAGAGGGTGTGAATCGGGCCACTAAGTGGACCAATATGGAATTAAGATGGCCCACTTTTGCAGGTCAGGCTAGAGGAATAAAACTGGGCTGTCGGGGGGCCTGATCTGTGAAAAAATCGACACGCCTATTGTGGGCCGGGATGGATGGAACTGGGTCACTGGGCATCATGGAGGTCTAGACCCCAGTTGAACAAAGATGTGGCCAGCAACACCCAATGGGAATGCCCATCGGCCAGGCTATATTGGGTCAGCCCATACTCGAACTGGGTCGGGTCGGATCAGTCAAACCGATTCGGGGTTTGTAGGGCCCCTGGGTCAGGTTGGTCGGGTCAGTCCCATCAGGTCGGACCAAGCCCAGGCACAACTGTCCCATGTTCACTAAACGATTTGATGAGCTATTTGTAGCATTATAACCATAGCAATGAGGTGGTTCATTTGGATTTCAGTAAGGAGGATTTTGTAGAAGTTGAAATATGATGAATTTCTTGAGGAGTGGATTCTCCCAGAATCAGGCGTGCTATGTGGGAAAATCCTAAGGCTAGTTGAGATTTAAAGAATGCTAAAGAGAGGTCCCAAGTGACCCTGTAGGCCTAAAAGAAAAGAGACCATGTGTGGATCACCTCTAATAAACCCTATGTGGATCAGTTATAAGTGTCCCTAAGTGGACCAGCTATGATGGCCTTAGTGTGAAGTGGATATGTGTAACCTAGTAGACCCACGGTACTCATTAGGGATGAGTACCTCAGCAGTCCAGGTGTTCAATTTTAAAATTGAAAGTATTTATTTCAATACTTTAGATGATACATGAGTGTTTGGTATTTCTTCATGCTCATGCTTTGTGGTTTTCCTTTTGGACTACTTTGTGGTATTTCCTTTTTTGTTTGGGGTCCCTACTAAGTATTTGGTTACTAACCCCTACAAGGGATTCTCCCACACATGTTGTGTCTTGTGTTGAAAACAGAGACCATGATGGAGGAATTGGTGGCCTAAGACCCTATGGTAACCAGTGAGATCAGGTAGGTGGGGCGTATGACTACGGCTTCCGGTAGCTACTATATACTTACCCATCAAGTGGGGTTTTCAGTAGACAGATTTACAGAGATCTTTTTTACTTTCAGGATTTCATTTTCTCTTTTTTTGGGTTTTTATTATGTCCCATTTTACCTACAGCTTATACCTTTACTCAGTTGTTGTTTAGTGGCATGCATGTTTTCATTTCTAGTTTTTGGGACGTGGTTGTGTGTGTGTGCATACAGGTACTCAGGAAAATGCCTCCCACTTGCAGAATGACACCATCAGAGCTATTCTCCAACCCCTAGACTTTAGTAGGTGGGCTTGGGGGAGTCATAGAAAAGGCCCTAGGGGACGGGTCAAGAAAAATTGATATTAGAGGTATTTGGTTCTACCTCAAATATCGGAAGTCTGTTGTTATTTTTTTGGGAAATATTGTTAAATGTTTCTATTTCAACTTTTAGATTTGGGGAGTCTAGTGTTGGTGTAGTGGCCGATGTATCCATACCTCAGGACTGTGAATTATTCTTTTTGACTCAATACATAAAAACATTGGTTGCATGCATCATATAACAATTTAGTGTTTCTTCATGTTCTTCTTGAATCGAAGTCTTCTCACAGCATATAATCAACTGACTATGGAACATGTTGATCTATTTTAGGATGCCTCCACATAGACATCTATCTAGGATTCTGATATATGACTGTAAAGACAGCCTTCCAAGAGATGAGGCACTGGTTCAAGGACCAATTCTAGAGATGGCCCCACTGGGTGGTGCACCAGTGTTACCCCCACCTATTGATCAGCGGTTACTACCAGTGTTATCGGTGGAAGAAACACAGAGACTCAGTGCCTTGCATGAGTTTTAGAGAGAGAGACCTTCTTGGTTCATGGGAGTTACATATCCTCCGGACATTGAGGATGGGATGGAGTTGGTGATGTGGTTTAGTGGATCTTGGGAATTTAGATTCATGATTAGGAGACCCTCTACTAGGCTGACTTTGAGCAGATTTTCTTGGAGGAGTTATTCCTTTTGACCTTGCTCTCCATGCATGTATAGGAGTTGGTTCCCCTAAAATAGTGTAGCATGTCAATGGATAAGTACTTTGTGAGGTTTATAGACCTCTCCCACTCTACTACGAATGTGGTAAGAGACCCATTCTTCAGGGATCTGACCATTAAGCATGGACTCTGATAGGAGATTAGGGCATCGATGCTTTCACTAATCATCCCCAATAAGGCTGGAGTTCTAGAGAAACATCTACTAGTAGAGAGCTTCCTCACAAAGCAGGCACTGATGGTGGGATCTACCACTGGGTGACAAGTGGTCAAATCATCCTTTGCAGGTCACTAATATATGATGTGGAGGTCCAAGTGGGCCAAACCATCTGGAGTCCAACCCCAGAACACATAATCAGTGGTGTGCGGCCACCAGAGTATCAGGGGTCAGTAGAGAAGAAGAGTGTGCTACTCATGTGGCAGGTAGGGAGACATGGTTTGTGACTAACCAGCCCTCCACACAGACGATCGGAAGATAGTCGTGGGACCACCAAGGCAGAGATAGAGGTTCGAGCGAGTAAGTCTGTAAGGCGATGGACATGGAAGAGTAGTAGGCCAAGAAGCAAGTGGTTGGAGGAGGATCAAGGTACCACTACCACCACCCTCTATTTGTCCACCATGGCATCAGGGAGTAAGTGGATAGGGGCACTCTCAACTTCTAGAAGTGGAGGCCTATGACCACAACACTTTGGAGATTATTAAAGGTACGATATGTGCCTTCTTCACCTTAGATTCATTTCTTATAGACATAGGTTTCAGTCACTCTTTCCATTACATAGACCTCATTAAAGTCTCTACGATTCCAGTGGAGGCATTGGCTTGATCCTTACGATTAGAGACTTATACGGGTGGGATTTGACGATTACACACTAGTGCTGGAAGTGTGAGCTTACTCAAGAGGCGAGAGCTTCGACTAGGATCTTTGATTAGCACCGTCGATGGATTACAATTTCATCTTGGGTATGGACTAGGTATCCAAAGTTATTGCTCAAATTGACTTTCTTAGGTATATAATGAAGTGTTTCTATGAGGATGGGACTAAGTTTTCCATCAGCACTGAGAAGGGAACTCTTGTAGCACAGGACAGACTTTCTCGGAGGAGGGTGCAGCTGATCACTCACCAGTTGGCTAGCCTCGCCCTCAATATGGTGTATGAGGGTATTCTTCACTTTCCTATAGTTGTGGACGATTATGAAGACTTCTTCCCTTAGGATGTTTTGGGGCTATTTCCTTGCAAGGAAGTAGACTTCTTCATCAACCTGTACATTGGGATGACATTTACATCCACACTATCTAGAATGGCTCTCGCGGAGCTTCATGAGTTGAGGGTACAGTAGGAGGACTTGTAGAAGATGGGATTTGTGAGGCCCTATATTTCACCATGGATAGAAAATGTGTTGTTTTCCAAGAAGGCAGATAGAAACTTGAGTCTATGCGTGGACTTCCATCTCCTGAACCAGGTGGCCTTAAAGAATAATTATACACTTCCAAGGATTTATAACCTCTTTGATCAGAAGAAGGGAGTGAGGTGGTTCTCAAAGATAGACCTTGAATCAGGCTACCACCATCTTTGGGTACGGGATGACGATGTCCCAAATACATCCTTCAGATGTATGTATGGCCACTATGAGTTCTTGGTGATTCCCTTCGGCATGACCAATGCCCCTACAATGTTCATTGGAATCCTGAATAGGATCTTCCAGCCTTTCTTCAATCATTTTGTGGTGGTATTCATTGATGAAATCATAGTGAACTTAATTTCATAATAGGAGCATGCTACACGCCTATAGATAGTCTAGGATACACTCCGAGAGCACCAGCTTCATGGGAGGCTATCGAAGTTCCAGTTCTAGATTCGAGAGGTCCACTTTCTAGGAAACATCATCTCAGAGGCTAGATTTACAGTGGATCCAGTGAATATAGAGGCATTTCTTTCTTGGGAAACACCTAGGAGCATGACTAAGGTGTGGAGTTTCTTGGTGTAACGTCGCGGTTCCGGGTACCACCCAAATTTTCCCCGTACTCTATTGGTCACATGGCCGCATGTGCATTTCCCCAAATTCCAGAGGTTGCTGACTAGCAGGGAAGGCCTTGTGTGTGATAGTGGGTAAAATATCCTCTCATTGTAAGAGTAACACAACATAAAAAAATAATGAATAGTATTAGAAGTAGTAATATCATACAACAAAGTAAACAGTGTAAGACTGATGATAAATAAACAACTGAAACACATATATAAATGAGGCATGTCCCATTTTTCTAGTAAAGTATCCAAACAAGTCACAATGATGAAAATAAAATAATAAACCAAAGTACAAAAATAAAAAATTAAACTCCAGTAGCATCTCAAGCCTTAGCTTGGTCCCATGCTTTCCAGCTCTAACAACAATTGAGTACCTCATGTAGAAGGGCGTTTTCCCTTATCTATACCAGAAACCATATAATCTTTTTGGGTCCAAAAGCATGACCCAAATAGGGTGTGAGATGAATCCCAGTAGGAAACCACAAAAATATCTATTCTTAAATGTTAGTGAGTATATATAGCTGGTAATATGCAGAAATTAAGTAATAAACTAGGAAGTACTCAAAATTAACCAATCCTACAGTTTTCAATTACATTCATTTACATTTATTAATTATTCAAACTATTGAATAATGAATACTGGGATCTATACTAAGACTTGTATCCCTCTGTGTAGTAATAACAAAATAGACATCTCATAAGATCATCTAACAAACAATTAAGATAGATTCCATGCTTGTGCTTTGGCTTAGCAGACTTGTCACAATAATTCAAACATTCAAAAGAAATTATCCAGATAACTTCTCATAGTCTAACCTGTCTGGTTTAACATACCATCAAATCAATAAATAATAAATACTCTCTTTGAAAGCTCACAGGGTCTAACCCCATTGGTCTCACATAGCACTATTCATTTACAAATGATCACTTAGGTAGCTCTCACGATCAATAACCCCTTGGTCCGCATTATAATGACACTGTGGAAGCTCTCATAGTCAATGCCATGTGGTCCAACATTTATTAAATAATGACCCTCGGGGTAGCTCTCAAATTCTAACCCCTCTATTCAATGATCCATAGTAGCTCTCACAGTCAACACCTCTAGTCATTCATAACAAAAATTCATAATAAAAATACACTACTTTGGGAAGCTCTCATAGTCGATACCCCTTGTTTATACTTCCATAATGTGAAACACATGAATCTCATATAAATAGAAACTCCATCATAACGACACTAGGAATGGAAACAAATAAAACTAACATGCTCTCTAGACACAAAGGTTGTAACCAAATCAAACATGGGTAACACATCCAAAATCAAGGTAATTGTCCTTATTTGTTTTAAAGGTTGGGGTCAAAGCCTCATTTATTATTAAAGAAAAGAAAAGAACTCTTTAACTGGGTAGAGGGAGTACCATTACATAGCTTGAAGTCCCAATCGGTATTTATCCCATTACATGGCCCATAGGTCCATTTTTTTTGCTCAAGGCCCATTCTGTCGATAGTACTACTACAATATCCCCGCTGCTATAGTTCTGCATAGTACCTGTCACTGTGACAGTACCCTACTACTGCTACAGTGACTTGTCACTGCTACAGTGTTCTTCGTTGCTACTGTACCACCGCTACAGTGTTTTCATTCCTAATCAATAACCCTTTATTAAACAAGAAAACCATATAAAGCATTAAACAAGGTTAAATTAAAAGTCATGTAATACCCTAAACAAGGGTATTCGGCTCTTTGAGATTATATAATCCAACTAAAACCATAGAAAGGCACAAACCAAATACCTCAATATCGTATGATGATCACTCTTGAATGTAGGCCCTTTTATTGGCCTAGAACATCATATATCTACAAAAAATTCAAAATCATTCAACCATGGATAACTCAAGAGAGAGTTTAAAATCAGAAAAGAGGCTCTAGGGAAAAAGATAACTCGCTGGTGGGAATCCAACGCACCTGGCGACATCTCAATCGGAGATCAGATCGAGGAATGGGAGGATCTCGAAGATCTTCGGTCGTTTGTCACTCTCTTGTATGAGTCACGAGAAGACGAAGACGCTTCTGGAGATTACACATGACCCCAGTCTGATTAATCAAATAAAAATAAAAGTACATGATGTGGTCATAAAATGTACACGCATTGTAATAGCCTTAACTAGCCCCCACTTTATGTGGCCTTCCTGGTCACCCACACATCCATGTACTCAGCCATTACATGGCCAGTACATGGCTACACATGGTACCTGACTACACAGCATGTACCCAAGAGTACACAATGTTTACTTAGTAAATTTCCAAATTCTTCATTTTTCCTCAAAAACAACCCAAAACAATGATCTATATTGGAAATAAATATTTGAGTTCTTACAAACTTCCCCCCTTAAAGAAATGCGTCCCCAAATTACCCTTCCAAGGGTGGTGAAGAAGAAACTTCAAAAAACTTTGGCCATTGTGATTGTATGTCAGCCTCCCTCTCCCAAGTCTCATCCTATACTTGCTCGTGCTACGATAGCACCCATACTAGAGGAACATACTGACCATGGAGAACCGTTGTATTGTGATCCACAATCTAAATAGGGTGCTTCTCAAAGGATGAATCCACTTCCAACTCAACCTCCTTGTGTTGAAAAATGTGAGACGGGTCCGAAAAGTAACACTGTAATTCAGAAATGTGGAATACTTTGTGCATAGCCTGATACCTTTGAGGTTACTGCAACCGATAGAAAAATGGACCGACTCTTTCCAAAACCTCAAACAGCCCTATTTATCTCAACGAAAGCTTTCCCTGTCTCTTAATCCTACTGTGTCCCAACCTCAGAGTGACATGTAAGAAAACCTGATCTCTGACCCCGAACTCCAGAGATCATCTCTGTCAATCAGCAAAAGATTTTCGGTAAGACTATGCAGTAGAAATCCTCTTCCAAATCAACTCCACCTACTTTGTGGCATCTTGGATAAGACAAGGTCCCAGCATAGTTGCCTCTCCTACTGCCATCCAACATAGTGGTGATCGGCATGGCCTACCATATAGGACCTCATAAGGTTTCATCTGAATCTTCTCCTAAAAAATATTATTGTAGGAAAACTACATTAGGGGTATGTTTCTCTCCCAAGAACCCATGAAATCTAGGATGCATGCTCAATGCATGTCTTCCAACACCTGAATCATGCTCTCAGATCGGCCATCTGTCTGGGGATGGTAAGCTGTACTCAGAAGTATCTATGTACCCAAATCCCTCTGTAGTCCCTACCATACCCAAGAAGTAAAATGGGCATCCCTATCTGAAATTATAAAGCATGGAACCCCATGAAAATTTATAATCTATTGGATTTAAAACCTTCCAATAACATTAACACTACATGTCTCTTTGATCGGTAGTAAGTGTGAAACCTTCATGAGCTTATTGATAACAACTAAAACTACATCATTCCCTTGATGCGACCTCAATAACCCAATCACTAAATCCATTGTGACATCATTCCACTTCCACTTGGTAATAGGTAATTATTGTAAAAGTCTTGTTAGTTGCTGATACTCCGCCTTCACAAGCTGATAGGTGGAACATCTCAAAATAAAACCAGCTACATCCCTCTTTATACCTGGCCACTAGTACTAACGATGTAGATCTTGATATATCTTGGTGAGGATATAATGAAATGCCCATACTGATGAATGAAAATGTCTCCACATTTCCTCATGTATGTGTGCTGACACCAATACACACCCATGAAAATTTAAGACCTAATCCTCTCCTACGGTCCACCCAGGATTAGGGTCCTCTCCTAACACACTCTCTCGTAGGACTTGGTCTTCGGAATCAGATAGCTACATCATTCTATCTTGATCTAGTAGAGTAGATTTAATAGCTATAAAAGAAATGGATGTCTACCCCTATCTTTCATGAACCTCCAAATGCGTCTCAGAGAATAGAGCCATAAGTTTTCACTCATTGATGGCCTCCTGAACTGCATGTATCTGAGTCCTTCTTCTTAACGCTTAATCTACTTAGTTGGTTTTCCTTGGTGTGTAGGCAATCTCAAAGTCAAAAGATTGAAGGTTTTCAACCCTCCTTCATTGTCTTAAATCTAGATCTCACTGATTAAAGATATACTTGAGGATTTTTTGTTTAGTTTATACCACAAAATGATCTCCCAAATGATAATGTCTCCAACAACATGAAGCATACACAATTGCAGCTAACTCAAGATCATGCTTCGGGTAATTCCTCTCATGTGGCCTCAAATGCTGAGACCCATATGCAAAAACTCCTTCCCCCTACATAATCACTTCTCCCAACCCAATACCTGATGCTTCATCGTAAATAGTGTAACTCCATTCTAGCACTGGCGAAATCCGTATTGGTGCTGAAGTCAATCTCTCTTTCACCTCTTGAAAGGTTGAAACACATGAAATTGTCCACAAGTACTTCATAACCTTCTTATTCAAATATTTTAGTGGAGTTTCTATGTATGAAAAGTCTTTTATAAAGAGTCTATAGTGACTATCCATCACTAGAGAACATTGTACCTAAAAAATGTTCTTTGGTTGCTCATAGGAAACTACAGCTTTCAATCTCTCTGGGTCTACTGATACTCTTGTCTCCAAGATAACATGACCAAAGCAGTGAATCTGGTCCATCCAAATTTTAAATTTTGAGATATTTTAATATAACTTATTTTCTCTCAGTTTACTCAATAAGATCTCAAGATAGGTGGCATGGTTGTGCCGAGTGTGAGAGTAAACCAAGATATCTTCCATAAAGACTACAACAAAAGAATCCAAGTATGGATAAAACACTTGGTTCATCAATTCCTTGAAAAAAACTAGCACATTTGTGAGACCGAATGGCATAATCACATACTTGTATAGACCATACCTGCTCTAAATGGTGGTAAGAGGTATATCTTATGGTCTAACGTGCAACTAGTGATAAACAGATCTCAAATCAATCTTTGAGAACACTCGTGCACCTCAAAGCGGATCAAATAGATCATAAATACTCATTATGGTATAATAGTTCTTGACCGTTAATTGGTTCATCTTCTAATAATACACACAAATTATAAGGGTACCATCCACCTTCTTCAAAAATAGGATAGGTGAACCTCACGAAGAAGTATTGGGTCAGTTGAAATCCTTTGCCTAAAACTCCTGTAACTACTTCTTGAGACCTTGTAAAACTGGGGTAGCCATCCTATATGGATGAATGGACACTGGTGACACTCCTGGAACAAGCTAAATAAATAAATATACCTCTCGCTCAGAAGGTAAACCTAAAAATTCATCTGTAAAGACATCCTTGAAATGATCCAACATTAGTGGAAAGTCCATCTGTGAAGTCCCTATGTCATCCAAATATAAACTAGAAAAATGGTCTATAATTCCTCCCAAACCCATGATGCTCGGGTCTGGCTCTTCTTGACTAGATATCTCATTCACCCTTGTGTAGAAAAGACCCTCCCTTTGGTGACTTGAAACTCACCCTATGATGATAGCAGTAAACAAAGGCCTAGAAAGAGACCAACCAATCCATTCTGATAATGAAATCAAATCCTATCATCTATAAAACATTGAGGTCCCATAAGAAGTGACACCCACCAACCTAAAGAGGTCACTCCTTGCACTGACGTACACTAGTTGTCCAAATCCCCAATAGAGTGTCTAGTGTCATAACCTCCTCAGAAGTAATGATACTAATCCCAAGGCTCTCCACAATTTAAAAAAATATAAAACTGTGGTAACCCCTTGTATCAAAAAGAGAATAAGATAAAACTAATGCAACTTGAATTGTACCTCTAACAGTAGAGGGTTTGGGATCCTGCTTCTGCTGGGTCTTCTCAACTACAAAAGTCTGACCTGTACTATAGCCCTGCGACCCTGCCTGACTACCCTGTGCTAGTCCACCCTATATTCATTGAAAACATATAGCCTAAATACCACATCCACAACCACCTCGTCAGCTTGAGCGTCATGACAAACTCCAATTCCCTAGCTGATGAGAAACTAGTGGTCTTGATCCTGAACGTGGAGTCATAGTAGAACCCCTATCACTCACCGATGGTGAGAACACCCATCAAAAATGCTAAATATGATCCATCATTCATCAAGATCAGCACTCAACTAGGTATCCCAAGCACTGAGGTCTCATATTCCCACTCTTCCCATATGGGTAGTATACCACTAGGCTACCTGAACAAACATCACGTGAAAGTTCCTTCCGATGCTTTCTGCTATATATCTAAGGAGTACCAGCCATGGATGTTGAACCACCCTAGATCACTGCTCTCAAATTCCTCAGATTACACATAGTAATTAGAACCTAGTTCACTATAGTAGTCATCAAAGTCATCCTGAATACATTCACCTATGATCATATGTCATTCCTAATACCATCCTCAAATATCCTAGCCAATGATAAATCATCACATCCCAGAATAGGTGTGAAGCACTGAAGCTCTATAAAACATGATGATAAATCCATCACTAAAAGAGCACCCTGATCCAGATGCATGAACTCTCATCCTTGATCGTACCTCAACATCTTGGGGTAGAAGTTATCATTTAAGATCATCTGGAACTCTTCCCAAACGATATCCTGATGACGTCCTTCCTATAAGATAAATCACAACATCTCTTTGAGGAATCACGTCGCATGTATGTAGCAAGCTTCTCCCTCCTCTCTAGAGGCATCTCCAAATGCTTAAAGAGAGCAATCATGGCCTCCAAAATTGACTCTACAGTCTGTGGTCCTCCATCCCATGAAAAAGTGGAAGGATGATACTACTAGAACACTCGTCTTAGCTCTTCCATAAATGAGGCCAGATGAAGTGCTCCCTATAAGGTTGGTAACATCCTCAAAAATCTTTCATGGAACCTTTCATCAGCACCAGTGTCTGGTATAACATTTTTTTCCAAGATGGTCACAATGGGCGGATCTGCTGGTAGTCACAGATCTATTCTTTCTGGTGTCTGTTCATCACCCTACACTTGGCGTAAAACCAGAGGATGTCTTAGCGGCGTGACTCTTTATGGTCAAGTGCACCACTTATTTCAGCATTATCAAAGATATCAACATAGAAGTTCAATAAAGGAATAGGAGAAGAAAACATTCATGTTTTTATGAAATAAGGTTACACGTCGTATAAAACCACCACACGATGTGTTCCCTTATGTTTCAACATGGGAACGTACCTCTATCGAACCTGGTCATGTAACACCCTTACACATGGCGTATTCATCCTATGACATGGCATGTACTTGAATTTTCCCTCCTTCCCATGTACTCTTACATGGATAAACCACACAATTCACTTCTGGGTAACACTAGATGGCGTTTCCACACTAGACACGACGTGTACTACTTACGTTTTAACCAATTATGTTGTTAGTCACATGGTCAGCGACATGGTCGACTCTACACGGCATGAAATAATGGGGCACGGCATGTACAACCAATGTTTCATCCACCTGTGTTGTTAGTCACACATCCAGATAAATTCCCTCTTTGGAACGGCGTGTACTCCCATCACATGGCATGTTCTACCCATGTTCCCCAACCCCATGTCTCTTCTCACACAGTCAATCACATGGTTAAAAAATACACAATGTGTACATATAGTACATAGTGTGTAAATAAGAAAAGTTGATTCTTACATAACAAAATAACACATGGCATGTGTTCATAACATCACATGCTATGTTGTCTTGGTTTCCAAATTTTAAGCCTATGAAACTTCTCCTAAAATCATAAAATTTTAAAATTTTGTCCATGGAATGAAAAATTATGACCTTTGAGAGCCCATACATTAGAGAATCAATGTTTGGTATCCTATTACAAATCACAACTTGACAAAATTCAATTAATGTTCAAACATGATCGACTAAATTCTGATCCAAGAGGGCCCATAACACCTTAAGAACCAATTTTCGGCGTCCATACAAATGAAAAATTACATATTGCAACACCCTATCAAAATATTAGGTATTTTATCAAGAAATATCTCACAAAATCTTGTGTACCTAGCACAAAATTGATTACAACAGCATACAATCAGTAATGCACCCTAATTGGCATGAAAAGAATGCATGACATGTGATCTCTAGCAAGTTCCTATATGATTCATGAGATGGAATACCCTCATATAATCGGGTTGAAACATAAATAGAACCACAATAATATCAATAATAACAACACAAAACAAGTGTTTCACCCAACGGTGAAATCAAATCTACTTTCACATTTGCAAAATCATAAAAATTGAAATATTCGAGGTAACTTGGATTTTCCCTGTACACTGGTTAGATAATCCTCGGAAAAAATTATTACCAATGATATATCCCTTCACATATCTTTCTATAGGCTCCAAATAGTAAGACAAAGTAGAAAAGAAACTCATATGATACCACTTTGTAACATTTTGATTTAGGGTGTCGCCCAAAGGTACCCCATACCAGGTTGGTCACATGGCCTCAAGTGCATTTCCCCGAATTCCAGAGGATACAGACTAGTAGTCAAGACCTTGGGGGTGATAGTGGGGAATATATGCCCTCATTGGTAGAGTAACATAGTGGTAACAAATAATGAACAGTATCATAAGTAGTAATACCATACAACAAAGTAAACAATTGAAGACTTATAATAAATAAACAACTAGGGCACATATATAAATGATGCATGTCACATATGTTTATGAAAGTATCCAAATAGGTCTTAATTCTAGAAATACCATACTAAACTAAAGTAAAATAGAAAAAATTAAACTTCAGTAGCATCACAACCCTCGTCTTGGTCACATGCTCTTCAGCTCCAACATCAATCAAGTACCTGATGTAGAAGGGTGCATTACCTTATCTATAACAGAAACCATATAATCTATTTGGGTCCAAAAGCATGACCCAAACAGAGTTTGAGATTAATCCCATTAAGTAACCACCAAAAGATCTGTGCCTAACTGTCAGTGAGTATATATATAAGGTAATATGCAGAAATGAAGCAATAAACTAGGAAGTACTCAAAAGTAACCAATCTTAAAGTTTTCAATTACATTCATTTACATCTATTAATTATTATAACTATTAAATAATTAATCTCGGGATCTATCCTAAGCTCTATATTCCTTCGTGTAGTAATAAAAAAACATAGGTCTCAGAAGACCATCTAATTAACAAGTAAGACTGAGTCCAAGATTTTACTTTGTCTTGGCAGAATCATCACAATTATTTAAACATTCATAAGTAACCCTCTAGCTATGTTCTCATAGTCTAACCCCTCTGTTTTATCAAACCATCAAATAAATAAATAATAAATACCCTCTGGGAAATATCACAAGGCCTACCCCCTTTGGTCTCAATAGCACTATTCATTTACAAATGACCTCTCGGGTAGCTCTCATAGTCAATACCCCCTTGGTCTGCATTATAATGACCCCCAGGAAGCTCTCATAGTCAATTCCCTATGGTCCAACATTTATATTATTATGACTATCTAGGTAGCTCTAAAAGTCTAAACCCTCTAGTTAATGACCCAAAATAGCTCTTATAGTCAATACCTTAGGTCAATCATAACAACAATTAATAATTGAAAGACCCTACTTTGGGAAGCTCTCACAGTTGATTCCCCTTGGTCATACTTTCATAATGTGAAACACATTCATGTCATATAAATAGAAACTCCATCCTAACAACACTATGCATGGAGATAAAGATGCCTAACCTGATCTCTAGACCCAACGTCCATAACCAAATCAAACATGGGTAACACATCCATAATCAATGTAATAGACCTTATTCATAATCGATAACCCTTTCTCAAACAAACAATCCATATCAAGAATTAAACAGGGTTAAATTCCAAAACACGCAATACCCAAAACAAGGGTGTTCAACACTTTAAGCATATATAATCCAAAGACAGCCATAGAAAGGCATAAACCACCTACCTTGATGTCTTGTGATGATTACCCTTGAACTTCAACCCTTGAATCATCCTAAAACGTCGTAGATCTACAAAAAGGTCAAAATAATTCAACCTTGGATAACTCAAGGGAGAGGAAAAATCTAGAAGAGGGGCTCTAGGGAAAGAGATAACTCACCGGTGAGAATCCATTTCACTCGGCGATGTCTCAATCAGATCTCAGATAAAGAAATGGGAGGATCTTGAAGATCTTTGGTCATACGTTTCTCTCCTGTATGAGAGAAGGGAAGAAGAAGACACTTCTGAAGATTAGATGTGACCATGGTATGATTAATCAGATAAAAATAAAAATTACATGGCGTGGTCATTTAATGTACACACTGTGTACTAGCCTCAACTGGCCCCCACTTTAGGTGGACTTCAAGGTCACCTAAACGGCCATGTAATCATCCATTACATATCCAGTACATGGTTACATGAGGAAACTGAGTACACGACGTGTACTTAGGCTATTTCCAAATTCTTCCTTTTCCTCAAACCCAACCTGAATTAAAGATCCATACCTCAAATGAAGATCCCGGGACATACACTTGGGGTTGTCTGGATACTGCTGGAGGTTTGTGCCTAAATTTTCTAGAGTAGAGGAACCCTTATCATATTTGACACGGAAGGGACATCCCTTTGTGTGGACGGAGAAATGCCGGTAGAGTTTCCAGGAGCTGAGGCAGAGACTGACGAGTACTCCCATATTGAGACTACCATAGGAGGGAATTGGGAATATAGTTTTCTTACAATGCATTAGGGACCAGACTAGGTTGTGTCCTGATGCATGAGTGAGTAGTGATCTCATATGGTTCATGGAAGTTGAGGTATCATGAGTATAACTATGCGACCCATGACCTAGAGTTAGCAGTAGAGATATTTTCTTTGAAGATGTAGTGGCACTACTTGATGGGTGAAAGGTTTACCCTCTACTCTGACCATAAGAGTATCAGGTATATCTTCATCCATAAAGATCTAAACTTGAGGCAGTAGTGATAGATAGAGTTCCTCTGGGACTATGACTTCAATATAGTCTAGACTCTTCGGAAGGGGAATGTGGTGGTAGATGTTCTCAGCATAAGATCAGATTTACAGCTACTGAGTGAGGCGACGGAGTAGCTAGCCTCAATGCAGATATCATTTATGGATGATGATGGAGATTATTACCTTCAGTCAATGACTTTCACTCCCCCACTCTTACAGTGAGTTAGGGAGGTACAGATTGAAGATGTTGACTGAGAGGCCCGACGTGCTTAGTTTTCCTCAGGACATGCTTCGGATGGGATTTCGATTGGTGGGGAGAACGTCATCCTTTTTAGAAGGCACAGAGTAGTACCAGTGGAGTTGTGAGAGGATAATTTGAGGGAGTTCTATACCTCCCCCTCATCGGTACAACCTGGAGTGGTAAAGATGTACCAGTATCTCCTACATTTGTACTAGTGGCCTGGGATAAAGAAAGTGTTGGCCGATTTTGTATCACAGTGCCTCACTTTTCAGCAAATGAAGGCCGAGAATCAGGTTCAAATACGCTTAGCCCAACCACTTGAGGTACCAGAGTGGAAGTGGGATGGTTTCTTGATGGACTTCATGATGGGATTACCATGCATGTCCAAGGGCCACAATTCTATCAGGGTGATCATCGAGCGACTCACCAAGTCGGCTCACTTCCTACCCATCCAAGAGAAGGGATCGACAGAGGGATTGGGACGCCTCTACGTCTAGGAGATTGTGCAGATTAAAATGGTTCTTTAGATGACCATCTCATACCATGATGCTCAATTCAAATCATGGATGTGGATGGGATTACATGAGGCATTCGGGACTCATCTACACTTGATCATAGCCTTTCACCAATAGACATATGGTGAGATGGAGCGGACCATACAGACCTTGGAGGACATGATTCATTCTTGCATCCTTGATTTTGGTTGTAGTTGGGAGGACCACCTTCCACTATTGGAGTTTGAATACAACAAAAACTATCACTTCACCATTGAAATGGCACCATTCGAGGATTTTTACGGGCGACCATGCAGATCACCTCTATGCTGGACTAACCTTGGGGATTCATCACTCATGGGTCCAGAGTTGATACGGGCTATCACTGAGAAGGTGAAGATCATCCAAGAGTAGATGAGGACTACACAGAGAAGGAAAAAATCATAGTTTGACCGGATACAGAGGCCCTTTAATTTCTAGAAGGGAGATCATGTTTTCCTTAAGGTCTCACCCCAATTGGGATTGTGGAGGTTTTGTCTGGGTGGTAAGTTATCTCTGAGGTTCATCAGATCATTCCATATTCTATGCATAGTTTGCAAGGTGGTGTACCTCCTAGATCTCCCCCCAAAAATTCCTAGGGTGCATGATGTTTTCCACGTGTCGATCAGAGAAGGTACATGTGTGATCCATCATACATCATCAACTGGGGTAAGCTAGACATTGATTATGGGGTGAAGTTTGAGGAGTTCCTAGTGGAGATAGGGGATTGAAAAGATCAGGTCCTTTGTCCACAGTCAATTTCTATGGTGCACTTTCAGTGGAAGCATGGAAATCCAACAGACTGCATTGGAGTGTGAGGCTTAGATTCATGCCCATTACTCCACATTTCTCTATTTAACCTTGTTTTGGCTTACGGGGATGTGAATCCCTAAAGGTGGGGGTAATGTAATGTCCTGAAAAATCCTTGTAATTTTTTTAAAAATTTATATGGGATCAATTTGACACCATTATCTCAAACAACACCTAATTCTGAGGCCTGGTGAGCCCAAAATATAATTTTGATGTGTTTTTATGTTATTTTAAATAAACGTGCATGTGGGTTTTTATATCTTTTAAACCATTGCTCAGATCCAAAATCTGAGGACATAGTGGATCTCATAATGACAGGATTCACCTAGAAAGGAAATAACTTTGACCAACAAGGGTCGACAGGAAAAGATATTTTCAGACTTTTAAAAAAAATAATATAAAAAGTTATTTTATTTTTTTCTCTTCACCGTTGAGTGAAGGCATGTCAACATTGTGGTGGTGAAAATGTGGAGAAAACGAGTCGCATTAAATGAATCCCATTAATGAGGCTCTAAAAATGTATATTTTAATGACTCATTAATCAAAGCGTAATAGATATGATGTTTCATTAATGAAATAGTGTAACGATGTGACAACGCAGTGTAACAGAAATGTTGTGATGTGTTTCTCTTTTAATGAAATAATGGGTTGGTGAATAAGAGCCATAATTTCTTTGAAGGATGATGAGGAAATTCTATACAATGAAGAAAGATCGTGAATCGCTTGCAACAATGACGCACCTCAAAAAATATGACCAACAAACGATGAACTCATTCTCTTACCACCCTTTGAAGTATTTCTAGAAATGTGGGGTTAGATCAGTAATGGAGAATGAAGTCACATGACTTGAATCTTCCCTAACCAACATCTATCCCTGGTCAGGGATACTTTTTGTCATTTTAATTCCATATTATTCATTCAAAAACAATTAACGCAGATCATCCCACAAAGAGGTCAATCGTTGGATCACTTTATCTTGTGGGAGGGAGTTTATTCTTTGGTTTTTCATCAGGATTAATTTTGATCAAATCATAATCCAATCCCCCCATGTTTTAAAGAATATATATTTTGGAGGGTGTGGGCTGACACAAAAAATGCATGATCCCTTATGCCTTGTGTGTTCTAGTGTGTTCTTCGTGTCCGCAACTCTGGATTTACGGAATGAAATTTTTGAGGTTGTAGTAGGGAAGATGGCACCCCATTGAGGCCAGAGGCATAGACAGTCTGAAGAATGGACCACAAGAGAAGACCTGGTGGTCTTTAGAACATCCCACCAGTGACCAACAGCGGATACCAGAGGAGATGGCACGGGAGGGTGTTAGCACGTCATGATGGCGCGCCAAGGCATGTCGTGGCCGACTAGGGCTGCGACGGTGCAGTAGGAGCGGTCGGTAGTAGGTCAGTGGCTGGGGGAGGCGGAACACGACCAACCGACCACATCAGGTGGAGTGTCATGTGCCATGTGGTCCATGGATTCACGCTAGAATGTGGTCTAGTGGGGACCGTATGTGGAACCCGGGGCAGCCGGCTCCTACCAGCCACGTACAGCCAAACCGGACGCCTAGTAGCCATCTACGCTGTAGAAGACTAGCTCTCCATGCAAGCTGGGCTGGAGGGTGGGAACTGGGCCACCGAGCCGTCCATGCTGATATTAATTTGACCCACTTTTGTGGGCTAGGTTGGTGAAACAAACTGGTCCATTGGGTGGCCCGAGGTGAGAACAAACTGGACTACCTGTTGCGGGCTGGGTCAGATGGAACCGAGTCACTAGGTGACCTGGCGGGCTGGACCCCTAGTCGAACCGGGTCATGTCCAGTAAGGCCCAATGGGTCTGGTATAGCGGCTAGGCTGGACCAGGCTGGCCTAGCCCAGAACTCAGTCAGGTTGGGTCAGTCAAACGGGGTTAGGGAATGCGGGGGCCCTGGGCTGGGTTGGTCAAGTCGGTCCAACCGGGTTGGACTGGGCTCAAACACAACTGGCGCTTGTTCACTAAAATATCAATATCGTTCAGACCGGGCGTCCCTTTGATGAGACATTTATAGTGATGGAACCCTTGTGGTGAGGAGGTTCTTTTGGAATGTTCTACGGAGGATTTAATAGAAGTTGAGATATAAAGAGGGGATTTAGGAGTGTGTTATCCTAGAATCATGCGTGCTACGTGCTGGAATCTTACGGATGGTTGAGACCCGAAGACTGCTAATGAGTAGGGCTAAGTGACCCTGTAGGCCTAGAAGACAAGAGACCCTATGTGGATTATCTCCAAGAGACCCTGTGTGGATCATCTCCAAGTGACCTTGTGTGCATCATCTACCATCGACCCTCTATGGATCAGCTACCAACAACCCTATGTGGATTAGCTCCAGGAGACCCTTTGTGGATTATCTACTAATAACCCTATGTGGACCAGCTACAGGAGACCCTATGTGGATCAGCTCCAAGATACCCTGTGTGGATCATCTATAAGTGGTCCTGTGTGGACCATCTATGATGGCCAAAGTAGTAAGTGGCTCTGTGTGACCGAGAAAACCCATGGTTCTCATCAGGGATGAGTACATCAACAATCCAAGGTGTTCAGTGTTAGGACTGGTATTCTTTCTTTCCATACATTAGATTATTCCTAAGTGAGTTATTTTTCTTCGTGATCATGGTTTGTGGTTTTCCTTATGGATTTCTTTGTTTTCTTTCCATTTTTGCCTGGGGTGCCTATTGAGTATTTTTTTACTCATCCATGTATGTGCTTTTCCCTCACATATTGTTTCTAGTGCAGACGACTGACTTCTTAATAGAGGACTTGGTGGCCTAGGACCTAGTGGTGCCCAGTGAGTTCAGGTAGCTTGGGAATACTTCTACGGCTTCCAAAAACTACACTATACTTACCCATCTGGTGGGGTTTTCAGTGAACATCTTTCCATAGATCTTTCATAATTTACTATTTTTAGTTTTTCTTTTGTTGGGTTTATATTCTGGCCAATTTGAACTACAACTAATACCATTACTTAGTGTTTGTTTAGTGGCATGCATGTTTTCCATTTGTGTTGTTGGGATGTGGTTATGTGTGTCTGCATATAGGTGTGAAGGGAAATGCCTCCCACTTGCAATTTGATGACTTCAATGCTAGTCACCAAACCTTGGCCTTTGGGAGGCGGGCTTGGGGGAGTCACGGCATGGGCCCTAGGGTATGGGTAATGACAATGGGTCTTATTATATTTTAATGTTTATAAAAATTACAAGTATTTCATTTACCCTCTTATAAAATTGAACCACCTATAACACCCCAATATTCCATGGTAAGCTTCTCTTTGAATAATACAATAGCGTGTGTTGTACGCAACTTCAAATTCTAACACACCACAACCAATCAAACTAGCCGTTATGAATAGTAACACCCAAATTTTCAAATTTTATAAATTTTATCATTCAAAATGGAATTCATTTTTGGATTCCGAGTATCGAAATTAGATTAGGGTGAATTTTTTGTATTTTTCAGAAAACATTCAATTTTTAATGAATAGTGAAAAACACTGAGTAATAGTTTAAAACTGAATTTTTATTTAAATAATTAATTATTTTATTTAAATTTATTTTTGGTAAAAATAGATACATAATACCTATATATTCTCAATTTAATACATTGGAGTTAGTTTATAATAATTTTAGATATATAAATATTTTATTGAACTTTTTACCGTCTTTTACCGACCTCCTATGAGCATTTGCAAAATTACATAAAACATAATTTTACCGCTTCTGTGAGTTAAATTTAAAAAATCTGAGATACATGATTGATATCAGTAAGTAAAATGTGGTTCAATAAGATGAAAATAATTTTTTGTGATTAGTAACTTTTTACTTTTATTTACCACGGTTAAAAGTAAATTGAGTAATTAAGGGTAAAAATGATATTATTATTTCCCTAACACATGTACTAATTATATTGCATATGTTTAATTTGAAAAAAACTAGTCTTAGGAATAAAATATGATCTTTAGGTCCACTTGGATTAGATTAGGACATTTATTGTTATTTAATTCAAAGAAGAGTTAAAAGTGTTAAATTCAAAGTTCAATAACTAACCCATTTTTAATATAGGGTTACACATAAGATAAATTAGACTATAAATATTCATTAGAAATCTAAAAATATTTCCTAAATAGTGGTATTTTAGTTATATTTTTTAGACAGTAAATAATTTAATTTATTTATGACATAATGATGATGTAGTAATTACCTAATTAATGAAATATTAAAATAATTGATATTATAAATATCCAAATAAATGTAATTTGAGACTTTTTATTAATTCCACTAATTTTCAAGGATAATATGATATGTTATGGTTGGTTAAATGGATTTTTTTTAAAGTATGAATGCTTTTATGAATTTATAAAAACCAAAATATCAAATAATGTCGAAATTGACATAAAAGAGTTTTTAAAAAATTATTATATTATTAATTGATATTCTATTTCTAAAAATATAAGGTTCATCCAATGATCTTAAATAATATTATATATTTCATTAATGAACCACTTGAGGTTATCTTGGAAGTTTATACTATGTTTATTAACCATATAATATAGAAATACAAAGAGACATGGTAAATGAAAACTATTTAACTAAGAGTTAAATTTAAAAGATAAGGTTAATATAGTGACCCAAACCTATCTAAACCTATTGGTTGAGTGGTTTACGACCCATCCCCGTATTATCCTATAAATAATTCATTTTGGATCCATTAGAAACCGAAAATTATTTTATTATAAAATAATATTTCTAGCTTTTCCTAAGGTGCCCTTCACCCCTATTATAAAAGGGCATTCCCCCTTATCTCTAATTCACAACTTCAAAGCCATTTGGATCGGCCAAAACCTACCCAAATACCCTCTCAATTGTCCTCCCTTCATCCTAGAGGCCTTACTTTAGTTAGAAAGCCAACCTATGGAGCCATATGAATCAAATCAAAAGGAAGGACCAGAAGAAGAGGTAAATATTTTATCACATCTTTCAAGTTCCTTTCTTCTGTCACATCCTCTTTCTTTATTGTTTCCATTCTTAAATAATAAATCTTGTATATTCTATATACTATGATGTTATTATAAATAATCTATAACCAAATTCATTATTCTATCCAACCTTTGAATTACATGTCACCATACGTGCGTACGCACGACTTACCGTCTCCACGTCATGGTGTAATTGTTATTCAATACATTATTATTTGGCTGGGTATAATAATGATTAGTAATTGATGTAAATAGTAAGCATAATATGAAAATTATTCTGTATATATGATATACCATCCAATTATATATATTTTTAATATCAAAAGAATGATATTTTCGCTCGTGCGTACGTATGGATTACCGTCTCCACGAACACAATGAGATTCATCCCCCATCGTATCCATTCAAGAATAAATTTCATTAGATGATTAAAAATAATGTTTAAAAACAAAATTTCATTCTGAATATGAATAAGATACATCCTAACCATAACAAACATTACTTACGTAACAAATAATATAATGGAAAATGAATCAGTTAACACTCGAAACGATGATAATACTAAAATATTATTAACAATGTAATGTTAAAAGATCATATATGATATCATATTAATCTATATGATTATTTTATAATTTAATAACAATTATTTCACCATTATAAAATTGTTTAACCTACCCTCGACCAAGGGAAAGTAAAAGTTAAGGGTTAATTTCACAATATCTTCATTATTCGAGGTTGTTTATACGTAATTATCTATTGGGACCTCTTTATCATCCACATCCAGGATTCTTAAAAATGTATTTCAAAACATTTTCACAATTTACTAGACAATGGTTTAAATTCATTTATACCCTTATTTGATGATATATTTTTTGAAAGGTATCTTCCGTCATTTTCCAAACAAGGTACTTCTTTACCTTTTTGACAAATTTAAGTTAAGAATGTTTTTTAACTTATACGGCGGGTGCACCTATTTTTCGCCGTTATAACATCATAAAAGCTTCTCTTACAAGCTTATAAGAATAATTTCAAAATAAATTTTTTCTTAAATGATTTCAAAATAGAGAGTGATATTTCTCTAAAAAAAGGTTTTGATTTCTTCTATGTCAACATCCTTTGATGGATTTCAAGCTTATTTGAAGTTGATTTATTATGATAAAAAACATCTATATTGTATTGAAGGTTTTTTGATATGTTTGACTGTGGATGTGTTATTTTTACATGATTCATGGTTTATGGATAAATTATTGACTTTTGTATGCTAGTTTTAATACGAATGTTTATGTAATGTTCACACCTTTTCATTTGAGGAATGCATTGGACTGAGTAAGTGACATGTGGATCCCGCAATAGCTCATCAATGCATAAGTAGGTCTCATGAGTCAAAATAATGTCTTAGCACAAGGCCTTGACAAAATATTATTTTTAGTCTAGGAACAAGGCCTTGAATATGTGGTTATGAATGTCTGGCATTATGAATTCCATCATTATGAAAGTGTCTATTGATATTTCATGATTATTAGACTAGTAGAATATCCATTTGAGTAAGTAAATGACATTATTTTGATTTATATTTTCCATATTATGAGAATTTTATGTTGAAAAGGATATTTTTTTAGTTTTATACATTGCCTTAAATGTTTGTCCTTATTTATATAGGTTTCTTCTATATTCTTATCCATACTGAGCATTTGAGCTCACCCCTTTCTATGTTTTATTTTTTCAAGGATGTGAAAAAAGTATATTATGACTGACGTGTAGGGATTGTCTATGGGATCTCAATGTTGTCCATGGAAACAATGTTGTTTTAGTTTTCCATTTTATGATGTAATGTAAACCTTATGAATGAATCTAGTAATTACAAGACTACTAAACTAATGATTATTTCAAGACTTGATTTTTTGTGATCATGCCAATGATACATTATAATGTACTGACTCTGGGATTCAGAGGTCAGGGCGTTACATTTGGTATCAGAGGAAGTCTAGTACAATCCTTGGAAACTAGATTTTGATAAACTCTAATTAGAGCACATAGCCCTAAGATATACTTTGAGGATTATCATATAAGAACATCCTAGAATTTAGGTATTGTAGAGATTTTGTGAGTTTTCTAAGAAATGAATCCCTGTCTGGATACGATCAGGTAGAGGTGGTTTTGGCACAGATGTACCTAGCAGTAAAACCTGAAAACACCGCTTTGAGCTAGACTCGAATGTGAACTGGTGCACGACAATGGTCCTTGATGCACTCTTGGTTATGACACTCCCTGGGGGATATTCTTAGGATAATTATTATTTTCTTTACAAACCATTATGAAGGGTTTATGAGTATATACTTCCTCAAAGAAAACATTTTTTATGATTATGGATTATATCGATAAACTATTCAATTTATGTTAAGTATTTTACATGTTTGGAATTATGTATTTCGATTCATAAACTAATCTAGTTTACTCCATTGTTTAGAAGTGGCTTCTAGTGGAAGCAATGGAAACTGTATCAATGCACGCACTCCATGTAGGGATTTCCCTCCTACTCAAGATAATTATAGTGGAGCTGGTGATACAACTGGTGCTGAGTAGATTATCACTATATTGGGAAAACTCACTCAGGTTATGAATAATATCCTTACCCATATGGAGAACCCTAATCTGAAGCATGGAGGATCAATGTTAGATCGCTTCATTCGGAAACAACCACCAACATTAAATGAGAGTACAAATCCATTAGTATCTGAGCAATGGATAAATTCCTTAGAGAAAATATTCCACTCCTTGGGGAGTAGTGAAAGGGAAAAATTTGTCATGGCAGTTTACCGCCTCACTGGAGATGTTGATCAATGGTGGTCATTCATTCAAAACAAAAAGGAAGATGATGAATTATCAAATAAGGAATAGAGGGAGTTTAAAGAGATTTTCTTACAAAAATACTTTCCTCATGACCATCGAGAGGATATGGAAAAACAATTTTTGAGTCTGAGGAAAAAGTAGGATGATAATGTCGCAAAGTATGACGCTAACTTTACAAGGTTTGTGAGGAATTCTACTAATTATATATGTAACCCAATAAGTAAGATTGATCATTTCATTGATGGGTTAAAACCATTCCTCCATTGACCATTGGTCTCACAATCCTTCTCATTGTATGAAGATATTGTATCATGTGATATCAAGTCAGAAAAAGAATTATCTAACTCTTATAACTTTAAAGAAAAGAAAGAGAATAAGAGATCTGCAGAACACTATAGAAATGGAAATAATGGGAAAATGGGATAAGTTGAATATCCATCCTACATAAAATATGGGAAGAAACCCCCAGGTACTTTCCTGAAGGGAATGGGAGTCTGTTACAAGTGTGGTGAAAAAGGTCACCAATCTTCTGATTCCAAGGGGAAGAAATAGGCTATTGATGTTGAATGATACAATTATAGAGAAAGGGGGAATGTTGTGAATGAATGTCCTAATCGTTAGGGGAGCTTACCTTAGAAAAGTCCAAGGGATCAAGGCCAAGATTATGTTATCACTACTGCTGAGGTTGAAGCTCCAAAAGACGTAGTGGACGGTAATTTAATGGTTTCCTCAAGTTTAGAAAATGTTTATTTGATTCTGGATCATCACATTGTTTCATATCTTCCTAGTTTTCTAAAAAAATTAGATATTTCCAGTTTGATTTAGCAAGGGAGTTGTCAGTCAAAACTACTAAGGGAACTATCATTACAACAAAGTTTTCTGAATCAGTCTCCATTAGGGCATATAAATGTTCTTAATATACTAATATCATCATCAAACCCATGATGGAATATTGTATAATCCTCGATATGGATTGGATTTCAGAACATGATGTAAAAATTTATTGTAAGAAGATGGAGGTTATAATTTTTTATGATGATAAGGAATACCTTATCTTTAGAGAAAGAACATCGCCACCTAATTTTTATCAAGATCCACCCCCAGTAGCTCAACTAAATTCCATTATTGGGGAGGAAGATAATGAAATAACTATGGGTGAAGAAAGGAATGTTCAAATAGAGGATGTACATATTGTGCAAGAATATGTAGATCTGTTTCCAGAGGATTTACCTGGACATCCTATAGAATGATAAATTGAGTTTTCCATTGATTAAATTCCTAGTTCAAGATCCATATCGAAGACCCCTTATAGAATGACCACTATGGAATTAGTGTAACTAAAGAAACAGCTATAGGAATTGAGTAATTAGAGATTTATTCACCCTAGTATTTCTCCATGGGGAGCCCCTATCCTTTTTGTTAAGTATAAAGATGGATCTATGATGTTGTGCATTGACTATAGGGAGATAGATGATATAAAAATAAAGAACAATTATCCCCTACCTCGCATCGATTATTTATTTGACCAAATTCATGGATCTAAATACTTTTCAAAGATTGAACATCGATATGGATATCATCAGTTGTGTGTGAAGAAGGAAGGAATTCCGAAAACGTCATTTCGAATGATGTACGAGCATTACAAGTTTACAGTAATGCCTTTTGGGGTGACTAATGCACCCTCTATTTTCATGGCTCTAATGAATAGAATTTTCAAGGAATATCTTGATGAATTTGTAGTGGTATTTATTTATGATATCTTGGTATATTCCAAAAGCAACTAAGATCATGAAAATCACTTGCGCATCATCCTGAAGACTCTTTGAAGATGCGAATTATATGGGAAGTTTAGCATGTGTGAATTCTGGATTCTGGAGATTTCCTTTCTTGGTCATATCATCTCTAGGGATGGAATATCTATTGATCCTTCTAAGAGAAGATCAATTCAAGAATTTCCAGCACTGACAAGTATAACTAAGGTAAGCAGTTTTATTGGTTTAGTAGGTTATTATCGGTGTTTCGTCCAGAATTTTGCCCGATTGGCTTACCCATTAACCACGCTCACACATAAAGGGGTGAAATTTGTTTGGAAAAAAGTATGTGAAGAATTTTTTTAATAATTGAAGAGTATATTAGTCAATGCTCTTATATTGACTCTACCATCAGGGAATGATGGGTTTGTTTTTTATAGTGATGCTTGAAAGAAAGGACTTGGTTGTGTCCTTATATAGAAAGATATGGTTATTACCTATGCATCAAGACAGATAAATATTCATGAGAAAAACTATCCTACTCATGATCTTGAGTTAGCAGCTGTAATATTTTCTTTGAAGATTTGGAGACACTATCTCTATGGTGAAAATGTGAGATTTATACTGATCACAAGAGTATGAAGTATATTTTCTCATAGAAAGAACTCAACATTAGGAAATGTAGATGGCTCAAACTACTCAAGGATTATGACAACATCACACACTACCACCCGGGGAAGGAAAATAAGGTGGCAGATTCTTTGAGTAGAAAAGATCATGGAGTTTTGAACAAGATTGGAGTTGAAAGGGATCGTATATACACGGATTTAGTAAAGATAGATATGGGAATCACCATGGAAGGTGAAACATCAATACATTTTCAAATGGTTTCCAAACCATATTTACTAGAAATTATAAAGAGTTCTCAGATCGATGTTGAATATTTTTAAAAGAAGATTAAAGCTATAAATGATGGTAAATTGTGTGACTTCGTATATGAAGTTGGAATTTTGAGATTTGGGAAGAGACTTGGTGTTCCCGATATACCTAATCTAAAAAGAGAATTGTTGGATGATGATCATAGCTCTAATTTTTCTATACACCCTGGGATATCCAAAACGTATAGAGATTTGAAGGAACATTTTAGGTGAGACAACATGAAGAGGGAGATTGCTGATTTTGTGTCAAGATGTATGGTTTTTCAATAAGTGAAAGATGGAAGGAAACATCCTGGAGGAGTCTTGCAACCTCTTCCCATACCTAAGTTGAAATGGGATAATTTTATAATGGACATTGTCATGGGACTACCAAAGTCTCCTAGAAGGAACGATGCAATATTGGTCATTGTTGATCATCTTACCAAGTCAGTAAATTTTCTTTCTATAAGAGAAGATTTACCACCTGAATGTCTAGTAAGACAATATATTAATGAAGTTGTGAGACTTCATGGAGTACACCTATTGATTGTTTTTTATTTTGATCCATGTTTTACATCAATATTCTAGAAAAGTCGTTAAAAATCCCTAGATACTAAACTTCATTTGAGCACTTCCTACCACCCTCAAACTGATGGAAAATCAGAATGGACTATTCAAACCATAGAATACATGTTGATATCATGCTCACATGACTTTCAAGGAGTGTGGGATCAATATACACCTCTGATAGAATTTTCTTAAAACAATAGATTCCATTCAAGTATTCTGATGGCACCATATGAAGCGTTATATGGAAAGAGATGTCGCACACCAACCTGTTGGGATGATATTGGTGAAAGGAAACTCGTAGGCTCAGAACTGGTGGAGTAAATGATGTAAAAGGTGAAGGTAATCCAAAACCACATCAAGGAATCTCAAAGTAGATAGAAATGATATACTGATAACTGAAGACAGGATTTGGAATTTCAGGTAAGAGATCATGTTTTCTTGAAGGTATCTACAGGGAAGGGTGTTATACATTTCGGTAAAAAAGGTAAATTGAGTCCCAGGTACATGAGACCTTTTGAAATTATAGAATGAATTAGGTCTGTAGCTTACCATTTGGCAATGCCACCAAGTCTCTCTGAAGTTCATGATGTATTCCATGTATCACTGTTGAGAAAATACATACCTTACCCAATGCATGTACACACCTATGAGGAATTAGAACTGGAACAAGATCTGTCTTATTGCGAAGATCATTTCAAGGTTCTTGATACAATAGAACAAGTGTTGAGAAACCAGACGACTCGTCTGGTAAAATTTCTATAGAGAAACCATAAGATGGAAGAGGAAACATGGGAAACCGAGGAACATAGGAGGAAGAACCATCCGAGTCTTTTTATGCAGTAATATTCTAGAAATTTTGAGGACAAAATTATTTGAAGTAGGGGATAATGTAACACCCCAAGCTTCCAAGGTATGCTTCTCTTGGAATAATACAATAGCTTGTGTTGTATGCAACTTCGAGTTCTAACACACCACAACCAATCAAACTAGCCGTTATGAATAGTAATACCCACTTTTTGAAATTTTATAAACACTATCATTCAAAATGGACTTCATTTCTAGATTCAGAGTATCAAAATTAGCTTAGGGTGAATATTTGGTATTTTTTTGAAAACTTTCAATTTTTTATGAATAGTGAAAAACACTGAGTAATAGTTTAAAACTGAATTTTTTTAAAATAATTATTTATTTTATTTAATATTATTTTAGGTCAAAATAGATACATAATAAATATATAAGTTCATTGAAATTAATTGGAGTAAGTTTCAAATAATTTTAGACATATAAACATTTTATTGAACTTTTTACCGTCTTTTACCCACCTCTTAGGAGCATTTGCAAATTTACAAAAAACATAATTTTACTGCTTCTATGAGTTGAATTTCAAAAATCCAAGAGACACGGTTGATATCATTAAGTAAAACGTGGTTCAATAAGAGGAAAATAATTCTTGGTAAATAGTAACTTTTAACATTTATTAACCACGGTTAAAATTAAATAGGGTAATTAATGGAAAAAATGATATTATTATTACCCTAACACATGTCCTATTTCTATTGTATAAGTGTAATTCAACCAAAAAAACCTTAAGAATAAAATATGATCCTTTTGGTCCACTTGGATTAAATTAAGACATTAATTATTATTTAATACAAAGAATAGTTAAAAGTGTTAAATTCAAAGTTTAAAAACTAATCCATTTTTAATATAGGGCTACACATAATTTAAATTCGACTATAAATATCCATTAGAAAGATAAAAATATTTCCTACATAATTTTATTTTATTTATATTTTTTAGACATTAAATAATTTAATGTATTTATAACACAATGATGATGCAGTAATTACCTAATTAATGAAATATTAAAATAATTGATATTATAAATATCCAAATAAATTTAATTTGAGAATTTTTATGAATTCCACAAATATTATAGGTTAATATGAAATTTTCGGGTTGGTTATATGAATTTTTTTCTATGTAATAATGCTGTTATGAATTTATCAAAAACAAAATACAAAATAGTGTCAAAATTGACATAAAAGAGTTTTCAAAACAAATATTATATTATTAATTGATATTATATTCCTAAAAATCTAAGGTTCGTCCCAAGGTATTAAATAATATTATATATTTCATTAATGAACCACTCAAGGTTCACTTGGATGTTTATAGTAAGTTCATTAACCATATAATATAAAAATACAAAGAGACATGGTAAATGTCAAACTATTTAACTAAGAGTTAAATCTATGGGATAAGGTTAATATAGTGAACCAAACCTATCTAAAATAACTTTTCTGAGTGTTTTTAGACCCATACCTACCTCAGACTTTAAATAATTCATTTTGGAGCCATTAGAAACCGAAAATGATATTATTATAATATAATATTTCTAGCTTTTCTTAAGGTGCCCCTCACCCCTCTTATAAAAGGGGACTCCCCCTTCTATCTAATTCACACCTTAAAACCATTTGTCTCAGAAAACCCCTACCCAATTACCCTCTCAACGGTCCTCTATTCAATTTAGAGGCCTTCCTTTAGTCATCAATCCATCCTAAGGAGTCCTTTGGATCAAATCAAAAGGAAGAACCCGAATAAGAGGTAAATATTTCATCACCTCTTTCATGTTCCTTTCTTCTTCCACTTCCTCTTTCTTTGTTGTTTACATTCTAAAATAATAACTCATGTATCTTCAATATAATTTTATGTTATTATAATTATGGTACAACCAAATTCATTATTCTATCCATCCTTTGAATGAAAAGTCATCATACGTTCCTACGTACGACTTACTGTCTCCACGTCGTGGTGTAATTGTTATTCAATACATTATTATATGGTTGGGTATAATAATGATGTTTAATTGATGTAAATAATAAATATAACATGATAATTATTCTGTATATATTATATAACATCCAATTATATATTATTTTAATATCAACAGAATGATATTGTCGCTCGTGCATACGTACGGATTACCGTCTCCACGAACGCGATGAGATTCATTCCCCATCGTATCCTTCAATACTAATTTTCATTATATGATTAAAAATAATGTTTAAAGACTTAATATCATACTGAATATTAATAAGATACATCATATCCCTAAAAAACATTATTTACGTAACAAATCATATAAAGGAAAACAAATCAGTTAACACCCGAAACGAAGATAATACTATGATATTATTTATAGAGAAATATTAAAAGATCATATATGATATCATATTTATGTATATGATTCTTGTATAATTTAATAACAATTATTTCACCACCATATAGGTGGTTAACCTACCCTCAACCAAGTAAAAGTACGAGGTAAGGGTTAATTTCACAATCTCTTCATTATCTGAGGTTGTTTATAGATAATTATCTACTGAAACCACTTAATCATCCACATCCATGCTTCTTAAAAATGTATTTCAAAACATTTTTACTATTTACTATACAATGGGCTAATGTTATTTATACCTTTATTTGACCTTATATTTTTTGAATGGAATCTTCCTGTCGTTTTCTAAACAATGTACTTTTTGACCTTTTCGACAAATTTAAGGTAAGAATTTTTTTTAACTTATATGGCAGGTGCGGCTATTTTTCTCCATAATAACATCGTCAAATATTACCTTACAAACTTTTAAGAATATTTTCAAAATAAATTTTTCCTTAAATGATTTCAAAATAGAAAGATATATTTCTCTAAAAAAGGTTTTGATTTCATCTATGTCAACATCCTTTGATGGATTTTAAGATTATTTGAAGTTGATTTCTTATGATACAAAACATCAATATTTTATTGAAGGTTTTGTGATATATTTTATTGTGGATGTGTTATTTTTACACCATTCATGGTTTATGGATAAATTATTGTCATTTCATATGCTACTTTTAATACGAATTTTTATGTTATGTTTAAACCTTTTCATATGAGGAATGCATTGGACTTAGTAAGTGAAAGGTGGAGCCCGCTATAGCTCCTCGATGCATCAGTAGGTCTTATGAGACAATCTAGAGTCTTGGCACATGGCCTTGAAAAAATCTTATTTGTAGTCTTGGCATAAGGCATTGACTATGTGGTTATGAAAGTCTGGAATTTTTCATTCCATCATTACGAAAGGGGATAATGATATTGCATGTGATTATTCGACTAGTAGAATATCAATGTGAGAAAGTAAATGGAATTGTTTTGATTTATATTTACCATATTATGATGAATTTTATGTTGTAAAGGATTTTTTTTAGTTTTATACATTGCCTTAAATGTTTATGCTTATTTATAAAAGTTTCCACCATATTGTTATCCTTACTGAGCATTTGAGCTCACCCTTTTCTATGTTTTATTTTTCCCAGGATGTGAAAAAGTATATTATGACCGACTTGCAGGGATGGTCTATGGGATCTCAGTGTTGTCCGTGGAAACAATGTTGTTTTAGTTTTCCATTTTATGATGTAATGTAAACCTTATAAATGTATCTAGTACATCCAAGGCTACTAAACTAATTGGTCTTTCGAGACGTGATCTTTGGTGATCATGCCAATGATACGTAATAATGAACCGACTCTGGGCTTTTGGGGTCGGAGCATTATATTTGGTATCATTTGAAGTTTAGTACAAACCTTGGAAACTAGATTTAGATAAACTCTGATTAGAGCACATAGCCCTATGATATACATTGAGGATTAATATAGAAGAACATCCTATAATTTTGGTATTGTATAGATTTTGTGAGTTTTCCAAGAAACGCATCCCTGTCTGGATACGAGCAGGTAGAGGCAGCTTTGGCACAGATGTACCTTGGGGAAAAACCCGAAAACACCGCTTTAAGCTAGACTCGAATGGGAACTGGTGCACAACAACAGGTCGTGCTGCACTCTTGGTTACGACACTCCCTGGAGATATGCTTAGGATAATTCCCATTTTCTTTACAAACTATTATGAAGGGTTTATGAGTATATACTTATTTAAAGAAATCATTTTTTATGATTATGAATTATATCCATAAACGGTTCAATTTATGTTAAGTGTTTTACAAGTTTGGAATTATGTATTTCAATTCATAAACTAATCTAGTTTATGCCATTGTTTAGAATTGGCACCTAGTGGAAGGAATGGGAACCATATCAATGCACACACTCTGTGTAAGGAATCCCCTCCTACTCAAGATAATTATAGTGGAGATGGTGATACAACTGGTGCTGATCTCCTTATCACTATATTGGGACAAATCACTCAGGTTATGAATAATAACCTTACCAGTATGGAGCACCCTGGTCTACAGTGTGGAGGTTCAATGTTAGATCGGTTCATGAGGCAACAACCACTAATATTCAATGGGAGTATAAATCCATTAGTAGCTGAGCAATGGATAAATTCCTTAGAAAAAATATTTCATGCCTTGGGGTGTAGTGAAAGGGAAAAACTTGTCATGGCTGTTTACCACCTCACAGTAGATGCTGATCAATGGTGGTCATTGATTGAAAACACCAAGAATGATGATGAAGTATCAAATATGGAATGGAGGGAGTTTAAAGAGATTTTCATAGAAAAATACTTTCCTCATGACCATCGAGTGGATATAGAAAGACAATTTCTGAGTCTGAGGAAAAAGGAGGATGGGAATGTCACAAAGTATGAAGCTAACTTTACATGGTTAGAGAGGCATGTTGTTGATTATATACGTAACCTAATAAGTAAGATTGATCATTTCTTTGATGGGTTAAAACCATTTCTCCATTGAGCATTAGTCTCACAATCCTTCTCATCATACAAATATATTGTCTCATGTGCTATTAAGACAGAAAAATTATTCTCTATGTCTTTTGACTTAAAAGAAAAGAAAGAGATGAAGAGATCTGTGGAACACTCTATAAATGGAAATAAGGGGGAGAAGGGAAAAGTTGAATATCCATCCTACAGAAAATGTGGGAAGAAATACCCTGGTACTTGCCTGAAGGGAATGGGAGTCTGTTACAATTGTGGTGAAAAAGTATACCAAGCTCTTGATTGCAAGGGGAAGAAAGAGGTTTTTGATGTTTAATGCTATAATTGTAGGGAAAGAGGCAATATGTGAATGAATGTCTTAAGCGTTAGTGGAACGTACATCAGAAAATGCCAAGGGATCAAGGCCAAGCATATGCTATCACTACTGCTGAGGTTGAAGCTCTGAAAGACGTAATGGCAGGTAATTTAATGGTTACCTCATGTTTAGAAAATGATTTATTTGATTCTGGATCATCGCATTGTTTCATATCTTCCCAGTTTTCTAAGAAAATTAGATATTTCCATTTTGATTTAACAAGGGATTTGTCAGTCAAAACTCTTAAGGGAAGTATCATTGCAATAAAGTTTTGTGAATCAGTCCCCATTAGGGCATATAAATGTTCTTTATTTGCTGATCTCATTGTCATACCCATGACTGAATTTGATATAATCCTCGGTATGGATTGGATTTCAGACCATGATGTGAAAATTTATTGGAATAAGAAGGAGGTTACAATTTTTGATGATGATAAGGGGTACCTTATCTTTAGAGAAGAAATGTCGCCACCTAATTCTTATCTAGATCCACCCCTAGAAGCTCAACTAAATTCAATTATTGGAGAGGAAGAGAATGAAATAACTGTGGGTGAGGAATGGAATGTTAAAATAGAAGATGTACATATTGTGAAAGAATATGTTGATGTGATTCCATAGGATTTACATGGACATCCTCCAGAATGAGAAATTGAGTTTTCCATTGATTTAATTCCTGGTTCAAGGCCCATATTGAAGACCCCTTATAGAATTTCCACTATGGAATTAGTGGAACTAAAGAAACAACTATAGCAATTGAGTAATAAAGGATTTATTCACCCTAGTGTTTCTCCATGGGGAGCCCATATCCTTTTTGATAAGAAGAAAGATGGATCTATGAGTTTTTGCATTGACTACAGGCAGATCAATGCTATAACAATAAAGGAAAAGTATCCCCTACCTCACATTGATGATTTATTTGACCAACTTCATGGAGATCAATACTTTTCAAATATTGACCTTCGATCAATATATCATCAGTTGTGTGTGAAGAAGGAAGAAATTCTGAAAACAACATTTCGAACCAGGTACGAGCATTACGAGTTTACAGTAATGCCTTTTTGGCTGACTAATGCACCCTCTATTTTCATGGATTTAATGAACTTATTTTTCATGGAATATTTTGATGAATTTGTAGTGGTAATTATTGATGATATCTTGGTATAATCCAAAAGCTATGAAAATCATTAAAATCACTTGCGCATTATCCTGAAGACTCTTAGAAGACATGAATTACATGGGAAGTTTATCAAGTGTGAATTCTGGATTCAGGAGATTTCTTTTCTTGGCCATATCGTTTCTATGGATGGAATCTCTATTGATCCTTCTAAGACAAGAGAAATCCAAGAATGGACAGCACCGAAAATTCTAACTGAGGTATGCAGTTTAATTTTTTTAGCAGGTTATTATCGGTGTTTCGTCCAAAAATTTTCCAGATTGGCTAACCCATTAACCAAGATCACACATAAAGGGGTGAAATTTGTTTGGACCAAAGTATGTGAAGAATGTTTTGAGGAATTGAAGATATTATTAGTCAATGCTCCTATATTGACTCTACCATTGGGGAATGATGGGTTTGTTATTCATAGTGATGCTTAAAATAAAGGACTTGGTTGTGTCCTTATGCAGAATGATAGGTTTATTGCCTACGCATCAAGATAGCTAAAAATTCATGATCAAAACTATCCTACTCATGATCTTGAGTTAGAAATTGTAATATTTGATTTGAAGATTTGGATACACTATCTCTATGGTGAAAATGTGAGATTTATATTGATCACAAGAGTTTTTAGTATATTTTCTCACATAAAGAACTCAATATGAGAGAAAGGAGATGGATTGAACTACTCAAGGATTATGATTTCACGATACACTACCACCTAAGGAAGGAAAATTATGTGGAAGATGCTTTGAGTAGAATATATCATGGAGTTTGGAACAAGATGAGAGTTGAAAGGGATCCAATATACATGGATCTAGTAAACATGGATATGTGATTCACGATGGAAGGTGAAACATCAACACTTTTTCAAATGGTTGCCAAACCATATTTACTAGAAAGGATAAAGAGTAATCAGACCAATGATGAAGAGTTTCAAAAGAAGATTATATCTATGAATGATGGGAGATTGAGTGACTTCATATATGAAGATGAAATTTTGAAATTTGGGAAGATACTTTGTGTTCCCAATATACCTAATCTAAAAAGATAATTGTTGGATGATGCTCATAGCTCCAATTTTTCTATACACCCTGGGATCACCAAAATGTATAGAGATTTGAAGAAACATTTTAGCTAGGACAACATGAAGAGGGAGATTTCTGATTTTGTTTCAAGATGTATGGTTTTTCAACAAGTGAAACCTGGAAGGAAACATCTTGGAGGAGTCTTGCAACCTCTTCCCATACCTGAGTGGAAATGAGATAATTTTATGATGGAATTTTTCCTGGGACTACCAAAGACCCCTAGAAGGAACGATGAAATATGGTTCATTGTTGATCATCTTACCAAGTCAGCACATTTTCTTGCTATAAGAGAAGATTTACCACTTGAACATCTAGAAAGACTATATATTAATGAAGTTGTGAGACTTCATGGAGTACCCCCATCTATTTTTTTTATCATGATCCATGTTTTACATCATGATTATGGAAAAGTTTTCAGAAATCCCTGGATACTGAACTTTGTTTGATCACTGCCTACCAACCTCAAACTGATGGACAATCAGAATGGACTATTCAAACCTCAGAAGACATGTTGATATCATGCTCACATGACTTTTAAGGTATGTGGGATCAATATTTACCTCTGATAGAATTTTCCAATAATAATAGCTTCCATTTAAGTATTCAGATGGCACCATATGAAGAATTATACGAAAAGAGATGTCGCACACCAACCTGTTGGGATGATGTTGGTGAAAGAAAACTCATAGGCCCAGAACTGGTGGAGGAAACAATGGAAAAGGTGAATGTAATCCAAAACCACATCAAGGCAGATCAAAACAGACAGAAGAGCTATACTGATAACTGAAGAAATGATTTGAAATTTCAGGTAGGAGATCATGTTTTCTTAAAGGTATCTCCATGGAAGGTTGTTATAAATTTTGGTAAGAAGGGTAAATTGTGTCCCAGGTACATCGGACCATTATAAATTCTATAATGAATTGGGGTTGTAGCTTACCATTTGGATATACTGCCAAGTCTCTCCAATGTTCACGATGTATTCCACGTATCACTCTTGAGAATATACATGCTTGACCCAATGCATGTACACACCTATGAGGAATTAGAACTGGAACCTGATATGTGTTATTGCGAAGAGCTTGTCAAGGTTCTTGATACAAGAGAACAAGTGCTAAGAAACGGACAACTCGTCTAGTAAAATTTATATGAGGAAACTATAAGATGGAAGATGCAATGTGGGAGCCCGAGGAACATATTATGAAGAACCACCCGAGTCTTTTTATGCAGTAATATACACCCCAAGCTTCAATGGTACACTTCTCTTTGAATAATACAATGTGTATGTTGTATGCAACTTCGAGTTCTAACACACCACAACCAATAAAACTAGTCGTTATGAATAGTAATACCAACTTTTTGAAATTTTATAAATTTTATATTTCAAAATGGACTTCATTTTTGGATTCAGAGTATCTAAATTATCTTAGGGTGAATTTTTGGTGTTTTTCTGAAAAAATTCCATTTTTGATGAATAGTGAAGACACTGAGTAATAGTTTAAAACTGAATTTTTATTAAAATAATTATTTATTTTATTTAATCTTATTTTAGGTCAAAATAGATACATAATCCCTATATAAGTTCAATGTAATTCATTGGAGTTAGTTTATAATAATTTTAGATATATAAAAATTTTATTGAACTTTTTACTGTCTTTTACCCACCTCCTAGGAGCATTTGCAAATTTACATAAAACATAATTTTACCACTTTTGTGATTTTAATTTCAAAAATCCAAGATATGTGGTTGATATCAGTAAGTAAAATTTAGTTCAATCAGATGCAAATAATTTTTGGTGAATAGTAACTTTTTACTTTTATTTACCACGGTTAAATGTAAATAGGGAAATTAAGGGTAAAAATGATATTATTATTACCCTAAAACATATCCTAATTCTATTGGATAATTTTAATTCGACAATAAAAAACCTTATTAAAAAATATGATCCATTAGGTCCACCTGGATTAGATTAGGACATTTATTATTTTTTAATTCGAAGAAGAGATTATAGTGTTAAATTCAATGTTTAATAACTAAACCATTTTTAATATAGGGTTACACATAAGTTAAATTAGAATATAATTATTCATTATAATGAGAAAAATATTTCCTAAAAAATGGTACTTTATTTATATTTTTTAGACATTAAATAATTTAATTTATTAATGACACAAGGATGATGCAGTAATTACCTAATTAATGAAATATTAAAATAATTGATATTATAAATATCCAAATAAATGTAATTTTATACTTTTTATGAATTACATTAATTTTATAGGTCAATAAGACATGTTAGGGTTAGTTAGATGAATTATTTTCAAAGTAATAATGATGTTGTGAATTTAGAAAAAACAAAATACCAAATAGTGTCAAAATTTACAAAAAATAGTTTTTAAAACAAATATTATATTACTAATTGATATTCTATTCCGAAAAATCTATGGTTTGGAAAAAGGTATTAAACAATATTATTTATGTAATTAATGAACCACTTGAGGTTTTATTGAATGTTTATAGTATTTTTATTAACCATATAATATAAAAATACAAAGAGACATGGTAAATGTCAAAATATTTAACTAAGAGTTAAATATAAAAGATAAGGTTAATATAGTGAAACGAAACCTATATAAAACCTATTGTTTGTGTGGTTTTCGACCCATCTCCACCATATACTTTAAATAATTCATTTTGGATACATTAGAAACCGAAAATTACTTTATTTTAAAATAATATTTCTAGCTTTTCCTAAGGTGCCCCTCACCCCTCTTATAAAAGGGCACTCCCCCTTCTCTCTAATTCACACCTTCAAAGGAATTTGGCTCTGCCTAACCCTAACCAAATACCCTATCAACTATCCTCACTTCATCATAGAGTCCTTCCTTTAGTCATAAAGCCAACCTAAGGAGCCCTTTGGATCAAATCAAAAGGAAGAACCCCAAGAAGAGGTAAATATTTCATCACCTCTTTCAAGTACCTTTCTTCTTCCACTTACTCTTTCTTTGTTGTTTTCATTCTAAATTAATAGCTCCTATATCTTCTATATACTATGATGTTATTATAAATATGGTAAAACCAAATTCATTATTCTATCCATCCTTTGAATGACATGTCACCATACGTGTGTACGTACGGCTTACCGTCTCCACTTCATGGTGTAATTGTTATTTAATAAATTATTATTTGGATGGGTATAATAATGATTTTTAATTGATTTAAATAATAAATATAAAATTATAATGATTCTATATATATGATATACCATACAATTATATATTATTTTAATATCAAAAGAATGATATTGTCGCTCGTGCGTACGTATGGATTATCGCCTCCACGAATGCGATGAGATTCATTCCCCATCGTATCCATTCAAGAATAATTTTCATTAGATGATTAAAAATAATGTTTAAAGACTTAATATAATTCTTAATATTAATAAGATACATCCTATCTATAACAAACATTACTTACTTAAAAAAGCATATAAAGGAAAACGAATCAGGTAACACCCAAAAGGACGATAATACTAAGATATTATTAACAGAGCAATGTTAAGAAATCATATATGATATCATATTAATTTATATGATTATTTTATAATTTAATAACAATTATTTCACCATTATACAGTAGGTTAACCTACCCTCTACAAAGTAAAAGTACAAGGTAAGGGTTAATTTCACAATCTCTTCATTATCTGAGGTTGTTTATACGTAATTATCTACTGTGACCTCTTAATCATCCACATACATGCTTCTTAAAAATGTATTTCAAAAAAAATTTAATATTTACTAGACTATGGGTTAATTTCATTTATACCCTTATTTGAACTTATATGTTTTGAAATGAATCTTCCCGTCATTTTCCAAACAATGTACTTTTTGACCTTTTCGACAAATTTATGGTAAGAATGTTTTTTTAACTTATATAGCGTGTGCGTCTATTTTCTGCTGTTATAACATCATCAATGATTCCCTTACATGATTTTTAGAATATTTTAAAAATAATTTTTTTCAAAAATTATTTCAAAATAGAAATAGATATTTCTCTAAAAAATGTTTTGATTTCATCTATGTTGTAACGACCCAATATTTTTGAGTAGTATATTAACTTACTCTTAATGATTTAATAAGATGTTAATGGTCAATGTAGAAAGAGGAGTTGATGGCTTCATCCAGTAGACTCGACCCTTATGAAGCCCACTTATCAGAGCTTGGGAAGGAGGTAGCATCTGTGGGCTTCGCATTGGACCAAGCCCAAGCTGAACTCCAGCGTGTCAAGCTTGAACGGAAACGCCTACAGGAGAAGTTCAAGTTAGTAGAGATTACTACTAGGGGAATGTTATCTGAGCCTCCCTCAGATTCTCTCACCATAGCACACCTTACACTTAGGTCTTATGTCGGTGTTATAAGGGGCAATGTGTCGAGACCCTAGCTTCCCTATGTAATCCTTTCGGGTGAATAAATTGAGATATCTTCCTTTAGTGATGTTTGTGGATTTTCTTTTGTCCAGATAATTTTAGGATATATTTTATTGATGAATTTTTGAAAAAGAGATATTTTAAAACATTTATGTAAGCCCTAAATAACTAATGGTGTGTAATGATTTTCAAAAAATGGTCTTCTACAAAAGTGTTCAGTAAGGAATTTGGAGTCTAATAAGATCAACTTAATTTTTGATGAATAGTAAATTATGAATAGTGATTTTACGCTTAGGATTAGTAATATGACCAAATGGATTAGTAATTTCACTCAAAGAAAGTTTTAATATAATTTAGACACCTAGATTAAGTAATGTGATTCAATAAAATGGGTAAATAACGGTTTCATAAATTATTAGTCAAGTATTAGTTTTTTCGGATGAATAGTGTTTTTTAATTAAAATTTTAATTAAAAATAATTAGAAAATTATTTTTATAAAAAGGACTTTATTTTTGAACTCAGAGCATCGATATTATGTTAAGGTAATTTTTGGGGATTTTTCTGAAAAAAAATGAATTTTCGATGAATAGTGTATTTATTTAAAAATTAAATTAAAAATATTTAGAAAAATATTTTTATAAAATGGATTTCATTTTTGAAATCAGAGCATTGATATTTGGTTAAGGTGAAATTTTGGGATTATTCTGAGAAAGTTGAATTTTCAGTGAATAGTAAAAATACAGTTTTAGGGTTTCGGTATGTTTAATGACATCATAACTGTTTCATGATGATGTCATGAGATATTTCAAGGTATGGCCGGCCAAGGGTGATGAATTATTGTTTTGGGGGACCCATGTGGCCTAACTTTATGAAAAATATCATGAGAGAGCACATGGGTTTGAGAAAAGCACTTGTGAGGTGTCCCTTGGTCATTAATGCCTTGTCCCCTCACTTTCCCTATAAATACCCACCCTTTTCTCCTTTAGTTTTCCCTCCCAACTCTCCCCCAACGAAGTTCTGGTCTCCTTACCTCCCAAGGAGTCCTCCCAAGGTGCCCCCAAGCCCTCAAGGTCCAAAACTTTGAGTTTCAAGAGTCACGTTTTAAGGTAAGGGATCCGACCTCTCTCTTTCTTTTCATGTAATCCTTTTTATGTCATTCCCTTTATGCTCCATGTTCTTATGTGAGAGGATGTTCTTTTATATTCCACTTTCTGCCCTTTTAATTTTTATATTATGAGAGATCCCCTCTTACTCTCATCATTTCGTTTTATGAAAGTTTAAGTGACGTCGTTAGGCTGCCGAATTTTTAAGGGATTCTTTCACCCTTCTCATTTTTCAAGTTCGATTTTCATGTCAAGTCTTTCAAGTTACTTTTTATTATGTTGGGGTATGATCTCTATATCTATCATACTGATCTCTTATGATCATATGATGAGGGACCCTATTTGATCTTGTCAAATCATTTTTTTTATTGAAATTAAGTGATGCCGTTAGGCTGCCGAATTTTCATAAGAGAAATCTTATTTTTGTCTCAATTCCATGTTTTTCATTTCATATGGTATATCTTTCAAATTTTATTACCATGTTCTTAAATCCCTCATATTCTGTCCCCCTACTGTTTTATGGATCATTTATGAGTGGGTGGCCCATGTCCCCTCTCTTTTCAATGTTTTCTAAAACCTTGTAACATAGCCGTTATGCTGCAGAATTTTCGTCTCAAAATACCTCTCTCTTTTCTCAAAATTATTTTATGTTATAAAGTGAATACTCAAATCTCTTATTTCTACAAGGGTATTCACATATATATCAAAATGTTCGATTTTAAATTCTGGGATTTACATACATGAGACCCGCTTTCCCTTTCCGTGGGTTTAAAGTGACGTAAAGATCATGTCTTTAAAGCAGTTTTTAAAATGTTATGATTATAAAATGAAACCCATTTATTTTATTCTATATGGGTTATTTATGAAATGTTTGATGATGATATATTTGGATCACATGATAATAAAATAAAATTTAAGGGTGCGCCCTGATAGCGCTCTAATGCATTGGGTAATGATGTAACCACTAGAGATTACAATTTTCACCACACCTTGGTGAATAACCTTGGTAATTTTCAAATGACACCTTGGGGATGGACCTTGGTGATATGTTCATGATTGTCTATGTTAAATGATGTAGCCACATCTTCAATTTATGGAAAATTTTATTTTTATTATGAAATGCCTCATGATTTCTTTCTCATGCCTTAAAGTTATTTTCATGTCCTTATTGAAGTATCTCAAGTTCACATGTAAAATGTTCCTCTTGTTTCCCTTACTGGGCCTTCTGCTCACCCTTTCTTTTGATGTATGTCCCCAGGTTATGAGATGCAGTAATGAACCTAGAATTAACTTAAGGAGACGCCTTTCAAGTGTTTAAGAAGAATGTTTTATGTTGTTTTCATGTATTATGTTCCTGGTTTCCAAGACACTAGACCTTAAAGATCCTCAGTTTTGTGTAATGTAATGAAAGTTTATGTTATAAAATGGCGGGATTCTAAAGTTGGTATCAAAGGATGGTTTAGTTATTTTTGGAAATTAGGATATAAAAACTTTAGGAAGAACCCTATAGAAAAGTTTAAATATAGGAAAACTTCATGGTATTTTGGTAAGTATTGAGTAAATGGTTTATCAAACAAATACATCCCTGTCTGGATACAAGCAGGTAGAGGCGGCTCTGGCACAGATGTACATAGGGGTAAAACCCGAAAACACCACTTTGAGCTAGACTCGAACGGGAACTGGTGCACGATAACGGGCCTTGCTGCACTCTTGGTTACGACACTCCCGGGGGATATGTTTGGTTAATCACAAGCTTTTTATGAATCATTATGAAGGAATTATAGAAAAGTGTAATTGTATAAGCATGAAGTCTTAGTTAAAAGATCCATAAATGAAATAAGTTTCTCACTAAGGTTTTATTCTTTTAGAAAATGGCGGGAAATATGAGGAACTGTGCCGATGGTGACCGCAATGCACCATGTGCTGACGGCCCTCCGATGGAAGCTGGAATGGAAACATTCATGCGAATGATGAACCAACTTACTCAAGTTGTGAGTAATAACTTGAATCAAGCTGAGAGGCCGACCTCACCACGAAGGGAACAACTTTCTGTTGATTCATTCATGCGTCAACGACCACCAACATTCAGTGGATCTACTGACCCATTGGTTACGGAGCAATGGATAAGCTCCGTTGAAAAGATCTTTTCTGTACTTTATTGTTCGGAACAAGAAAAAGCCAACCTTGCTGTTTACCGCCTAGAGGGAGAAGCTGATCAGTGGTGGTCACTGATCAAAAACACAAAGCCACGAGGAGAGATGGAATCTATAGAGTGGGAAGAGTTCCGGGGAATATTCTTTAATAAGTATTTCCCTCGTTCGATGAGAACGAGAATGGAGAAAGAATTTCTCAAGCTGAAGCAAAAGGAGAATGAATCAGTTGGAACCTACGAGATGAACTTCACAAGGCTTTCCCGTTATACCTTAAGCTTCGTCATGGACCCTAATGGTAAGGTTGATAGATTCTTCGGTGGACTATGACCTCATCTACGGAAGAATCTAGCCAACAGGGACTATGATAGCTATGAAGAAATTGTTCGAAGTGCTATGAAAGTTGAACTAGAGTTTGGGGAGACACAGTGGTCTCACAAATATAATGAGAAGAAGAGAACTCTAGAACCAATCCTGGGAAGAAGTTTTGATCAGGAAAGAGGTGGAAAGCATATGCAACATGCCACATTAAATAAATGTGGGAAGAAGCATTCGGGGAACTGCTTGATCGGAAGTGGTAAGTGCTATAGGTGTGGAAAAGAATGCCATATTTCTCGGAATTGTCGTAGTGATTTGAAGCCTCAACTTCCCAACACTAACGACAGAGGAAAGATGGTTCTGGCCCTACCCGAAGTCACATGCTTCAAGTGTGGACAGCTTGGTCACTTTGCTAATCAATGTCCAAATCCGAGGGCGGTGGAGGGGAATCACCATCAACCTCAGCAGAGGCCAAGGGAGCAAGGTCGTGCTTTCGCTATCACAAAAACTGAAGTTGAAGTTCCGAACGATGTGGTAGCAGGTACTCTTGTTGTCCTCTCAAAAATAGCAAGTACTTTATTTGATTCTGGTTCTACGCATTCCTTTATTTCCTCCAAGTTTGCAAGGAATATAGAATCAATCCCCGAACTGCTAGAGGTAGAGTTGTCAGTCAAGACTCCAAGTGGTATTATCCTTGCATCAAAAGTATTTAGAGACTCTAGTGTTTACTTTAGTGAGCACAATATTATCGCAAATCTAGTAGTCATTCCCATGATGGAATTCGACATTTTACTAGGGATGGACTGGCTCTCAAAGTATAATGCTAAGATCAAATGAAGAAGTAAGGAAATCTCAGTAGTCTTGAATGAACGACCTACAGTTATCTTCCAAGGAGAGATATCCCGAACGGATCCCTATCTAGAAGAACCTCCCATAGATTTCTTTATGGAGTTAATCGGTGATGATGAAGAAGGGAAAGGGATCATAAAAATTGAAGATGTTCCAATTGTTCATGAGTACATGGATGTATTTCCTGAGGAGTTACCTAGACCTCCCCCAGAAATAGAGGTAGAGTTCTCCATTGAACTCGTACTTGGGTCCCAACCGATATCAAAGACTCCGTATATAATGGAAAATGTGGAGCTAGAAGAGTTAAAGAAACAACTCCAAGACTTGTTGGAGAAGGGGTTTATCCGACCGAGTGTGTCTCCTTGGGGAGCACCAGTTCTCTTTGTGAAGAAGAAGGATGGATCAATGCGGCTATGCATTGATTATAGAGAACTGAACGGGATCACAGTGAAGAACAGATATCCTCTTCCAAGAATTGATGATTTATTTGACCAACTTCGCGGGGCTCAATTATTCTCTAAGATTGACCTTCGATCTGGTTATCATCAACTGAGGGTGAAGAAGGAAGATATTCCAAAGACTGCCTTCCGATCAAGATATGGGCATTATGAGTTTACTGTTATGCCTTTCGGCTTGACTAATGCTCCTGCTATTTTCATGGATTTGATGAATAGAGTCTTTAAGGACTACCTTGATAACTTTGTGGTAGTTTTTATTGATGATATTTTGATATATTCAAAAAGTCGTGAGGAGCATGAAGATCATCTGAGGGTTATTTTGAAAACTCTACGGAAGGAGAGGCTCTTTGGGAAGTTCATCAAGTGTGAGTTTTGGTTACAACAACTGGCTTTCTTGGGGCACATCGTAACAAATGAAGGAATCTCGGTTGACCCTGCAAAGACAATGGTTGTGGAGGAGTGGCCTCAACCCACAACAGTAACTGAGATTCGTAGTTTCCTTGGTTTAGCGGGATATTATAGGAGGTTTGTGAAAAACTTTTCACAGATTTCTAATCCACTAACCAAGTTGACTCGAAAAGGGGTTAAGTTCATCTGGACAAAGGAATGCGAGGAAAGTTTCCAAGAGCTGAAGAATAGATTGGTTACTACACCTGTGTTAACACTACCCTCTATCGGAGAAGGATTCGTTATTTTTAGTGATGCATCACTGAAAGGGCTTGGGTGCGTCCTCATGAAAAATGACAAGGTAATTGCTTATGCATCTCGACAGTTGAAGATTCATGAGCAGAATTATCCTACGCGTGATCTAGAGCTAGCGGCAGTTGTTTTTGCTCTAAAGATATGGAGGCACTGTCTTTATGGGGAGAAATGTGATATATACACTGACCACCAAAGTCTAAAGTATATTTTCACACAGAAAGAATTGAACATGAGACAAAGGAGATGGTTGGAGCTTATTAAAGACTATGATTGTTCAATTCATTATCACCCTGGAAGAGCAAACAAAGTCGCAGATGTGTTAAGCAGGAAAAATCTTGTTGTTCTGGCAACAATGAGGATCCTAGGGGATCCCTTGATTAAAGATCTAGTAAAACTGGACATGGGAATTATAAGGAAAGGGACATCATCAACCCTATCCCAAATGATTTCTCAACCTTCATTACTAGAGAAGATCAAGAAGGCTCAAAAATAAGATCCTTTGCTGTAGGAGAAGTTCGAGGCTGTAAAGGATGGTAAGTTCCCTGATTTCAATGTTGATCAAGAAGGTGTATTGAAATTTCGTACAAGACTATGTGTTCCATCTATTCCGGAGATAAAGAAAGAACTGATGGATGAAGCTCATAGCTCTACTTTCTCTATACATCTGGGAATCACTAAGATGTATAGAGACCTTCGTGATCATTATTGGTGGGATAACATGAAGAGGGAGATTGCTGATTACACTACAAGGTGCCTGGTGTGTCAAATAGTAAAGGCAGAACGACAACTTCCTAAGGGGGTATTACAACCGCTACCCATACTAGTATGGAAGTGGGATAATATCACTATGGACTTTGTAACTGGTCTCCCGAAAACATCCAAAGGAAACAATGCGATATGGGTTATTGTGGACCGTCTCACCAAGACAACCCATTTTATCTCTATTCGGGAAGATTTCTCTCTGGATCAGCTTGCCAAGATATACGTGAAGGAAGTGGTAAGGCTGCATGGGGTACCACTATCCATCGTATCTGATCGTGACCCAAGATTCACATCAAAATTCTGGAGAAGTCTTCAACATGCCCTGAATACTGAATTGAATTTTAGTACGGCCTATCATCCTCAAACTGATGGCCAATCTGAAAGGACTATTCAGACACTCGAAGACATGCTGAGAATATGCTCAATGGAATTTAAAGGTGGATGGGATCAACACCTCCCATTAGTTGAGTTCTCCTATAACAACAGCTACCATTCGAGTATTCAGATGGAACCCTATGAAGATTTGTATGGAAAGTGATGTAGAACTCCTACTAGTTGGGATGAAACTGGTGAGAGGAAGCTTCTTGGGCCTTATCTCGTGCAAGAGATGACGGAACAGGTTCATGCCATCCAAAAACACATAAAAGTTGCTCAAAGTCGGCAGAAGAGCTATGCTGACAATCGTCGAAGGGACTTAGAGTTTGGTGTTGGCAACAAAGTCTTCCTTCGAATTTCTCCATGGAAGAGAGTCATGCGGTTTGGGAAGAAAGGGAAGCTCATCCCTAGGTACATTGGCCCCTATGAAATCCTTGATCGCATAGGAGAAGTGGCCTATCGTCTAGCACTTCCACCAAACCTAACTCAAGTTCATGATGTCTTCCATGTATCTCTCTTGAGGAAGTACATACCCGACCCTTCGCATGTACTGAACCCAGAGGTGGTACAACTGGAACATGACCTCTCTTATGAGGAGCATCAAGTGGAGATCTTGGACCGTAGAGACAAGGTCCTACGAAACAAGACTACCCACCTTGTGAAGGTGTTGTGGAGGAATCACAAATATGAAGAAGCGACTTGGGAGCCTGAGGAAACAATGAAGCAAAAGTAGCCTCACCTTTTCGACTAGGCCTCAAGTGTAAATTTCGGGGACGAAATTTCTTAAGGGGGGAAGAATGTAACGACCCAATCTTTTTGAGTAGTATATTAACTTACTCTTAACGATTTAATAAGATGTTAATGGTCAATGTAGAAAGAGGAGTCGATGGCTTCATCCAGTAGACTCGACCCTTATGAAGCCCACTTATCAGAGCTTGGGAAGGAGGTAGCATCTGTGGGCTTCGCTTTGGACCAAGCCCAAGCCGAACTCCAGCGTGTCAAGCTTGAACGGAAACGCATACAGGAGAAGTTCAAGTTAGTAGAGATTACTACTAGGGCAATGTTATCTGAGCCTCCCTCAGATTCTCTCACTATAGCACACCTTACACTTAGGTCTTATGCTGGTGTTATAAGGGGCTATGTGTCGAGACCCTAGCTTCCTTGTGTAATCCTTTCGGGTGAATAAATTGAGATATCTTTCTTTAGTGATGTTTGTTGATTTTCTTTTGTCTGGATAATTTTAGGATATATTTTATTGATGAATTTTTGAAAAAGGGATATTTTTAAAACATTTATGTAAACCCTAAATAACTAATGATGTGTAATGATTTTCAAAAAATGGTCTTCTACAAAAGTGTTCAGTAAGGAATTTGGAGTCTAATAAGATCAACTTAATTTTTGATGAATAGTAAATTATGAATAGTGATTTTACCCTTAGGATTAGTAATATGACTAAATGGATTAGTAATTTAACTCAAAGAAAGTTTTAATATAATTTAGACACCTAGATTAAGTAATGTGATTCAATAAAATGGGTAAATAACGGTTTCCTAAATTATTAGTCAAGTATTAGTTTTTTCGGATGAATAGTGTTTTTTAATTAAAATTTCAATTAAAAATAATTAGAAAATTATTTTTATAAAAAGGACTTTATTTTTGAACTCAGAGCATCGATATTATGTTAAGGTAATTTTTGGGGATTTTTCTGAAAAAAATGAATTTTCGATGAATAGTGTTTTTATTTAAAAATTAAATTAAAAATATTTAGAAAAATATTTTTATAAAATGGATTTCATTTTTGAAATCAGAGCATTGATATTTGGTTAAGGTGAAATTTTGGGATTATTCTGAGAAAGTTGAATTTTCAGTGAATAGTAAAAATACAGTTTTAGGGTTTCGGTATGTTTAATGACATCATAACTGTGTCATGATGATGTCATGAGATATTTCAAGGGTTTTACGGCCAAGGGTGATGAATTATTGTTTTGGGGGACCCATGTGGCCTAACTTTATGAAAAATATCATGAGAGAGCACATGGGTTTGAGAAAAGCACTTGTGAGGTGTCCCTTGGCCATTAATGCCTTGTCCCCTCACTTTCCCTATAAATACCAACCCTTTCCTCCTTTAGTTTTCACTCCCAACTCTCCCCCAACGATGTTCTGGTCTCCTTACCTCACAAGGAGTCCTCCCAAGGTGTCCCCAAGCCCTAAAGGTCCAAAACTTTGAGTTTCAAGAGTCACGTTTTAAGGTAAGGGATCTGACCTCTCTCTTTCTTTTCATGTAATTCTTTTTATGTCATTCCCTTTATGCTCCATGTTCTTATGTGAGAGGATGTTATTTTATATTCCTCTTTCTTCCCTTTTCATTTTTATATGATGAGAGATCCCCTCTTACTCTCATCATTTCGTTTTATGAAAGTTTAAGTGACACTATTAGGCTGCCGAATTTTTAAGGGATTCTTTCACCCTTCTCATTTTTCAAGTTCGATTTTCATGTCAAGTCTTTCAAGTTCCTTTTTATTATGTTGGGGTATGATCTCTATATCTATCATACTGATCTCTTATGATCATATGATGAGAGACCCTATTTGATCTTGTCAAATCATTTTTTTTATTGAAGTTAAGTGACGTCGTTAGGCTACCGAATTTTCATAAGAGAAATCTTATTTTTGTCTCACTTCCATGTTTTTCATTTCATATGGTATATCTTTCAAATTTTATTACCATGTTCTTAAATCCCTCATATTCTGTCCCCCTACTATTTTATGGATCATTTATGAGTGGGTGACCCATGTCCCCTTTCTTTTCAATGTTTTCTAAAACCTTGTAACATAGCTGTTATGCTGCAGAATTTTCGTCTCAAAATACCACTCTCTTTTCTCAAAATTATTTTATGTTATAAAGTGAATACTCAAAGCTCTTATTTCTACAATGGTATCCACATATATATCAAAATTTTCCATTTTACATTCTGGGATTTACATACATGAGACCCGCTTTCCCTTTCCGTGGGTTTAAAGTGACGTAAAGATCATGTCTTTAAAGCAGTTTTTAAAATGTTATGATTATGAAATGAAACCCATTTATTTTATGCTATGTGGGTTATTTATGAAATGTTTGATGATGATATATGTGGCTCACATGATAATAAAGGCAAATTTAAGGGTGCGCCCTGATAGCGCTCCAATGCATTGGGTAATGATGTAACCACTAGAGATTACAATTTTCACGATACCTTGGTGAATAACCTTGGTAATTTTCAAATGACACCTTGGGGATGGACCTTGGTGATATGTTCATGATTGTATATGTTAAATGATATAGCCACATCTTCAAGTTATGGAAAATGTTATTTTTATTATGAAATGCCTCATGATTTCTTTCTCATGCCTTAAAGTTCTTTTCATGTCCTTATTGAAGTATCTCAAGTTCACATGTAAAATGTTTCTCTTGTTTCCCTTACTGGGCCTTCTACTCACCCTTTCTTTTGATGTATGTCCCCAGGTTATGAGATGCAGTAATGAACCTATAATGAACTTTAGGAGACGCCTTTCAAGTGTTTAAGAAGAATGTTTTATGTTGTTTTCATGTATTATGTTCCTGGTTTCCAAGACACTAGACCTTAAAGATCCTCAGTTTTGTGTAATGTAATGAAAGTTTATGTTATAAAATGGCGGGATGCTATATATGTCAACATCCTTTGATGTATTTTAAGCTTATTTGAAGTTGATTTATTATGATACAACACTTCCATATTGTATTGAAGGTTTTGTAATATGTTTGACTATGGATGTGTTATTTTTACCCCATTCATAGTTTTTGGATAAAGTATTGACATTTCTTATACTAGTTTTAATACAAATGTTTATGTTATGTTTAAAACTTTTCTTATGAGGAATGCATTGGACTTAATAAGTGATAGGTGGATCCCGCTATAGCTCCTAAATGAATCGGTAGGTCTCAGGAGACAAACTAGTGTCTTGAAACAATGCCTTGAAAGAATCTTATTTTAAGTCTTGGAACAGGGCCTTGAATATGTATTTATGAAAGTCTGGAATGATTCATTCCATCATTATGAAATTGGATATTGAAATTTCATTTTATTATTTGATGATTAGAATATCCATATGATTTAGTAAATGACATTATTTTGATTTATATTTTCCATATTATGATGAATTTTATGTTTAAAAGGATTTTGTTTTAGTTTTATACATTGACTTAAATGTTTAGGATTATTTATGAAAGTTTCTGCTATATTGTTATCCTTACTGAGCATTTGATCTCACCCCTTTCTATTTTTTATTTTTTCCATAATACGAAGAAGTATATTATGACGGACCTACAGGGATAGTCTATGGGATCTCAGCATTGTCCATCGAAACAATGTTGTTGTATTTTTTCCATTTTATGTTGTAATGTAAACCTTATAAATGTATCTAGTACTTCAAAGGCTACTAAACTGATCAGTCTTTCGAGACTTGATCTTTTGTGATCATGCCAATGATACATAATAATGCACCAACTCTGGGCTTCTGGGGTCAGAGCGTTACAGTTGGTATCAGTGGAAGTTTAGTATAAACCTTGGAAACTAGATTTATATAAACTCTAATTAGAGCACATATCCCTAAGATAGAATTCAAGGATTAGTATAGAAGAACTTTCTAGAATTTTTTTATTGTAGAGATTTTGTGTTTTTTCCAAGCAATACATCCCAATCTAGATATGAGTAGAAAGATGCAGCTCTGGCATAGATGTACCTAGGGGTAAAACCTGAAAACAACGCTTTGAGCTAGACTCTAATGGGAACTGGTGCACGACAACTGGACTTGCTGTACTCTTGGTTACGACACCCCTGGGGGATATTCTTAGTATAATTATCATTTTCTTTACAAACCATTATGAAGGGTTTATGAGTATATACTTCCTCAAAGAAAACATTTTTTATGATTATTGTAATGCCCTGACCCCAGTTTCCCAAAGTTGGTGCATTATAACATAACATTGGCATGATCACAAGAAAGATCAAGTCTCGAAAGACCAATTAGTTTAGTATCCTTGGAATAACTAGATACATTCATAATGTTTACATTACATCATAATGTTAAAACTACTGCAACAACATCTAGTCTTAATTTCCCCTCATATTATCCCTGCAGGTCATTCAAAAATAACTTATTCACATCCTGGAAAAAATAAAACATTGAAAGGGGTGAGCTCAGATGCTCAGTAAGGATAACAATATAGCGGAAACATTCATAAATAAACATAAACATTTAAGGAAAGGTATAGCTAAAACAAACTCCTTTTAAACTTGAACTTAATCATAATATGGAAAAGATAAAATGAAATAATACCATTTACTTATTCACATGGATATTCTACTAGTCGAATAATCACATGAAATATCAATAAAAACTTTCATAATGATGGAATGCATAATTCCAGACTATCATAACCATGTAGCCAAGGCCTCGTGCCAAGACTACAAATAAGATTTTGTCAAGGCCTCGTGCCAAGACACTAGTTTGTCTCATTACACCTACTGATGCATCGAGGAGCTATAGCGGGCTCCACTCATCACTTACTAAGACCAATGCATTCCTCATATGAATAGGTCTAAACATAACATAAACATTCGTATTAAAACTAGCATATGAAATGTCAATACTTTCTCCATAAACCATGAATGGTATAAAAATAACACATCCATAGTCAAACATATCACAAAACCTTCAATACAATATGGGTGATTTGTATCATAATAAATCAACTTCAAACAAGCTTAAAATCCATCAAAGTATGTTGACATAGATGAAATCAAATCAATTTGAGAGAAATATCTCTTTTTTGAAATCATTTAAAAGTCACACATTTATAAAGGAAGTAATTTAAAAGAGATTTCTGAATCAAAGTTTCTCATACCACTTTGAAACTTTCGAAAAGGAATTACATTTCAAAAAAATTAATGTCCATATAAATAAATCATTAAAATCAATTTGAAAACATTGACATTAATTAAAAATATTTAGAAACATAAATCTTTAAAACATTTACAATTCTGATCTTGATAAAGAGTACCTTTCAAAAAATTCTTAAAATATTCATTTTGAAATCATTTAAATGACACATAATTATAAAATAAAACATTTAATTTCAAAATATTCTTGTAAGATTGTAAGTGAAGCTTCGAATATTTTACAACGGTGAAAAATAGCCACACCCACTATATAAGTTAAAAAAAAGACATCCTTAATTTTGTCGAAAAGGTTAAAAGGACCTTGTTTTGAAAATGATGTAAAGATTCCTTTATAAACATCTTATAAAAATTCAAACAAGGGTATAAATTACTTTAACCCATATTCTATAAAATGGTAAGAATTTTTTGAAATGCATTTTTAAGAAACATGGAGGTGGATGATAAAGAGGTCCTAGTAGATATTCACATATAAACAACCTCGGATAATGAAGAGATTGTGAAATAACCCTTACCTTGTACTTTTACTTAGTAGATGGTATGTTAACCTCCTGTATAATAGTTAATACATTGTTATTAAATTATACAAGAACCATATAAATAATTATGATATCATATATGATCTTCTAATAATACTTTGTTAATAATACTTTAGTATTATCTTCCTTTCAGGTGTTAACTTAGTCGTTTTCTTTTATATGCTTTGTTACGTAAGTCGTGTTTTTTATGGATAGGTTGTATATTATTCATTTCCAGAATGATATATAGTTCTTAAACATTACTTTTAATTATCAAATGAGAATTATTCTTGAATGGATATGATGGGGAATGAATCTCATCGTGTTCGTGGAGACGGTAGTTCGTATGTATGCACGAGCGACAATATCATTTTTTGATATTAAAATAATATATAATTGGATGGTATATCATATATAAAGAATCATTATCATGTTATATTTATTATTTACATGAATTACACATCATTATTATACCCATAAAAATAATAATATATTGAATAACAATTACACCACGACGTGGAGACGGTAAGCCGTACGTACACACATATGGTGACATGTCATTCAAAGGATGGATAGAACACTAAATGTGATTGTACCATATTTATAATAATATCATAGTATAAATGAGATACTAGAGTTATTATTTTATAATGGTAATAACAAAGAAAGAATATGTTGAAGAAGAAATGAACTTGAAAAAGGGTGGTGAAAACATTACCTCTTCTTCGGGTTCTTCCTTTTGATTTGATCAAAAGGGCTCCTTAGAATGGCTTTCTGATCAAACTAAGGCCTCTACGTTGAATTTAGGGAAGTTTAGAGAGTATTTGGGCAGGGTATGGCCGAACCAAAAGGCTTTGAACGTGTGAATAATTGGTTATAAGTGGTGTCCTTTTATAAGGGGTAGGAGGGACACCTTAGGAAAATCAAGAAATATTATTTTATAATAAATTAAAATTCGGTTTCTAATGTCTTAAAAGTAGATTATTTAAATTTTAAGGTGTGTATGGGTAGAAACCACTCAACCAATATAATTTATACAGGTTTGGGTCATTATATTAACCCTATCTTTTAGTTTTAACTATTAGTTAATTAGTTTGACATTTACCATGTCACTTCGTATTTTGATATTATATAGTTAATAAACTTATTATATACATCCAACCGACCCCCGAGTGGTCCATTAATGATACAACTACCATGATATAAGTATATTTTACGAATATTAGATTTTTAGGAATTGAATATCAATTAATAATATAACATTTGTTTTAAAAACTCTTTTATGTTAATTTTGACACTATGGGGTATTTTGTTTTTGATAAATTCACAATAGCATTATAACTTCAAAAAAATTCTTATAACCAGTACTAATATGTCATATTAACCTAGAAAATTAGTTTAATTCATTAAAAGATTAAAATTACCTTTATTTCAATATTTATAATATCAATTACATGATTCTTTCATTAATAAGTAAAAGACTGCATCATTATTCTGTCATAAAAAATATTAATTATTAAATGTCTAAAAATTATAAATAAAATACCATTATGTAGGAAATCGTTTCATCTTTATAATTAATAATTATAGTCTAAAATCTAACATATATAACCCTATGTAAAAATTGTTTTTATAAAAGATATATGCTTATGTAATTTTTGTTTTTATTTTAACTTAATTAATATAATGTGTCATTATAACTTTCAAGTAGCTCCATGGGGTCCCAAAATCGACCCAAATTTTCCCATGGTCATAAATGTATCATCCAATAGGTTTATGACACGTTTTAGGGTAATTTAGTATTATTATAATATTATATGTTTACCATTATTTACCAAATTTACCCTTTAACCATGGTAAATAAAATATTTACTGAAGTAATTATTCAAAATGTCTAAAAATCAAAGTTACATATTTAAAAAATTTGTACCTCATGATTATAAATATGAAATCCATTTTTCTAAATTCAAAACACAGAAGTGGCAGAAATTAATTTAAAATTAATTCCCGTTGTCGAAACAAAAAGCGTGTGTTTAACAAATAATAACTATCAAAAGATTGACACTTTCTTATGTCCGGTTTAAATATGAAATTATGTCCAATGACCAAAATTGGATTAAATGGTAAAATTATAATCTAATTATACTTTAAAATCACTCAAATTAATATTTTATCAATATTAATTATTTTGATTAAAAATGTTTTTTTTTTAATTAAAATTTATTAATTTTCACTATTCCTCAAAATATGAAAGTTATCAGAAAAGTATCAAACTTTCACCCTAAGATAATTTAGATATTATGAATCCAAAAATTAAGTCTATTTTACCAAATTCAAAACATAAAAGTTTCATTAATTAAATTAATTTCCTTTGTTAAAACCAAAAGGTGTATTTTTTATGAAATAATAACTATCAAAAGTTTGACACTTGTTTATGTCAATTTCAAAGTGAAATTTCTTATAATAACCATCATTGGATTAAATGGTAAAAATTTAATCTATTTATAATTCCGAACCCTTAAAATTTATAATTTAAAAATATAAATTATTTTGATTAAAAAAGTTGTTTTCTGTTAAATTATAGTATTTTTCACTATTCACCCAAATTTGAAAGTTATTAGAAAAACACCAAAACATTTTTAAAACTAAATTCTTATGTCCTGATTCTAAATAGGATGTTCATTTTTTCAAATTGAGTATATAAAAGTTTCAAATATTTGATTTAAAAAGGCTTCGCCATTAAAAGGAGGTAAAATTGCATTTTTTGAAAAATACTTCTTTTATCTGAAAAAATGAATTGTTCTTAAATTATGTCTTAGAAACTCATAATATGGATTCTAAAATTAGAATGATAATATAAAATTTAAAATTCAGTTAATACTATTCATAACCGCTTTTGAACGGCTAGTTTGGTGAGTCGTGGTGCATTTGAACTCAGTGTTGCGTACAACACACGCTATTGTATTATTCAAAGAGAAGCATACCGTGGAAGGTTGGGGTGTTACATTCTCACCTCCTTCAATAAATTCCATCCTCACAATTTCAAATTATTTTTCGAAAATAAAAGGTTGAAAATCGAAAATATCTTTGTGGGAAAATCCACATCAGAAATTGGGTTAATAAAATTTAGTCTTAATGAGAGGAAAGGGAAATTAAAGGGTCACCAAAAAATCATGATCTCGATTAGGAGAACATTGATGGAAATTAGAGACATATAATTAGAGGAAAAACATAAATATTCATAGGTAGTGATTGAGGTAATCAATCACAAACAAGTGTAAAATTGAGGGCCTTAAATTCATCAATCTATGATGATTTAAAATACCATCGGTTCAACAAAACATATGGTATTAGGATAACACATTTTTTTGTTTTAAGATCCCTTCACTAAAGTATAAAAATTAATTTCTTCATTGAATAAGAGAAGAGGAAAAATATATACTTGACATGTAGAGTCCCATCCTCTAACTAATTTCTAGCACAAACTCATCTTTCACTATAAAAGATAATAGAAGTTAAAAATAATATTCCCTTTATCCTATTCGTATAGGGTTCAATAAAAATAAATGAATTTATAAATCATCTACCAATTTTTTTAAAAAAACTACATTATTCAATCCAGGACATCACGTGGTCCAGTGGCAGGTGATACACCCTCGTCACCCTTGGGTTGTGGGTTCAAGTCTCGCGGCCTTACCAGACGCGACAGGTTGTCGCCTGACCTCCGAGTTGTCCTTTTATAGAAATCCAAAAATAATCTCAAACTAGAATTATCCAAAATACTTCTATCCAAACTCACAGTCCAAAATTCATAAGGAAGGTAAACATAATAAAGATCTTTTTTACCCCGTAATAGCAGGTGAATACCTTCATCGTGTATTCTTTTAAAACACTAAACCATCCTGAATTACCATAAAACCTTATTGATTACATTCATGTTCCCTCATTCCTTATAGAATACTGGATATACTTTATCCATCCAAAAATGTTGTAAACTCCAACAATGATGGAATATACAAATCTTTAATTATTTTCAAGGCAGTCAAGAATATCCAATATAATTTACCAAATCAACAATATTTTATTCCAAAATCAGTACCTCAATATTATGGCCATGTTAAGGTTTATATTTCCTTCAACCATGTAGTTTCCAAAAAGTTTAACGTGTTGTAGATTCACTTTTCTTAGTACCATAAAATCTCATATCCTCAATGAAATAGTATTGCAGTACAATCCTTATTTATTTCCAATACATCATTGATACAACACTTCAATGAAATAACTCCAAAATAACAACATAAAAACACGATTCATTCCTCTTCATCTGTGGTAGTATCATAACTTGATTATTATCCAAAAGAATCATTTCTGTTATAGTCTGATGACTGGTACATTGGTCCATATAGTGTCCAAACTCCTTGCAGATGAATAATTGTACATTTGAAACCTTTTTCTTACCCTTGCAGTCACGAACTTGGTGTCCTTTTTCTCCACACATATAACATACTCTCATTCCTTTCTAGAATTTTCCAAGGTGATTCTTTCCACAGTTATCACACATGGGAAATCCTTATTTACCTTCTTCCTTTTATCTATCCTTATCTCTACCATCCTTTCCTTCTCTGGAATCCCTTCAAATCCATAGGACTCCGAGAATTTTTTACTTATCTTATCAACACATGATACTATTTCTTCATATGATGATAATATGTGGGAGACTATTTCCCGTCTAAATTCTGGCTTAAGACCATGAAAGATATGGCCCTTCTTACTCTTTGGATCATGTGTATTGTTGGAGTTATCATTCCTTCTATTGGGCACCATTTCTAAACAATTTCATAAACTAGATCAGTTTATGAATCAAAATACATAATTCCATACTTGTAAAACACTTACCATAAATTGAACTATTTATAGATATAATCCATAATCATAAAAAAAATTCTTTGAGGAAGTATATACTCATAAATCGTTCATAATGGTTTGTAAAGAAATTGATAATTATCCTAAGCATATCCCCTGGGAGTGTCATAACCAAGAGTACAGCAAGGCCCGTTGTCATGCACCAGTTCTCGTTCGAGTCTAGCTCAAAGCGGTGTTTTCGGGGTTTACCCCTAGGTACATCTGTGCCAGAGCCACCTCTACCTACTCGTATCCAGAAAGGGATGTATTTCTCGTAAAACTCACAAAATATCTACAATACCAAAATTCTATGAAGTTCTTCTATACTAATCCTCAAATTCTATCTTAGGTTCACGTGCTTTAATCAGAGTTTATTTAAATCTAGCTTCCAAGGTTTGTACTAAACTTCCTATGATACCAACTATAATGCCCCGAACCCAGTTACCCAGAGTCGGTTCATTAGTACATAACATTGGCATGATCACAAGAAAGATCAAGTCTTGAAAGTCTGATTAGTTTAGTAGCCTTGGAATAACTAGATACATTCATAAAGTTTACATTACATCATAAAGTGAAAACAACTAGAACAACATCATGTCTTCATATCCCCTCATATTATCCCTACAAGTCATTCATAAATTACTTCTTCACATCCTAGGAGAAATAAAACATTAAAAGGGGTGATCTTAGATGCTCAGTAAGGATAAAAATATAGCGGAAACATTAATAAATAAGCATGAACATTTAAGGCAATGTATAGCTAAAACAAAATCCTTTTAAACATGAACTTCATCATAATATGGCAAAGATAAAATGAAATAATTCCATTTAATTATTCACATGTATATTCTACTAGTCTAATAATCACATTAAATATCAATAACCACTTTCATAATTATGGAATGCATAATTCCAGACTATCATAACCATGTAGCCAAGGCCTCGTTCCAAGACTACAAATAAGATTTTTTTAAGGCCCCATGCCAAGACAATAGTTTGTCTCATGAGAACTACCGATACATCGAGGAGCTATAGAGGCCTCCACCCGTCACTTACAAAGTCCAATTAATTCCTCATATGAATTGGTTTAAACATAACATAAACATTCGTATTAAAACTAGCACACGAAATGTCAATACTTTCTCCATAAACCACGAATGGTATAAAAATAAAACATCCATAGTCAAACATATCACAAAACTTTCAATACAATATGGATGATTTTTATCATAATAAATCAACTTCAAACAGGCATAAAATCCATCAAAGGATGTTGACATAGATGAAATTAAATCTATTTGAGAGAAATATCTCTTTTTTGAAATCATTTAAAAGTCCCACGTTTATAAAGGAAGTAATTTAAAAGAGATTTTTGAATCAAAGTTTCCCAAACCACTTTGAAACTTTTGAAAAGTAATATCATTTCAAAACATTCATGTCCATATAAATAAATCCTTAAAATCATTTTGAAAACATGGACATTAATTAAAAAGATTTAGAAAGATAAATCTTTAAAACATTTAAAATTCTGATCTGGATAAAGAGTACCTTTCACAAATTCTTAAAATATTCATTTTTAAATCATTTAAAGGACACATAATTATAAAATAAAACATTTACTTTCAAAATATTCTTATAAGCTTGTAAGGGAAGCTTCAAAGATTTTACAACGGTGAAAAATAGCTGCACCCGCCGTATAAGTTAAAAAAAAAGACATCCTTAATTTTGTCGAAAAGGTTAAAAGGGCCTTGTTTGGAAAATGACGTAAAGATTCCTTTATAAAATTCTTATAAAATGTAAAACAAGGGTATAAATGAATTTAACCCATATTCTGTAAAATGGAAAGAATGTTTTGAAATACATTTTTATGAAATGTGGATGTGGATGATAAAGAGGTCCTAGTAGATAATCACTTATAAAAAACCTCGGATAATGAAGAGATTCTGAAATAACCCATACCTTGTACTTTTCCTTAGTCGATGGTATGTTAACCTCTTATATAATAGTTAAAACATTTTTATTAAATTATAAATGAACCATATACATAATTATGATATCATATATGATATTCTAATAATGCATTGTTAATAATACTTTAGTAGTATTGTCGTTTCGCATGTTAACTTACTCGTTTTCTTTTATATGTTTTGTTAAATAAGTCATGTTTTTTATGGATTGGTTTTCTCTTATTCATATCCAGAATGATATACCGTTCTTAAACATTACTTTTGATTATCAAATGTGAATTATTCCTGAATGGATACGATGGGGAATGAATCTCATCGCGTTCGTGGAGACAGTAGTCCGTACGTATGCACGAGCGACAATATCATTCTTTTGATATTAAAATAATATATAATTGGATGTTATATAATATATAAAGAATCATTATCATGTTATATTTATTATTTAAATTAATTACACATCATTATTATACCCATCCAAATAATAATATATTGAATAACAATTACACCACGACGTGGAGACGGTAATCCGTACGTACGCACGTATGGTGACATGTCATTCAAAAGATGGATAGAACACTGAATATGGATGTAAAATATTTATAATAATATCAAATTATAAAGGAGATACTGTAGTTATTATTTTATAATGGGAATAACAAAGAAAGAAGATGTTTAAGAAGAAATGAACTTGAAAAAGGGTGGTGAAAACATTACCTCTTCTTCGGGTTCTTCCTTTTTATTTGATCAAAAGGGATTTTTAGGTAGGATTTCTGATCAAACTAATGCCTCTAGGTTTAATTGAGGGATCTCGAGAGAGTATTTGGGTAGGGTTTGGATTAACCAAAAGGCTTTTAAAGTGTGAATAATTGGTTAGAAGTGGTGTCCTTTTATAAGGGGGAGGAGGGGCGCCTTAGGAAAATCTAGAAATATTATTTTATAATAAATTCATATTAGGTTTCTAATAGCTAAAAAGAGGATTATTGAAATTTTAAGATTGGGATGTGTATAAAACCACTCAATCAAAATAATTTAGACAGGTTTTGGTCATTATATTAACCTTATCATTTACTTTTAAATCTTAGTTAATTAGTTTGACATTTACCATATCACTTTGTATTTTTATATTATATAGTTAATAAAATTACAATATACATCCAACCAACCCCCAAGTGGTCCATTAATGATACACCTATCATGATATAAGTCTCCTGGCCGAACCTTAGATTTTTAGGAATTGAATATCAATTAATAATATAATATTTGTTTTTAAAACTCTTTTATGTCAATTTTGACACTATTGGGTATTTTGTTTTTGATAAATTCACAACAGAATTAATACTCTGAAAAAAATTCATATAACCAGTCATAATATGTCATATTAACCTATAAAATTATTTTAATTTATTAAAATATTCAAATTACATTTATTTTGATATTTATAATATCAATTATTTGATTCTTTCATTAATAAGGAAAATACTACATCATTATTGTGTCAAAAATAATATTACTTATTAGATGTCTAAAAATTATATATAAAAAACCATTATGTAGGAAATAATTTTATATTTATAATAAATATTTATAGTATAAAATACAACATATATAGCCCAATTTAAAAAAAATCCTAAAAGATATATGCTTATGTCATTTTTGTATTTATTTTAACTTAATTAATATAATTTGTCATTATCACTTACAAGTTGCTCCATGGGGTCCCAAAATAGACCCAAAGATTCCCATGGTCTGACATGTATCAACCAATAAGGTTATGACATGTTTTAGGGTAATTTAATATCATTATAATATTATTTTTTACCCTTATTTACCGGATTTACCCTTTAACCATGGTAAATAAAATATTTACCGAAGTAATTATTCAAAATATCTAAAAATCAAAGTTACCTATTTAAAAAATTTGGACCTCCTAATTCTAAATATGGAATCCATTTTTATAAATTTAAAACACAGAAGTGGTAGAAATTAATTTAAAATTAATTCCCGTTGTCGAAACAAAAAACGTGTTTTTAACGAATAATAACTATCAAAAGATTGACACTTTCTTATGTCCAGTTTAAATATGAAATTATGTCCAATTAACAAAATTGCATTAAATGGTAAAATTATAATCTAATTATACTTTAAAATCACTCAAATTTATAATTTATCACTATTAATTATTTCAATTTAAAAAGTTGTTTTTAATTACAATTTAGTAAATTTCACTATTTATCAAAATATGATGGTTATCAGAAAAGTACCAAAATTTCACCCTAAGATAATTTTGATATTATGAATACAAAAATTAGGTCTATTTTACCAAATTCAAAACATAAAAGTTTCATTTATTAAATTAATTTCCACTGTCAAAACCAAAAGGCATATTTTTAAGAAATAATAACTATCAAAAGTTTCACACTTGTTTATATCAATTTAAAAGTGAAATTACTTACAATAACTATAATTGGATTAAATGGTAAAAATTTAATCTATTTATACATCCAAACCATTAAAATTCATAATTTAACAATATAAATTATTTTGATTTAAAAAGTTGTTTTTAGTTAAAATATAGTATTTTTCACTATTCACCCAAATTTGAAAGTTATCAGAAAAACACCAAAACTTTATTGAAACTGAATTCTTATGTCCTAATTCTAAATAATATGTTCATTTTGTCAAATTTAATATATAAAAGTTTCAAATATTGGATTTAAAACGACTTTTCTATTAAAAGGCGGTAAAATTGCATTTTTTGAAAAATACTTCTTTTATCTGAAAAAATGAATTTGTTCTTAAATTATGTCTTAGAAACTCATAATATGGATTCTAAAATTATAAGGATAATATAAAATTTAAAATTCAGTTAATACTATTCATAAACTCTTTTGAACGGCTAGTTTGGTGAGTCGTGGTTCATTTGAACTTAGTGTTGCATACAACACACGCTATTGTATTATTCAAAGAGAAGCGTACCGTGGAAGCTTGGGGTGTTACAATTATGGATTATATCAATAAACTGTTCAATTTATGTTAAGTGTTTTAAAAGTTTGGAATTATGTATTTCAATTTATAAGTTAATCCAGTTTATGTCATTGTTTAGAAATGGCGTCGAGTGGAAGGAATGGAAACTGTATCAATGCACACACTCCATGTAGGTATTTCCCTCCAGCTCAAGATAATTATATTGGATCTGGTGATACAACTAGTGCTGACTAGCTTATCACTATATTGGGACAACTCACTCAAGTTATGAATAATAACCTTACCCATATGGGGCGCCCTGATCCACGGCGTGGAGGATCAATATTAGATTGCTTCATGAGGAAACAACCACCAACATTCAATGGGAGTACAAATACATTAGTAGTTGAGCAATGGATACATTCCATAGAGATAATATTCCACGCCTTGGGGAGTAGGGAAAGGGAAAACACTTTTATGTCAGTTTACCGCTTCACTTGATATTCTGATCAAAGGTAGTCATTGATTCAAAACAAAAAGTAATATGATGAAGTATCAAATATGGAATAGAGGGAGTTTAAAGATATTTTCTTAGAAAAATACATTCCTCATGACCATCAAGCGGATATGGAAAGACAATTTCTGTGTTTGTGGAAAAAGGAGGATGAGAATTTCGCAAAGTATAAATCTAACTTTACAAGGTTTTTGAGGCATGCTGATAATTATATATGTAACCCAATAAGTAAGATTGATCCTTTATTTGATGGGTTAAACCCATTTATCTATCGAGCATTAGTCTCACAATCCTTCTCATCGTACGAAGATATTGTCTCATGTGCTATCAAGATAGAAAAATAATTCTCTATGTATTATGACATTAATGAAAAGAAAGAGAAGAAGAGATCTATTGAGCACTCTGGAAATGGAAATAAGGGGAAGAAGGGAAAATTTGAATATCCATCTTGCATCAAATGTGGGATGAAACACCATGGTACTTTCCTGAAGGGAATGGGAGTCTGTTTCAAGTGTGGTGAAAAAGGCCACCATGCTCATGATTCCAAGTGGAAGAAAGAGTCTGTCGATGTTGAATTCTACAATTGTAGAGAAAGGGGGAATTATGTGAATGAATGTCTTAAGAGTCAGGGGAACTTACCTTAGAAAAGACCAAGAGATCAAGGTAAAGCTTATATTATCACTACTACTAAGGTTGAAGCTTTGAAAGATGTAGTGGCAGGTAATTTAATGGTTTCCTCAAGTTTAGAAAATGATTTATTTGATTCTAGATCATCTCATTGTTTCATATCTTCCTAGTTTTCTATGAAAATTAGATATTTCCAATTTTATTTTACAAGGTAGTTGCCAGTAAAAACTCCTAAAGGAATTATCATTGCAATAAAGTTTTGTGAATCAGTCCCCATTAGGTAATATAAATGTTCTTTATCTGCGGATCTCATCATCATACCCATGATTGAATTTGATATAATCCTTTGTATGGATTGGATTTTTGGACCATGATGCAAAAAATTTATTATAAGAAGAAGGAGGTTAGAATTTTTGATGATGATATGGAGTACCTTATATTTAAAGTAGAAACGTCCCCACCTAATTCTTATCTATACCCACCCCCATTAGCTCAACTAAATTCAATTATTGGGGAGGAAGAGATTGAAATAACTGTGGGTGAGGAAAGGAATGTTCAAATAGAGGATATACATATTGTGCAAGAATATGTTGATGTGTTTCCATAAAATTTACCTGGACATCCTCCAGAATGAGAAATTGAGATTTCCATTGATTTAATTCCTAGTTCAAGGCCCATATCGAAGATCCCTTATAGAATGGCCACTGTGGAATTAGTGGAACTAATGAAACAACTACAGGAATTGAGTAATAATGGATTTATTTTCCCTAGTGTTTCTCCATGGGTATCCCCTTTCCTTTTTGTTAAGAAGAAGGATGGATCTATGAGGTTGTGCCTTGACTATAGGGAGATCAATACTATAACAATAAAGAACAATATCCCCTACCTCGCATTGATTATTTATTTGACAAACTTCATGGAGATCAATACTTTTCAAAGATTGAACTTCGATCTGGATATTATCATTTGTGTATGAAGATGGAAGACATTCCTAAAACAGCATTTCGAACGAGGTATGGGCATTATGAGTATATAGTAATGCCTTTTGGGAAAACTAATGCACCCTCGGTTTTCATGGATCTAATGAAAAGAGTTTTCGAGGAATATCTTGATGACTTTGTAATGGTATTTATTGATGATATCTTGGTATACATTAAAATATATGGAGATCATGAAAATCACTTGTGCATTATTCAAAGAACTCTTAGAAGACATGAATTATATGGGAAATTTAGCAAGTGTGAATTCTGGATTCAGGAGATTTCTTTTCTTGTCCATATCTTCACTAAGGGTAGAATATATATTGATCCACCTATAACAAGAGAAATACAAGAATTTCCAGCACTGACAAGTATAACTGGGGTATGTAGTTTTATTGGTTTAGCAGGTTATTATCGGTGTTTCGTCCAGAATTTTGCTCGATTGGCTGACCCATTAACCAAGCTCTCACTTAAAGGGGTGAAATTTGTTTTGAAAAAAGAATGTGAAGAATGTTTTGAATAATTGAAGAGAATATTAGTCAATTCTAATATATTGACTCTACCATCGGGGAATGATGGGTTTGTTATTTATGGTGATGCTTCAAAGAAAGGACTTAGTTCTGTCCTTATGCAGAATGATAGGGTTATTTCCTATGCATCACGACAGCTAAAAATTCCTGAGCGAAACTGTCATACTCATGATCTTGAGTTAGCAGTTGTAGTCTTTGATTTGAAGATTTGGAGACACTATCTCTATGGTGAGAATGTGAGATTTATACTAATCACAAGAGTTTGAAGTATATATTCTCATAGAAAGAGTTCAACATGAGGCAAAGGAGATGCCTTGAACTACTCAAGTATTATGATTGCACGATACACTACCACCCGGGGAAGGAAAATAAGGTGGTAGATGCTTTAAGAAGAAAAGATAATGGAGTTTTGAACAAGATAAGAGTTAAAAGGGATCCTATATACATAGATCTAGTAAAGATGGATATGGGAATCGCCATTGAAGGTGAAAAATCAATAATTTTTCAAATGGTTTCCAATTAATCTTTACTAGAAAGGATAAAGAGTTCTCAGACCGATGATGAAGAGTTAAAAAAGAAGATTAAAGATTTGAATGATTGGAGATTGAGTGACTTCGTATAAGAAGAAAGAATTTTGAAATTTGGGAAGATACTTTGTGTTCCCAATATACCTAATCTAAAAAGAGAATTGTTGGATGATGCTCATTGCTCCAATTTTTCTATACACCCTAGGATCACCAAAATGTATAGAGATTTGAAGGAACATTTTTTGTGGGACTACATAAAGAGGGAGATTGTTGATTTTGTGTCAAGATGTATAGTTTGCCAACAAGTGAAAGATGGAAGGCAACATCCTAGGGGATTCCTGCATCCTCTTCCCATACCTGAGTGGAAATAGGAGAATTTTATGATGGACTTTGTCATGGGACTACCAAAGACTCCTAGAAGGAACGATGCAATATGGGTTATTTTTTATCCTCTTACCAAGTCAGAACATTTTTCTTCTATAAGAGAAGATTTACCATGTGAAGGTCTAGCAAGACTATATATTAATGAAGTTGTGAGACTTCATGGAGTACCCCTATCGATTGTTTCTAATCATGATCCACATTTTACATCAAGATTCTGTAAAAGTCTTCAGAACGCCCTGGATACTGAACTTCATTTGAGCACTACCTACCACCCTCAAACTGATGGACAATCATAATGGACTATTCAAACCTTATAATACATGTTGAGATCATGCTCACATGAATTTCAAGGTATGTGGGATCAATATTTACCTCTGGTAGAATTTTCCTATAACAATATCTTCCATTAAGGTATTCATATGGCACCATATGGAGTGTTATATGGAAAGAGATGTCGCACACCAACCTGTTGGGATGATGTTGGCGAAAGAAATCTCATAGGCCCAGAACTGGTGGAGGAAATGATGGAGAAGGTAAAGTTAATCCAAAACCACAGCAAGGCAACTCAAAGTAGATAGAAGAGCTATGCTAATAGATGAAGAAAGGATTTGGAATTTCAGGTTGGAGAACATGTTTTCTTGAAGGTATCTCCATGGAAGGGTGTTATACATTTCGGTAAGAAGGGTAAATTGAGTCCCAGGTACATCAGACCTTTCGAAATTCTAGAAAAAATTGGGTCTATATCATAACGTATAAAAATTCCACCAAGTCTCTCCAAAGTTCACTATGTATTCCATATATCACAATTGAGAAAATACATGCATATCCCAACGCATGTACACACCTATGATGAATTAGAACTGGAACCTGATCTATCTTATTTTGAAGAGCCTATCAAGGTTCTTGATACAATAGAACAAGTGCAAAGAAACCGGACGACTCGTCTGGTAAAAATTTCTATAGAGAAACCATATGATAGAAGAGGAAACAATGGAACCTGAATAGCTTATGATGAAGAACCACCTGAGTATTTTTGTGCAGTAATATTCTTGAAATTACGAGGATGAAATTATCTAAAGGAGGGGAGAATGTAACACCCCAAGCTTCTATGGTATCCTTCTCTTTGAATAATATAATATTGTGTATTGTACGCAACTTCGAGTTCTAACACACCACAACCAATCAAACTAGCCGTTATGAATAGTAATACCCACTTTTTAATTTTTTTTAAATTTTATAATTCAAAATGGACTTCATTTTTGGATTTGGAGTGTCAAAATTAACTTAGGGTGAATTTTTGGTATTTTTCTGAAGACGTTCAATTTTTGATGAATAGTGAAAAACACTGAGTAATAGTTTAAAACCGAATTTTTATTTAAATAATTATTTATTTTATTTAATCTTATTTTAGGCCAAAATATATACATAATACCTATATAATTTCAATTTAATTCATTGGAGTCAGTTTATAATAATTTTAGATATATAAAAATTTTATTGAACTTTTTACCATCTTTTACCCACCTCCTAGGAGAATTTGAAAATTTACATAAAAGATAATTTTACTGCTTCTGGGAGTTGAATTTCAAAAATCCAAGAGACATGTCTGATATCTGTAAGAAAAATTTGGTTCAATAAGATGAAAATAATTTGGTGTGAATAGTATCTTTTTACTTTTATTTACCACGGTTAAAAGTAAATAGGGTAATTAAGGGTGAATATTTTATTATTATTACCCTAAAACATATCCTAATTATATTGGATATTTTTAATTAGACCAAAAACAACCTTATTAATAAAATATTATCATTTAGATCCACTTGTATTAGATTAAGACATTTATTATTATTTAATTCAAAGAAGAGTTAAAAGTGTTAAATTCAAAGTTTAATACCTAAACCATTTTTAATATAGGGTTACACATAAGTTAAATTTGACTATAAATATTAATTATAAGTATAAAAATATTTCCTACATAATAGTATTTTATTTATATTTTTTATACATTAAATAATTTAATTTATTTATGACATAATGATGATGCAGTAATTACATAATTAATGAAATATTAAAATAATTGATATTATAAATATCCAAATAAATCTAATTTGGGACTTTTTATGAATTAAAATACCTTTCTAGGATAATGTGACATGTTAGGGTTGGTTATATTAATTGTTTTCGAATTAATAATTTTTTTATGAATTTAGAAAAAACAAAATACCAAATACTGTCAAAATTGACCTAAAAGAGTTTTTTTAAAAAATATTATATTATTAATTGATATTCAATTTCTAAAAATCTAATATTTGGAAAAAGGACATAAATAATTTTATATATGTCATTAATTAACCACTTTTGGTTTTCTTGGAAGTTAATAGTATGTTTATTAATCATATAATATAAAAATACAAAGTGACATAGTAAATGTCAAACTATTTATCTAAGAGTTAAATCTATAAGATAAGGTTAATATAGTGCCCCAAACCTGTCTAAAACCAATTGGATGAGTGGTTTTTGACCCATCCCCACCCTATCCTTTAAATAACTAATTTTAGAGCCATTATAAATCAAAAATGATTTTATTATAAAATAATATTTCTGGCTTTTCCTAAGGTGCCCCTCACCCCTCTTATAAATGGGCACTCCCCCTTATCTCTAATTCACACCTTCAAAGCCATTTAGCTTGTCCAAACCCTACCCAAATACCCTATAAACCGTTCTCCCTTCATTCTAGAGGCCTTCCTTTAGTCATAAATTCAACCTAAGGATCCCATTGGATCAAATCCAATGGAAGAACCTGAAGAAGTGGTAAATATTCTATCATCTCTTTCAAGTTCCTTTCATCTTTCCCTTCCTCTTTCTTTTTTGTTTCCATAATAAAATAATAACTCAAATATATTCTATATAATGTGATGTTATTATAAATATGGTATAACCAAATTCATTATTCTACCCATCCCTTGAATGACATGTTTCCATACGTGCGTACGTACGGCTTACTGTCTCTACGTCATGGTGTAATTGTTATTCAATACATTATTATTTGGATGGGTATAATAATGATGATTAATTTATTTAAATAATAAATATAACATGATAATGATTCTTTATATATGATATACCATCCAATTAGATATTATTTTAATATCAAAAGAATGATATTATTGAACGTGCGTACGTACGGAGTACCGTCTCCACAAAAGCGATGAGATTTGTTCCCCATCGTATCCACTCAAGATTAATTTTCATTAGATGATTAAGAATGATGCTTAAAGACTTAATATAATTCTATATATTAATAAGATACATCTTATCCATAACAAACATTACATATGTAACAAAGAAAATAAAGGAAAAATAATCAGTTAACACCCAAAACGATGATAATACTAAGATATTATTAACAAAGAAATGTTAAAAGATAATATATGATATCATATTAGTGTATATGATTCTTTTATAACTTAATAACAATTATTTCACCATTATACCGGAGGTTAACCTACCCTCAACCAAGGAAAAGTACATGTTTTGGGTTAATTTCACAATCTCTTCATTATCTGAGATTGTTTATACGTAATTATCTACTGGGACCTCTTTATCATCCACATCTATGCTTCTTAAAAATGTATTTCAAAACTTTTTTACTATTTACGAGACAATGGGTTAAAGTCATTTATACCCTTATTTTACTTCATATGTTTTTAAAGGAATCTTTCCGTCATTTTCCAAACATGGTACTTTTTGACCTTTTCGACAAATTTTAGGTAAGAATGTTTTTTTAACTTATACGGCGGGTGTGGCTGTTTTCCACCATTATAAAATCTTTGAAGCTTCCCTTAAAATCTTATAATAATATTTTCAAAATAAATTTTTTCTTAAATGATTTAAAAATAGAAAGATATATTTCTCTAAAAAAGGTTTTGATTTCTTCTATGTCAATATCCTTTAATAGATTTTAAGGTTATTTGAAGTTGATTTGTTATGGTACAAAACATTCATATTGTATTTAAGGTTTTGTGATATGTTTGACTATGGATGTCTTATTTTTACACCATTAATGGTTTATGGATAAATTATTGACATTTAGTATGCTAGTTTTAATATGAATGTTTATGTTATGTTTAAACCTTTTCATATGAGTAATGAATTAGACTTAATAAGTGAGGGTTAGAGCCCTCTATAGCTCCTCGATGCATCAGTAGGTCTCATGAGACAAACTAGTGTCTTGGAAAAAGGCCCTAACAAAATCTTATTTGTAGTCTTGGAACAAGTCCTTGACTATGTGGTTATGAAAGTCTGGCATTATTCATTCCATCATTATGAAAGTGGCTATTGATATTGCATGTCATTATTTGACTTGTAGAATATCCATGTGAGTTACTAAATGGAATTATTTTGATTTATATTTTCCATATTATGATGATGTTTATGCTGAAAAGGATTTTGTTTTAGTTTTATACATTTCCCTAAATGTTTATTCTTATTTATGGATGTTTCTGCTATATTTTTATCCTTACTCAGCATTTGATATCACCCCTTTATATGTTTTATTTTTCCCAGGATGTGGAGAAGTATATTATGACTGACATGTAGGGATAGTCTATGGGATCTCCGTATTTTCCATGGAAAAAATGTTGTTGTAGTTTTTCATTTTATGATTTATTATAAACCTTATGAATGTATCCAGTACTTCCAAGGCTACTAAACTAATCGTTCTTTTGATACTTAATCTTTTGTGATCATTCCAATGATACGTAATAATGAACCGACTCGGGGCTTCTAGGTTCGGGGCGTTACACCACCTATCCTCTCATTCTCACACTTTATGATCTATTTAGTTTGGTCAATATCTACATAAATATATTCCTATATTACTTCTATACTTCCTAGATCTTGTAGTATTATCTTAATACCATCCAAATAAGGCTTAATGTGCAATCCGAATAATTATTTCCATTAGAGAGGTGTTAGAGAGAATAAGAAACATGTCAGGACCCGAGGATAAGGTTTTCCTTTAAAATCATAATTTAAATTTTTCTTTTAAAAATATTCTTATTGTTGTATATGTTCATAAAATGATTAAATATTTTTATTATTTATATTTTAGATATTTTTAATTTTCATTTTCAACTACTTTTGACCTTCTTTACAATTAATTAAAAGGAATCATTTCAAAAAAATTATGTACGACACACATTTGAATTTTTTAAAAAGTGTGAAAAGAATGTTCTATTTTAATGTATATTGAATGAATAGATTTTACTACCATTATGACCATTCTTTTATTTTAATTTTCGTGTATAATATTTAGTGTTTATTTTAAAATAAATTCATTTTCTCAATATTTTGTAAATTTTTATTTAAGATGTTACCAAAATAAAATGATATTTTTTGATGTTTTCAAAGAAAGTTATAATTTTTATTTTAAAATTATTTTAATTTATTTCTATAACCTTTGATAAACCTTATGCTTTACTGGTGATATACTCTAATGATACCATCCACCAAATTACTCTGAATGGCTTATAATCATGTTGTTCTAGTTATTGATTGGTAAAAATATTAGTATTTTATATGATAGTTTTTCAATATGAATGTTTTTATTTATTATTTATTTAATTATTTACTTCTAGAAAAATAGGTATTTGCGACGGGTCATTTGCGACGGGATCCCGTCGCAAATGGCCTTTTGCGATGGGGGCCCGTCGCAAATCGCCCGTTGCGGAAAACGTCGTCGCAACAACAATTATTTGTGACGGGGTCGTTGCTAAAGATATGATTTGCGACGGGGATCCTTCCCGTCGAAAATATTACTTTGTATATTTGTGAAAACTTTTAAAATAGTAATTGCGACGGGGCCCGTCGCAATTACTATTTTTAAAAAAAAAATAAAACTATTATTAAATTATTTTAATGAATATAATAATAATACTATTTGTGACGGGCATAGTATCCCTTCGCAAATACTATAAAAAATATAAAAAAATAAATTATTAATAAATTATTTTAATTAATATAATAATAATCCAATTATAATTCAAAAACAAAAAATAATACAATATTAATAAATTATTTTAATTAATATAATAATAGAATTATAATTCACAAATAAAAATAATAAATTATTAATAAATTATTTTAATTAATATAATAATAATAGAATTATAATTCAAAAATAAAAAATAATAGAATATTAATAGATGATTTAATTAATATAATAATAATAGAATTATAATTAATAAATAAAAAAAATATTAATAAGTTATTTTAATTAACATAAAAATAATAGAATTATTTTACATTCAAATATTAAAATAATTCAAATATTACCAAAAAATATAATTAAATTATAATAGTATAAAATTTTAATATATATATATAATTTAATATTATGAAATATAAATAATATTATTATTCATATTAATATTGTTATTTCAAAATATAATATTATTAATATTTTATAATGAGACAGAAACTACGAATAGAAAAAAAAATCATATTTTGATTTAACAAACTTTATAACATAATAACAAACTCTAATATGAATGAGGGGGGAGGGGGGATCTGCAGATGCTGGTGGAGGAAACTCCATCCCTAAAGCATGAGTGAGTCGGCGCATGTACTCCATCTGCTCCTGGTGCTGCTGCTGCCACCGACTCATCTGCTCCTCGTACAGCTGATGCTGGCGTCGACGCTCCTCCTCATGCTGATGATGTTGCTGACGCATCTGCTCCTTCTCCTGTCGGAGACTCTCTATCAGTGCAGTCTGAGATCGCAACTGATCCTCATACTGTGTAGCAGAAGAAGATGCACGAGCTCCTCTCGATCTGGACGCTGACATCGCAACACTGCCATAATAATCTCCAGGAGTCAGTCGAGAGCTAATACCAACTACCTAGCCCTTCTCGAAGGCATACTGGGTGACCTGCATCCATGCTGCCTCATCAAACTGACGGCCAGTGGTCTGATCTGATGACTCGTCCTGACTCTCAGGCTGGGTCTGTGACGTTGCGGCCTCATATGACTCCTGTAGTTGAAATTTAAAATTAAAATTGTGAATATATTATATGCAGTTAATTTTTAAACATGAAAAAAATAATACTGACCACGATGTGATGCTGACGATCATCTCTGAGCTCCCCAGTAGCAGGATCACTATACATCCTCTGATATACGTCGTACTCCGTAATATCGGGGTGCTCGACAGCCTATAAGGATAAAAAATAAACTGTTAATATTTATAGTTATATAAAATATTTATAAATAATGTACGTACCAGATGCTGTCTATGAGTACTGAAAGAACGACTCCCAGCTCGATGAGTCACCTCCTGTCTCCCCCGATTCTTCCTCCCCACTGATGATCTCCTCTGAAAGGAACCACTCAACCAGTGCGCACATAATCCATCCCATACATGGGATGAAATGTACTCTGGTCAGTGTGCTCTACATGACTCGTCAAAATCTGACACTCCTTCTTTCTTCGGGGCAGCTTTTCTTAAATTGTGCAAAAACTGACGAAAGTGATCACGCATGGACACCTCCCATGCCTTGTGGATGGCGTCACGCATGGTATCCTCGATCGGATATCATAAACCCTACAAATAAATCAAAATATCAAGTTAGAAATGAAATAATTTTCAAAATAAAAATTATTTATTTACGTACGTACCAACCAATGGACGAACATGGCCTGCTGCACATCAATGGGAATCTGCTCCCATGTGGTCCACGACTGAGAGAAATAGTTGCACAAAATAGCGCTGCCCTGTCCGACTGCTATATGCGGAAAACTGTAAAAATAATAAACATTTATTATGTGAATAGATTAATGAAATCTTATTCAAATCCAAATATTATCACACATGTTATCACACCTTTGTGTGTGTGGATCAAACCCAAGACGTGGACGTCGCTCGGGGACGGGGTCAGGAATCATCAATCATGCAAGACCGCGCCCCCTTCGCGTACTCCCTGGAGCGCCTGCAGGATGAGGGTCATCTGCCAGCAACTCATCCGCATCGAAAGGCAGGTCAACATCTGCCAACTCACGAAATGTGTCGTCGTCCATCTGAAAGAGAAAATGTTAATGTTGTTAGCAAATATTTGATAATTACTATTATATATACATATATATATATTATGATTGTATATAACTACCATGGAATTCTATCAGTGTTCATCTTTATCATCATCTTCATATATGTCAATGTCATCTTCATATTCCTCCTCAACATCATCGATATCCATTCGAGTTCCAGTTGCTTCATCTCTTACCATTTCAAATTCATATGTGACATCATTAACATCATCATCATCACTGACTCTTAAATGTGGGGTTTCGTCATCGATACTCATGTCTCCTTGTAAAAAAGATTGATTTTGATGACTCTCTTGAAAAACTTCAATTCTTTTCACATCAGTGAAATCACATTCACTTTGACTAAACTGATTGTCTCGAATTTTGATTTTTATTACACTCCACCAATAAGTCAAGTCTCTTGATGTAGCACAGAACTTTGCGTAATAAACTTGATGTGCCTGTTGAGCCAATAAGAATGGTTCATTTACTGCGAGAACACTTTTACATTTAATATCGATGATTCCATGAGTCGGATGAACACGCTTGCCTCTCTCTGTATCCAACCACCGAAATTTGAACATGGTTATGTAATGTTGTCCAAGATAACAGAGTTCAATGATTTCATCAAGTATGACATAAAAGTCAACTTCATTTTCTCGATGATGAGATCCTCTCAAGCTAACTCCACTGTTCATTGTTTTTTTCCATTTCCCATATGCATGTGTGTGAAATCGAAATCCATTCACCACATATGCATTATAAGTTTTAACATGTTTGGAAGGTGGGTTACTCAATATACACAGTCGTTTGTCAATTTTATCAGCATGTCGAGACACCAGAAAATTTGTGAAATAATTATCAATATAGTAAACTATACATTGAATGAGTTGCTAAAAGATAAAGAATTTATGTTACCAGTTTTTGAAACCACTGAGAGAAATTTTTCAGTCGGCGTTCTTCGAGAGCAGCTGCTGTAATTTGTGGAATTTGTTTCTTGATATGATTATCATACAACCTATAAAAACCAAAGTTATTTACTGTAACATAAATGATAGAATAAGTGATATAAACACTTACAGTACAACTGATGTCATCTCTTCACAGTTGAGGAGAACATACGTATGAGCTCTGTGATGTTCATCATCCTAAAGCTAGCGTTCATAAACTCCACCAAAACCAAGATCTGGCTGGTTGAAAACAGATAATTGATTGTTGATTTCATAAATATTCCTCTCGTTCCATCCCATTCGGTTGTGTTTTGAAGAATACTCAAATTCAAAATAATGGGAGCAGAAAAAAGATATTTCCTCTTGCAAATAAGCTTCTGCAATAGATCCTTCAACAGATACTTTGTTACATACTTTTCTTTTCAATTTTTTCATGCATCTTTCAAATGGGTACATCCATCGAAACTATACTGGACCTCCACATTTGGCTTCATATGGCAAGTGTAACATCAAATTTTCCATTGATTCGAAGAAAGACGACGGAAATATTTTTTCCAGTTTACATATAATTACAACAACATCTTCTTCAAGTTTCCATAGAGCATCATAATCTATTGTAGCCGCACAAATTTCCCAAAAAAAATGAGACATGTTTTTTATGGAATTCCAAATCACAGAATTCAACAGAACTCTTAATCCAATGGGTTGAAGTCTTTCCATTATAACATGAAAATCATGACTTTTTAATCCAGTAATATGACCATTCTTTACACATCTACCCAAATTGGAAGCACAACCATCTGGAAGTCTCAAATCTGCAATCCACTGACAAAATAATAAACGGTTTTCTTTAGACAGTGTATAAGCTGCTTTTGGTTTCAGTAACCTTTATGTTCTGACATTCTCAAACAGTTCCAGTTCTGGACGCCTGCAAATTTGGGAAAGATCTAAACGTTCATTTACATTGTCTTTTCTCTTTCCTGGCATATCCAAAACTGTATGAAACAAATTATCAAAACAGTTCTTCTCAATATGCATGACATCTAACATGTGTTGGACCAACAAATTAGACCAATATGGAAAATCCCAAAATATGCTACGTTTAATCCAATTGTGTTCTTTCCCAAAACCAGAAATTTTCTGTTGGTTTATTTTGGGACCAAAAGTGATGGGAGGTAATGAAAATACAACTGATTTTAACTCCGAACCTGATAGCATTTTTGGAGGTCCATCCCTTTCAACTGTTCCTTTTCTGAAATGAGATCTGTTTCTGCGAAAAGGATGATTAGCTGGAATAAATCTGCGATGAAAGTCAAAATAACCAGGTTTCTTTCCATGAATGAGCATAAATGCTTTTTTCTCTCCCATACAGTAAGGACATGATTTCTGACCATGTGTACTCCATCCAGATAACATCCCATAAGCCGGGAAGTCACTAATTGTCCACATCAATTCTGCTCTCAGTATGAAATTCTGTTTCGTTGCAACATCATATGTACTGACACCAGTACTCCACAATAAACTTAATTCATCAGTCAATGGTTTCAAATAAACATCAATATTTTTCTTCGGATGTCCTTGAATTAGTAAAGTCAAAAAGATATATGGCTCCTTCATCAACATCCATGGAGGTAAATTGTACAGAGTTAAAAAAATAGGTCAACATGAATATTGACTACCATAAGATCCGAATGGACAGAAACCATCAGTGGAAAGGCCCAGTCGAACATTTCTAGCTTCTAAAGAAAAGGATGGATGCACTCTATCAAAAATTTTCCATGAATCACCATCGGCTGGATGATTCAAGCTTTTATCGGTTGAAATATTCTCTTTATGCCATGACATCATTGTTGCTGTATTCTTAGACATGAATAAACGTTGAAGTCTGGATGTAAGAAGAAAATATCTCAACTGTTTTACAGGAATCAAACCAGACTTCCCATGTTGTCCTTCTTTATATCTCAGTTTCCCACATGTGGGACAACTATCCAACGACTCATTTTCCCCAGAATATAAAATGCACTCATTTGAACATGCATGAATCTTCTGACAAGTAAGTCCCGAATTTCGAACCAGCCTCTTACTCTCATAGTAATTTGCAGGAAAAACATTTCCTTCAGGTAACAGTGTTTTATGCAAAGAAAATATCTGGTCAAAATAGGTGTTTGACATTCCGTTATCTGATTTGATAGCCATAAATTTTGCAACTGATTCTAATTTTCTCATCTTACAGCCAGGATATAATGCATCCTTAGCAGACCTCAACAACTCATAAAATTCAGACGGTGCCAACTCAGGATTCGAAGCTATATCATTCAGAGTTTCTATATGTTGAACAGATGAACCTGCAACATCATGTACTAAATCTTGAAACCGAGATGGATCCGGAATCAATTTGGTATCACCTGCTCTAGAACTGCATTCACTGTGTTGATACCAAAAAACATAATCTGGTTGAAAACCAAAATGAAAGAGATGTCCCCCCACTTTTTCAAACGTGTCAAACGTTCTCAATGAACATTTTCTACAAGGGCATTTTATTTTTCCTTCTGAAACAAATTCTGGATTTGATGCCGCAAATGATAAAAAAGTCTCCACACCCTCTACATATACTGGATTTAAACCAGAACCGTTTGGATTTCTACGTTGATTTATCCATATGCGGTCACCTAATAATGAGTTTTGATGACCTCGTTGTTCCAGATTTTTCTATAAAATATAAAAGCATTACTGGTTTTGAATAATTTGTTAGAAAAAACACTCAAGCAAGAATAATTATAGATTTTACATCATACACGACTGACGAAAACTTTTTATTGAGATAGACCAAAAAATTGACCCTTTAAGAATTGAATATGTTGAGAATAAAGCAAAACCTGTTACAAATATTGATAATTTTAATATTATATAAATTTTTTATTATTTTCATAGTACTAATATTATTTTTTCATAAATATTAATTATATAATAATAACATTATTACATTATTAGTATATTTTATTATTAATATTAAAATAATATAATTTTCTATATTATATACAATTCTCCTTTCATCTGTGTGTTTAACATTCTGTCTCCACATGTAATATTTGCATTCACTTTCACCTCTCCATTAGTGAGTAGGTTGATAATTTTGAAAAAGAATGCAAATATTACATGTGGAGATAGAAAACACACATATGAAAGGAGAATTGTATATAATATAAAAAATTATATTATTTTAATATTAATAATAAAATATACTAATAATTTAATGATGTTATTATTACTAATTATTGGTAATTATTCCTAATTATTGGTAATTATTGGTAATTATTGGTAATTATTACTAATTATGGATAATTATCGGTAATTATTAATAATTATGGATAATTATTGGTAATTATTACTAATTATGGATAATTATTGGTAATTATTTCTAATTAATGGTAATTATTGGTAATTATTGGTAATTATTGGTAATTATTATTAATTATTGATAATTATTACTAATTATTGGTAATAATTACTAATTATTGGTAATTATTACTAATTATTGGTAATTATTACTAATTATTGGTAATTATTACTAATTATTGGTAATTATTACTAATTATTGGAAATTATTACTAATTATTGGTAATTATTATTAATTATTACTAATTATTGGTAATTATTATTAATTATTACTAATTATTTGTAATTATTATTAATTATGACTAATTAGTGGTAATTATTGGTAATTATTACTAATTATTACCAATTATTACTAATTATTGGTAATTATTGGTAATTATTACTAATTTTGGATAATTATCAGTAATTATTACTAATTATGGATAATTATTGGTAATTATTTCTAATTATTGGTAATTACTACTAATTATTACTAATTATTGGTAGTTATTACTAATTATGGATAATTATTGGTAATTATTACTAATTATTACTAATTATTGGTAATTATTACTAATTATGGATAATTATTGGTAATTAGTAAATTATGACTAATTATTCGTAATTATCGGTAATTATTACAATTATGGATAATTATTGGTAATTAGTAAATTATTATTAATTATTGGTAATTCTTGGTAATTATTGGTAATTATTACTAATTATGGATAATAATTGGTAATTATTACTAATTATGGATAATTATTTGTAATTATTACTAATTATGGATAATTATTGGTAATTATTACTAATTATTGATAATTATTTGTAATTATTACTAATTATTGGTAATTATTACTAATTATTTCTAATTATTGGTAATTATTATTAATTATTACTAATTATTGGTAATTATTGGTAATTATTACTAATTATTCATAATTATTGGTAATTATTACTATTTAGTACTAAATATTGGTAATTATTGGTAATTATTACTAATTATTGGTAATTATTACTAATTATTACTAATTATTGGTAATTATTACTAATTATTGCTAATTATTAGTAATTATTTCTAATTATTACAAATTCTTAGTAATTATTGGAAATTATTATTAATTATTGGTAATTATTACGAATTATTAGTAATTATTACTAATTATTGGTAATTGTTGGTAATTATTACTAATTATTGGTAATTATTGGTAATTATTACTAATTATTCCTAATTATTGGTATTTATTACTAATTATTAGCATTTATTCTTAATTATTGGAAATTATTACTAATTATTCCTAAGTACCATTAACTATGAACAATGAATACTGATAATTTAGATTTATTAAGTAACAAAACAATGTAAACATAATTAAATTACAACTAATTAAGAATAATTGAAACTAATAAAAAATTTAAAATAAATATTAAACTAAAATGAACATAAATACCTTTAAAATTGATCTGAAGTTGATCTCTGATCGTTGTTGAAAACATCAATATCAACTCCGGAAAAAAAATTTAAACTTAAGAAACGCTGAACTCTAAAAATAGAGTTTTGAGGGAAGGAGAAGATCGAGTTTGAGAATGAATGAAAAAAAACGGATGGGGGGTATTTATAGGTTAGATCATTAGAGACGGGTCTATTTGCGACGGGTTGCGATGGTACCCATCACAAATACCTTAGCCCTCATTTATTACTGTCAACGGTTAAATAGTTAGTTGCTACGGGTCCCGTCGCAAATAATAACCTGCCGACATACTATTTGTGACGGGGGTATATTCCCGTCGCAAATAGCTTTTACTGCTGCCGGTTATTTGCGATGGGCGGTAACCGCCCGTCGCAACTAACTTTCCCGCGATTTGGCGCGCAAAGCGCGCCAGTCTTTTTGCGACGGGGAAAGCTAACCCGTCCCAAATAAGTTTCTAATAGGACTATTTGCGACGGGATTTATCCCCGTCGCAAATACCCATTTTCCCGTAGTGATTATTCATTTAATTCATAAGATGAATGAATTAGACTTAGTAGGTGATGATTGGGAACCCTTATATCCCATTGATGCATTAGTAGGTCTCATAAGATAAACTAGCTTGGGTATTGGTGCATGTCTTCCATATTATTAATGATTTCTCGGCATAAGGTCTTGAAGGTATGACTATGATGTTTGACATTAATCAAATAATCATTATGGAGTAAATAATTTTTATCCATGTGATTATTTATATTTTAATCCTTGAATATATTTCTTTTTATAGTTATTGATGGTTTTTATGTAAATATTTTCATTTCATAAGACAATAAAATAAACTTTAATTTAAAATAATTGGTATGATTGATTATGGATAAAAGGTTTGTTTTTGAGTAAAAATTTTCATGTTTTTTAAGAAAGTGACACAAATTATAATTTTTCCTTTATTATTTCTTATGAAATGTTTTATAAAAATATTTTGGAAAATCTGATTTCAAGAGTAAGTGAAAATTTTCTACTCAATGTCTATTACAAGTAATAGAAAACATACTTATGGGTTTTTTTTGAATTTCAAAGGGTTTAATAGGTTTTATTTTTATTATATCCCTTGCTGGTATTTTTTTCTCATCCCACATTTTTAAATATTTTTCAGTGGGATTACGGATGGGTTAAAACTATATCGAGGACTATTTTTTGTTATAGGGAACTATCATAAAAGAAGATAATTTTTTTAAATAAATATGAGATTGAATTTTAGAATCATGATTTTTTATAATAAATATACATTGATTAAAAGTTTTTTATTTTTAATTTCCATGTTTTGTAGGTAATAATTTTTTCTAATTATCTAAAACTCTAAAATGAAAATTTCTTTGAAATGTATGAAAGTTAAACCCTTGTTACAGATCATATAAATATCTGTTTTTTAAATATCAATGTGTTACAATCCTTGTATTTTATCACATTAACTCATGCATTATGATGCCTCAGATAATTCCTTAGACAGTTCATGCATTGTATTCATGAATGTGGATCCCTCATATTTCATCTTATGAAATGGTTCCTTAAATGATATATTATGTGGAGGATTACTCATGTTTCTGACCATGTCCCCAATGGAAGTGGAAAAATATTCCATGCAATATGAATTAACCATACATAACATGTATTTTTTGGATTTCTGGAATATATCTCATTCCCTTTTATCCTCTCATGAAAACTTATACTAACCTTTTAGGAATTATTTCACTCATAAATCAAGTATGAATTTTAAAAAAACAATTTATCCTTTCATGTTCATGTAAATATCACCATTGTATTGATTAATTTATTCATCTCTATCCAATTATTCAAATATATATGCATATCCTGAGGGATTTTTCAAGGTTTCTATGATGCCTAAGGTTAGTGGTTCTTATTGTAAAATAAATTGAGGTAGATTTAGGTGTTTTGGCAACAAGTTAAAGAACAATTCATGATTTTAAGTTTACTTTAAGAATAGATTCTACCTTCCCTAATTCCTATTTATTCAATTCATTCCTTTAATTTCTAAAAGGTTGGAACACATTGTTTAACATTTTAGCAGAAACAAACATTCCTCTCTCTGTTTTATTTAACAAGTTCTAAAAAATAAATTTTTCTCTTAATGGAGAATTATAATTTTATGAATTATTTTTATAGGTGTAATATCAAATATAACATAGATTATGAATTATATATTTGACTTTTAATGTTTCCAAGTTCATTTATTCCAAATATTTAATAATTTTTCTCAACTATCTCTTATAGGAAAACACATACACAATAGATTTCATGGCTTATTTCAGCTTTAATACCACTCCATTCATCCTCCCAACTCACCTCTTCCTTATAAGGAAGTTTTCCATTATAGAAACTCAAAATCAAAGATATATTTATTCCATCCTTCATGTATGTCATAGGAGGGTAAAATGGAAAAGGGGGGTGAATATCCCATTAAAAAAAATAAAGGAAGAAAATACAAGTTAAAAATTTTATCTATAAAATATTGATGAAATTAAAATATTTTGAAGATATAAAAAATAATCAAAGTACATATAAAAAAATATAAGATAAAATAAAATAATATATGAGGAAGGATAAAACAAATATAAATTTGAGAATAAATCAATTAATCACGTTTGATGGATTAAAAAATAATAAAACAACGATTAAAGGGGATAAATAAATTAAATTATAGAAATTAAATAAGGTGCAATATTTTTTAAGGAAGTTTCCACATAGATCTAAAATATAACCTATTTCTACCACCCTAATCTCTTCAAGATTTAATATATTAGTCCCTTGGATTTAATAGTGCCCATGATTCAAAAACTCCCTTGAATGTTTTGTTCTAGTAAGAAATAAGAATTAAAATAGACAATAGATCTTTACTTGGAAAGATATAAACCTAAAATAAATTATCCCTTGTCCTTTTTAATAGTTACGTAAAGAAAACCAAAGTCCCTCACTTTAACAGTAATGATCACTAAAATTATTAGGGGAGAAAGAAAATATTAGGTTACTTGGAAGAAATCACTTTGTAGTAAAAATTTATTATCTCCAAAGATAATGAAGAACACTATGAGGAAATTATAATAAGAAAGTGAGAAAAGATTTATTAAAATTTTCAAACACTCTAGATTGGAGGTGGGAGAAAAAATAAGACAGTAATTTGAGAGAAATTTTGTGAACTTAGCACATTATAATTATAGATTTGATGAAATGGTATGTTCCCAAGGAAACCAATAACACTATTTATAGGTTGGAAAAGATTATGTACTTTTCTAGAAATATTTGGGAGTCTTAAATATATTTAATACCATAATCAATGAAAATTAACCATCATAAAATCTGGTCTTGGAGTTGCTGGACTGATGACACTGGTTACCTAGTACCCTTCATCGAGTAGACGGTGGGTTAGCTGTTGCTACACTATTTCTTTATACTACTACTGAAGTGTTGGTTCTCCTCCACTAACTAGTTGGTAGACTCCTAGAAACTCCACTTTTACTACTCATTATCACTGAATTACCAATGGTCCTCCATCGGGTAGTCGGTGTGTGCCTGATTTCTTGGGAAGAAACTAGGCATTCCACCAACCATCTGGTGGTACATCATCAGGTATCTAGTGTGGCCTGTATACATGGGATTGAAACAATTTCTCCTCCGCTTTGTTCAAAATAATTCTATAGATCTTGGAACATCACTCCATTATATAAATATTTCTAGAAAGACATATCCATGGATCATTCAAGTGTTCTGACATGATGTCATCAAGGCTCAATTTACATCACCTAAATAAAAATATCAAACACTTTTAAGAGTGTTTTGATGATTGAAATCAAATAATGGTGAGAAGAAAAAAATATTCCCCCTTTTAATGAACACAAAAAATTGAATTAATATTTAATTAAAAATAATATAGAAATTATATCAACATAAGAATGAAACAATAAAAAAAATTCTAAGATACTCTCCCCCTATGAGATTATCAAAATTGAGTCATTATGGTGTTAAAATAAATAATATAAAGAAAAATTAAAACAATCTTTACCATTATTAATCATATTTTGAGAGAGACAAAAAAATCAATGAAAATTTAAAAGATTAATATTTTAAAACATATATTTTCAATAAATTTCAAGAGAAAATAAAACAAAACTTCTCTTTATTTGAAAAAAAATTTCAAGATAAAAATATTACTTGGAAAAAGATATTTTCAAAAAATCATAAGTGTTAAAAAAATTGAAAATAAAATAAAATTTGGTGTCTTTTCAAATATCATTTCTGTATTAACAATATTAGATCCCCCTAAAATAAATTTTCAATATACTTAAAAAGACTATTGCCAATAAAAAAAGATAAATAAATAAATAAAATGTTTTAAATATTTTTTAAAATCATTTATTGATTGTGTTTTATCATATCTTATGTTAATAAACCATAGAAAATTCCCCATGAGTGTCAATTTAGGTGTGTGGTAAAGGAACAATACTCATTCCTGGGATGAAGAAAGGGTTAAAATTCAATAAAAACTTTTCAGGAAAAGTCCCTAGGATCATCTAAACCAAAATCATAACCACTTGTTTTTATCAATATATGAATGTTTTTCTTGTAGTATTACACTCAGTTAACTTTACCAAAATTATGAAAAGATTAAAAAGAATTAAAAATTAAAGAGAATAGTTTTGAAAATAAATTTTAAATTGAAGAAAAATGGAAAAATTATCAATATTTCCAACACTAAGAGATAATTATCGCAAGTTAATCATACCCAACTCACCTTTTATGAAGTTCAATAAATAAAGAGGAAGTAGTCTAGAAAAGATATCAGCATGTTGAAGGCTTGTGAAAAAATTAAGAATAATATAACCTTTTTGAAAGTGATTACAATGAATGTGATCACACTAAAAGTAATTTCTTATATTAATGTTATTAGTGTGAGAGTTTTGGATAGGTTTTTAGAGATACTAATGACACTGGTATTGTTACACCTAATAGTTACGTGAGACAATATCATCTCAAATTCCAAGATAGGGTGTTTTATCCATATAAAATGGGAGGAACAACTCGTAGGGGCTATGTATTCTACAACATTTAAAGATTTATTATTAGAGTTTTAGTTATTACTACTCAATGGGATGAGGTATTTTCCTAATAGATGAATATTTCTACTATTACTTTTCCTATCTAGTTGGCATCCTCTAAAATCATCATTGAAAAAATAATAATGTTCAAAATAAGGTTACTAAGGATAAAATACTCCATGGGTTTTAGATTATTTTAAATAATGAAACATTATTTGGATATATTTTAAATGATATTCCTTTATAAATTATTAAAAATGAGCATAAAGGTATACAATAAACATTATTTTGGTATAGTATAATAAAGTATACTTCCAATCATGCATTGATAAATCTTGTTTTCAATTTCTTGACTTGATTCATCCAGTATTTTATTATAAGTTACACTCATGGGTAAGATAATTTCTATAGCATAATCTATGAGAGACTTATTTAGTTTTTTAGTTATGTATTTACATTGGTTTAAAAAAGTTCCATTATATTTTTTGGAAATGTTAAAATCCAGGAATAAGTTATGTTCTCCTATAAGACTCATTCCAAACTCTTTTTTCATTAAATCAAAATATTCATTAAATTTGTTTCTTTATTTGATCCAAAAATATATATTCAACATAAATTTTAACTATTAATAAATAATTTTAAAATGTTTTTTGAAAAATAATAGAATTGGGTTTTTCAATTTTAAAATCATTTAATAAATTAAATTTATTTAACCTCCCATACCAATCCTGAGGGGATTATTTTAAACCATAAATATATTCGGTTAACTTGAAAAAGTGATTTGGAGAACTATGATTTTCAAAACTAGGTGATTGTTTTATAAAAAAAATCAAGAATAAAACCATTTAAAAATCACTTTTGAAATCCAATTGAAATTGTTTAAAATTAAAATGAGTGGTGAATTCCAAAAAGATTATAATGTATTCTATTAATGATATGGGTAAACAGGTTTCACCATAGTCAATCCCTTGTTCTTTATTATATCCTTTAGTAATTAGTTAATCCTTATTAAGAATTTCAATTCCTTGATCTTCATGTTTTTTTATAAAAAACCCCACTTAGTGTGAATAATAAGATGATTATCAGGATGTTCCATAAGTTTCCAAATGTTCTTCATTTGAAACTAGTTTAACTCCTCTTGCATGGAAAATATATAATTTTCATTATTAATAGTGTAATCAATTGAATGGAGTTCATGGTGAGAGAGAAAAGACTGGTGTTCAACCCTATTTATATCTGACCATTTAGTATGAGTTCTAGATTATAATTCATTGATAACATTATAAAGATAATTTAATTTGGATTTAATCCAAGCCTTGTATAAAAGATTATATGGGGGTTCTATAAAATCTTTAATTGTTTATAATATTAAGGTTCAGGAATGTTTGAACTAGGTTGGTCAATATCATTGTTACTTTGGGGATGTGATTTAGGAATATTCTCATCCAATTTGATGTGAATAGACTCTTATAGGTTATTGTTCCTCTTATTGATGATTCATAAGGCTTTTATTTAGTTTTATAACCCATGAAATATACCTTTAATGGATTTAGGGTAAAACATTCCAATATTATCATTATAATTAAGGATAAATCATTTACAACTGAAGAAATTAAAGAATCCAATATTTGTAATTTTACCTTTCCAAAGTTCATAAGGGGTTTTCCCTAAGATTATTCTTATGAGGAAATGGTTAAGGATAAATAAATAATTATTAAACACCTCAAACCAAAATAATTGAGTAATAGAAAACTCATTAAGGAGATTCCATGAATTTTCTTTTAGTATCATATTTCATCTTTTAAAACCCCCATTTCTTTGTGGTATTCTAGGATTAGAGAATATGTAATTCTAACCTTGAGAAGCAAAAAACAGATCAATGTATTTTTTTCAAATTCTACACTATTGTTACTTCTACGGAAAAATATTTTGTAGCCTTTTCATTATTTTAATTTCCATGAAAAGTTAATAAACACATTAGAATACTTATTCTTCAAATATAAAAATAAAACCCTCGTAAACTAGTTTATTCATCAATAATTACTAAAGAAAAATTTTTACCTCCAATATTAGAAACTTGAGTGGGTCAAAAAATTTAAAGGTGGACTAGTTCTACGACTTTAGAAGAGGAAACAAGGTATTTAGTTTTTAAAGGAGGATTTTTTTTCTTTCCTAGTTGTCAAGGTTGATAAACAAAGTTATCAATATAATTCAATTTCAATAAATATCATACAAGTTGTTATGGTTGAGTTTCAGAAGAGATAGAATATTAGAATGACCTAGGAACTCATTTCAAAGCAAAGATTAATTATCTTGTGAACTTAAACAATTAATATTTTTTACTTTCATGAAAATTTAATTCTATTATATATACATATATATTGAAACTTAGATGCCATAAATAAAAACTTTTCGTTATAATTAAAATACTTCAAAAAAATAATTTTTAAACGTAATTTTACATTTTTTACCATATAATTTACTAATTATCCGTAAATAATTCTTCAATACTTTTAAAAAAAATATCATTAATTAGAGTAGATTTAGGGAAGCCAATCATACCTATACTGGTAATTTTTTATCTTGAATCATCTCTAAAACTGACATGTCCTCCATCAAAATATTTGAGAATATTAAATTTAGAAGATTAGCCACGCATACTCCATGATCACTCGCTATCCATATAATATGTATATTAGTGGGATTTTCTCTTATTCTAAAAAATATTAATAAACTATTTCTTTTGGTATCCATATCTTGAAAAAACATAAGTTACCAAGTAATGATTTTTGGAATCCTAACTTGTTTAGAGAAATTTTTTCCATTAATAATGTTAGAAGAGAGATTATTTATCCTTGGTATACCATATCCATCATTTTTATAATTACATTCATAAACAATATGACCAATGTTTTTTAGTAGTAATAATTAAATATTTTGAGAGTTTCCCTATAAAAATTTAGTATTTTTATAATTTTTGTGGAAAATATATTGTTTTGAAAAATCAAGACCATTGTAATTTTTAACAATTTGTTGAGAACCCATATTCTAATTCAAATTTTATAACCCATAGGTAAAACAATAGAGAGTATTTTTAATATCTTAAAATGAAAATTCCAAATTTTTAATATTCGGTTGTTATTTTAACTATAAAACCAAATCGACTTTTTTCTTTTAAAATTTGATCTTCTTTAAAAAAATTGTGTTTCTTTTTAAAACATTTGAATTTTGAAAGAAGATCACAAAAACCAATTTGAATTTTATTTTTACCATGAAGATGTTATTCATAATTTAAAGAATATGTTGAAGAAGTAAAAGATTTTGAAGATGAATAAGGAGAAAAAGTAATATTATAACTAACTAAAATTTCTTCCTCAACATTTTTTGTGAGACACTTAGGGAATTCATGTCATGATTTTTATATTGAAATTGATTCCTTTATAGTGATCTATGTAAAATACTTTAGAGATTCCTTACCTTTATTCTTGACATTTAAATTTTTCTTATTCAAGGTATGATCAAGCATAATGTGGATCTTCTTTTTTAATCCAAGAAATTAACCTTAAATTCTTTATTTTTCTTTTGAAGTTTCAAGAAGATCCCTTATTTTTTTATACATGTCCATTTTCTTCGAAAAGTTGGAAACTTTGCTCTCACTCCCATATGATTCCCCATTGTTTTCCTTGAAATAAATAGTTCTTCTAGTTTCCTTGACCCTTTTATCCTCGTTTTTAGTTTGTCTCTTTATGGTTATCTCATATCTCATGAAAGAACCTATTAGCTCCCCAACTTCTATATTTTTAATAGCTTTAGCTTCTAGGATCACAGTGAATTTTAGTTTCCAACTACTCGATAAAACCTAAATGATTTTATTGACCAATGTTTTTTATTGAAATAGAGTCATGAAGAGTTTTTCAATACAAATATCAGTAAATATTATTAACATATAATTGATAAATTATATAGTATTCATAGAGAAACTCTCAAAATCTTCTCTATACATGTATAGTTTTGTATCCTTAACTTTATTTTTACCTTCATTTATAAATTATAGTAATTTATAGATTTTTTAGGGAGATTGGAAATGAATAAAATCTATTGAAATCATTAAAATCTAAACCATAGTTTAATGTATTCATAGCTTTATCGTCAAGTTAAAAAGCAGAAACATCATCAGGGTTACATTTTTATTCATTTTTAGTTGAAAGAGTATAGCCATACATTATAGTATTATAAAATATATAGAAAATAGATCTGAGAAAATTATACATTCTTGATTTCCAATAAATATTGTTAGTAAAATAAAAAATCGAGCAAGATCCAAGGACTATCCTTTGGGACAACCATGGGTGTTTGAAAAATCCATTTAAAAGAGATATATTTCCTTGAAAATCAGTTAAATATTTTTTTAAATAGATTTGAAATAATATGAAAATTATGTAATTAATCAATTAAAACTCTAATGAAACTAAATTTAGGTCAGATTAGGGTGAAATGGAATGATTGGGGTGACTTCCTCATTAAAAAAATAAAGGAAAACAATCCAAGTTTAAACACTTTTAATAAAATATTTGAGAAATTAATATCTTTTAAAGATATAAAAAAATAATAAAAGTATAATATGATAAAATATAAAACTAAATAAAATCATATAAATGGAATAATATAAAAAATAGATATTTAAGAATAAATATATGAAGTAGTTTATGGATTAAATAATTAAATAAATGAATTATTGAAAGTAATAAATAAATAAAATTGAAAAAAGTAAATAAGGAATGATATTTAGAATGTAAATCCAAAAAAAGATCAAAAATATCCCCTACATCTACCACCCCAATCGTTTAAGGATTTCATGTACTAGTCTTTTGGATTTAATGTCATAAAAGATACCAAAACTATTTTTATTTTTAGGTTTTATCAGGAAATCATAAATATAATAGGCACTGGGTAATTAATGGTAAATCTATAAAACACCAATAGATTATCCCCTTTTCTTTTTAATGATTATGGAAATAAAACCAAATTCCATCACTTTAATGGTAGTGAGCACTAGAATTAGAAGGAGGAAGATGAGATTGTTTCTAAGAATCAATCACTTTGTATTAAAACTTGATTCCCTTTAAATAATATGAAGAACACTATAAGATAATGAGAATAAGAAACAAAGTTAGGAGATATTAAAATTTTCACACACTGTAGATTATAGGTGATATAAAAATATGACAGATAACTTTGAGAGAGATTTTTTGGTTGTAGCACATTAAAATTGGATATTAGAAGACAAGGTATATTTCCAAGGCCACCAAGGTCTCTATTTATAGGATATAAAAGCTTTGATAATTTTATGGAAATTTTTAGGTGTCCTTAAGCCAATGAAGACCACATTTAATGCAATTTGACCATCATAAAAGCTGGGCATAGAGTTGTTTTCCTGATAGCCCCAATTACCCATGTAAGATCCTAGACTTTGGGGAGGTTTTTTCTTGTTTAAATTTTCATTGAATCCATTATAGCTGACTGATTAAATGCTTACTGAATCTATGAGGAGGCTCAGGGTGTCTTATTGGTTCAGGACATGAATAATAGGGGGAAATTTCCATCCAATGCATATCGCATTGTTGGCACATGGATAGGGAAACAAATCACCCAATGCATGATAACCAGGATACATTGTTCACGGTTAAACAAATCATGCAAAGGGGGAGGTCAAACCATGTAGTCTTGGATAGAGACATCCTAATTGGTTGGTACATGCTTTATTGAATAGTGCAGGATCCCCTAGTAAACAAGAAACTTTTACCCCTCTTAGATTTAGGTTGGTGCACAGTTGGTGCATGGTTTGGAAAATCATTCTTCCAAACCCAATTACCCATTAAAATGTGAGAAATTTCCATTTTCCCCCTCATAATTTTAAGTGTTTAACCCAATTTTCTTCCCCATTTTTCCTCCTTCAACCCTAGTGATGAACATAAACCCCGAAATCTTCCTGAGGATCGATATCCTTCGATTTTATTCCGTTTGAATCACTTTTTGTTACAGATCCAACATTCAGGTAAGTCTAATGCTCCTCTTTCTTCTCTTTTTTAGAGTAGGTCTTCTGGTTTTTTCCTTATTCTTCAAAATTCGGGAATCCCACTTTTTCCAGTGGATCTTATGTTTTGGATTCAAAGGGATATTTAATCCATATCTGAGGATAAGGTTTAGTGTGAATTCATCTATAGATTCAAGGTATGTGGTCTAAAAGTTATATCCCATATCTTTGAAGTCTATTTGTGCATGTTTGGTTGTGATTTTGGATCCTTCTTGTTGTTAATTTGATTCCATTGATAAGATATGGTAAAATAGTTGGATAAATAATGAACTTAACCCATCATGATCCCTTTTTGATATATTGATCATGATTTGACCGATATTAGGGCTACCCATGGGTTGTTCCATCCTCTTAAACATGGAAATTGTGATGTTAAATATGGAATTTTCATGATAAAGTAGATACCATGATAAATTTTTTGAGAGGTTTGTTTTAATTTTGAAAGGCACTAATGGTTTTTATGTCTAGTTTTTGATAATGGTATAAGGGATTGTTTGGAACATCGTGAATATGTTAAATGAATTAAGGTGACTATGAAAAATGGCATATGGGATGAAACATGGAGATATTAATGAATTATGGTATGAATATAAATGTGTTGTGTGGATTAAGTAATGATTTATGAATATCATGTGAAATTTTCAATATTATTTATGATATGGTGAATGTGGATAATGGTTAAATGATGTATGTGAACATATATTGGAAGTTTTGGGTATTAAATGATGATATACTCCAATGGTTCAGGTTGGACTGAGGCTCTAAACCCCTCCATTAGAATGCACAGGTTAGGGAGTTGGACTGATACTCTAGGATCCTAAAGGATGCATCGGTGATTACCTGGGCTGAGGCTCGAAGGTATGTGTGATGAAATTGGTTGAGATTACCTAGATTGACAATCCAAGGTATGTTTAAGAAATATTATGGCGTGATGTTCTTCCTAGTGAGGTAGGGAACATGGCTTATTTCCATATTCATAGTAAATGATTGTCTTAGGCCATTGCAAAAAATGATGTAAATGCCTAAACCATGGAAAAAGTGATGAATACGAAGATATTTAATATTTTTAACTAATGGTATCATGTTATATTTCTTTGCAGGGTCATTTATTTAGCTCTTGTATACACTATCTCTTTAGACTGGATATTTTTTAGACACAATTAGTGGTGGCCTACTAAGTTGTACTCATACCTGCTCGGACCACCACTCGGTACCCGAGTAGATTTCATAGTTGCAGTCCAGAATAAGGTTAATGGATCTATACTAGGGAGTTGAGTGGGATTAGGATGTGCATGTATGAGGATCCGAAATTTGAGTCAAGACCTATTTTGGGATTCAGTTGTTGTCTTTATTTTTGGTTTTCTTCACCTTTAGCACTATTATCCTGACATATAATAATTATCATTTTGTAATGTTTTTGTACCCTATTTGGTAAATAGTTAGTAATTTACATTTCTAGGTTATTATTTACTATCCCTTTTTATTTCACATGTTATCTATTTTGGTTTACTCCATTAAAGATGGTATAGTCTACCCAAGTGATCTATTAGACCCATGCTACTAGTTAGCAACCGATGACATGTAGAGAGGTGCACTTCAGGTTATATGGTGGCCCAGATCAGGGAACCAGTTTATTGGATTCTATGTCCAGGAAGTTACAAAGTGGTATTATAGGTGTTATTTTCTCTATCATACTATTTTGTAATGGTAGACCGGGGATTTAGAAGTGTTGGACCTTGGAAATGATCTTGTGTATGGGAGTAGCAAACCCATGAACTAGGGAAACCTAAGTACCCAAGCTGGTAATTCTCATTCTTATTGTGTATTGTTACAGTTGAATAATATTTCACCATTTTTTTATACACCTATTGTGTGATGTGATTATTTTATGATATTTTACTCATGGATGAAATGGAGTAAGGATGTTCATTCATACATCATTATAGGAACATAGGTGTCTAAGTGGCATGCATAATGGTCAACAGACATAGGATGAATGTGCGGAGCATGAAGGGTAGAATGCATTTCACTTCCATGAAAACTTAAAAAAATGGTGTATTATAAATATGATACAAATTGTTAAATCGAAAGAATGTGAATGTTTTTTAAATAATTATGTTTAATTAAAATTTAAACATGAGTTAAAATCTTGGTTGTAATGGTATGTTAAATGGAAAGGGTGTCTAATGAAAGGCGTGTGACCATGTAAGTTGGTTTACCCCATGTTGACCATGACTCATGGTAGGGATGGTTGAGGTTAGTGTTCTAGGTGTGATAATTCCCATAGAGATAGTGTCTATTAAATGGGTTGTTATGGCTAGTAGAGAGCCAAATTTTATGTAAACTATCACTAATTTATGTTATGTGTTCTAAGAATCATGTTGGGACTTGTTGAGAAATTCCACTATGACTATGTGTGCCAGTTGGGAAATAAGAGGATATCGCCAAGATTGATCCCCCAGAAGTCGAGAAAGGATAAAATTGGAGAGGAGTAGTTCCAAGAGAACATTTTTAATTTTATTCATTAAATGGAATGGGGCACAAGGTGGGTTTCACCGAGCATGTTTGAGAGGACTAGAGATTTTCAGTTATAACACCCTCAGAAATTTACTAAAGAGGTTGTGATAGAGCCAGTAGAGTTATGGATAGAGTCTATCTAGATGATTCTTGATCACTTAGAGACTCCTCCTAAAAAGAGAGTCAAGCTAGAAGCCTACATGTTTTGAGGTCGGGAAAAGCACTGATGGGACATCTTGGTTCAGACTAAGTAGGTAGAGGGTTTGTTATAAAAATGTTTCTAGGAAACTTTTATGGATAATTACTATCCAAAGATTCCAAGATAGGAAAAGGCTATCAAATTTAAGAGGTTGACATAGAGGACTATGACGGGGATGGATTATGAAGGTTGTTTCACTGACGTGAAATGTTTTGTTCTAGTTTTGGTAGGGGATGAGGAAGCAGTAGTGAGGCACTTACCGGATGGACATAGACATGAGATCAAGTCCTATGTAATTATAATCCACTTAAAGAGGTTTTCAATGGTGATGGATTAGGTTATTATGTCATAAGGAAATCTCAAAGAGGCTCTAGGTGATTTAAATGTAGTATACATTGGAATATCTGGTGGTGTTACTTATGATGTAATGAAGTTTCATTTTGAGAGTATTTTCCATGGTAGAGGTGGGAGGTGTATTGTGAAAAAGAAACCAGTTTGTCTGGGTAGTGAACAAGTCTTCTGTTATCAGTGTGGTATGTCGAGACAGATGTAAGGTCAGTTTCCCCAGCAACTATTTGAGTGTCAAGCATGTTGTAGGTTAGGAAATGTGTAGAGGTTATGTAGGAACCCTCGATATCTGGTCATAGATATAGGACTGAGTTCAATGTCGAGTGCAAGAAGGGGTTCGATTGCCCCATATCAGGTAGGCAGTATGATCTCTACCATTCACACAAATTGATGTGGTGGGCATGGTACTTTTGGGTGAGGGAGTCCATACTAGCATAACAGTTTAGAAACATGAACTTAGACAAGATCACAGGGTAGAGGGGTTGGGCGGCATCATGCATTTTAGTCTATACTAGGAGGTCATGAGGCTAGACCATCGACTTCTTGAGGTACAATTATGATGTCTTATACACTTTCTAATGTTATATTCCATATTTTTTCCTTGCATTATTTTATTTATACCAATTTTTTTAGTGTGTTGGGCCTAGTAGTGGAACATATGGGTGTGTTCGTGTCGATCAACACACCATTAGGGGTGCTAGGAAAAAAATTTCGGTATTGTAAAGGGTCTTCTCTTGAGGTTGGTGGGTACCTTTTTCAATGGGACTTGTTTGTGGTTGAGATGTCTAGTTTTGAGATGATTTTGGGCATGGATTGGCTAGTGTTGTATAGGACCCATATATTCTATTACCATTATAGGATGACATTAAAATCCCTTCATGAAGATACTTATGTTCTCTAAGAATAATGGGAAATTCAAGTAGGCCATTCAGGGCCAATTTTTTAGAAGTTAGGTGAACTCATATCCCAAGTGTCTTGACTTTTAATTGATGATGGGGGAGTAGATCAACCTCTCTTTTCTCTAGTGGTGAATTAGTTCAAGGATGTATTTCTTGAAGATTTATTGAGGTTTCCACCTGAGAGTGATGTGGAGTTCACAATACGGTTTCTAATGAGGGAAGAACTTATTATTATTCTACCATATAGAATGTCACTGATAGGACTTCGAGAACTAAAAACTCATTTGTTGGAATTGGATAAAGGGGGTTTTTTCATTAAATTACATCACCTTGAGGATATAGAGTTTTTTTACAAAAAGGATAATGGGTCCTTATGCTTGTGTGTCAATTATAGGATGTGGAATTGGATGATGGTTAAGAAATGATGCCCTCTTCCTCAAATCGATGTACGTTTTGATCATCTGAGAGGTAATTCAGTGATCTCCAAGATTGATCTGAGATCAGGGTATCGTCAGTTGAGGGTGAGACCTTCTGATGTACTATAGACTGCCTTTTAGAGAAGTTATGGGTTATATGAGTTTTTGGTGATTTCATTTGGGATAACCAATTCACCATTAGTGTTTACGGTCCTAATGAACCGAATATTTCATCATAACCTACATTAGTTTGTAGTTGTCTTTGTTGATTACATATTGTTGTCCTCTAAGGCTCATGATGATCATGCCAAACATCATAACATCATTCTAAGTACACTAAGAGAGCATATTCTATATTCCATGCTATCAAAATTCCATTTCAATATTGACATGGTGCATTTTATAGGTCATATTATCTTCGAGGAAGGTGTATTAGTATACCTGGAAAAATTACAAGTTGTTTCTTGGGTGCAACCCCAGAATTTCCCTGATATCCAAAGTGGGTGCAACCCAAGAATTTCCCTGATATGTTTTCTAATAGTTGACCATATATTCATATTAGGTCACTTCTCCTACAACCAAATAAATCTTTTCTTTTAAATTGTGTTCATTCAGTGGTTTTTGGTCTTGAATTTTTTATTCAGATGTGTTGGGTAGCCCACTCATGTGATCAACCTCTTCGTTATGATCTCTATTATTGACCTTAATCTCTAATTTGAACTCGTTAAATAGTATCCTCTACCCCACAAGTCAGAGATTCACATCTTCTTTCTTTATAAAATATGGGCTACATAGATATAAATTATAACCAATTTAGTCCTAAAAAAATAAGATCTAAATTTATCTAAATAAAAAATAACTTCTATAAATTCTATTTCTATAGTTGTGTTGCTGATGGTGGCATCATTAAATGTTATAGAGTAATGGGAAATGTCCTAAGTTCTTCCTTCTACTCTTTAGGAATAAAAACCCACATGGATTGGATAGAATAGTTACTCAAAAGGACTCTCCTGGTTTGGAAGTTTGATCACTTGTGGTGTTATCAATTTTCATTTTTAACACATAAAAATTTATTCTTCACTCAAAATTAAAATAAAAATAAACATATGTTAAAATTAATTTTTGAATGAGGGTGGGAAATAACAATAAATTATTTTATGAAAATTCAATAAAATCCTACACATCCTAAAAAAGGTCTAACATGTTTCACACAAGTTGGGTAATGAAAAGAATTTAAAACTTCAATTTTTGACTTATCAACCTCAATGAATTTTTTTGAAATGGTATTCCCATGTACTATCTATCTTTCCCCCATGAAATTACACTTTTCAATGTTTATATCCATGTTATTTTCAATATAATTTTTCAAAAAAATTAAATACATTTTTCATGAAATGATCAATACAATCTCCAAAAATTGTTAAATCATCTAAAAATACATTTAAGTTGTCATAAATGTGAATTGAAAAGATAATTAAAGTACACCACTAAAATATAAATTGATAATTGTATAATATAAATGGTATCCACCAATAATAAATGGTATCGAAGGGACATATAATGTTTTTCTTCTCCTAGTCCACTAGAGTAATGGGCACTTGAAGATATCCTGAAAATCCATCTAAGAAATAGTTGTGAGTCCTCCCTAAAAATCTGTATAGAATCTTATCAATAAATAGAATGGATAAATTATCTTTCTTAGTAATCTGGTTCAACACCCTATGTCCTATAAAAACTCTCCATGTATTTTAAATTTTTATAGGGATTTACTATTTGTTTCATTTCTCATTATGGTTAGGCCAGTTTTATTGGGAACTAAATCAATGGGTATGATCCATTATGAGTCTAAACTAAAATATATGATCTCTGATTCCTATATTTTATCTATATACATCTTCATGAAATTGATGAATGTGGGATTAACACTGCTTTTGGGCTAACTAATAGGTTTGGAATCTCTATCAATTAAATTTTTTTGTTGGAAATTTTTTTGGATTAATGCCTAGAAATTCACCTAAACATCAACCTTTTAATCAGAAATTCTACTTCAAAAAATCAATTAATTTATGTTCTTTCTTGTGAAAAGTTATAATCAATTATCACTCATAGTTTCTCCCCTTCCATCTAGTATACATACTTCAAATAATTAGGAGATGTTATAATTATAAATTTTATGTTTGTTATAGAGATGAGATTAAATTAAGGTTCCTCACTACTAAATATTGAAGTTCCTATATAAAGGGTGACATATCAAATTCATCTCAATTAGGTAAATAATAATATTCATCAAAAACTCATAATTTATCTTTTTATTTAATATGATAATTAATTTTCTAGAATTATAGATTGCTTAATATTCTATGGAAACTTCAATCGAAAAAAAAAATTCTCTAAGGATAAATGTTAATGTAACATACCTGGATCTTCAATGGGTTCAACCTCTTCAAGGTGGCAAAGTGTAATAAGTGAATGGTCACTTGAAGGGTACTTCAGAGAGTCAAATATGTTAAGGTGTACAATGTTCTATCCAAACATCGTGGTGAGGGTTCCTTCATGCACAATGATTATTGTATTATAATTCACAAGAAAGGTCTCCTCAAAATTATGGGTTTGGGTGACATTCTCTAATATTCCAATATATTTAATACATAAAAGTCTACTGATAAAATCGGATCTTTGAATCTTACAAACACATATTCTAAGACTCCAGTTGGAAAAGAATTATAAATATTTTCAAGTTGTACCACCAATATTATGGGCTTTAGTTATCTTATCTACAAGGAATTGAAAACTGAGTGAGTAATTGAAACACCTAAATCTCATAAATTATCTCAAAAATTTATGGAAACAATGATAAAATGGATTGAAAATTTCCACGTGTCTTAAAATTAAGTGGGTAACAAAGTCTTGACTAGAGTTAATACACTTCTTCCTAAATTGATCCTATCATTAGCATAAATATTTCTCTTCTTGTTGAAATTTTATTTGATTAAATTATAATACATATTGATTCGTTTCATTGTATAAATACCATTAGATCATACAGACACTTGAGAGGGGAGGTGAATCAAGTTTCCCCTTTTTTCTAAATTTTCTCTTCTAAATTTTCCCCTCTTATACTTCAACCTCTATCCTCGGTTAATATATTTGGATATATTAATGAATTTGAGACCCTCAAAAAATTATGAAATGGAAAATAATAAATTAAACATCACAAAAGTATTTAATAAGGTTCATATCCTCTCAAAAAACCAACACCTTATTGTGCTTGAATCTTGTTGAGTCATGAATTTTATTATCACTATAAATTTATATTGATAAAAATTGTAGTTATAAGTCACACAAAATGTTTGAGTAGGTATAATCTACTTATCTTATATGAAATCATGTTTTCTTCAACTCCCACTGGGTATGAAGTTTTTTATACCAGTTTCGCCAGTTCTTGAAAACTCGTTAAACCAATGATTAGATCTTCAACTACTAGCATATGATTAAGAACAATTCATAAATACTGGCCTTGTTATTCACTTTCTATCACTATGATTTAAAATCATAATGGATATCAATATTAAAGTGACTTGATGCAATTAGCTATATAGTAGCAGCAGAAATTTTCTCTTCTCCCTCTCAATCTTCTAATTAGGCTTCAAAACATAGGACCTCTTGAGTTCATTGGGATAAATCTTTCTTTGAATGGTTTATTGTTTCGACAAAATTTCAAGTGTTTAAGAGTTCTTTATATTTTCAATATATCTCACTAATAAATATTCATAACCTACATGAATATATACACAAGAGATGTCATGTATATTGATTCACAATGATTATTCTAGTAAACTTAGCAGGTATAGATCTTTCATGTCATCATCCTTTATTCCCATTTAAACATGCGATAATATCTCCATTAAAATCTTGAATAATTGGCTCAAAAACTCACACTATATTTAAATAAATGTATACCAATTTCCTTAATAAAAATATTTGTAATTAATGATTATTTAAATCATTATTTACTACATGATTTATAACTCCTTACATAACTATAATTTTATAATTTAATCTGTTAAATCATTCATGTTCTATGGTCATAGATTTATCTTCACATGGGTCAAAGATTATTCTTTATTATTCAATCTTGGAATTATTCCTCTATTTCACATAGGATTTTATTCTTCCATTTTTATAGATCACAATAACACTATATCATGATGTATATAGTGTTTAAGAACTATTCACTTTTCATTAGGTGGTCTTTATGTGATATTCAAATATCAGGGTTAATATCATTTAAACTCATTCAATTTCATCCTATTAAACAACCACATTTTTTATATATGGTTTCTCCATTTAAAAACCTTTAATATTAATGAATGATAATATGAATGAATATCACATACATATTGATATCACATTTTGTGTTATTCTCTCCTCTCATTCATTCTTTTTTATTTACATAAATATTGCATGCTAGATTTTTTCTTTACATTTCATTTTTCCTAAGTTATAGATAGTTCATTTATTTATAATAAACACCTATAGCTTGAATTTTTTATCAATTATACATCTTTTATCTTATATTTTGAGGTGTTTATTCTCTTATTTCATGTATGAAAAGTGAAACTACATTCATTAATATTATCTAACCATTCATTTCACAGTAATGATCACATGCATACTAATATATAATATGGTAGCTTGGAGCTCATCATGTATGGAAACTCAATCTCCTCATGGTATTTTCATAATATGGCATGATCTTGAAACTTAGCAGTAGCTCACAATTTCTTATTCATGATCATTCAAGATTCCATCTGGCCTATGTCCTAGTAAGTTAATTATTGTATGGTAGGTCATTCCAATATACACGGTGAGTCATGCTACTATGAAGGATAATTTCATATTTCATCATGTGAACATATGGTTGCCCCATAATCATTCTTGTTGTAAGTCTTTCTTTTTATTTGATCTAGGAATGTGCATGTTGTCACTCCAATAATTATTCATGTGGAAGCTTGGTTGGAATGTAATTGATCACACTCTACTCATGTGGTATCTTAAATTTTCTTCATAAATTAGGTTTCATTATCTTTATATAGTAAGTATCATTCTATTCCTGTGGTTAGTTCAAATATTATGGTCTCTTCATCGAGTTACACACACTATAGCTTTAGTAGATCATACAGTAGATCAAGGATCCCCATGGTCAGCCTATTTTTATTCGTAGTGGGTAAAAATTAAACCTTACAATTACTAAACCAAAATTATTATGTTAAATCTCATACACACATATAGTAAGTTGAATATTCTTATGGTAGGTCCATCACAAGAATGTGGTCTGTTCATCAACTTGTAGTAAGTTAGAAACTCATGTTATATCAATTCCCTCATGATATGAAAATCAAATCCCAATTAAATCCTATGAGAGTTGAAGATGATTTCATCCTGATCGAATTGTAGATATTAACTTGATCGAATAGTCTATATTATAAAAATATCATATAATGTGGAGTAATAGTACCTATTCCTTTATAGTCCCACATTGATTTGGCCCTCATTCAACCTCCTATAAATACTCCATGATTCTCACAACACCAATCATTCAAGAAACTAGGTTCAACTCCTGGAACACTCACACACATGCCACATACTATTGTTACACATCCTTGTGTGGTGAAACCATCACCCCATGTAATCATGTGTACCCTAATTGTCATGTTCCCATTCTATTGAGACATTATTCAACCTCTATACATGAGTATCATGTTGGATCACAATATTCTCGAGCTTAATTCCCCCAATGCACATTATTGGGCTGGATATGGTTGATTGGGTACCCACTTAAGCAATGGATGGGTAGAGTCTTATGGTTATCCCTAGTAGGCACATTTTAAAAAAAAATATCTCAAAACTTATTGAAACACTATGTGTCTTGCATTTTCATCCTCTCTTCCTAAAATTATATATATATATATATATATAAATTCTCAAAACCATGTTCTTGAAATTAAAAAATATTGTATGAACTTCGCATGGACTTCAATAAGTCTTCTTAAACATGTGGTAGAAAATGGGCACTTCTTAAAAAACATTGAATGTGCCTTTGATCATTATGAATAGTTCAACATCTATTACATGAAATAATATTTGTTGAATCTATTTCCACATGTTCTTCATGAAATAGCACCAACTTGTTCTTTTATTTTATTTTTTCCTTATATAATGGTGGAATGTCATTCAAACTCCAAAACAAATTGACATCCTTATTAACAGTAAATAAAATCATAACATGGGCACTTCAATATCCCCTTTTGTGTTTTTTGTAAATACTTCCAAATATATGTATCAATATATGTGACTTTTCTTCTCCCCCTAATTGAAAATTAAATAAAAAGGTCATGTAGGGGATGAACCTCATTATCTTATTTCTTATTCTCATTTTTGAGAAAAGGGGTCTTTCATACTCACATTTTTTCCTCTCCTATTGGGTCTATGTTGAATCTTATTTCACTATCTGAGAGAAGGGTGGCATCACATGTCCAGTTTATCAATGATTCATCAAGAAATAACTCTAATTTTACAAAGGAAAACCGGTGTAGAAAACAATAGGTCATAATCATAACATTAAATTTTGTCTATAATTAACTCATATGTGATACCATTCTCAAAGTTTTCAAAATAGTAGTTGTTCATAACTTACACATAGTCTTCATATAACACATTATAAATTTAAATGTAAAATTAATTAAATCCCCCTTTTTCACATCAACAACACTCCACCTAGAAAAAATCATTTATCATAATGAAATATGGGGAAAATTTATTTGAGATTTTTTTCAAACTTCATCCTTTTAAGGCTTCCTAAAAACTATATATTTTTTTAAAGAAATAAAATAGGGAATCCATAACTTCCATTTTCTACCCTTTAAGGGGTAAACTTAGTTTTTCTTATCATGGTTGGTTATGTTTATCATTAAACCATGATAGAAACTCTATCCTTGTTGTCCAACAATGAAAACGACTTATATCTCCCCCTATTTGGTTCTTTTAATTACCTACATGTCCTCAAAAAAATAAATGGAATTAGAAGGTGTGAATTTCATTAATATTTAGTAGGAGAATCAGGTCTAAAATTTTAATATTAAACAAGAAAACTTATTTACTGATCTAAAATAACTAGATCTATTCATGATTACTTCCTCCCTAGGTTTCCAAATCTATCTACATTTTAATATCAATGATATAATCTTGTTCTCGCCATTTTTTCTTATTTTCATAGACTTCTATCCTTATTAAATCATAGTAGTGTGATTACTTTCTACATGTCCCATCCTCTTAGCCTCATCCAACTATCCTGAAAAAAAATTACTAGTCCATCACTTTAAAGACATTCATCTTTTTTGGGTGTGTAGACTCCTTTAAAACTTTATTCTTATAACATTGATCCAATAATTCTTTCTCTTTATTATTTATTTTTTCATGAAGGATAGTTATGAATTTGACTACCAGAGGACTTACTTACTTTCACATTCCAAAAACACCTTTATCAACTTTTTTTTCATTCTTATGTATCATCTCAAACTCTTCATATGGAGTGTCAAAACCCATACCAATAATACTATCTCTTTCTTTGATTTTAATTCCCTATTTATTAAAATTTTATCCTTTTAGTATTGGTTTTCATGGCCTGTTATCAGTGGTCCATGATGTGGCCCCCATTACCATAGTAGAAGCATCTTCTTCTATCCGTTTTGACTTCCATTTTCTTAAGAGTTTCAAATGTCTTCATGTTTTCTTTTCTCCTAGAGCTAGAATCATTATTCTCCACTTGTTTCAAAATCTAATGCTATAGTATTATTTTTTCAATAGAATAAAAGTTATGTTTTTTTTAAAAATATCTAAATTTTTAATATTAATGACCATGAAAATTGAAAAGACACAGACATTCTCTAAGTATTCATATTTATTTTATAAGACTGATTCTTCATTTTTTGTGATGTCTGCCTTTTAACGAAATGACTTTTTCATTTTTTTCAGCTCTAAAACCCTTGAATTGTGGAATTTCATAATCCTATAATGTTAAAATATTGTTCCAAAACTCAAAATACTAAGGCACAAACCTCCAAGAACACCAAGAGTGCCCTATAAATATTTTTTCATTCATTTTAGGTACAGGATGTCTAGATTTTTCATATAATAGTCCTTGATGATCTCATGATGGAACATAAATATTTTAGTCTTTTTTGGGGAGTAATTTTTATAAGATATTCATTTATCCACTCTTGATAATTTAGTGGATTTATTGGGATTTTTATCCAACCATTTTTTGTTCAATTTTTATTTCATGACCCATACTTGTATAAAATAAAACATTAGTGAAATCAGTATTACTAGGAAAACGGGTTGCCTTTTTCAAAGATAATAATGTAGATACTTCTCCAAAATATCTTAAGATCTCTTTTCCATCAGTCTGAATATTTTTATAGATAGTTTTATCACCTGAATAAGGTATAGAATAATATCTCTTCTCAATGGTTTGGTAAGTTCCATCTTGTATGGTTTCCAAATTGATCAATTTTATTCCATGCTCAAAACACTTCATATTGAGGAAATATTTTTCATACTAAACTATTAACATATTTTAATACCATTATTTCTTAAATTTTTGAATATTATCTTCACGCATATTTCTTTATTCTTATAAATATTTATAAATCTCTTTAATTATTTTTTATCTGACCTCCTTCTCAGAATATTTTACATTTATGCAGGTTTTATAGAATTTTACAAATCCATGGATTTCTTCTTAGATAAAAAATATTCACTAAATTTTTATAAGTATTCCTTTTAAATTACTCATAAGATAGAGATATTTTTTCATTACAAATAGAACCTTACTCTTATTTGGATTCCCTGAGAAATGTGATAATTTTGCATATTTGGTACTTCTTAGATAAATCTATATCCATTAAATAAACTTCTTTTTAAATCTATGGTTTTTCATCATGTATTTCCTTGATAAACCCAAGTATATCTGTGGTAACTTCAATAGAAACATTATTCACATACCATTGAATTTGAGAGTGTAAGTATTCAATACTTTTGATAGACTTCTTATCTTTTTACTCTACAAACATTATTCTAACTTATATATGAGGGTTGCTTTCAATAGATTTAGAAGATAAATGGTTACCATTTTGATCAGATTCAACTAGTGGTGGATCCTTCCTTTCATTATTCAAAATATTTTTCAATTTATTTTCCTCTTTCCTATTCCTATTATTCAGTATTTTTAGTTGAAACATATCCTTCATTTTTAACAGGGATGGAGTATGAATTATCCTTCTTAGGGACCTCAAATATTTTATTTGAATATACAATTCATGTATATATGTAAAAATAACTGTAGCTAATTTATATCCAATCATAGGTGAACGTGTATTAGCTCTAATACCACTTTTTGATCCAATTTCATTGTACAGACACCTGATAGGGGGTGAATCACGTCTCCCCTTTTACCAAATTTTCTATTATTCTAAATTATCCCCTATTATACTTAAAAAACTATCCTTGGTTAAGAGATTTTGATTAATTAATTCACATGTGACCCTCACCTAAGTATGAAATGAAAAATAATAAAGTAAACATCACATAAGGATTTTAAAAGGTTATGATCCTCTGAAAAAACATATTCATTTTTGTTCTTGAATTTTTTCAAGGCACATATTTTATTATAATTATAAATTTTTAGTAATCACCATTCAGTTATAAGTTGCACATAATGTTTGAGAAGGTATCATATAATTACCTTATAAAAAATGCAACCATATTCATCTCCTGTTGGTATGGATTTATTTATACTGGAACCACTAGTTCTTCAAAACACTTTAAACCAATTAACAGGTCATCGACTGCTAAAATATGTTCAAAAACAATTTATGCACTTTTTTCTTATTCTTTACTCGGCCTCAATGTGATTTAAAAGCATAGTAGATCTCAATATTCAAGATACTTGATGCAATTGAATTGACACTAAACACAATATCAGTTTATTCTACTTTTACATCTTATTATTTAGCTTTAACACACTAAAAGACATAAATACATTGGGATATCTCTTTCTTTGACTGGACTTTTGTTTATATATAATTAAAAATGTCAAAGAGTTCAAATATTCCCAATAATATCCATACATAAATATTTATAAACATAATGAATATATACACAATATGTATCATGTATATCAATTTATAATTATTATTTCATTAATATTAACAAGTAGTGATCTCTACACTCCTACGCCTTTATTCTCATTTAAATGTGAGATAACGTCTCTATGAAAACTCCTAAAGAATCAGCTAGAAAATTATATTGTATTTAAATAACTATTTACTAATTTATTTAATAAATCTCATGGAATTGTATTTATTTAAATCTTTATTTAATTAAGGATTTATAACTCCCCACATAACTATAATTATTTAATTACATGTATAAAATCATGCATGTTTTTCAGTCATGGATCCATCTTCATGAGAAACCCCTATTCTTCTTCATTATTCAATCATGGCATTCTTTTTTTTTGTTTCATATAAGTCTTTATTCTTTTATTTAAAAATATTTTGATAAATACATATCATGATATATATATAACATTGAAGATCCATTCATGTTTCATTGTCTAATCTTCAAATTATATTCAAATATCATAGCTCATAGCATTTACATTCATTTAATTTCATCCTACTGCACAACCCTGTTTTTCTAAACATGGTTTCCCCATTTAAAATACTTCAATATTCATGAATAGAAATATTTATAAATGTCTCATGCATCCTATTATCACAATCTATGTAATTATCTCCTCTCATTCAGGCATATAATTTTTCATAAATATCACATGCCAAATTTTTTCTTTGCACTGCATTTTTCCCAAGTTACTGATACATTATTTTTTCTTATTCACGCATAGAGAACAAATCATTTTTAAATTATGCCTTTTCCACTTATATTTAGAGGAGGTTTTTTTTCTTATTTCATATATGAAAATTGGAACTAGATGAATTCATATTCTCAAAAAAAATAACTATGATTATTTCATGCATACTAATATATCATATGGTATCCTGGATCTCATCGTGCATGGAAACTCAATCTACTCATGGTGGGTTTTTCGTATGGTAAGTTGTGGAAACATAGGATTATATCATCATAAATCATTCATGGTAGGTTTACCTACCATCTATGATACCTTATGGTATATAAATTTTTTCATAGTAGGTTATGAGGATACTCATGGTAAGTCAAGATACCATGAAGGATAAACTCGTGGTAGGTCATGTGGTCATGAAGATGATTCAGCATTTATCTTTTGGAAGTTCATTTTTCATGGTCGACCCATGAATTTATGTTTGGTCACTCTAATATATCCATATATGGTATCTTGGTCATAATTTGGTCAATTATGCTCTACTCATGAGGTTTCATGAATTTACTTCAGGTGGTAGGTTTCATTATCTTCATGTGGTGGGTATAATTAACTTCATGAAATCATTTATAACCTTTTCATCTCTTTATTCAGTGACACACATGGTATCTTTTTTAGATCATACAATAGGTCAAGGATCTTCATGGTTACTCTTTTTTCATTCCTAGATTTCCAAAAAGAAATCTTGTGGTTACTTAGCTAATACACTTTCGGTTGATCTCATTCATGCATGAAGTAGGATGAATATACTTATGGTAAGTTCTCTACAATAATGTGGTTTTTTCATCAACTTATGGTAAGTTAAAAATTCATAATAGAACGATTTTATGACAGCACATATTTTAATACACATTAATTCATGATTTATTACATAAAGGGACACATAATATAATACCATAAGATCATGAGTCCTTATGTATTTTTAAAATTAGGTACATAGAACAATAACCTGAAAATGGGTACAAAAACATTATTTAAAAACATGACATCATTCCCATAAAATTTCATTGCTCTTCTAAAACTGCATGGGATAACCTGAGGACATACATAAGAAATAGCGGAGATGCAAATCCTAGTAAGGGGATAATCAAATAATCGCACAAGTTAAATAAGTAAATGTGAGTCAAGAGGTATACCAAGGTAACAAAAGAGGGATTAAAATCATAAACATGAACATCAAATCAGGATATAAGATGATAACACAAAGGTAACATGGGAATGTGGAAACAATATAAAACATGACATCATAAATATAAGTCAAGGATAACAACTAATAAATCATATCATAGAATTATTAGGATAACCTATCATCCACCATACATGGTATCTCATTGGATAAAAACATTACAAAATTCATTGGAGGGAAATATAGTTTTGGCCCACCTATCACATTCATATCATGTAAATGAATAAGTGTGCCACATATATCATACAACATAGGGAAGTCTTTCATAACTTTTAATCCCACCATTAAGGAGGGTGGGATACATATATTAAATTCCCTAGTAAATTAATGATAGTTAAATCTAGTTTAATACCCTTTTTTTGGAAATGGGTATGGGTATTCACTACATAAATTTTGGAATAGAAAATTGTAAGATCATCTTGATAGCATAATGGGGTATATAAACATTCATGGAAGGGTTTAATGATAGTGAAAATGGTCTCTAATTACATGTAAATAATAAACATAGTAATATGTAGGTTAAAAAACATATTCGAAAATGAATGATTGAAAATCAAAAGGCTTGATGTAATGAAGGATCTTGAATAAAGAGGTGGAGAATAACACTTACCATGAGAGGGTGCTTCTAAAAGATTAGGAGGATCTTCTTAAGATATTGGGCCACCATGGGAGGGATCTAAATAGGTAAATGTAGAGTAAATTTTTACTCCAAGTGTTTTGTTTGAAGATTAATGGAAGTTTGGGTGGGTATTTATAGAAAAAGAGGTGGGATTATCTATTAATTCCTAAACATGGGTTTTGGACTCTATATGATAAAATAATAAAAACAAAAAACATTCTCAATATGTTCTTCCCCATGTTTTCTATAAAAAATGAATGTTTTTAAATATTTTATAAGTATAAAAACCAAACCCATTAGAATAATACCCTTGGTGATGTGGAAGTGAGTCATGTTCATAGAGAATTAATTTTAAAACCAAAAAATATAGTATATGTTTTTGAAGATCCATTATGGTTTTATAGAATTAATTAAATAACTTTGAAAATAATTTTTTAAGGTAAAAAAAATTGGTCTTTGATACTCTTTATATTATTTATTACATCACTTTTAGTATTTTATAATGTCATAATACAAATTGTATATTTATATCATATTTTATTTTTACCCAAATATTTTATTGTCTTGAAAATTTATACAAAATTCACCATTGGATAATTTAAACATGATGATTTAAAAAATAGTATTTTTTTATAAAAATAATTCTCTAAATATGAAAATTTACACTTTTATATCAAAAATCTCAATTTATTTAAAAATATGGGTTTTTGTGACTATAACAGTTCCTTGACCCTTATGAAAATTTCACTTCACTTTATAAAGTTATATTATAATTTATATTTCTATAAATATTATCTTATAAACAAAATTATTAAAATTAAATTTATTTCAAAAATTATTGAATTTATTTGAAATAGTCTCTTTATTGAAACTATATATTTCCTAAAAAAATTAGTTTCATCATATCAAAATATAATTTTTATCAAACCCGTTATTTAAAAATTAATAAAGTAAAAAATAAAAGTGATAAATATTTTTATTTTTTATCAAAAACAAAATATAAAAATTCATACTTTTAGGTTCTAGATACATAATACCTTATTACACTAGTATATTTTCTATTATTATGTTATATGATGGTGGAACATTTTGGGGTGGTTTGGATAACATGGTTTGGGTTATGATCTCAATAAACATGAACTTATCCCATAAATGGTTTTACTCATGTTTTAGTTTCTAAATATTATCTTGGTATTAGCCAAGGGAAATTCCATTTGATGGAATATCTATTAGAGTCTCTTATATATTGTCCTTATAGGGTACGATCCCACTGTTCAAGGCCATCGCTTCTTTTTTCTATGTCAATTTGATTTATTATAACCCTTAATATATACTAATCATAATGATTATTGTATAACATCTATATTATCAATGGTTATGATGATTAATGGTATTTCAAATATGACAGAATATAAATTATAATGTTCTAAAATAATTGAAGTAGTGCATTTGTTTTCTATAACATCATTACTTAATAAGGAATCTATTCGTTCGAAAAGATAATTTCATTTATAAAACCTTAAGTCATTAATTTCTTCCCCCATTTAGAATTATCACCCTAAAAATTTCATTTCATGTACTAAAATAGATATGTTTACTTCTATTTTATTGTCTCTTCTATTTCCCATGTTGTTTACTCAAAATCTCGGTTCCACTACAACACTTTTACCATGAAATTTGTCTTATTTTTTACAACATTATCTTTAGAATCTAAGATCTACACTGACTGCTCCTCATATGAAATATCATTATTAATTGATACCACCACTAGATTAAATATATGTGAGGTATCTAGTATGTGCATCCCGAAGAGAGATACATAGAACATATCATTTACATGAGATAGGTTAGGTGGGAGTGTTAGTTGATAAGACATAGCTCTGTCTCAATCATGGTTCTCAAAGGGGGGATGTATCTTAGACTAATACTTCCCTTTTTCCCAAACCCCATGAATTTCATCCATGATGATATATAAAGAAACACTCTATCTCTGACCATAAAATCTAGATCCCATCAATGATTTTTTGTATAGATTATCTATCGACTTGTGTGGATTTCATATGATATTGAATGGTTTGAACCTTCTCTATCATATCATGGTCAAGATCAAGTCCCATAATCTTTGGATATCTAACTTCATCCTAGCATGTTTGATTTCGACACCTATTACCATACATAGCCTCATCAAGTGCCATTCCAATTCTATAATATAAGCTATTGTTAAATGAGAACTCAACTAGGGGAAGTTGTTTATCCCAGCATCCTTCGAAATCTATTGAACATGATCTCAACATATCCTCTAGAGTTTTAATGGTTATATCATACTGACCATCCATATGAGGGTGATAATCAGTACTGAAACTCAGATTTGTATCTATTCCTTTCTAAATAATTCTCTAGAACCTCAAGATCCACCTTATATATCAATCAGATACAATGGAGAGTAGCACTTTATGTTATCATTCCACTTCTTTTATATAAATCTTGGTGATTTTTTCCAGATAGAAATCTTCTTTGATAGAAATTAAAAGTGATTACTTTATTAGGTGATATACTACCACCCATATGGTGTTATTTCCTTTATAAATTTTAAAGAGTCCTACGATAAAATCCATGGTTACATTTTTTCCATTTGAATACTAGTATAGGCATTGCTTTCATCATACCCTTATACTTATATCATTTATCCTTAAATTGTTGACATACCAAGAATCAAGATACATATTCTATAATATCACTCTTCATTTTATACCAATTGAAATATTTATTTAGATGTCTATATATCTTAGTGGTTCCTAGATGAATATTTAATTATGAGCTAAGTGCATCATCTGGAAGCTCCCTCATCGATTTTGTTTTCTATGGTATATATATTCGAGTTCCAAACCTTATAACTCCATATTTAGAAAATTTCAACTACTAAATATTATCTACCTTTTTTTAGCACCTCATCATCCTTATAGGCCTCCTTGATCCTCGCAATAATGGATAGTTTAGGAGTTATTTGAGAAAGGTAAGATAAATTTTCTTTAATTATTCTCATGTTCATCATTTTCTTGTCTAAGAAGATTAGATACCTTGCAATCCTCATCATGTATAGGGTTATGGGATACATTCTAATCATAGCATCTAAAACATTATTCATTGTCCCGAGATGGTAATGGATTTAACAATCATAATATTTGATCCGCTATAACCACCTTAATTGGAGCATATTGACCTCTTTTTTATGAATATAGACTTAAGGATTTTAAGATCCATATATATTATACACTTATCACCATAGAGACTATGTCACAAAATCTGTAATGAAAATATCACTTCATCCAATTCTAGATCATGTATTGGGGAGTTCTTCTCAACGATCTTTAATTGATGGGATGCATAGGCTATCATTTTATCATCTAACATGAGCACATAGCCACGTCCCTTTTTGGATGAATTTTTTTTAATTATAATTATTTCCCCATAAGTGGGAAATGTGAGTAAAAATGTAGTGATTATCCACTTATTTAACTCTTTAAATATCAATTAAAATTCATCATTCAATATAAATATGAATCCCTTCTGAATTATCTTGGTTAGTGGGCTTGAAAATTGTGATAAGTTTCTCTTAAATTGATGACAGTACCCAGCTAATACAATAAAACTATGAATTATTATCATAGATATTGGTCTAGGATATCCTTTAATTGCCTATGTTTTCAAAGGATCCATATATATCCTATTTTTAGTGATAAAATTACCTAGTAATGTTACATTTTCCATACCAAACTCACATTTATTGTATGTTACATACAAATTTTCTTTCTGTAAGGTCTTCAGTACAACATTCAAATTCTCCTTATCTTCTTACGTTATTTTATAGTATATAATAATATCAACTATAAAGACTGTCACAAATTTTTTGATGTAATCCATAATGACCCTACTCATTAATTCCATGAATATAGTTGTAGTATTAGTGTGTCCAAATGGAATCACTATAAACTTATAGTGACAATGACTTCTACAAAAAGTATTCTTAGGGATATCCTCCATCTACAAATTTACTTAATAATATCCCAATTTATAATCCTAGAGAAATACTGGGATCCTTATAGATTATTTAATAATTCATTAATCTATGAAATAAGATACTATTTTTTTATCATGATATTATTGAGATAATGATAATCAATCCATAGGAAAGTTGACCCATGCTTCTTTATGAAAAGTATTGGTGCACCCCATGGTGAAGCACATGGTCATATCAACCTTTTATCTATATTCTCATATGGTTTATTCTTCATATATTTATGATAAATAGTGTCTAGTATATATATTATCTTTTATATTGAAAATATCAATGTATAAGTTTGATTGAAAACGCAACCTCTCACCTTGGAGGAAGACCAGGCAATTATTCGAGAAACATATGAGTTAATTCCCTTACAATGGGCATGTCATAAAGGATGATTATTCCTTAGTCTCAATAATTTGATCCAAATATGCTTAATAATAATGAAAAAATATCCATTATTGAGATAATGATACCAAATGAGATTCATACTCCTCCTTGTACATATATAGAATTGAAGGGAAATTTATGATATAGAGTATGATTTCCTTCTCTCATAAATTTATGTTGTCACTATATAACTAAATCCAATTCATGTCTGGAATAGAATATAATTCCACTTAATGGAATATAATAATATTTTCTAGGAAGCTCATTCCAAAAAAAATGATGGGGGGTGACTTATATACTAAAGATGCAATAACTAACACATTTCCCATATTCACTGATAACTCATCATCGATGTTTTAATGTAGTGTTTTAATAGTTCAACTAAACTTGTGTGATATGAAAGAAATCATAAAACTTGAATAAAATAGTACATTTTCTACCATTGAATGAATAACTAGTTTACCTATCACTACTTCATTGTAATGATTCACCTCAGTAGTTTTTATTCCATAAGCTTTCCAACGGTCTCTATGACTTAAAGTTAATTTTCATTGGTTTTAATCAACAACCCTTATATTATTTCATTGATTCACAGAGTGCCATTATTTCTTGTAGGTCAAAAATTGGAAAATAAGTATAGGGTTGAAAAGTGCATTAATTTATTCCATAGCATTTGTGGTTTTCCCCATCAAAAATTTCTAGTTAGGTTTCCTTAATTCACACACCTAAACCATTTCCTTATCCCAAATAGGAAATTTCTACGATGCTTCTTTCCAAACTATTAAAAAGTGGGATTTTTGAATTTTTTCACCATGAGATTTATCGATCATACCACAAGAATTTAAATCCCTCGTATTCTGCCAAACTCTAGATCCAATACACCGTTGAGATTTGTTAATCTCTATTTTTATTTTGAGGTCACATCCAATAATTTCTTTGTATCTATAAAAGGCCAAAAATAACAAAATCTTTTCATATTCTCAACTTTAGCACACCAAATAAGTTATCAAATTTACATTCAAGGTCAATGAAAAAGTCAATGTTGTATCATTCTTGTATTGTGAAGTTCTCCTCATGAATCTTGATGTATTTTTCGTCCTTTTTCTTGAGGATAATTAAATACCTATCCATTTTAATTTAGAGAGTGTGAGGAAAATACTAATAAAAAAATTGGATTAATTTCAAATCCATCACTTTGATCACCTCCTCAGTCTTTGTAATTTTAATCAAATTCAATTGTTGATTAGATTCTCCCTCCATATAACAAACAGACAACATGGCCTTCTATTTTTAGATCATTGAATGGTGTAGAATATATTTTCAATGAAGTTTATCCATTGTTTTCTGATTAATGTATAGGATGATCCAATAAAAGTTTGAGTAATTTATTTCATAAAGGCCTCAATTGAAACTTTCGATTTATTAGGGGGTTTGGGTGTTCCTCTTGATTCAAGTTTCTATTCAAAAAATTTGTTAATTGAGAAACTATTAGTAACACCCCGAAAATATAAATTAGGAACATTTTATTCAATAGTATGTATGAGACGCAACACCAAGTGTGTAAGGGAATATAATATCTTGAGAATTTATAATATATTTAATATTTTAAATAAATTTCATATATATTTTATAACCTAAAATTCACAAAACATCATTTTATATTGCGTTACATGCAAGAGAAATTTTCTTTGATAACTTGAGTCACACGCAAGACTGAGTTTTACCAAAAATACAATATATTATTATAATATTATTATAATATTATTATTTAATATAATAAGATATAAACTAGCCATTAAATTAGTAGTTATGAATTATAATAAATAAATTATGAAAATTATTTTTTATGAAAATATAAAATAAATTCATTGGTTACAAATTAATTAGAAATGAATATAAGATCCAATTGAATATAAAGGGAATATTTTTATAGAAAACTATTTATATGCTCACAGAGCTATTTTATCCTGATAAATTAAATTAATTAAAATTAATGAGTGATATTAAATTTAATATTTATATTATATATTCAATAAAATATTATTTATAATCATCCAATATATTTTATTGACATATGATAAGAATAAACTCAATATTACACATAAAAACCCTTATTTGTTATTATGCCATTTTTACAACCTTTTAATGGTGAATATATTTTAAATCCAATTTTTGACCCTTTTGTAAATTTAATATGTAAAAATAAATTTAATATTTGAAATATAAACATAAAAACTAGATTAGGGTCAATTTTTGGTATTTTTTGTTAAGTTTCATTTTTATTGAATAGTGAAAAATACAGAAATTTAATTCAAAACTACTTTTTCATCTAATTTATTTATAATTTTAAATTATAATTTTAATTAATTTTAAAGTTAAATTAGATCATATTTTTATAAATTAATCAAATTTAAGTCATTGGAATCAATTTCACTTTGAAATTGACAATAAAAACATAGCAAACTTTTGGATGTTTTTACGTTAAAAACTGACATTGTCTTCCCGTCTGTAGGATTAAATTTAAATTAATTTATGCCACATTTATGATTTTAATTTGTAAAAATGGATCCATATTTGTAATAATAATAGTATATAATTTATAATAAGTAAAACTTATTTTTTTACCAAAAATATTAGTGAAAATAATTAAAATTAATTACAATGATTAAGGAAAAATTAAACTTAACATGGGACTAAACCATAAACATAAGGGCCAAAATGACCTGTAACCTTGTCCAAAATACATTTTATAGACATATTTATACCCTATCCTACATTTTATTCAACTTTTACTATTATTTTATTCACATTAAATCGAAAATCATGAGTGTAATTTTCATTCCCAAAATTTACAAGAGTGTCACTTCCCCTCTACTATAAAAAGGCCTCCTCTCCTCCCACTTCCTTACACCTATCAATACACTTTGGATAAACCAATATATGCCCAAATATCTCCTCAAAATACCTCCCATAATAATATAAGACTCCCCTTGGTCATAAATCCATCCAATGAAGCTCTTTGGAGAAAACCAAAAGGAGTTACCCGACTAAGAGTTAACGTCTTTCTTCAAGATCTTTTGATTTTTTTCAATTATACACTCATTAAAATATACTTATTAAATTATCATATAAAAAATATTATAATAAATATACTTATATGTTTTTATAATAATTTTTATACATACACTAACACACACCTCCATCAAATGGGTAATGAACATATTGTTTACGTGTATGACGAACTACTATCTCACGAAACGATGATTGTTATTTTTTCCTTTAACACCTATCATGGACGAAATTATGATGGAAAATGTTTTTATATAGGATATATATGATATTTATTATGTAATTATTATTCTTTAATTATTTTTTAACACATATTTTTATACTTTCCATTTTGGAAAAAAAATTATAACATCAATTGTGGAAGTGTGGACTATCACCCCCTAAAAGCGATGTGATTCATTGACACGATACATGGAATGTATAAAGGATGGTTTTAAATAAAAATATGTGACATAAAAACATATATATGGTATTAATGACATAATTAACTTTCTGGAAATATAATATATCATTTTCCTTATTACCCATCCAGACACTTAAAAAGTGATAACGTCGTTCGTGCACGTGTGGACTATTGCCTCCTCAATACAATGTGATTCCTTTTAAATAAAATTAATTATTTATACAAGTATATATGATTAAATAATATGGTATTTATTATAAAATTATCATTATGTAAATAATGATTTTACTTACCTTCTTTCCACAACGATCATTGAAAATTAGAATGTTACTCATACATATATATGGCCTACAATTTTCATGATTATAATGTTAGTTAATTTTTCAAAACCATATTTAATGATTTGTTATAAAATTATAATTTATATATAAATATTATAATTATATCATGATTATTATTATTTATATGTTATATAATGACATGTTTTACCATAGTTGACCTACCAAAGTTTTTTTTGACATATAAACCACGTTTGGTCAAAACACCTGACATAAACTTAATTGTTTAAGTAGTTGTATAAAAAATGGTAATATGTAAAATAAATTTAATTATAAACATTAACATGGTTCTAAATGAATTAAATAATTGACAATGTTTTATTATTCTTGAATATAATTATACACGATACAAGTTGGACTCAATGTACGAGATTTTAGGTAAATTTACATTCCATTGAGACTTTTTTGTTGTTATACACCTAGTTTATTTTATATGGTATTTATAATTCCCTTTTAAATGTTAAATAAAGAATCTATTTATTATCATGATATTTTATTTAATTTTCTTCCTTCATTTGGATTAGGATTTAAAAAATTTCAAAGTGGTATGGGACAGTTTCAAATGTTTAAAGATTATTTTAATCAAAAATAATTTTAATGATATTTCATTTCTATTCAATGAATTTATATGAACATTGTCCAATAAATTTTTAATTTCACTATAGTATGGTTATTCAAGATCTTTTCATGTATTAGTACCATTTTCCCACTCTTTGGTACACAAAATGTTTTAAAAATATTTTTTAGAAATATCTAGTTTATTTCTTTATTTAGTCATAGAAACTATTTTCTTCTAAAAACCATGTTTTATTAAAAAAATTAAAAAAAATTATAAAATTATTTGTTAAATATATTTTCACACTTTTTTATTTTACCAATATTTTCAATGTAATCTTCTTATAACTTTCCAAACCAGTCATTTTTTAACCATTTACCATGTAAAAGAAATGTTCTTTTTACCTCATACAGCATGTACGGATGTACCATACATTATTTCTCTAAATGTTCATTTGTATATTTTAAAAGTTTCATTTTAACGATTTTTTTTTGAAAATTTATTTTCAAATATTTTAAAAAAAATCAAAACAAATAGATATTTTCCTCAAGAATGTTTTTAAAATATCTTTTTATAGTATTTATATTCATCAATGAAAAAAACTCAATATTTTATTTTACTTAGGATATTTTGTATTGATAACATCGTTATTCCTCATATAGATGGTACATAATTGATTTATCTAAGGATAATATTCACATTAGCTTCCTTGATTCCATTTATTCCCCTTAAAATATCCAATTTATAATAATCATTTGATATTAAATTCCACCTAAATATCCATATCATTTTTTATGGATATTATTATTTCCTGAACCATATACAACTTTTCATATGGTGTTTACTTTGTAAATTATTTTATTTAATGGGGAAATATTGATAAATTTTTATCCTTTAATAAATAATAATATTTGATGAGTCACTTTGTTTATTTAAATACTTTGGACATCAAATATATTGATTGGGGACTGTTTAAGAAATTACCTATGGTTTGGGGACTGGTTAATATAATCCCCTCAATGCATAGGTAGTCTCAAATGAAATTAGTTGGAGAAAAACCCTTAGAGTTTTTTTTTTCAAGCAGTATAGACAGGATTATACCCATAGTTTTAAACAGTGTGGAAGACAGATCTTGATAGAAGAGGTTTTCATGTACCTTAAACATAACGTCCAATAATTATGCATTTCCCTCATTTAGTTTATGTTATTATTTATCCATGATATTTTTTATCAACATATATATGGATACATTTCATTTCTAGTTCATTGACTAAATGTAATATTTCTCATTTTCTTACCTTTCCATATTAATTTTTCCATATCTAGTTATTTGAATGTCATGTGTTTTCAGTTATTACCTTTTCATACTTTTTATACACTTCTTTCTCTATTTTTTTATTATATGGTATGTGTGTAAAGTTATTTACCATGCTATAATTATTATTCTCATTGATTCATTATTTATTCCACTATACTTTTTTCATTACTGATCATTTGAGATCACCCTTATTATGTTTCCTTTCCCAAATAATCCAATATGTATGAAAGATATTAAATGATATGCTAAATTTAATAAAGTTATTATCCTCAAATATATTTAAAATGAAGTAAAAATTTATGTTTTAATTATTTCATTCATTTGTAATAGAAGACATATATATGTATCTCGTTTACCAAAAATACTAAATTGATTGTTCCTTTGATATTTGATTCCTTGTAATAATGTTAATGTAATTGAGAGAAAAAACTGACTCTAGGTTCTCTAGGGTCGAGTCGATACAGTTAGTATCAAATGAATTTTAGTATAAACCATGGTAACTATATTTAAGAAAACATATATTATAGCACATAACCCTAAAGAATAATTTTAGGATAAATATAGAATAAAACCCTAGAATTTAAGTTATCTAGAGATTATGTGGGTTTTCTAGAAATACATCCATGTCTAGATTCTATAAGTGGGTGTGGTTTTTTCATAGATATACCTAGAAGTAACAAATTATACAAGGTGTGTGGGGTCTGACTCATCTTAACCTTGTACATGACAATGGGCCTTATTGCACACCTGGTTCGACACTCCTAGGGGATATGCTTAAGATAATTCAAATTATCTTTACAACCCACTATGAATGATTTTAACAATGAATAACCTAGGATAAACATAATGTGTTTTAGATTTAATATATGGTTTCATGATTTATACATCCAACTAATGATATTATGAATAAATCCTATACCACAGAAGTGCCTATGTTAAAATAAAAGGATGAAGTGTTTATGTATTGGGGTTGTATTGAAAACCACTGTAAAAAATGTTATTTAGTGATTAGACTTATTCCAAGGATGTCCATCATATTTAATTAGAAAATTATATTAATTTGGTTTTAGAAAAGGACAACATGTATGTCAGGTGACAACCAATAATGTTTGGAAAGTTCATGGGTCTTTAAACCATAACTGAAGGACAATAAGGGTTTCACGCTAACCACTGACCTACACAATTTCCTAGTTAATATGTTTTTGTTTTTAGTTAAGCAAGTTTATGAATAAATATTAATTTTGAACCAACAATGTTTATTTTTTGGTTTAGATATTAATGTACTTACCGAAATAGTTTTTGGAAAATATTTTGAGATAAATAGTTAGGCTTTTCACACTTTTATGGGCCTTAAGATCCTTTTGAAATGTATTTTAATGTTTTACACATCAAAATTATTTTTTGGATGAATTAGAATATTGATCTAAGAATAACCAAAGGATGAAATTGTGTTTATAGAAATATATCAAGTAAGAAAATTTCTTTATATCCTTAGGTAGTAAATGAATAATCTAATATTATGAAAATGATCTAGAAAAAAATGTTGTCCTAATACCTTAATTTTTATCAAATTAATGGTCTTTTAAATCATCACATATTTATGGATTTAAGTCCCTAAATGTCCTATTTATCATTCACTTGTTTTTTATTGAGGGAATCGATCACTCGGTATAAATATTAATTCTTTTCCTCCAATTACATATCTCTACTTCCCACTAATATTCTATTACTTAGAGACCATGTTATATATTATTCTATGTGACCCTTGTACTTCTCATACTCTCTATCCTAGTTTTTGTTTTACAAACTCATCTCATGACGTGAGATTTAAAAATATGAAATTTAAGAAAATAGTTTCCCAATATTGAGTTTAAATTATGAGTAAGCAATTTAATTAAGGTGGGGAGAATGTAACACCTCTAAAATCTATAGTAGGAACATTGTATTCGATAGCGTGTATGACACACAACACCAAGCACATAATTGAATATAATATCCTAAGAATTTAAAATATATTTACTATTTTAAATTAATTAAATATATATTTTATAGATTACAATGTATGCAACCTAGATTTAGCTTGTTTTACACACAAGACCAACTTTCTTCAATAGCATGTGTCACACGCAAGACTAAGTCTTAAAAAAATATTATTAAAATATTATTATTGAATATAATATGATATAATCTAGCTATTAAATTAGTAGTAAATAATAGTGATAAATAACTTATTAAAATTATGGTTTACATAAATATAAAATTAATTCATTTGTTACAACTTAATTTGAAATGAATATAAGAACCAATTGAATATAAAGGGAATATTTTTATAGAAAACCTTTTTTACACTCAGAAAGGTTTTTTATCCTAATAAATTAAAATAATTAAAATTAGTGAGTGATATTAATTTAATATATATTTTTTATATTAAATCTAATATTTTTTATGATAATCCAATATATTATATAGACATAAGATAAGAATAAACTCAATATCACACATAAAAACCTATATTTTTTATTAAGGCACTTTTACCGCATTTTAATGTATAACCTGTTTAAAATACAATTTTTTTACACTTGTATAAATTTAATATGTCAAAATAAACTTAAAATTTGAAATATAAACATAAAAATTATGTTAGGGTGAATTTTTGGTATTTTTCTATGAAGTTTTATTTTTTATTTAATAGTGAAAGATACTGAAATTTAATTCAAAACTGATTTTTCATCTACTTTATTTAGAAGGTTTAATTATAATTATAATTTATTTTAAAATTTAATTAGATAATATTTTTATTAATTAATCCAATTTAGGTGATTTGAATCAATTTAACTATGAAATTTAATATAAAAATATAGAAAACTTTTTTATGGTTTTACTTTAAAAACCTACAATGTCGTCCCATTCACAGGATTAAATTTAAATTAATTTCTTCCACTTATATGATTGAAATTTGGAAAAAAAGGATTCCATATTTGGAATAATAATTATTTATAATGTATAATAAATTTAACTTAGATTATTACTAAAAATATTAGTGAAAGTAATTAAAATTAATTACAATTATTAAGGTGGAGTTTAGCTTAACATGGGATTAAACCTTAATCTTGAGGGCCAATATGACCTATAAACTTGTCCAAAATAAATTTTATATACATATTTAGACCACATACTCCCTTTTATTTAATTTATACTGTATTCTATCCACTTTAAATGGTAAAAAAGTGGGTTTAATTCCCTTTTCCTAAATTTACAAGAGTGTCACTCCTCCTCCACTATAAAAGGACCCATCTCCTCCCACTTCCTCACACATATAAAGAAAATTTTTCTTGAAAAATATGTACAAAAATATCTCATAAAAATCCATTTACTCATTAATTAATCCTCATCTTTTTAATAAAGTCATCCAAGGAAGCCCTTTGTTGAAAACCAAAAGGAGTTACCTGATTAAGAGGTAACATCTTTCCTCAAGATCTTTTGTTTTATTTCCATTATCCACACCTTGAAATATTAGTATTCCATAATTATATGATAGAACTAATATCCTAAATAAAATAATATGTTTTTATTCAAATTTTTGGACCTACACTTACACACACTTCCATCTAATGGGTAACGAACATGATATTTACATGTACGGCGAACTACCGCCTCATGAAACGATGATTCTTCATGTTTTATTTACCTCCTCTCATAGTGTAAATTATGATGGAAACTCTATTTAAATATGATATATATGATATTTATTATTTATTTATGTTTATTTAGTTATTTTATAACACATATATTTATACTTTCCATTTTGTGTAAAAATGATAACATCATTTATGGAAGTGTGGACTACAGCTCCCTCAAAGCAATGTGATTCGTTCACACAATACATTGAATTTATAAGGGATGGTTTTAATTTAAAATATTTGACATAAATAACATATGTATGATATTATGGATATATTTAACTTTCTGGAAATATAATATATGTCATTTTCTTTATTACCCATTCACAAACTTAAAAAGTGATAACGTCGTTTGTGGACTTGTGAGTTACAACCTACTCAATGTGATGACATTCCTTTTACACAAAAATAATTATAAATAAAATTATATATGATTAAATAATATTTTATTTATTATATAATGATAATTATTTATATATCGAAGTCATGTACCCTCTTTCCAATGCAAACATTCAAAAATGGAATGTTACTCATGCATACGTATGGCCTACCGTCTCTATGATTGTAACATTTTTTCATTTTTCATAACCATATTTAATTATTTTTTTATAAAATTATAATTTATATATAAATATTATAATTATTTCATGATTATTATTCTATAGATGTTATATAATGACCCCTTTGACCATATTTGACCTACAAAAGTTGTTTTTGACATATAAACCAAATTTGGTCAAAACATCTTATGTAAACTTAATTGTTCATATAGTTGTATACATAATGTTAATAAGTGAAATAAAATTAATGATAAACATGAAAAAATATCTCAAGTAAGTAAATAATTATGATAATTTTATTATTCAGGAATATAAAGACACATGAGACAATTCAGACTCAAGGCAAGGGATTTCGTTTGAATTTGCATTCCATTGAGACTTGGTTTTTGTTATGCACTTAGTTTATTTTATATGGTTTTTATACTTATCATTTACATGTTAAATCATGAATCAATTTATTCTCATGATATTCTAAGTTTAATTTAATGTTATTCCTTCATTTGGATTAGTATTTAAAATGTTTCTATGTTGTAAGGGACACTTAGGAATGTTTAAAGATTATTTAACTCAAAAATAATTTTAATGATACTTAATTTTCCTTCAAGGAAATTATATTAGCATTATTCAATAAATATTTAATTTTATATGGTTATTAATTATATTTTTCAATTATTAGTATCATTTTTACACTCTTTAGTACTCAAAATATTTTAGAAAAAGTTTTTTAGAAAACATGACTTTATTTATATCATTAGTTAGAGAACATGTTTTCTTCTAAAACCCATGTTTTATTAAAAAAACTCAAAAAAAATTAAAATAATTTATTGAATTTTTTTACACTTTTATTACCAATGTTTTAAAATGAATCAATCTTTTTTTCTTTCTGAACAAGGAATTTTTCTCACCTTTTACAGTTCAAAATGAATTTTCTTTTTTAGTCATATGGAATGTATGGATTTACCCATCATCATTTATTCAAATATTAATTTTCATTTTTTAAATGTATCGTTTTAATAAAAATGTTTTTAAAAAGTTATTTTAAAACTTTTTCAAAAGAAATTAAAAACAAAAGGATATTTTCCTATATAATGTTTTTAAAATATCTTTTTACACTATTTCTATTCATCAATGAAAAAATGATTTATTTTACTCTAATTGTGATATATTGTATTAATAAAATCCATATTCCTCCTATGTATAGTTTATGAATGATTTGGAAAAGGATAATATTTACATTCACTTCCTCGATTCCACATAATATCCTAGAAATATCCAATTTCCTGTGATCATTTAACATTAAATTTTCCGTAAATATTCATATAAAATTTTATGGATATGATTATTACCTAATGACTATACCATTTTTCATATGTTTTTTACTTTGGAATTTATTTGATTGAATGGGAAAATATTGATAAATTTGTTTCCTTTACTCAATATGGATATTTGATAAGGCACATTGTTTATTTAAATTATTTAGACATGCAATATATGGCTTGGGGTTGTTTAAATAATTCAATACAAGTTGGGGACTGGTTAATGTAAGCTCATTGATGCATTGATAGTCTCATGAGATGAAATTAGTTGAAGAAAAACACTTCAAGTTTATTTCCAAGATCTATAAATAAGTTTTTACCCATAGTTTTAAATTTTCTAGAGGATGGATCTAGATATTAAAGGTTTTTTATATTCCTTATACATAATGTCCAATAATTAATCATTTACCTCATTTAGGTTCAGTTATTATTCATCCATGATATTTTGTGTCTAAATATCTATGGATAAATTTCATTTTTAGATCATTAATTAAATGGAATGTGCCTTATTTTCTTACCTTTCCATATTTATGTTTCCTTATCTAGTTATTTGAATGGAATTTGTATTTAGTTATTACCTTTCTATATTATTTTTGCACTTCCTTCTAGGTTTTTTGATTACATAGTATGTGTTCTTAGTTATTTATCATGACATAATTATTATTCTCATTGATTCATTATTTCTTCCACTATACGTTTCCCTTACTATGAATTTGGGATCACCCTTATTATGTTTCCATTCCCTAGGAATCCAATAAGTAAAAAATATATTCTATAATATTCTAGATTGAATGAATTTATTATCCTTGATGATATTTAGAAAGAATAAAAAAATTATGATGTAATTAGTGTATAAATTTGTAATATAAGACATATATATGTATCTGGTTTACCAAGACTAATAAACTAATTGGTCCTTTGGGATATGATTCCTTTTAATCATGTCAATTTAATTGATAGTATACACCAGCTTCAAGATCTCTATGGTTGGGTCACAGTAGTATTGACATGAATTTCTCAATTTTTTGTCAAATCAGGTTGGGAATCTCATTTGGTTTGTCATCGTATTACCCCTCACATTGACTATGGACTTGGTTTCTCCTATTTTCATCCATTTAATAAAATAAAGGGAATATTAGGGATAATAATGGTTAAAATATTAAACATGTAAATGGGAAACCATGAACGTTAATGGAATAACTCATAAATGGCATATATTCCTTAACATATTAATTTTATGTTTTGAATATAACTTATCCATGATCTATTTCTTAAGATAAAATATTATAATAATTTTTTCTCTTAATAATGGTTTATAAGGATCTTGTTAATTTACAAATGAATATCCCTTGGGAGTATCAAACTAGGTGCGTAGTTCAGCCTCTTTATCTTACACCAGATGAAAATCGAGTCAAGCTCAATGCACTATTTTCACGATTATTTCCCTTGGGTCTAAATATTCCAAATCTACACACACTTATTGTATCCAGATATGGATTTATTTTCATAAAAACCACTTACTCTATACATTACAAAAAATTAAGGATTTTTCATATTTTTAGTATTATCCCTAAGTATTTCACAATGGTTTTCTAATCCTAATCCTCAAAAATAATTATAATTTTCTCAGATTCCAATTATGAAAAACCATTATTTAATACACCTTAATTCATGATTTATTATATAAAGGTATACATAATATAATCCCATAAGATCTTAATGGCTGGTGTCTTTGGTAGATTATGTAAATATCACAATAACATGAAACATGGGTGTTTTGTATGGGGTTGGTGGTGTGTAATAGGTTCTTATCATTCTGTTACCATTTTCACTTTTCCCTAAAACTCCCAATGGTTACCCAATCCATAGCTAGGTATGGACCTACTTTCCAATGTTCAGAGATCATCTGGGTTTTTTGGCCCAATTACTCTTGGGACTTGTATTGGTTGATAGGATGGGAGGTCGGGCTCATTGCACCATTTTGGGGGGAAGTTTTTCCTACTCTGGGACTCTCATAGGGATTTCAGACATGTTCATGAATCCATTCCTAATCTCGATATAAGACCAATTACCCTAAAAAACATCTATGGGTTAATTATCTTTTAGGTAAAACAAACTGGGATCTCTTTTTTGAATCCATATGTATGTATCTGAGGTTCTTTATCATTTTCCATTAATGAGTGGTCTCTTATATACTGAAACCATATTACCAAATGTTATGGGTTTTTCTCCCTTTTATAGAGGCAGATGATATTCCAAGGATATCATGGATCCATTATGAGACGTCCTATGTATCCTGGTTATTACAGGAATCAAAAGTCACATAGTTCAGTTGATCCATGTAGTTTAACATCATTTGGTAAGGAATAATATGGGGGGATCAAAACACCGAATATTTGAGCTCGAGCCTGGAAGAGATGCCCTACGTATCATGGTTATGGAAGGAATCAAAGTCATCATAGTTTGGTCAATTTTGGGTTTTACATTTTGAGACTGCCCTAGTGAATGTGTGTTTGGTGCCTAATGAGGTGTATGTTGCATCCCTCGAAGCTCACATGAACCATTCTTGATGTGAGATACAGGGGGAGTGTGTGATTAGCTACATGGCATATGAATATGGGACCATCATGTTGGGGAAGCCCTTAAGGTATTTGATATGCAGCTCAGGCCTTTAAAGAGGCTTCCTACATATCCCTGTTATGGTGGGAATTAGAGTTATGTTAGTTCTTTTGTGTCTGGGATTACACTCTGAGGCTTCCCTACTGAATTGGTATTCTTATCCAGAAGGTGTCGCATAACCCTGTTGTAACACCCGATAATTCACCGCATGACCTGAATCAACACATGTGTAGGGTGTTGTGAGAGCCATGGTGGTGTGGTCTGAGGGGTGTTATGGGTCTTCGCTAACACCTTAGGGGGACATCACGAGACCAGGCCCACATGTCGGGAGGGTGTCGCATGCCTTGGCTGAAATTTTGGGGAGACATCACGAGACTCATCTGACACATCTGGGGGTGCCACGTGTCTTAGGTTACTTGTCTAGGGGGTGTTCCTTGAGATATGGATTGTTATTTACATATGTGTCGATGATACTCGGATGACATGAGTATGAACTATTATATGAGTCTGGCAGTGCATCCAATGAATGTCACGAGTTCGGGGTGGTGAACCTAGAGGGTTCAAAGGATCCATGGGGTGATTGTGGAGGGTTCTCAAGACCTTTCCCGACACATCTAGGGAATTCAACATATCATAGATGACATGTTGGAGGGATGCCCAGAGGTTTGGGTGATGCGAATTGGCATCGTTACGTGTTCTTGGATGACATAAGTGAATCATACAGAGGTTTGGGATCATGTTTTCTACTTGAGTCTTCCACTTTGAATCATGGATTTTTTCCTTGCAATATGAGTGCCTTGGTTTGGTTCAGGGTTAGTTTTTTTGGTTCTCTCATGATATAGAAGACATTCAATACGGTCTTCACATGTCTCACAAGAAGTCGTTTGTGTGATATTTTATTGATCATGTGAGGGGCTTTATGTCAGGTGCATGAATGCTCTAGAAGTTCATCAGTGTATTACCTGGTGTAAAGTTGACCGGTTGGGTGATCAGATGTGTGAAAAAGCTCGTAGTCTAAGCATCGACGTTTGTAGCAGTGGTCTGGGTCCAGGCCTCTAGCGTCCAATCAACCAACAAACACACCAACCAACCATTTTTCTGAGTTGAAGTGGAGAATTTATAGCCACATACATCACATGTACTCACTAGTTTGTGAGGGTTATCTGGCGTGAGTCTAGGAAAGAGTCAACATGGGTTCTGGCGTAACACGGTTTCACGAGTCTTTATGTTGGACCGCATCAAGGGCACTGCCTAATTTTTAGTGTATGCAAGTCTATATGTCCTTTATCATATTATTATTGATTATTGAATACTTGAACCTCAAATTACTTCCATTCTATCTTTTCGACATGCCCAAGGGTCTTTGTAAGATCCAAGTGCCTGTTAGAGGGCACTCTCGAGTCCTTGGATGACTTGTATTGGGGTCTCACAGGGGCGTGTCGAGGTTCCGTTGGTTGCATCGTTTTCCCTTCAGTGACCGAAAACCCTACTCGCCTCCTACTTTTCCCTCTCCTTCATTTTATGTGACTAAGTTCAGGAGTTATGCAAGATTTTATGTAGGGTAATGAGGGTATTTCCACTATTTTTTGGAGACACATCACATGACCAATATGGGTCGCATGGTGGTGTGTGAGCATTCCATGGTAAAACCTATTTGTTACTCCTTAGAGCATCATGGAGTTTCCTATACATGCGCAAGATATTTCATGTGGTGAGGCTGAAAAACTGGAGGGACTTCATGAAATAAGGCATTCATTACACTGAGGCCTCTCAGTGTCTTGTAGATCCCTTGGGGCATGCGTCACATGTCTTTTAGCAATCGCAAACACCACTCGCCTCCTCCCTTTTGATCTCCTTTGTTTTATGTGAAAAAGGTTGGGAGGTATGTAATTTTTCTCTATTAATATCTATGATTTTTACTTGATTTTTTTAGTGGTGTCTTGTGTGACCAATGTGGATCATATGAGAGTGAATAATTATTGTAAATAAAACCATGAGTCTGCCCTTAGAGCGTCGCAAAGTTATCTGGAGGTTTCTATGTGGTGCGGCTGACGAGCCAAGGGAGTTTCTTAAGGTGAACTGGATAGGTTGTGGTGCATCACATGTCATCAAGGGTACTCCAAATGTCCTTCAGTGACCAAAAACCCCTTCTCCTCCTCCTAGTTATCTCCTTAGTTCGTTGTGACAATGGTTCGGAGATCTTGTGATATGTCTTGGACATCATCTAGGGATTTTATTCATCCTAACAACATCTTGGTGCGTGATATCTATCACCACCAGGGGTCTATTCTTTGGAATATCTCTTCCCTTTATTTTTGGAGGATTTCATATGGTTTTCAGGAACTTTCCAGTGACAAACTGCGTGGCTTGGGGGACACACATCCATCCATCAACGTTTGGCCACTGGTGATAATGGGTGTTCATTGAGGAAAGTTTCATAGAACTTGTCACGGTCTAGGTGACATGCCTGGAGACTTCACGTGACCTTGAGATGGTCACGTGATCATGATTCATTTAGAGGCTCCACAAGTCTTCGATCATCCTCTTCTTATTTACTCTCATGGGAATGATAATACCCATGTTTGAGTGTTTACCCCTTTTTTATTTTACTGATGCTCATTAGAAGGGAATCAACAAATCCTCCCCCCTTATGAGAAAAATCTGAGGGGGCAGGGACTCAGTGTTGAGGAAAACTAGATGCCCACTAGAGTCCTTGGTGGTGTCGTGCACTAGTGATTTCAAGTGAATTTTGGCCCACCGGGTGACCTTTGGTATTCCGTGAGACACCATATATGAAACTATAAAATTATGTTTCATTTGGAATTACTGTAAGGGTCTATCTCTTGCATTAAAATATATGAGCATGAATGTTAGATGTCTGGGGAAATTATTGTGGATAGAGATATGTCATAAAGGATGAGATATTTTCATACTTTTGGAGATTAGCTCAAACACGATAGGGCCATATAGAGGGCCTCACCAAAAATGTCACATGTTTTAGTTTAGGGCGTTTTAGCTCAGACCAACTATTGCTTTAGTTTAGGGTATTCTAGATCAGACCACCTATTTCTTTATTTTATGGTCTTTTAGCTCATACCACCAGTTGATTTAGTTTAGGTTATTTAAGCTCGGAACACCTGTTGCTTTATTTTATGGCCTTTTAGCTCAAACTTTTTTGGAATATGGGGTAAGCAGACAAAAAATGACTCAAAACACTATGGGATGTTGAGTTCTACCGTGGTACCAGTAGGGCTCATGAGGATAGGATTTCCTTTTATGTAAAGGGGGGGATGATTTTAGTTGGTGGGTTAAGTCCCTTGTGTGTTGGTAGCATGACCAGGAAAAGTTAATGTCCACTCTTTTCCAAGGTCTATTGAAGATTCATGGGTTGAATATGGTTGAGAGTGAAATGCTAGGGGAGCTAGGCTCACCTGGATTGTTGGGATGTGGGTGGTGGAAATCACAACCTAGAAGCCTGAGCCAAATGATATGGAATTGGATAGACGTGTTGGGTATGTACCTTTACACTATAGAGTTTTAGGTTCTACCATGGTGCTTATGAGGCTCACAAGGATTAATAGACCCTTTATGTCGGGCTATCATTTCCCGAGTCGGTGGTTATGATCCCTTCTATGTTGTTACTATAGCCAAGTGGAGAGATATGTATTCCATTCTAGGGACTATGAAATATTTATAAAGGCTAGAACATCAATATTATGAAGTTGGATATTGAAGGAAGTCTATCTACTATAGGTTTTAGAAACCTAGGTAAACATAGATCTTTATTGAACAGATCAAGCCATGTGCCTTATGGTTTCGAATCATGAGGTGTGGGCCACCAAAAGGATCAAGAATGAAGGGTATCATGGCCAAACAGAGAGATCACATTTCCTATTTAGGGGAAATGGATGATTTGTAGTGACCAGAGATTCTTAAAATCCTGAAGTGGGATATATAGAAAAAGTAAGATCCAAGAAGGGTTTGATCACCCTAAAATTTGTGCCACCATATGTTGAACATGTTTTCATGGCGAGGAGATGTGATGAATCATTTCTCTCATTTTTTCCAAGACTATGGGGTCTAGGGACTATAGATTGGCTATTAATAGGGTTAGAGAGTAGACCCAATGATCTTTATGCCTTATTTATGTGTGCCCTAATTTTTTCCTAAACTCTAGAGATGATTAGTTTAGTGGGTGATTGCTTGACTTTTTCTCAGGTCTCCCTTGGTGAGTTTTCGGCTTGATGATTTTTGTGTCTCTTTCATTATTTGTTTAAGGTATTGTGATTTGGACCATTATGTGTTGTGGTTTAAGGTCATACAGCTTTGACCATGGTGTGATCAGTTTATGGTCATCCAAGATTGACCTATTATGGTGATGTTACATAAGAGTCTTATTAGGATACCTAGGGTCAAGAGTCCTCCAACGTCCCTCTGAGTAGGCGGTGGAGGTGTTGTAAATCATGGATCAAGGTTCCCATATCATGAGTGATGATGTGGGATAATCATAATGGGGATAACCTATAACACGATGGGGTATTGATTTCCACCTTATTGATGTTAGGAACATGAGAGTCATAAATCATTTTCTATTAGGACAAGATGTCTTTAGTTTGTGGTTTTGATCCCTTTCATTAATAGCTTTTCCAAATAGAGATATCTTTTTTCATCTTCAAGGGTAGTGAACGATTTATGATGACCCAAGATGCTTGAGACATGAAGTGTGGGACATGGATTGACGTTATTAAAATGATGATGGAAGTAGTTTGTTCTCTTGTTGGATAGGGTAATGATCTTGTGGTCCTTTGATAAGGAGTGGTGATAGAGTTGGTCTACATAGTTTATTGTCATGTAGTGGGGGAATCCATCTCCATTAATTTTAATGTCATGTGATAAGGATGTGAGAACCAACGTGAAGAGCAGTAATTCTATAGTTAGACCCAAGTATGAGAACTTGGGTTCCACTACATATCTCATGGGAGTAGGAATCAATCCATACATATTTATTGAAGTATCATGCAGTTTAACATCATGTGGTAAAGACTTCCATGAAATTTAACATCATGCAGTAAGGACATATTTCCATGCATTTTAACGTCTTGTGGTTAGGACCCAGGTGGGATAAAAACGTCATAATTGGATGTACATGGAATGAAAAAGCAAACCTATTGTGAATGATGACCAAAGAGATCTGCACCATGTAATACATCCCTAAAAGGGGATCACTCCAAGAGGCCGAAAAGAGGGTATGATTTGTGGTGACTGTTGATGGACTCGAAGACTAAATGACCAAGCATTTCTACATATACCATAAGGATGGTAATCAAGACACACATAGTTATAGAAGCATTTTGCAGTTTAACATCTTGTGTGAATGACTTACTTCTATGTAGTTTAACTTCATGTGGTACGGACATGGGTCACCCGACGTGAGTGGGGATGAATGTCATGGGTCTGTATAGTTTTATGTCATATAGTAAGGAAATTGGATCACCCGACATGAAAGGAAGATAATCCAATGGTTGGGCCCAAAATAAAGGGTTTGGGCATCACTACATATCATGATATGACATGAATCATTCCATATATAGTTCTTGGGATGTGAGTGTGGGAGGAGACCAACACCGGTGATGGTTCTCCTCCCAGATGAGGTCCATAGGAATGTATATTTTCATGTCGTGTAGGGGACATAGACCATGTATTTTAACATCATGAAATGAGAAATCATTGCATACCCTTTACATACTTGTATTTAGGATGATATTGATCTCGTACCAAGCCTACATTCCCCGTTTTGTGTAGGGAAACAATTATCATAATTCCTAATCTCTTGTGATCTATGCTCGATGCAAGAAATAAGGACTGAAAAGGGTCTCTTTCACTATTCTGAGGCATGGAGTATAGGATTGGAGTATTTATGTTTTGTGGTGGATGGTCCATGATATAAGATCAAGGTTTCCCTACGTATCTCATTGAAAAATATAATCAAGTCTTAAGTAATTCTAGAGGGCCATATAGTTTAAAGTCGTGTGGTGAGGATTTTCCTGCACAGTTTATCTTCTTGTTCAAGACATTCTATACACTTTAATGTTGTTTGTAAAGGATGAAGATAAAGATTACACCAACATGGATTCCCTATTTCTAGAAATTATGAAAATTATTTCTTGAAAAATACCACATTGTTGGGTGGTGTGACTTGATCCCCATCCATGGTGGCTAGTGAATAGGCTCCATTATGATAGACCCTAAGTATGATGTAAGGTAGCTCAAACATGGCTTCCAACTTCAAGGGCTTATTTCCCAATATTATTGGGGTTATGAGAGCTAGAACTAGTTCTCCTTATAGGAAAAAATGGAGGTGAACCCTTTTATTGAAGGTTTGTGCTATCTGGTTTTAGTGGACCTTAAGGTTCAGCTGTGTACACAACCTCTTATCATCTAGCTACTCCAACTCATCTAGTTGTTTATATACTATTAATCATCTGATATTTTCCCACAAATGGATATTTTTAGTGAGGGTAGTCATTCCTCTATGATAAGCACTGCCTTGGTCCCGTACACCAATGATTATGGTGTCGCTTGTGTATCAATATGTGTGGGGGTATGGTATCCACATAAAGCATGGAGGAGTTTTTTTGTCCATGAATTCTTATCCTTGTTCACCATATTCTCGAGTATAGTTGATATAGTCTTATTGAAGGCCTATATATTTCCATTTTCCACTGCATGATAGCTTGATGAGTGATTGGATTCAATGTTATACTCCTGGTATAACATTTTAAACTACATAGAACATAATTTGGTGTCTTTTTACATTAATATCATGTGAGGGAATCTAAACCTGGTGAAGACAGGAGACTTTACAAAGTTGATGATATTCTTTTTCACGACTTCCTTGAGGGGTATCACCTCAACCCATTTGAAGAAGAATTTAGTAGCAGTAAGGATGTACTTGAACTGATTTGTGGTGGCTGGAAGAGATAGCCCCACAACATCCATCCCCCAAATAGATAATGGTCTGGAATATTTAGTTGTGTGTAGTAATTTTGGGGGTTGATTGATGAAATTTTCATCAATCTAGGATGCATGAAATTTTCTGGTGAATTCCATGCAGTCTTGTATCATGGTCTTCTAGTAATACCCCAACCTTATGATATGATGGGAAAGAAAAGTTTCAGATTGTTGGGAAACACAATATCCTACATGGACTTCTTCCATGATGGATAGAAATTATCCTTCTTCTATGAACCTGAGGATAATTCCATAGAATCCACACCTATATATGACTTTTTGATCATTTTGGCCATTCTTCAAGGTGAATTTTTCTACCTCATGCCTAATTTGTTCCTTTCCATCATGAACCTTTGAGAGAGTCGCATATCTAAGATAGATGATTATGGGATTCATCCATCCAAAGGTGGTCTCTCATTCATCATGCTCTATGGTGGCACTGATCTGATTGATCTCTTTCATATCACATATGACGATTGATGAGACCATTCATCGATGTGCTATGTGGAAGGTTGCTTCCTCTTAATCAGGTTCAGCCAAGATAGAAGCTACATTATCTAGTGCATCGGAATGAGTATTATGTTATCGAGGTATATAATGTAATGTGGGCTCAAAGAGGAACTCTTCCATTAGTGCCCTGAAATTGCCATTGAGGGGGGTTAGTTCTTCCTTTTTAATGGAATATTAATCATTGATCTTCATTCTGACCAGTTCTGAATCCCCTTTCATATTTAGGTAGGCTATGTGTAGTTTTAGAGCTAATTCAAACCCAGCGATGAGGTCTTGGTATTTAGCCTCATTGTTTGTTTAGCCTTTTTACAGTTATAAATAGTAGGTAAGAACTTCTTTTTCTAGAGAGATGAATATAACCCCTAGACCCACCAAATTGAGCTTTGGGTTTTCTATACCTGTGTCGATAGAACTCCAGGAGGCAACATAAAAACACATCTCCCATGTCTGGGGAGCATCGTGAGCATAAATGACCTCTTCATCGGGGAGCTTGGTGTCCTTCAGTGTATTTTATTATGTGGGATGTGCCTCTAGGAAGTCACCTAGATCTTTCCATTTTACTGACTTATAGGCTATGAATTGGATGTCGTATTATTGTATAATGATCACCCATCATGCGAATCACCCAGTAAATATAGGGTGGCCAAGGATGTACATGATAAAGTTGATATGAGAGACCAGGTGGACCTTATGGTGATTCAGGTAATGCCTCAGTTTTTCACTATGAAGGTGAGCACAAGGAAGTTCTTTTTGACATCAGAATATATGGTCTCGGTATCCATCATAGTTAATTTGAGGTAGTAGAGACTATTATCGCTCTCTGCACCATTATTCTGTGCAAGGAGTTCACCTAGTGAGCATTCCGTGGCGGCCACATATAATATGAGTGTCCTCCCTTATATGAGAGGCATAAAAACTAGTGGGTATAGAAAATACTTATTGATATTTTTGAATGATTTTTGACACTCATCATCCCATTGGTAAGTGACTTCCTTCTTCAATAGACTCATTAAGGGAAGGATTTTGCTGGCCATGTTGGATATGAATCTCTGAATGTAGGTGAGGTGGCCTTAGAGTCCCCTCCATTCTTTTAGATTCCAAGGGGTGACATTTCTAGGATAGAAAAGGTCTTCTCCGGGTCCACCTTACCATGGTGGAATACCACAAAACTGAGGAATTTTTATGATGTTACCCCAAATGCACACTTTAGTGGATTTATCCTTATATTATTCTATCACAACTTGTCAAAGATTTCTTGGAGATCCATGAAGTGATCACATTGATGTCAGGATTTGATGACTAGGTTGTCAACATAACACTCGGCTATCCTCCCCTAGAACAGCTTAAATATGTGATGCATGGTGTGCTAATATGTGGTTCCAACATTCTTTAATCCAAATGGAATGACCTGGTAGCTTATGATCCCCTGGGGATCCTTAAAGGTGGTGGATTCTTCATCCTTGGGGCCATTTTCATCTGATTGTACCATGAGTACTCATCCATGAAGGAAAGGTCTTAGAATCCAATAGTTGCATTGATCAAGAGTTCTATGATTGGTAATGGAAAATCATCCTATAGGAAATGACGATTAAACTATAGGAAATCAATGCAGGACATAATATGAATTTTTTTTTGTTGATTGGGATGATATTGGCAAGACATTTAGGGTATTTCACCTCTTGGAAAAAGTTGGATTTGATCAACTTATCAACTTCAGCCTATAAATTTGTGTCATGAGAGGGATTCATTCTACTAGATGCATGGTTGAAGCCTTTATGCTCTTCAGGTAGTTCGAGATGGTGCACAGCCATATCTAGATTTAATCTGGACATTTATGTATAGTTTCGGGCAAACACATATTGGTGCTGCTTTAGGAATGCAATGTACATCTCCTACTCCTCAGGAGGCATGGAAACACTAATCAAAGTAGGCCATGGATCTTCTTTTATCCCCAGGTTTATCTGCTGAAGCTCATCTATGGTGGTGTAAACACCTTCCTTTATTGTTGGAGGGGTGTTTCTAATATCATCCTCACCATATTCTATATCTGAGTCTATAGGGACAACTCCGGGTGAGGATGGTAGTTTGGGGGGCTATCCATCACAGTCAGGGTAAGGGAGGTTATTAGAAGAAATTTCATCATCTCCTATCATCTGAGTTACTACAGAGCTATGATGATGGTGAATGCCACTGAGGATAGAAGAGACTTAGACCTCTGAGATTATGTCCACTATTTCGACCATGTTTATAGGTAGCACGTAATACTCATAGATCATGCTCTAAGTATTTTCGAGGGTGATCCCTAAACCACTGGGGGTGGAAACTAGTATAACATCATCTGTAATTGGCTATTTTCCTCCCTTCTTGTAGAAGTCTGCTTCAGCATATATGGCTCACAAATTCTAGAAGAGGTAATTTTTGTGGTTTTGTATGCCAACCTTTCCATTGATGGGGTATTTCAACCATTGATGGAATATTGATGGTACTACTGAGTGTCTATAGATCCCGGGCATTCAAAGCAAGACATTATATGTGTTTACTTATTGAATGACCATAAACTCGTCATCGGATGTGATCTCCCCAAATTGGGTCTCTAGATTAATCTTTATGAAGGGCCTTTTCTCATGCTTATAATACCCTAGAATGGTAATCTTTGTTGGGGATAAGTCCCCTTCTCCATTCCCTAAACATCAGAGGGTTCGGACTAGGATGAGATTGATCCCATATCCATTTTCGATCAACACCCTTTAGAATTAGATTTTATTGAGTATTCCAAAGATGTATAAGTGTCTAATGTTTCTCTAGATGGCCTAATTTTGATCTTGATAAATGAATGAGATGGAAACATGACATCATAATGTCACGTTTTTCATTTGATAGACCTCGGCTATAGAGAATTCTATCTCGAATTCATGTGGGATTCGGAGGGCTTCAATAAGTGCCTCCCTGGGTTCTTTTGAAAGTTGAAGTGCATAAATGATTAAGATCTTGGTTGGGACTGCAACTAGTTATTTCATAACTTCATAATTTTTCACTGCAAGTTGCTACTTCCCAGTATGGGGCTACTCCTAGGCATGCGGCTGAGGAGATGAGGTGGCTAGAGTCTATGGACATGGGACTTGCATGGAGGTTGAGGTAATATCTTCCACCAGTGGCATAGGTTGTGCTGGCATTCCTCATTGCCTGGTTTGATCAGGTTGAACCCCCTCTAAGCGATCATGTAAGACAATTGGGTGTGTGTGGATACTGGAGGGATTTGAGGCACTTTCCTACCTCCTTTGAGACTTTTATAGCCCCATAGGGCATCTTCAGTTCCCTACGTTACAAAGAAATAACAATTTTATAAAACCCAAACTATGCTACTCAATTAATTAAAATGTACTATTGGGAAATTTAGGGTTGAACCCATAGAGATAATTATTTCAGTTTTATTAGGACTTTAAAATATTAATTTGTAGAAGGTCGATAGAAAACATTGGTTTGATTGATTTTGAGAAAATAAATTACGAATGTGAAGAAAATTTATTGATTGGATTGAAAATAGAATTTAAGAAGCATGCCACAGTAATATAATATTGGGGTTCAGGTGCAATTGGATTTTATAAAATGTGTTTCTTATTTCATGTTATGTGTTAGAGTCTAGATGAGGAAGATACAATGGTCATGGTATCCCCTCCCCAACACGACAGTACCTTATTTCCCTTGGTCCGGTAATATAGGATTTCACTGAATTGTGTTTGTCTTGAAATCATATTTAAACCTGATTTCCCCTAAAGTTGACAGTGGTCATGCCTCCTATTAGGATAATCAATTGCACAATTTTAAAGTTCCTTTTAGATTCAAATATCGATGGTCACAATAAAAGAAAAATAAATGGATTGGAGCTTAATTATAGAAATTACGCAAACCGAATACATGGATAATTGAAAATAAGCAAATCCAATGCACTTTTCCCCTTTTATTACATTTCCCTAGAACAGGGAATAATTACCCCCTCATCGTAGTAATTAGAGGTTTAGAGGGATCTAGAAAATAAAACATAATGAAAATGAAGGAACTTGTGGAGGTGCAACATCTTCAATCCAAGATTTTCCCCAGTGGAATTTTGAATACTCCAAAGGTGTAGGCCAAGGGCTCTATTTATAGTCTTCAAAATGGATCTACTCGACCATTGTTACATTGTGTACTTGGACTAAACAATGTGTAATGTTGATCATCTTTTTTTGAATATGCATGATGTGTGCATAGATCTCGTCTATGATTTTGAAAATATGACCACAAAAACGATGTGTACTTGGACAACACATTGTGTAAACCTTGTCCACATCACCTTCACATCCATGTGAATCTTTTGCATATCGAATACATTAATATTGATGTTTGACTCTCATAAAAATGTGTAATTCTGGTACACAATGTGTACTGGTCATTCACAGCATGTTTACATATCGTGACTTGTTCTAGAAGAATCCTGCTTCTCTGATGAAGTCATGACATTTCATTGTGGTACACAACATATAACTTTATTTTTTCATGTTTTCGATCTTTTTTTTTTGAACTCCAAATTCTATTGTTGTGCCTATTCTCTTTGCTCGTGGTGCGATAGGTCTTTTTCATCATGTTTAAACACATTTTCATTGATTTTCCCCAAATTCATCATTTCCTACCACAAAACATAACACAACTCAATTCATTCCAAAATTGAAATATTATTCAATAAATTAAAAGGATCCATTTATCAAAACACCTTAAATACATTCATAAAATAGACTTATCTAACCCACATACCCTTGAATTCATCCTTGTCCTAAAGGATGTAATATCAACATATTATAGATGATTTTTTCTTATAATGCTTTAAATTAAATTCCAAAGAAGTGATTGATCGAATGGAAAATTAAATTTTCAAGAATCATATATTGAAAATTAATCAATGCATCATTTTTCAATGAAACAAATCAATCGTTTATTTTACTTTTCCCATTTTGAAATAGCTAAGTTTATTTGTTCATCCATTTTAATTTTTCAATTCATTATCAGTATGCATGCCACTTGAAATCAACCTCTCATGAATTTTTCGACTCATCATTAGGGCATACAGGTGAATATCATGATGCACGTACCTCAAAAACATGTAACTTACAATAGGCTTGCTATGAATCTAACATATCCATCATGTAAATACAAAATCACAATTAATCATGAGGGATTAATAAATTTGGATCAAATGAATCTGAGGCTTTAGGGTAGGTAGTTAAATTATTAAATAAATTAAGTCTTAAAATGGAGGTTTGACTCTAAAGTAACTAGCATGATGTTCAAAACTAGCTCAATGAATGTCTCCTTCACAAATTTCAATTTTCCCTTCCCCCAAAAACTCAATGTGGGCCCATGGTACATGTTATAATAATGATTTAATCAACCACTCATGCCCCTTTTTCCTTTTATTTTTCATTTTTGTTTGTTTTTAGAAAGTTATTCTTAGGAAACATCTTACAACCATCACCTAACCATATATGATCAAAATTTTCGGTTTGGAAAATGGTCATTTTTTATCCTCCCAAAAACAACCCAAATTATTATTATTATAATTATTATTATTTTTAGAAAGATATTCTAATAATGAAATACAATATATGATTTCATGGAGTCTCCCAATATCAATAATCACCCAGCAAAATATCCACAATAAAGTTTTTTCTGGTACACCCAAATGATCTCCCCCCACACTTAGTATTTAAAATGTCATGAAAACATTTAGAGGGATGTATGAATGGATAAAATAGGATTTTAACAAGGCTAATTTCCTAACAAGGAAATTCATGGATTCTATGGGATTAAAAATGGATTAATTCATGATGGTTCTCAGGATATAGGATGAAAAAAGAATGCCTCAATCATTTTAAAAGTGATTCTATTCATTCATAGCTTTGATAAAATGAAAAGAAAGTTCTTGAAGAAAACATTCTTGAGTTTCCAAAGAAATATATTATAGAAAGAAAAGGAAATATTAGGCTCATTATATGTCTTGGGAATGAGATGAATGGTTGGTTCAATCTCTTATGACAATGAATACAAATAATTAAGTCGATTAATGAAAACACCAAAAATTCAAAAAATGGACAAATATAAGAAAAAAAACATTTACAATGATCAGAATGCTTCTCTAAATCATTAATTTTCACATACTAATCCACATGTTTATCTGTACTAATTCTTTTATCCATTTTTTCATTCAAATTTATTCACAAATAAATTTAACTTCATGGAATGGTAAATATCCTAGGTAGTTTCATGTCTCCTAGATCATTTGGAGTAATGAATGATTCAAGTGAGGGCCTAAAATTGAAAATTAATGCTCTAAAACCATTAAAATGTGGGGAATATAGTAGAAAAATTTGGAATTGGAAAGCTTAATCCCCTTTCAAATGAGTCTTCAAACATGGGTTCTACAGGTTCTGGTTGAACCCTTTCATGAAGTGTTATCTCTTTATAGCTTCTTCTCCTCTTTTCTTGCTTCTTCTTATCTCCGACCTTAATGGTCCTGGAAAAATTAAATAAACAAGTGAAATCATATTACATAACAATTAAATTTTAAAATTTTTGGAGGGAGATTATGCGTGCCAAAAAAATATAAAATAAAGAAAAACAAACAACTCGGGTTGCCTCTAGAAGGCACTTTTGTTTAATGTTGTTGGCTTGAACATGTATATTTCAGATAATGTTATAAATAATTCAAAAACTTTTTCCTCATCAGGGTCCATAAATTGTATGATTTTTGTCCTATCGACATATAACGACCCCTATCCTTCTTCTATGAATAGGTTGATTCTCCCAGATGGTAGTACTTCTTTGATCTCCATTGGACCAATACACTATTTCTTTCTCAATCCTGATGAACTAAATGAAATTTCATGAATAATACATACCTTTCTCCCTTTCTCAAATTTTGTGGAGTCGGTATCTCTTTTTTGTCAACAGTCTTGGTCTTCAGCTTCTCTTCCTTATTTGGTTGATCATCCTCTTCCACAATAACATCTATCTCTGGTAACTATTCAATATCAGCAACATCCTCAATTTCAACTATTTTTATTTCTCGGAACTCATTTTCCTCTTCAACATCATAGTTATTCATTTCTTGGTGGATGTTTAATCTCACTTGATCACTTCTATCTCTTAGATATAGTTCTCCATTTTGACCATCGATTAGCGCACGCCCTGTGGCTAAAAATGGTATTCCTAGAATGAGTGGATTCTTTTCCTCTTTGATATCTAGAACTAGAAAGTAAAAAAGGGAAGTAGAACATATAAAATTTGATTAGGACATATTCAATGACTCCATGGGGATTCTTTACTATCGAATCCTCTAATTGAAGGGAAACTCTTGAGGGTTTCAGGCCTTCCAGTACCAAACTATTGAAATTCATGTAAGACATGATATTGACACTCGCATCAATGTCACACAAAGCTTTCACACATTTTTTTTCTCCGATAAATATGGGAATTGAAAAGCTAACAATATAACTTTTCTTATTAGTTAGGTCATTTGGCACCATTTCTGAACACTCTTGTGTGAGTGTAATTATTCCAATCTCTTCTATCTTTTTCTTATTGTTTACCAGATCTTTCATGAATTTCACATAAGTTGTCCTGCATGCAAGAGCCTCTGGAAATGGTATGTTAATATGAAATATTTTTAAATGGTAAATAAAAATACCTATCTACATGTTGTTCTTTTGTTATGTCATCTACTCTGGAAAAGGAATCCATGGTTTGTACATAGGTGGATCTTCTTCTTCTACTACTACTTGTTCCTATTCAGCTCCAGTTTTCTCTCCATTTTCTTCCATAGGTGGTCTTTCGGAAAAATTTATTCCCCATACTTTTGTTTTCTTCCCACATCTGAGCTCTATATCCATTAATTATTGACTTGGTAATTCTTCAGTGAATCCTAAAATATTTCTTGTTTTTATCTCTCTAAGTGTCTTGGTGATTTGGACAACTTGACAATCCAGATTCTGAAATGAGACCTTTTGGTATGATACTTCTTATCTTATCTACTTGACAACAACCCCAAAAGTAGTCATAAATGTTTCCAATGTTTCCTCCAATGAATGGACATGGCTCATCAATGTGGGCCCATACGGTGCTTTTTTTTGGTACCCTTGTGGTATTTGTTGAAATCCTTATCCTTGTTGTTGTTTTGGCCTCTATCCCGAAAATTGATTACCACAATTTTTGTCGTCATAATTTTCATCTTCAATATGTTCACCTTGGTGGTTTGGTTGCTATCCCATTATTATATCCATATTTTTATTCAGTGTCTCCAGTTGTGCTTCCATCCAATCATTATCATTGATTGTGTGGATGAATTTTCACTGAATCCCTTCTGCTAGCCACTAGAAACTATTTCATGCCATTTCATTTAAAAGTTTTTAGCTCTCTTCTGGTGACTTCTTCATGAGTGATCTTCCAGATGCAACATCTTGAATTGAAATGTTTACCTAAGAAAACCCCTTATAAAAAGTTTGAATTAGTAACTATAGCTCTATACCATGATGGGGGAATTTATGAGTCATGTATTTATGTTATTCCCATGAAGAGTACAATGATTCGTCATAAAATTGAAAAAATGTTTAAAATTTTTACCCGTATATCCATTGACATTGAATGTGGGAAAAAATGGGGGAGTAAATTTATAGAAAACTCATCCCATGTAGTGATGGAATGAGAACTCAGTCTCTGAATCTAGTCTCGAGCTCTGTCTCAAAAGGAGAATCTAAAAATATGGATTCTTATTGCATCACTTGAGACATTTTGGAATTAAAAAGTGTCACAGAGCTTGAGAAAATATCTCAAATTATTGTTAGTATCTTCATATAGAAGCTCGATGTATTCATAGTTTTTATGATCATTGAGATTATGGATGGATTTATCTCTAAATGATTTGCTGCAATGGGCATAATGGGATGCTCGGTTATAATCCTGTGTTTGATGGGTGATCATAGTCAGCGAGCGTCCAAATCCCCTGATCTCCTTGAATTACTCTAGCGAATTGATTTTTCTCAGCACCATCCATGGTTGTGTTAATTTTATGTTATGGGCCAGGTTCTGACTTGTGTGACAAATTGATGATTTATTTTTTCCTTTGATCGAGGCTTGTACTTGTGCATTAATGGTTCAATAATCCTGAAATTTACAACATAAAATACCCGATGAAAAAATAGAAATAGAAATAAATAATTAATGAAATTGAAATCCTAGAAACTAAAAGCCTACCATCCACATAAATGGTGTCAGTTTTATAGCCCCACAGGCCGTCATTAGTTCCCTACATTACTAATTAATAAATTTTACAAAACCCAAACTATGATACTCAATTAATTAAAATGTTGTAAAGGGAAGATCAGGGTCGAAACCATAGAGACAGTGGTTTTAGTTTTATTTCGAAATCAAAATATTAATTTGTAGAAGGTTGGGAGAAAACATTGGTTTGATTGATTTTTAGAAAAGAAATTATGAATGTGAAGCGTATTGATTTATTGGTTTGAAAACAAATTTTAATAAGCGTTCCAAGGTAATGTAATATCAAGGTTCATGTGAAATTTTATTTTGGAAAATGTGTTTCTTAATTCATGATTGGTGTCGGAATTGAGATAAGGAATATACAATGGTCATGGTATCCCCTCCTAAACACAAAAATATCCTATTTCCCTTGATCCAATAATATATGATTTTTTTGAATTGAGTTTGTCTTGAAACCGTATTTAAACCTGATTTACCCTAATGTTGACAATGGCCATGCCTCCTATTAGGATAATCAGTTGCATAATTTGAAAGTTCTTTATAGATTCAAATATCGATGGTCACAATAAAAGAAAAAAAAATATATTGGAGTCTAATTATAGAAAATTTGAAAACTGAATAAATGGATAATTTAAAATAAATGATTCCAACACACCTTCCCCCTTTGATTACAATTCCCTAGCACATGGTAGAATCACCCCCCCATCCTAGTGATAAAAGGTTGAGAGGGATTGAAAAAATAAAAAATAATGAAAAGGAAAGAACTTGGGGAGGCGTAGAAGCTTCACTCAAATCATGTTTCTCTAGAGGAATTCTAAATGCTCCAAAGGTGATGGCTAGGGGCTCTACTTATAAGATCCTAACTGGATCTTCCCGATTTTCATCACATTGTGTACTTGGCCTACATGATGTGTAATGTCTATCCAATTTTTTTGAATCTTCGTTACGTGTGCGTAGATCTCATCTGCAATTTTGGAAATTTGACCACCTACATGATGTGTACTTGTCCTACATGTCATGTATACCTCATCTGCATCACCTCCGCATCCACAAGAATCTTCTGCATATTGAGTACATTGATCATGATGTTTGAATCTCATCAAGAAGTTGTACTTGCAGTACACGATGTGTATTGGTCATTCACAATGTGTTCACTCTTCATGGATTTTTCAAATAGTGGTCTACTTCTCCAATTAATTTAGGATGTGTCGTTGTTATACATGATGTGTAATAGTGTTTTTTCAAGTTTTTGAGCTTCGTTCTACCTCTAAATTCAAGTGTTGTGCCGCATCGCTTTTCTCACGGTGCGAAGGGTATTTTTCACCATGTTTTCACCCCTTTTCGTTCCTTTTACCTAGATTCATCATTTGCTACCATAAAACATAAAACAAATCAATTCATTCCAAATTTGGAAAGATAATTCAATAAATTATTAGGATCTATTTATCAAAACACCTTAAAATTCCTGCATAAAATAGAATTATCTAAGACCCTCGCACTTTCATTTAGCCTTGTCCTCAAGGATTGAATCTCAACATACTACAGATGATTTTCATCTTACAATGCTTTAAATTCAATTTCATCAAAAGTTATTGATCGAATATAAAATTAAATTTTCAATAATCACATATATAAAATCCATCACTGCATCATTTTTCAAAGAAAAAAATCAATCATGTATTTTATTTTTCCCCTTTTGAAATAGATATGTTTCTTCATTCATCCATTTTCATTTTTCAATTCATTATTAGTATTCATGCCACTTGAAATCTACCTCACATGAACTTTTCCACTCATCATTAGGTTATAAAGGTGAATAGCATGATACACATGTCTCAAGAACATGTAACATACCATTGTCTTGCAAGGCATCTAACATCTCCATCGCATAAAGACAAAATCACAATTAATCATGATGGCTTCATCATTTATGATCAAATTACTCTAAGGCTTTAGGGTAGGTAGGAAAATTATGAAATAAATTAAGGTTCAAAAAGGAGGTTTGACACTGTAATACATTGCATGATATTCAAAACTTACCCAATTAATGTCTCATTCACAAATTTCATTTCTCCCTTCCCCCAAAAACTCAAAGTGGGCCCATGATACATGTAAGCATATTGAATGAATCAACCCCTCTTTCCCCTTTATTCTTTTCATTTTCATTTTTTTTATTTTTCAAAATTAATGCTTAGGAAAAATCTCAAATCCACCACCTAACCACATACAATCAAAATCGTCAGTGTCGAAAATGGTGATTTTTGATCCCCCGAAACTAAACCCGAATTTTTTTTGTTATTATTATTATTATTTTAGAAAGAGAGTTGAATACTGAAATATAATATAAGATTTCATGGACTCTCCCAATATCAAGAATCCACCAACAAAATATCCACAATAAAGTTTGTCCTTTTACACCCAAATGTTCTCCCCCCCTCCCACAATTAGTCTTTAAAATATCATGGAAAACAATTAGAGGAAGGTAGGAATGGATAAAATAGGCTTGCAATATGGATCACTTCATAACATGGCAATTTATGGATTCTATGGGCTTAAAAATGGATTAATGCATGTTGGGTATTAGGATAATGGATAACAAAATAATGCCTCAATAATTTTAAAAATTATTCTGTTTAGTCATAGCTTCGATAAGATTCAAAGAAAGTTCTAGAAGAAAACATGCTTAAGTTTCTCAATAAATATATTATTGAACGAATGTAAATATTAGGCTCAATAGATTTCTTAGGAATGAGATGAATGTTTGGGTCAATCACTTATGAAAATTCATACAAATAATTAAATCAATTAAGGAAAACATTAGAAATTGAAAACATGAATAAATATTAGAAAATTTTCATTTACAATGATCAACAAGATTCTCTAAATCCTGATTTTTCAAATCCTAATCCATGTGTTTATCTCTACTAATTCTTTTCTCCATTCTTCACATTAAAATTTTTTGATAAATAAATTTAACTCAGTTTCATGGTAAACATCCTAGGTAGTTTCATGTCTCTTAGATCATTTTGAGTAAATAACGATTCATGTGAAGGCATGAAATTGAAAATTCAAGCTCTAAAACCATTACAATGTGGGGAATAAAGTATATATATTCTGAATTGAAAAATTTACTTCCCTTGAAAATGATTCTTAAAACATGTTTTTTTATAGGTCTTGGTTGACCCTTATGATGATGTGTAATCACTCTCTAGATTCTTCTCCTATTTTCTTGCATCCTCCTACCTCATGACTTAATGGTCCAGGAAAAATGAAATAAAAAAGGTAAAAATATCCCATAATAATGAAATTTGAAGATGTTTGGAGCAAGATGATGTGTGCCTAAAAAACAGAACATAATGAAGAAAAACAACTTAGGTTTCCTCTCAGAAGTGGTTTTGTTTGATCTCATTATCTCGACCTTACCTCCTTCAGCTCATGTGACAGATGATTGAATATTTTTTACCTCATCAGGGTCCATAAATGGTCTCAATTGTTTCATATCCACATATGTTGGTATGTTTCCTTCTTCTTTGAATAGCTTGATTCTCACGAATGGTATTACTTATTTGATCTCCATTGGACCGATCCACCATTTCTTTCTCAATACTAATAAACTAAATGGAAGTTCATGAATCATCCATACCAATTGTCCTTTCTCAAATTTTGTGGAGTCAGTCTCTCTTTTTTTTCAACAATCATGGTCTTCAGCTTATCTTCCTTCTTTGTTTGAGCATCCTCTTCCACAACAACATATAACTCTTGTAACTATTAAATCTCAACAACATACTCAATTTCACGGATTTCTATCTCTCTGAACTTGTTTTCCTCTTTTTCATTGTAGTTCTTAATCACTTCGTGGTGGTTGAAGCTCACTTGATCACTTCCTACTCTTTGAAAAAGTTCTCCATTTTGAACATCAATTATCGCATGCCCTGTGGCTAAAAATAGTCTTCCTAGAATGAGTGGATTCCTTTCCTCCTCTATATCTGGCACTAGAAAGTCAATAAGGAAGTAGAACTTATCATCATTGATTAGAACAAATTAGATGACTCCTCAAGGATTCTTTACTATTGAATCTACTAATTGAAGTGAAACTCTTGTGGGTTTCAGGCTTTCCAGTCCCAAACTCATGAAAGTATTGTATGCCATGATATTGAAACTAACACCTAAGTCAGAAAAAACATTCTAAAATTTGTTAGATTTGATAAATATGGAAATTAAAAATATACCTAGAACTATTTTCTTCTTAGATAGGTCATTTGACACCACTACTAAACACACTCGTGTGACCGGAATTTTTCCAATCTCTTCCAAATTCTTCTTGTTACTTACTATATATTTCATGAATTTCACATAAGTTGGCATGTTTGTGAGGGCCTCTACAAAAGGCATCTTAATATGAAATTTTTTAAATTGGTAAAGAAACATACCTCTCTGCACATTGTTCTTTGCTTGTGTCCTCCACTCTGGAATAGTTATCCATGGTTAGTACCGAGGTGGCTCTTCTTCTTCCTTAGCTAGTTGTTCCTTGTTATCTTTAGTTTTCCCATCATTTTCTTCCACTGGTGGTCTTACTGAAAACTCTATTCCTTGTCCATTTGTTTTCTTGCCACTTTTGAGCTCTTATCCTTCATGTCTTGAATTGTGCATTCTTCATTGAATCTTAGAATCTCTCCCATTTTTCTCTCTCTACGTGTCTTGGAGAGTTTTCCAAATTGATGCTCCAGATTCCAAAATGCGGCCTTTTGGTATGATTATTCTTCTCTTATCTCATTGAGAACAACCCTAGAAGTAGTCATAAATGTTTCCAATTTCTCCTCCAATGAATGGCATGTCTCATCAGTGTGGTCCCCTACAGCTCTTGTTGTTGGTACCTTTGTGGCCTTTGTTGAAATCCTTGTCCTTACTGTTTTTGTGGCTTCTATCCCCGAAATTGATTACCATGATTGTAGTATGAATAATTTTCATCTTCAATATGCTCACCTTGTCATTTTGGTTGATATCCCAACATGATATCCATATTTTTGTTCAGTGACTCCAGTTGTGCAACCATCTATTCATTATTGTCGATTGCATGGATGCCTTTTCGTTGTGTCCCTTCTACTTTCCACTAGAAATTGTTTCTTTACATTTCATCCAAAAGTTTGTAGCTCACTTCTGGTGATTTCTTCAAGAGTGATCCTCCATCTGAAGCATCTAGAATTGACCTATATGCCTGTGAAAACCCCTTATAAAAAGTCTGAATTTGTATACAAAGCTCTATTCCAAGATGGGGCCATTTACGAGTCATGTCTTGGTACCGTTCCCTGGAAGAGTACAATTATTCATCATCAAATTGAAAAATGATTAAAATGATTACCCATATATCCATTGACTTTGAAGGTGGGAAGAAATTGGTGAGAAAATTTCTAGAAAAGTCATCCCATGTAGTGATGGAGTGAGTAGAAAGTCTCTGAATTCAGTCTCGAGCTCAGTCTCATAAGTTGAATCTGAAAATAATAAGTCTTACTGCATCTCTTGAGACATTCTGGAATTGAAAAGTGTCACAGAGCTCAAGAAAATCTCTTAAATTCTTGTTAGGATCTTCATGCAGAATCCCGATGAATTGCATAGTGTTTGTGATCATTGAAAATATGGTTGGATTGATCTTGAAATGATTTGCAGTAATGGGGGTGCTAGGATGCTCAGTTGGAATCTTTTGTTTGATAGGCATCCATATTCAGCGAGCATATGAATCCCCTGATCTCCTTGAATTACTCCATCTAGTTGATTTTTCTCTGCACCAGCCATGGTTGCGTTGATTTTATGTTCTTGGCCTAGTTTTGATTTGTGTAACGAATTGATGATTTCTTTTTTCCTTTGATCGATTGATGTACTTTTTCATTAATGGTTCAATAATCTTGAAATACATAACACAAAATACCCACTGTAAAAAGAGAAATTAAAATAAAGAATTAATAAAATTGGAATCTAAAAAACTAAAAGGATATTTTCCCCGACAATGGCGCCAGTTTGATACCATGCATGGAATCATTTGTTCCCTATGTTACCAAGAAAAAACAAATTTATAAAACCCAAACTAAGCTACTCAATTAATTAAAATGTTGTAATGGGAAGTTCATGGTCAAACCCACAGAGACTGTGATTTTAGTTTGATTAGGACTTCAAAATATTAATTTGTAAAAGGTTGTGAGAAAACATTGGTTTGATTGATTTTCAGAAAAGAAATAACGAATGTGAAGCAGATTGATTGATTGGTTTGAAAATAGATTTTAAGAAGCGTGCCAAGGTAATGTGATTCTGGGGTTCAGGTGCAATTTGATTTTAGAAAATGTTTTGCTTAATTTATGATTGATGTTAGAGTTGAGTTGAGAAAGATAAAATGGTCATGGTATTCCCTCCTCAACATGGAAATACCATATTTCTCTTGGTCTGGTAATATAGGATTTTTCTGAATTGAGTTTGTCTTGAAACTGTATTTAAACCTGATTTCCCATAAAGTTGAAAATATTCATGCCTCCTTTTAGGATAATTAGTTGCACAATTTTAATGAGGCTTTTAGATTCAACTATCGATGGTCTCGATAAAATAAAATGAAAGGGATTGGAGTTTAATTATAGAAATTACACAAACTGAATGCACGGATAATTTAAAATAAACAAATCCAACATGCCTTCCCCATTCGATTACATTGTCGTAGAACATGGTTGAATTACCCCCTCATTCTAGTGATGAGAGTTTTAGAGGTAAGGGGAAAATAAAACATAATGAAAAGGAAGGAACTCGTGGAGGTGCAACGGCTTCACTCCAAGATTGTGCCTCAAGTAGAATTATGAATGCTTCAATGGTTTAGGCCAGGGGATCTATTTATAGGCTTCGAAGTGGCTCTTCCTGACCATCGACATGTTGTGTACCTGGCCTACACGACATGTAATGTTGATCCACTTTTTTTTAATCTCCATTGTAACACACCGAGATTTTATGAGATAGATTATTTGTTCTCATATCTCATATTGTACGCTACACCAAGATTACCTTGCGCTATACTCAACATCGTATTATCTTGTAGTATATGCAACACTATTCTTGGATCATGTTACACACAATTTCAAGTTCGTTTGATAGTAGTTATTTTACGCAACATTGAGTGTATATATATATTAAATATATAAATGAAATATGTTTGGATTCTTTTATATGAAATAATAAAGGATTCTTGCACAGCACACAACCCTGACTTGGCTTTCATTACATGCAATCGCGGCCTTCCTCGATAGCGTGTGTTGTACGCAATACCAGGTTTCACTAAACAACTATATATGGTTAAAATATTATTATGAACTAGCCTTTATGAATAGTATCAACTAAATTTGTAATTTTATAACATTATTATTCATCTTACACATTTTCTAGGACATGGTATGAGAACAAACTAAATTTTTTGGGTAAAATAAGTATATTTCAAAAAATGCAGTTTTGCCACCTTTTGATGGTGCACCTACTTTAAATCTAGTTTTTGACATGTTTATAAGTTAAATTTGATAGTATAAAATTCTTATTTGGAATCAGGATATAAAATTTTACTTTGGATAAATTTTTCATATTATTCTGATAACTTTCATATTTTAATGAATAGTAATAGCACGCTATATTTTAATTAAAAACAACTTTTTTCATTGCAATAATTTATATGGATATATTAAGTTTTTAATTGTTTTTAAAGTGTAATTAGAATATATTTATACCATTTAATCCAATGTTTTTCATTGTAATTAATTTCACTTTGAAATGGGACATAAACAAGTATCGATCTTTTGATAGTTTTTGTTTCTTAAAAACACGCTATTTGTTTTGATAACAGGAATTAATTTTAAAATTAATTAATTCCACTTCTTTGATTTGAATTTGGAAAAATAGTCATCATTTTTTAATTTGGAATATCAAATATATCTTAGGCTGAATTTTTGGTGTTTTTTTGAAAAACTTCAATTTTTGATGAATAGTGAAACCACTTAGTGGTAGTTAAAAAAACTGAATCTTACATTTAAATGAAATTTTATCACTTCTGTGAATTTAATTTCAAAAATCCAACATACATGGGTGTTATCAAGAAGTAAAATGTGGTTCAATAAGATGACAATAATTTTTGGTGAATAGTAACTTTTGACTTTTATTTACCGCGGTTAAAGGTAAATAGGGTAATTCAAGGTTAAATGGATATTATAATAATTCCAAATTACCTTAACACTTGTCCTAAACTTATTGGATGAGTGGTGGCAGACCATGGGCATACTTGGGTCGATTTTCGGACCCCATTGAGCCACTTGGTAGTGATAATGACAATTTGGATTAATTAATTTAATGTAATGACAAAATTTTCAATAACAAAAATATTTTAGTAATAAATTTTTATAAGGGTTTATATAAATAATATTTTAGACTATAAATATCCATTTTAAATATAAAAAAATTTTCTACATGATGGTATTTTTTTTATAATTTTTAGACATCAAATAAATTAAATTATTTATGACACAATAATGATGCAGCATTTACCTCATTAATAAATAATTTAAATAAATAAGATTATAATGATTAAAATGTTATCCATAACATGTCCAATTCTGATTGGATGATTTTATTTCTACCACAAATCATCTTATATTCATCTTTAATGATTTTTGGACCTTTTTAAAATGAAGATAAGTTTATAATAAAATAATATTTTCACACTTTCCAAAGGTGCCCCTCTCCTCCCTTATAAAAGGGAACCTCCTCCCTCTCCTATTTACACAACTTTGAGCCTTCAAGCTCGGCCAACCCCTGCCCATTTCCCTTATCAACATCCCTAGAAACATATTATAGGTTCTGGTCTTCTCAAAAGACCATCTCTAGTCCCTTAAGTGGAAGTTTAAAGGAGGTGCGTCAAAGAAGAGGTAATATCCTTTACCAATCCTTTCCAATTTATTTCTTATTATACTTCTTATTCTTTATATGTTTCATTATAGAGTAATAAGATCAGTATCACTAATATACTTATATGTTATTATAGATATTAAATAACCCTACTTCACCTTCTATCCATCCTACGAAAAACAAAATCATTGCGCGTGCGTAAGTACGGAATACCGTCTCCACGTTGTGGTGTAATATGTTTTTCCAACACCACCTTACATGGATGGGTATAATGGTTTAAAGAATAACTATATATAGTTATTAAAACCTGATAATAATTCTGAGATGTTCTACCATCCACTTTAATACCATTCAATTATAATGGGAATGATATCATCGCTTGTGCGTACGTACGGCTTACCGTCTCCACAAACGCGATGAGATTCATTCTTCATGTTAACCATTCATGAATGAGTATAAAGTATATATAATGAATAATAATGAAATATATGACATAATAATTCTACTGGATTTATGTATATATATATATGTGTGTGTGTGTGTGTGTGTGTGTGTATTTCATCTACTTAATTCCATTAAATTCAATAAGGAAACGAAAACAGCGTTCATGCGTACGTACGACCTACCTTCTCCATGAACAATGTATTTCATTCCATTTATCGATCTATAATATATATTTATATTCTGAATATATGTAAATCATGTTTTACATCCTAGAATTAAGTAAATCAGTATATTAGTAATAATATCAAGAACAACAAATCGAAACACATACGATAAATGAAACGGTTTTACCCAAAACGCTACTTTAACATGGAATTTACAAAAGAATGGGTAATATAAAGTCATAAGTGAACCATATATGATATCATAACAATGAATATGATTATTTAATAAGTCAATGAAATTATTTAAATAATTATACATGAGGTTCAGGTACATATGAAGCATATGAGACATAAGGTAAGGGATAACTTTTCCAATCTCGTTTTTATCAGAGATTGTTTATTCGTAAGTATTTACTGGGGTTATATTTATCATACATGCCCCTATTTTCTAAAAATGGTTTCATGTACGTTTAATTACCTTTTTACCCATTTTTGACTTTTACTACATGGTATGTAAGGAATATTTCTTTTGTTTACCATACGAGGTACTTTTTGACTTTTCCGGAAAAAGTACGAGAAGAATGTTTTTTAACTTATACGGCATGAACGGATTTTTATGGTTTAATAATGAATTATTTCAATGAAGCTTCCTCTACAAAAATTCATGATTATTTTCAACAAAATCCTTTTCTTTTAAAATTTCATGGCATTTTAAGAAAAGAAAATGATTTTGAAGAAGAAAGGATATTTTCCTCAAGAATTCATTTCAAGTGTTTTATCAAAACTATTTTCCATATAAGATGACATTATTAAGTATGTTTATGTTTCAAGTATAATGTATCTATTATTTAAATTGTTTGAGTTTTCTTATGATGAAAATATATCCATTTCTTTTATATGGATTATGTTATAGTGGGATTGTAAATTCCCGACCCCAGTTACCCAGAGTCGGTGCATTATTTTAATACATTGGCATGATTACAAGGAATCAAGTCCCAAAGGACCGATCAGTTTAGCAGTCTTGGAAAATAGATTACATACATGAATGTTACATTACACTTCATAACATAAAAAAACATAAATAATCCTTTATGAATTCCATTATTCCCTTGTCTTAACCCTGCATATCAATCACAATACACTTCTTGGAACCCTGGGAAAAATAAAACATAGAAAGGAGTGAGATCAAATGCTCAGTAAGGGTAAGCAACACAGCGGAAACTTTCATAAATAAGCATAAACATTTAAGGAAATGTATAACTAAAACAAAAGCCTTTTAAACTTGAACTTCAGCCTAATATGGAAAAAATAAAATGAAATAATTCCATTTACATATTCACATGGATATTCTACTAGTAAAATAATCACATGCAATATCACTAACCACTTTCATAATGAAGGAATGCATAATGTCAGACTATCATAACAACATATCCAAGGCCTCATACTAAGACTACAAATAAAATTTTGTCAAGGCCTCATGCCAAGACACTAGTTTGTCTCATGAGACCTACCGATGCATCGAGGAGATATAGCGGGCTCTACCCGTCACTTACTAAGTCCAATGCATTCTTCATATGAATAGGTTTAACATAACATAAACATTCGTATTAAAACTAGAATACGAAATGTCAATACATTCTCCATAAAACAAGAATGGTATAAAAATAACACATCCACAGTAAAACATATCACAAAAACATAAATGGAAGTTTTTTATAATAAATCAACTTCAAATAAGCTTAAAATCCATCAAAGGATGTTGACATAGATGAAAATGATGAGTCAAACTTTTTGAGAGAAATACCCTTTTTGTAAAATCATTTAAAAATCACACATATATAAAGGAATTAATTTAAAATAGATTATTGAATCAAAGTGTCCCATACCACTTTGAAAATTTTGAAAATAATTATCATTTCAAAATATTCATGTCCATATAAATGAATCCTTAAAATCATTTTGAAAACATGGACATTAATTAAAAATATTTAGAAAGATAAATCTTTAAAACATTTGAAATTATGATCTTGATAAAGAGTACCTTTCAAAATCCTTAAAATATTCATTTTGAAATCATTTTTATGAAAAACGGACATGGATGATAAAAATGTCCAAGTTAATACTTACACATAAACAATCTCGGATAATAATGAGATTGAAGAATTAACCCTTACCAATTTGGTAACTTACAAAACATACTACCCATGAAAGAGGTATCATACAATGAATATGTAAATCCACATAAAGTAAAGTATATTACACAAAGAATAAAATTATGTGCAGTACATACACCACACAAAAGGTAATAGTGGCAATATGGCATGAACCTCACGGGAATAAGGAGTGAGATGAAAACCCCTTACCTTGCACTTTCCTTTAGTCGAGGGTACGTTTAACCTTCTATACAAAGTTAGTAGTATGTTATTAAATTATAACATAACCATATTAATATTTATGTAATCATACATGATTCATTTATGACTTTATACTAACCATTTAATAATAATTTCCATGTCAAATTAACATTTCGGGTAATAATCATTTTCTTTATCGTACGTGTTTTAACTTGTTACTCTTGATTGTATCACATAGATCATGATTTAAATACTTCCAGAATATAAAACATGATAAAAATATCATATATATTTATAATATAAATATGTATAATAGACATATATATGAAATGGAAAACACCATTTATGGAGATGGTAGTCCATACGTATTCATAAACGAAGTTTCTGTTTTCATATAGTATTGAACGGAAGTAAGTAAATAAGATATATTTAAGTACATAAATACTTATATATATAAATATATATATCTCCAGTATCATTATTATTTCATATATTAAATACTTATTAGTAATATATATTTTTATAATTGTTGATGAATGATGAACTTGGAAATGAATCTCATCGCGTCATGGAGATGGTAATCCGTACGTACGCGCGAGCGAAAATATCATTCTTTTGATATTAAAATAATATATAATTGGATGGTATATCATATATACAGAATCATTATCATGTTATATTTATTATTTACATGAATTATACATCATTATTATAACCATCTAAAAAATATTATATTGAATAACAATTATAACACAACCTGGAGACAGTAGGCCGTACGTACGCACGTATGGGGACATGTCATTCAAGGGATGGATAGAATAATGAATTTTTTTGTTCCATAATTATAATAACATCACATTATATAGAAGATACTGGAGTTATTATTTTAGAATGGAAATAACAAGGAAAGAAGAAGTTGAAGAAGAAAGGAACTTTAAAGAGGGTGGTGAAGAAGTTACCTCTTCTTCGGGTTCTTCCTTTTGATTTGATCAAAAGGGCTCCTTAGGTTGGATTTCTGATCAAAATAAGGCCTCTATAATGAAGTTAGGAAAGTTTATAGAGTACTTGGGAAGGGTTTGGCCGAACCAAAAGGCTTTTCAGTTGTGAAGAATTGGTTAAAAGTTGGGTTCTTATATAAGGGGGAGGAGGGGATCTTTAAGAAAAACTTAAAGTATTAATTTATAATAAATTCATATTCGGTTTCTAAAGGATAAATAGTGTATTATTAAAATTTTAAGGTGGGGATGGGTCGAAATATTTTCAACCAATAGATTTTAGACAGGTTTGGGTCATTATATTAACCTTATATTTTAGTTTTAACTCTAAGATAATTAGTTTAACACTTACCATGTCACATTGTATTTTTATAATATATAGTTAATAAGATTTCTATATACATACAAGAGACCCCCCAGGTGTTCCATTAATGATACACAAATAATTATATAAGTCCTTTTTCTGAACCTTAGGTTTTTAGTAATAGAATATAAATTAATAATATAATATTTGTTTTAAAAACTCATTTATGTCAATTTTGACACTACTCAATAATTGATTTTTGTTAAAGTCTTCACAACTTTATTAATTCAAAAAATATTATTTTAAGAAATCCTAACATGTCATATTAACCAATAAAATTCGTTTATGTCATCAAAACTTTCAAAATTATATTTATTTTAATATTTATAATACCAATTATTTGATTCTTTCATTAATAAGGAAAATACTACATCATTATTGTGTCATATATATTTTTACTTTTTCAATGTCTAAAAATTATAAATATAATATAATTATGTAGGAAATATTTTATCTTTCTAATGAATATTTATACTAGAAAATATAGCATATATAACCCTATTTAAAAATTGGTTTTCTAAAATATATAAGCTTATGTCATTTTTGTATTTACTTTATCTTAATTAAAATAAAGTGTCCCTATCACCTACAAGTGGCTCCATGGTGTCCCAAAAATTGACCCAAAGATTCCAATGGTCAGACATGTATCCACCAATAAGGTTTGGACACGTTTTAGGGTAATTTATTATTATTATAATATTATTTTTTAACCCTTATTTACTGGATTTACCCTTTAACCATGGTAAATAAAATATTTACCGAAGTAATTATTCAAAATGTCTAAAAATAAAAGTTACCTATTTACATAATTTGTAAATCATGATTAAAAATATGGAATCCATTTTTTCAAATTCAAAACACAGAAGTGGAAGAAATTAATTTAAAATTAATTCCCACTGTCAAAACAAAAAACGTGTTTTTAAGATATAATAACTATTAAAAGATTGACACTTGTTTATGTCTGGTTTAATTGTGAAATTATGTAAAATGAAAAAAAATATATTAAATGGTAAAAATATATTATAAATATACTTTAAAACAACTCAAATTCATAATTTGTCACTATTAATTATTTTGATTAAAAAGGTGGTTTTTAATTAAAATTTAGTAATTTTCACTATTCATCAAAATATAAAAGTTATCTGAAAAGTACCAAAATTTCACTCTAGGATAAATTCGATATTACGAATCCAAAAATTAAGTCCATTTTGAGAGATAAAATTTATAAAATTTCAAAAAGTAGGTATTACTATTCATAACGGTTAGTTTGATTGGTTGTGGTGTGTATTAGAACTCGAAGTTGCATACAACACACGCTTATTATTTTATTCAAAGAGAAGCGTATCGTGGAAGCTTGGGGTGTTTAATTGTAAATTTTTGATGTCCCCATTCTAAAAAATAAATTTATTTAGTCAAATTTAATATATAAAAGTTTAAAATATTGTATTTAAAAAGGGTTCACTATTAAAAGTTGGTAAAAGTGCATTTTTGGAAAATACTTCTTTTATCTGAAAAAAATGAATTTGTTCTAACATTATTTCTAAGAAACTCATAATATGGATTCTAAAATTATAAGGATAATATAAAGTTCAAAATATAGTTAATATTATTCATATCCTCTTTTTAATGGCTTGTTTGGTAAGTCATGGTGCGCTTGAACTCGGTGTTGCGTGTAGTTCAAGTTATTGAATTATTTTGAAGAAGTAACATACTATGAAATATTGGGGTGTTACATTCTTCCCTCCTTCAATAAATTGTGTCCTCGCATATTGATATTGTTTTTTCCAAAATAAAGGTTGAAAATAGAAAATATCTTTGTGGGAAAACCCACATCGAAAATTTGGTTAATAAAATTTAGTCTCAATAAGAGGAAAAGAGAAATGAAAGGGTCACCACAAAATTATGATCTCGATTATGAGAACATTGGTGGAAATTAGAGACATATAATTGGAGGAAAAACATAAATATTTATAGGTAGTGATTGAGTTCATCAATCACAAACAAGTTTAAAATTGAGGTCCTTAAATTCCTCAATCTATGATGATTTAAAATACCATCAGTTCAACAAAACATAAGGTATTAGGATAACACATTTTTGGTTTTAATATTCCTTCAATAAAGTATAAGAATTAATTTCTTCATAGAATAATAGGAGAAGAAAAATATATACTTTACAAGTACAGTTCCATCCTTTAACTAATTTCTACCACAAACTTATCTTTCACTCTAAAAGATAATTAAACTTAAAAAAATATTCTATTTATCCTATTCTTTTGGGGTTAAAAAATGAATTTATAATTCATCTACTAGACCTTCTTAAAATAAACTACTTTATTTAATCCAGGAAATCTCATGGGCCAGTGGTAGGTGATGCACCCTTGTCGCCCTTCAGTTGTGGGTTCAAGTCTCACGGCCTTGCCGGACGCAACGGGTTGTCGCCCGACCTCTGCGTTGTCCTTTTTGTAAAAATCCAAAAATAATTTTCTGAAATGATTTAACCTTAATAATTGTATCAAATTTCAAATATAATCCATTCCAACATTTAGACTTATCCAAATTACCTCTCTCCAAACTCACAGTCCCAAATTTATAAGGTAAATATAATGAAGGTCTTTTTTTCACGTAATAACATGTGAATACCTTCATCATGTATTCTTTTAAAATATGGTAACACCCTAAATTACCATAAAACCTTATTTATTACATTCATGCTCCCTTATTCCTTATAGAATACTTGATATATTCCTTATATCCAAAATCTTTTAATATTCCAACAATTATGAAATAAACGAACTATTAATCAGTGCCAAGGTAGTCAAGAATATCCAATATAATTTATCCAAATAAACCATCTCTTATTCCAAAATTACTACCTCGGTATCAAGACCATATTAAGGATTGCCTTTCCTTCAACCATGTATTTTCAAAAAAAGTATTAACTTGCTGTTGAGTCACTTTTCATAGTACCATATAATCTCAAATCCTCAAGGAAATAGTACTGCAGTACAATCTTTATTTATCTCCATAATTCATATAACCAGTACATCATTGATACAACACTCAAATGAAATCATTATTTAATAATAGCATATGAACACTAGTCATTACTCTTCGTGTGTGGTAGTATCATAACTTTATTATTATCCAATAGCATCATTTGGGGCATACTCTAATGATTTGAACATTGATTCGCATAGTGTCCCCACTCCTTGAAGATGAAGCATTGTACATTGGAAACATTTTGTTTACCCTCGCAATCACGAACGTGGTGTCCTTTTTCTGCAAACTTATAACAAACACCCATTCCTTTCAGGAAAGTTCCAGGGTGTTTCTTCCCATAGTTATCACATATGGGAAAATTCTTATTTTCCCTCTTCCTTTTATCCATCTTTCTCTCTTCCATCCTTTTCTTCTCTTACCTCCCTTCAAAGCCATAGGACTCAGAGAACTCTTTACTTATCTTATCAACACATAATACTATTTCTTCATATGATGATAATATGTGGGAGACTATTTCCCTTCTAAATGATGGCTTAATACCATGAAAGATGTGATCCTTCTTACTCTTTGGATCATACGTATTGTTGGAGTTCTCAACCCTTCTATTGGGTGCCATTTCTAAACATTGGCATACACTAGATTAGTTTATGAATAGAAATACCTAATCCCAAACTTGTAAAACACTTAACATAAATTAAATAGTTTATGGATATAATACATAATCATAAAAATGTCTTCTTTGAGGAAGTATATACTCATAAACCCTTTATAATGGTTTGTAAATAAAATGATAATTATCCTAAGCATATCCCCCAGGAGTGTCGTAACCAAGAGTGCCGCAAGGCCCGTTTTCGTGCACCAGTTCTCGTTCGAGTCTAGCTCAAAGTAGTGTTTTCTTGTTTTACCCCTAGGAACATCTGTGCCAGATCCGCCTCTACCTGATCGTATCCAGTCAGGGATTTATTGCTTGGAAAACTCACAAAATCTATACAATACCAAAATTCTTGGAAGTTCTTCTATACTAATCCTCAAAGTCTATCTTAGGGCTATGTGCCCTAATCAAAGTTTATCTAAATCTAGCTTCTAAGGTTATTGTTAAACCTCCTCTGATACCAACTATAAATCCCCGACCCCAGTTACCCAGAGTCGGTGCATTATTTTAATACATTGGCATGATTACAAAAAATCAAGTCCCGAAGGACCGATCATTTTAGCAGTCTTGGAAAATAGATTACATACATGAATGTTACATTACACTTCATAACATACAAAACAACATAAATAATCCTTTATGAATGCCATTATTCCCTTATCTTAACCCCGCATATCAATCACAATACACTTCTTGGAATCCTGGGAAAAATAAAACATGGAAAGGGGTGAGCTTAAACAGTCAGTAAGGGTAAGCAATACATCAGAAACTTTCATAAATAAGCATAAACTTTTAAGGCAATGTATAACTAAAACAAAAGCGTTTTAAACTTGAACATCAGCATAATATGGAAAAAATAAAATGAAATAATTTCATTTACATATTCACATGGATATTCTACTAGTCGATTAATCACATGCAATATCACTAACCACTTTCATAATTATGGAATGCATAATGCCAGACTATCATAAACACGTTACCAAGGCCCCGTGCCAAGACTACAAATAAGATTTTGTAAAGGCCTCGTTCCAAGACACTAGTTTGTCTCATGAGACCTACCGATGCATCGAGGAGCTATAGTAGGCTTCACCCATCACTTACTAAGTCCAATGCATTCCTCATATGAATAGTTTTAAACATAACATAAACAGTCGTATTAAAACTAGAATACGAAATGTCAATACTTTCTCCATAAAACATGAATGGTATAAAAATAACAGATCCATAATCAAACATATCACAAAACCTTCAATGGATGTTTTGTATAATAAATTAAATTCAAATAAGATTAAAATCCATCAAAGGATGTTGACATAGATGAAAATGATGAGTAAAACTTTTTGAGAGAAATATCCTTTTTGTAAAATCATTTAAAAGTCACACATTTATAAAGGAAGTAATTTAAAAGATATTTTTTAATCAAAGTGTCTCATACCACTTTGAAACTTTTGAAAATAATTATCATTTCAAAACATTCATGTCCATATAAATAAATCCGTAAAATCATTTTGAAAACATGGACATTAATTAAAAAGATTTAGAAAGATAAATCCTTAAAACATTTTAAATTCTGATCTTGATAAAGAGTACCTTTCAAAATCCTTAAAATATTCATTTTGAAATCATTTTTATGAAAAATGGACATGGATGATAAAAATGTCTCAGTAAATACTTACACATAATCAATCTCGAATAAAAATGAGATTGAGGAATTAACCCTTACCAATTTGGTAACTTACAAAACATACAACCCATGAAGGAGGTATCATAAAATGAATATGTAAATACACATAAATTAAAGTGTATTACACAAAGAAAACAATTATGGGCAGTACATACACCACACAAAAGGTAATAGTGGCAATATGGCATGAATCTCACGGGAATAAGGAGTGAGATGAAAACCTCTTACCTTGCACTTTCCTTTAGTCGAGGGTACATTTAACCTATTGTACGAAAATCGTAGTATGTTATTAAATTATACAAGGAACATATTAATATTTATGATATCATATATGATTCATTTATGAATTTATACTAACCATTTAATAACAATTTCCATGTTAAATTAACATTTTGGGTAATAATCGTTTTCTTTATTGTACATGTTTTAACTTGTTACTCTTGATTGTATCACTTAGATCGTGATTTAAATACTTAAGTAATATAAAACATGATAAATATATCATATATATTTATAATATAAATATGTATAATAGACATATATATGAAATGGAAAACACCGTTTATGGAGACGGTAGTCCGTACGTACGCATAAACGTTGTTTCTGTTTTCATATAGTAATGAATGGAAGTAAGTGAATAAGATATATGTAAGTACATAAATACTTATATATATAAATATATATATCTCCAGTTTCATTATTATGTCATATATTACATACTTATTAGTAATATATATTTTTATAATCGTCAATGAATGGTGAACTTGGAAATGAATCTCATCGCGTCATGGAGACGGTAATCTGTACGTACGCACGAGCGAAAATATCATTCTTTTGATATTAAAATAATATATAATTGGATGGTATATCATATATAAATAATCATTATCATGATATATTTATTATTAAATGAATTAAAAATCATTATTATAACCATCTAAATAATAATATATTGAATAATAATTACACCACAACGTGGAGACGGTAGTTCATACGTACGCGCATATGGTGACATGTCATTCAACGGATTGATAGAATAATGAATTTTTTTGTTCCATAATTATAATAACATAATATTATATAGAAGATACTGGATTTATTATTTTATAATTGAAATAACAAGTAAAGAAGAAGTTGAAGAAGAAAGGAACTTTAAAGAGGGTGGTGAAGATGTTACCTCTTCTTCGGGTTCTTCCTTTTGATTTGATCAAAAGGGCTCCTTAGGTTTGCTTTATGATAAAACTAAGGCCTCTAGAATTAATTGAGGGAAGTTTAGAGATTATTTTTTCAGGGTTTGGCCGAACCAAAAGTCTTTTAAGGTGTGAGGAATTGGTTATAATTTCGATCCTTTTATAAGGGGGAGGATGGGCTCTTTAGGAAACACTTAAAGTATTAATTTTTAATAAATTCATATTCGGTTTATAAAGGATACAAAGTGGATTACTCAAAGTCTAAGGTGGGGATGGGTCGAATATTTTCAACCAATAGATTTTAGACAGGTTTGGGTCATTATATTAACCTTATATTTTAGTTTTAACTCTTAGTTAATTAGTTTAACACTTACCCTGTCACATTGTATTTTTATAATATATATTTAATAAAATTACTATATAAGTCCACGAAACCCCCAAGTGGTCCATTAATGAAACACCAATAATTATATAAGTCATTTGGATGAACCTTAGGTTTTTAGGAATAGAATATAAATTAATAATATAATATTTGTTTTAAAAACTCATTTATGTCAATTTTGACACTACTCAATAATTGATTTTTTTAAAGTCTTAAAAACATTATTTATTCTAAAAAAATTCATTTAAGAAATACTAACATGTCATATTAACCAATATAATTCATGTATGTTATCAAAACTTTCAAATTATATTTATTTTAACATTTATAATACCAATTATTTTATTCTATCATTAATAAGGAAAATACTGCATCATTATTGTGTCATATATATTTTTACTTTTTCAATGTCTAAAAATTAGAAATAAAATATAATTATATATGAAATATTTTTAGCTTTATAATAAAAAATATATCATATATAACCCTATTTAAAAATTGTTTTTCTAAAAGATATAATCTTATGTCATTTTTGTATTTACTTTGTCTTAATTAAAATAAAGTGTCCCTATCACCTACAAGTGGCTCCATGGGGTCCCAAAAATAGACCCAAAGATACCCATGGTCAGAAATTTATCCACCAATAAGGTTAGGATACGTTTTAGGATAATTTATTATTATTATTATATAACTTTTTAACCCCTATTTACCGGATTTACCCTTTAACCATGGTAAATAAAATATTTACCGAAGTAAATATTCAAAATGTCTAAAAATAAAATTTACCTATTTACACAATTTGGACATACTGATTCCAAATATGGAATCCATTTTTCCAAATTCAAAATACAGAAGTGGAAGAAATTAATTTAAAATTAATTCCCGCTGTCAAAACCAAAAGCGTGTTTTTAAGAAATAATAACTATCAAAAGATTGACACTTGTTTATGTCTGATTTAACTGTGAAATTATGTCCAATGACCAAAATTTTATTAAATGGTAAAAATATATTATAAATATACTTTAAAACCACTCAAATTCATAATTTATCACTATTAATTATTGTAATTAAAAAAGTTGTTTTTAATTAAAATTTAGTAATTTTCACTATTCATCAAAATATAAAAGTTATCTGAAAAGTACCAAAATTTTACCCTAGGCTAAATTAGATATTCCAAATCTAAAAATGAAGTCCATTTTGAGAGATAAAATTTATAAAATTTCAAAAAGTAGGTATTACTATTCATAACAGTTAGTTTGATTGGTTGTGGTGTGTATTAGAACTCGAAGTTGCGTACAACACACGCTTACTGTTTTATTCAAAGACAAGCGTGCCGTGGAAGCTTGGGGTGTTTCATTGTAAATTTTTTATTTCCCCATTATAAAAAATAAATTTATTTAGTCAAATTGAATATATAAAAGTTTAAAATATTGGATTTAAAAAGGGTTCACTATTAAAAGTTGGTAAAAGTGCATTTTTGAAAAATACTTCTTTTATCTGAAAAAAATGAATTTGTTCTTACGTTATGTCAAGGAAACTCATAATATGGATTCTAAAATTATCAGGATTATATAAAGTTCAAAATTTAGTTAGTACTATTCATAACCTCTTTTGAATGGCTTGTTTGGTAAGTCATGGTGCGCTTGAACTCGACGTTGTGTGTAGTTCAAGTTATTGAATTATTTTAAAGAAGTAACACACTATGAAATCTTGGGGTGTTACAAGGATGATGTTTATGAAACCAATTTTATTCGTTGGGTTATTATGAATGATGTATGTTTATTTTGTGGCACACGAAAGAATGATTTCATTATGAGATGGGTGGGACCTATATCTCCCTCCAATGCATTGATTAAAGATTTATATATCATGAGATAGACATGGCTAGAATGGTAAGTTAATCTGGTTCAGTGTTATAGGACTGGAACGAGGAGTGAACTCAGGTCAGAAAGGGACTTTTTCCACTAAAATGGTCTTGGCAGCAATTCCTTGGCTACTATGAAAATCATATCATGTGATTAATGGTTTTCCACAATTACATATTTTATTCTCATGCTATTTTATCATGATTGATGATCCATTATGATATATGTCTTACGTACTGCCATGTTTTATGTCATTGCTCAAGATTTTTATGTTTAAATATTATGTTCTTGTTTTGAAGTTCAAATGTATATGGTTTGTTTTATTTTATCCATGCTTACCCTTACTGATCATTTAAGCTCACCCTTTATATGTTTTCTTTTCCCTAGGAAATAAAGAATGGTTTTAGGTAAGAAAAAAAATTGAAGATCTTTATGGGAGATGTTTAAGATCTTTCACCAAGATTAGAAGATTATATTCCGAGTTTCCAAAGACACTAAACTATTACAGTCCTTTGGTGTCTATTTTTGTTATGTATTAGATATTCCGTAAAAGTAATGTAATGTCTATGTATGTAAAGCTTTGGGTCTCTACAATTGGTATTAGAGTAAAGGTTTAGTTGACCTTTGGAAACTAGGATGCGAAAACTTTAGTGAAATCCCTACAGATATTTCAAAGGTATGTCTAGGGATATCTCTAAGGTTTATTATAACTATAGGTTATAGTCCTAGAATTATTTTGACGATCATGAATAACCTAGGGTGAACCTAGGGTGTCATGGATTAAAGAATTTTTGAAAAGTTATACATCCCATAAGTGACTTTTTATGATTATGTGGTTCCTCGTTATTTTAACTGTTTCTTACACTATGATTTCTGGTCTTAGTCAATGGAGGGAACGAGAAGGAATTCAGTTAACATTGATTCCAATGGAAAAATTGGTGACTATGATCAACGAAATTTTGTAACGTCTGGAGAGAAAGATATTGTGATTATGTCGAATCAGTCATCTCAATATATGATTAACAAGGTGAAGTTTAGTTGTATTCCTAAGTCATAAAATAAGAGGAAGATGGAATTTTATGCATGTTCTCATGGTGAGGAGCATAGAGAAAGAAATATTGAGATTTCTAAATAAGGGAAGAAGAACCTTGAGGAATACCTCAAATGGAGGGGAAGATGTTATTTATGTGGAGAAAAGGGTCATAGAGTGAAAGACTATTATGGAGTCCAATGTCTTATTTGTGGAGAACATGGGCATTACCCAACTCAATGCCCTGACCTAAGAGGTTACTTTTAAATCATGGAATGAATTATTCCATGACAATCATTTAATAGGATGGATTGAAGTGTTTATTTATTGGTATTCAAGAATAATGTTGTTGAGGTACTTTTATGGTATATTGGAATATCCATGTATTGGTCCATTGTGGTTTTCCATAAGAATATGGTACCGGTAATAATGAAAAGTGATTAAAATAATTTTGGGAATCATATGATATGTGCATAATGAAGGGATAAGGAGAAAATAATATGTTTGATGGTATTAATGAGCTCGTGACTGATATAAAGACAAAGTGATATCATGGTTTGAGTACATTGAAATTTTGGGATTTTGGTATGTGGAAAGAGTTAACTTTTGACAGCATTCATGTTTTCACTAAGGTTCAATGGGTATTCATTTTTCAAGAGAATACATGATTAAGGTATTCACATGTTTGGAATGCAACCAACAAGATATATAGTATGATATATAGGGGATAAATGATGGTATTCACATGCTCGGTAGATGACATTTCTAGTAATTGTTTTCATTATACTATGAGCTTGGATAGAATTATTTTAGATAAGCCTAAATATTGGAATGGATTATGTTGGACATAAGTTAGTATTGTTTAAGGATAGAACTTTTTTTCGATATTATTGCTGGAATGTTATAATAGTATACTTTTAGAAAAAGGAAAACATGTCGGACGGACGACAACCCATTGCGTCGGACAAGGCTATGGGAATCGAACCGACAACCGAAGTGTAATAGGCCTTTATCACCTACCACTGGCCTAAAGGAAGTCCCTAGTTAGTATAAATTAGTTTAAATTAATTAAGCATCATGATATATATGAATCATATACGATTAACCTCACCATAGATGGACTTATATATATTTGATAACTTTTTCTAACCTTTTGTTTGAGACAGATGGAATGACCCATCATTCTATCACCTGATCTGCTAACACTTCACGAAAGACAAATTCAACTTTATTTCTTTAAGAGATGAAGTGGAAATTGTTCGAGGCACGAGCAACGTTGAGATTGTACCAAAATCAAGTAAGTATTTCTTTTAATTCAAAAATTATTCAACATTTTGGAAATGATCTTGATAACCAAAAATGTTTTCCTAGTGCTCTCATATCTGATGAATCATATGGTACCTTATATCATCACAAATTAATGGATTTGTGATTATTGGATTTTTTTATATCCATGTTCTCTACCACTCTCCATCAGAACTTGATGGTTAGATTTCTCTTCCATATCCATATTTTTCACCTATGATCTCCTATGTGGGAACCCAAGTGATGAGTTACTTTGGGTATCCGTTTTGTTTCTAATGTTCATTTTTAAAAGTATGTTTTAGTATTCCTTTATACGATGTGGGTTTCTACTAAAGAAACTCTCAATTAATAAACCATTTATAACCCTGGCGAATTTCGAGGGAGAAATTAATTTTAAGGGGGTATAATGTAACACGCCGAGATTTTATGAGATATATTATTTTTTCCCATATCTTTTATTGTACACTACACCAAGATTACCATGCTCTATACGCAACATTGTATTAGCTTGCAGTATATGAAACACTATTCTTGGATCATGTTACACACAATTTCAAGTTCGTTTGATAGTATTTATTCTATGCAACATTGAGTGTATATATATATATTAAATGTATAAATGAAATATGGTTGTATTATGTTATAAGAAACAAGGAAGGAGTCTTGCACAACACACAACCCTGACTTGGCTTGCATTACACGCAATCGCGACCTTCCTAAATAGCGTTTGTTGTATGCAATACCAGGTTTCACAAAACAATGATATATGGTTATAAATAATTATGAACTATCAATTATGAATAGTATCAACTATATTTTGAATTTTATAAAATTATTATTCATCTTACACATTTTCTAGAACATGGTAAGAGAACAAACTAAATTTTTTGGGTAAAATAAGTATTTTTCAAAAAATGCAGTTTTGCTGCCTTTTGATGGCTCACCCACTTTAAATCTATTTTTTGACATGTTTATAAGTTCAATTTGACAACATAAACTTTTTATTTGGAATCGGGATATAAAAAATTACTTTGGATAAATTTTTCATATTATTCTGATAACTTTTATATTTTAATGAATAGTAAAAACATGCTATGTTTTAATTAAAAAAAATCATCGCAATAATTTATATGGTTAGATTATATTTTTAATTGGTTTTAAAGTGTAATTAGAATATATTTTTACCATTTAATACAATTTTTGTCATTGAAATTAATTTCACTTTTAAATTGGACATAAACAAGTATCGATCTTTTGATAGTTATTGTTTCTTGAAAACACGCTATATGTTTTGTTAATGGGAATTAATTTTAAAATTAATTAATGCCACATCTATGTTTTGAGTTTGGAAAAATAGACATAATTTTTGAATTCGTAATATCAAAAATATCTTAGACTGAATTTTTGGTATTTTTCTGAAAAACTTCAATTTTTGATGAATAGTGAAACAACTTAGTGGTAGTTAAAAAATTGACTCTTCCATTTAAATGAAATTTTACCAATTCTATGAATTGAATTTCAAAAATACGACAAACATGGGTTTTATCAAGAAATAAAATGTTGTTCAATAAGATGAAAATAATTTTTGGTGAATAGTAACTTTTCACTTTTATTTACCACGGTTAAAGGTAAATATGGTAATTTAAGGTTAAAATTATGTTATAATAATTCAAAATTACCTTAACATTTGTCCTAACCTTATTTAATGAGTATTATCCGATCATGGGAATCCATGGGTCGATTTTGGGACCCCATTGAGCCACTTGGTAGTGATAATGACAATTTGGATTAATTAATTTAATGTAAAGACAAAATTGACATTAACAAACATATTTTAGTGATTAATTTTTATAAGGGGTTATATAAACTATCTTTTCAACTATAATTATTCATTTTAAATATAAAACAAATTCCTATATGATGGTATTTTTTTATAATTTTTAGACATCAAATAAATTAAATTATTTATGACACAATAATGATGCATCATTTACCTCATTAATAAATGATTTAAATAAATAAGATTATAATGATTAAAATATTATCCAAAACATGTCCAATTCTGATTGTATTATTTTATTTATACCATGATTCATCTTATATTAATCGTTAATGATTTTTGGACCTTTTTAAACCGAATATAAGTTTATAATAAAATAATATTTTCACACTTTCCAAAGGTGCCCCTCTCATCCCTTATAAAAGGGCACCTCCTCCCTATCCTCTTCACATAAATTTTAGCCTTATGGATCAGCCAACCCCTAACAATTTCCCTCTCAACATTCCTATAAATAGATTAGAGGTTCTGGTATTCTCAAAAGACCAACTCTAGTCCCTTAACTAGAAGTTTAAAGGAGGCGCGTCAAAGAAGAGGTAATATCCTTTACCGATCCTTTCCAATTTATTTCTTCTTCTACTTCTTCTTATTTATATGTTTCATTATAAAGTAATAACATTAGTATCACTCATATACTGATAGGTTATTATAAATATGAAACAACACTATTTCACCTTCTATCCATCCTACAAAAAACAAAATTACCGCACGTGTATACGTACAGAATACCGTATCCACGCTGTGGTGTAATCTGTTTTTCCAACACCACCTTACATGGATTGGTATAATGGTGTAAATAATAACTATATATGGTTATTATAACATGATACTAATTCTGAGATATTCTACCATCCACTCCAAGACCATTCAATAATTATGGGAATGATATCGTCACTCGTGCGTACGTACGGCTTACCGTCTCCACGAACATGATGAGATTCATTCTTCATGTTAATCATTCATGAATTATTATAAAGTATATATAATGAATAATAATGAAATATATTAAATTTTAATTCTACTTTATTTATGTGTGTGTGTCTATATATATATATATGTATGTCATCTACTTAATTCCATTCAATTCAATAAGGAAACGAAAACAACGTTCATGCGTATGTAGGACATATCGTCTCCATGAACAGTGTATTTCATTCCATTTATAGATATATCATATATATTTATATGTTGAATATATATAAATAATGTTTTAAATTCTGTAATTAAGTAAATCAAGATATGAGTAATAATATCAAGAACAACAAATCGAAACACATATGATAAATGAAACAGTTTTACCCAAAACGCTGCTTTAACATGGAATTTACAAAAGAACGGGTAATATAAAGTCATAAGTGAACCATATATGATATCATAACAATGAATATTATTCTTTAATAATTCAATTACATTATTTAAATCATTATACAGGAGGTTTGGATACATACGAAGCATATCAGACATAAGGTAAGGGATAACTTTTCCAATCTCGTTTTTATCCGAGATTGTTTATTCGTAAGTATTTACTGGGGTTATATTTATCATACATGTCCCTATTTTATAAAAACGGTATCATGTATGTTTAAAGTCCATTTCACCCATTTTTGAATTTTACTACATGGTATGTAAGGAATCTTTCTTTTGTTTACCATACAAGGTACTTTTTGACTTTTCCGGCAAAAGTACGAGAAGAATGTTTTTTAAACTTATATGGCATGAACGGATTTTTACGGTTTCATAACGACTTATTTCACTGAAGATTACTCTAAAAATTTCATGATTATTTTCAACAAAATCCTTTTCTTTTATAATTTCATGGAATTTTGAGAAAATAAAATGATTTTGATGAAAAAAGGATATTTTCCTCAAAAATTCATTTCAAGTGTTTTATCAAAATTATTTTTCCATCTAAGATGACACTATTAAGTATGTTTATGTTTCAAGAATAATGTATCTATTATTTACATGGTTTGAGTTTTCTTATGATGAAATGAAATCCATTTCTTTTATAAAGATTATGTTATGATGGGATGATGTTTATGAAACTCATTTTATTCGTTAGGTTATTATGAATGATGTATGTTTATTTTGTAGCACATGAAAGATTGATTTCAATATGAGATGGGTGGGACCAATATCTACCTCCAATTTATTGGGTAAAGATTTATATCTCATGATATAGACATGGCTGGAATGGTAAGTTAATCTGGTTCAGTGTTACAGGACTGGAACGAGGAGTGAACTCGGTTCAGAAAGGGACTTTGTCCACTAAGATGTTCTTGGCAGCAATGCCTTGGCTACTATGGAAATCATATCATGTGATTAATGGTTTTCCACAATTAAATGTTTTATTCCCATGCTATTTTATCATGATTTATTATCCATTATGATCTATTCCTTACATACTTCCATTTTTATGTCATTGCTCAAGATTTTTATGTTTAAATCTTATGTTCATGTTTTGAAGTTCAAATGTATATGGTTTGTTTTATTTTCTCCATGCTTACCCTTACTGAGAATTTGAGCTCACCCTTTATATGTTTTCTTTTCCTCGGGATATAAATAATGGTTTTAGGTAAGAAAAAAAGGGAAGATCATTATGGGAGATGTTGAAGATCTTTCACCAAGATTAGAAGATTATGTTCTGATTTTCCAAAGACACTAAACTATTACGGTCCTTTGGTGTCTGTTTTTGTTATGTATTAGATATTCCGAAAAAGTAATGTAATGTCTATGTGCATCAATATTTGGGTCTCTACATGCATTATTTTTGAAGGGATCTCAGCTGTGATTTTTGGAAATTTGATGACCTCTACAACGTGTACGTAGCCTACACATTGTGTATACATTGTTTTTATCACCTATGCGTCCGTGTGAATCTTACGCATATCGTATACATTAATCTTGATGTTTAACTCTCATCATGACATGTACTTGTGGTACATGACATGTATAGGTCATTCACAGTGTGTTCACTCATCACAGATTGTTCTAGGACTGATCTGCTTCTTTGATGAAGTCATTACGTGTCTTTGTGATATACGACGTGTAATATTTTTTTTGAGTATTCGAGCTTTGTTTGACCTCCGAATTCTAGTATCATACCGCTTTTCTTAACTTACAGAACGAAGGGTCTTTTTAATCATGTTTACACCCGTTTTCATTCTATTTCCCCATATTCATCATTTACTACGATAAAACTAAAACAACTCAATTAATTCAAAATTTGGGAAGATTATTCAATAATGTACAAGGATCTATTTATCAAAACACCTTAAAATACTTGCATAAAATAGACTTATCTAACCCACTTACACTTTCATTCAGCCTTGTCCTCAAGGATGGAATCTCAACATGCTACAGAGGATTTTCACCTTACAATGCCTTAAATTCATTTTCAACAAAATTTATTGATCAACTGGAAAATTAAATTTTCAAGCATAACATATAGAAAATTTTCCAACACATAATTTTTCAAATAAACAAATCAATCAGGTATTTTACTTTTCCCCTTTTGAAATAGCTAAGTTTCTTCATTCATTCATTTTAATTTTTCAATTCATTACTAGTATGCATGCCACTTGAAATATACCTCACATGAATATTTTCACTCATCATCAGGGTATAAAGGTGAATAGCATGATGCACATACCTCAAGAACATGTAACTTACCATAGGATTTCAAGGCATCTAACATCTCCACTAAGTAAAGACAAAATCACAATTAATCATGAGGGATTAATTATTTTGGATAAAATGACTCTGAGCCTTCAGGGTAGGTAGGTTAATGATGAAATATATTAAGGCTCAAAAAGGATGTTTGAATCTAAAGTACCTTGCATGATATTCAAAAATAGTTCAATGAATGTCTCCTTCACAAATTTCATTTCTCCCTTCCCCCAAAAACTGAAAGTGGGCCCATGGTACATGTATAAATAATTAATGAATCAAACCCTCTTGTCTGTTTTTTTCTTTTCTTTTTCATTTTTCTTTTCTTTTTTGAAATATATACTTAAGAAAAATCTCACATCCATCACCTAACAACATAGTATCAAAATCAGTGGTCTAGAAAATGGTGATTTTGGATCCACCCAAACACAACCCAAATTATTATTATTATAATTATTATTATTATTATTATCAAGACAGGTGAATGATGAAATAAAATTTAAGATGTCATGGACTCTCCAAATATCAAGAATCACCCAGAAAAATATACACAATAAAGTTTTTTCTGGTACACCAAAATCCCCCCCCCCCCGCACTTAGTCTTTAAAATATCATGAAAACATTTAAAGGAAGGTGGGAATGGATAAAATAGTCTTGTAACATGGCTCATTTCATAACAAGGAAATTCATGGCTTCTGTAGGCTTAAAATGGATTAATGCATGTAGGGTCTCAGGATAAGGTCTAACAAAAGAATGCCCCAATCATTTTAAACGTGCTTCTGTTCAGTCAAAGCTTCGATAAGATGAAAATAAATTTCTAGAAGAAAAAATTCTTGAGTTTCTCAAAAAATATATTATTTAAATAATGGGAAATATTAGTCTTATTAGATGTCTTGAGAATGAGTTGAATGGTTGGGTCAATCACTTATGAAAATGCATAAAAATAATTAAATCAATTAATGAAAACTTCAAAAATTCAAAACATGGAAAAATCTCAAAAAAATCATTTACAATGACCAAAATTCTTCTCTAAATCATGATTTGTCAAAGACCAATCCACATTTTTATCTCCACTAATTCTTTTCTCCATTTTTCTCATTAAAATTTATTGACAAAAAAAATTAACTTCATGGAATGGTAAATATTCTAGGCAGTTTCATGTATCCTGGATCATTTTGAGTAAAGACTGATTCAAGTGAAGGCATGAAATTGTAAATTAAAGCTATAAAACCATTAAAATGTGGGGAATACAGTTGAAAAATTCTAAATTTAAATGCTTACCCCCCTTGAAAATGATACTTTAAACCTGGGTTTTACCGGTTCTGGTTGAACCTTTTCATGACGTGCAATCTCTCTACAGATTCTTCTCCTATTTTCTTGATTCTTCCTAACTCCAGCCTTAATGGTCCTAGAAAAATAAAATAAACAAATGAAATCATTTTCCATAACAATGAAATTTGAAACTTTTTGGAGAGAGAGCATGAACGCCTAAAAAAATATAAAATATTGAAAAACAAACAACTCGGTTTGCCTCCCGGAAGCACTTTTATTTAATGTTGTTATCTTAACCATACCTCTTTTAGATCATGTGATAGATGATTCAAAATTTTGTACCAAATCGTGGTCCATAAATGGTCTGAGTTGTGTCCTATCCAAATTTGTTGGCCACTATCCTTCTTCTCTAAACAACTTGATTCCCACAATTAGTAGTACTTGTTTGATCTCCATTGGACCGATCAACCATTTATTTCACAATCCTGATGAACTAAATAGAAGTTTATGAATCATTCATTCCTCTTTTCCTTTATAAAATGTTGTGGAGTCGGTCTCTCTTTTGTTTTCAACATTCTGGGTCTTCAGCTTCTCTTCTTTCTTTGGTTGAGCATCCTCTTACACAATAACATCTTACTCTTGTAACTCTTCAATCTCAGCAACATCCTCAATCTCAGCTTTTTCTCTTTCTATGAACTCATTTTCATATTTCACATCATATCTATTCATCTCTTGGTGGATGTTAAAGCTCAATTGATCACTTCCTACTTTCAGATAGATTTCTCCATTTTGAACATGAATTAGCACATGCCCTATGGCTAAAAATGGTCTTCCTTGAATGAGTGGATTCCTTTTCTCTTTCATATTTAGCACTAGAAAGTCAACCGGGATGTAGAACTTATCAACTTTGATTAGGACATCTTAGATTACTCCTTGAGGATGCTTTACTGTTGAATCTGCTAATTGATGGGAAACTCTTGGGGATTTCAGGCCTTCAAGTCCCAAACTCTTGAAAGTCGTGTATGACATGATATTGACACTCTCCCCTAAGTCACAAAAAGATTTAACACATTTTTTCACTCTGATAAAGATGTGAATGGAAATGATACCTATATCTATTTCCTTATTTGGTAGGTCATTTGAAACCACTGTTGAACACTCTCATGTGACTGTAATTGTTCCAATCTCTTCCAGCATTTTCTTGTTGCTTACTAGATCTTTCATGAATTTATCATAAGTTGGCATGTTTGCGAGATCCTCTACAAAAGGTATGTTAATATGAAATTTTTTAAATGGTTAAGAAAAATAACTCTCTGCGCATTGTTCTTTACAAGTGTAATCTTTTCTGGAAAAGGCATCCTTGGTTTGTATATAGGTGGCTCTTCTTCTTCTTCTATTAATTTTTCCTTGTCATCTTCAGTTTTCTCTTCATTTTCTTCCGCTGGTGGTCATGCGGAAAACTCAATTTCCCTTCCTTTTGTTTTATTCCCACTTATGAACTTTATATCCTTTAATTATTGACTTTGGTATTCTTCAGTGAATCCTGGAAGCTCTCCCATTTTTATCTCTCTAAGTGTCTTGGAGATTTGGCCAACTTTACGATCCAGATTCGAAAATGCGACATTTTGGTATGATACATCTTCTCTTATCTCCTTGAACGCAAACCCAAAAGAAATCATAAATGTTTCCAATGTCTCCTCCAATGAATAGACCTAGCTCGTTAGTGTGGGCCCCTTCGGCAGTTGTTGTCGGTACCTTGGTGGTCTTTGTTGAAATGCTTTTCCTTGCTGTTGTTGTGGCCTCCATCCCTGAAATTGATTACCACAATTGTATTCAGCATAATTTTCATCTTCAATATGAACACCTTGGGGGTTTGGTTGTTAGACCATCATGATATCCAAATTTTTGGTCAGAAATTCCAGTTACCATCATGATATCCAAATTTTTGGTCAGAAATTCCAGTTCTGCATCCATCCAGTCATTATTATTGATTCCATGGATTCCTTTTCACTATGTCCCTTCTTCTTTCCAATTGAAACTATTTCCTTCCACTTAATCAAAAATGTTGTGGCTCTCTTATGGTGATTTCTTTAAGAGTGATCCTCTAGTTGTAGCATCTAGAATTGAAATTTTTCCTATTCCAACCCCTTATAGAAAGTTTTAATTACAATCCATAGCTTTATTCCATGATGGGGGAATTTACGAATCATGTATTTGTACCATTCCCATGCAGAGTAAAATGATTCATCATAAAATTGAAAAAAGTTTAAAACATTTACCTGTATATCCATTGACTTTGAAGTTGGGAAGAAATGGGTGAGTAACTTTCTATACAGCTCATCCCATGTAGTGATGAAATGAACAGGAAGTCTCTGAATCCAGTCCTGAGCATGATCTCATAAATAGAATCTAAAAAGATGGAGTCTTTCCGCATCGATTGAGACATTTTGGAATTGAAAAGTGTCGCAGAGCTTGAGAAAATCTCCCAAATCCTTGTTAGGGTCTTCATGAAGAAGCCTGGTGAATTGCAGTGTCTGTGATCATTGAGATTATGGATGGCTTGATCTCTAAATGATTTGTAGTAATGGGGGTGCTAGGATTCTCAATTATAATCCTTTGGTTGATGGGCGATTGTATTCAGTGAGCATCTGAAGCCCCTAATCTCCTTGAAATACTCTAGAGAGTTGATTTTTCTCACTGCGAGCCATGGTTGTGTTGATTTTATATTCTGGGCTTGTTTTTGACTTGTGTGACGAATTGATGATTTCTTTTTTCCATTTATTGAGGGTTGTACTTGTGCATTAATGGTTCAATAATCCGGAAATTCACAACATAAAATTCATGATGTAAAAAGAGAAATTGAAATAAATAATTGATAAAATTGAAATTCTAAAAACTAAATGGATATTGTCCTCGGAAATGGTGAAAATTTTATAGCCCTGTAGGGCTTCGTTAGTTCCCTTCATTACTAAGAAAAAAATATAAAACCCAAACTATGCTACTCAATTAATTAAAATGTAGTAATGGGAAGATCAGGTTTGAACCCATAGAGAAAGTGGTTTTAGTTTGATTTGGAATTCAAAAGATTAATTTGAATAAGGTCATGAGAAAACATTATTTCAATTGATTTTTGGGAAAAGAAATGATGAATGTGATGAAAATTGATTGATTGCTTTGAAAATAGATTTTAAGAAGCGTTCCAGGGTAACGTAATATTGGGGTTCAGGTGCAATTGGATTTTAAAAAATGTGTTTCTTAATTCATGATTGGTGTTAGTGTCAAGTCAAGTAAGATACAATGGTCATGGTATCCCCTCCTCAACACAAAAATATCTTATTTCCCCTAGTCTGGTAATATAGCAATTCACCGAATTGAGTTTGTCTTGAAACCATATTTAAACCTGATTTACCCTAAAGTTGGAAATGGTTAGGCCTCCTTTTACGATAATTAGTTGAAAATTTTTAAAGTTCCTTTTAAATTCAAATATCAATGTTCACGATAAAAGAAAAAGAAAGGGATTGGATTTTAATTATAGAAATTATGCAAACCTAATACATGGATAATTTGAAATAAATGAATCCAATGCACCTTCCCCCTTTGATTACATTTCCCTATAACATGGTGGAATTACCCCCCTCATCCTAGCGATGAGAGTTTTATAGGGATGGAAAATATAAAATATAATGAAAAGGGAGGAAATTATAGAGGTGCAACAACTTTAATCCTAGAATGTATCTCTAGTGGAATTATGAAAGCTCCAAAGGTGTAGGCAAGGTGCTCTATTTATAGGATTTGAACTACCTTTACCCGACTATCATCATGTTGTGTACTTGTCCTATATGACATGTAATTTTGATCCGGTTTTTGTGAATCTACGTGACATGGGAGGCGATATCGACAGCGATTTTGAAAATTTTACCACCTGCATGACGTGTACTTGGCCTACAAGTCATGTATATCTCTTACGTGTCACCTTTACATCTGCGTGAATCTTCCACATATTTCATGCATTAATCATGATGTTTGAATCTCATCATGACCTGTACTTGTGGTACATGATGTGTACTGGTCATTGATAGCGTGTTCACTTTTCACAGCTTATTCTAGAAGCATCTTGCTTCTACAATGAATTCAGGATGTGTCTTTGTGGTACACGACGTGTAACCGAGTTTTTTAGAGTTTTCAAGCTTCGTTCTACCTCCAAATTTTGATGTTGTGATGCTTCTCTTTTCTTCGTAGTGTGAAGGGTATTTTTCATCATGTTTACACCCATTTTTTTCCCTTTTCCCCATATTCATCGTTTCTTGCCACAAAACATAAAACAAATCAATTAATTCCAAAATTGAAAATATTATTCAATTAGGTACAAGGATCCATTTACCAAAACACCTTAAAAATACATGCATAAAATAGACTTATCTAAGCCCCTCACACATTCATTTAGCCTTGTCCTCAAGGATGGAATCTTAACATACTGCAAAGGATATTCACCTTACAATTCTTTAAATTCAATTTCAACAAAATTGATTGATCGAATAGAAAATTAAATTTTCAAGCATCACATATAGAAAATTCATTAACGCATCATTTTTCAAAGAAACAAATCAATCATGTATTTTAATTTTCCCCTTTTTAAATAGTTAAGTTTCTTCATTCATCCTTTTTCATTTTTCAATTCATTATCAGTATTCATACCACTTACAATCTACCTCACATGAATTTTTCCACTCTTCATTTGGGTATAAAGGGGAATATCATGATGCACATATCTCAAGAACATGTAACTTACCATAGGCTCGAAAGGCATCTAACGTCTCCATAATGTAAAGAAAAAAATCACAATTAATAATGAGGGATTCATCATTTAGGATGAAATTACTCTGAGGCTTTAGGGTAGGTAGGAAAATGATGAAATAAATTAAGGCTAAAAATGAGGTTCGACTCTGAAGTACCTTGTGTGATATTCAAAACTAGCTCAATTAAGGTCTCCTTCACAAATTTAATTTATCCCTTCCCCCAAAAACTCAAAGTGGGCCCATGATACATGTAAGAATAAGGAATTAATCAACCTCTCTTGCCCATTTTTTCTTTTCTTTTTCATTTTTTTTCTTATTTGAAAGTTATTCTTAGGAAAAATATCACATCCATCACCTGACCACATACGATCAAAATCTTCAGTCTGGAAAATGGTGGTTTTTGATCCTCCCAAACACAACCCAAATTTTTCTTGTTATTATAATTATTATTTTATAAAGAGTGGATAATAATGAAATATAATTTAAGATGTCAGGGACTCTCCCAATATCAATAATCCCCCAAAAAAATATCCACAATAACATTTTTCTGGGTACACCCAAATATTCTCCCCCCCCCCCCCCACACACACACTTAGTCTTTAAAATATCATGAAAAAAATTTAGAGGACAGTAAGAATGGATAAAATAGGCTTACAACATGGTTCATTTCCTAACAAGGAAATTCATGGCTTCTAAGGGATTAAGATGGATTAATTCATGTTGGGCCTCAAGATAAGGGCTAACAAAAAATGCCTCAATAATTTTAAAAGTGATTCTGTTCAGTCCTAGCTTTGAAAAGATTCAAAGAATATTCTAGAACAAAACATGCTCGAGTTTCTAATGAAATATATTATATAAATAAAGGAAAATATTTGGCTCAGTAGATGTCTCAGGAATGAGACGAATTTTTGGGTCAATCACTTATGGAAATTCATACAAATAATCAAATCCATTAATGAAAACATCATAAATTCATAACAAGGAAAAATCTTTGAAAAAATTCATTTAAAATGATCAACATGCTTATCTGAATCATGATTTATCAAATATTAATCCACAAGTTCATCTCTACTAATTTTTTATCCATTTTTCTCATTCAAGTTTATTGACAGAGAAATTTAACTTCATGGCATGGTAAATATCCTAGGTAGTTTCATGACTCCTAGATCATTTTGAGTAAATAATGATTCATGTGAAGGAATTCAATTCACAATTAAAGATCTAAAACCATTAAAATATGTGGAATACAGTAGAAAAATTCTGAATTTAAATGCTTACTCCCCTTGCAAATGATGCTTCAAATATGGGTTGTATAGGTTCTGGTTAAACACTTTCATGACATGTAATCTCTTTGCATCTTCTTCTCCTGTTTTCTTGCTTATTCCTACCTCTAAACTTAATGGTCCTAGAAAAATAAAATAAACAAGTGAAATCACAGTCCATAACAATGACATTTGAAAATGTTTCGAGCGAGAGCATGTATGCCTAAAAAATAGAACATAAAGAAAAATAAACAACTATGGTTGCCTCTCTAAAGCGCTTTTTTTTAATCTCCTTAGCTCGACCTTACCTCCTTCATCTCATGTGATAGATGACTGAAAATTTTGTACCTCATTAGGGTCCATAAATGGTATCACTTGTATCCTATCCACATATTTTGGTCCATTTCCTTCTTCTCTGATTAGCTTGATTCTCTCGGATGGTAGTACTTTGTATGATCTCCATTGGGCCGATCTACCATTTCTTTCTCAATACTGAGGAACTAAATGGAAGTTCGTGAATCAACAATACCTGTTGTCCTTTCTCAAATGTTCTTGAGTTGGTCTCTCTTTTGTTTTCAACAATCTTGGTCTTCATCTTCTCTTCCTTATTTGGTAGAGCATCTTCTACCACAACAACATCTAACTCTTGTAACTCTTAAATGATAAAAACATCCTCAATTTAAGATGTTTCTATTTATCTGAAATCATTTTCCTCTTACATGTCATAGTTCTTCATTTCTATGTGGATGTTGAATCTCACTTGATCACTTCCAGCTCTCAGAAAAATTCCTCCATTTTGAACATTAATTATCGCACTCCTTGTGGCTAAAAATATTTTTCCTAGAATGAGTGGATTCCATTACTCTTCCATATCTAGAACTATAAAGTCAAGAGGGAATTAGAACTTATAAAAATTGATTAGGACATCTTTGATGACTCCTTGGGGATGCTTTACTATTGAATCTACTAATTGAAGTGAAACTCTTGTGGCCAGTTTCAGGCTTTCCAGTCCCAAACTCTTGAAATTCGTGTATGAAATGATATTGAAACTCACACCTAAGTCACATATTTCTTTCACACATTTGTTAGCTTCGATAAATATGGGAATTTAAAAGCTACCTAGTTCTCTTTTCTTCTTAGGTACATCGTTGTACACCACTGCCAAACACTCTCATGTGAGTGGAATTTTTCCAATCTCTTCCAGCTTCTTCTTCCTTCTTACCAGCTCTTTCATTAATTTTGCATAAGTTGGCATGTTTACGAGAACCTCTTAAAAATATATATTAATGTTCAATTTTTTAAAATGGTTAAGAAACATACCTCTCTACACATTGATCTTTTATTGTGTCATCCACTCTGTAAAAGGTACCCTTGGTTTGTACAGAGATGTATCTTCTTCTTCTTCTGGTACATGTTCATTGTCAGCTTTAGTTTTATATTCATTTTCTTCAACTAGGTGTCCTACTGAAAACTTTATTCCCCTTCCTTTTGTTTTCTTCCCAATTCTAAGATCTATTACCCTTAATTCTTGACGTGTGAATTCTTCAGTGAATCCTAGAAGCTCTCCCATTTTTCTCTCTTTATGTGTCTTAGTGATTTGACCAACTTAATGCTCCATATTCTGACATGCATCCTTTGGGTATGATGATTCTTCTCTTATCCCCTTGACTGTAACCCTAGAATAAGTCATAAATGTTTCCAACATCTCCTATAATGAATGCACCTAGATTGTCAGTGTGGGCCCCTACAGTGCTTGTTGTTGCTACCCTTGTGGTATTTATTGAAATCCTTATCCTTGCTGTTGTTGTGGCCTCCATCCCTAAAACTAATTAGCACTATTTTAGTTAGCATAATTTTCATTTTCAATATGAACACCATGGCAGTTTGGTTGTTGGACCATCATGATATCAATATTTTTGGTCAAAAACTCCAGTTATGCTACCATACAGTCATTATTGTTGATTTCATGGATTTCTTTTCACTATGTCCCTTATGGTTGCCACTGAAAATTATTGCTTTACATTTCATCCAAAAGGTTGTTTCTCCCTTCTAGTGATTTCTTCATGAGTTATCCTCTAGCTACAACATTTAAAATTAACCTTTTTGAAAATGAAAACCACTTATAGAAATTTTTAATTAGTATCCATAGATCTATTCCTTAATGGGGGAATTTACAAGTCATGTCTTTGTACTGTTCCCATGAAAATTACAATGATTCATCGTCAAATTTCCAGAAGTTTAAAATGTTTACCCGTATATACATTAACTTTTATGATGGGAAGAAATGGGTGAGGAAATTTCAATTTAACTCATCCCATGTAGTGATGGAATGGGCAGGCAGTATCTGAATCCATTCTGGTGCTCGATCTCATAAGGAGAATCTTAAAAGACTAAGTCTTACTGCATCGCTTGAGAAATTTTGGAATTGAAAAGTGTCACAGATCATGAGAAAATCTCTCAAATGCTTGTTAGGATATTCATGCGGAATCCAAGTGAATTGTACAATGTTTTTGATCATTGAGATTATGGATGGCTTGATCTAGAAATGATTTACAGCAATGGGGGGTTCTAGGATTCTCTTTTGTAATCCTGTGTTTGATGGGAACCCATAGTCAGTGAGCGTCTAAAGCCCCTGATCTCCTTGAATTACTCCAACAAGATTATTTTTCTCTTCACCAACCATGGTTGTACTGATTTGATGTTCTAGGTCTGGTTATGACTTGTGTGACAAATTGATGATTTATTTTTTCATTTGATTGAGTCTTTTACTTGTGCATTAATGGTTCAATAATCCTGAAATTCAAAACACAAAATACCTAGTGTAACAATAGAAATTTACATAAATAATTAATAAAATTGAAATCCTAAATACTAAAAGGCTATTTTCCATGGAAACTGCGCCAGTTTGATAGCCCTGTAGGACATCGTTAGTTCCCTACGTTACTAAGAAAAAACAAATTTATAAAACCCAAACTATGATAGTTAATTAATTAAAATGTAGAGAAAGTGATTTTAGTTTGATAATGACTTGAAAATATATATTTACAGAAGTTTGTGAGAAAAACTTTTATTGATTGATTTTCAGAAAAGAAATTATGAATGCGAAAAATATTGATTGATTAGTTTGAAAAGAGATTTTATGAAGCATTCCAGTGTAATATAATGTTGGGGTTTAGGTACAATTCGATTTTAGAAAATGTATTTCTTAATTCATGATTGGTGTCAGATTCAAGTTGAAGAAGATACAATGTTCATCATATCCCCTCCTCAATATGTAAATACCCTATTTCTCTTGGTCTGGTAATATAGGATTTCGCTGAATTGAGTTCGTCTTGAAACCATATTTAAACCTGATTTACCCTAAAGTTGACAATGGTCATTCCTTCTTTAAGGATAATCAGTTGCCCAATTTTAATGTTCCTTTTTAGATTCAAATATTGATGGTCTCGATAAAAGAAAAAGAAAGGGATGGGAGTTTAATTATAGAAATAACACAAACTGAATACATGGATAATTTAACATAAAAAAATCCAACACACCTTCCCCATTTGATTACATTGTCGTAGAACATGGTGGAATTACCCCCTCATCCTAGCGATGAGAGGTTTAGAGGTATGGAGAAAATAAAACATAATGAAAAGGAAAAAACTCATGGAGGTGCAGTAGCTTCACTCCAAGCATGTGTCTCTATTGGAATTCTGAATGCTCCAAAGGTGCAAGTTAGGGGCTCTATTTATAGGCTTCGAACTAGCTCTTCTTGACCATCGGTACGTCGTGTACTTGGCCTACATGACATGTAATGTTGATCCGCTTTTTGTGAATCCACATGATGCGTGAGTGGATCTCGGCTGCAATTTTGGAAATTTGACCACCTACACGACGTGTAATTGGCTACACATCGTGTCTAACTTTTCTATGTCACCTATGCATCCGTGTGAATATTCTGCGTATCATGTACATTTATATTGATGTTTGAATATTATCATGATGTGTAATTGTGGTACATGTCATGTACCGGTCATTCACAACATGTTCACTCATCACAGCTTGTTCTAGAAACGGCATGATTATCCAATGAAGCAATGACATGTCTTTGTGGTGCCCGATGTTTAACGGTTTTTGTCATGTTTAGAGTTTTTTTCAACCTCTAAATCCTGGTGTTGTGCCTCTTCACTTTTCTCGTGGTGCGAAGGGTCTTTTTCATCAGGTTTACACCCCTTTTCGTTTCTTTTCCCCGGATTCATCGTTTCCTACCACAAAACATAAAACAACTCAATTCATTCCAAAATTGGCTTGATTTTTAAATAATTTACAAGGATATATTTATAAAAACACCTTAAAATACATGCATAAAATATAATTATCTAACCCCCCTACACTTTCACTCAGTCTTTTCCTTAATGATGGAATCTCAACATACTACAGAGGATTTTCACCTTACAGTGATTTAAATTCAATTTCAACAAAACTGATTGATCGAATGGAAAATTAAATTTTCAAGCATCATATATAGGAAATTCATCAATGCATCATTTTTAAAGAAACAAATAAATCATGTATTTTAATTTTCCCCTTTTTAAATATCTGTGTATCTTCATTCCTCTGTTTTAATTTTTTTATTCATTATCAGTATGCATGCAACTTGCAATCTACCTCACATGAATTTTTCTACTCATCATTAGGGTATAAAGGTGAATAACATGATATAAATACCTCAAGAACATGTAACTCACCATAGGCTTGAGAGGCATCTAGCATCTCCACCGCGTAAAGACAAAATCACAATTAATCATGAGAGATTCATCAAATAGGATCAAATGACTCTGAGGTTTCATGGTAGATAGGTAAATGATGAACTAAATTAATGCTCAAAAAAGAGGTTTGACTCTAAAGTACCTTACATGATATTCAAAACTAGCTCAATGAATGTCTCCTTAAAAAATTTCATTTCTCCCTTCCCACAAAAACTCAAAGTGGGCCCATGGTACATGTAAGAATAATGAATGAATCAACCTCTCTTGCCAATTTTTTTTCTTTTCTTTTTCATTTTTTTTTCTTTTTCGAAAGCTATGCTTAGGAAAAATCTCACATCCATCACCTAACCACATATGATCAAAATCATCGGTCCAGAAAATGGTGATTTTTTATCCTCCCAAACACAACCCAAATTATTTTTATTATAATTATTATTATTTTTAATAAGAGAGGTGAATAATAAAATACAATGTAAGGTTTCGTGGACACTCCCAATATCAAGAATCACCCAAAAAATATCCACAATAAAGTGTGTCCCGATAGACACAAATTTTCTCCCCCCACACACTTAGTCATTAAAATATCATGCAAAGATTTCAAAGGAAGGTAGGAATGGATAAAATAGGCTTTTAACATGGCTCATTTCCTAATAAGGAAATTCATGGATTCTATGGGCTTAAAATGGATTAATGAGTGTTGGTTATCAGGATAAGGGCTAACAAAATAATTCCTAAATCATTTTAAAAGTGATTTTATTTAGTCATATCTTTGATAAGATGCAAAGAATTTTCTATAAAAAACATGCTCGAGTTTCTCAAGAAATATATTATAGAAAGAGTGGGAAATATTAGTCTCAGTATATGTATCGGGAATGAGACAAATAGTTGGGTCAATCACTTATGAAAATGAATAAAAATAATTAAATCAATTAATGAAAACATCAAAAATTCAAAACATGGAAAAATATCAGAAAAAATTCATTTATAAGGATCAACAAGCTTCTCTAAATCATGATGTGTCAAATCCTAATCCACATGTTTATATCTACTAATTCTTTTCTCTATTTTTCTCATTCAAATTTATTTAAAAATAAATTTAACTTCATGGCATGGTAAATATCCTAGGTAGTTTCATGTCTCTTATATCATATTGAGTAAATACCGATTCAAGTGAAGGCATGAAATTGGATATTAAAGCTCTAAAATAACTAAAATGTGGGGAATATATTAGAAAAGTTCTGAATTGAAATGCTTGCTCCCCTTTCAAATGATGCTTCAAACATGGGTTGTACAGGTTCCGGTTGAACCCTTCCATGATGTGTAATCTCTCTGCAGCTTCTTCTCCTATTTTCTTACTTATTACAGCCTCCGAAATTATTGGTCCTTGAAAAATAAAATAAACAATTGAAATTGTAGTCCAAACAATGAAATTTGGAAATGTTTGGAGTGATGGCATGCATGCCTAAAAAAATAGAAAATAATGAAAAATAAATAACTCGGGTTGCCTACTGGAAGATCTTTTTTTTAATGTAATTGGTATGACCTTACCTCTTTCAGCTCATGTGACTAATGATTCAAAATTTTATACCACATCGGGGTTCATAAATGGTTTTATTTGTGTCTTATCTATATATTTTTCCCCTTTCCTTCTTCTATGAACAACTTGATTCTCTGAGATGGTATCACTTTTTTGATCTCCATTGGACCAATCCTCTAATTCTTTCTCAATCCTGATGAACTAAATGGATGTTCATTAATCATCCATACCTTTTGTCCTTTCTCAAATTTTGTGGAGTCGATCTCTCTTTTTTTGTAAACAGCCATGGTCTTTAGCTTCTCTTCCTTCTTTGGTTGAGAATCCTCTTCCACAATAACATATTACTCTTTTAACTATTCAATCTCAACAATATCCTCAATTTATATTTTTTCTCTTTCTCTAAACACATTTTCCTCTTACACATCATATTCATTTATTTCTTGGTTGATTTTAAAGCTCACTCGATCACTTCCAACTCTCATATAGAGTTCTCCATTTTGAACATCAATTAGCGCACTCCCTGTGGCTAAAATGGTCTTCTAAAAATGATTGAATTCATTTCCTCTTTCATATCTAACACTAGAATGTAAAAAAGGTAATTAGAACTTATCCACTTTTATTATAAAATCTTCGATGACTCATTGGGGATGCTTTACTATTTAATCTTCTAATTAAGAGAAACTCTTATGGGTTTTTGGCCTTCCAGTCCCAAACTCTTGAAATTCATGTATGACATGATATTGAAACTCACACCTAAGTCACACAAATATTTTCCACATCTGTTCGCTCTGATAAAGACGGGGGTTGAGAAACTACCTGGATCTCTTTTCTTCTTTAGTATGTCATTTGACACCACTATTGAACACTCTCGTGTGAGTGTAATTTTTCCAATCACTTCCATATTTTTCTTATTGCTTACCAGATATTTCATGAATTACTCATAAGTTGGAATGTTCTAGGGAGCCTCTACAAATGGTATGTTAATATGAAATTCATTTAAATGGTCAAGAAACATACATCTCTACATGTTGTTATTTTATTGTGTCATCTACTCTGGAAAAGGCATCCTTGGTTTGTACAGGGGTGGATCTTCTTCTTCTAATACTACTTTTTCTTTTTCATCTTTATTTTTCTCTTTATTTTCTTCCATTATTGGTCCTACTCAAAACTCTATTCCCCTTCCTTTTTTTTCTTCCCACTTTTAAGCTCTATATCCTTAAATTATTCACTTTGGAATTCTTCAATGAATCCTGGAAGCTCTCACATATTTCTCTCTCCAAGTGTCTTGGTGATTTGGCCAACTTGATGCTCTAGATTATGAAATGTGACCTTTTGGTATGATACTTCTTCTCTTATCTCCTTGAGCGCAACCCTAGAAGCATTCATAAATGTTTTCAACATCTCCTCCAATGAATAGACCTAGCTCGTCAGTGTGGGCCCCTTTGGCACATGTTGTTGGTACTCTTGTGGTATTTTTTGAAAACCTTGTCCTTAATATTGTTGTGGCCTCCATCCTTAAAATTGATTACCATGATTATAGTCAGCATAATTTTCATCTTCAAAATGCGCACCTTGGGGGTTTGGTTGATGGCCCATCATGATATCCATCTTTTTTGTCAGAAACTCTAGTTGTGATCCCACCCAATCATTATTATTGATGGCATAGACTCATTTTCATTGTGTCCCTTCTGATTTCCACTGGAAACTGTTGCTTTACATTTCGTCTAATAGGTTGTAGCTCTATTCTGGTGATTTCTTCATGAAAGATTCTCCAGCTGCACCATTTAGAATTGATATGTTTTCTTGTGACAACCCCTTGTAGAAATTCTGAATTATTATACATAGAACTATTCCATAATGGTGGCATTTACGAGTTATGTATTTATACCATCCTCATGAAGAGTACAATGATTCATCATCAATTTGAAAAAAAAGAAATGTTTTTCTATATATCCATTGAATTTTAAGGTGGGAAGAAATAGGTGAGGAATTTTATAGACAACACATCCCATGTAATGAAGGAATGAGTAGGCAGTCTCTGAATCCAGTCTTGAGCTCGATCTCGTAAGTAGAATCTGAAAATACTGAGTCTTACCGCATCGTTTGAGAAATTTTGGAATTGAAAAGTGATTAAGAACTTGAGAAAATCTCCCAAATGCTTGTTAGGATATTCATACATAAGCCTGATGAATTGAACAGTGTTTGTGATCATTGAGATTATGGATGGATTGATCTTGAAATGGTTTTTAGCAATGGGGGGTTCTATAATGCTCAGTTACAATCCTATATTTTATGGAATATCGTATTTAGAGACCACCTAAAGACCCTGATCTCCTTGAATTGCTCCAGTGATTTGATTTTCCTCAGCACCAGCCATGGTTATGTTGATTTTATGTTCTGGACTAGGTTCTGACTTGTGTGACGACTTGATGATTTCTTTTTTTTTCTTTGATCGACTGTTGTACATGTGCATTAATGGTTCAACAATCATGAAATTCACAACATCAAATACTCAATGTAAAAAAGGTAAATTTAAATAAATAAATAACAAAATTGAAATCCTAAAAACTAAAAGTCCATTGTCCCCAATAATGGTGCTAGTTTTATAGCCCCGTAGGGTGTCATTAGTTCTCTACATTACTAAGAAAAAAACATTTTAAAACCCAAACTATGCTACTCAGTTAATTAGAATGTAGTAATGGGAAGTTTGAGGTCGAACCCACAGAGTTAGTGATTTTAGTTTGATTTGGACTTCAAAAGAATAATTTTTAGAAGGTCGTGAGAAAACATTGGTTTGATTTATTTTGAGAAAATAAATAATGAATGTTAAGTAGATTTATTGGTTCATTTGAAAATAGATTTTAAGAAGTGTGAAAGGTTAATAAAATATTGCGGTTCAGGTGAAATTTTTATTTTAGAAAATGTGTTTCTTTATTCGTTATTGGTTTCGGAGTCAAGACAAGTAAGATAAAATGGTCATGGTATCCCCTCCTCAACACGACAATATCCTTTTTCCCTTGGTCTGGTAATATAGGATTTCACCGAATTGAGTATGTCATTAAATTCTTTTTAAACATGATTTCCCCTAAAATTGAAAATGGTTGTTCCTATTTTTAGGATAATCAATTACACAATTTTAAAAGTTCCTTTTAGATTAAAATATCGATGGTCACAATAAAAGAAAAATAAAGGTATTGGATTTTAATTATAGAAATTATGCAAACTGAATACATGGATAATTTAAAATAAATGAATCCAACGCACCTTACCCTTTGATTAAATTACCCTAGTACATGGTGGAATTACACCCTCATCCTAGAGATAAGAGGTTTTGAGGGATGGAAAAAATAAAACATAATGAAAAGGAAGGAAATTGTGGAGGCGAAGTAGCTTCACTCCAAGATTATGTCTCTAGTGTAATTTTGAATACTCCCAAGGTGCAGGCAAGGGGATATATTTATAGGCTTCGAACTAGCTCTCCCCGACCGTCATCATGATGTGTACTTGGCCAACATGACGTGTAATGTTGATTCTCTTTTTGTGAATTTTTTTGATTTGTGAATAGATCTCTACTACGATTTTTGAAATTTGACCACCTACATGACGTGTACTTAGCCTACACGTAATGTATACCTTGTCTGCATTTACACCGTGTACATGTTAATCTTCCACATATTGTGAACATTAATCATGATGTCTTACTCTCATCACGATGGGTACTTTTGGTACATGATATGTACTGGTCATTCATAGTGTGTTCACTTGTCACAGCTTGTTCTAGAAACAGCATGCTTCTCCGATGAATTCAGGGCTTTTATTTATGGTACATGACGTGTAACAATGTTTTTTTTTGAGTTTTTGAGCTTCATTATACTTCCAAATTCGGGTACCATTCCGCTTCGCTTCGCTCATGGAGTGAAGGGTCTTTTTCTCAATGTTTAAACCCCTTTTTATTCATTTTCCCAATATTCATATTTTCCTTCCAGAAAAACATAAAACAACTTAATTCATTAAAAAATTTGAAAGACTGTTCAATAAAGTACAAGGATACATTTATCAAAACACCTAAAATACATGCATAAAATAGACTTATCTAATCCCATCACACCTACATTTAGCCTTTTCTTTAAGGATAGAATCTCAACACACTACAGAGGATTTTCACCTTACATTGCTTTAAATTCAATTTCAACCAAAGTGATTGATTGAATGGAAAATTAAATTTCAAGAATCACATATAGAAAACTCATCAACACATCATTATTCAAAGAAACAAATAAATCATGTATTTTAATTTTTCCCTTTTAAAATATTTAAGTTTCTTCATTCATTCATTTTCATTTTTTGATTCATTATCAGTATGAATGCCACTTTCAATCTACCACACATGAATTTTTTCACTCATCATGAGGGTATAAAGGTGAATAGAATGATGAACATATCTTAAGAAAATGTAACTTACCATATTCTTGTAAGGCATCTAACATCTCCACTGAATAAAGAAAAAATCACAATTAATCATGAGGGCTTCATCATTTAGGATCAAAATACTCTGAGGCTTTAGGGTAGGTAAGAAAATGATGAAAAAAATTAAGTCTAAAAAAGGAGTTTTGACTCTAAAGTACCTTTCCTGATATTCAAAACTAGCTCAATGAATGTCTCCTTCACAAATTTCATTTCTCCCTTCCCACAAAAACTCAAAGTCGGCCCACGATACATGTAAGTATAATGAATGAATCAACCTATCTCACCCATTTTTTCTTTATTTTTTTCTTTTTCAAAATCTAATCTTAGGAGAAATATTACATCCATCACTTAACCACATAGGATAAAAATCACTGGTCTGGAAAATGGTGATTTTTTATCCTCCCAAAAAACCCAAATTTTTGTTGTTAATATTTTTATTATTTTAGAAAGAGAGGTGAATAATGAAATATAATGTGATATTTCATGTAATCTTCTAATATCGAGAATCTCCCTACAAAATATCCACAATAATGTTTTTCCATGTACATCCTAATGTTCACCCCCCCCCCAAACTTAGTCTTTAATATATCATGAAAACATTTAGAGGAAGGTAGGAATGGATAAAAAAGAATTGCAACATGGATAATTTCCTAACAAGGAAATTCATGGATTTTACAGGCTTAAAATTCTATTAATGCATGTTGGGTCTCATGATAAGGGCTAACAAAAGAATGCCTCAATAATATTTAAAGTGATTATGTTCAGTCATAGCTTCAATAAGTTAAAAAGAAATTTCTAGAAGAAATCATGATCGATTTTCTCAAAAATATATTATAGAAATAATGGGAAATAATAGGATTAGTAGATATCTCAGGAATGGCATGAATGGTTTGGTCAATCACTTATGAAAATGCATAAAAATAATTAAATCAATTAATAAAAACATCATAAATTAAAAACAAGGAAAAATATTAAAAAAATTCCATTTATAATTATCAAAATGATTCTATAAATCATGGTTTTTCAAATCCTAATCCACATCTTTATATATACTAATTATTATCTCCATTTTCTCATTTAATTTTTTCGACAAAAAAATTTAACTTCAAGGCATTGTAAATATTCTAGGAAGTTTCATGTATCCTAGATAATTTGGATTAAAGAATGATTCATGTGAAGGCCTGAAATTGAAAATTAAATATCTAAAACCATTAAAATGTGGGGAATATAGTAGAACATTTTTGAATTGAAATGCTTACTCCCCTGGAAAATGATGATTCAACATGGGATGTATAGGTTCTGGTTGAACCCTTTCATGACGTGTAATCTCTCTACAGCTTCTTCTACTATTATCTTACTTCTTCCTACCTTCAGCCATAATGGTTCTGAAAAAATAAAATAAACAAGCCAAATCACAGGCCCTAATAATGAAATTTTAAAATGTTTGGAGCAAGAGCATGCGTGCCTATAAAATGGAACATAAAGAAAAACAAACAACTTGGGTTGCCTCCCGGAAGCACCTTTGTTTAATCTTGTTAGCTTGACCTTACCTCCTTCATATCATGTGACATATGATTGAAAATTTTGTACCTCATAGGGGTCCATAAATGGTCTCAGTTATTTCCTATCTAGATATGTTGGTCCATGTCCTTTTTCTATGAACGTATTTATTCTCTCTGATGGTATTACTTGTTTGATCTCCATTGGAGAGATCCGCCATTTCTTTCTCAATTTGGATAAACTAAATGTATGTTTATAAATCATACATACATGCTTTACTTTATCAAATGTTGTAGAGTATGTCTCTCTTTTGTTGTCAAAATTCTTGGTCTTTTTCTTCTCTTCCTTTTTGGTTGAGCATCCTCTTCCACAATAACATCTAACTCTTGTAACTCTTCAATCTCAACAACATTCTCAATTTCAGTTGTTTCTCTTTCTCTGAACTCATTTTCCTCTTACATATCATAGTTCTTCATTTCTTGGTGGATGTTGAAGCTGACTTGATATCTTCCAACTCTTATAAAATTTTCCCTATTTTTAACATCAATAACCACACACCCTATGGATAAAAATGGTGTTCCTAGAATGATTGGATTCCTTTCCTCTTCTATATCTAGAACTATAAAGTCAATAGGGAAGTATAAATTATCAACTTTGATTAAGAAATATTAGATGACTCCTCGGGGATTATTTACTGTGGAACCTACTAATTGAATTGAAACTCTTGTGGATTTTTGGCATTCCAGTCCCAAATTCATGAAATTCGTGTATTACATGATATTGGAACTCACACCTAAGTCACACAAAGATTTCTCACTTTTGCTAGCTTTGATAAAGATGGGAGATGAAAAGATACATGGATCTCTTTGCTTCTTAAGTAGGTCATTTGACACCACTGCTGAAGACTCTCGTGTGAGTGGAATTATTCCAATATCTTCCAGCATCTTCTTTTTTCCTACGAGCTCTTTCATGAATTTCGCATAAGTTCGAATGTTTTCAAGAGCATCTGCAAAATGTATGTTAATATGCAATTTTTTTAACATGGTTAAGAAACATAACTCTCAGCACATTGTTCTTTGCTTGTGTCATCTACTCTAGAAAATTTATCCTTGGTTTGTACATAGGAGGATCTTCTTATTCTTCTTCTACTACTTGTTCCTTTTCAGCTTCTATTTTCTCATCATTTTCTTCTACTGGTGGACTTACTGAAAACTATATTCCCCTTCCTTTTGTTTTCTTCCCACATATGAGCTCTATAGACTTTAATTCTTAATGTGGGAATTCTTAATGAATCCTAAAAGATCTCCCATTTTTCTCTCTCTAAGTGTCTTGGCGATTTGGCTAACTTGATGCTCCAAATTCTGAAATGTGACATTTTAGTATAATCCTTCTTGTCTTATCTCCTTGAGCACAACTCCAAAAGCCATAATAAATGTTGCTGATGTCTTCTCTAATGAATTGTATTTTCTTTTCAGTGTGGTCCCCTATGGTGCTTGCTATTGGTACCCTTGTGGCCTTTGTTAAAATCATTTTTCTTGCTGTTGTTGGGGTCTCCATCCCTAAAACTGATTACCACGATTGAAGTCTGCGTAATTTTCATCTTCAAAATTTGCACCTTGGCGGTTTGGTTTCTAGCCCATCATGATATCTATCTTTTTTGTCAGCAACTCCATTTTTTCTTCCATCTAGTCATTATTGTTGATTTCATGGATGGTTTTTCACTACATCCCTTGTGGTTTCCATTGAAAACTATTGCTTTTCATTTCATCCAAAAGTTTGTAGCTCGCTTCAAGTGATTTCTTCATGAGTGATCCTCCGGTTGTAGTGTCTAGAATTGGCATGTTTGCTTGTGAAAATCCCTTATATAAATTTTTAATTAGTATCCATAGCTCTATTCCTTAATGGGGGCATTTACAATCCATGTATTTGTACCATTCCCATGGAGAGTACAATGATTCATCATAAAATTGGAAAATGTTTAAAATGTTTAACCGTATATCCATTGACATTAAAGGTGGATAGAAAATGGTGAGGAATTTCTAGAAAACTCATCCCATGTAGTGATGGAATGAACAGACAGTCTCTTAATCCAGTGATGAGCTTGATCTCATAAATAGAATCTGAAAAGACTAAGTCTTACCACATCTCTTGAGACATTTTGGAATTGAAAAGTGTCGCAGAGCTCAAGAAAATATCCCAAATTCTTGTTAGGATATTCATGTGGATGACTAATAAATTCCACGAACATTTAGATTATGGATGGATTGATCTTGAAATTATTTGAAGCAATGGGGGTGCTAGGATGCAAGATTTAAATCATATGTTTGATGGCCTCCTGTATTCAATGAGTGTCTGATGCCCCTGATCTCCTTGAATTACTCTAGAAAGTTGGTTTCTCTTTGCACCATCCATGGTTGTGCTGATTTTATGTTCTGATACGGGTTCTGACTTGTGTGAAGAATTTTTTATTTGATTTTTAATTTAATCAAGTGTTCTACTTATGCATTAATGGTTCAACAATCCTGAAATTCACATCACAAAATACATGACGTAAAATATAAATTCAAATAATGAAATAATAAAATTAAAATCCTAAAAACTAAAAGGCTACTATCCCAGGAAACAGCACCAGTTTGATATCCCCACAGGGTGTCGTTAGTTCCCAACATTACTAAGAAAAAACAATTTTATAAAACCCAAACTATGCTACTCAATTAATTAAAATGTAATAATGGGATGTTCAGGGTCAAACCCACAGAGACAATGATTTTAGTTTTATTAGGACTTCAAAATAGTAATTTTTAGTAGGTCTTGAGAAAAAATTGGTTTATTGATTTTGAGAAAATAAATGAAGAATGCAAAGAAGATTGATTAATTGGTTGGAAAAAAGATCTTAAGAAGCATTATGGGGTAATGTAATATCAAAATCCAGGTGTGATTCAATTTTAGAAAATGTGTTTCTTAATTAATGATTAGTGTCAGAGTCGAGTTGAGGAATATACAATGGTCATGGTATCCCCTCCTCAACATAGAAATACCCTATTTATCTTGGTCTAGTAATATAGGATTTCGCCAAATTGAGTTTTTCTTGAAACCATATTTAATCCTAGTTTCCCCTAAAGTTGACAATGGTTATGCCTCCTTTTAAGATAATCAGTTGCACAATTTTAAAGTTCCTTTTAGATTAAAATAACAACGGTCTCAATAAAAGAAAAAGAAAGGGATTGGAGTTTAATTATTGAAATTACACAAACCCAATACAAGGATAATTTAAAATAAACAAATCCAACACACCTTCCCCATTCAATTACATTATTTTAGAACATGGTGGAATTACCCCCTCATCCTATAAATGAGAGGTTTAGAGGGACGAAGAAAATAAAATAAAATGGAAAAAAAGGAACTCGTGGAGGTGAAACAGACTCCAAGCTTGTGTCTCCTGTGGAATTCTGAATGCTTGAATGGTGAAGGTTAGTGTCTCTATTTATAGGCTTCAAACTGGATTTTCATGACCATTACAACATCGTGTACTTGGCCTAAATGACATGTAATGACAATCCTCTTTTTGTGAATCCGCATGACGTGTGCGTAGATATCGGCTGTGATTTTGGAAATTTGACCACCTACATGACATGTACTTGGCCTACACATCATTTATACCTCATCTGCATCACCTTCGCATTCATGGGAATCTTCCAATTATTTTGTACATTAATATTGATGTTTGAATCTCATCACAATGTGTACTTCTGGTACATTATTTCTACTAGTCATTCATTGTGTGTTCACTCGTCATGGCTTGTTCAAACAATGGCCTGCTTCCCCGATGAAGTCCAGATGTGTCGTTGTGGTACATGATGTGAAACAAGTTTTTCTTGATTTTTCAAGATTCATTCAACCTCCAAATTCCAGTGCCATGCCACTTTACTTTTCTCGTGGTGTGAAGGGTCTTTTTCATCATGTTTAAACCCCTTTTCATTCATTTTCCCTAGATTCATTGTTTCCTTCCATAAAACCTAAAACAACTCAATTCATTCCAAAATTGGAAAGATTATTCAATAAATTACAAGGATATATTTTTCAAAACATTTTAAAACACATGACTAAAATAAACTAATCCAACCCCACTACACTTGCATTCAACCTTGTCCTCAAGGATGGAATCTCAACATACTATAAAGGATTTTCACCTTACAATGGTTTAAATTAAATTTCAAAAAAAGTGAATGATCAAATGAAAAATTAAATTTTCAAACATCGCATATAGAATATTCATCAACACATCATTTTTTCATGAAACAAATCAGTCATGTATAATAATTTTCCCCTTTTAAAATAGCTAAGTTTCTTCATTAATCCGTTTTAATTATTCAATTCAAAATCAATATGTATGCCACTTACAATCTACCTCACATGAATTTTTTCACTCATCATCAGGGTATAAAGGAGAATAGCATGATGCACATACCACAAGAACATGTAACTTACCATAGGCATTCAAGACATCTAACATCTCCACAAGGTAAAGACAAAATCACAATTAATCATGAGGGATTTATCATTTAGGATCAAATGACTTTGTGGCTTCAGGGTAGGTAGGTAAATGATGAAATAAATTAAGGTCCAAAAAGGATATTTTACTCTAAAGTACCTTGCATGATATTCAAAATTAGCTCAATTAATGTCTTCTTCACAAATTTCATTTCTCCTTTCCCCAAAAAACTCAAATTGGGCCCATGGTACGTTTAATAATAATGAATTAATCAACCTCTCTTGCCACTTTTTTCTTTTCTTTTTCATTTTTTTCTTTTTTGAATGTAATGCTTAGGAAAAACCTCACATAAATCACTTAACCACATATGATAAAAATCATCAGTCTGGAAAATGGTGATTTTTTATCCTCCAAAACAAAAACAAAAATTTTATTGTTATTATTATTTTTAGCAAGAGAGGTGAATAATGAAATAAAATGTATGATTTCATAGACTCTCTCGATATCAAGAATCCCCCAACAAAATTTCCATAATAGGCTTGAATCATGGATAATTTATTAAGAAGGTAATTCATGGCTTCTATGGGCTTAAAAATGGATTAATGCATGTTGGGTCTCCGGATAAGGGCTAACAAAAGAATGAATCAATCATTTTAAAAGTGATTTTTCTTAGTCATAGCTTCGATAAGATGTGAATAATGTTATAGAAGAAAACATGCTGAAGTTTCTTAAGAAATATATTATAGAAATAATGGGAAATATTACTCTAAGTAGATATATAGAGAATGAAACAAATGTTTGGGTTAATCACTTATGATATTGCATACAAATAATTAAATTAATTAATGAAAACATTAAAAATTAAAAACATAGAAAAATATTAGAAAAAATTCATTTAAAATGTTCAACATGCTTCTATAAATCATGATTTTCCAAATCCTAATCCACATGTTTATCTCTAATAATTATTTTATCCATTTTTCTCATTCAAATTTATTGAAAAATAAATTTAACTTAATGGAATGGTAAATATCCTAGGCAGTTTCATGTCTCCTAGATCATTTTGAGTAAATAATGATTCAAGTGAAGGCATGAAATTGAAAATTAAATCTCTAAAACTATTAAAATGTGGGGAATAAAGTATAAAAATTATGAATTGAAACATATACTCCCTTTTCAAATGATTCTTCAAACATTGGACTTATAGGTTCTAGTTGAACCCTTTCATGACATGTAATCTCTCTACAGCTTCTTCTCATGTTTCCTTGATTCTTCCTGATTCCGGCCATAATGGTCCTAGAAAAATAAAATAAAAAAGTGAAGGAACATTCCATAACAACAAAATTTGAAAATGTTTGGATCGAGAGAAAGCACGCCTAAAAAAATAGAAAATAATGAAAAACAAAGAACTTGGGTTACCTCTCAGAAGCACTTTTGTTTAATATTGTTAGCTCGAACTTACCTAATTCAACTCATGTGATAGGTGATAGCAATTTTTTACCTCATTGGGGTTCATAAATGGTTTCAGTTGTGTTATATCCACATATTTTTACCTCTTTCCTTATTCTTTGAACAGCATGATTCTCCTAGGTGGCGGTACCTGTTTGATCTCCATTGGACTGATCCAACATTTCTTTATCAATCCTCATGAAATAAATGGAAGTTAATGAATCATCCATACATGTTTCCCTTTCTCAAATGTTGTGTATTCGGTCTCACTTTTGATTCCAATAGTCTTGGTCTTCAGCTTCTCTTTCTTATTTGGTTGAGAATCCTCTTCCACAATAACATCTAACTCTTGTAACTCTTCAATCTTAGAAACATCCTCAATTTTAGTTGTTTCAATTTCTTCGAAATAATTTTCCTCTTTCACATCATATTTCTTCATCACATGGTGGATATTGAAGCTCACTTGATCAATTCCAACTCTTATACAGAGTTCTCCATTTTCTAATTGAATTGAAACTCTTGGGGGTTTTAGGCGTTCCAGTACCAAACTCTCAAACGTTGTGTAGGACATGATATTGACACTCGCACCTAATCACACAATGGTTTTCCAAATTTTATAGCTCCAGTAATTATGGTAATTTAAAATCTAATTATATCTCTTTACTTCATAGGTAGGTCATTTGACACCACTGTCGAACACTCTCGTGTGAGTGGAATTGTTCCAATCTCTTACTGCTTCTTCTTGTTTATTACTAGCTCTTTCATGAATTTCACATAATTTTTCATGTTTGAGAGAGCCTCTAAAAAAGTTATGTTAATATACAATTTTTAAAATTTCCATGAAACATACCTCTATGCAAGTTTTTCTTTTCTTGTGTCATCTACACTGGAAAAGTCATCCTTGTTTTTTATAGAGTTGGCTATTCTTCTTCTTCTGCTACTTATTCCTTGTCAACTTCAGTTTTCTCTTCATTTGCTTCCAATAGTGGTCCTACTGAAAACTCTGTTCCCCTTACTATTGTTTTCTTCCCACTTCGGAGCTCTATAGCCTTCAACTCTTGACGTGGGAATTCTTCAGTGAATCTTGGAAGCTCTCCTATTGTTCTCTCTCTATGTGTCTTGGAGATTTGGCCAACTTGACACTCTAGATTTTAAAATGTGACCTTTTGGTATAATGATTCTTCTCTTATATCCTTGAGCACAACCCCATAAGAATTCATAAATGTTTCCAACATATCCTCCAATTAATGGACGTTGCTCATCAGCGTAGGCCCCTATGATGCTTTATATAGGTACCCCTATGTATTTGTTTAAATCCTTGTCCTAGCTATTCTTGTAGCCCCCATCCATAAAATTGATTACCATGATTGTTGTCAACATAATTTTCATCTTCAATATGCGCACCTTGTGGGTTTGGTTGTTGGACCATCAAGATATCCATATTTTTTGTAAAAGACTCTTGTTTGTACTGCCATCTAGTCATTATTGTTGATTTCATGGATGCATTTTCGCTGCATCCCTTCTTCTTGCCACTGTATACTATTTCTTTCCATTTAATTGAAAAGGTTATATCTCACTTCTTGTGATTTCTTCATGAGTGATCCTCCAGCTATAGCTTCTATAATTGACCTATTTTCCTATGAAAACCCCTTATAGAAAGTTTCAATTAGTATCCAAAACTCTATTCAATTATGGGGGCATTTACAAGTCATGTCTTTGTATTAATCCCATGAAGAGTAAAATGATTCATCATCAAATTGAAAAAAAAATTAAAATGTGTACCCGTATGTCTATTGAATTTGAAGGTGGAAAGAAATGGGTGAGGAAATTTCTAGACAACTCATCCCATGTAGTAATGGAATGAGTAGGCAGTCTCTGAATCTAGTCTCAATCTTGATATCATAAGGATAATCTAAAAAGATAGAATCTTACTACATATCTTGAGACATTTTGGAATTTAAAAGTGTGGCAGAGCTCCATAAAATATAAAAAATGCTTTTTAGGATCTTAATGTAGAATCCCGGTGAATTTCACAGTGTTTGGGATCATTGATATTATGGTTGTCTTGATATCAAAATTATTTGTAGCAATGGAGGATGCTAGGATGCTCGGTTACAATCAAGTGTTTGATGGGCGCTCATAGTCGGCGAGTTTATGAAGACCCTAATCTCCTTTAATTGCACCAGCGAGTTTATTTTGCTCTATCCCATCCATGGTTGTGTTGATTTTATGTTTTGGGCCTAGTTCTGACTTGTGTGAAAAATTGATTATTTCATTTTTCCTTTGATCGAGTTTTGTACTTGTGCATTAATGGTTCAATAATCCTGAAATTCACAACACAAAATACCCAAGATAAGAAGAGAAATTGAAATAAAGAATTAATAAAATTGAAATCCTATAAACTAAAAGGCCACCATCCTCGGAAATGGTGCCTGTTTTATGGAATCCCACCTTTTTAATACATAACTTTTCATTACATTTTACATACAGAGGATCTTTAAAGTCTAGTGTCTTGGAAATCAGGAATAATAAAACTTGAAAACAACATAAAACATTCTTCTAATCCACTTGAATGGATTCATTATAAGTTCATCCTAAGTAGAATTACAGCATCTCATAACCTGGATACATACATTCAAAGGAAAGGGTGAGCAGAAATCCTAGTGAGGGTAAGCAAGGGAATCAGTTTACTTGTGATATCAATACTAACTTGAATAAAACATAAAGACAAGAGAAATAAAATAATAGGCATATCATAATGAAAATAATATGAATCATATCTTGAATATGTGGCTACAATAATTCATTTAGACATTCATGAACATATCACCAAGGTCCATCCCCAAGGTTTCCTAAAAGTTATCAAGGTTATTAACTTAGGTATCGTAAAACTTCTCATCTCTAGAGATTAATTCTTTACCCGATGCATTGGAGCGCTATCAAGGAAAACCATTAATATGTATTTAATTTAATGTGACCCACATATATCATAATAAAATATTTCATAAATAACCCATAGAGAATGAATGAAATGGGTTTTGTCTCAAAATCGTGATGTTTTAAAAGTTCTTGAAAATAAGATCATTATGTCATCTATAACCCATGGAAAGGGAGTGAGGGTTATATTTATGTCAATTATAGAATCAAATATATCATATTTATATATTTATGAACACCTATAGAAATAAAATATGTCTGGGTATTCACATAAATAAAACAAGAGAATTTCGTGAGAGAATGAGATAGAAATTTTGAGATGAAATTTCGGCAGCATACCGGATATATAATATGGTTTTAGAAAACAATAAAAAGAGAGGGTACAAGAGTAAACCACTCATAAATAACTAATAATACAGTATAGATACATAATAATATATAGATAAGAGCATGGAATGGGAATTTGAATGACATAACACATGAAAATGAAAGATGAAAGGGAAGAGAAGATGCGATTCCCTTTACGAAAAATTCGGCAGCATAACGACGTCACATAAAAATTTCAAAAATCAAATTGATGAGAGTGGAAAGGGTATATAAAAAATTAGACAAGAAATAGACAGTAATTATAAATTATAATAACATACCATAAACATAAAGAGATAGAAACTAGAAGACACAACATAAAGGAATTCATGACTTAAATGAGGAGGGTGAAAGGATCCCTTACCTTGAAGAGTAACTTCAAAATCTTGAAGGTTGGGACCTTAGGAGTTTTGAGGGTACCTTGGGAGGACTATGTGGTAGGTAAAGAGACCAAAACTTAATTTGGGAGGATTTTTAAATGAAATGAATGACGGAATGGCATGGTATCTATAGGACAAGTGAGGGGACAAGTCATTAATGGCCAAGGGACACATCATCAGTGGTATTGGAAAAACCATGGGCTTTCCCATGGTATATTCCCATGGTATTGGCCACTTGGGACACCTAATACCTTATATTACTATTCATAAGTCTACCAGAATGATTACATAATTATTACATCCTTAATTATTTCATTAAACACTCGAAACTAAAAACTGTATTTTCATTATTCATAGAAAATTAAACTTTTTCAGAAAAATACCCAAAAATCACATTAACATAATATCGATGCTATAAATTCAAAAATGAACTCCCTTTTATAAAAATAATTTTCTAAATATTTTTAATATAATTTTTATATAGAAAACACTATTCTCCCGAAAAAAATAATACTTAACCAATAATTTCTGAAACAGTTATTTACCTATTTTATTAAATCACATTACTTAATCAAGGTGCCTAAATTATATTAATACTTTCTTAACTGAGGTTACTTAATCCATTTGGTCAAATTACTAATCATAAGTGAAAAATCACTAATCTTAATTTACTATTCACAAAAAATTAAGTTGACCTTATCAGACTATAAATTTCATACTGAACACAACTGTAGAAGACCATTTTTTGAAAATCATTACGCATTTTTAATTATTTAAGGTTTACATAAATATTTTAAAATATCCTTTTTCCAAAATTCATCAATAATATACATCCTATATTTATCCAGACACTTGAGATTCATAAACATCACCATAAAAAGAAATGACAATTTTTATTTATTTCAAAGTATTGCATAAAATAGCTAAGGTCTTGTTACATAGCCCCTTATAACACCCGCATAGGACCTAAGTGTAAGGTGTGCTAAGGTGATAGAATTCTAGGGCGGCTCGACCAACATTACCCAAGTGGTAATTTCTATTAGCTTGAACTTCTCCTGAAGGCGATTCCATTCTAGCTTCACACGATGAAGTTTGGCTTGGTTTTTCTCTAGAGCAAAGCCCAGTGGTGCAACCTCCTTCCCAAGTTCCATCAAATGGGCTTCAATTGGCCTGAGACTATTGGATGGGGCCATCGAATATTCTTTCTGTATTAATTAACCAATATCACTTGTATTTATAGGCAATAATCACAACATTTATTTTCCAATGGTTATATTGACCAGCAGTCATATAACAATAGAAACCCAATGGTATCATTTTAATTATACTCATTCATTAAATGTAATAGTTTTTTTGAGTATAAAATAAAATAACACACAAAATTTGGAAACAAAATTTATTCAAAATTTCATGTCATTACATTCTTCCCCCTTAAGAAATTTTGTCCCTAAAATCTTTAACTCGTACCCTCAGATGAGAAAAGGTGTGGGTACTTCTTCCTCAAAGACTCCTCTAGTAACCATGTGGTTTTTTCACATTTGTGGTTCCTCCACAACACCTTAATAAGGTGGGTATTCTTGTTGTGTAGAACCTTATATCTACGATCCAAGTTCTCCACTGAATGCTCCTCATAAGAGAGGTCATTTTCCAGTTGTACCACCTCTGGGTTTAGTACATGTGAAGGGTCAGGTATGTACTTTATCAAGAGGGATACATGTAAAACATCATGAACTTGTGCTATATTTGGAGGAAGTGCAAGCTGATAGGCCACTGCTCCTACACGATCAAGGATTTCATAGGGGGGAAATGTGTCTAGGGATGATCTTCCCTTTCTTTAAAAACCTCATGACTCTCTTACAAGGTGATACTCAAAGAAAGAACTTGTCACCGATATTAAACTACAAGTCCCTTCAACATTTTTCAGCATAGCTCTTTTGCCGACTTTGAGTAGCCTTAATGTGTTGTTGGATGGCATGGACTTTTTATGTCATCTGTTGTGTAACATCAGGCCCAAGATGCTTTCTCTCACTAGCTTCATCCCAAAAAGTAGGATTTCTACATCTCTTCCCATATAGAGCTTCGTAGGATGCCATTTGAATGCTCGATTGGAAGCTGTTGTTGTAAGAGAACTCAACTAAAGGGAGATCTTGATCACATCCACCCTTAAATTCTATGGATCACGTTCTTAGCATGTCCTCAAGTGTTTGAATAGTCCTTTCAGATTGTCCATCAGTTTGGGGGTGATAGTTCGTACTGAAATTCAATTTAGTGCTCAGTGCATGTTGAAGAATTATCAAGAATTTTGATGTGAACCTTGGATCATGATCATATACAATAGAAAGTGGAACTCCATGCAGCCTTACCACTTCCTTCACGTAAATCATGGCAAGTTGATCAAGAGATAAATATTCCCGAATGGAGATAAAATGGGAAGTCTTGGTGAGACAGTCCACAATAACCCATATCGCAGTGTTTCTTCTGGATGTTCTTGAGAGACCAGTGATGAATTCCATAGTGATAGTGTCCCACTTCCATGCTGGTATGGGTAGTGGATGAAACACCGCATTTAGAATTTGTTTCTCTGCCTTCACTTACTGACAGACTAGAAACCTTTTAGTGTAGTCATCAATCTCTCTTTTTATATTATCCCACCAAAAATGATCATGAAGGTCCCTATACATTTTTTTTCTTCCAGGATGTGTATTGAAAGTAGACCGATGAGCTTCATCCATCATCTCCTTCTTCATTTTTGGAATAGATGGAACACATAGTCTTGTACGAAATTTCAGTATTCCATCTTGATCAATATTTAACTCAGTAAACTTCCCATTCTTCACAACTTCAAACTTATTCTGTAATAGAGGATCTTCTTTCTGATCTTTCTTGATTTTATTTAGTAATGAAGGTTGAGAAATCACTTGTGTTAGGGTTGATTATGTCCCTTACCTTATAATTCCCATGTCTTTCTTTACTAGGTCATTGAACAAAGGATCTTTTTGAATACTCATCATGGAAGGAACAACTGGGTCATTCCTACTTAATGCATCAGCAACTTTTTTTGCTCTTTCAAGATGATAATGAATTGAACAATCATAGTCTTCAAGAAGTTCCAACCATATCCTTTGTCTCATGTTGAATTACTTTTGTGTGAAAATTTACTTCAAACTTTGATGGTCTATGTATATATCACATTTCTCCCCATAAAGATAGTGCCTCTATATATTCAGAGAAAAAATGACTGTAGCCAACTCCAGATCATGCGTAGGATAATTCTGCTGATGGGTCTTCAACTATTGAGATTCATAAGCAATGACCTTTCCATTTTGAATGAGGACACACCCAATCCATTTTAGATATGCATCACTAAAAATAATGATTCTTTCTCCACTTGAAAGCATAGTTAACATGGGTGCAATAACCAATCTCTTCTTCAAATCTTAGAAACATTCCTCACACTCCTTTGTCTAGATGAGATTGACCCATTTTCGAGTTAACTTGGTTAATTTATTAGAAAGTCATGAAAATTTTTTCACAAACCTCCTATAATATCCTGCTAATCCATGAAAACTACGAATCTCAATTATTGTTGTAGGTTGGGGCCACTCCTCTACAAATTTTGTCTTTTCAGGGTCAATTGTGATTCCTTCATTGGTAACAATGTGCCCCAAGAAAGTAACCTATTGTAACTAGAATTCACATTTACTGAACTTCCCAAATAGCCTCTCCTTCCGTACAGTTTCTAAAATAGCCCTTAGATGATCCTCATTCTCCTCACGAATTTTGGAATATATCAGAATTTCATCAATAAAAACTACCAAAAATTATCAAGGTTGTCCTTAAAGAATCTATTCATCAAATCCATAAAAATACCAGGTACATTAGTTAGTCCAAAGGGCATAACAACAAACTCATAATTCCCATATCTTGATTAGAAGGCTGTTTTTGGAATATCTTCTTTCTTCACCCTCAATTGATGATAACCAGATCGAAGATCAATCTTAGAGAAGAATTGAGCCCCATGAAGTTCATAAAATAATTCATCAATTCTTGGAAGAGGGTATTTTTTCTTCACTATGATCGGATTCAGTTCTCTATAATCAATGCATAGCCACATTGATCCATCTTTCTTCTTAACAAATAGAATGGGTTCTCCCCAAGGGGAAACACTTGGTCGGATAAACCCCTTCTCCAAAAGATCTTATTTTTGTTTCTTTAATTCCTCTAGCTCCACATTTTCCATCCTATACGGGGTCTTTCATATCGGATGAGATCCAGGTGTGAGTTCATTGGAGAACTCTACCTCTCTTTCTATGGGAGGTCCTGGCATCTCCTCGGGAAATAAATCAATGTATTATTGGAAGATGGGGACACTTTCTATCCTTAAACTCTCATCTCCTTCTTCTTCTCCACCGATCAACTCCATAAAGAAGGATATAGGGGGATTTTCTAGAAAAAGATCAGGTCGGGATATCTCTCCTTGGAAGATAACTGTTGGTTTTCCATTCATGACTACTGATGTTTCCTTACTTATGAAATTGATCTTATCATTATACTTTGAGAGCCAGTCCATCCCTAATATAATGTCGAATTCCATCATGGTAATGACTACTATATTGTTGATAATATTTTTCTCACTAAAGTAAATACTAGAGTTTCTAAACAGTGACAATGCTTGGATAGTCCCACCAGGATTCTTGACAGATGACTCTACTTTTAGAAAAATAGGGTTTGATTCTAAATTCATTGAAAACTTGGAGGAAGTAAAGGAATGCTTATAACCATAATCAAACAAAGTCTTTACTTGCTTTAAGAGGACAAAAATAGTACCTACTACCACATCATTCGGATCTTCAGCTTCATCTATCATGATAGAAAAAGAATGGCCTTGATCCCTTGGCCTTTGTTGAGGCTAATGGTGGTTCCCCTCCACAACCCTCGGATTTGGATAGTGATTGGAAATGTGCCCACGTTGTCCACACTTGAAGAACTGGAGATCAGGTGGGGCCTATACTATCTTCCCCTTATCATTTGTGTTTGGAAGTTAAGGTTTCACCTCAACATGACAATTCCTCACAATGTGGATATCTCTACCAAAGTTTTAGTACTTCCCACTCCTGAGTAGGTAGTTCCTCGAATGCTTCTTCCCACATTTATTACATGTGGGAAGTTGTACTTGCTTGCCTCCTCTTCCTTGATCGAAGCTCCTCCCTAATCTTGGCTCCAACGATCTCTTATTGTTGTTTTGTTTATGATAACACTGTGTTTCACCAAACTCTAGCTCGACTTTCATCACACTCCGCAGGATCTCCTCATAGCTATCATAGTCTTGGTTGGTAAGATTTTTCTGCAGATGAGGTCTCAGTATACCAAATAATCTATCAAACATACCATTTTGATCCATGAAAAATCTAGAGGTATATCATGAAAGCCTTATGAAGTTCATATCGTAGCTTCCCAAAGATTCATTCTCCTTCTGCTTTAGCTCGAGAAACTCCTTCTCCATTCTTGTTCTCATGGAATGAGGGAAATACACACTAAAAAAGATCCCTCTGAACTCTTCCCACTAAATAGCTACAACTTCCTCTCTTTGCCTCATGTTTTTTATCTATTCCCACCACTGATAAGCTTCTACTTCTACTTGATAGATATCCAGGGTGACCTTCTCTTTCTCTGAACAACGGAGCACAGAAAAGATCTTGTCTATGGAACTGATCCACTGCTCAGAAATCAATGGGTCAGTCGATTCATTGAATTTTGGTGGTCATTGATGCATAAAGGAATCAACATAATGTTTTTTCCTTTCTGGTGATATCATTCTCTCATCTTGATTCAAGTTATTTCCCATAACCTGATTCAGTTGGTTCATCATTAGCAAGAATGTTTCCATTCCAGCTTCCATCGAAGGGTTGTCAGCGCATGGTCCATTGTGGTCACCATTTTCACGGTTCCTCCTATAGCCCACCATTTTTCTAAAATAGTAAAACCTTAGTGAGAAACTTATTTCATTTAAAAATCTTTAAACTATGAAGGATTTTACGTCTTAAAACTTCATGCTTAAACAATTACATTTCTCTATAATTCCTTCATAATGATTCATAAAAAGCTTATGATTAACCAGACATATCCACTGGGAGTGTGGTAAATAAGAGTGCAGCAAGGCCTATTATCGTGTACTAGTTCCCATTTGATTCTAGCTCAAAGTTTTGTTTTTGGTTTTTACCCCTATTTACATATGTTCCAAAGCCACCTCTACCTGCTCGTATCCAGACAGGGATTTATTTGCTTGATAAACCACTTAATAAATACTCACCAAAATACTAGGAAGTTTTATTACACTTAAACTTCTATATAGGGTTATTCCTAAAGTTTTCATAGCCTAATTTATATAAATAACTAATCTATCCTTTGATACCAACTATGGGATCCTGCCTTTTTAATACATAACTTTTCATTACATTTTACATATAGAGGATATTTAAAGTCGAGTGTCTTGGAAATTAGGAACAATAAAACTTGAAAACAACATAAAACATTCTTCTAATCCACTTGTAAGGATTCATAATAAGTTCATCATAAGTAGAATTACAACATCTCATAACCTGGAGACATACATTCAAAGGAAAGGGTGAGCAGAAATCCTAGTAAGGGTAAGCAAGGGAATCAGATTACTTGTGATATCAATACTAACTTGAATAAAACATAAAGACAAGAGCAATGAAAGAATAGGAATATCATGATTAAAATAACATGAATCATAAATTGAATATGTGGCTACAACATTTCATTTACACATTCATGAACATATCACCATGGTCCATCCCCAAGGTGTCATAAAATTTACCAAGGTTATTCACCAAGGTATCGTAAAACTTCTCATCTCTAGAGATTAACTGTTTACCCAATGCATTGGATCACTATCAGGGTGCACCCTTAATATGTATTTAATTTCTTCTTATCCACATAGATCATAATAAAATATTTCATAAATAACCCATAGAGAATGAAATAAATGAGTTTCATCTCAAAATCGTGAAGTTTTAAAATTTCTTAAAAATAAGATCATTATGTCATCTATAACCCATGGAAAGGGAGTGAGGGTTATATGTATGTCAATTCCAGAATCAAATATTTTATATTTATATATTTATGAACACCAATATATATGAAATAGTTCTGGGTACTCACATAAATAAAATAATAGAATTTCTTGAGAGAAAGATATAGAAATTTTGAGATGAAATTTCTGCAGCACAACGGCTATATAACATGGTTTTAGAAAATAATAAAAAGAGAGGGTACAAGAGTAAACCAATCATAAATAACTTATAATAAAGTATAAATATAGAATAATATGGAGATAAGATCGTGGTATGGGAATTTTAATGGCATACCACATGAAAAGGAAAGATTAAAGAAAAGAGAAGATGTGATTCCTTTTTTGAAAAATTCAGTAGCCTAACGACATCACTAAAAAATTCCAAAAACAAATTGATGAGATAGGAAAGGGTCTCTAAAAAATTAAAAATGAAATGGACTATAATGATAATGTATAATAGCATACCATCAACATAAAGATATGGAAACTAGAAGACACAACATAAAGGAATTCATGACATAAATGAGGAGGGTGAAAGGATCTCGTACCTTGAAGAGTAACTTCGAAAGCTTGAAGGTCAGGACCTTGAGAGGCATGAGGGAACCTTGGGAGGACTACATGGTAGTTAAAAAGACCATAACTTCATTGGTGGGGGGTTTGGAAATTAAATAAATGAGGGAATGGATTTGTATTTATAGGAGAAGTGAGGGGACAAGTTATTAATGGCCAAGGGACACCTCATCGGTGGTATTGGCAAAACCATGGGCTATCACATAGTATTTTCCCATGGTATTGGCCAATTCAGACACATCATACCTTATCTTACTATTCATAAGTCAACTAGAATGATTAAATAATTATTACACCCTTAATGATGTCATTAAACACCCGAAACTAAAAACTGTATTTTCACTATTCATCGAAAACTCAACTTTTTCAAAAAAAAATCCCCAAAAATCACCTTAACCTAATATCGATGCTCTTAATTAAAAAAAGAACTCCATTTTATAAAAATAAATTTCTAAATATTTTTTATTTAATTTTTAAATAAAAACATTATTCACCTGAAAAAAACTAATACTTAACCAATAATTTCCGAAACATTTATTTACCTATTTTATTGAATCACATTACTTAATCAAGGTGCCTAAATTATATTAATACTTTTATAAGTGAGGTTACTGAATCCATTTGGCCACATTTCGAACCATAAGAGTAAAATCACTATTCATAATTTACTATTCACTAAAAATTAATTTGATCTTATTAGACTCAAAATTTCACACTGAACACAACTGTAGAAGGCCATTTTTTGAAAATCATTACATATTTTTAATTATTTAAGGTTTACATAAATATTTTAAAATGTCATTTTTCCAAATTTCATCAATAATATACATCCTATATTTATCTGGACACTTGAGATTCACAAACTTCGCCATAAAAAGAAATGAAATTTTTTACTTATATCAAAGGATTACATAAAGCAGCTAAGGTCTCATTACATATACCCTTATAACACCAGTATAGGACTTATGTGTAAGGTGTGCTAAGGTGATAGAATCTTGGGGCGGCTCAGCCAACATTTCCCGAGTGGTAATTTCTATTAGCTTGAACTTATCCCGAAGGCGATTCCATTCCAACTTCACATAATGAAGTTTGTCTTGGGTTTGGTCTAGAGCAAAGCCCAGTGGTGTTACCTCCTTCCCAATTTCCGTTAGATGGGCTTTGATCAGCCCGAGACTACTGGATGGGGCCATCGAATCATCTTTATGTATTAATTAACCAAGATCACTTGTATTTATATACAATAATTGTAGCTTTTAGATTCCAATGGTCATATTGACCAATGGTCCTATAATAGTCGAAACCCAATGGTCTCATTTTAATTATACTCATTTAATTAAATTAAATAGTTTTGTTGAGTATAAAATAAAATAACAAACAAAATTAGGAAAAAAAATTATTCAAAATTTTGGGTCATTACACTTTTGATAGCCTCGTAGGGCATCATTAGTTCCCTACATTACTAAGAAAAAACAAATTTATAAAACTGAAACACAGCAACTCAATTAATTAAAAAGTTGTTATGGTAAGTTCGGGGTCGAACCCACAGAGACAGTGATTTTAGTTTGACTAGGACTTCAAAAGATTAATTTGTAAATGGTCATGAGAAGACATTGGTTTGATTGATTTTATGAAAATAAATGATGAATGTGAAGTAGATTTATTGATTGGTTTGAAAATAGATTTTAAGAAGTGTGCCAGAGTAATGTAATATTGGGGTTCAGGTGTAATTGTTTTTAGAAAATGTGTTTCATAATTCATGATTGGTGTCAGAGTTGGGACGAGGAAGATACAATGGTCATGGTATCCCATCCTCATCCCACCAACACCCTATTTCCCTTTGTTTGGTAATTATAGGATTTTTCCAAATTGAGTTTGTTATGAAATCGTATTTAAACCTGATTTCCCCTAAAGTTTACAATGGTCATGCCTCCTTTTAGGATAATAAGTTTCACAATTTTAAAGTTCCTTTTTGATTCAAATATCGATGGTCACAATAAAATAAAAATAAATGTATAGGAGTTTAATTATAGAAATTACACAAACCGAATAAATGGATAATTTAAAATAAAAAAAATTCAACACACCTTCCCCATTTGATTACATTGTCATAGCACATGGTGGAATTACCACCTCATCCTATAAATGAGAGGTTTGGAGGGATGGAGAAGATAAAACATAATGAAAAGGAATGAACTCATGGAGGTGCAGTAGATTCACTCCAAGCTTGTGTCTCTAGAAGAATTCTGAATAATCCAAAGGTGGAGGCCATGGGCTCTATTTATAGGCTTCAAACTGACTTTTACCAACTGTTTTCATGTCATGTACTTCACCTACATGATTTTTAATGTTAATCCACTTTTTTTGAATTCGTGTGACATGCGCGTAGATCTCAGCTGCAATTTTGGAAATTTGACCACCTACACAACGTGTACTTGGCCTACATGTCGTGTATACCTTATCTGCGTCACCTCTAAATCCATGTTAATATTCTGCATATCATGTACATTAATCTTGATGTTCAACTCTCATCATAATGTGTACATGTGGTACAAGACGTTTACTGGTCATTCCCAGTGTGTTCACTCATCACAGCTTGTTCTAGCAGTGGCCTGCTTCTCCAATGAAGTCACGGCATGGCTTTGTGGTATATGATGTGTAACAATGTTTTTTCGAGTTTTTGATCTTCATACTACCTACAAATTTTGGTGTCGTTCCACCTCGCTTCTCTCGCGGTGCAAAGGGTCTTTTTCATCATGTTTACACCCCTTTTCATTCCTTTTCCCCAGATTAATCATTTCCTACCAAAAAACATATAACAACTTAATTCATTTGAAAATTAAAAAGATTATTCAATAAAGTACAAGGATCCATTTATCAAAACACCTTAAAATAGATGCAAAAAAATTGACTTATCTGCCTTCTAGAGTTCTTTCCCATGTGTCTCAACAAAATATGAGTCTTCTATGGGGATATGACTAGGATACTAACTCCAGTCATATCAGTAATGTCCCTTATATATTTATCTTCAGCATATGCAGCATCATGTTCCCTTATTATATGTAGTAAAACCATATTTAGGGGATTTATCATCATTATAGAAGGGGTTTTCCAAGTGTATTGTGTTGACGGAGCTGAATACAAGATCTTCATCTGATGAGGATTTCGTTTGGCATGGCAGTGTCCACGCTGCAAATGTTGCAGGGAAGAAATATGCAAGAGTTATAGTCTACTTTGGAGCAGAATATGACTCTCCCTCTTCTGTTTCTTCCTACTTATGGTGCTGACACCCACCCTTGGGAGGTGCATCAGACTTATCCTTTTGGGTGGTGGAGATATTGCGAGTTTTCACAACTATGCCTTGATGGCTCCATGGTCTCAATAAACTATTTTAAAATTCATCCATTTGTCGAACTTCTGTGCTTTCCTGGTTGGAACTTTCTTCCATCCTTTCTCTTCCTTCCTACTGAGTAGTGGTTATGCAATCAACTTGTTCTAGAGAATCATCTAATGTCACATGTCCAAAGTCGATCATGCCTTGAAGGATGTCCTTAAAGAAAAAATAGTTCTGGATATTATGACCCATTCATCAATGGAAAGGGTAGTAATCAGGATGGTCGGTGTGGTTGACTTAATCGAGCTTCCTAGGCTACAGAAGTGTGAGTAGGTTGTTATCCATGGCTGTCAATAAGTAGCCCAAGACTTACTCATTTTTTAAAGATTACAACTTATTAATATATACCTGAAATCCTGGCCATCCCTAGTTTCTTTGAGCTTCTGGCCGAGGGTGATTATTTGACTGATGTCGGTCGGCAGGAGGTTTTGCGTGGTTTGGAGCTTGCATGGTTTCTTGGACTGTTTTGGGCTTGAGGGAAATAGATACAACTTCAAATCATCCTGAATTTTTCCCTTGTGTTTTAGGTGTGAGCTGAGACTTGAATTAGGTTCACTGAATATCCTATTCAATACATTGTGCTATTTTAAAGAACTCTTGGGATATACATAGATATTTCATTGGAATTAGGGGTTTCTGAAGCTCATCCCTGAGATTTTCATCACAGAGTTCCAGTAGTTGTTCCTATGAGAGAGGGATTCTAAGAAAATATGTCATACCCTTCCACCTTTCTATGAAGTCAAACACCATTTCATTCTCATGATGCATGTAGTTTTTCAGGTCACCGATTGTCATCTTCCTCAGTGCTGAACTGAACTGGTAATAGAACAAATAATGAATGTCTTCCAATCCCATGATAGATCCTATAGGCATATTGTTATGCCAGATGAAGGTTGACTATGTCAATGTATATATGAATCACCTCAGCTTGGTTGCCTCCTACTGATCCTGAGGGCCCATCATCAGCCCACATCGAGACACGAAGTGTGTGAGAAGCTGCTCAGAATCACCTACATTGTTGAAGGTGGAAAAGGTAGGATTTCCAAATTTGGTTGGAGGTGGGGTATCATATAACCTTTGGGGATATGGATTCTTCTAAGAATTCACTAGCGCACATTTCCCTTCTGTGGCTTCCATCTGAGTAGCCATAGATTCCATGGTAGTGAGAAACTCTAGAGTCACTACGGTCTAAGCTACCTCCCATCCATAGGGAGTGGGTGGGGGATGACGTGGTGGTCCCACTTTCATCTCCTACTGATCATATATTTGTCCTATGGCTGAGGAGTTACCCTGGTGAGGGAGAGGATGCTTCCAAAGTGGAGGAAAGTCCTGATCATTCCCAACATCCTCGATTATATATATGGGTTTTCAAGACCCAAATCCAATATGGTATTTAGATACTGCTCTGGTTGGATGATCAACCATAGGAGAGGGAATATTGACCTCCAACTAGAGACTATAACCAGCGGGAATATTTCCCCAAAGTTGGTCCTCATTGAGTTGCCATAGAGATCATATCTCACTCTCATATTGCAACAATTTCTCTTTCAAAGATGGAAACCTAGTTGTGGTCACTTAATTCCCTTTACCTTTAAAGATGTTCTTCTAAGAAGGTGGAAACTCTTTATTTTTATGTTCCAAATTTTGAAGCGTTCTTTAATTCCAGGTGTGTGAAACCTCATTTGGTGCATCTAAATCCCCCCCCCCTCTTGGGGTATGTCATCCCTTTTATATCCCTCTGCATCCAGATCTCAGTCCATTTCTTCCATGTTAATAGTGACGACATTCACAGAGGCATATCGAGAAATTGTGGTTATTACACTTCTTTGCACAAGTCAAGATGGTTCTATATGGATTTCATTAGGGTTTTTATTCGACCCCTTGGAATTATTGGGTTGTTTTCGCTTTTGACCATAGTGGGGCCTAATTACTTTCACTATATGCTCATGTCTTCTTGGTTTATGAATAGTGACTTGAGGTAATTTTTTGTCGGGGTTGTTGAATGAGTTCTAACCAATTGAGGTTTGTCTTGTGGTAGGAAGAACTGGTGGGATGTCGACCTTTGATATTTTCTTCTCAACCATGATAATGTTGATTCCCTTTGTGGTTTCAATGATGATAAAAATTCCCCCAGCCCTCTGCGATGTGGTTTATTTGGGTATGTTATTAGACATGAAGATGAATTTTTTCTCAACATGTTGGGGTTGAGGTAATCTGGAATCATAGCTGATGTCTCCCATACCCTTTTAGGGGATAATGGATTTGGATATGGTGATTGAGATATAAATTCCCCCATCCTTGGGGGTTGGGGTTTGCTTGTGATTTCTGCTGGAACATCCTAATTTTTCTCAAGAACTAATGACCTGAGGGATGGGGGTGGTGGAAAATATTCTCCTAGCCCAGGGGGCTGAGTAAATTATTTTATGGCTTCTATAGTAGCTACTACTACGATCTCCATGATGTGGTTCATTTGTGCTTGCATGAGAGCTGGGTATAATGGAAACCCATGATTAGAATAATTCCTTACGGGAAGTCATCCGGGTGATCGCAACTTCGATCTATGTGTTCATAATGTCTTCATATTATCTTGAGGGGCCAAGTTTGAAGTCTTATTGGATATCCTCCCTCCTTTTCTATGATTCCTATGCATTATTAGAGGTGGGTAATTCTATTTTATTTACCAAATAGCTTGAGCATTTCTCGGTCCCCTAATTTCATCATAGGATATAACATTCCAGGATGTTGTGTCTAAAGGGATATACTATTCTAGGGGAGTGGTGAAATGTAACACTCCATGCTATCCCCATACTTGAATTTAGATTCCTTATGTGGCTTCAGATATGAGCTTCTGAAGTTTCATGATGTAATTGTAGTAAGCATATTACAAATTTTCGTTGTGCTTTTCTAGTTTAGGATCCCGAGCCATGGAGATAGAATCTAGATCAAGCAAGAAATAGAGTAACATGATGGTTTGAAGGGGACACTCACATACTAGATAAGGGAGATGTTAATCCTTCATTATTTGATGAGTAACACACATATTATGGCATAGATAAGTAATACACTCCATTTCAAGCATGTTGGGGATCTAATAGTTTGAAGTAGAGAGATTCCAGAACATGATAGGGAGGTTTTTTACACTAACTCTCTCCATATGTCAATGTCGGACTCTTCTTCATCAGGATTACACACCTCCATCTGGTCAGAAAATATAAGATGACTCTGATGTTTTCCTACCAATGGGAGTGGAGTGCTATTGGATGTTGATGGGGAACAATATACAGTTGACCCTGGTGTTTAGAGAACCTCTCTATATGTAGGTGTTGGTGTTTGGTTCACCTATCTATAAGAAGTTTTCTAGACAAAGTAAGGATTGCCTTTTCCATGGGAGATATTGTCGTGGGGAGGTTGACCATGGTGGATGTCAGGAGTAGAGTCCCTAAAATCCTCTACACATTACCACGAGTAGGAATATCATGGTAATGGACATATTTCTCTTCCTCTTTGATAGAAGATTCAACGAACCCTTATGGTGTTGAGAGTGTGTCTTGAAAAACCTCAAGTCCACTATCATTGAGCAGAGTATAAATATGAGTCATCTTATGCATTGTAATCAGAGTATGTCGACCTACCTTTTGTGGTTGTTGAAGGATATGGGCTTTCCATATGGTGGTTTTCGAAATGTGTATATATCCACCTAATGTTATGGGGATATGATCCCACTGCTGAGGAGCTGTCAGAATATGTCAATAAGTTTCCTCATTGTTGAAATGGACAAGATCATGTCCTGAGGCATGTTCCACTCTCACTTGGTGAGCCTCACTCAAGATGGTGGTATGAGCCTGATCTTGATCCTTTGGGATATGTCGTCGGTATTTTTTGGCAGGATTATGAGCCTGCCCCGTGGCATGTGTCACTCTCACCTGTTTGACCCTGGTCCAAATATGCATTACTTGTTAGAATATGTTGATAGACCTCGAGAATGGGATAAGGAATATGAGCCTCATCTTGTATTGCCTTGAAGTGATATTGTTATTGTCATTCGTCAATGGAAGTAGGAATTTGTGCCTTGATTTTGTGATCTACTGGAGTATGTTGGGAAGATTCACTAACAAGAATATGAGCATGTACCAAGGCTTGTTCCACTCTCACCTGGTTAGTCTCTTCTAGAATTGGGTTATGGGCCGAATCTTGGGCCTCTAGATTATTTCACAAGACTTCTTCGATAGAAATGTTCCCCTGTCCTGAGACATGTTTCACTCTCACCTAGTTGGCCCTAGTTGGAATGGGATTATGTGCTCGGTCTAATGCCTCTCCCTTCATTGAGGTATACTGATAACCCTCCTAGGTGGGAGCAATAATGTGTGCTTACTCCAATACAACCACTTTATTGTGATGATCATAGTGTTGAGTCATCCTAACTATAGAGATATGAGTATGTGCATGTCCCTTGATCTGAAACAGTGTCGGAATATGCCAACAAAGTTCTTCATCTATTGCTAAAACGTATTAGAACATTAGAAAAGTGTGTACGGGGATATAATCCTACATATTTTCCATCTCCATGACCTGTTGATATATATCTTCTATTGAAGTGGGGATATGAACCCACTTTTTTCCTTTATGTGTCATCAGGATATGTTAATGGGCTTCATGTGCGGGGGTATGAGTATGATCCTCCCACATATTTTATCCATGAATATGCCCACAGACTTATTCTGAGTTATCATGGATATGCGCCTTCTAGTTGGCCCCTACCAGATTAAGCTGACAAGCATTGTTAGTAAGAGCGGGGATATTATCCCTCTCATAGGTATCTAGTGTCTTCCTTCTCCAATGAGTCTTCCTTGGAGGAGTCCGTGCATGGGTGTCCATGGTGACTATCTATTAATAGGTACCCTTAGTAGGCAGCTAATAGGTACCAGTACAATGATTTTGGTGATGACGGTTAGCAAACGCCCTCCGTGATAGTTCCTGAATTGTCATGGAGACAGATCTAGTCTCATGATCCACCTTCATCAGGTATGGAAGGTGGTGGTTTCCACGCTCCAGGGATAGGATCAAAAAGATATTGGTGGTGGTGATGGTGGCCACTAGTTTAGCGGAAACCTTTGTCGAGTGATATAGACTCATCGACTGCCACTCTTGAAGAATATAATGGGAAGCTTCTATAGTCGATATCATATTTTATCAGTGGAACTCCCTAATCATCATGTATTCTACCTACTACTGGATTTTTTTGGCAGGTGAGATTGTTTTGCGACCCGTGGGGGTCGCATCAGCGGATGAACTACTGAAATGAGTGCTCAAAGATGAAGAAATTCTCTCATATCGGGAGTCTTAAATCATAAAGACAACAAGGAACAAGGCCACCAATCAGTTATATATCATATTCATAATAATTCTCAATCAAATATTAATAGTTAACATAATTTTCCTATATTACCTTTCTAGCCATTCTTCTCATGTGGACATGTCAACACGAGTATGGACTTACATGAATACTGATTTATGATTGTCTTACTACTTTTTTTTGTATATGGTTTACAAAGAAAAGTGTCCTTAGTGGTTCAGGTTGATCCTATTAGTGTTTTTTTCATATCAGGGGAAAGAAACATGGCTCAATGGATTATAACCCAATTTTCTGTTATTAGAGGGATTCATGTTGTATTCACCATTTTGGTTTTTTATGGGGGGAAACAAAATGGTCTAATGTATTATAACCTAGTCATTTTTTTATTTAATAGATTTATGTCAGGTTCAAAAATTTTGTTTTGTATGGGTATGGTGGCATGGAATAGGTTCCACTCATTCCATTACCATTTTCACTTTTCCGTGAAACTCCCAATGGTTCCCCAATCCATAACTAGGTATGTACTTACTTTCCAAAGGTCATTGTTCATCTGGGTTTTCAAGACCAGTGACTCTTGGGGACCAGCATTGGTATAGATGATGGTAGGTTGGGATAATAGCACCCTTTTTGGGGGTTAATTGTTTATTACTCTGAGAATATATTATAGATTTAATACATGTTCATGAATCTCTTCATAATCCCGATGCGGCACTAGTTACCCTAAAAAATGGATATGGTTTAATTCTCTTTTATGTGCAATAGACTGGGACCTATTTTGTGAATCCATCTATATGTATCTGAGGTTCTTCATCATTTTCTAGTAATGATTGGTCTCTTATATTCTTAAACCATGTGACCAAATGTCTCATTTTGGGCTCCCTTTTATGGAGGCGGTTGATATTCTAAGGATGGGATTGGTCTATTATGAGGAATCCTACGTATCCTGGTTATTATTGGAATCAAAACCCACATATTTTTTTTAATCTATGAAATTTAACATCATGTAGTAAGAATTAATATAGGGGGAATCTAAATTCCAAATATTTGAGCTCAAGTTTGGAAGAGATGTCCTACGTATCCTAGTTATAGAAGGAATCAGAGTCAACGTAGTTCGTTCGATGTTGGGGTTTACACATTATGGTTTCCCTGGTGAATGGATGTTTGGGGCCCAATGAGTTGTTTGTTGCATTCCCCTAATCCCATGTGATCCATTCTCATTATGAGAAACAAGGGGTAGTGAATGATCAACCTCATGACATATAGATATTGGACCTGCATGTTGGGGCATTCCATGAGGTATTTGATATGGAACTCGAACCTTTAATGAGGTGTCCTACATATCCCTATTGTAAAAGGAATTAAAGTTATTGTAGTTATTTTGTGTTTTGGATTACACATTCAGGATACCCTAGTGAATAGGCCTTCTTATATGGAAGGTTTCTCATGACCCTTTTGGCACACCCTAGAAGTCATTGTGTGACCTAGCTCAACACATGTGGAGGGTGTTGTGAGAGCCTTGGTGGTGTGGTCTGAGGGGTGTCACGTGTCTTGGTTGACTTCTTAGGGGGACATCACGAGACCAGGCTGACATGTCTAGAGGGTGTCGCATGTCTTGGCTAACTCCTCAGGGAGACATCGCGAGACTTGGCTGACACATCTGAGGGGTGATGTGTTTCAGGTGACTTGTCTGGGGGGTGTGCTATGAGAGATGGATTTTCATGTCCAGATGTGTCGATGAGACTTCACTGACATGAGTAGGTTCCATTATATGAGTCAAGAGTTTCATCCTAAGGACATTTCATATCTGGGTTGGAGAACCCAAAGGGTTCGCAGGATCCATGTAGTTATCATAGAGGGTTTTCAAGACCTGTCCTGACACATCTGAAGTGTTCTGTATATCCTAGATGACATGTCGGAGGGATGTCTCAAGTTTGGGGTGATGCAACTTGGCACCGTCATATGTTCTTGGATGGAACACATGAATAATAATGAGGTATATGATCATGTCTTCCACTTGATTCTTCCAATTTTAATCTTAACTTTTTCCATTTCATTATAAGTGCCTTAGTTTGGTTCAGTGTCAGTTTTTTTGGGTCTCATGTGATCTGGAAGATGTGTGATGCTCTCTTCATATGTCTCTCTTCAAGTACTTCGCGTGATATTTTATTGATCACACAAAGGGATTTATGCCTGGTGCATGACTGCTTTTGCGGTCCACTAGTGTATTACCTGGTGTAAATTCAACCAATAATGTGATTATATGTGTGCATTAGTCCGGAGTCTAAGCACTGACATGCATAGTAGCAGTCTGGGTCCAAGCCTCTAGTGTCCGATCAACCAACCAATGCACAAACCAACCCTTTTTCTAAGTTGGAGGGGAGAATTTATAGGCATATCCATCCTGTGTACTCTCCAGTTTCTATGGGTCATATGGAACGAGTCCAGGATGGAGTCAATGTGGTGCTTAGTGTTACACGGTTTCATGATACTCTATGGTGGACCGCATCAAGGGAGCCTCCTAATTTTTTATGGCCACAAGTCCATCCATACTTTTTAAGATTATTACCTATTATTAAAAGCTTTCACCTTGATGGAATTCCATTCCATCATGTCGACATGTCCAAGGGTCTTCACAAGATCCAAGTGCCTATCATAGGGCACTCAAGAGTCCTTAATGGCTTGTTTTGGGGTCTCATGAGTGCATGCAAAGGGTGTGATGGGAACATCGCATTCCCTTTAGTGACTTTGAACCCTACTCACCTTTTCCTTTTCAATATCCTTCATTTTATTTGAGTAATTTCACAAGTCATGTGAGATTGTGTGTAGGGTGCTAAGGGTATTTCCTCTATTTTTTGGACATGCATTGGGTGACCAATATGGGTCGTATGGTGGTGTGTGAGAATTCCATGGGAAAACCTATTTTTTTTCCTCAGATTTTCGTGGAGTTTCTTGCACATGTGTAAGGTATTCTATGTAGATAGGCTGAAAACTATAGGGACTTCTCACAATGAGGTAGTAATGACACCGAGGTCTCATGGTGTCTCACAGATCACTTGGGGCACACATCACATGTCTTTCAGTGATCGTAGACACCACTTGCCTCCTCCCATTTGATATCCTTTGTTTTATGTGACAATGTTTGTGAGGTATGAGAGTTTTATTGAGTAATATCTATGATTTTTACTCAATTTTCCAGTGGTGTCTCATGTGACCAATGTGTATCATATGAGAGTGCACAAGTATTATGGAAAAAACCATGTGTCTATCCTTAGAGTGTCGTAGAGTCTTCTAGAGGTTTCCATGTGGCACGACTAATGATCTAAAGAGGTTTTTTGGGGCACACCATATAGGTTATGGTGTGTTTCATGTCTTTAGGGTAGCGTCGCATGTCCTTCAGTGACCACAAACCCCTTCTCCTCCTCTTAGTTATCTCTTTTGTTATTTTTGATGAAGGATTCAAGGTATTACAAGATGTCTTGAACATCATCTAGGGATTTTATTCTTCCCAATGACATCTTGGAGCATGATCTCTGTGACCACTAAGATTCTCTTCCTTGTAATATCTCTTCCCTTGATTTTTGGAGGATTTCAGATGGTTTGTTAGGAACTTTATAGTGAAAAACCACACGGAATGGGGGATTCTCATCTTTCCCTCACCATTCAGCCACTAGTGAGCAAGGGATATCATTGAGGAAGGTTTTGTAGGATTTTTCATGGGCTAGGCACCATGCTTAGAGACTTCACATGACCTAGATATGGTCACACAATCGCGAGTCTTTTAGAGTCTCTACAAGTCTTCAACCATCCTCTTCTTCTTTTCTCTCATAGGAAAGGTAATTCCCATGTTCGGGTGTTTCTCCGTTTATGATCTTTTTTATGCTCATTTTATGGGAATCAACAATGGGTATAAAAACATTATTTAAAAACTCCACAACAAATCATTCAAATTCCATTACCATTCAAAAACTGTATGGGATAACCTAGGGATGTACATAAGAAAGGGGTGATCTATAAAGCCTGGTAAGAGAATAATCAAATAATAGTTTAATTTAAATTATTAAATGTGATTCAAGAGGTATATCAAGGTAACATAAAAGGGGTTAGACTCTTAAATTTGAGCAATTAATCATGATATAAGATCATATCAAAAAGGAAATATGGGAAAGTGGAAAACATAAAATATGACATCATAATCATACGTCGAGGATAACAACCAAGAAATAATATCATAGTGTTATTAGGATGACATCCCATGAACCATAACTAGTATCTTATGAGATAAAAACATTACCCAATACATTGCAGAGTTATATAATTCTAGGCCCACCCATCACATTTATATCATGTACATGCATAAGTGTGCCACATAGGTCCTAAAACATAAGGATGTATTTCATCAATTTCAATCCAATTATTAAGGAGTGTGGGTTAAAAACATGTAATTATCAAAACAAAGAAGGATAGGTACATATAGTTGAATATCCTTGAGTGTAAATGTGGATGGTTATTCACTACCCAAATGTTTGTCATGGGAAATTGTAGGGTAATTTTGGAAGAATAACAAGAGTATATAAAGATTCATAGAAGGGTTTAATGAGAGTTAAATGGGTATATCATAACTTATAAATCATAATGAAGTCAATAAGGATGTGTAAAAATGTATCCCAATATGAAAAATTGTAAATAGAAATTTATAATATAAAGAAGGTGCTTGAATAAAGAGGAGAATGAGAAGATCCCTTACCTTGAGAGGGCACTTCTAAAATCTTGGGAGGATATTTTTAAGAGATTAATGGAAACTTGAGAGGGATATATAGAGAGAAATATAGAGTCAATTCATGATCCAAGTGTTTTTAATAAATATGAATGGAATTTTTGGTCTATTTTTATAGAAAAAGATCTTGGAATTCTATATTAATTTTTAAACATAGGTTTTGGAATCTATATGATAAAATAATAAAAAAACCTTCACATGGTTTTACCCATGGTTTATACCAAATAAGAGTGGATTTAAATATTTTATAAGGATAACAGCTAAACTCGTTATAATAATAACCTTGGTGATGTGGAAGTGAGTCATGTTCATAAAGAATTAATTTTAAAACATTAAAATATAATATTGGTATTGGAGGATTCATTATGGTTTTATAAAATCAATCAAATAACATAAAAAACTATTTATTTAAAGGGAAACATAATTTTGGTCATGGATACTAATTGTAGTATTTATTACATCACTTTTAGGCTTTTATGATTTCAAAATACCTATTGTAAATTTATACAGTATTTAATTTTTACTCAAAAAAATCAACTGTCTCGGAAAATTATGAAAAATTCACTATTGGATAATTTCAACATGATAATTTCAAAAATCATATTTTATTATCAAAATAATTCTCTAAATATGAAAATTTATATTTAAATAAAATATCTTAATTTATTTAAAAATACATGTTTTTACTACAATAGATGTGTTTGACACTTATAAAAATTACTTTCGGCTTTATAAAATTATATTATCATTTGTATTTAAATAAATTTTATTAAATAGAAATATTTTATTAAAATAACATTTATTTAAAAAAATTATTGAATTAATTATAAAGAGTTTCTTAATTGAAACTATTTATTTCCAAAAAATTCAATTTGAGTTCCATCCTATCAAAATCTGATTTTTATCAAACTAATTATTTACTCATTTATGATGTAAAAAAATAAAAGTTAAAAATATAATCATTATTTAATTAAAAATAAAAATATAAAAAATAATACTATTAGGTTCTAGATACATAACCCATTATAACACTATTGTATGCCCTAATGGTAAGGTGTGCGATGGTGACACTTTCATGGGGTGGTTTGACGAACATGGTTTGGGTCATAATATCGATAAGATTGAGCTTATCCTATAAATAGTTTCTCTCATTCTTTAATTGTTGAATCTCATCTTGGGATTGGTCAAGGGAAAATTCAAGTGATTATATCTCACTTAGAAGCTCTGATAAATGGGATTCCTTAGGTACTATTATATTGGTCAAGTTTAACACTTCTTTTTTCTATATCAATTGGATTTATCATAACCCTTAATATATATTAATCATAACGATCACCGCATGATTGATATATCATCAACGGTTATGATATTTAACGGGCCTTTAAATCTAATAGGATGAGAATTATAATGGTCCAAAATAATGAATGCAGTGCATTTGTTTTCTATAACATCATTACATAATAAGGAATTTATTCATTTGAAAAGGGAATTTCATTTATAAAATTTTGGGTCATTATAGATTCCTTTTTTATAAAAAAATAGAAGCCTATAAAAACCCTATGAGGGTTGAAAATTATGTTGACATGATCGAACAGTGGATATTAACTTGATAAAATGATCTACATTATAAATTCTTCATAAAACATAAAGTAATAGTACCCATACCACTTATAGTCCCACATAAATATGGAACTCATTTGAGATCCTACTAATAATTCCCAATGATCACAACAAAAACCATCCAAGACATCAGGGGAAGCTCCTAGCACACTCACACACACACCACACACTATTGTTCCACACCCTTTCACTATGGAATCGGTACCCTATGCATCAGTTGTGTACTGGCTCTCATTGTGCTCAAATGTGATTCCTATAATCCCCACTACTAGGTTGACTATATTTTAATGATCACCCACCAAAGCTATGGATGAGCCCAGTCCTATGGATATCCCAAGTAGACACATTTTTAGAAAACTCTCTCATCACTTAGAAAGACACTAAGTGTCTTTCATAGGAATCCTCGCTTCCACAATATATATATATATATATATATTCTCAAACTCATCTTCATGCAATGAAAAATTATTGCATGGAATTCACATGGACTTATCTAAGTCTTATTCAATATATTGTATACAATGTGTAATTCTCAAAAAACTTAGCACATTTCTTTGATCATTATGAATGGTAAAAAATCCTCACATGTATTAAAGTTTCATGAATCTATTTCCATAATTTTTTCAAGATATATCTCCAAATAATTCCTTTCTTCTAGCCCCTATATAATTGCTAAAACTCATTCAAACTCCCACATATATTGAATTCCTTGTTGATAAAAAATACAATCAGCAAATGGGAACTTTATAGCACTTCTAAGAGAGGGATAGTAGTCTACACATTCTGTAAATATTCCAAAATTTATTTTTGAAGTCATTCCTCTAGAATCTCCTTTTAAATAATCACTATTAATGGGAATAGGAGTGGTAGGTTTTTATTCTCCCTTTGTTACATTCACAATAGTGTTTCTTATTTCATTATCCTTAGTTTATCCTTCTCATCTTACTCTTTATTCTATTATTATGGTCATTGGGTGTCAATAATTTGTCCATAATTTCTAGATTGGTTTTTTTACCCTCTCTCAAAGTATTATATTCAAGTTAGAGTTGTGTTTGTTCAAGTTCAAGTCTTTAATCTCCTTATTATTCACTTATCAGTATGTTTCTTCTAACTATAGTGTGGTTATGGGGTGAATTTCCTTACCACTTTTGGTGGTTATCATTTTGACATTCTCATTTAGGTTAGGAACTATTTTAGTTGGTTTCTTTCCTTGATTTTTGGACACAAGATCAACATGAATATTGATAGGGATTCTCAACACTCCCACTTTATTCCTACGATTCTCAACTTCAGGTTCTTATTTCTATTATACTAGGGATTGTGTTCCAGTGGATGGTTGTTCGTAAGCTCTATTATAATGGAAATAAATGGTTTTTTGGTAATGGGGTTGGTTATATATGATTTCTTATAAGGTTTTTAGAAGGGTGGTGGGTGTTGGTTTATTCGTTTTGTTTCTATAATGGGGACTATTTTTTCTTACTTATTTATAATTCCATACTGGACTAAGGTATTGCTCATTTATCCTTGATTTTCTTACTGAAATTACCTTTTAGTCGAATTATGAGAAATTTTTTATTCCTTGAACAACTTAACACTAATTTATAAAATTACGATTGGGTGAATATAAATCACATACCTAGGATAGATTTTTTTATTCACTGGTTTTTTTTAAAAATCATCTATCTTGTAAGTCTTGTTATCTCTTAAAATAAAGATTTTAATAATGGGGATGCATCATAATTTCTTAACACAAGTATGCCACTTGTATCAGTGCCTATTTTACTAAATTTTTGTGAGATAAGAGAAATATTCTCAATATGTCCCTTGGATTCCTCTTGAGATTTTATTATCAATGCTCCTCTAAATGATGAATCCATCAAGTTATTATAATTGTCTATAAAAATATGATTTAATAATAATGGAAAGTGGTTTGCCTCTATATATTGATGTGGGAAACTAGTATAGTTATTCTTAAACATCTATCAGTACTCATAGAGAGTCTCTCCAATAGACTGTCCAATGGTATACAACTATTTCCTAATGGTCATGATCTATGAGGTGGGGAAAAATCATTACATATATATCCTTTAAAATTCATAATATACATGAATCCTTATTTGTTTTAGGAATTAGAACTATTATTTTTCTACTCTATCAAGTGAGAAGGATAATACCCTCCACGTTACTTACTCCTGAACCACTCCTTGGGGTTTCAGTGTAGTGAAGACATTTGAAAACATATTTATGTGTTTTTTCGGGTATTTACCTCCAAATCCATGAAATTTTAGTAAAAATTGTATTAATTTTTTTTAGTTCAAACTCATTTTGAAGTTCAATCATTGAAATATGATGATTATAATGAATGAGATGTGGGGCACGCAAATCTCTCATTTTTGGGTTGGGATTAGCATCAATGATAATAATCCCTAAGTGGTCACTATATGTCTCACTTGATTATATCAAGGTAAATTATTCAAACTCAAATTAAAAATTAATATTTCTATGTATGTTCAATAAAGTTCTTTCAATTTTAGTCTCAATATCAAATTGTTGGTTAGTGTAAGATTTTTTCCTATAAATAAAATCATTGATTTTTAATAAAAATTGACACTGCCTCTCTAAAATTGGCACCATGTTTTGACCCTAGACCTATCATGGAGTGTGGGAAAAAATTATTCCTCAATTATAATGAAGTAATAATGGTAACTTGATGTTTTATCTAAGAGATGATTTCTCAAAAAAAAATTAACACTTTTTTATGATAGAAAAGGGGTTTATTTAGTTTTTTTAACTAAAGAAATCAATTAAATAGTAATTTGAAAACAATTACAATAATAAGGGTGATCATATCAAGGTTGGATATATTATTTCAATGTTATCCTAGTCTTAAAATTCTTCCTCTCTTATATTGGATGACTGGTAAGTGAGAGGAATCACAATCACTTCTATTCTCACCCATGGTTGAATGGTGATAGTGAGAATATTCCTAAATAAAATCTTATGATGGTAAACCCTCTTTATATATGTAAGTGTTATAGTGATCCCTCCAAATTAACTTAGGAAATTCCCAATAAGGCCTTATTCTTTCTAAACAACCAAGAGTTCCCACTACCAATTTCAAACATCCTAACTATCCCCAATCACTTAACCACTCAGTTATATCATATTCCATCATATATAGACCAGAACTAAGTGGAGGGATATTATAGATCATCAAACAAAGAAATTATCAATAAATAAAATTAAAACAAAATACAATAGAAGTTAATAATAAGAAATGTTGTCGAGTATCAAAACTGGTTAATAAAAGAGATAAATTTCATTCATTCAAGTGAGGGACTTAATAATTACAAAAGTTCTAGGCTTCCCTCCCTCAATCACTCTGAATTTACCCCCTCCTTATGAAGGGTATCATACATGAAAACTGAAGAAGATAATATTCCAGAGCTAATAGAAAAAATAAATAAATAAAAACTATAAAAACAACACCAACAGTAGTAGAAACAATCCCAAACACAAACTACCAATGAACAATCTTTATTTCTCTTCAACATCATGCTTTCTTTATATACATGTAATTTCCTCCTATTTTTCTCTAGTCAAACCTTTGAGATCATCTATATTTCATATTTTCTAATGTTTCATTCTTTCTCAAGGCATCAAATATCTTTGAGATCCACATTTATTATTTTGAATTTTCATTTTTCCTTAGTATTAATTTCATTAAACATAATCATTGTGAAATAATCCTTTTTATTGCGTGCATGATGACATAGGAAATGAAAACCCCAGATCAAGTCCTGATGAATTCCTAAATTTTTCTTACTTGCATCCTACCTCCAAATTTTTCAAATGCCTAAATGACACCTAGGCTGGTGGGCTCACACAAAATTAGGTGAATGTTACCATTTAATAGGTATTAATGGCCTTTACACAAATCATATACCTTTATGTAAATTTCATATCACCCTAGCCTCTAGAATTAGTAGATTTTACCTTGTGTGGAATGTAGAATGTGCCCTAGGGATAAATTTATGTTGTGGAATTAAGTCATGCATAGAGGGTGATCACACCTAATCTTGGTAAATGACACCAAATCCCATGAAATTGAAACATATATAGGGCCAAAAAGAAAAATATAATAATATTATTTTACCATTTTTCTTCCCATGGGTGCTGTAAAATGACACATATGCTTACTAGGTTGACACATATACTGGTGAAATTGACACATACAACCAACTTCCTTTATCATTTTCCTCCTCCTATCACAATTCCAGACTCTAAGACTAAATCTATTTGATCCTTTTGAAATACCTTCCATACGCCTAAAATAATCATTAAAATAACCATGATTAAATAAATGGTTTATTTTATTGATTCCAAATATAGATAAAATAGTTAAAAATCAAATTTTATGCCTTTTCCACAATTAAATCCAAAATACTCTTATATAACCAATATGTGACAATTACCCATTAAATTATAAATTTTAAGGATAAAAATCATTAAAATATCATTCAAAATTAATAGAAGTATTTTATCTATTAATTTCCCCTCACTTAATACATGGACACCTAGAAAAGTGAAATTCATAAAGACTACCGAAGAAAAGTCCAAGCACTATCCAATGTGAGTTTCTTTTCCAAAACTATTTTCTAAAAGTTATCATGCCTCCTCAATTATATTAATTAAATTCTATTTACTTATTACATTCAATTAATTCACACTTTTGTACCCTCCTATACACACTTATACCTATATTTCTAAAAATATTTCACTCATCACTCGAGTATGCCTTTCAAGAAAAGTTTTTATCATTCCAAATTCATGAACATTTCAGCAAAGTATTAATGAATTTATTCATCTCCGTCCACTGAGTCAAGAACTTATTCATATCATGTTGGATTTCTCAAGGTTGTTCTGAGGATTAAGGTTAGTGTTCCTTGTTATAAAAAATATTGAGGTAGATTTAGGATGTTTGGATCTAAGTTGAATTACAATGAATGATTTTTAGTTTCCTTCAATATGGGATCCCTACATCACTCATTCCTCCATTTTATCAACACTTTTTTTAATTAAGAAAGTGTGTATCATACCTTTTATCATTTAAGTATTATTTTAACATTCCTCTATTTATTTTCTTCAGTGGGTTTCAAAAAAACTATTTTTCTCTTGAAGGAAAACAGGGACATTGAAATTTCTTCTTGTAAGATTAAGATATGAAATTCCATTGATTAGGAACTAAATCCCTTAATTGTGATGTTTTCTTGGTCCCTTAATTAACAATATTAATACTTATTCTCAACTAGTTCCAATTGGATAGCACCTACACAGTAGACATCATGGAAAATTTTAGCTTCAATAACACTTTTCTTATCCACCCAACTCCACTCCATATTATAAGGTAGTGTACACTTAGATAACTTCATTATCAATGGTATATGTCTTCCCTCCTTCCCTATTTTTTTATTTTTTTAGCTTAAATTCATTTCTATACTTTTGTGAAAGATTTAATTTTCATAAAGAAAGAGAGATATTTTTTTCTTAAAATAGTGGTAAACTTACATTCCTATAATTATATGATATCTAGGAAATCCTCACATCCTTCATAGAAAAAATTTTCCCATAAAAATATAGTACCAAATTTGAAAAACATATTTTCTTCAAGTCAAGTATATCTATCAAAAAATCTTCCTCCTACTCACTTTATCCCTTTCCCCAAACTTGAATTCAACCTATATCATGCATTAGCTTCTAAAGTAAGGTATATAAGTATTTTTTTTATTGTAATGTGAATACCTCATAATTTTAAATATTAAAAATGATATTTTTATGATGAAATTGTTTTCAATTAATTAAGAATATTAAAAATTCAATGAATGTTAAATTATACATTTTTCTAGCTTGACTTTTGTTCTAATGACTTGTGAAAATAAGAATTCACATTGCTAACAATAGTTAGACTGTTCCATTAAAAATGGTTTATTTTTTAATGAGGAGGTTTTGAGGTTTCTTGTGATTTATTTCTGTAGTAATTATCTATGCTCTATTGGAAATTTAGATCAACATTATTTAAAGGTGCTTTTATACAAACAAAATATGGACCACCAAGCTAGCCAGCAAAGGGGAGTATCACACCACTGTGGGTGGCTGAGCTTAACCCCCAGCCATCCAATATGAGTTGGTTGTAGCCAAGGTAGTTGTAAGGGAATGCCTATGTGATTCATATAAGTGGAAGAGAACCACTATGTAGGGAAGCACAATGGAAGAGGTGGGTACAAGAGCATGCCCCCAAGAACCAGCACAGGGCAGTACCAGGGACGAAGAGGATATTTTTGAGTTAAGTCTATCATGACTTTTATTATAAGGAGGCAGAGAACCTTGAGCCTTTTTGATGTGGGATTCACTTTTTATCATATAATACATCATATCCATTGGATATATTTGGTGAAATATCTGGTTCATTGATCTATTTATCTGTTTTAAGAAACTCAAACAGAATTATGGATACCCTATCTACCTAATCTAAACATATGACCATCCTTTTTATTTGGAATTTTCTCTTCTTCAATGAGATTGTTATAAAATATTGTTCTCAATGGATATCCATTTCCATGTTGTTTGTAGCTCGGTCCAAGTCATCCATGATTCTAGAATTTTCTTGATGGTTTGGAGTCAATGTTCATTGACTATAAATACTGAGGTCTACTCCTATGAGATATTACTGTTGAATTTGTGAGGATCTGATTTTTAGTGGAAGATAGTTCCATGGATCAATCTAGTTTACAAAGTGAATATCCACACAAACTCTTTTTTGAGAAGAATACTTGAAATTTACAAGTATTTCACTTGTTCATAGCACCCTTGAATAGCTTCCTAATGAACTGGTTCCTTAAAGCACTCTAGATAGTGTTATTTTCATCTCCCTATCTTTCATGAAGAACATTAATAATTTTTTATTATTGTGTGGAATATATTTCATGCACCTGTAAAGAGAGTATACTACACTGTGGTGTAAATAATATTGAATACATAACTATCTTGTGTGATCTGTATGATGTTTGAACTGAGTTGTGTGCACTAAGTTTGTGTGTGTGAAAGTGAGAGATGTGCATGGTATACCTACAATTGGTTTGTAAAAATATTGTTAAAATTAAATATTGTTATGTGATCAAGTTTGAAGAATGAAGTTTTCATTTTATTAGTGCAATGAAGAAGAAAAATTGAGGTAGTTTAAAAGTCCATGTTGTTTGTGCACGTGAATTGTGCAAATAGAATGTGTGTAGCGTGAACGAATTAAAACAGTAGTATACGATTTTATGATTTCCATGAACAAGGGTAGTAAGGTGTTCATTCATAGATTAATTCATATGATATTATATTCATTGTGTAACAATTATGGAGATATTTCATGAAGAAGTGATAAGTTTGAGATTGAAAGTGTGCATGTCGACGCAAAAATTGTGCAAGTGATTAGTGTGGGTGAAGGTGAGTGTACATTATGAAAATTTTTGTGTATGAATAGTGAAGTGAGAAAAGTGTAAAATGTTTCATTGAGGATTCATATGTAATACACTTACATGCATTAATTCATGTTCACATGCACACATGATAAATAAAATGGACGTCCATGTAGTTTATTATATACATTCATGAAGATTGAAAAGTGAATGTGAAATATATATTTCATATTCAGTGTGAAATGATTTGAGACTGAATCCAGGGAAACAATTCTATCAGTGTCTCAAAGGATTTCTATATTTGAGATTTTAGTGGTTAGTGAGACCGGGTCTTCAGCATAATAAGAAATTCTAGCCCAAGTAGTTTTGTACTGAGGTAGCTAACCATTTACAGGTGATCAGTATTATTTGAGAACATTTTTCATCAATGTAAAGGAACTGGAATTATACAAGATCCAGTGAAATATAGCATGATATTAGAGGAGGATAAAAGTGATCATCCTATCTATGGATCGGATAGAATAATAATAATAATAACAAGCTTGTCACCGGGGGGTCTAACCAATTGTTGAAGAGGCTCGAGTGACTGGGGTCTAACCAGTCAAATGGTTGGGGGTCAAATCAACTGAGGCAGAAGAGTTGGATTGTTGGGAGGTATAACCATGATTAACTAGATTATTTATTACTAGGTTTTATAACTATTTACTGCTTGAACCATTGTAATTGATAAAAATATTATAGTGGATAATCCATATTGGGGGTCTAACAAACATGGTAAGGATGTAGGTATTATTACCAAACCTTGTAAAAATATTGTGCGATGTGTTTCATTTACTTTCATCATTGTATTAATTATCCAATAATCTTAATAGGTAAAGTAGGTTTGAATTAAAAGGTAAAAACTAATTCATTAAAATAGGTCACACTTTATTGAACCCCCCACCCCCAGTGTGACTGTATGATCTATTGGATACTTCATTTGGTATCAGAGGGTAGGCCACCTCTGATTGGGTCTACTATACTTATCAATTTGTTTTTATAAGAATATTATGATGTACATATTTTATTTTTAATAAAAGTTATATGAAATTCAGATGGAAATGCCTATCTTTACAACTTATATTATAAGTGTCAATATTTTAGTCAAATTAGAGAAAAATAGGTAAAGAAGAGTGGAAAAGAAGCTGAAGAAGAATTCAAAGCTGAATGAAAATCAACTGGTATCTAAAGGAACTCAGAGTGTAAATTGTTCAGTGAAATTAGTTGACGAATCAAGTTCAAGATGGGATTATGATATGTTTAATTCTTAAATTAGAAATAATCATAAGAAACTTTCAAAAGAATTGGTCACATGTATGACCATAATTTTCAAGAAAATTTCGGATGAAAATTTACTGCTAGAAGAAGAGTTAGATGCTATGGAAGAAGCATTTACCAAAAGGTTGGAATTTCCAACACTCTCACAAGACTTATGAAAGAAAATGAAGAAACAATATATCTTTATAAAGAAAGATATGTTGAATCTATTAAATAATAGTAAATTAATGTTTGTGAAAAATAAATTTTTGAAATTGTTTTTACAGAAGTTATTCATGAACTAGAAAAGCTACATAATATATCTATGAATGTAAAATATTCTTAGTATATTTATAAAGTAGAAAGAATCAAGGATCTTGACAATTTTTTACTAAAGGAAAATCATATGCTTGGATAAGAGATTCATAAGATGAAGATTCAATGGGAATAAGGCATGAAATATGTTGAAAATGAGAAGATTTCCCTCGACATAAAGTGTCTTAAACTATAAGTGAAACTGAGAAATATGGAAAAGACACAAGATGAGACTTCCCTACTTATTGAGAAAATAAGTATTTTTATGGATTCATCTATTAATAGTCCTATTTTTTAAAATACTGAATCTATTGGTAATAAGATTTTGAGATTATCCAAGGATAAATCTATTTTTGACTCTTTAAAGAAGGTTACTCTTTATCCAGATAAGTCTGTGTGTACTAATATTGATTTGATAAATAGTGATGATTCAACATTAAAATATTAAAAAACATGGGTAAAGAAAAATTCTTATTCCTCAAAGAAATCACAGAAGAAGAAATGTGCTACCCAAAAGTAGAAAAATGTCAAAGATAGCCAGAATGTGCTACAAAAGAAAAAATCAAGATTTGTTGGCTATTATTGGTGTTGTTGGATGTTTGGGCATCGGGAAATTGATTGTTGGCACAATATTTCATTGTGTAAAAATTATAGAATGCTAACATTTAGTGAGATAAAAGATGAAAAAAATTGAAATATGCACAATAGAAGCATAATTCAAAGAAAAAGAATCAGTCAATCAAGAATAGATATGATTACTTTGAAAAATTATGTCATTATTGCAATAGAAGTGGTCATTATTATAATGGGAGCTGGTATGTACCAATCATGCACAAATAATCTGTTTATGCAAATAGAAGATCACAAAAAAATCGAATAAGGTAAGAAATGAAGATTACATGCCAACCTAGGGATGTGAATAAAAGAAGAAGATTTTCAAACAAGCAACTCCCAAGAAGATTATAGAGAATGATGTGAATAGTGTCTCACTAAAGAAAATATGTTTCTATTGTGGTAAGAAAGGTCACATCATGGACCATTTTCAATTGTCCATGAACATTCATACTAAAGGAAGTAAGCTAGAATCAAATAAATAACCAGTCCAAAAAATAACATGATTTATTTGGTGAAAGAAACCTTTGAGGAAGAATCTAAAAAGATTCTTAAAAGTGGTAATTTATTGAATTATAATGTTGTGTATGATAGGTGAAACATGTCTTGACATTCATGTAAAAAAATTTTGACATGGAAATCTATTCAAGAATAATTCTTGAAAAAGAAATAAAAAGAATTTGTGACTTCTGATGTTTGGAAGAAAAAGTATACACACGGAGTGAAGACTACTCATATTCCTAAAGTTTATTTCATCATATGGATAGAATATTTGGAAAAGGAAAGAAAGATGGAACAAATAGAGAGAAATTAAATTGTATTATTAGAAAATATGAAGAAGAATTTTCTATCTAATAAGATTTTTGGGTTTAGAAGAAAATCTTATCCCAGTTGCTCTAACTGAGGAACATTGAACAACCACCTTATTCCCATATATATATTGTGTTTTTTCATACAGGGAATTAAAGGTGAAGCATATATTCAGGAGGAGACCTAAATTTATAAAATATTTGAATATATTATAGCTATAAATATTTCCATCATGGAAGACTAATGAAATCATGTTGTCTCTTTACAACATCTCAAATAATCTTAGAAGATACGTGGAATTTATTCTAGATGAAATTAAATCATGATGAAGAAAATTTTGAGCGAATCTCTTGAGGGGGAGCACAGAAGATCATCCATTAGATATTTCTATCTCAATTGATAAATTATCAGTGTTAGAATTTATAGTGAGGAATAAATCTGATATTTCTATAGGATAAAATTTTGGAGATTGAATATCTTCATCATTGAGGTATGTTGATTATATTCTTCAATTTTCATGATAAAAAATTCATCAATTCTGAAAGGAAAAAATTTATTTCTTGATGAAAAAGGGAAATCAAATATTTTTTTGAAATTTTTTTAATCTATTTATTGAGATGTATGAAGGATATTAATTGAAAATATTTTGAGAATTTCTTAAAAAGGATTTTAATATATTGGTATCACATACTAGATGCTTGTTGATAGTATTGAGATTAAATTTCATCACACATATTTTCTACATAGAGAATTTCTCTAGTATACTTAGAGATGATTAATTTTAGATATTTACTAAAAAAATTGTTATTCCATATTTAACATAAGTAATTTAGACAATATGTGTCATAAGATAAGAGTATATTCTTAAAAAATGAAATTTGGAAATCAGAATTCCTTTCCATACTTTTATCTTTGGCTTTATTTCCAACAAGGGGGAGAAGATGTCAATGACTTTTAAGATGAATTGGGTATTGGAAACAAATTCAAAGGGGGGGATTGAAGAGGCCAAATGAAATTTTGAGGTTTCAATTTTTATCAATTAATTAATAATATGACATGGTCAATTAGTGTTAAATCATACGATTTTCAAGCTGGTATTTTATTCCAAATACTTGTGCAAATAGGAATGCACAATGTTCACAATAGTAAATGTAACATCCCAGGTAAATAAAGGATAAAATATTTTTATATTTATTAACATTTTGAATTAAATATTATTTTTACTTTAAAGGGGATTCTATGTTTTATGGCATACCCGACACGCAATAATGGGTGTCTCTGAAATCTCATGTTGCACACATGGCTGAGTCATACTAAAAAATAATAATATAATATTATTTTAAATTGGTAGTTAATGTTTAGCTGTTGAATTGGAGGGAATGGACATAACTAACTAAAATATGATTATACATGTTTTCTATATTTTTTTACATTTATCCAATAAAATTTAGAGGTATAAAATGAGAATGAATCCAATTTTAAGCATAAATTCTCTAATATTTTTAAAAGGTTGATTTACTGCCTTTTGATGGAGAACCCCTTTTAAATATAGTGTTTGTTACTTTTATATGTTCCATTGGAAAAAATGATCTTCTTATTTAGAAGTCGGACCTCAAAATTTACTATGGGTAAAATTTTGGTATTTTTCTGATAAAGTTCATTTTTTAATGAATAGTGAAAATACTGCATTTTAATTCAAAATGACCTTTTAATCTAACTTATTCATATAGTTAGATTATTAATTTTAATGGGTTTTAAAGTTTAACTGGATAATATTTTTACCATTTAATCTAATTTTGGTCATTGTAAGTAATTTAACATTGAAATTGGACATAAAAAAGTGTCAATATTTCAATAGTTATTATTTCTTAAAAACACACTTTTTGGTTTTGACAACGAGAATTAATTTTAAATTAATTTCTGCAACTTTTGTGTTTTGAATTTGGAATAATGGATTCCATATTTAGAATTAATAGGTCCAAAATGTGTAAATAGGTAATGTTTATTTTTAGACATTGTGAATAGTAACTTCAGTAAATATTTTATTTACCATCGTTAAAAGGTAAATCTGGTAAATAAGGGTAAAAAATATTATTATAATAATAAATTATCCTAACACATGTAATAATCCTACTGGATGATACATATCTGACCATGGGAATCCTTGGGTTAATTTTGGGACCCCATGGAGCCACTTATAAGTGAAAATGACATTTTATAATAATTTATTTAAAGTTAAGGAAAATGTAACAGAAATATATATATTTTAGTAAAACAATTTTTATATGGTGTTATATAAGTTAAATTTTATACTATAAATAATAATTTTTAAGATAAATATATTTCCTACATCACGTTATTTTATTTATTATTTTTAGACAACAAATAAATTTATTTATTTATGACACAATGATAATGTAACAATTACCTCATTAGTGAATGTTTTAAATAAATGAGATTATAAATATTAAAATAAATTTATTTGGAAACTTTTTATGCTATCCAAGAATTTTAGGAATGATTTTGACTTTTTATATTTTAATTAATGAAATTTTTTTAATTTATCAAGTTTTTATGGAGTTTTAAAAAGTCATGATATGAATAGTATAAAAATTGACATAAATGAGTTTTTAAATCAATTAATATTTTATTAAATGATAAAATAGTCTTAAAAAACTAATATTAATCCAAATTAAATATATAATGTTTAAAATGTTATTAATGATCTATTTTGGTTTTCCTGGAATTCTATAGTGAATATATTAACCACATAATATGAATATACAAGAAGACATGGTAAAAGTTAAATAAGTTAACAAAGGGTTAAATAAAAAGATAAGGATTAAAAAATATCCAAAATATGTCTAATTATTATTGGATTATTTTATTTAGACTTATATTCATCTTATCTTCTAATTTAATGAGTTATGGACCTTTTGAAACCGGAAATAATTTTTATAATAAAATAATACTTTCAAACATTCCTAAAGAGCCCATCCTCCCTCTTATAAAAGGACACCACCTCTAACCTGTTAATCAAACCTCTAAAGCCTATTGGATCATCCAAAATCTACTCAAATAAGCTCTCAATATCCCTATATTCCACCTAGAATCTTTACATTTTGAAGAAGTCATTTCAATAAAGCCTTTCGGTTCAAACCAAAGGGATTTACCCGATTTCAAGGAAATGTCTTCTCTCAAGTTCTTTTCTTTTATTTTCCTTCTCCAACCCCCTAAACTCTATTTATTACATTATTTTATAACAACACTAGTATCATAAATATACTAGGATATTTTTATGAAAATTATTCTAACTACACATTCCCACACCTCTATTTAATGGATACGAACATACTGTTTATGTGGACGGCAAACTACTGCCTCACAAAATGATGATTGTTCACCTATCTCCTACCACCTCTCATGGTGGCCATTATGATGGAACTATTTTTATAAGTGATATATATTGTATTTATATTTTCTCTATTCCTCTATATTTTTCATTTATATCATACCTTTATGGTTTCCATAACGGGTAAATACAATAATTTCATTTGAGGAAGTGTGGACTACCGCCCCCTCAAAGTGATGTGACTCATTCTTTCCATATATGGAACGTATAAAGCTTCAAGATAATGAAATTATATATGATATTATACTAGAATTATAATATACCTATGTATCATTAATTTTTCATTCCATTAAATACGAAATATAAATGAAATTAGTGTTCATGTGTACGTACGGCTTACCGTCTCCATGAACGGTGCATTTCATTTCTTATCAAAAATGTTTTGTACTATTATAAATACATAAATATATATATATACTGTATATATATGATATATATGATATATAAATCATGAATATCATTCTGGAGATAATAGAATTTGTACAACATGGACAACTTGTAATTATAAGTAGTTTATTTTTTACTCAAGTTCCAAATATAGACAAAACAACCGTTATTAACTTAACTGATTATGTAATGTTTATAACGTAGTAATAAGTAATATAAAAGGAATAATTAACCTGAAAAAGTTTATGAAGCAATTATAAATTAACTTTATTATATTATTCATGTGATTAACAAAAAAACGAGTCAAGTCAAACACGAGGTAAGGGGTTTCGTCTCAATCTACTTTCATAGAGGCATATTTTGATTTATACACTACTTAATTTTATATGGTGTATAATCCCCTTTGAATTTTAATTTCATTAAAAGGGAATCTTTTTCTATGTATCTTTTTAATTAACAAAAAAAGGGAATGTTTCTTTTTAATGTATGTTGTGACAACAACCTTTCCGCCGCCGCAAGCATTATTTCATTTTTGGCTTCCTTGAAAAGACAAAATGTTTTTAAAAGGAAAATAAATACCATATACTCTTTTTAAAAATTTTGGTATTGAAAATGGTTTTTGGAATGGATTGATTATGTCAATATATTGAAATGTTATATTGGGATTACAATATGGAAATGTTATCTTTCCTTTATGCTTTTTCATGTGTTATGATTATGTTATGGTTATTTGTAATTGTTTATGTATATGGGTGGTTCTATGATAAACCTAGGGCGGGTGAGCCTCAGATAGATTTTCAATGAATTGGGTAACATGAAAGAGGTAAATGTAAATGTTCCTCTTAAGAAATTTAGGGAATATACTGTGATGGGTATTCCAAACGTAACTCCCTACGTAGATGTGAAAGCTACAGTGTAAGTATGTTATGGATTCCACAAGTTACCTTTATATTTATGATTTCTATGTGTTATTAATAAATCATATGATTTCATGAGGTGTGTTAGAGAGATTATGTTTTATAGGTATTGATGGACTAATGATTTCTTTTTTTATTTTATAAACCTTACTGAGATTTTTATACTCATCCCATGTTTTTGAAATGTTTTTCATAGGGTATAAGTGAGGGTAAGAGAAGGAAAAAATTCAAGAAGATTTATATCAACAAAAGAATTATTTTTTTATTTTAAGTGTTTTTATTTTATGAAAAAATGAATACTGATAAGAAGTGTCTACTTTATAATATTTGAGATGTAATGTAATAGTTATGGCCTGATTCTCTAAAACTATTAACCTGAAAATATTCTTAATGTGAATTCTTGACATAACTATAGATTTTGTAATGTTTAATTTTGGGGCCTTATAGTTAGTATCAAAGTTCAGTTTAGAAAACTTTAGGAGTTAGGGTATTATTAATTAATATCCATAAATTAATTTATGGTAAGATTGAAATGATATAGAATTTAAAGATTACCATGCTACTTCGTCTAAGATATGATTGTGTTCAGAATAGTTTTTCATAGAGGAAATAGGGAAGCTATGCTTGGAAGGTATACAAAGGGAAATGACCTTCCAAATCAGCATCCTAAGATAGTCGGAATCAGATTTTAATAGTTTGTTGAAATGATGGCTCACTTGATTCAGGTGATAAATGGGGGTTGTGTTTATAGATGATATTTTGGTATATTATAAAAGTAAATAGGATAATAAAATTCATTTAAGGTTTGTCTTGAAAACCTTAAAGAAAATAAATTGTATGGGAAATTTAGAAAGTGTGAGTTTTGGTTACAAAAAAAATCATTCCATGGTCACAATGTTTCAAAAAATGGAATAACTGTTGATCCTACTAAAACAAAAGTTGTTAAAAAATGGCCAAGTCCCAAAAATATAATTGAGATCCATAGTTTACTTGTTTTATCAGGTTATTACCATAGGTTTGTTGAAAATTTTGCATGGTTATCTATCCCACTGACTAAGTTAACTCGAAAAGGTGTTAAGTTCATTTGTAAAAAATAATGCAATGATTGTTTTCAGGAATTGAAAATAAGATTGGTGAATGCTCCATTTTTGTAATTACCTTCCAGATATGGTGAGTTTGTTATCTATATTGATGCTTTGTTGAAAGGACATGGTTGTGTCCTAATGAAGAATGATCAGGTAATTTCTTAAGCTTCATGTCAGTTGAAACCTCATGAGTTAAATTACCCTATACATGATTTGGAATTATCTGCTGTTGTTTTTTTCTATAAAATTTTGGAGGCATCATCTGTATGGAGTAAAATGTGAAATATATACTGACCCCAAAAGTTGGAAGTATATATTCACTCAGAAAGAATTGAACATGATACAGAGGAGATGTCTGGAATTAATCAAGGATTATGATTGCACAATTCATTACCATCTAAGAAAGGCAAATAAGGTGGTTGACTCTTTGAGTCAAAAAGGTAATGCTACATTAACCATGTTACATTTTGAACAAGATCCTTTTATTAATGATTTGATGAACTTTGGCATAGAAGTTGTTGGTGCGGGAAATTCCCCTGTTTTGTTTTAGGTTTCATTACAACCGTCCCTGGAAAATACAATAAATCAAGCACAAAAAGATGATAGTGAGTTGCAAAAAAAGGTATAATTGTTTAAGAAGGTTACGTTACATGAATTTAACATTGATAAAGATTGTTTTTTGAGGTTTGGGTATAGATTATGTGTGCCTTGTGATTCATAGTTGAAGAAAGTGTTGTTATGTGAAGCTCATAGTTTTATGTTTTCAGTTCATCCTGACAGTACTAAGATGTACAGAGATCTTCAGAAGTATTACTGGTGGGATGGAATGAATAGATATATTGTTGAGTTTACTGTGAATTGTTTTACTTTTCAACATATTAAAATAGAGAGGCGGTTTCCCAAAGGTATGGTTCAGCCTTTACCAGTTCCAGAGTGGAAATGGGGAAATATATCCCTGAATTTCATTGTGGGATTACCAAAGACATCTCAAGGTAACAATTCAATCTAGGTTATTGCTGATCGATTGACTAGATCTTCTCATTTTCTTCTATTTCGAGATACTCTATCTCTAGATAAACATTCTCAGTTGTATATTAAAGAGATAGTCAGGTTTCATGGAGTTAAGCTCTCCATTGTATCTGATCTTGATCTCAGGTTCACTTCTAAATTTTGGAAAGGCCTTCAGAAGTCGTTGGGTACTGAATTAAATTTATGTACACCTTTTCATCCTCAATCAGATGGGCAGTCATAATGAAAAATTTAGACATTGGAAGATACGCTACGTGCTTTCTCAATGGATTACCAGGAAATTTGGGACCAACAACTTTCTTTGGTTAATTTTATTTATAATAACAGTTTTGATTCCAGTATACAGATGGATCCATTTGAGGAATTATATGGATTGTGGTGTCAAAATCCATATTTTTGGGATGAATTAGGTGAAAGGAAGTTGATGGGACCAGAATTGGTAGAAGATATGGAAAAAAATAGTTGATTCAGAAGCACATGAGAACAAATCAGAGCAGGTATAAAAGTTATGTAGATAACTCGAGGAAAGATCTTTTTTTTGAGGTAGGTGATCATGTCTTTATCAAAGTTTCTCCATGGAAAAGTGTGATGTGTTTTGGTAAGAAGGGAAAGCTGAGTCCGAGGTTCATTGGACCATATAAAATCCTGGAGAAAGTTGGATTAGTTTCCTACAGAGTGGATTTACCTCTAAGTTTATCCCAGGTACACAATTTTTTTCATATTTCAATGTTGAAAAAGTATATGCTGAATCCATCTCATGTTTTGAGTCCAGAGGTAGTTCAGTTGGAAGAAAACCTTTATTATGAGGAACAACCAGTCCATATTATTGACTGAATAGAGCATGTGTTGAATAATGAGGTAATTCATTAGGTAAAGGTTTTGTTGAAAACCATATGGTTGAAGAGGCAACATGGAAATCTAAGAATATTATGAGGGATAAATTACCCCACTTATTTGATAAGTGAATAAAAATTGTGAGGAGGCAATTTCCAAAAGGGGGAAGGATGTAACATCTCAAGTAAATAAAGGATATGACATTTTCATATTTATTAATATTTGTGAATTAAATATTAATTTTACTTTAATGTGGATTCTATGTTCGATGGCCTACCCGACACGCAACAATGGGTTTCTCTGAAATCTCATGTTGCAAACATGGCTGAGTCATACTGAAAAATAATAATATAATATTATTTTAAAGGGTAGTAAACGTCTAGTTGTTGTATTGGTGAGAATGGACAGAATTAACTAAAATATGATTATACATGTTTGTTAAATGTTTTTACATTTATCCAATAAAATTTATAGGCTTAAAATGATAATGAATCCAATTTTAATCATAAATACTCTAATATTTTTAAAAGGTCGTTTTACCACCTTTTGATAGAGAACTAATTTTAAATATAGTTTTTGTTACTTTTATATGTTTTATTAGACAAAATAGACTGATTCTTTAGAAACGGGACATCAAAATTTACTTTGGGTAAAATTTTGGTATTTTTCTGATAAAGTTCATTTTTTAATGAATACTAAAAAATACTGCATTTTAATTCAAAACTACCTTTTAATATAATTTATTTATATAGTTAGATTATTATTTTTATTATATTTAAAGTTTAATTAGATTATATTTTTACCATTTAATCCAATTTTGGTCATTGGAAGTAATTTCACTTTGAAATTGGACATAAACAAGTGTTAATCTTTTGATGGTTATTATTTCTTAAAAACATGCTCTTTAGTTTTTACAACGGAAATTAATTTTAAATTAATTTCCGCAACTTCTGTGATTTGAATTTATAAAATTTTATTCCATATTTGGAATCAGGAGGTACCTATTTTTTAAATAGGTAAATTTTATTTTTTATTCATTATGAATAGTAACTTCAGTAAATATTTTATTTACCATGGTTAAAGGGTAAATCTCATAAATAAAGGTAAAAAAATAATATTATAATAATATTAAATTACCCTAAAGCGTGTCCTAATCCTATTGAATGATATATGTATGACCATGGTCATTCTTGGGTCGATTTTGGGACCCCATGGAGCCACTTATAAGTGAAAATGACATTTTATAAAAATTAATTTAAAGTTAAGGAAAATGTAACATAAACATATATCTTTTAGTAAAAAAATTAATATGGGGTTATATAAGTTATATTTTCAAATATAAATAGTAATTAAAAATATAAAAAAATTTCCTACATGATGGTATTTTATTTATAATTTTTAGACATCAGATAAATAAATTTATTTATGGCACAATGATGATGTAATGACTACCTCATTAATGAATGTTTTAAATAAATGAGATTATAAATATTAAAATAAATTTATTTTGAAACTTTTTATGTCATCAAAAAATTTTATGGATTATTATGACTTGTTATATTGGAATTAATTAAGTTTTTTTAAATTGATCGAGTTGTTATGGTGTTCTAAAAAGTCATGTTATGAATAGTTTAAAAATTGACAAAATGGGTTTTTAAATCAACTGATATTTTATTAAATGATAAAATAGTCCTAAAAATATAATATTTTTCCAAATGACATATATAATGTTAAAAATTTCATTAATAAACCATTTTGGGTCTCTTGGAATTTTATAGTAAATATATTAACCATATAGTATGGATATACAAGAAGACATGGTAAAAGTTAAATAAGTTAACAAAGGGTTAAATAAAAAAGATAAGGATTAAAAAATATCCAAACAATATTAAATTATTATTGGATGAATTTATTTCAAATTATATTTTTCTTATATTTTTAAAGTAATGAGTTTTGGACCTTATGAAACCAAAAACCATTTTTATAATAAAATAATATTTTCAAACCTTCATAAAGAGACCCTCCTCCCTCTTATAAAAGGACACCACCTCTAACCCATTACTCACAACTCTCAATACCCTTGTCTCATCCAACCTATTCTCCAATAAGCTCCAAACATCCCTTTCGTCCAACTAGAATCCTCAATTTGGGCTGAAGGAATTTCAATAAATCCTTTTGGTTCAAACCAAAGGGAGTTACCTGATTTAAGGGTAACGTCTTCTCTCGAGTTATTTTCTTTTATTTTCATTCTACAACCCCCTAAACTCTCTTTATTACATTATTTTAAAACAAAAGCAGTATCTTTAATATACTAGTATTTTTTTTAGGATAATTATTTTAACTACACTTCTACACACCTTCATCTAATGGATACGAACTAATTATTTCTGTGGACGGTGAACTATTGCCTCACGAAATGATGATTGTTCAATTATCTCCTACCATATATCATGGTATCCATTATGATGGAATTGTATTTATATGTCATATATAATATATTTTTATTGTCTCTATGCTTCTTTATTTTTCATTTATAGCATACCTTTATGGTTTTTATAATGGATAAATACGATAATTTCATTTGAGGAAGTGTGGACTACCGCCCCCTCAAAGTGATGTGACTCATTCATGCCATATGTGGAGTGTATGAAGGTTGGTGTTAATGAAATTATATATGATATTATACTATAATTATAATATACCTATATATCATTATGTTTTCATTCCATTAAATACAAAATATAAATGAAATTAGAATTCAGGCATACGTATGGTTTATTGTCTCCATGAACGGTGCATTTCATTTCTTATCTACAAATGGTATGTGATATTATAAATAAATATATATACTGTATATATATGATATATATGATTTCTAAAACATGAATATCATTCTGTAGATAATGTACTTTTGATGACATGGACAACTTGTAATTATAAGAAGTTTATTTTTGACTCAAGTACCAAATATCAACAAAACAACCGTTATTAACTTAAATGATTATGTAATGTTTACAACGTGGTAATAAGTGATATAAAATTAATAATAAACTTGAAAAAGGTTCTGAAGCAAGTAGAAATTAACTTTATTTTATTATTCAGGAGATTAAAAAACAAATGAGTCAAGTCAGACACAAGGTAAGGGACTTCATCTCAATCTCCTTTCATTGAGGTATATTTTGATTTATACATGACTTGATTTTATACGGTGTATAAAACACTTTTACTTTTAATTTCATTAAAATGAAATATTTTTCTACATAGCATTTTACTAAATGACAAAGGGAAATTTTCTTTTTAATGTATGCGGTGAAAATGACCTTTCCACCACCGCTAACATTATTTCATATTTGGATTCCTTAACAAGTTGAAATGCTTTTAAAAGGAAAATAAATAATATATACTCTTTTTACATATTTTGGTATTGAAAATAGTTTTGGGAATGGATTGATTATGTCAATATATTGAAATGTTATATTGTGATTGAAATTTGGAAATTTTATCTTTCCTTTATACTTGTTCATGTGTTATGATTATGTTATGGTTCTTGGGAATTGTTTATATATACGGGTGGTTCTGTGATAAACCTAGGGTGATTGAGCATGAGATATCTCTCCAATACATTGTGTAACTTGACGGAGGTAAACATTAATGTTTCTCCTATGAGATTTATGTAATATATTTTTATGGGTATTCCAAACGTAACTTCATAGATAGTTGTAAAAGCTACAATGTAAGTATATTATATATTCCACAAGTTACCTTTATAATTTATGAGTTCTAGGCATTATTCATAAATCATAGGATTTCATGAGGTGTGTTAAATAGCTTATGTTTTTTATGTATTGATGGACTAATGATTTCTTTCTTTATTTTATAACCCTTACTGATCTTTTTATTCTCATCCTTAGTTTTTGAAATGTTTTTATAGGGTATAAGGCAGGGTAAGAGAAAGGAAGAATTCAAGAAGATATATATCAAGAAAAGAAATTGCGTTCTCTTTTAAGAGTTTTTATTTTATGAAAGAATTGATACTGAGTAGAAGTGTATACTTTGTAATATTTGAGATGTAATGTAATAGGTATGGCCTAATTCTCTAAAACTCTAAACCTGAAAAGATCCACAATGTGAATTCTTGACTTAACTAAATATAATGTAATGTTTAATGCTGGGGCCTTATACTTGGTATAAAAGGCTGGTTTAGAAAACTTTTGGAGTTAGGGTATTGTTAAATTAATATCCCTAAATTAATTTATGGTAATATTGAAATGATATAGAATTTGAAGATTACTATGTTGCTTTGTCTAAGATGTGTCTGTGTTTAGAATGGTTTTTTATAGAGGAAATGGGGAAGATATTCTAGGAAGTCATACAAAGGGAAATGACCTTCCAAATCAGCATCCTGAGATGGTCAGAATTAGAATTGAATAGTTTGTTACAATGATGGATCAGTTGATTCAGGTTATAAATGGTGGTTGTGTTTATAAATGATATTTTGGTATATTCTAAAATTAAATAGGATCATGAAATTCATTCAAGAGTTGTTTTTCAAACTTTAAAATAAAATAAAATGTAAGGGAAATTGAGCAAGTGTAAATTCCGGTTACAACAAATTTCATTCTTTGGTCACACTATTTCAAAACAATGGCATAAATGTTGATCCTTATAAAACAAAAGTTGTTGAAGAATGGCCATGACCCAAAAATATAATCGAGATTATTAGTTTTCTTAGTTTAGCAGGTTATTACCAGAGGTTTGTTGAAAAAAAATTCATAGTTATCTAGGCCACTGACTAAGTTCACTTGAAAAGCTGTTAAGTTCATTTGGAAAAAAGAATGTGATGGCTGTTTTTAGGAATTGAAAAGAATAATGGTGAATGATCTAGTTTTGGAATTATCTTCTAGAAATGGTGAGTTTGTTATCTATAGTGATGCTTCGTTTAAAGGACTTGTTTGTATCCTAATGAAGAATGATCTGGTAATTGCTTATACTTTACGTCAGTTGAAACCTCATGAGTAAAATTAACCTACACATGATTTGGAATTAGCTATTGTTTTTTTTTGCCTTAAAAATTTGGAGGCATCATCTGTATATTGTGAAATGTGAAATCTATATTGACCATAAAAGTTTTAAGTATATATTCACTCGGAAATAATTGAACATGAGACAGAGGAGATGGCTGTAATTAATCAAGGATTATGATTGCACAATTCATTACCATCTAGGAAAGGAAAATAAAGTGGCTAATGATTTGAGTCTAAAAGTTAATGTTACATTAACCATGTTACATTTGGAACAAGATCCATTAATTAATGATTTGATGAACTTTGGCAATGAATTTTTTGGTGCCGGAAATTCCTCTATTTTTTATGTTTCAGTACAATCGTCCCTAGTAGACAGAATAAATCAAATGTAGAAAGATGACAGTAAGTTTCAGAAAAAGGTTGAATTGGATCAGAAGGGTAAGTTACTTGAATTTAACATTGATAAAGATTGTGTTTTGAGGTTTGGGAAGATATTATTTTTTCCTTGTGATTCACAGTTGAAAAAGAGTTGTTATGTGAAGCTCATAGTTCTCCGTTTTTAGTTCATCCTGGTAGTACTAAGATGTACAAAGATATTCGAGAGTATTACTATTGGGATGGAATGAACAGAGATATTGTTGAATTTACTATGAAGTGTTTGACTTTTCAACAATTTAAAGCTGAGTGGAAGTTACTGAAAGGGATGGTTCGGCCATTACCAATACCAGAGTGGAAATGGGAAAATATATCCATGCATTTTTTTGTGGGATTACCAAAGACATCTCGAGGTAACTATGAAATCTGGGTTATTGTTGATCAATTGACTAAATCTTCTTATTTTCTTCCAATTCGAGATACTCTATATCTAGATAACTTTATCAGTCTTACGTTAAATAGATAGTTAGGTTTTATGGATTTCCCCTCTCCATTGTATTTGATCGTGATCCCAGGTTAACTTCTAACTTTTGGAAAGGATTTAGAAGTTATTGGGTACTGAATTAAATTTTATTATAGCTCTTCATCCTCAATCAGATGGGCAGTCAGAACCAACAATTTAGACATTGGAAGATATGATACATGCTTTCTCAATGGATTAATAGGGAAGTTGGGACCAACATCTTTCTTTGGTTGAATTTTCTTATAATAGTCGTTTTCATTCCAGTATACAGATGGATCCATTCGAGGCATTATATGGAAAGTGGTGTCAAACTCCAGCTTTTTGGGATGATGTAGGTGAAAGGAAATTCATGGGACCAGAATTAGTAGAAGATATGGTAGAAAAAGTTTAGTTGATTCATAAGAACATGAGAATAGATTAGAGTAGGCAGAAAAGTTATGTGGATAACTGGAGGAAGGATCTTTCTTTCGAGGAAGGTGATCATGTCTTTCTCAAAGTTTCTCCATGGAAAAGTATGATGTGTTTTGGTAAGAAGGGAAAGCTGAGTTTGAGTTTCATTGGACCCTATGAAATCTTGGAGAATGTTGGATTAGTTTCCTTCATAGTGGCTTTACCACCATGTTTATCCCAGGCACAAAATTTTTTCATGTTTCAATGTTGAGAAAGTATATGCTGGATCCATCTCATGTTTTGAATCTAGAGGTAGTTCAGTTGGAAGAGAATCTGTCACGACCCGTCCTCGGGGCCCGTGCCGTGACTACCCCAAGACCGCCTTCCATAGGCCAGGGGCTAGCGACTAGCACCAAAGGCGTAAATCCCGATAACTGGGAAGGTATTGCCTTTATAAAAGAAAACAAGCACCACAGAGTAAGCAAGCGGAAAAAGTAAACACTAAGTACAAGAGAAGTGATGAAAAGTAAATGGGCCAGAATACAAACCCAAAAGAAAGTACAACTACAACTAAATGAAAGTACAACAGAAAAAGGCAACAGCTGGAAGAAGGAAGCAGCTCCTGGGTCGTCCTCCTCGGATCCTACCTGAAGGGTAGGTACAGATAGCGCAGCTCCTGGATCGTCCGACACGGATCCTACCTGAAGGGTAGGTACAGATAGCCTCCTCAATGCTCTCGCCCGTCAACCACCTCCGTGTGTCGTCTCGCCGTGAAGTCCTCCTCCAGATACTGACTCGTCGTGTGGTCCACCTCCGGGTACCGTCCAGTCCTCGAACACTCGGCCTCTGTCAGCACTGCCTGTCGTCTGCAACCAACACAACGAGGTGCGGGCATAGCCCGTGCAGGGGTGAGTATAACGATACTCAGTAGGGACCCCGAGACCCTCAAGGTCTCTCTAAACCAACAAGGATAACCACAAAGAAGATCTCAACAGATAAACTCTACTTAGGTATATGCCCATACATATACCTAAGTTATCAAGTAACCCATCTCAACCATGAGGAAACACAAGGATCATGAAATCAACGGATAACCACTACCCAGGTATATGCCCATATATATACCTAAGTTATCAAGTGACCCATCTCAATCATGAGGTAAACACAAAGGTCAAAAGTCTCAGCTCAAACCAGGATTTTCATTATCGAAACTATAACTGCTGAAGAGCTCTGTCTCTGGAGTGTACAGTGGTCCTGTCATGACTCCGAGGTACTTCTCACTAACCTAAGACTGCTGAGGTACTCCTCCTGTCGAGTACCGCGGGTCAGCCACCAAGACACAGCAGTGCTTCCCGCCGAGGTATGTCACCCAAACACAGTAGTGCACACCCCCTAATAGCCTGCTGAGGTACTCTCCGGACAATTACCGCGGGTCTGCAATGTCACACCGGTAGTGCTCCTTCCGCCATGGGTCTGCACCTCACAGAGTAGTGCTCCGTCCACTGGGCTAGTCGACTCACTCCAAGTCGAGTCGGTCAAGCAGTCGTCAGGTCTCAGCCAGCTACACGGTCTCCGTACTCCGTACGCTCGTCTCTGGGAGGGTCCTCTCCATGAGCTACTGGTCGATACTCCAAGTATCTCAAAGTCCCACGAAAAAGTATCTCAAGGACCGCCTCGTCATAGAGGTCTCAACGCAACAGACGGCGCGTCAATCGGACGCCCGGTCTGTCAGTTTCTAGCCTTTTCATCCCAGGGGCCCGGTTAGTTTCATGAACGAACCAATCCCAGCCGTATCTCAACTATACCCCGAACTCTCATAGGGTATACTCATTGGGACTATTTCTCGACGTGATCAACAATGCCGATGACGGTTCGTCAAACGGACGTCCTGTCTGAAAGATATCAGCTTTTCCGTTCCAGGGGCCCGGTTGGATTTCGGGTGCAATCCAACCCGGCCACTATCCAACTGTGTCCAAATCTCGGGCGAAGTATGCCAAAAGTTCCGTCTCATCAAGAGGAAAACAACGAGACAGGCGGTGCGTCAATCGGACGCCCAGTCTGTGAGTTATTGGCTTTTTCGTTCTAGGGGCCTGGTTGGTTTCGTGAGCGAACCAACCCGAACGCACTCCGACGGCATCCAAACCTTGAGCGAAGTAAGCCAAAAGATCCGTCTCACTTAGAGGAATTCAACAAAGTCGACGGCACGTCAATCGGACGTCCGAAGCTCAAGATATGATCATTTCCGCTCTGAGGGCCCGGTTGGTTTCGTGTACGAACTAACCCGGCCGAACTCAAAGTAATCTGAAACCTTGAGTGTGATATACCGAAACGACCGTCTCGGTCCAAGGATCGTGTTTCCGCTGACGGCGCGTCAATCGGAGGTCTACATATAAAGATATGGGCATTTGACCGAAAGTGGTCCGAAAACGGGGGTCTGGGCCCGGGCCGACCCGGCCTGACCCCCCCCCCCCCCCCCCCCCCCTGGGTCAGCCGACCCAACTCAGTCCGGCTCGGTCCGGCTCGGTCCGGCCCGACCGGCCGGCCGCGGCTCGGCCAGCGTGGCCGAGCCGATTCGCGGAGCGGGGTGCGCGACTCCCCTACCCGCCGCTAATTGAGGCCGGCGGCGGATCCGCTGGCCGCCAACCCTCCAGCGGCGCGCCGCCGCCGCCTTCCGCGGACCACCGGACGCGCTCCGGTGGTCCGTTCCTCCTTACGTCTTCACCTATGGTCCCCCCAGGACCCCACCTTCACTGCGAAGGGATTTAAACGCCAAAACGGCATGCTTCGTCGTCGCCCGTCAATCCGCATGTCAAAATGAAAAGCGTCATCTTTGTAGTTTTCCAGTGCGACCCGATGGCGTCGCGCCCCTTCTCCGTGGCCCGACTCCGACCGTGGTTCTTTGGTTTTCTTCGACGCGGCGTGACGGCGTCGCGTTCTTAAACTTCCTTCCACGACGCGGCGTGACGGTGCCGCGTAATACTTGTCGTGTGATTCCCGCGTGGTGCGACGGCACCTCGTCATTCCGTTCCATCCACAAAGAATCAAACATGAACATAGGAGGGGGGTTCGGCCGTGTTTGTGCGGTCCGGCCCCCCTCTCGTTAAACGATAACATCTAGTCGAAAATCCACGATAATCGATAAACTAGATTCATGAACGGAAAATAATTAAATAAAATAATCCCCTACCTCGGTTCAGGAACGGTGTTCGTCAACGAGCCATGGAAGACGAGCATCGCGGAGGTCGGGCGTCGCGGGAAAAGAACGTCGACGTCGCGAAGCGAGGATTCGAAGTCATTGACGGCGATTTCGTCGCAGAAAACCGTCGTGGAAGAGACGACGCGGAAGAAGAACGTCGCGTCGTGGATACGGCGTCGCGGAAGAACCGTGTTCTTCGGCGGAGAAGTTCTTTGTTGAAGAATGGTGTTCTTCACGTTCTTCGTCAGGGTTGAAGAAGAAGAAGACCGCTTCCCCAATCCTCTCAAGGTTGCAAAACTCTAACAATAATAAAATAATACCAAGTCTTATTTTATTAACACAACCTAACCATTTGAATTTCAAGAGTTTGAAAATTCAAAACCCACATTTAACTCACTTAAGTTATTAACATAAGATGTTATAAAATTAATGAGGTGATAAGTTAACAGAACTTAAATGGGGGGTTTAGAGGGGTTAGGAAAGTGAGGGGTTAAGAGGGTTAGGGAGTTTAAGGAATTTGAAAATGTGGGGGGATCGTGTGGGCCCCACCCTTTCAAATATCCACACATGGGAAGTTGGATGGATGTGGGCCCACCACCAACTTCCCATGGGAGAAGTTAACCACATAACATGAAATAAAATTGATTCAACAATTTTATTCACTTTATTTAATTAATCCCCAAAAATTAACTTCTTCTCCCACACAAACGCAACTACGGAAAAGGTTCCCTTAAGCGATTACCGGCGTTGCGAGTTCATCGGTGCCATCAGATTTCAATTCCGAGCACCGGATCAAAAGATAGGAAAACCCGCTCGTTCATTCACTGAACGTACCCGAGCCAAACTTCATAAATTGATTCCAGGCACTCCGGGCCTCGGAATCAAGTGCCGTCAGAAACCGCGTTCTTGTAAAATCCCAAAGAAAATTTAGAAAAAATTTCCCTTGAATTTTACGGGTCTTTATAGAATATTTCTTATGAGGAACAACCATTACAAATTCATGATAGAAGAGAGAAAGTGGTGTGGAATAAGGTAATTCATCACGTTAAGGTTCTGTGGAAAAACCATATGGATGAAGAGGCAACATGGGAATATGAAAATGCTATGAGGGGTAAATACCCCTGCTTATTTGATTAGTGAATAAAATTAATGAGGATACAATTTCTAAATGGGAAAAGGAGGTAACATCCCAGGTAAATAAAGGATATGACATTTTCATATTTATTAATATTTGTGAACTAAATATTAATTTTACTTTAAATGGTATTCTATTTTTGATGGCGTACCTGACACGCAACAATGGGTTTCTCCTAAATCTCATGTTGCACACAAGTCTTAGTCATTCTAAAAAATAATAATATAATAATATTTTAAATGGTAGTTAAATTCTAGACATTTTATTAGAAGTAATGAATATAAATAATAAAAATATTATTATACATTTTTGTTATATGTTTTTACGTTTATCCAATAAAATTTAGAGGCTTAAAATGAGAATGAATCCAATTTTAAGCATAAATACTCTAACATTTTAAAAAGGACATTTTACCGCCTTTTGATGGAGAACCACTTTTAAATCTACTTTTTGTTACTTTTATATATTAAATTTTACAAAATAAACTTCTTCTTTAGAATCGGGACATCAAAATTTACTTTGGATAAAATTTTGGATTTTTTTGATAAAGTTCATTTTTAATGAATGGTAAAAAATACTGCATTTTAATTCGAAATAGCCTTTTAATATAATTTATTTATAGAGTTATATTGTTAATTTTATTGGTTTTAAAGTGTAATTTGATTATATTTTTAACATTTAATCCAATTTTTCTCATTTGAAGTAATTTCACTTTGAAATTTCACATAAAAAAGTGGTGATATTTTTATAGTTATTATTTCTTAAAAACACGCTTTTTGGTTTTGACATTGGGAATTAATTTTAAACTTACTTTTAAAATTTCTGTGTTTTGAATTTGGAAAATTGGATTTCATGTTTGGAATTAGGAGGTCCAAATTGTGTAAATAGGTAACTTTTATTTTTTAATCATTATGATGAGTAAATTTAGTAAATATTTTATTTACCATAGTTAAAGGTTAAATCTGGTAAATAACAGTAAAAAAATAATATTATAATAATATAAAATTATCCTAACCCCTTTCTTAATCCTATTGGCTGATACGTTTCCAACCATGGTCCTCCTTGGGTTGATTTTGGGACCCCATGGAGCCAATTATAAGTGAAAATGACATTTTCTAAAAATTAATTTGAAGTTAAAGAAAATGTATCATAAACATATATCTTTTAGTAAAATAATTTTTATATGGGGTTATATAAGTTATATTTTAAAATATAAATAGTACTTAGAAATATAAAAAGATTTCCTACATCATTGTATTTTATTTATAATTTTTATACCATAGATAAATAAATTTATTTATGACACAATGATGATGTAATGATTACCAAAAATCAATTAATATTTTATTAAATGATAAAATAGTCCTAAAAATATGAGATTCTTCCAAATGAAATATATAATGTTTAAAATTTCATTAATGGTCCATTTTGGGTCTCTTTTCATTTTATAGTAAATATATTAACCATATAGTTTGAATATACAAGAAGGCATTGTAAAAGTTAAATAAGTCAACAATGGTTTAAATAAAAAAGATAAACAATTACTTAAAACTAAAAATTAATTAGAACAAAGGAATGATTAGATACAACATAAACTTTAATAAATTTATGAAACCTATTAAACTTAAGTTAAAATATTATTATCTTCTAAATAAAATGATTTAATTTAATCAATTATAAAACAAAGTTAAACTATTTAAAATAGCTACATTTACAAACTAAATTATTTAAGTAACAAGATATTTAATTTGATATTATATACTTAAGTTAATTTAAGAAATTAGATTAAAGAGTTTTAAAAAAAGAAGCAAGTTTATATACGTAAGTTTAAAATTAATGAATTATTATAAGACAGCAAAAATTATGTTATTCTAAATTATTAAATATTTAATACAAGAAAAGATAAATCATCACTATATTATTTAATGAACAGAATCAGAATTAATCAATCAATTAATTAATGTTTAACTATTAGATAAACAGACAAAATCATCAAAGTAAATAAAATGTTATTAGTCTATAAAATTAAAGTAAGAAATAAATTAACTATTTTAAATCTAAAAATAAACAATTAATTATAAAAATTTATAGATTGATAAATTTATTTATAAAAATACAAAAGTGTTAACATTTAGTAAAAAGTGTTAAAATGAATAATTAAATCATTAAAAATTAATGAAAAAGATGTGGCAAAACATGTGTTTTTAAGGCCACATCAAATTCCCCCACACTTAAACATTGTTTGTCCTCAAATAATCCCATGTTTGACTATCTTTGAAAACAAATGTATTTTTATGATTTTTGTTCAAAATGTAACCTGTCCAGAAATTTCAATAGAGGACTTCAAGATTGTCATTAGGCTTAGAAAATTAATTTCTCATATGAATAATGATTAGAAAAAATACTCAATGGTTAATCTAGATAACAATGAATCGTCAAGAAATGAATATATAATGCCTCAAATGTGATAATTACATAGTGACTAACCTCAATCAAGGATTAATTCCAAAGTTCGAGGGTGAAAAAAGGTAAATTATCAGTGGAATTAAAAACTTAACCAAAATAACTTAGTATTTTACTCATCACTAGGGTTCCAAAAATATTTTTTTTTATAAATCACCTTAATGATATAACCTAAATGACTCCCATATAACCCAATTGACCCCATCTTCATCCAGCGTTCATCATTCCCCTCACCTTAATGAACTCATTTTTTGACCATAGACACTTTATTTAATTTTTCCCAAGCCATGTATCATGTGCTAAACACTGTGCAATGCACTTATTCAAAGTGTACAGAGCGCTTATAGTAAACAGGAATGCACTCAGCATCTATGGTCTCAGAGACTCACTGTGGGATCCCAAATCCCAAACTACTCCAGTTTCAAAAAATTTATATAAAAACCATTTACATTGTATCATTAATATGATTACTTTTTTTATAATTAAAAGAAAAATGATTCACCTATAATCAAAATCAAATTTCCAATTCCAATTATTATGAACATAACTCCACTAACAGATCACCCATATCATTCTAAAAAATAGTCCATAAACCAAGATCCCAATTAAATCACTAAACATGATTACTCAACAATAATTCAATATCATTAATTTCAAGTTAAAAACAAATCTTAACTAACAACAGGGCACTGTTCTTAGGAAGGACTCATTTGAATAACAGTAAAAAGCCTAAAATTATGAAAGTATTTTGAAAAAAAAATTACCAATTTTTTGACAAAAAGTTTCAACTTGTAGTGGGAAATAATGGGCTCTCATTGAAGCATTGTTTATCACATTCAATAATTGACCCCCTCCCCCACACTTAAAACCCAACTTTGTCCCCAAAGTTGACTTCAAAGGTGCAGAAGAACACTTAAACAATTAAGGTTCAAAACAGATTTTCGATAGATTAGATATATGACATGTATAAAGGGTCACATTAAAGTTCAAAAATATTGTTCACCACAATGAATAACTTAAAATCACGTTCATTAACAAGTATACGCATTAACATTAATGTCCAGTGACATAAATTTTCAATTCAGTTCAAGAGATATCATGTTCTTTGTGGGTGCACAATGAACTGGGTGTAAGCATTTTAAAATATTAAGTTTAATAATACGTTTAATAGAGCAGAAAATTGAATTCTAGAACACCCTAACCTAAAGAAAATTTAATACAAAAATTTTCAGCCTACATGTACCCCCCCACACACACACACTCAGTATCAAGAAGTGGATGTTTTTAAGAACAATGAAACACAGTTTTCAATAGTGATGTACATGCATAATTTTTTAAATTCAAATCAGTGACAAGTAGCAAAATTTCAATCCAATTCAAGTAGAATTTTAAACATATGAAGATTTTTTATTTCAGTAGAAACTCAAGAAGAAGAATTTTATAAATCATTAAGGATAATTTTTTTTAAAACAGTAACATATAGAGAAGAATTTCTTATGCAATACATATAAAAAATGTTTTTTTAGTAATTAGAACAGAGTAGAAAAATGAAACAAAAATTAACAGTAAGATACTTCCCTGAATAGGTTTTTTTACTCCTTCAGCATGGGAATTCCACTCCTTAAATGACACAGCAGCATCATCCTAGAAACACAGAGCATGTAAACCAGGAACAAAAATCCAGCAGAGACAGAGTATACACAAATTAGAAAAGAAAAACTTTATTCAAAGTAAAACAAGAACAGAAATTAAAGTAAACACAAAAGAAAGAACATGAGTTGACTCCCCTGAAGAACTGATTTTAAAGTCAGTTGGACTTTATTTAATCACAATTTTTTTATTTATTAACACAACAAAAACCATGGGTTTCCTCCTATGCAGCGCTAGATTTAATGTCCCTGACCAGACAAAATTTTCAAAGATATTTCTATCCATGATCATTTAATGGGAATGGATTATTAAAAATGTGAACTTCACTATTATATAAATATTCAAAAATAGGATCAACCAATGCATTCTCATCTACAGTTCCATACAATATTCTCAGAAGTTCTTTTAACAGAACAATTTCGAATATACTGTCTAGCCTATTTTGGCCTCTAAATACCACTTCCTCGGCTCTAAAAATGTTCCAAAACTTCCAAATAAAATCACCAATTTTACCAAGAATACTTACACAGCTTCCCCCACACTTAGAGGTCATCTCTAACCCGAAATCAAAAGAGAAAACATTAGCAAACTCTGCAGTATTTTCATAGAATGTTCCTAGAACAGCTTTCACAAAAGACAAATCATAAAACTCTTGGAAGAATGAATCATATTCAGGTCCAAACTGGTGGTACCCAATATCCAAATATAGATCAAATAATGTGAATATTTCAAGTTCAGGTTGGAATTCATCACAAACACCATCAAATTGAGCAGGAAAAAAGGTTCCTAGAAAATACACTTGATCATAATGAGAACAATCTAGTTTTTCATCAGGACTCAGCCCAGAACTTTCTCTAACTTTAAAAACCCTTAGACAGTTGACTTCATAAGAAAAACATTCAAAAACGGGTTGGGAAAGTTCAAGAAAATAATGTGACTCACTCTCTAGAATGGGTTCTAGGGAAAGATTTTTCTCATATAGAGGAAGGTGTGAGACAGGAATAGAAGCCTAAAGAAAAATTTTAATAGTCCGGCGAATAAAAATCTTTGTGAACTCAATAGGAAAATAAGAATACTCAACTCAGAACTCAATTTTAAAATACTGATTCTCCTCAACATCTATCAAATCACAACCCACCACATGTTGAGGCTTTTCAAACACTAAAAAATCCTCCACATCATCAATATCTTGGAGAGTGAGTTTCCCCTTAGACACATCTATAACAGCACCAGTTGTAGTAAGGAAAGGTCTCCCTAAGATGATTGGGACTTTTTCATCAAACTACATATCTAAGATAAGGAATTCTATGGGTAGTGTCGGTTTTCCTACACTCACTAATAGATCATCCACGCTCCCTAAAGGGTGTTTGAGTGACCTGTCTGCAAGTTGAAGACAAATAGAAGTTGGTTGCAAGTCCCTAAGACCCAACCTTCTAAATAGGGATTAAGGCATAAGATTGATGCTTTCTCCTAAGTCACACAAACAATTAAGTTGATCACTTTCTCTTATTTTTCATTGAATAATAAATCTACTGGGGTCCTTCAATTTTGGAGGAAACTTCTTTAACAATATCGCACTACACTCCTCATTGAGATTAACTTTGTCCAACTTCTTCCAATCATTTTTATTTTTTAAAAACCTTTTGGTAAAAGAAAAATATGAAGGTATTTTATCTAAGGATTATAAAAATGGAATTTTGATACTAAAGTTTCGAATCATTTTGAGAAAACTCAACTAGTTAGGTTCATTATTCTTTATTTACTCTTTCATGGAAGGGAATGGGAGGGGAATAATTTTTAAGAACAGGTTGATTATACTCCTTCTCCTCAATTCCATTGTATTTATTTTCTTCTTTAATTAATTCCCACTTCATTTTCCTCAGTTCTTGAAATTTTTCAGATGTAAGTTCAACATTCTGTTCAGGTTGAACAAAGTTGTCCAAATTCCCAGATTCTATATCAAAAATATTTTTCTTTCTAGATCCAGTTTTTTCATCAGTTTTAGTTTTCCCACATTGTTACCTAACTTGTTCTTGGGTTTGAAATCTAGATCTAGTGGTTACAGCCATGATATTCTCTCTTGGATTAAGAATTTAAGTGTTGGAAAACTTGTCCTTTTCCTTATCACCTTGATCCCTAGCCATTTGAACTATTTGATGTTCTAAATTGTGAATCTTACCATCCTTTTCCTTCCTAAATGAACTGATCTCTCACAAAACTTGTTGTAACTGCCCCTTTAACTCCCCTTGAGAATTAAAATACTCATCCCCATATTGTTTTGAGTTATAAATTTTAGGGTGTGATTGGTAGTTAGGGGCAGTGGTCTGTTTAATAACACCATGTTCTTTCTAGGAAAAGTTTGGGTGATTTCAATAACTTGAAGTGTACTGATTGGATAATTGATCATTTTTCCCTTGGTTCCAAGCTCTAAAATCCAAAAATTTGGCACTCTCATCAAACTGGACAGGGAGATCAAAATTAGGACAACATATATGAGTGTGATCGAACATCCCACAATGATTACATTTCTCCCTTAAGACCCTATCACTAACAATAGCAGAATGAGGATTGAATTCTGCTTTATGGACAACCCTCTTCCTAGATCACCTGTGCTGAGATTTTTGAGTAAGCTTGGCATACACTTGTTTCATCTCATCAGCAGTGGAGTCAGAAAAGTCACCCACACAGAATTGATCAACTAAATTTTGGTTGTAAGGGGTGAGAGAAGTATTGAAGGTCTCCATTAGTAAATGGGGATAAAACTAGTGATTGGGACTTTGTCTAAGGAGACTTCTAATCCTATCCCATGCCTCGTGAAATAACTCTCCCTCATCCTGGACAAACCCAGTAATTTTGTGCCAAATCTCAGAGGTGGTGTTCCTAGGATAGAATTTTGATATAAAGGCAGTAAACACCTCTTCCCAGGTCTCAAAAATTTCTTCATCTATGTTCTGAAACCAAGTCCTAGCCTTCCCCTTCAGAAAAAATTGAAACATACTCAATATCAACTCCTCCTCAAAATGCGCTCTCATATGTAATTATTGTACAAAAATATAGAACTCTCTAATGAACTCAAGTGAATCCTCTCCTGGAAGACCATTGAATGAAGGAAGTTGAGAAAGGTGAGACTGGTTAATTTCATAGTTCCATGGCCTAGGGGTCAACCTAAGACAAGATGGGTTATATGATACAATTATAATTCGAAACTCCCTAAGTCTAGGTAACTGAAGGGATGGAACTATGGCTTGTGGAACATTCAAGTTTTGATCAACTCTATTATTCTGATTCTCCATTATAATGTTTTTAGGAGTAGTTAAATGTTTGTCTAATTCGGAGTTTCAAGACTCTAATGTAACAATGAATTCTCTTGTGCTCATGCAAAGTATAACAGCAGTTCAAAATAGCGCAACAGTAGAACTAACTGGAGTTCAACAATACAGAAAATGGTAGCAATTCAGTAGTAAATGAAGCAGATTTTTGTTACAGTTTTAATTTTTTTAATTTTTTTGGTGGGTTTTTTTATATGTTTTTTTTAATTTTTTTAGAAAAGTAATAGATTGTCCCTTCACCGGAAACGGCGCCAAAAACTTTCCCAAACAGTCATTTAATCCGGTCAAAGTTTAAAATTTATAATCCTACTAACTACAGTATATGTGGCAAGTAGGGTCGAACCCAGAGAGAAAGAAATTTTGGCCACTATTCTTCTAAATTTTTTTCTAAAAAAAGACCCCACTATTTTCAGTAATGGGGTAGATTTTCTACTTTCTTTTCTAATCTATTTAATATTATTCATTAAGTAGTGAACTGAAAGAACATTTCAAATATTGTATCTAAACTAAGTTGAAGTGAGAAGGAGTTAAAAACAAAGGGGAATAGAGACATAAAAACACTGATAAACGAACAATCTAGTAAAACGCTCTGGAAAAAATTTCAATTATACTAGTTTTGAAATAATTCCTTCTCACAAAAGTGATTACAACTAATACCACTGAAAAGGAGTGATTTATTTCCCTTTCCATGAGATAAATAACTCAATCCAACATGTATTGGAGTTTTCCACTCCTAAATTAATCAACTTGATAATTCTGGTTTGATAAGGAGTACAGAACAAACTCGTCGTAAGTTTTTCAGTATTTTATTTCAATTTAGATGTTTAAGAAAATTAATCCACAATCAAACTCACCTAATGAATGGTTAATTCCGAGATTAAGTACAGGTGGTATGTTGCAATTGAATGCAATCAGAGTTGATTTTTCCGATCAATTCTGATCACATTAAAAATGATAGTGAGAAGAGATAAGGAAGATAACCAGTAGATTCGATTTTTAACCCCGAACAGTAAGTATTTAGCCTAACATTATCTTAACTACATAGACTAATATCATTTTATTACAAAAGAAGATAACTAAAAGAAAATAGAGGAAGAAAACTCCCTCTTCTTACTCTAATTGCTACAACTCTAGGCCCTCGGATCTTCAGAGAATTGCTCTCTGAGAAGTACTCCAAGGTTTGCCTCTAGGTTCTCTACTCTGCTCTCGACGGAAGTGGTCAATCGAATGAATTATGCCTCCCCCCTCAAATTCTGCTGCATATCTATTTTTAATCCCACCATCAACTATTGTTTTTCACCGACCACATCCACCAACATCAAAAATCCCTCAGTTGTGCACCACACACGTGTGATTTTCCACGACCCACACGTCGCAGTAGTTTTTTTCACGTAACTAACTCTAGGTGAGTTAGTTGTGCGAATCTGGACATTTTCTTGTCTCATGAATGAACCTGCAAAGTTAGAAAAGAAAAATAAATGAATGTGAATGTAAATAAATAAAAATAGTTATTTTTTAAAATTTAAGGTTATATTACTTATTAAAAATTTTAATTAAACATAACTAAAAAATAATTAAATGATAATAATTATTACATATTAACTAATTATTAGTATTGTAGTTATTAATTTATTATTCAATCTTTAATTAAATGATGCTATTAAGTTTCTAATTTATTATTATTTATTAATTTACTTTATTAATATAAGTATTATTAATAATTAGTTAAATTAAGTTCTTAAATAAGGCTAATATCAATTACTTTAATTTATAAAAAGTAAAATTAAATTACAACTTAGTTAAATTAATTGATTTAATTAGTTTAATATTTTAGTTAGTTAATTATTATTCAGTAATTTATTATAAACATTCTTATTATTATATTATTAATTTGATTGTTTTTTTATTATTTAATTTATTTATTTTTATATTAATCTTATATCTTCCCCCAATTTTGGCACAAAACCAGGGGAGAAGGGTTTCTTCTTCAGGAAAGCAGCAGTCGGCTCCTGTTCCTCACGCATCGGTTATAGCTCTTCCATCTTCTAAATGCACGATGACCTCGGTTCGTCTCCCATGGTGGTGCAGGCTCAACTCTTGAGTGGAACAATTCAAAAATGGAGACGATTGTCTTCTTAGAGCAAGCGAAGAGTGACTATCAGCCTACTCTTATTCATGTAGCAAATCAAGGAGGTTGGCACCCCAGCTCAGCGGTGGTTCAAGCTCCTCTTCTGGTATGGCTTCGGGTTGTAGTGGGTTTAAGAGATGTGAACCATGGTACCCTCCTCACGAAGCACTCTTCAAGAAGTTATACTCTTCCCTATTCTGAACAGCAGTGGCAAAACTCCAAGAATGGATCATTCTTGTAGCAACAACTTCATCTGCTTCGGATAATAGCATTCTATAGATGGTTTGCGAGATTGAAATTGATTTTCATTCTGGTTTGGGAATGTATTTTTTTCTCTATTTTCATTTGAGTGTTGTACGTCAGTATGATGAATCACAAAGTGAGAGGATGCAGGGAAGAAAATGAATGTCTGTGGGAATGTGAGGCTGGGTTGCGATGTTAAAGGAAAGAAATGGTCTCACAAAACAGGATAGTGTAAGGAGGATTACGGTGGAAGGAGGTGGTAGGAGGCTAGAACCGGTGAGATAGTGAAAAAGTGGAGAATACGTTGAGACTATAAAAGAATAGGGAAACGGTGTGTAGGAATCGGTCTCTCAACGGAATAAATGGGTGTGAACCGGTGAGACAGCAGAAAGGAAATGACGGAGTCACCATTAGTTGGGGTACAGTAATAAGAAAGGAGACACCATAAAAGGAATATGGTGTAAGGAGTAAAATAGTGTCACCATGAAATGGGCATGGTGCGTGGTGGCACCGTAAATTGAAACGGTTACTATGGCACCGTGAAAGGGGTGAAACCGTGAACCTACCAAATAAACAAAGTAAATAAAATTGAAACTTAAGTGAAATCAGAACAAAATAATTTCTTAAAACTTAAAATTAATTAGAACAAATGAAATATTAAATACAACATAAAATTTAATAAATTTATGAAACCTATTAAACTTAAGATAAATTATTATTATCTTCTAAAATAAAATGATTTAATATAATCAATTACAAAACAAAGTTAAAATATTTAAAATAGCTACTTTAACAAACTAAATTATTTAAGTAACATGTTAGTTAATTTGTTATTATATACTAAGTTAATTTAAGAAATTAGATTAAAGAGTTTTAATAAAAGAAGCAAGTTTATATACCTATGTTTATAATTAATGAATTATTATAAGACAACTAAAATTATGTTATTCAAAATTATTAAATATTTAATACAAGAAACAATAAATCATCACTATATTATTTAATGAACAAATTCGGAATTAATAAATCAATTAATTAATGCTTAACTATTAGATAAGAAGACAAAATCCTTAAAGTAAATAAAAATTTATTAGTCTATAAAATTAAAGTAATAAATAAGTTAACTATTTTAAAGCTATAAATACACAATTAATTATAAAAATTGATAAATTTATAAATTTATTTATAAAAATAAAAAAGTGTTAATATTTAGTAAAAAGTGCTAAAATGAATAATTAAATCATTAAAAATTAATGAAAAATATGTGGAAAACATGTGTTTTTAAGGCCACATCAAATTCCCCCACACTTAAACATTGTTTGTCCTCAAACAATCCCATGTTTTACTATCTTTGAAACTGATGTATGTTTATGATTTTTCTTCAAAATGTAACATGTCCAGAACGTTCAATAGAGGACTTTAAGATTGTCAATAGGCTTAGAAAATGAATTTCTCATATGAATCTTGATTATAAAAAATACTCAATGGGTAATCTAGGAAACAATGAATCGTCAAGAAATGAAGATGTCATGCCTCAAATGTGATACTGCTTAGTGACCGACCTCAATCCAGGCTTAAGTCCAAAGTTTGAGGGTGAAAAAAGGTAAATTATCAGTGGAATTAAAAACTTAACCAAAAGAACTTAGCATTTGTCTCATCACTAGGGTTCCAAAAATATATTTTTTTTATAAATCACCTTAATGATACAACCTAAATGACTCCCATATAAACCAATTGACCCCTTTTTCATCTGGAATTCATCATTCCCCTGACCTTAATGAACTCATTTTTGACCCTAGACACTTTATTTAATTTTCTCCAAGCCATGTATCAGGTGCTAAACATTGTGCAATGCACTGATTCAAAGTGTATAGAGGGATTATAGTAAACAGAAATGCACCCAACATCTAGGGTCTCAGAGACTCATTGTTGGATCCCAGATGCCCAAACTACTCCAGTTTCAAAAAAATTATATAAAAACCATTTAAATTTTATCATTAAGATGATTACTTCTTTTATAATTTAAAGAAAAATGAGTCACCTATAATCAAAATCAAATTTCTAATTCCAATTATTATGAACATAACTCTACTAACAGATCACCCGTATCATTCTCCAAAATAGTCCCTAAACCATGATATCAATTAAATCACTAAACAAGATCACTCAGTAATCATTCAATATCATTAATTTCAAGTTTGAAACAAATCTTAACTACCAGCAGGGCACTGTTCTTAGGCAATACTTATTTGAATAAGACTATAAATCCAAAAATTATGAAATAATTTTGAAAAAAAATTACCCATTTTTAACAAAAAGTTTGAAGTTACAGTGGGAAATGATGGGATCTCTTTAAAGCATAGTTTAGCACAGTCAAGAATTGACCATATCCCCCAAACTTAAAACCCAACATTGTCCCCAAAGTTGACTTCAAAGGTGGAGAATAACACTTAAACAATTAAGGTTAAAAATAGATTTTCAAGAGAGTAGATATATGATAGGTATAAAGGGTCACATTATAGTTCAAAAATATTTTTCACCACAATGAATAACTTAAAAGAAGGTTCATTAAAAAGTACACGCATTAACATTAATGACAAGTGACATAAAGTTTCAATTCAGTTCAAGAAATATCAGTTAATTTGTGGGTGCACAATGAACTGGTAGTAAACATTTTAAAATATTAAGTTTAATAATATGTTCAATAGAACAGAAAATTGAATGATAGAACACCCCAACCTAAAGCGGATTTAATACAACAATTTTCAACCTACATGTACCCCCCCCCCCCACACACACACACTCAATTTTAACCAGTGGATATTTTTAATAACAATGATACTTAGTTTTCAACAGTGAAGTACATGTAGAATTTTTTAAGTTCAACTCAGTGACAAGAAGCAAAATTTCATTCCAATTAATGTAGAATTTTACACATATTCCGAATTTTTATTTCAGTAGAAACGCATGCAGTAGAATTTTATAAATCATTAAGAATAATTTTTTTTAAAAATAGTAACATATAGAGAAAAATTTCTTATGCGAGACATGCTGCAAAAGTTTTTTTTAGTTAGCATAAAGGAGAAGAAAATGAAATAAAAATTAAAAGTAAGATACTTCCCTGACTAGGATTTTTTTACTCCTTCAGCATGGGAATTCCACTCGTTAAATGACACAGCAACATCATTCTAGAAACACAGAGCATGTAAACCAGGAACAAAAATCTAGTAGAGACAGAGAATATAGAAATTAGAAAAGAAAAATTTTATTCAAAGTAAAACAAGAACGGAAATTAAAGTAAACACAAAACAAAGAACATGAGTTAACTCCCACGAAGGACCAATTTTAAAGTCTTCAGTTAGACTTTATTTAATCACAATATTTTTATTTATTATAATAACCAAAACCATGGGTTTCCTCCCATGTAGCACTAGATTTAAATTCCCCATACAAACTTAATTTCCTTATATATTTCTATCCATAATCATTTAATGGGAATGAATTATTAATAATGTGAATATCACTATTATCTAAAGATTCAAAAATAGGATCAACCAATACATTCTCATCTATCGTTCTAAACAATATTCTCAAAAGTTCTTTTAACAAAATAATTGCTAATATATTGTCCAGCCGATTTTTTTCCTCCAAAGACCACTACCACATCTCAAAAAATGTTCCAAAACTTCCTAAGAAAATCACCAATTTGACCAAGAATACTTACATAGATTCCCCCACACTTAGAGGCAATCTCCCACCCAAAATCAAAATAAAAAACATTAGAAAACTCTATAGTATTTTCATCAAATATTCCATGCACATCTTGCACAAAAGACAACTCAGAAAACTCTCGGAAGAAAGATTCAAATTCAGGTTAAAATTGGTCATACCCAATGTCCAAATATGGCTCAAATGATGTGAATATTTTAAGTTTAGGTTGTAAGTCATCACAAAAAAATATCAAATTGAGCAAGAAAAAAGGTTCCCAGAAAATACACTTTCTCATAATGGGCATAATCTAGTTTTTCATTAGGACTCAGCCCATAACTTTGTCCAACTTCAAAAACCCTTAGACAGTCGACATCATAAGAAAAACTTTCAAAAATGGGTTGGGACAGCTCAGGAAAAGAATGTGACTCACTCTCTAGAATGGGTTCTAGGGAAATATTTTTCTCATCTAGAGGAAGGAGTGAGATAGGAATAGAAGCATGAAGAAAAGTTTCAATAGGATGGGGAATCAAAATCTCTATTACCTCAAGAGGAAAAGAATCATACTCAACTCAAACCTCAATTTTAGAAAATTGATTCTCAGTAAAATCTATGAAATCACAACCCACCACATGTTGAGGATTTTCAAACACTAAAAACTCCCACACATCATCAATATCTTGGATTTGTTTCTGGAGACTTCCTCCCCTTACTCATCTATTGGGTGTTCTCACAAAAATTTCCCTTGCTGCTTTGTCTACCTTCCTTGAACTTACCAGTTCACCTTTACTCCCTTACACACTGATTCTCACTCACTTCACTTCACCATCACCAATTATTTTTGCTTGTTCTTATGTGTGTGTTTTTAGTTTTTTTTAGATCTCCAAACACAACATGAGGCCAGTGGACTTCCTACCCCTAATCATTTATTACCAGGGAGGAAGTCCCCAGCAACGGTACCAAAATTTGCACTCTCGCGCATCGTTGGGCCAATTACTTTTAGTCAAATCCATATTTCTTAAACTTCAGTGATAGAAAGAGAGTATTTAATATTGAAATCGTCCAGTGGACTTCCTCCCCCAACTCATCTATTGGCTATTCTCACCATAATTTCCCTTGTTTCTCTGTCTACCTTCCTTGCACTTACCAGTTCACCTTTACTCCCTCACACACTGATTCTCACTCACTTCACTTCACCATCACCAACAATATTTTCTTGTTCTTGTATGTGTGTGTGTTTTTTAGTTTTTTTTTAGATCTCCAAACACAACATGACGCCTCCTTGTGGTTCGACCCTATCTTGCAACAGTCCTAAATAGTAAGTAGGTTATAAATTTTAGTTTGTCTCTTGCTCACAATGATGCGCAAGCATGAAAATTTTGGCATCATTGTCGAGGACTTCCTCCCCTACTCATATATTGGCTTTTCTCACCAAAATTCACTTTGCTGCTTTGTATACCTTCCTTGCACTTACCAGTTCGCCTTTAGTCCATCACACACTGATTCTCACTCACTTCACTTCACCATCACCAAATATTTTTACATTTTCTTGTGTGTGTGTTTTTTAGTTTATTTTTTTTAGATCACTAGCAAAAAATGAGGCCAGTGGACTTCCTCCCCCTACAAATCTATTGTCGGGGTGAAAGTCCCTGGCAACGACACCAAAATTTGAGCTCCCGGGCATCGTTGGGCACAGGTGACAAACTAAAATTTATAACCTACTACCTACTTTGGACAGTGGAAAGATAGGTTTGAACCACAGGGAGGCCTCATGTTGTGTTTGGCGATCTAAAAAAATAAACTAAAATAACACACACACAAGAACAAGCAAAAATAGTTGGTGATGGTTAAGTGAAGTGAGTGATAATCAGTGTGTGTGGGAGTAAAGGTGAATTGGTAAGTGCAAGGAATGTTGACAGAGCAGCAAGGGAAATTGTGGTGAGAACAACCAATATATTAGTAGGGGAAGTTCACTGGCTGATTTCAATATTTCCTACTCTCATTCTTGCACTTAATTTTAAGATATATGGATCTGACTAAAAGTAATTGGCTATATTTTTCATCTATTTAGTTTGTGATGAAATAGCTCTTACAGTCCTTCTACAGTAAAAGTTCCATCCAATGGCGATAACAAGTCAGATGTCACTGGACTCAACTTGTCAGTTGATTTTAGTGTGTGTCTCTCATTTGAGCATGAATCATTTTTCAACGAGTTCCCTTAGATTTAAATATTTTTCATTAAGATTCAATAAATATTGGTTTTCACTTGACCTTTTTGTTTTAAAGATAAATTTTTTCCACAAACAGTGAGAGAGACAATCCAGAAAATAAGACAGTGCATGAATCCGAATAAGAAAATCCAATCAACCAGCTTATCCCCCCCCCTCCCCCCCCCCCCCCCCGAAGGAATTTAGTTGGACAGAATGGTTGGTTTTAATGCAAAAATAGAATAAGAAACAATAGAGTTCATATTAAAATGAGTTTCAGAAAAATAGAGCACTGGGAAAAATAAAGATGTTCGACTCCCTGCTTTATCTCCCAAAAGTTATAACTCCAGTTGATTGATGGTGGATGCAATACTAGAATCCTCTCTATGTCCCACCCTTGGAATCAAGGTATGAAATGATCTGATCTACTGCTCTTGGTACTCCAATATTCTCGTGATGGAAGATGTTGTATGTTCCTCTTACTCTAATCCCTCAGTCTGGATCGATGCCTCCCTTCCTCGATCGATGATGCCCCCTGCCATGTCCTACCCTTCGGGTCCCCATGATCTCGTGCCTATCACGAATTCTAATGACCCAGTCAAAGACTCTGGAATCTCACCCGAGTTTTTCCCTGGCCTCCACGTGGAACTTTCATTATGCTACTTCCTCCGCACTTGTCATCGGAGAAGTTGCTCCTAACTGAATGAGATGGTGCGCGCGCGGAGAGCTTCAATCTTCCCTCTATAACTCAGCAGATCCATGGGAGTGGTTTTATGTGAACGTCACCATATTTTTGGTGAACTCTATGTAAGTGAATACAACCCCCCTACAACGAAACAATAACAAACGCACGTGAGACCAATAAAAAGTAACTACTATGTATAACTAACTAAATTTATACACTATATATTAATATCACTACTTAAATTTAATAATACTAACATCTTATTAATATATATATATATATATATATATATATATATATATATATATTATGATACCTAAATTATTTGTAATATATATTTAATAACTATTTTATTTAATTAATACATATATTATTATAATATATAAAAGCTTATATTCTATTTATTATTATGTCTATTATTATTATTATTATATTCTTTATGAAATAAAATTCATAATATATATATATATATATTATGTTATAATAAAATAGAATTAAAACTAAAAAGAAGAAATAAAAAATGAAAAAAGGGGGGTGGGGGGTCTGGTTCGTGAGGTGCAAGGGAGGTGAGGCCGGAGGTGGATGGCAGGGAGGTCTCGGTGAGGGTTTGCGATGTGAAGAGGTAGGGGTTGTGGCAGTGGCTTTGGGTTATGAGGGATTTTGGGGTTCAGGAGGCTCGCCACGGAGAGTGGAAAATGGTGAGCTGCCTGAGGCCAGGGGTTTGTCCGGTGAGACCGGACCGGCGGCAGGGTCGGGGTAGCAGCAGGGAGGTGACTCAGCAACTGGTCTGTGGCGACGGGGAGTGTGCAAGCAGTGGGGTCTCTTGCGGAAAGGTCCAAGGGGTGATCGACTAGAAGAAAATCATGGTACAAGGTGCGCTTGACTTGATGTTTCGGTTCACATCAGATCTGGGAAAATTTGGGATTTTGATATGTTCTTATTTCTCGATTCTTGTTTTGCTTATTCGGTTGATATTTTTATGATTTGTTTATTTTTTTTATAGTTTGAATCTGCCACTGGATTACTGATTGCTATTATTGATTGGTGTGGTTGTGGTTTTGAGTTGTTTCTGTGTTGATGAGGTGTTGCATGGATGAGGTGGGAGAAGAGGAGGCTGCTGGAATGGTGAGACAGTCACCGTGATGCTGCATGAAGGAGTGTTGAGACAGTGAGAAGTGAAAATGTGAGGTAGAAATGGTGGAAAAGGCACCGTGAAGAAAGGTGGCTGGGGGTTTGAATGGTGACACATGATGAAGAGAAACGGTGGCACCATGAGTGATGCTCACGGTGAGACCGTGAGGAGCAAAAACGGTGAGACCGTGAGGGGTGAAAACGGTGGGATGTTCCACCATGAGTACCTGCAAAATAAAAAGAACAGATTAAATAAATTAATAATTTAAATAAAACTGAAAATCGATTAACATATTAAATTTTATTAAAAACTAAATAAATAAAACAAAGTTAAATAATAAAATTAATTGTATTTTATTTAAATGAATGAATTTATTTGTATTAAAAATTATAATCAAACATAATTTAAAAACAAACTAAATTAACTAAAGTTACTCTCTTAAATTAGTCAACCAATTGAGTAACCAATTAATAAATTAAATAATTAATAAAAAAATCTTAATTGAGTAAAATTAAATTGTTAAAACTAAATAAATTCTTAAAAAAAATTAAAAACTAAAATGAGTTATTTATTTACAATTTAAAGAATAAATAAGGAATTATTTAAATTAACGAATTACTAAACTAACTAGAATGAAAAATTGTAAAAATAAAAGAGTAAAAAATAAAAGTCAAATTCAAAATAATTAAGTAAATTAAAGAATTATTTAAAAAACAATAATGAATATTAAAAACAATTTATTTAAATTAAAATTGATTATTTTAAATAGAAAAGTACAAAATCACATTAATTATCAATTATTTACTAAAAACAACATTTTAAAATAAAAAAGTCAGTAAAAAGTACAAAAAGGATGTGGTAAAGAGTGTGAAAACACTGCCACATCAAACTCCCCCACACTTAAAACATTGTTTGTCCTCAAAACAATGAATGCCCTTGACTTTAAAATAGAAAGTTGATTTGTGGAGTTCAGTTCAAAAAGTTCATGATTAGACCTTAATAGCTAGAGGAACACTACCAAATAGTGGGTCAGGCTTTTCAACAGTGTTCGAAAATGATGTCCTGCCTAGCTTCAGAAACTCACTAGATGTCAAAAGACACACAAATTCATACACTATCAAGTATGTCATGGCTCCTATGTGTATCCATTAACTATCCTACTTCACATTCCAATTCATGTACTAATTCAAGGAGTGTTGACAGGTTAGATGAAGTGGAATTTAAAAATTAACCAAGGGCACCTTCCATTCTCACCTTCCTCTAGGTTCCAGAAATTAAAGTCCATTAATTTCATCACTTTATTGACTCAACTCAAATGAATATTAAGTGAGTCAATTTCTCCCTTCTTCATCTGGGTTCAAAATTTCTCTCACCTTAATGATTTCATTTTTTACAAGGGCACTTTATTTTAATTTTTCCCAGTCATATTCCATGTGCAAAGCACGTGCATAGCACATATTAATATTGAAATTGGATTTATTTATTTACAGAAACGCACCTAGTGCACCTTGTCTTAGATACTCACTATGGGATCCCATTTTCCCATTTTACTCTAGTTACAAATGACTTAACTAATAATCAATTGAGTTGACTTCCTAAACTAATTGAATATTATTTAATAAAAAATTTAGTGCCCTAGGTTCCAGTGAGAACTTCCAGTTACTCCAAGTCATGATCCTCATCCCAAAAAACCTATACTGTCACACTCCAATCCTCAGTTCCTAAATAGAAAGGTTCATAGAGATAGTGAATAATTACACTCATCAATCACTCATGCTTAACAGTTTCTGATAAGTGCCACTCTTAACACCCATCAAATAGGTATCCACTAACAGGAAATAATTGAAATACCATTTAACCTCAAATTACCATAAATTTATGAAAGAATTTGAAAATTTTGATGGAATTTTGAACAATTTTTTGGAAAAACAAATTGACTATTTTTTAAACAACCACAGACTCAGGTTCAAGAAGGGGGAATTTGAAATGACACTAGAATGACCCCTCTCCCCTACACTTAAAACCCAATATTGTACCCAATGTTGAATCTCAAGGTGGGAGACAATTTAAGTTTAAAACAGAGACATTTTAGCTGAAAAAGGATATGTAGGGGTAGCAATGACGTTCAAAAAATTTCTTTGCCACAAAAAAAGAGAAAGAAAAGAAAAATTTATACAAAAACAGAAGATCCCAACCCCACCAACCATCACCAAAAACCAAAAAGTTTTTATATTCCTAAAATGTTCATGCTTTGAATTTTTAAAGAGTAGACAAAAAATTGTATCAATTTAATTCAAATAGTTGCATGATTAGTATTGATGTGCAGCAGCAACATAATTAAATTTAATGCAGTGGGTGGAAGCATGTTTCAACAAATAAACTAAAAATAATTTTTTAAATGAGTAGATATTAGCTTCTAATCACCCATGCAAGAAAACACATTCATTTTTCACAGATTAGGGGGAAGTCTCCCACACTTAATTCAAAGTAAAGATTAAGCATGTAATTAAAAGTGAAAAAGGGCAGAACAACACATCCCTAAATTATTGGAGGTTTAACATTGAATTTCATAGACAAATCCTTGTCAGCAGAACTGGGTCGTTACTCCTCTTCATTAACCTGGAAGTTCAAATAAGTAAGATAATATTTCAAAGTTGTAAGTTAAAGATAAGTAACCCAAGGGAGTGAGTAGAAAGAAATGTTATCCATATGATGCAGTGGATTTCTCCCTTGGGTTTTCTTGGCAAAGTTTCTGGAAGCAACAACTCTCTCTCTAAAACAACAACATATCATGAGGCACCATCAAGCTATTAAGAAATTGAACTAGAGAACAAGTAGTAGGGATTTCTTTATTGAAGAGCAAAAATAAAAGGAAAACAACTAAGCAATCATGGGTTAGTTCCCATGCAACACTGAGTTTATAGTCCTCAATTAAACTTGAAATAGCTCATTCATCCAATATAGATATGGTAGCCCAGCCCTTTGGATACACTTCAAATAATTGCTTTATTCTTTGACCATTGACTAAGAAAGGTCGATTCTCTTCTCCAACTAGTTTAACATCTCCATTAACCAAGACTCTAATAATAGTAAAGGGTCCTGACCATTTGGACATCAAATTTCCTGGAAACAGCTTCAATATTGAATTGAAAAAAAGGACCCTCTCACCAACCTTGAAATTCCTATTTTCAATTATTGAGTCATGAAAATCCTTTGTTCTTTCTTTGTAGATTTCAGCATTCTCATATGACTCTCTTTGAATCTCATCCATCCCACTCAGCTCTAGCAGTCTCCTCTCTCCAGCAGAATTAAAATCAAAGTTAAGTGCCTTCACTGCCCAATAAGATCTATGTAGTAACTCAACAGGTAGATGACATGTTTCCCAAAGAGTATCATATATGGTGAAATCCCTATAGGAGTCTTATAAGCAGTTATGTAGGCCCAAAGGGACTCATCCAACTTCCTTGACCAGTCCTTCCTAGAGCTAGAAACTATTTTCTCTAAAATCTGTTTAAGCTCTCTATTTGAAACTTCTAATTGCCCACTGAATTGTGGGTGGTAAGTGGTGTCTTTCCTATGTGAGCACCCATACTTCTCCATCAAACCTTTGAACTTATAATTCTAGAATTGAGTCTCATTATCAGTGGTCAATGCTCGAGGCACACCAAATCTGGAAAAGATGTTTTTCTTGATGAATTTCATAACACTAGCATCTGAATTGTCTGGAAGAGCTACTGCCTCCACCCACTTGGACACATAATCCATAGCAACTAAAATGTACTCATTTCCATAATAGGATGGGAATTGTCCCATGAAGTCCAAGCCCCACACATCAAATATTTCAACCTCCATAATACCTTTTTGGGGTAGTTCCTATCTTCTTCCAAATTTTCCTAACATTTGAAATTTTCACAGCCAATAACCAGACTCTTAGCATCTTTAAATAGTGTTGGCTAGTAGAAACCATCCTGTAGGACCTTTTTAGTAGTCCTTTATCCACCATGGTGGAAACCTCAAGGTGATGAATGGTATCTCTCAAGTATGGGAAAAATATCATCCTCAACCACACATCTTCTCAAAATCTCATAAGTAAACCTCCTAAAGAGAAGAGGGTCATCCCAAAAATAATATTTTAGTTCAGATATAAACCTCTTCCTCTAGTTGTGTGAGAGATCCTTGGGCATGACTCCAACTGCCAGAAAGTTGTCATAGTCTACGAACCAAGCAGACTACTACACAGAGGTAGAAAACAATTGTTCATCAGGGAAAGAAGTGTTGATCTATTTTTGTTCATTACTTGGGGAATTGGTCAATCGGGAAAAGTGATATACAACTACATTTTCATCCCCTTTCTTGTCCTTAATCACTAAATCAAACTCTAGTAAATGAAAGTTCCACCTCATTAGTCTGGGATTTGTGTCCTTTTTAGACAACAAATACTTTAGGGATGAATGATCTATGAAAATTATGATCTTTGATCCTATAAAGTATTGCCTAACATTTTCCAAATAAAACATCATAGAAACCAACTCCTTTTCAGTGGTAGAATAATTCTTCTGGGAATCATCCAACAGCTTGCTTGCATCATAAATAACATGAAGTTTCCTATCCTTCCTCTTACCTAACACAGCTCCTACTACAAAGTCACTAGCATCACACATAACATCAAAAGGAATATTCCATTCAGGAGAAGTGATTACAGTTGAAGTAGTCAACTTCTCCTTGAGCAGATTAAAGGCCTCTAGACATGTCTCATCGAAGAAAAAGGGTGTATCCTTAACCAGCAGGAAGCACATGGGTCTAGTAATCTTAGAAAAGCCCTTAATGAACCTCCTATAGAACCCACCATGTCCCAAGAAACTTCTGATTCCTTTAACATTTTCAGGTGGAGGAAACTTTTTTATGACCTCAATTTTATCATTATCGACCTCCTTCACCTTCTTAGAAACTTTATGTCCCAAAACTATGCCTTCAGTGGCCATGAATTGGCACTTTTCCCAGTTTAAGACTAAGTTTGTCTCTTGGCACCTTTCTAACACTATTTATAGATTTTTCAATGAGTTCTCAATGTTATTTCCCATAATAGAAAAACCATACATGAACACTTCAATTATCCTTTCAATAATGTCTGAAAAAATTTCCATCATACAGCTCTGAAAAGTGGCAGGAGCACCACACAAGACAAAGGGCATCTTCCGGTAGGAAAATGTCCCAAATGGATAGGTGAAGTTGGTTTTCTATTGGTCCTCAGGTGAAATAACAATCTGGTTGTTACCATAATAACCATCAAGAAAGAAGAATAATTCATTTCCTGCCAATATCTCTAAAATTTGATCCAAAAATGGCATGGGAAAGTGATCCTTTCTTGTGGCCACATTGAAATTTCTGTAGTCTATACGGACTCTCCATTTATTCACTGATCTTTTTTGTATTTTCTCATTCTTTTCATTTGTGACCACTGTCACTCCACTCTTTTTGGGTACCACCTGGACAAGACTGACCCAGAGGCTATCAGAAATGGGAAAATTTATTCCAGTATCAAGCAACCTAATCACTTCTTATCTCACAACTTCCTTAATGTTTGGGTTGAGTCTTATTTGGGATTATACTTTGGGCTTACACTCAGGTTCCATTGGAATTTTATGAATGCATAAGTATAGACATATCCCCTTGATATTAGAAATCGACCAGCCTATGACTGACTTGTATTTCTTCGAAACACTAAGCATATTTTTTTCTTGACTCGCCTCTAAGTTGGATGAAATGATCACAGGGAGGGTGGAATTGTCTCTTAAAAAGGAATATTTGAGATGGTCAGGGAGGGGTTTGAGTTCAAGGGTGGGTGTTGACTAGCTTGAGGGAAGAAACTTGGGTGGCCTAAAGTCTTTATGCTACCTCTTGAAGAAGGTAGTAGAGAAGGATTTTCCCTTAGTTCTAGAGCTTCCAAAAAAGACTCCTCAAATTTTGACTCCTCTCTCGGGGTAAGAATGTGCTTCAAAACAAACTCATATATGTTCTCCAAGATTTCTCCCTCGTACTCATCAAAAAATTCTATCTCCTTACTTGAGCTAATCCCCATGCAAGCGGCAGCAGGGATTTCAGGTTCACTATTGATTTCAGCTATCATTATCATAAACTCTTCTTCCTCCTTATCAACACTACTCTCAGCAACTAACATATCATATTTTGGGAGAATTGGGTGGGTGGGTTCTTGGATTTTCTTAAACACATTGAATTATTCTTTTTGTTCACCGAAATTGAAAATCAGTTTCCCCTTGGACTCATCTATCACAGCTCCCCCTGTGGTCAAGAAGGGCCTATCGAGAATGATAGGAACCTCCTGGGCACACTCCATAACAAGGATAAGAAAATCAGCTGGAAAAAAGAGTTTTCCTACTCCCACTAATAGATCATCGACCCTACCCACTGGATGCGTAATGGACCTATCAGCAAGCTATAACACAATAGTGGTGGGTTGGGAAACTTCTAATCTTAGGTGCTGAAAAGGTGACAAGGGAATAAAATTGATACTAGCACCCAGATAACACAAACATTTGAACTTACCACCTCTATCCCCAAAAGTGCAAGGGATGACAAAGCTTCCTGGGTCTTGAATCTTAGGAGGTATCCTTTTCTGCAAGACTGTACTACTCTCCTCTGTTAAGCTATAGGTGGGAAATTCTTCCAATGTCTTTTTATTTGAAAATATTTTCTTGAGTGATTTTATATATGAAAGTCTTTGAATCAAGGCTTCCAATAATGGGATATCAATGTTCAACTTTTTAACCACTTTCAAAAAATTCAACAGTTCAGAATCATGAATTGGTTGCTTAATTCTTTTCGGGAAAGGGGTTTGATGGGAAATTTTCCTCACAATTGGGGGAATATTTATAGTTTATTCTTCCCAAAATTTATTCTCTTTATTATCCTTGATTTTCAAGCCATTTTCTTTGGGTTTTTGAGCTAGAAAAATAAAAACTGGAGGGATTTCGGTGGTGCTATCTAGTTTTTTGGATTCAGATTCTTTCAGATTTGAGTTTCCAACTTCATCTAGTTTTTCACTTTTAGAATTTTGGGGTTCTTTCCTAGGCTCTTGGTGAGTTTGGAGACCACTTATGGTGGTCATAGTCATGGAATTATCCCTAGGATTGGCTTCAGTGGTGTCGGGAAGCCTACCCTTTTTTATTACAAGCATCCCTAGCCAACTGCCCCATTTGAATTTCCAAATTCTTCATTCTATCATACATTTGAACTTTATCATAATCATTGTTGGTCTTTTTTTTATTAAACATTCCTATAAATTGATAGAACATGTCTCTCATGTCATCTTTTAATTTGGATGACTCAACCTAAGGTTGGGTTAGGGGAAGGAATTGTTGTCTAGGTGGCTGTTGGAATCCAGGAGGGGCAGTAGGTCGGAGGAATCCTTGCTCCCTCCATGACAGGTTTGGATGGTTCCTATACCCCTGATTGTAGGTGTCGGAAAAAGGATCATCCCTAGGATGCATCTGAGGTCTATAGCCAGCAAAGCCGGCACTCTCATGAGGTTGGAAAGGCATATCAATGTTTGGACAACAGGTTTGATAATGGTCATACATGCCACAGTGGTGGCACTGCTCCTTAAGGGTTTCATGTGTGTTCTCATTAAAGAACCCAATAGCTTGGGATTCATCTTGAGAAGAAGGGGCTATTTCCTTTCTCACAATGGTTCTCCTCCTAGAGAATTTGTGTTGGGAGTTTTGAGCTAAGGTATTGAAGATTTTTTTGATCTCCTCAGCAGTTCTATCACTAAATTCTCTTCCAGAATACTGATCCACCAAGGTTTGGTGGTAAGGGGTGAGACTATTTTAGAAGGTGTCCATGAGGAATTGAGGTGTATATTGATGGATTGTACAGTACCTAAGAAAACCTCTAAACCCATCCCAGGCTTCATGAAATAGTTCTCCTTCATCCTAAAGGAATCCAGTTATTTTGTGCCTAATTTCAGATGTCAACCTCCTAGGATAGAACTTCATTGTGAAAGAATTGTAAACTTGATCCCAGGTGACAAATATTTCTTCTTCTAACTGTTGAAACCAAGACCCAGCATATCCCTTGAGGCAGAAGGGGAACACTCTCAGTTTAATCTCTTCCTCAGTGATACCCCTAAGTGGTAGTTGTTGGACACTAAAGTAGAAGGCTATAATGAAGTCAAGAGAGTATTCACAAGGCATTAAATTGAAGGTAGGTAACTGACTAAGAATATATTGCTTGATTGTGTAATTCCTAGATCTAGTAGAGAGTCTAATGCATGAAGGGTTACTAGACACTGAAGGTATCTAGAACTCTCCCAAATTGTGCCTCTCAGCTATCTCATTCTCTGCTGGGTTCATTATTCCAGTTTGGTTCAAATTTTTAGGAAGTGGGTTGTACAAGTTTTCATTTCTGTTATCTTCCATTTTTATCTTGTCTATGTTATTTTTCAATTCCTTGAGGTTTTTATCAATTTCAGGATTACCAGGTACTAAGTATTCGGAATTAGACATGGTTTGCATTCAGCAGGTTCACACTATTTTTTTTTTGAAATTAAATTTTATTTTTTACTCTTTTATTTTTAGAATTTTTAATTATAGTTAGTTTAGTAATTCATTAATTTAATTATTTAATTATTTATTATTTAAATTGTAAATAAATAACTCATTATAGTTTTTAATTCTTTTAATAATTTAATTAGTTTTAACAATTTAATTTTAGCAGAGCAGAAAACCAAGAATGAACCCTGGAGCGCTTCTCGAAGAACCATTCCCTGGAGACCTGAGGGCCTGGAGCAGCAGCAATTCATGCTATCAAAGGGATTTTTCTTCCTCTGTTTTCTTTTAATTCTTTTCCTCTATAATTATATGATTTTAGTATATGTAATTGAGATAATGATAGGCTAAATACTTTCTGTTTGGGGTTAAAATCAAGTCTACTGGCTATCTTTTTCTTCCTTCTCTTTATCATTTTAAATGTGGTCAACATTGATCGGTGAGGTCAGTTCTGATTGCATTAGATTGCAACATACCACCTATGATTAATATTGAAATTCTACATTCATTCGGTGAGATTTATTGTGGACTAATTTTCTTTTACATTTAAATTTAAATAAAAGACTACAGGACATACAGAGAGTTTGTTCTGTAATCTTTTTCAAACCATAATTCTCAAGTTGATTAATCTAAGAGTGGTGAACTCCAAGACTTGTCAGCTTGAGTGATTTATCTCATGGCGGGGGAAATAAATCACTCTTTTTCAGTGGTATTAGTTGTAATCACTATTTTGATAAGGAATGTTTTCCAAATCAGTAGAGTTGATATTTTCCCTGGACATATTTCTCTAGATTATTCACTTATCAGCATATTATTTCTCTATTACTTACTTTTTTTAGCCAGTTTCTTGTTTCGATATAGTTTAGAAAAAAAACTAAAAATTATTTTGATGTTTCAATTATGCCTCATAATAAACAAATTTTTTTCAAAAAATACAAAAATAGAAACTCAATCCACAGAGAAATAAAATACCTTGAAGGAACTTGTAAAGAAGATTAAAATTTCACCAGGTGAAACAATTAACTTGCTTCTTTCATTACAATTCTTTAATCTAATTTCTTAAATTAACTTAAGTATATAATAAAAAATTAACTAAATTGTTACTTAAATAATTTAGTTTGTTAAAGTAGCTATTTTAAATAGTTTAACTTTGTTTTATAATTGATTAAATTAAATCATTTTATTTTAGAATATAATAATAATTTAACTTAAGTTTAATAGGTTTCATAAATTTATTAAAGTTTATGTTGTATTTAATCATTCCTTTTTTCTAATTAATTTTTTGTTTTAATTAATTATTTTGTTCTGATTTCACTTAAGTTTCAATTTTATTTACTTTGTTTATTTTGTAGGTTCACAGTCTCACCCCTTTCAGGGTGCCACAATAACTGTTTCATTTTACGGTGCCACTACGCACCGTGTCCATTTCATGGTGACACTGTTTTACTCCATACACCGTATTCCTTTTATGGTGTCTCCTTTCTTGCTATTGTACCCCAACTGACGGCGCCACCATCATTTCCTTTCTACTGTCTCGTCGATTCTCACACTTTTATTCCATTGATAGATCGATTCCTACGCACCGTTTCCCTATTCTTTTACGGTCTCACCGTATTCTCCACTTTTTCACTATCTCACCAGTTCTAGCCTCCTTCCACCTCTTTCCACCATAATCCTCCTTGCACCATCCCATTTCTATGAGACCATTTCTTTCCCTTAACATCATAACCCAGCCTCACATTCCCCCAGACATTCATTTTCTTCCCTGCATCCTCTCACTTTTCGATTCATCATACAGACATGCAACACTCAAATGCAGATAGAGAAAAAAATACAGACACAAACTAGAATTAAAATCAATTTCAATATCGCAATCCATCCAGAGAATGCTTTTGTCTAGAGTAGATGAAGTTGTTTCTGCAAGCATGAACCATTCTTGGAGTTCTACCGCTGCTATTCTGGATAGGGAAGAGTCTAACTGCTTGAAGAGTGCTTCGTGAGGAGGGTGTCATGGTTCACATCTCTCAAACCTGTTGCAACCTGGAGCTGTACCAGAAGAGGATATTGTACCGCCGCTAAGTTGGGATGCCAACCTCCTTGATTCGCTGCATGAATGAGAGCAGATTGATAGTCACTCACCAATTTCTCGAAGAATACAATCGTCGCCATTTTTGAATTGTGCCACTGTGGAGCTGAGCCTGCACCACCATGGGAGATGAACTGGGGTCATCGTGCCTTCGGAAGATAGAAGAGCTATATCCAATGTGTGAGGAGTAGGAGCAGACCACCACTTTCCTGAAGAAGAAGAAACCGGTCTCCCTAGTTTTGTGCCGAAATTGGGGGAAGAGATAAGATTAATTTAAAAATAAATTAATTAATTAATAAACAAACAATCAAATTAATAATATAATAATAAGAATGTTTATAATAAATTAATGAATAATAATTAACTAACTAAAATATTAAACTAATTAAATCAATTAATTTAACTAAGTTGTAATTTAATTTAACTTTTTATAAAATAAAGTAATTGATATTATCCTTATTTAAGAATTTAATTTAACTAATTATTAATAATACTTATATTAATAAATTAAATTAATAAATAATAATAAATTAGAAACTTAATAGCATCATTTAATTAAAGATTGAATAATAAATTAATAACTACACTACTAATAATTAGTTAATATGTAATAATGATTATCCTTTAATTATTTATTTTCTAAGTTTAATAAAACTTTTTAATAATTAATATAACCTTAATTTTTAAAAAATAACTATTTTTATTTATTTCTGTTCACATTAATTTATTTTTCTTTTCTAACTTTGTAGGTTCATCCATGAGACGATGAAACGTCGAGATTCGCACAACTAACTCACCCGGAGTTAGTTACGTGAGAAAAACTAGCACGACATGTGGGTCACGAAAAAGCACACATGTGCGGTGCACAACTGAGGTATTTTTGAAGTCAGTCGAAGTGGTCGATGAAAAATAGTAGTTGATGGTGGGATTAAAAATAGAGATACAACAGAATTTGATGGGGGAGGCGGAATTCATTCGATCGACCACTTCCGTCGAGAGCATAGTAGAGAAACTGGAGGTGAACCTTGGAGTAATTCTCGGAGAGCAATTCTCTAGAGATATGAGGGCTTGGAGCAGTAGAAATTCGATCTAGAAGAGGGAGTTTTCTTCAACTGTTTTCTTTTAATTCTCTTCTTTTGTAATAGAATGATATTAGTCTATGTTGTTGAGATGATGTTAGGCTAAATACTTATTGTTTGGGGTTAAAAATCGAATCTACTGGTTATCTTCCTTATCTCTTCTCACTATGATTTTTAATGTGATCAGAATTGATCGGTGAGATCAGTTCTGATTGCATTCAATTGCAACATACCACCTACACTTAATCTTGGAATTATACATTCATTTGGTGAGTTTGATTGTGGATTAATTTTCTTAAACATCTAAATTGAAATAAAAGACTACAAAACTTACGGAAAGTTTGTTCTGTACTCTTTATCAAACCAAAATTCTCAAGCTGATTAATCTTGGAGTGGAAAACTCCAAGTCTTGTTAGCTTGAGTGATTTATCTTCTAGTGAGGGAAATAAATAACTCCTTTAAGTCAATGGTACTGCTCTGCCATATCCCAGAAGTCTTCTCTCTCAAAATGGTGTGTTCATGGAATGAATGAGACTCAATCTGGTCTCATATGGATGTGATCATAGAAAAATTAGAGAGTCTCCAAATGAGAGTCCCCCTAGATCTGTTGCTACACTGCTTTAAATATCATATGTGTATCTACTAGATACACTCCTATAGACTGATCTGTAATAATTCCTTCACAATAAGAGTTCTTAAATAAGATTAAAATTTCACCAGGTGATACAAATACCTTGAAGGAACTTGTAAAGATGAAGTTCAAACACAAATAAACTAAATAAGTGATAAAATTCATGTTATACCAATCAGAATTGAAGTTCAGATGTGCAAACATAAAGAATGGAGAAAATAGAGAAACTTGGTTAAGATAAACTTCTCAACCTTTCTAATTACATTAAGAAACAAGGAATAGACACCTTATTCCATTAATCTTTGTGTTTTTTATTTATACATTCAATTTATGGAATTGAATATGAAGCATTATCTCTAGGGGATAACATGAGGAAGTTTATGAGATATCAACATTGGATATAATTCTATAAAGAAGTTTTCCATCCTTGAATAATTATAAATTAGAATACTGAAAAATTTAATGATAAGATCATACTTGATGAGGATGAAGTGTTTTTGTCAATTCATGATATCAAAGTGAATAATATTTCTTCTTGGTTTGATATTACATTTGAAATTCCTAAAGAATATATTAAGGAATATTACCCTTGCTAAAGATATAGAAATTGTAAGAGTCTGGATAGACACATGAAGAAGATCCATTTTGGTTTATTCTCAATATGCAGATCCTAAATAATATCAATAAAAAAGATATTTCATTAAGAATATCATGAGGAAATTATCCCTGATGGGGGAGACAAGTGGAGTATCTTACAAAAAATTCTAGAATTATTATCTAATGAAAAATATAATTATTATAGAATTTCTTGAAGGAATTTCAATGAAAAGGGTACTTATTTCTTAATTTATCATCCTTGGATAATAAAATAAAAATATTAACACAAATGGGGATAAATTGAATTAATCAATTACATAAGAAAATTATAATAATGAAATTGTGCTAGGGTCGGTTATCCTATAAATTTTTACAGAAATATTTTTAACCGTTTTATTGAAGTAATTATAAGATTTTCATGATGATTTATTCTAAAAATATTATATATCGCAATTGGTATCTTAATCATAGAATATTGGTGGATATCCCTTGAAGAAAATATTGTTTACTCATTTCATTTGGTACGATGTTCAATTGATGGATAGTTTTGTTTTCTAAATCAAATCCTCCTATTTTCTATATTTAGTGTGGATAATATAGAATTAGAGTTATATGATTGATAGAACATTTCTTAAGAATAAATTAATACCATTTTCCCAAGTACTTCATAATATTTTTCAGTAAGGGGGTAGAAATTTAAATGAATTTTTGAAAGTAAATGGGTATAAAGAAGAAAAATAATCACATATTGATATATTAATTTGATGGTATTTACAACAAATACAAAGGGGGGGATTAAAAAGATCACTTTTTTGTTAACTTTCATGTAAATGATTCTCAATAAAGTTATATTTAATTTTTGTTAATATTTTGAAGATATTGTATAGAATTATCTACTTTGATGTTTAGTTGAAGAGCCAATTAATGAATAATATATAGCTTGGAAGAAAGAATAAAGATGGAAAATTCTTTACTATAAATAAGAATCCAGTAGATAAAGTTGATTGGAAAAATTATGATGGGATATGTTCATTAGATTGAGTCTAGTGTAAAAAAGGTGGACCAGAGATTTTTTTCATAATTTTTATAGAGACATTGAACTAAGTGTTTTAAGAAAAAAAACATATTAGATGATGATTAGTGATTCATTCCTCATTAATTAAACATCAAAATGCCTTGGGGATGTGATTTAAGCTGATTACTGGAAGAATGAAAGCCTTTGTGAAAAGTATGCAAATCATATGATGTTTTTTTTATCTTTAAAGTACAAAAAACATGCTTATATGAAGGTATTTTTTATTCTATATAAATTTGGTCAAATGAAAGAGTTATTGATATAATGATGGAACTAAATTTTTTAGACAGATTTTTTCTAACTAGGTTTATCAAACGAGGAAATATTAATGTGTCCACTAGAATAATAATTTATATAAAGTTATCAAATAGAGAAGTATTGTGGAATTTTTAGATGAAATAAATATTGAAGAAGTATTGGTCCAAGAAAGAAATTAAGTTATGAATGAATTTGTATCATATAGAGAAAGATGAATGAACAATTGTGAGTTCATAAGATATAAGAATATTTATGAAGTTATCAGAAAAGAGTTTCTAAATGAATCAAATATAGTTTTTCAAATGAATTAGAAAACAGATTATAAATAATCAGACAGAATATTCCAAAGAAAGTTGTATCAAAAAGAAAATTCTCAGAAATGGCATCAGAAAGATGTTTCTGAGTGAAGGAATCAGACAAAAAAATTTTAGTGAAGGCATTAGACATAATTTTCATAGAAAAGGCATTAGATAGAATTCTTTTAAAGAATTCATCTAACATAGTGTTTCAAATACATCAAATAGATTATTAAAAAGTCATCATATGATGTTCTATGAAGTCATAATATATAATGAGTATATAAAACCTCTGTTAAAACATCATAAAGATAGTAATATATGAACAATTATGAGTTCCCTAAATAAATTAAACTTAATGAAAATTTAAAAATTATCTAATGAAGGAATCTTTAAAAAGATTGAGGATATTTCGTTGGATATAAAATTTTTATACAAATAAGTTTCTATGTAGAATTTTTAGATTATGGTTTGGATACCTTTAAAGAAATTATAAAGACAATAATTGTGACAATGATGAGCTAGTCATTCAATGTTCCAAAAAACATGAAGGATAGACCGTGATTCTAGCTAATGTTTCATAATGTTTAGAAATATTAGTGATGTTTTGATATAAGTAATTATATATATATATATACATATATTTGACTCCTATTTGTGTGGAAGTTTTAAATTGTTCAAATAATGAAATATTTTAGTGGAATATTCAATGTTCTAGTGGAAATTTTTGAATTTTAAGTCCTCATTCCTCCCTTGATTTCAAAAGAAAAATAAATGGGAGAAGTTGTGCTGAGAAGAGGTTTCCTACTTGGTTTCTTGATTTGTTGATTGATCATGAAGAGGATTTGTTTTCATAATTTCAATTTGGAGGTTCCGATTAAGAAGATTTAGAGTTTTTTTGGCCAAGGTCTCGATTAGGGTTCTAGATAGTGAGGTACCAGACATAAAGAAAGCATCAAATAAAGTAATAAAGAATTATACAAAGAATATACCAAATTAATAAGTGTAGGTATTGGGGGGGAAAGAAGGTATTGGATTAACTAGTATTTGATGAACTAGTATCGTATGAATGGTATCAGATAGAAAGTATCAGAAATAGAAGTTTCAGATAAATAGGTACTGGATAAAGAAGTAAAGAATCAAATGGATGTGTTCCAAAATGAAGATTAAGAAAAGGAAAAAGTAGTTTTATATTTTCTAATAGGAAGAAGAAGAATGGGTGAAGAATAATTCTTGAAACTAGTGAAAGAAAAGAAACATTCCGATTTTTTTTCTATGAAGAAAAGGAAGTTTGAATACATTAATTTTCATATAAGAGAAAAAAATAAGAGTTTCTTTCATGTTACTATACAAGAAAGAGAAGAGGAAGAATAAAAAATAGCACTGTAACATTCAAAATAAGTCACATATGGTGGAAAAATTTCTTGTTTTTGTAAAGAAACTTGAAGAAGTTAAAGAATATCTACACAATAAGTATAAAGATCTATTAAGGAACTAAAATTGGACTAGGATTTCACTGTTCCAAGGAATTTAGACTATTTTCTATTCCCCTACCAATGTGTACGGAACTACACTTGGGCATTGGATTATTTTTAGGCCAAACCATCATATTTGGTATCTCATTATAGTAGATAATTTGTGTGATGATCACCACTATATGAAAAAAGGACTATATAATCTTATTGAGTAGTGAACCTTGTAAAAATATCATCTGTTATCATTTACTTAATTTTTAATTTCAAATACTTTCGTATGAAAACAAATTTATAATGAGAGAACTAAGATCCTAAGAGGTCTAAGAGGTAAAGGGATAAAGAGTATTAATTAGTTTAAAAATATCCGATATTGGTCCCCCTATTAATGTTTATAATATCCTAAAGTGGTCCTTATAATTTTCTTACTACTTCTAGTGGTTATCATGATCACATTCTCTTTTGGGTTAGTAATTTTTTGAGATGGTATCTTGCCTTGGTTTTTAGACAAAATATTTACAAGATTATTGATATTCCATCTCAACTCTCCCTCTTTATTCTTAAGATTATCAACTTTAATTCCTTATTTATATTGTACCGGGACTTTTGTACTGGGGAATGGTTTCTGAAGGGTTCTCTTCTTATAGAAAGTAATGGTTTTTTGGTAATCGGGTTTGTTACAAGGTTGGTTGTAAGGATATTGGAAGGGTGGTGGGTATTAGTATGGTTGGGTTTTCTACAATAATGGGGGCCTGGTTTTCTATTGGGGGTTTCAAAATCCATAATTCAATTGGTTAATTCTGCTATATCATTAATTTTATTAATGAAATTTCTTTTGTTGGTAGACTACTGATCACTTTTCAGTTCCCTACACCTCATATAACTAGTCAATAAAGTAATGAGTGGGTGAATATAAACCACTTACCATGGGTAGGTTTTGTAGTTCATTGGTTTGTTTCATAGCCATATATCATAAAAGTATTATTATCTATTCAAGTTTAGATTCTAAAAATGGATGTAAATTAGGATTTCCTCCTCATGTATGTCTCTTGTACCAGTACCTATTGTTCCAAATTTTTGTGAGTTATGTGAAATATTCTCAATAAGTCCCTTTGCTTCTACTGGATTTTTTTATCAATACTCTTCTAGATGATTCATCTAAAAAGTTCTTATCATTTTCCATCAATATGTTCTATAATAATACTAGAAGGTAGTGTTCCACTATATATTGGCATGTGAAATTGGAATAAATCTTCTTAAACCTCTCCTAATACCCGTATAATGTCTCACTAAAATCTTATATGATGGAATACAACACCTTCCTAATGGTTTTTATTTATAAGGTGAGGAAAAATATTTACATTAATCTCCATTATAAATTATTTATGTCATGAATTTCTCCTATTTTTATAGTTTACAACCATTATTTTACTAATCCTTCATGTGAAAAGGAGAATTCCCACGACATTCCTTTCTCCTCATCTCCTCCTTGGGTATTAGTTTAGATAATACATGTGAAAAATCCATTTTTTGTTCTTGTTTGGTTAATCACTTTCCAAGCCATGAAATTTTGGTAAAAATTAGATTGAACCAATTTTTATTTTAAAAATTTTTTGAATGGTAGGCATGTATATATAATTATTTTAATGAGTGAACTGTGGGGAACAAAAATATCTTATAGTATAGATGGGATTAGCTACTTTGATAGTTAGCTCAAAGCGGTCACTAGAATTCTCACCTAATTCTATTAAATAAACTACTTCAAACTCATATTATAAATTAAGGTTTCTAAGTCTAGTTAGTAAAGTTATTTCAATTTCTGTCTCAAATTTAAATAGTTGTTATTGGAAGATCTGGTCATGCTAAGTAAAGGTTGAATTTTTTTAAATTTTTTGAAATGCCTCCTCAGAAATTGTGCTATTTTCTGACCCTACACCTATCATGGGGTATAGAAAAAAGTAATTATCCCTATGTTAGAATGCTATAATAATGGTAACCTAAGGATCTCCCCAAGCAAGGAGTGGTCAAAAATTAGTTGTCACTTATTGATTATAGAAAATGGATTTTTTGAGTTTGGTTTTAAAACTAAATAAAGCAATGATATAATAATTTTAAAATAGCTATAATAAAAAGGGTTACCAAGTTAAGTTTGGTTATCCTATTATAGTGCTACCCTAGTGTTAAAATTATTCCACTCTTCTTTCATATGAATGGTAACTGAGAGGATTAACAATCACCTCCCCTATCTCCCCAAGTTGAATAGTGATAGTAATAATATTCCTAACTGAAATACCAACTTTTTCAACCCTCCTTCTTGCGTGTATAAGTCTTGTAGTGAAACCTTGACTTAGGTAATTCCCAATCAGGTATTTTTCTTCCAAGAAAAATCAAGAGTTACCACTTCCACTTCCACATGTGTTGACTATCACTAAGGACTTCACCACTTAGATCTATACTATTTAATTATATATAAACTATAACTAAGTGGAGGGAGATTATATATCCTTGACAAAATAAATAATTAATAAAAATATTAAAACCAAATACAATTTTACATGATAATAAAAAAAATTTCCGAGCATTACAACTAGTTAACAAAATAGAGAGTAATTATTCATTCAAGTATGGGACTCAAAAACTAAAAAAGTTCTAGCCTTCCCTTACCAAATCAATCAGTAATTACCCCTCTATGTGAAGGGTAGAAGACATTAAATTGGAAGAAGAGACCATTCCAAAACTAATAGAAAAATAAAATAAATGAAAATAGTAAAAGAAACATTAATAGTAGTCCCTAGAATAATCTATTGATGAAGGAAATCCCTTTCTCTTCGGCCTCATGATTCCATTGTAGATGCATGGTTTTCTCCTCTTTTACTTTGTTCAAACCTTCGAAATATTATCTCTTTTATATTTTTGAAATTTTAATTCTTTCTTAGGGATTAAAATATCCTTTATATTTTAGCTATTATTTTGAGTCTCCATGTTTCCTCATCTATGATTTCATTAATCAAAATCCATATGGAAGACTTATATTGATTTCATACATGCTGCCATGGTAGCCCAAAACATTATTTCAATTCATAATGAATCCCTTGAAGATTTCTTTCTTTTATCATTCAAGAAATATTTATAAAGTAATTAATGACACCTACACAAGAAGATTCACATGTATGTCACTGTAGGGATACCTTTATTCCATGTAATTGACTAATACATAGATGTAGATGAAAACTACATTGGAAATATGGAACACGTTCTCATGAAATTGACACATACATAGGGCCAAAAGGACACTTTCACTCATGTTCCTTCATTATTTTTCTTCCCATGGGTGATGTATAATAACACATATGATATCTATGAAAACACATATACTGGTGCAATTGACACATATTCCCATCTTTCTTTAATGTTTTCTGAATCTTGTTGTATAAATTCCAAACTCTAGGACTAAAATGCATTAATCCTTTTGAAATACCTTCTAGACACCTAAAATAATCACAAAAGCAACCAAGATTAAATTTAGTCAATATTTTATTAATTCCAAAGATAGATAAAATAATTAAAAATTAAATTTATTAGCCTTTCCCACAATTAAATCTAAACTACGACTATATACTAAATATATGATAATTAATTATTAAATGATAAATTGGTGGGTTAAAATCAATAAAATACCAATCAAAATTAATGGAAATATTGACTCTTTCATATTTCAACTATCATGTTAATTTCTTTAATATAGATCATGTGTATAACTTTGATACATAGCATGTTTATTCTTTAATATGGAACATGTGTATTTATTGGATATAAATCATGTGTATTTCTTTGATATAAATCATATGTGTTTCTTGGATAAAAAGCATGTGGAAAGTGTTACATATACTATTTTTATAGACTAATTGAGTGATTATATTAACCTATGCTGATTTTGGTAGTCTCGCAATGCCTTGACTCATTATACACATTCCCCTTTCCCTAGGGATAAGCTATAATATTTCTCTAACACATTATACACTATTCCCTTTCCTTGGGGATGTGTATTTCACGATGGCCATTTTAGGCTCATTTTATTAGGATGGGATGTAATATTTCCCAACCCAGTTCATCTTAGATTCTTAGTATAGGATCAAAGTAAGTATTATAGGTATAGACCCTCCCAATATAAGAAGTTACTTATTATATTTAATGCTGGTCAATTTACTAATTCATTGAAAATTATTGTTATACATTAATCATTGACTACCTAAACTATTTCAATATATATGTGTATAAATATATAGACATGTCCATCCATGCACTTTTTTATTCTCCAGTGAGTTAAGATACCATTAGTGATGCCCTACTGAGTGTTTATGCTCACACCGTACATAGACACCTCACTGTACATATAGTTCCACTTATTTAATTTCAAGTATTTATAAGAATAATATTAGTATTTTTATGTTCCTAGTTCATTGATATTATATGTTATAGGAGATGGTTTTGGAGTTAGCTAATTTAGAGCATAGAACCTATATTTGGCTAGATATTTTTTGTTGGTGCATCACCTATTCGCAAATGGTGTGTCATGTTAGCCTAGTTGTATATGAATATGATCATGTTGTATATTTTTTCTAGTTGTATGTTTTTGTTTCATTCATATAGAGGTCTTTTAATTTGTTCTATGTTATTCTTCTATTCTAGTAGGTTGGTTATTTTTCAATGAGAAAATATGATACAAGGATGAGTCACGTCATACTTGTTAGAAAAATTTTACCTGACTTAATTTTTTTCCTATGAGGGTAAACCATTCCCCAAAGATGTACTAAGACCCAAAACACTTGTTTCCAACCCATTGGAATCTAGAAACACACTTGGGTTCAATGAATATATGATTTAGGTATCGTCCATGTATTTGAGGTCAGGGTCATTAGCCCTGACCACCAAGATTGCCTATAAATATCCTAATACATTTTTGTTACTCCATAGTGAACAACATAGTTGGAAGAGTGGTTTTCTCTAATGAATTATTACTTGATACTAGTAGTAATCACAATTATTCTATGGAAAATTAGTAAATAGTCAAAATTATGAGACCTTGTCTCAAGGATCTCCCTGCTATCAAGTCTCTCTCAAATTATAATATAATCATTATCTAAAATTAAGAATATCCTTTACATGATCTATAATAGATGATGTTAGGATATATCAAGGATCTCCCCAACATTAAGTCTCTCTTTAATAATGATATAATCATGATCTAAAATTGTGCATATCATTTGATTGGTCTATAATTGATGATGTGAGGTTGACGTGATATAAGCACAAACCATTCCAATTATTAGTGGCATCCAAGTAGAGTTCATATTGAAATGAAAACAAATTAGACTATTCCTAGGGTGGATTGAAGTTATATATGCATGAGTAATTAAAGTTAAGTATTCTCTATACTCAAAAATGTAGATGTTCTCAAGAAGATAGAGGTCATACATCAAAATCCTAGGCATGAAAACCATAAGTACAGTTAAGGTTATCTTAAGGGATCTTTATATTTTTAGAAAAATGGTGTGGGATTAAATGGAAGATCATTTCATAATTTTTCAACACATTAATGGTCATGAGTAAATTGAATCAAATACTTAAGGGTAAGTTCATATTTTTTTCCTTACTTATATATTAAACATCCTGGGTGATTGAGGATGAAATGGTAAACCAATGTTGAAATACTTCATTTATGTGATGTTACATGTAAGATCCCATATTTTTTTAGGTATGACCCTATTTAAGTTTTGGTAAACCACATTGAGCCTATTATTTTTTGTTTGAAACATGGTTTCCATCCTTAGTTTGATTGGGTTATTCTGGGAGAAATAAGGAAAGTTTAGATGAAATCTATTTATAGAGGATTATATTATTTGAATCCATGTTCTTTGTCATAATAATGGTCACTACAGTATGGAATCTTAGGTTGTGGTGTAGTAGGATCAATAGAGGAAGCTCGGAGACACTTCCTTTTGAAACGTAGTAGTGGCATGGTGGCATGTTATGGTGTATCCCTTACCCTAGAAATTGATTGTTATGGAATGGAGACTATAGCTACTACACAAGGTCCTCAAGGTGGATATTGGTCATTTATTCTAAAATTGATACCCTTGTGACAAGGATCTAGGTTACACTATATCCTACATATTAGGTTTCTAGGCTCTATGATGTGGTGTACTAGGTTGTAACGTAGTCCCTCCCCAGGTAAATAGGATATGCAGTTTGGACCTATCCATGATCTTCAAATGTAGTTTAACCAAGAAGGATACACCATTGTCTATGGGTAATTAATTATGGTTTGGGTGGTCTTTGGTGGGGTTTGATAGGTTCTGTCATGGTCTTATTTTTCTCAGACTGTCTATAAATACCCTAAATCACCTCTAAAATCAATTTGATCCCATATTTTCTACTAGAACCCTAAGCACCCCAAAGATCCTTTCACAAGACTTTAAATCCCCTTCTTATTTTATTTAAAACCAAATTATATGGGTCAATACTTTTTGATCCAAGCCTTTTAACGACAACCTACGAGCATTCTCTTCAAACCAAAATCATTATTCACCAGATCATGATGTTTTGGGCCTAAAATTTGTATGAATGATACTTTAATCAGTGTAGGGGATGTCGGTTTTTTTTAAAGTTTACTCTGATTTTAAGGTGGGTGGTCTAGAAAAACTCCAAAAAGTATATTTGCAATGCTTCTATTATGTTCAATAATTGTGATTATGCCAACACACTATGTGTGTGACCTTTATAATTGAATAAATTATGGTTGACGATAATCATTTTACTTAGACCTCCAATGGATCCTATCGGTTCTATTGGAATTTTCACCATACTTGTGGCCACATGAAATTTAATCCTACCCTTGGACTAATAGTGAACTATTAGACTTGGTAACATGAATTTTGGTATAACCTATGGAATATAGTGATTTTATAATATAGGAATACATGGACTAGAAATTGGTTAATTGAAGTATAATCATTTTTTCATGTTAACATGATCAAGTGTGGCTATATTTTCATGTTAACATATTTTTGGATAAATTTTTAATTAGAATGAAATGGTGGAAATTATTAATTTAATTGGGAACTTGACTATGTGAAACGTAAATGGTGATACTTATGGTAATTTGATGAATTTATCATTATGTATTATGATTACATATTGATATGCTTTATCTATACCCATGTGTTATGTTGGCTTTGATTATTGTATTTTTATGATGTTCAATCATGAAAAAATTCTTATAGGGATCTGACATGGTCATGCTGAAATACTTCGAGTGATCTGACCCAGACATGCTGAAATTATTAGAGGGCTCTAACTCGTACATGATGAAATGATTAGAGGAATTTGACTCAATCATGTTGTAATTATTATATTAATTTTTTTGGTTAATCTATTAAAATATGTGGGATATTTCCTGGGAGGGTTATGGATATGGTTGTCATGGTTCTGTGACATGCACAGAGTTATCCAGAAATGTACCAAAGTAGTTTTAGATGGCCATGAGTGTCACTCTGGAACTCGAGGTTCGGTGTGTTTATTTTATGATCATTATTAATTAACTAAATTATTATCCCTTTTATTTATTATTGCATGAACTATATTCTTAGACATGTTTTTTTATAAATTGTTGGTGGTGGCCAATGGATTCATACTCACACCATGTTTAGGTTGTCATTTGGTACCCTATAAGATTTCATGTATGTAGTTATGGACAATGTCAAGTGGACCTATGTTGGTTGATTACTTTCTGGATGGGTTGGATTTTAGGGATGGGACCAACTTGGGGAATAGGATTGGGACTTTTAGAGTCTTTTAGCTTAATATTTATTCTTTTATTTTTATTTCTACCATCATGCCATTTATTTACATTCAACAATTCATTACATTTTTTATATTTTTAATGGATTTTTTGGTTTTCCATTTATCATCTTGGTTACATGTTTAGTATTTATATATTGTTTATTTTATTATTGAAATTATATTCTATAGGGTATAGTCTCCCCACTATATTCCTTACACCCTCACTGCTAGTTGGAATCCTCTACCATATGGGGAAGTGCACCTAAGGTCATGTAACTAACCCATTGAAGTCATGTGATGGAGAATTAGTTTAAGGAAGTTACAAAGTGGTATCAGATCCAGGTTTCTTTTTTGTTAACTTACTATTTTGGAAAGGTAGAAAGAATTCTAGGATGTGTCAGGTATTTGAAATGAGCTTGTTCATTTGAGTATCTAACCTATGTATGGGGTAAAATCAAGTGCTTGGGGATGGGATTATTTTTCATGTTGTTCACTTGTTATAGTTTTGATGTTATTTTACCTTGGTTGAATCACTTGATGTGTGATGTTATTTTTATTGATATTTTACATGTGGCTTTGTATGGAATGATTTGATTATTTTTTCATCCTGATAGGCACCTAGAGATATATTTTGACATGTATTGTTCATTTTAGGGACACATTAATTGCATGTGACATATCTTCCCATATGAACTTTGAAATGAAAATCCATTGTATAACTAATATAAGAGATGGAAAAAACTATTATGTTATACTAATTCACTTTTTAATCCAAGTACATAGGTACCTTTAGCAATTGTTTCTCTATCATTTTTACCTATTGAGGTAGAACTTGGTTGTAACTTGTGTTCTAAGGAGTGTGTTGATATTTGTAGATAAAATGACTCCTCGTCGCCTTTAGATCAAGCATCAGGAGGGTGAAAATTAGCATGCTCCTAATGCAGATATAATAGAACATCCTATAGACTAGGAGAATTAGATGGAAAATCAACTTCGTGATAGATTCCTAAGGGTTATACGATCCATGGAGAAGGTGTCACGAACAGGCTTGGGCACCCTGATAACCTAAAAACTGAGTCAGTCCTGACATGTCCTAAACATCATTCCCGATCTCCATGGGTTAGTGACTAGAACCTGGAATTATACAAAATGAAAGTGGGAATGAATTTTTCATAAACATTACAAAATAAAGATAACAAATCAATATGCATACAAAAGAAATTCCACTGGGATATGTTTACCAGAATTCAAACATGTATGAAAACCCAAAGTACTAAAGTAAAGTACCAGAAAAATAAAAAGATAAACACCCCAAGTCCCAATGTAAGAAACTCTACAAGTCCATGGATCAATATCTAGAACCACCTCCAAGTGGTGCTTTACCCCTAATCGAACCTGGAAGGATATAATCTAAAAACAACCAAAGGCACGGATAGGATGTGAGATAAAATGCTAGTAGGGCCTCACAAAGGATTCCATAATAAGATTACAAAATTATATTAACTAATAAAGTGCCTTCAATTTTCAAATAAACAAGTTTTTAATTTCAAGAGAATATATCAACAAATCATTATTTTCATTTCAAATGAGGGGAAAACATTTAAAACAATGGAAATAATTTTAAGTAATGGATATTTACACAAATGGATTAAATAAACACTTTTATATAAAATAGTTTATATAAATTTATAGGTCATGTAAAATAGTTTACAATAATGGCATACATTTATATCTCATATATAAATAAGTGAGAAACATGTTCATCTACAAATAGGTATGATAGTTCCTGGTTATGTGATCCTCATACCCTCATGTGATCCTCACACACTCATGTGATAAAATACAATGTCTACACACTCCCCTCAATAATGGAAAGAGAGGACTCATCCATGTCCCACTAGGAAAGTTAGATGTGCTAACAAATATTTTGTTAGTGTTGTAAAGCATCAATCCATTGCTAGGTAAATTCAAACCTAGAATTTTGTCCCAATAACTCACTAACTTCCTAATATTTCATGTACTCTGCTACAATTAAATGATGGGAAATTTATTTTAAGCAACCTTAAAATAAAATTAAAACCCATTTCCCTATTTGAAAAAAAAAATCCAATTTCAATTTAAAAACCAAAACAATTTTTTAATCAAAACATGTCTTTTTCTAAGATAAAACCCTAAGGTTTCTATCAAAACTATTTTTAATCCATTTTTCACAAATTGGAATTTGAAATAAATTCAAAATTAAATTTCAAAAAAACTCCATTAATTTCACAAAAAAACCCATAATATAATGGAATTAGGGGTTTTCACAATTTTTACATCAAGTTCATTCCACAATTTAAATTAAACAATTTAAATCACACCAATTTCCATTAACACTCCCTAATTTAGTGGAATTGGAGGTTTTCCCAATTTCTTGCCAAAATCCCATTTCAAAACCCCAACTCAATGGAATTGGGTTTTTCCAACAAACTAATTGAAATAAATGTAATTGAAATCAAAAAATGAATTTAATTCAAACAATTGAAATTAAAGAAGTGATTTAGGGTTAATAAAAATTATGCATCATGATGAAACCACCTACCTCGGGATCAATGGATCTCGAGTCTCCAAACCCTAATCAGGGTTTGTCAATGAAGAATGACAATCATTAAATTCAGGAAACAAGGACAAAACCTAGGTTTAATATCCTAAAATAGAGGGTATTATATCCAAAAAGAAACACAAGGATCCAAAAAACCTTAGGGAGGAGAAGAGAGATTGTGACAGATGGAGAATGGGGTGAGGAAATTAACTAGAAGGAGATCAAATGGAATTTATCAAGCTTAGAATTACTTCTGGTAGGGTTACATGGTGATAAGAACACCTCTTGGGTTCTTTTGAGGTTGAAAAAATTATATGGGGTCATACTAGGTCCATCAGGAACCTAAATTGGGGGGTTTTGGATTTTAAAATTATATTTTTTTTATTAATTAAATCTCATGGATGGTTAGCTAGGAAGATCTGCACTATTAGACCAAACAATGTGGCCTCATCATGAGCACCTTTTAATGGGATGCATGATTTCTCCTAAGAGGTAACATTGTCTGGAAAACCATGTACCAATCATGAAAAACCTCAGTGATGGGGTTTTCATGGTTTTTCTTGAAAGGATGCATGGTTTTGGAAAATCATGTGCCAACTTTTCACTAGCCCAAAAAATTTCAATACTCTTAAAATTTTAAGCCCCAAAACAACCCCAAATGAAACCCAATGAAAACTTCTTAAAAATTGGTGTTTAGGAATACATGAAAAATTGTAATAAGAAGTTACAACCACCACACCATAGAAACTTTTTGTCCCCAGAAAGCCTATTCAGAATCTTCCATGCCAAAAAGATGAGGTCACTTCTCTCTCATCAGTGTCTCCCTCTCCCACATCTCATGATTATCTAAACCGTGTTGTCGTATCACTTGAACCAATGGTATAATCCTCCCATGAAGTACCTTGGTTTTAGTATCAACTGTCCCGATAGGCCATTCAGTCGTGGATAAATCAGGTTCAACCTCAAGATCATGTCAGCTCAGAACATGAGATAGATTAGATAGATACTTTTATAACTTAAAATACATAGAACACATTATGTATCTACATCATATGAAATGGAAGTTTTATATGGTAATAAAATTTTCCCACCTATTCAAAAACCTAAAAAGGTCTCACCAAATGAGGAGAAATTTTCTCTTACCTCTCAATCCATCAATGACCTAACCAGGATGAAACATTTAAGAACACCTATTCACCAACAGATAACCCCAACAACCTATAAAGACGATCATCATAAGACAATTACCATCTCATTTCTATCAACATTCTATGAAAAATCAATTTAATCTTTATTATAGTCTCTTGAATGAAGCTTGGTCCAACCAAAGAACTTTCACCAATATTCTACCAACAAAAAATATATTTTTAGACCCAGCCATAAAAGGCCTCAAAATGAGCCATTATGATCCTAGAATGGTAAATAATATTATATTCAAACTCATCCAGCCCTAAATGATCATCCCAATTGTAACAACCCGAGATTTTATAAGATATATTTGTTTTAATTTCATTCATATCTTTTGTTGTATGCTACACCAAGATTATCTTGTGCTATACGCAACACCGTATTAGCTTGCAGTATACGCAACACTAATCTTGGATCGTGTTACACACAATTTCATGTTTGTTTGATAGTAGTTATTCTACGAAATATTGAGTATATATATATATATTCAATGTATTTTTTTATACACAACAACAAAGGAGTCGTGCACTACACGAAACCCTAACTTGGCTAGCATTACACGCAATCGCAACCTTCCTCAATAGCGTGTGTTGTACGCAATACATGGTTTTACTAAACAACGATATATTATTATAATATTATTATGAACTACCCGTTATGAATAGTATTAACTAAATTTTTAATTTTATAAAATTATTATTCATCTTAAACATTTTCTAGAACATGGTATAAGAACAAAATAAATTTTTTGGGTACAATATGTATTTTTCAAAAATGCAGTTTTGCCGCCTTTTGATGGCGCACCCACTTTAAATCTTGTTTTTGACATGTTTATAAGTTCAATTTTACAAAATAAAATTATTCTTTGGAATAAAGATATAAAATTTTACCTTGGATAAATTTTTCATATTATTCTGATAACTTTCATAATTTAATGAATAGTAAAAACACGCAATATTTTAATTAAAAACAACTTTTTTCATCGTAATAACTTATGTGGTTAAATTATAATATTTAATAGTTTTAAAGTATAAATAGAATATATTTTTACCATTTAATATAATTTATGTCATTAGTATTGATTTTACATTGAATTTGTAGGTTAAATAAATTCAATCTTTTGCAATGTTTTAAACAAAAACCCGTTTTATTTTGACAACGGGATTAATTTTAATTTAATTTCTGCAATTTCTATGTAGTGAATTTCGAAAAATGGATTCCATATTTTGAATCAGTGGGTCCAAATTATATTAATAGACTAATTTTTAATTTTGGGCTTTATGAATAGTAATAACGGTAAATTTTATTTGCCATAGCAAAAGGTAAATTGGGTAATTAAGGGGAAATATAATATTATAAAATTATCCTAATACTTGTCTTAATTAAATTGGATGATTATATTTTCTCCTAAGTCATATTTGGGTCGAAATGGAATCCATTAGAACCCACTTAGAGGTGATTACGACCTTTATTTTATTTTATTTAAAGGAAAGTGAAATATGTCTCACTCAACTTTAATAATTATAGTATTTTTAATATAAGTTTATAAAGAATATAAATTCGGTTATAAATACTAATTTGAAAGATAAATTTTTTTTCTTTATCATGGTAATTTATTTGTAATTTTTAAAAGTTATTTATTTACCTTATTATCTTATACATTAATGATGCAGAAATTATTTATTTAGTTAAAAATCAATAATATAGTTTTTATTGAAATAGTAATACATATCAAAAGTCCCTAAAATATGAAAAAACTTATTATTAGTGTATATATAAATCTTAATCATCCACTAGCCTAATTTTTGACCATTTGGATCCTTATTATGGCGATTATGACACTTATAATATTTTATTTTAAATGAATCCAAAGTTTTCACCTTCATAATTTAATAAAGATAACAATTTACATGTTGTTATTTTAAGATGATAAATTTGAGAAAAATTATTATTATAAAATCTTTGATATTTATATTCATCAAAGGATTTTATTTTTAATTTTTATGCAATAAATAAGTATATTAAATAATTATACAAAAATGTTGTACTAATTATTTTATTAAGAGATATACCAAATAAATGGTTTTAAAAATATTAAAATAAATATTATACTAACTATTTAATGCTCTCCACGAATTTTATAGACAAATTTGACATGTTAGGAATCTATTAAATATTTTAGTTCGAATAAATCCTCTGTGTAGATTTTATGTAAATTAAAATAAATTAATAGTGTCAAAATTGAAAACATTGTTATTTTATAAAAATAACATATTATTAAATTATTTAAAAATTAAAAAAATATTTAAAAATTATAAATTGAAATTTATATAGTCTAAAATGTCATAAAGTATCCAATTATGGAAAATTAACAACACATAAGTGATTATTTATAACCATTTAAAATTTAGAATTTTATTAACACAAATAAATTTAAATAGATTAAATAAGGATAAATCAAAATGATAAGGTTTAAAATAAGATCAAAACATGTCTAAATTTTATTGGTTGATGATATTACAACCCTATATCATCTAATCTTCGAATTGAGTCATTTTTGGAGGTTTTAATGTTTGTTTTTAATTTATATTAAACTAATATTTTTGAGGATTCCAAAGGTGCCCCTCTCCTCCCTTATAAAAGGGAACCTCCTCCCTCTCTTCCTCACACCATTTTTAGCCTTGAATCTTGGCCAACCTCTACCCATTTAACTTCCCCACTTCCATAGAAACCTTATATAGGTACTGGTCTTCTCCAAATACCAACCCTAGTTCCCTAAGAAGAAGTTTAAAGGAGGTGTGTCGAAGAAGAGGTAATTTCTTCTACCGATTATTTCAAGATTATTTCTTCTTCAACTTCTTCTTATTTAGTTGTTTAATTATAAAGTAATAACATAAGTATCACTAATATACTAATATGTTATTATAAATATGAAACAACCCCATTTCACCTTCTATCCATCCTACGGAAAATGAAATCACCGCGCGTGCGTACGTACGGAATATCGTCCCCACGTCGTGGTGTAATCTGTTTTTCCAACACCACCTTACTTGGATGGGTATAATGGTGTAAAGAATAACTATACATAGTTATTATAACATCATACTGATTTTGATATATTGTATCATCCACTCCAATTCAATTCAATAATTATGGGAATGATATCATCGCTCATGCGTACGTACGGACTACCGTCTCCACGACGCGATGAGATTCATTCTAAATGATTAACCATTCATGAATGATTATAAATTATATATAATTAGTAATAATGAAATATATGACATAATAATGATACTGTATTTATGTATATATATATGTATGTCATCCAATTAATTCCATTCAATTCAATGAGGAAACGAAAACAACGTTCATGCGTACGTACGGCCTACCGTCTCCATGAACGGTGTATTTCTTTCCATTTATCGATCTATTATATATATGTATATTCTGAATATATATTATATATAAATCATTTTTTATATTCTGGAATTAAGAAATCATGATCTAATTAATCATATGAAGAATTACAAGTCAAAACACGGACGACAAATGAAACGATTTTACCCAAAACGCTCTTTAACATGGAATTTACAAAAGAACGGGTAATATAAAGTCATAAGTGAACCATATATGATATCATAACAATGAATATGATTCTGTAATAATTCAATAACATTATTTAAATAATTATATAGGGGGTTCAGATACGTACGAAGCATATCGTACATAAGGTAAGAGATAATTATTCCAATCTCATTCTTATCTGAGATTGTTTATTCGTAAGTATTTACTGGGGTTATGATTATTATCCATGCCCATATGTTCTCAAAATGTTTTCATAAAATGTTTACTTTTCTTCTACATATGTTTAAAGTCATTTTTACCCTTTTCTACTTTTACCACATCGTATGGAAGGAATCTTTATTTTACGAGGTACTTTTTGACTTTTCCGGCAAAAGTACGAGAAGAATGTTTTTTTTAACTTATACAGCATGAAAGGATTTTTACGGTTTTATAAATCCTTATTTTCATGAATCTTACTCCAAAATATTTCATGACTATTTTCAAAAAAATCCTTTTCTTTTAAAATTGCATGACATTTTTTGAAAAGAAAATGATTTTGAGGAAGAAAGGATATTTTCCTCAAGGATTCATTTCAAGTGTTTTATCAAAACCATTTTTCATCTAAGATGACATTATTTCATATGTGTATGTTTCAAGTATCATGTCTCTATGATTTACATGGTTTAACTTTCCTTATTATGAAATGATACCCATTTCTTTTATATGGATTATGTGATGATGGGATGATGTTTATGAATCCCATTTTATTCGTTGGGTTATTATAAATGATGTATGTTTATTTTGTGGCACAAGTAAGAATAATTTCATTATGAGATGGGTGGGACCTATATCTCCCTCCAATTAATTGGGTAAATATTTATATCTCATGGGATAGACATGGCTGGAACGGTAAGTTAATCTGATTCAGTGTTATAGGACTGAAACGAGGAGTGAACTCGATTCAGAAAGGGACTTTGTCCACTAAGATGGTCTTGGCAGCAATGCCTTGGCTACTATGGAAATCATAACATGTGCTGAATGGTTGCCACAATTAAATGTTTTATTCCCATTATATTTTATCATGATTGATGTTCCATTATGATATATTCCTTACGTACTTCCACGATTTATGTCTTTGCTCAAGATTTTGATGTTTAAATTTCATGTTCATGTTTTTGTTTTCAAATGTTTATGGATTGTTTTATGTTCACTTTTTTTTCCCTTACTGAGCATTTGAGATTACCCTTTTTATGTTTTCTTTTCCCCAGGATATAAGGAAAGGTTTTAGGTAAGAAAAAAAATGAAGATCTTTATGGGAGATGTTGAGGATCTTTCACCAAGATTAGAAGATTATGTTCCAATTTTCCAAAGGAACTAAACTATTACGGTCCTTTGGTGTATGTTTTTGTTATGTATCAAGTATTCCAAAAAAATAATGTAATGTCCATGTACGTCAAGATTCGGGCCTCTACAGTTGGTATTAGAGGAAAGGTTTAGTTAACCTTTGGAAACTAGGATGCAAAAACTATAGTGAGATCCCTAGTGATATTTCTAAGGTATGTCCCTAAGGTTAAGTATAAGTATAGGTTAAGTCCTATAATTATGGTAACGATATTAGAATTGAACCTAAGATGTTAGATTTCAAAGGTACTCCCCCTTGATTATGTTATTTTCCTTGTATGATTTTTGCCTCTCATAGAATTCTTTTTGTGTTTTAGTCAATGGAGAGAACTAGAAGGAATTCGGTTAACATTGAATCCAATGGACAAATTGGTGACTATGAGCAACAAAATAGCGTAATGCCTAGAGAGAAAGATATTGTGATTATTCCAAATCAGTCATCGCGATATATGATTAACAAGATGAAATTTAGTGGTATTCCTAATTTATAAAATAAGAGGAAGATAGACTTTTATGCATGTTCACATGTTGAGGAGTATAAAGAAAGGAAGATTGAGATTTCTAAATAATGGAAGAAGAACCTTGAGGAATACCTCAAATGGAGGGACATATGTTATCTGTGTGGAGAAAAGGGTCATGGAGTGACAGACTGTTATGGAGTTCAATGTCTTATTTGTGGAGAACAAGGGCATTACCCAACTCAATGCCCTGACCTAAAAATTTACTTCTAAATCAAGGAAGGACTTATTACAGGGAAATCATTGAAGAGGATGGATAGAAGTTTTTCTGTATTGGTATTCAAGAATAATGTTGTTAAGGTACTTTTATGGTGTATTAGAATATTTTTGTATCAGTCTATTGTGGTTTTCAATAATTTTATGGTACCGGTAACCATGAAAAGTGATTAAAATATTTTAGAAAGCAGATGATATGCGCATAATGAAGGGATAAGGAGAAAATGAAATGTTTGACAGTATTCATGAGATCATGATTGATATAAGGACTAAGTGATATCATGGTTTGAGTATATAGAATTTTGAGGATTTTGGTATGTGGAAAATGTAAACTTTTAACTGCATTCATGTTTTCACTAAGGTTTAATGGGTATTCATTTTTTTTCAAGAGAATACATGATTAACGCCTTAGAATGTTTGGAATGTGACCAACAAGACATATCTTATGATATATGGGGATCAACTATGGTATTAACATGCTTGTTATATGAAATCTTTGGTAATCGTTTTCACTATAATATGAGATTGGACATCAGTATTTTGGATAAGCCTAAATATTGGAATGGATTATGTTGGAAATAAGTTAGTATTGTTTAAGGATAGAAATTTTTCAATATTATTGATGGAAAGTTATAATAATGTATTTTTAGAGAAAAAAAAGGACAACCTGCAGGACGGGCGACAGCCCATCGCGTCGGAAAAGGCTGTGGGAATCAAACCCACAACTGAAGTGCGACTGGCCTTTATCACCTACCACTGGCCTACAGGAAGTCCCTGGTTAGTAGAAACTAGTTTTATTTTATTAAGTGGTATGATAGATGAAGTATAAGTCCATTTTTGGAATCATATACGATTAATCTCACTATAGATGGACTTATGTATATTTGATAACTTTTGAAAACTTTTTGTTTGAGACATATGGAATGACCTGTCATTCTATCATATGATCTGCTAACACTTCGTGAATGAAAAATTCAACTTCATTTCTTTAAGAGATGAAGTGGAAATTGTCCAAGGAACGACCAACGGTGAGATTGTACCAAAATCAAGAACGTATTTCTTCTAATTCCAATTTTTTCAACTTTAGGGAGATGATATTGAATACAAAAAAAATGTTTTCCTAGTGTCCTTATATCCGATGAATCAGATGGTACCTTAGATCATCACAAATTTATGGCTTTGTGATTGTTGGATTTTTCATAGCCATGTTCTCTACCACTCTCCATCAGAACTTGATGTTTAGATTTCTCTTCCATATCCATATTTTCACCTATGTTCTCCTATATGGAAACCCAATGATGAGTTACTTTGGGTAATCATTACGTTTTATGCTTTAGTTTTTAAAATTAAGTTTTAGTATTCCTTTTTACGATGTGGGTTTCTATGAATAGTAAAAGATTTATAACCCAGACGAATTTCAAGGGAGAAATTCATTTTAAGGGGGGGGGTAGAATGTAAAAACCCAAGATTTTATTAGATATATTCGTTTTAATTTATTTCATATCTTTTGTTGTACGCTACACCAAGATTATCTTGCGCTATACGCAACACCGTATTAGATAGCAGTATACGAACACTAATCTTGGATCGTGTTACACACAATTTCATGTTTGTTTGATAGTAGTTATTCTATGAAAAATTGAGTATATATATATATATATATTCAATGTATTTTGTTATATGCAACAACAAAGGATTCATGCACTACACGCAACCCTGACTTAGCTTGCATTACACGCAATCGTGACCTTCCTCGATAGCGTGTGTTGTACGCAATACCGGATTTTACTAAACAACTATATATTATTATAATATTATTATAAAATATATGTTATGAATAGTATTAACTAAATTTTGGATTTTATAACATTATTATTCATCTTACACATTTTCTAGAACATGGTATAAGGACAAAATAAATTTTTCGGCTAAAATAAGTATTTTTCAAAAATGCAGTTTTGCCGCCTTTTGATGGCACACCCACATTAAATCTAGTTTTTGACATTTTTATAAGTTCAATTTTATGAAATAAAATTATTCTTTGGAATCAGGATATAAAATTTTACCTTGGATAATTTTTTCATATTATTCTGATAACTTTCATATTTTAATGAATAGTAAAAACACGCTATATTTTGATTAAAAACAACTTCTTTCATCGTAATAACTTATGTGGTAAATTATAATATTGAATGGTTTTAAAGTAAAAATAGAATATATTTTTACCATTTAATATAATTTATGTCATTATTATTGATTTTACATTGAATTCGTAGGTTAAATAAATTCAATCTTTTGCAATGTTTTAAACAAAAACTCGTTTTCTTTCGACAACGAGATTAATTTTAATTTAATTTCTGCAACTTCTGTGTATTGAATTTGGAAAAATGGATTCCATATTTGGAATCAGTGGGTCCAAATTATATTAATATACTAATTTTTATTTTTGGTCTTTATGAATAGTAATAACGGTAAATTTTATTTACCATAGTAAAAGGTAAATTGGGTAATTAAGGGTAAATATAATATTATAAAATTATCCTAATACTTGTCTTAATACAATTGGATGATTATATTTCGTCCTAAGTCATATTTGGGTCGAAATGGAATCCATTAGAACCCACTTGGAGGTGATTAAGACCTTTAGTTTATTTTATTTAAAGGAAAGTGAAATATGTCTCACTCAACTTTAATAATTATAGTATTTTTAATATAAGTTTATACAGAATATAAATTCAGTTATAAATACTCATTTGAAAAATAAATTTTTTTTCTTTATCATGGTAATTTATTTGTAATTTTTAAGAGTTATTTAATTACCTTATTGTCTTATACATTAATGATGCAGAAATTATTTATTTAGTGAAAAATCAATAATATAGTTTTTATAGAAATAGTAATATATATCAAAAGGCCCAAAAATATGGACAAAACTTATTAGTAGTGTATATATAAATCCTAATCATCCACTGGCCGAATTTTGGACCATTTGGATCCGTATTATGGCGATTGTGACACTTATAATATTTTATTTTAAATGATTCCAAAGTTTTCACCTTCATAATTTAATAAAGATAACAATTTACATGTTGTTATTTTAAGATGATAAATTTGGGTAAAATTATTATTATAAAATCTTTGATATTTATCTTCATCAAAGGATTTTATTTTTAATTTTTATGCAACAAATAATTATATTAAATAATTATACAAAAATGTTGTACTAATTATTTTATTAAGAGATATACCAAATAAATGGTTTTAAAAATATTAAAATAAATATTATACGAACTATTTAATATGCTCCACGAATTTTCTAGACAGATTTTAAATGTTAGGAATCTATTAAATATTTTAGTTCAAATATATACTCTGTGTAGATTTTATTTAAATTCAAATAAATTAATAGTATCAAAATTGACACTATTGTTATTTTATAAAAATAACATATTATTAAATTGTTTAAAAATCACAAAAATATTTGAAAATTATAAATTGAAATTTATATAGTCTAAAATGTCATAAAGTATCCAATTATGGAAAATTAACAACACATAAGTGATTATTTATAACCATTTAAAATTTATAATTTTATTACCACAAATAAACTTAAATAGATTAAATAAGGATAAATCAAAATGATAAGGTTTAAAATAGGATCAAAACATGTCTAAATTTTATTGGTTGATGATATTACAACCCTATCTCATCTAATCTTTGAATTGAGTCATTTTTTGAGGTTTTCATGTGGGTTTTGAATTTATATTAAACTAATATTTTTGAGGATTCCAAATGTGCCCCTCTCCTCCCTTATAAAAGGGTACCTCCTCCCTCTCTTCCTCACACCATTTTGAGCCTTGAATCTCGACCAAACTCTACCCATTTCACTTCCCCACTTCCCTAGAAACCTTATAGAGGTACTGTTCTTCTCAAAAGACCAACCCTAGTTCCCTAAGAAGAAGTTTAAAGGAGGTGCGTCGAAGAAGAGGTAATCTCTTTTACCGATTATTTCAAGCTTATTTCTTCTTCAACTTCTTCTTCTCTAGTTGTTTCATTATAAAGTAATATCATCAGTATCACTAATATACTGATATGTTATTATAAATATTAAACAACCCCATTTCACCTTCTATCCATCCTATGGAAAATGAAATCACCGCGCGTGCGTACGTACGGAATACCGTCTCCATATCGTGGTGTAATCTGTTTTTCCAACACCACCTTACTTGGATGGGTATAATGGTGTAAAGAATAACTATAAATAGTTATTATAACATCATAATGATTCTGATATATTGTATCATCCACTCCAATTCAATTCAATAATTATGGGAATGATATCATCGCTCGTGCGTACGTACGGACTACCGTCTCCACGATGCGATGAAATTCATTCTCAATGATTAACAATTCATGAATGATTATAAAGTATATATAATAAGTAATCATGAAATATATTACATAATAATGATACTTTATTTATGTATATATATATATATGTATTTCATCTAATTAATTCCATTCAATTCAATGAGGAAACGAAAACAGCGTTCATGCGTACGTACGGCCTACCGTCTCCATGAACGGTGTATTTCTTTCCATTTATCGATCTATTATATATATTTATATTCTGAATATATATTATATATAAATAATTTTTTATATTATGGAATTAATAAATCATGATCTAAGTAATCATATGAATAATTACAAGTCAAAACACGGACGACAAATGAAACGATTTTACCCAAAATGCTCTTTAATAAGGAATTTACAAAAGAACGGGTAATATAAAGTCATAAGGGAACCATATATGATATCATAACAATGAATATGATTCTATAATAAGTCAATAACATTATTTAAATCATTATACAGGGGGTTCGGATACGTACGAAGCATATCGGACCTAAGGTAAGGGATAATTATTCCAATCTCATTCTTATCCGAGATTGTTTATTCGTAAGTATTTACTGGGGTTATGATTATTATCCATGTCCATATGTTCTAAAAATGTTTTCATAAAATGTATGCTTTTATTCCATGTATGTTTAAAGTCATTTTTACCATTTTCTACTTTTACCACATCGTATGGAAGGAATCTTTCTTTTACGAGGTACTTTTTGACTTTTTCGGCAAAAGTACGAGAAGAATGTTTTTTTAACTTATACAGCATGAAAGGATTTTTACGGTTTTATAAATCCTTATTTTAATGAAGATTCATCCTAAATATTTCATGACTATTTTCAACAAAAAAGTGATTCCAATAGCATATAATACTCTATTTGGAGAATGACCACTAAGAAACTATCTCCCCAAAATAAAGAGAGTCTTTAATTCTATGGAACTCAACATCAAGTTGGTTCTCCTGAAGAATAAATTTGAGAAGATCAGATTTCAACTGAACACTAGCCAAAGAAAACTCAACCCCGAATTCCTAGACTCTAATATGCAATTGTGAAAAGAGATCCATCAAGATCCACTCTTTCGAGGATTCTTTCACTATCTGGGTTGGAATTTTCCTATTCAAATAATTTGTGATGAAATTATCTTTCCATAGGGTATAGGTGATATTGAATTCGAATTATTTTAGGTATTCCACCCAAAGAATCCATCATAGATTCAAATAATTTTTAGAGAAGATATAACTCAAAATTATGTGGTCTGAAAACACAATAAACCTTTCTCCATAAAGGTAATGCCTCCAAATATTAAGAGCATGTATTACAGCTGAAAGTTTAAGTTCATGGGTCAGATAATTTTTCTCTTGTGACCAAAGCTAATGAGAGACAAAAGAAATGAAATGATCACCTTGAATAAGAATGTAGCCCAAACATAAACTTGATACATCACAGAAGACCACATTGTCCTGCCCAACCTCTAGATGATTCAACACTGGAACAGTCATCAAAATATGTTTCCACTCAACAAAATAACTTTATAATTTTTCATCCCAAGAAAACTTTACTCCATTTTGAGTTAGAGCAGTCATCGAAGAATCCAACATTGACATTTCCTTAACAAACTAGCAATAATATCCAACTATACCCAAGAATCCTTGAATCTCAAAAACATTTTGTGGTTGTTTCCATGTCATAACAGCTTTCACCTTGTTAGGTTAAACTAATATCCCATGTTCTAACACCACGTTTCCCAAGAAATTTACTTCTTAAATCCATAAATCACATTTTGAAATATTGAAATTAAGTCTGTGATTTCTCAAGAAAACATAGAACTATTCTTAAATGATGCACATATTTCTCCTTTTACATAGAGTAAATGAGGAAGTCATCCACAAAGACCACCACAAAATTTTCTAGATACTCATGGAAAATCATGTTTATTAAATCCATAAATACCACAAGAGAATTGGTTAGACCAAAGAGAATAACAAGGTACTCATAATGGTCAAACCTACACCAAAAGGTAGTTTTATGAATTTTATATTATTTTATCCTCAACTGATGGTAACCAGATCAAAGTTCAATATTTGAGAACCACTTTTCTCTTTAAACTGATCAAAAAAATCATCAATTTTTTGAAATGGATACTAGTTCTTTATCATCACTTGATTAGGCTTTCATTAATCAACACATAGGCGAAGTGAACCATCAGCTTTCTTAGAAATGAAAATTGGAACTACCCAAGGTGACATAATCAAATATATAAATCCTTTCACTATAATATCATCCAACTAACTCTTTATCACTTTCATTTTAGTTGGTGACATGCGGTAAGAGGAAATAGAAATTTTTTTTGTACCAAGAACTAAATCAATAGTGAACTCTAAATCCCTTATTGGTGGAAAACCAGATAATTCAGAAGAAAACATGTTTGTAAAATAGATGAAAACTAGATGGATATCATTGCTCAAATATTCCCACCCCATATCAAAAGCAAATGCAGATATCTCTCTCCCCAACTTTGGATAAGAAGGTATGTCTCTACTTGAACTCGGGTCCCATTATCTTTGAAAGACATGGCATACACCACTGGGTGTAGTAAAGGATTCCCATTGAAGATAACACTCGATCCATGATTTATTATAAATAATCCAATACATCATGATATGGTATCAAGTGGTTTCATGTTGAGAACCAGAAAACTCCAAGAAATATTGACATCTGATAGAGAGAAGACACTGGTAGAACTATGGAGGCCCTACCCTCTATTCATACCAAGGAATGTTGTAATATACTTGACATAAGATAAAATATTCATATAAATGTTTAGAATATTAACAATAAGGGTTGAAATAAAAGAATTAGATGCACCAGTATCAAATAAAGCAGCCACTAATGATGAAGCTATAGTGATGGTACCTCTCATAGTCGATGAACCCATGTTAGCTTCCTTTGTAAACTCTTTCACTGTGTGAAGAATCTTTGTTCTAGATTCCTATGGTTGGAACCCTTTTATATGTGAATCATCTAATTTCCACATAGTTTCAGAAAGAGATGATGATCTTGTTTCACTATGCAGAGTGGAATAAACATGGTATAATTTTTGTGGGTTTCCCGAGCACCCACAAGAACCACATATCTTGGTTGTCATAGTGTAAACCGTATTTTAATGTCTTGGATTTTCACACTGGTATAAAATCAAAGGAACTATTCCAAGCACTGAAGGAGGTCTAGAATGAACCTACTGTTGATAATCTCCATGAGAATCATCATGATTCAACTTTTCTTTGAAGGAACCCATGCTGCCACTGGGAAAAAAAGATGTCCATGATAACCCTGACTTCCTAGATAGGTCTATTTAAACCATCATTACTCTATCCAGTACGTCATCATAAGAAGGAATCATTACTAAGAAAACTTGATAATGAATATCCTATCAAAGTACCAACTTGAATAGTCAAGCCTTCATCTTATCATTCGATATTATATCAAGTTTTAAATGCATGACCTCAGCAAAATAGTTTTCATTATCTCTCATAGTACTGTCATCTTTCTCAAGTTTCAAAAACTCTATAGCCTTGGAAAACAGCATCAACTCTAGATAGAACTAGTCAGTGAAAATAACTTTGAAGTCTTTCCACTCTAATCCATCATGCTTCTTTGTCATCACCATTATGTCCCAACATCTCCTACTTGGTCCTTCCAACACTAAGGTGGTACACTTCACCTTGATTTTTTCAGGTGTCTCCAAGAACCCAAACAAATGTTCCATTCTTCTCAATCATTACTTATCCTCTTGAAGATTAATTGATACTTTGAACGATGCTGGATTATATCGAATGAATTATTGAGAACATTCTTTAATAACAACCCTTTGAGGTTTTACAACTAGATCCTAAACGGGAACTGGTGGTGGTGTCTATCCCAAATCCTGGAGAATACACACAATCACGTCAACCAGATTCAAGTACACTAGATTATTTTCTCACTGAGGTTCAATATAATCTCCCTACTAGATTATATTCACATGAATTCCCATAGTAATAATGATATAAAATATCATCATAAAATAAGGAATACGTCATATTAACACTCAAACAGAGAAACTTGGGAAATAAATCCCAATAGATAGACAAGAAATATTTTGATTTCAATCCGATTCAAATAAAAATCAAGGAAAAGACTATAAATAATCATCAATACATATTTCCCTAACCTCCCCTAGTGACTTAAGGTTTATTACGGTGATATATGGTCAGGAACATAGTTATAACTACCTCTTAAGTCCCAACAAGATTACACAAATAATACAGATTTATAGACATAAACCTCAACATATCCTCTGATACCACTTTTTCATGAACCAGCTTGGGTACCTTGGTAACCCAATAAAATATCTGGTCCAAACATGGCCCAAAGGGAATTCTCTATCCCCATGGATTGGAGACCAGCACTTTGCATCATACACAATGAAAGTGGGAATAAATTTTCCACAAATATTACGGAATCAAGATAAAAAAACAGTATGCATACAAAAGAAACGCCACTGGGAGAAGTGTACCATAAGTCAAATAGGTATGAAAATCAAAAGTACTATAGAAAAGTACTAGAAAAATAGGAAGATAAATAGCCCATGTTCCAATTAATGAAGCTCTCTAAGTCCACAGATCAACAGCTAGAACTACCTTTAAGTGGTTTTTTACCCCTACTCGAACCTAGAAGGAGATAATCTACAAACACTCAAAGAAACACATAGGGTGTGAGATAAAATCACATTAAGGTTGCACCAAGTATTCTATAATAATATAACAATATTATATTAACCAAATAAAGTGATTTCAATTTTCAAATAAATAGGTTTGTCATTTCAAGAGCATATCTCAACAAATCATTCTTTATATTTCAAATGATGGAAATACATTTCAAACGATGGAAATCCTCTTAAGAAATTGATATTTACACAAATGGATTAAATAAACACTTTTATATAAAACAATTTATATAAATTCACAAGTCATGTAAATTTTTTTACAATAATGGAATACATTAATTATCATATATAAACAACTGAACAACATGGTCATCTTCCAAGAGGTAGAATAGTTCTAGGTTATGGGATCCTCACACACTCATGTGATAAATAGTAATGTGTACACATGTCCCTTATAAATGGAAAGAGGGGACCCATCCATGTCCCATTGGGAAAGTAATATGTGCTAACCAATATTTTTTTAGTTTTGTAAATCATCAATCTATTTCTAAGGAAATTCCAACCTAGCGTGTTTGTCCCAATAACTCACTAACTACAGAGGCTTCCATGTGCTATTATACAATTCGATGACAGGAAATTTATTTTAATCAATCATAAAATTAAATTAAATCACATTCCCCCACTTAAAAAAAATGAAGATTTCCATTTAAAACCCAAAATGGGTTTTTAATCAAAACATTCTTTTTTCTAAGATAAACCCCTAAGGTTTATATCAAAACCATTTTTAATCCATTTTTCAAAAATATGAATTTGAAATCAATTCAAATTTCAATTTCAAAAAATATCCATCAACTACACAAAAAACCTCAATTCAATAGAATTGGGGTTTTCACAATTTTTCCATCAAACTCATTCCAAAATTTAAGTTAAACATCTTAAATCTCATCAATTTCCATTAACACGCCTCAATTTAGTAGAATTGTTGGTTTTCCCAATTTCATGACAAAATTCAATTTCAAAACCATAACTCAATGGAATTGTGTTTTTCTAAAAAAAACCAATTGAAATTAATGTAATTAGAATCAATAAATTTCATTTAATTCAAAAAATAAATTAAACAATAAATTTAGTTTTAATAAAAATTGGGCATCATGATGGAACCACCTACCACGAGATCAATGGATCTCGAGTCACCAACCCCTAAGTGGGATTTGTCAAAAAAGATTGAGTATCACAGAATCCAAAAAACAAGGATCAAACCTAGTTTTAAGATTCAAAAACAGAGGGTATTTGATCTGCAAATTAACATGAGGATCCACGGAACCCTGGAGAGGAGAAGAGAGATGGCGGGAGATGGATAATGGGGTGAGGAAACTAACCTAGAGGAGATCGAATGATGTTCATCAATCTTATAATCACTTATGAGAGGGTTATGAGGGGATAATAACAGCTCTTGGGTGATCCCAAGGAATAATAAATTGTATGGGGTCGTTTTAGGTCTTTCTGGAACCTAAAGTGAGGGTTTTGGGATTTTAAAAATTAGATTTTAGTATTAATGAAATATTGTGCATGGCTATCTGGGAAATTCCACATGGTTAGACCAAAATATATGTAATATCTATTCACCACTTTAAATGAGATACAAACTTTCTCCTAAGAGTTTTCATGGCCTAAAAAACCATGTACCAATCGTGAAAAAACCCACTGTAAGGGTTTTCATAGTTTGGATTGAAAGGGTGCATGGTTTGGGAAAATAATACACCAACTGTTCAGTGGCCTAGAATTCTCAAAAAACATTAAATTTTCAACCCAAACCAACCCCAAACAAAACCCAAATGAATCTTGGTAAGAATAGTTGTTTATGAATATCTAAAAAATAGTAACAAGATTTTATAGAGGGTGATTGTTCGTATCATGCCTTTGATGTCTGAGGTGATGAGAGAGTTCTAGCTACAAAATCCACCTATGTTCACTAAGAAGGGAGGCCCCCAGGCTGATGAGTTCTATATTGAGTTATCCCAGATGATATTTATTCACCTTGAGACATTTATTTATTTTAGGTTAAAGCTTTATACTTATATACTTAGAGAACAAATCAACCATTGGTGAGACATTCTGGAGAATTCTGTGAAGTAAGAGGAGTTATCCTGGAACTAATTTGAAGAAACTTTCTATAGTCGCTTATAACCGTAGTCATTGAGGGATGAGAGGGATCATGATTTCATGAACTTGATGTAGGAGGTCTTATTATTTGTGGACTATGTTATATTCTACATCAACTAGCAGCATTTTTCTCTCTCCTTGATAGCTTATGAGGTTTTTTGGGTGAGATGTTTCTAGGATGGGATTCACTATGAGATAAGGTCTCAAGTGAACATATTTCACCATAGAATATTAAAAAATGTGATGAATTAGGAAATCATCATGGAAGGTAATCTGATAGAGTCCTGTAGTGGTAAATAGGTAGTTTCGGTAGGGTTATCTAAGATCTCTTCTTCTGGTAGTAGGAACACCACTATGATGGTTACCTCCAGGGTAGTAATAGGCAGATCATCTATGGAAGTGGACAAATATTAGGGGACTATGACCTAGTGTATTTCATTCGGTGTGTAAAGTTTGTCCATAGGTGAAACTAGTTTCCTCACCCCACTGTGAAGTGTTGTGTTTGTGGTATGATGGGTTATCTTCAAAGGTTTTGTAGGACCACGCAATATCAGAGTAGTGGTAAGGGATTGGGATAGGAACTAGAGTCTGGAGGGACTTAGTAACCCCTCAATATAATAGTAGCTGGAGTTTATCTAAATGTTTAGGTTGAGTTGGGGGATACATTACTTTAGTATAAGAGAGATAAAACCATCCATAGGGACCAACACAAGGGCTTTATATGGGGGCCCATGGTAGAGGGGTGATCCAACTTCATGCTATACAGTTTACTCTAATGAGACTAGATATAGGACCTTCTACTATCAGAGGATTGATTGTTATATCATCTACCATTGCATGTGTTTTGTTTGATATAAAACCATCACATGAATTCATTTTTTTCTTCTTAATTTTAAAACATTTTGGGATTATTTTGTGAGATCTTGGATGGTGTTATGACCATCGACACACCATTGGGAGTGTGATATGAGCATATAAAACATTTCCAGGAATGTAATCTTGAAATTGGTCGCTACTATTTTCATTTGGAGTTATTCATATTGGAAGTGATAGGATTTGATTTCATTTAGGGTATAGATTAGTTAGTTCTGTACTAGGATCATATTGACTATTATAGAAGGAGAGTTACCTTTCTATCTCCTGAAGTGGGAAACTACATTCATTAAGGATAGTGGGATCTTCAAGCTGTTCGTGTAGTACTAATGCATTATAGATTTTATTTTATCATAGATCCTATAATAGGCCTTGTTCTATATGATATTCAAATTAAGAAAGATACTTTTTCTCTTATTGTGAACTATTTCAAGATTTATTTTCTAAAGAGTTCTCAAACTTTCCACCTAAGTAGAAGATTGAGTTCAAAATCGAGTTGGTGTTGGGAGCTAATACAGTTTCTATACTACCTTGTAGAGTATAACTAGTGGAGATTTTTGAGTTGAAATTTTAGTTGGAATATTTTTAATCTAAAGGATTCATATTGCCTAGTACTTCTCCTTAGGTTTCACTCATTCTTTTAACTAAGAATACTGAAGGAACCTTGAGATTGTGTATGGACAATCATAGATTAATCTAAATGATGTTTAAGAACAAGTATCCCCTTCCAAAAATTGATGATATCTTTGATCAACTAAGAGATTCAAGGATATTATCTAATATTGACTTGTGTTTATGGTGGAATCAATTGAGGGTGAGACCCTCAAACATACCCTAGACTGCTTTTAGGGGTAGGTATGGCCTGTATGAAGTCATAGTAATTTCTTTTGACCTAAAAAATACATCGTATGTATTCATGGATCTAATAAATCATTTATTTAATCTATTATTATATCAGTTTTGTTAGATTTCATCAACTACATCTCAGTGTAGTACCATTCTACTGGAAATCTTTTATAAAATCTTGAAATCATCTTGAGTACACTGAGAAAGAATTAGCATTGTTCTAATATATCTAAATGAAAATTATAGAATGATAGATTTCACTCATTGGGTTATGTTATCTCAGAGGTTGGAGAGGTGGTGGAACCAAAAAAGGTTGCATTCATGGTATATTGGATGTATCCCAAGAATGGCTTCGAGATTCAAAGCTTTCTGGTTATAGAAGGCTACTATCGACGCTTCATCTAGGATTTCTCCCATTTGGTAGCACTATTTTCTAGGCTAACCAAGAAAGGGGTGTAGTTTATTTGGTCATATTATTATAAGAGACCTTTCTAGGAGCTGAAGGGAAGGCTGACCTATACACTAATCCTAACTCTACCTATGTCAGGAAAAGAGTATACCATGTACTATGATGCATACAGAGTTAGACTTAGAGTATTTTTGATGTAGGAGGATCGAGTGGTTATCTATGGATCTATATAGTTGATACCATATGATAGAAATTACCCTACTCATGATCTAGAGTTAGATGTGGTGGTACACACCTTGATATTAGGAAGATAATATTTGTTGGGTGAGAGGTTTGTGGTGTACACATACCCAAATAACCTCAAATATATCTTTTATTAGTGATACCTAAAACTTCAACCTAAGAGTTTGGTCAGTAGTCCTTAAAATTTTAGATAAATTATACAATGGGAAAAGGAAATATTGTGTTGATTCCTTGAGTTAAAAGACATTGACAGAATTAATATAAGGTTATTGTGATGAGTGATGTCTGATGGAACGCCATGTATACATACATCTATATGATTGGGCATCCTAGTGATGAGTAGATCTAATTTTGAAATTTGTATTACCCATGATTCTAGATTGTTTCAATATAGATTATTTATATGATCTGAAGGGATTATCTCTAAGGGATAGATTATATGGTGTGGATCCACCATCAAGATGGTCTCTTATTAGCATCAATGTTCTTATTAGAAGCAATGTTCATAGGCATTTGGATCCCCTTATGATCGTATTTAACCCCCACCTTCTAGATATCAATCCTTGGTGATCCAATCCTTTCTGTGGAGACCTCTAAGCATTCTATTCAAATTGGAATCAATATTCCTTAGATATTTGTGTTTTGGGCCTAAAGTTTAAAGGAAAAAGAATTTGATTGATGCATAGGACAATGAGGTTTTGTCTATGTCGACTCTGATTTTGATGTGGTTGGTCAAGAAAAACCATATAAATTCTATTTTCAATCCTTCTAGTGTGTGTAATAATTTTGATCATGTTGGAAAACTATGCACACAACCTATCTAATTGAATAAATTATAGTTGATTATAATCACTATGATTAGACTTGCGATGGATATGGTCAGGTCCATTGGTGTTGAGATCGGGATTTTGGCCACTTAAGAGATGATAATACCCTTAGACAAAGAGCGAACTAGAATACTTGATAATGTTCATTTTAGAATAACATGTAAAATATAGTGATTGTATGAGATAGGATCACATGGACTAGAAATCAGTTAATTGAAGTGTAATCGGCTTGGCATGTTAACTTGATGAATTGTGGTTGTGTTGTAATGTTAACAGATTTTGGGATAAATTTTTAATTGGAACTAAATGTTGGAAATTATTATGGTAATTGGAAACCTAACTATGTGAAATGTTAATGGTTTGAAAAATGGTAATTTGATCAATTGATCATTGTGTCTTATGATGACATATTTATATGCTTGATGTATTCCCATGTGTTATGTTGGATTAGAATATTAACTTTTTATGAATTCTGGTCATGCAAAAAATATTATAAGGCTCTAACCTAGTCTTGCTAAAATGATTAGAGGTCTCTAACCTAGGCTTACTAAAATTATTAAAGGAATCTAACCTGGACATGTTGAAATTATTAGAGGGGTATAACTCGAACATGTTATAATGCTTATTGGGATTTTATTTGTTAACTTGGGATGATTTGTGGGATATAACCTTGTAGGGTTGTGGATATGGTTGGACTGATTCTAAAATATACACATAGTTATATGGAAACATGTTGAAGTAGTTTTGGTTGACCCTGAGTTTCACTCCATAACTCAAGGGTCAGTGAGTTTATTTTTTAAGCAGTATTAATTTACTAAATTAATACCAATGACTATCACTTATCTCATTTACTATATGCTAGGAATTTTTTTATACATCATTGGTGGTGGCCTACTTGTTCATACTCACACCATGTTTGTTTCTTTATTTGGTACCTGGGAAGATTTCATGGAAACAGGTATGGATAAGGGAAAGGGGCCCTACATTAGTAGATTTCCTGCTGTATGGGTTGGATTTTGGGAATGGGACCAACTTAGGGATTGGTACTGGGGATTTTGGAGTATTTTATATTTCTTTTTAGTCTTTTATTAGTATAACTTACAGTATATCATTTAGTTACATTCATCCCATCATTACATTATTTCTATTATTATTGGATTATTCTATTTTTTCCATTATCTTCTTTGTTTCGTGTTGAGTATTTATATATTATTTCCATTGTTATTACAAATCTATTAAATAGGAAGTAGTCTCCTCACTATATTCCTTAAACTCTCACTACTAGTTGATAGCCTCTAGTGTATAGGGAGGTGCACCTAAGGTTACATAGCCAACCTAGCTCAGTCACATGAGAGAGAATCAGTTTAGGGGCATTAAAAGGTAGTATCAAATATAGGTTTCTTTTTTATTTTCTTACTATTTGGGAAATGTATAAAGGAGGATAGGATGTGTCAAGTCTTGGTAATGAGCTCATTCATGGGAGTAGTTAACCTATGCATGGGGGAAAACTAAGCTCCCTAGGATAGGATTTTTGTTCCTATTATTCACTTGTCATAGTTTTAATATTATTTCACCTTGGGTGATTCACTTCATGTGTGATGTTATTTTTATTGATATTTTACTCATGGGTTGGTATACCATGATATGAGTATGTACGCATCATGATATTTATATAGGAATATATTTTTACATGCATTAATCATTCTAGGGATACATTTATTGCATTTGAAATATCTTCCCATATGAAATATGAAATGAAAATACCTTGATATACTAGATATAAGAGATGAAAGAAACTATTATTTTATGTCAGTTAACTTGTTAAGACAAGTGTAGAGGAAAATTGAACTAGTGATTCTATATTTGTTTTCAATTATATAGGTTTTTATTGTCTGTAACATGTGTTCTAATGAGTTCATTGATATTTTTAGAGAAAATGACTCATTATCATCTTCTAATTGAGCATCTGGATAGTGGAAATCAGAATTCTCCTAATGTGATTGGGATAGAACTTCATGAAACATAGGAGAATCGAATGGATGATTATCTCTGTGATAACTTCCTAAGGTTCATTCAATCTATATAGATAGATATTGCTTTCACCGTTTCTTCCATGTCTGAGATAATGAGAGAGAGTTCTTGCTACAGTATCTACCTACATTCACTGGGGAGGGATACTCCCATGTAGCTAAGTTTTGGATTGAGTCATTCCAGATGATCTATAAGCACCATGAGATTCCCATGGATAGTATGGTGAAGCTTTCCGCCTACATACTTCAGGGACCATCTAATAATTTTTGGAACATTTCATAGCAAGATGAGCAGTAAGAGGATTTATCCTAGATGGAATTTGAGATGAATTTCTTGATCCACTTATACCTAGAGATGTTGATGGATGATATGGATTTAGATTTCATACACTTGATATAGGAAAGCATGTATATGATGGACTATGTGGGATGATTCACTGGCCTATAGTATTTTTATCTATCCTTGGTAGATGATGTGGTTTTCAGGGTGAGAAATTTCCTAGAAGGGTTTCCATTAATCCCAAAAGTCCCCACCTAAATATGAACTCCATCAATCGTAGTACCTTTTTCATTTGCAACCAAGTTGACGTCTTCAAGACCCATGAAGATTAGATCCTTATACAATTAAAGCTGATTTTCACTAGATATCACCTTACCCTGACTATCCATACTATAAATTTGATCCATAGAAGAAGCAACATCTAGATTCTTCAACTTCCTTCTACAATTCTAAAACGTTTTACCAACCAAACCATTGTTTACATTGACTAGTTTCCTACAATAGTGGTACATGTTGTGACCAATGTTAAAGGATCCTTCACATAAATAAAAAATTTCTCACACTTAACAACCAAATCAAAGAGATGATCATCTATAATTAGTATGATAGGTATAATAGGGGAGAGATGGTCACTTTGAATGAATCTTAGTGGAAGATAGCAAAACCTTCTCAAGCCTCGTATTCAAAATAAAACTTGAGTGAATGAATTCTTTACATTTAAGGGGTTGAACATTGGATATCAGTCATGAATTATAAGAGTTGATAGTTTTATATTAACAAAACCAATCCCCTGATCATTCAATTTCAAATCGCATAATCAAAAACAACATGAAATTAACAGTCTCTTAAGGATTTTATATGCCAACCATAAAATCCCTAAATCACCAAAAAATGTTTCTTAATGTCTAAAAGACCCAAATAATTTCATTAGGTTATAATGAAAAATGGGTAGTGATTAGTTCATTTAATCCTAGAGTCTATTCGTAAGAAGATCATAGTTTTCCTTAAAAAATCCATATTAGATCTCTTATTAATCATCTGATTTATCGAATTAAGATTGAAAAATTCATCAAATATCCTTGTATCTTTAGAATGGGAACTATCCTAAATAATCCCTTATACTAGATCATAATTCATACTAAATGTTTATTCCACCCTAAACTTATATGATTCTATAATTCACGATTCTCAAATTACCACCGTAACCTGAGAATATGATACTTCAATTTCATTCATGATTCAATCAGAAACCCTAGGATCCAAAGGCTCAACCTTCCTCTTGTAACATCCCAGTTCTAGGTGCTGCCCCAAGGTGCCCCGTAACTGGTTGGTCACATGGATTCAAGTGAATCTCCCCGAATGCCAGAGGCTTCCGACTACTAGCGAGGTCCTTGGGAATGATAGTGGGGAAACTTTTCCCTCATTGGAAGAGTAACTCAGTGAAATAACAATCATATACAACATTGGAAGAAGTAATACCATAAAATAAGTAAATGGTTGAAGACTAAAATTAAATAAACAACTGGAGAACATATGTAAATGATTCATGAAATATATGTCTAGGAAATCAGCCAAACAAGTCACAATTCTAGAATTAAAAACAGAAACCAAAGTAATGAAAAGTAAATAAACTCCAACAGAATAGCAAGCCTCATCTTGGTCCCATGCTCTCCAGATCCACAGCAATCAAGTACCTGAAGTAGAATGGTGTTTTCCCTTATCTATACCTGCAACAATATAGTCTTTTTGGGCCCAAAATCATGACCCAAACAAGGTGTGATACAAAGCCCAGTAAGAAACCACCCAAATATATGTGCCTAACAGTAAGTGAGTATATATATATAGCAAGAAATATGAAAAATTAAGCAATAAACAAGGAAGTACTCCAAAGTAAAAAATCCTATAGTTTCGTCTACATTCATTAACATTTATCAACATAATCAATCAAAAAAATCACAAGAAACCCTCTAGGAAGTTCTCATAGTCTAACCACTCTGGTTCAGCTTAAAAAAAGACTCTTTGAGAAATCACTCATTGTCAATCCCCCTTATGGTCTCACAAAGATAAACTATAGAAACTCTGAGGAAGCACTAAATGTATAATTCACCATGTGGTCTCACAACGTGGAACTAGAGACACTCTGAGGGAGCACACAGGTCCATCCTATCTATGGTATCGCAATGTAAAAGTATAATAGACACTCTGGGAAAGCCCTCAGCATCCATTTCCCCTATGGTCTAACTACGCCATATTCCCACAGTTATGTGTAAGTCAATCATGAACAAAAGATATCCAATATCCAAAGTAAATCATGATATAATACTTGGCTAAACAGCTACAAGGCATGGCACAAGAAATTCAGATAATATCACTCCATCCTCATAATACTAGGCATGGAAAACAGAGCAGCCTAACAGGCAAAACTAGACCCAATGGCCAATATCAGTTCAAACACTGATAAACACATCCATAATAAGGTAATTAAACCCTATTCTCAATCAAGATCCATAACTCAAGCAATCAAGTCATATAAGGCATTAAAGGGACAAATTTCCTAAACATGCAATACCCTAAACTAGGGTATTGGGAACTTTTGAATATATAATTCAAATACAATCTATGAAAAGGCACAAACCACCTACATCAATGTTGTATGATCAATATAGTTGAACCTCAGCCTTCAAATCAACCTAGAACACCATAGATCTACAAAAACATCTAAAATTTTCAACCAAGGATATCTCACGAGTTAGTAGAAATCAAGAGGTGAGGCTCTAGAAGAAGGAAGAACTCACTATGGAGATTCCAACTCAATCGACTGTGTTTGATTCGGAGAACGGACATACAAACGGGTGCTCGGAGAAGAATCAGTGATATCTATCGCTCCTGGACAAGACTGGTTTAAAAGAAGATAGTTTTGTCGATGAGAACCGACCCCGATCTGATATAATAATTAAAAATAAAAAAATAGTGTGTTCCCTGAGGATACATGGTGTGTATAGGATTTTACTGGGGCCTGCTTTAGCCAGTCTCCAGGTCAGATCACACGGCCATGTACATGTCCATTACACAGCTAGTACACGGATACCTATGGAAACTGGGTACATGGTGTGTACCCCTAGGTACACGGTGTGTAGTCCTTAAATTTCCTGAAACTCCTCTTTTTCTCAAAAACGCCATAAATCAAGATCCATACATAAAAATAAGATTTGGGTTCTTACAAAAAGGTTCCCTATACCTAGTTGGTCGCATGGCCTCAAGAGAATCTCCCTAAACGCTAGAGGTTGTCGACTAGTAGTGGGGGCCTTGGGTTTGATTGTGGGGAAACAATGCCCTCGTTAGAAGAGTAACACAGTAGAATAAAAATCATATATAACAAATGAAGTAGTAATACCATACAATATGTAAAAAGAGGAAGAATAAAAGTAAATAAACAACTGGAGCACATATATAAATGATTCATGACACATATGTCTAGGAAAGTAGCCAAACAAGTCACAATGCTCGAATACAAAATAGAAATCAAAGTACTGAAAAGTAAATAAACTCCAACATCATCGCAAGCCTTAGCTTGGTTCTATTCTCTCCATCTCCAAAGAAATAAAGTACCTGAATTTGATGGGTGATTTCCCTTATCTATACCTACAACAATATAATCTATTTGGGCCCAAAATCATGACCCAAATAGGGTGTGAGATGAATCCCAGTAGGAAACCACCCAAAGACCTGTGCCTAATAGTCAGTGAATATATATATATATTAGGGAATATGAAAAATGAAGTAATAAATAAGGAAGTACACAGAAGTAAAAAATACTATAGTTTCATCTACATTCGTTTACATTTATCAACATAATCAACCAAACAATCACGAGAAACCCTCTAGGAAGTACTCACAATATAACCCCTATGATTCATCTTAAACAAAGACTATCTAAGGAAGCACTCCCTGTCAATTCCCCTTATGGTCTCGCAACAGTAAACTACAGAAACTCTAAGGAAGCACTCAATGTCCAATTCCCCATGTTGTCTCACAATGTGGAACTACAGACACTCTGAGGGATCACACAGTTCCATCCCTCCTATGGTCTCACAACATAAAAGTATAACAGAAACTCTGGGAAATCCCTCAGCATCCATTTCCCCTATGTTCTAACTACACCAGGCTCCCACAGCCTTGTGTAAGTCAATCATGCAAAAACTATATCCAGAATCCAAATTAAATCATGATATACTACTTATAAAAATAGCTACAAGGCATGGTGCAAGCAAGTATGATAATATCACTCCTTCCTAACAACTCTAGGCATGGAAAAAAGAGCAATATAACAGGAAAAACTATATCCAATGACCAATATCAGTTCAAACATGGGAAAAATCCATAGAAAGGTAATTAGACCCTATTCTCATTCAAGATCCCTAACTCAATAAATCAAGGTGTAGTAGGAATTAAAGGGTTAAATTACCTAAACACCAAATACTATAAACTAGGGTATTGGGAACTTTTTCATATATAATTCAAATAAAATCTATAGAAAGGCACAAACCACCTACCATGATGTTATACGATTGATATTGTTGAACCTCAGCCTTTTAATCGACCTAGAACATTGTAGATCTACAAAAATGTCTAAAACATTCAACCATGGATATCTTATGAGAGAGGATAAATCAAGATGAGAGGATGTAGAAGAAGGAAGAAATCACCATGGTGATTCCAATGCAATCGACAGTGTTTGATTTGGAGAATGGACAGCCAAATGGGGGCTCAAAGAAGTATCAGCGATATTCATCGCTCTTGGACGAGACAGGTTCAGAAGAATATAGTTCTATCAATGAGATGCGACCTCGGTCTGATATAACAATTAAAATTAAAAATACACGGCATGTTCTCAGAGTATACATGGTGTGTATAGGATTTTATCGGGCCCCACTTTAGGCGGTCTCCAGGTCACCTCACATGGCCATGTACTCGGCCTCAATATGACCAGTACACACCTACCCGTGGCAACCAGGTACAGGGCGTGTACTCCATAAATTTATAGGAACTTCTATTTTTCTCAAAAACACCATAAATCGAGCTCAATACCTGAAAAGAAGATCTGGGATCTTACAAACTTCCCCCATTAAAGAAATTCATCACTAAATTTCCCTAGCAAGGTGGTGACGAAGAAGAATCCTCGAACAGCTCTGGCCACTACGAGCACACATTGGTCTCCCTCTCCCAAGTCTCATCCTACACTCTCCCATGCTTCCATAGCACCCATACCAGAGGAACAGACTGGCCACTGAGTACCTTTTCATTTTGATCAATAATCCAGATAGGATACTCCTCTAATGATGTGTATACCTCTAACTCAACCTCCTCGGTTTGGAAAACATGAGATGGGTCTGAGAAGCAATGCCATTGCAGAGAAACTTGGAAGACGTCATGCATTTCAAAGTTTCTCTTGGGTAACTACAACTGATAGGCAACCGGTCAGACTCTCTCAAAAACCTCAAATGGTTCGATGTATCTCGGCGAAAGCTGACCCTGTCCCCTAATCCTCCTATGTCCCAACCTCGGTGTGACACATAGAAAAACCTAATCTCCGACCTCAAACTCCATAGGTCATCTCTATCAATCAGCATAAGATTTTTGTCATGACTGTGCAGTAGTTGTCTTCTTCTGAATCAACTCTATCTGTTTCGTGGTCTCTTGGACAAGACGAGGCCCCAACATAGCTGCCTCTCCTACCTCCATCCAACATAGGGGTGATCAGCATGGCCTACCATACAAAGCCACATATGGTTCCATCTGAATAGTTTTTTGAAAACTATTATTGTAGGAAAACTCTACCTGGGGTATGTGCTTCTCCCAAGAACCTCTAAAATCTTGGACGCATGCTCGAATCATTTCCTCCAACACCTGAATCATACGATCAGAATGGAAATCTCTCTGGGGATGGTAAGTTGTACTCAGAAGTACCTGTATACCCAAAGCCCTCTATAGTCCCTATCAGACCCGAGAAGTAAAACGGGAGTCCCTGTCTAAAACTGTAGAGTGAGGAACCACATGAAAACGCAAAATCTCTTAGATGTACAACCTACCCAGATCATCAACATTGAAGGTCTCCTTGATTGGTAAGAAATGTGTAGCCTTCATGAGTCTGTCAATGACAAGCCAAAATAGAATCATTCCCATGTGGTGACCTTAGTAAACCTATCACAAAGTCCATTGTGGCATCATTCCACTTCCACTCAGGAATGGATAATTGCTACAAAATTCATACTGGTTGTTGATGCTCCACCTTCAACTACTGATAGGTGAACACCTCATCACAAAACAAGCAACATTTATCTTTATACTGAGCCACCAATACTGATGGTGTAGATCTCGATATATATTAGTGACACCAGGATGAGTAGCCCAAACTGAGGAATGAAAATTCCACATCAACTCCACGTGTATGTCTGCTGACACCCATACACACCCATTAAAACACAAGATCTCATCCTCACCTACTGTTCATCTAGGAATAGGGTCCTCTCTTGACACACACTCCTATAGAACTAGGCCTTCAGAATCTGACAGTTGCCTCATCCGCACTCGATCAAGCAGGGTGGAGGTAACTGCTACAGAAGAAAGGAACGTCTTCCCCTATCTTTCATGCACCTCCACATGCATCTTAAAGAACATAAAAATAAGCTTCCACTCACTGATGGCCTCCTGAACTACCTATATCTTAGTCCTCTTGCTCAATGCATTATCCACTGTGTTTCATTTCCTGGACGTGTACGCAAGCTCAAAATTAAAGGACTGAAGGTATTCAACCCACCTTAACTGTCTCAAATTCAGATCGTACTGAGTGAAAATATACTTGATACTTTTGTGGTTGGTGAAAAAAAAATTCTCTCCCAAAAGATAATTCCTCCAATAGAATAAATCATGAAAAACTATAGCCAACTAGAGATCGTGTGTCGGGTAATTATTATCATGTGGCCTCAACTGCTGAGACCCGTATGAAATGACTTCTTCCCCCTTCATAAGAACTACTCCCATCTCAATAACTGATGCATCATAGTAAATTGTATAACTCTTTCCAGGATCTATAGAAACTAGTATCGGTGTTGAAGTCAACCTCCCTTTCATCTCATGAAAGACTGGCTCACAAGAACCTGACAATAGGTACTTCAGACCCTTCTTAGTCAAGCCCGTCAATGGCACTACTAAGTGTGAAAAGTCATGTATGAAATGTCTATAGTAAACAGACAGCCCTATAAGACTATGTACCTCAAAGACATTCTTTGGATGCTCCCAAGAAACCATTTCACTCACTTTCTCTAGGTCTACTGATACTCATGTCTCTAAGATAACATGACCCAAGAAGTGAATTTGGTCCATCCAAAAGTGGAATTTTGAGAGCTTAGCATATAATTGATTCTCTCTTAGTGTACTCAAAATGATCTCAAGATGGGTAGCATGGTCATGTCGAGTGTGATATTACACCAAGATATCAATCAATAAAAACACCTCGAAAGAATCCAAGTATGGATGGAACACTCGGTTTATCAGTTCCATGAATACTGCAGGTGCGTTCATGAGACCGAATGACATAAACACATATTTGTATAGACCATACCTGCTCCAAAAGGCTTTAAGAGGTATATCTGATGGTCTAACAAGAAACTGATGATAATTGAATCTCAAGTCAATCTTCTAGAATACCCAGGATCCTCAATGTTGATAAAAGTGATCATCAATCCTCAGCAAGGTATATTGGTTCTTAACTGTCAATTGGTTTGGCTTTCGATAATTCACCCAAAGACTGAGGATATCATCCACCTTCTTCACAAACAGGACAGGTGAACCCCAAGGAGAAGTATTGGGTCAAATGAAACCCTTTATCTATAATTCCTCTAACTGCTTCTTGATCTTCTGTAACTCTGGTGTGTCCATCCTATAAGGAGGAATGGACCCTAGTGCGGCTCCTGGAACTTGATCAATAGAAAAGTCTACCTCTCACTCTAGATACAAACCTGAGAATTCCTCTATAAATACATCACTGAAACAGTCCACCACTAGAGGAAAGTCCATCAGTGAAGTACCCTAGTCATCTAGATACAAACTAGAAATCTTGGTTGTAACTCCTCCCAACCCATGATGCTCAGGTCTCGCTCTCCTCTCTGAGATATCCCATTCACCCTTGTGTAAAAATGATTTTCCCTCTGGTGACGTAAAACTCACCCTATGGTGATAGAAATCAACCACAACCTGGAAGGGAACCAACTAGTATATTATGAGAATGATATCAAAGTCTGTCATCTCTAGTACATAGAGGTCCCATAAGAAGTGATGCCCACCAACCTCAAGAGAGAACTCCTTGCACTAATGTATACTAGCCATTCTAGTCCCCAACAGACTGTCTAGCATCAAGATATCAGCAGAAGTAAAGATACAGAGCCTAAGGATCTCTACAACAGTGACAAATATGAAACAATGGGAATCCCCTATATCGTAAAGTGCAGAAGCTAAAAATAAGGCAACTAGAATCATACCTCTAACTCTAGAGGGTTCGGGATCCTGCTCTGGTTGGATCTGCTCTATCGCAAAATCATGACCTGCACCGCGGCCCTGTGAAGTTGACTGAGATCTCTATGTCGATCCACCCTGTATTTGTCAAAAACCATATGTTTGACCACTGCATATATGACCTCCACCTTAGCCTGAATAGCCTGAAGAACTCCAGCCCCTAATCTGATGTGGGATTGGTGGTCCTGCTCTGGTACGAGGAGTCGAAACAGAACCCATATCACCATCTCCTGGTGAGAAAATATGACAGAAGCACTAAAGATGACCCATCTTGCCGCAAGATCGGAACTCCATTGGGTCTCTTAGGAAATGTGGTCTTGTATGCATGATCTTCTTACACTAGTATCACACCACCTAGCTACCAGAATAAGTGTCCTACCTCCTTGGATCTCCATGCGTAGACTCCCTACAGCACTTCCTGCTGTCATTCGAAGGGGTACCAACTTCAGATGCCAAGCCTCCCTGGCTCATAGCCCCATAATCCCTCATATTATGCTTTTTGATTAGTTTCTGGTTGACTGTAGAGGTGATGGAAGTCAACCTAAATATGTTTACCTAAGATCGGATGTCATTCCTGAGGCCATCCTCAAACTTCCTTGCAAGAAATAACTCATCACCTCCTAGAATGGGTATAAAGCGCCGCATCTCTATGAAGCAAGAAGAGTACTCCATGACTGAGAGAGTACTCTATTCTAAACTCATGAACTCTCAGGATCGATTGGCCCTCAAAGTCTCTAGGTATAAGTAATTGTAGAAGGCACGTTGGAACTCATCCCAAGCCATAACCTGCTGGCGTCCCGCCTGTGAGATCACATCCCACCATATCTTGGATGAATCCCAAAGAATATAGGTAGTGATCTTCAAACTCCCCTCTAGAGTCATCTCGAGATGATCAAAGATAGATATCATGGATTCTAACCATGACTCTATAGCCTGAGTTCCTCCATCCCAAAAGAAAGTGGGAGGATGTTGCTGCTAAAAACCCACGTCAATTCTGCCAGAGACGGTGTAGGATACGGTGCTCTATGTAAGTTATTCATAAACCTCAAGAATACTTCTCGTAACTATGAATCAACACCAATGTTCAGAATGATGGTTGGTTCCAAGATAGGCATGACGGGATGATCTACTAGTAGTCCCTAATCTTCCATGTTTGGTGTCTGATTGTTTCCCTATATTTGGCGTACAACCGGAGGAAATATTTGTTTCATGAATATGCAAGGTCAAGTTCACACCTCAGTTCAAGATTATCAAGGATTGAAACTTATAAGTGCATCAAAGGAATAAGATAAATAAAACAATCAATTTTTTCAAATCATGGATACACGGCATATATGACCCCCACACGATGTGTTTCCCGAAGCCTTTACATGGGCGTGTACCTCTTCCAAAACTGGTCATCTAACACCCCTACACACGGCGTGTTCTCCTTGAGAAACGGTATATACTTGAATCATTTTCCCCCTTCATGAGTTCCTCTACATGACTAAACCACATTGTTCTCACAGAACAATACTGCACAGTGTGTTTGTGCCAGACACGGTGTGTACTAGAAGGAAATCACTGACCCGTGTTGTTATTCACACAGTCGGATACACGGTCAAATCTACACAGAGTGTCAGAAGAGAACACAACACGTACAACATGAGTTTCATCCACCCATGTCATTGGTCGTATGACTAGGTACATGGCTCTTAAAACATAGAATGTACTCCAAGTACATGGCATGTGTCACCAAACATTTCCCAACCCTGTTTCTTTGCCCATACAGCCAGTCACACGATTTGGGACTACACGGCATGTACATATAGTAAATGGCGTGTACTTTTACCTCCCGAATAGAAGGATACAGGGCATGTATTCATAAATACACACTATGTATTCTGGGTTTTTCTAAATAGTAAGACTCAGAAACTACTTTGGAACACCATAAAAACATTGAAACAAACATTAACGTTCCAAATTCTGATCCTTGGGGGCCACACTCCCCACGAGTCAAAGTTTGGCATCATCTTTATGTATATCACAAAGTGTAATAGTTAAATCGATATATGATCAACCAAGTTCGGATCCACTTTGTAAAATCTTGGCTCTGGGTACCGCCCCAAGGTACCCCGTACTTGGTTGGTCACATGGCCTCAAGCACATCTCCCTGAATAGAAGAGGATTCCAACTAGCAGCAAGGGCCTTGGGTGTGATAGTGGGGAAACTATGCCCTCATTGGAAGAGTAACATAGAGGAATAACAATCATATACAATAGTAGAAGCAGTAATACCATACAATAAGTAAATAGAAGAAGAATAAAAGTAAATAAACAACTGAAGAAAATATATAAATGATGCATGACACATATGTCTAGGAAAACATCAAAACAATTCACAATGATGTAATACAAAATAGAAACCAAATTACTGAAAAGTAAATAAACTCCAACAGCATCGCAAGCCTCAGCTTGGTCCCATACTCACTGGCTCCACAATAATCAAGTACATGAAGTAGAAGGGTTCTTTCCCTTATATATACCTACAACAATATAATCTGTTTGGGCCCAAAATCAAGACCCAAATAGGGTGCCAGATGAATCCCAGTAGGAGACCACCCAAAGATATATGCCTAACAGTCAGTAAATATATATAAATATACAACAGGAAATATGAAAACTGAAGTAATAAACAAGGAAGTACTGAAAAGTAAACAATACTATAGTTTTATCTACATTCATTTAAATTTATCAACATAATCAACATAACAATCACGAGCCACCCTCTAGGAAGTACTCACAGTCTAACCCCTCTGGTTCATATTAACAAAAGACTCTTTGATAAAGCACTCACTGTCAATTCCACATGTGGTATCGCAACGGTAAACTAAAGACACTCTGAGGAATCAATCAATGTCCAATTCCCCCTATGGTCTCACAACATGGAACTACAGACACTCTGAGGGAACACACAAGTACATCCCTCCAATGATCTTGTAATATAAAAGTATAACAGACACTCTCAGAAAGCCCTCAATGTTCATTTCCCCTACGGTCTAACTACACCAGGTTCCCACAGCCCGATGTAAGTCAATAATGCACAAACGATATCCAACTTCTAGAGTAAATTATGATATACTACTTGGATAAACATCTACAAGGCATGGAACAATCAATTCAGATAATATAACTCCATCCTAACTGGACTAGTCATGGAAAACAGAGCGGCCAAAAAAGAAAAACTAGACCCAATGGCCAATATCAGTTCAAACATGGGAAAACACATCCATATCAAGGTAATTAAACCCTATTCTTAATCAAGATCCCTAACTCATGAAATAAAGTAATAGTAGTCATTAAAGGGTTAAATTCCTTAAACATGAAATACCCTAAACTAGGGTATTGGGCACTTTTTCATATATAATTCCAATACAATCTATGGAAAGGAAAAAACCACCTACCTCCATGTTGTATAATTGATATAGTTGAACCTCGGCCTTCGAATTGACCTAGAACACTGTATATCTACAAAAACATCTAAAACATTCAACCAAGGATATCTCACAAGAGAGGAGAAATCAAGAGGTGAGGCTCTAGAAGAAGGAAGAAATCATTGTGGTGATTCCAACACAATATATAGTGTTTGATTTGGATAGCAGATGGCCAAATGGGGGCTTGGAGAATAATTGTAGATATCTATCACTCCTAAATGAGAAATATTCAGAATAAGATAGTTATGTTGATGAGACACGACCCCGGTCTGATATTACAATTAAAAACAAAAATACATGGTGTCATACCTGAGGATACACGGCGTGTATAGGCTTTTATCAGGCCCCACTTTAGGTGGTCTCCAGGTCACCTCACATGGCCATTTACTTGGCCGCTATATGGCCAGTACATGACTACCTGTGGCAACTGGGTTCATGGAGTGTACTCCTAATTACACGGCATATAATCCTTAAATTTCCAAAAAACTCATCTTTTTCTCAAAAAACCAAAAATCAAGATCCATACCTATAAATAATATCTAGGTTCTTACAAAATTCCCCCCTTAAATAAATTCATCCTCGAATTTCCCTAGCAAGGTGGAAATGAAGAAGAATCCTCGAACAGCTCCACCACTACGAGCGCACATCAGTCTCACTCTCCCAAGTCTCATCTTGTACTCGCCTATGCTACTATAACACCCGTACCAGAGGAACAGACCAGCCATAGAGAACCTATGCAGTGTGATCAACAATCTAAATAGGATGCTCCTTGAATGATGCATCCACATCCAACTCAACCTCCTTGGGTTGGAAAACATGAGACGTGTCTGAAAAGTAATGTCGTATCTGAGAAACATGGATGACATCATGCATAGCCCGGTACCTCTAAGGTAACTGCAACTGATTTGCAACTGGCCCGACTCTCTCCAAAACCTCAAATGGCCTGATGTATCTCAGCAAAATCTTACCCTATCTCCTAATCATCTTGTGTCCCATACTCCCCACGAACCAAAGTTTCGATCTCAATCAAACGAAACCTTACACAATAAGAAATACCCTATCAAATAGAAGATATTATATCAAGTCATCTATCACAATTTCATGAATATCTAGCACAAAATCTATCACAGCAACATGAAATCGATAATTCACCTTAACTGGCATGACAAGAATGCATGACACGTGATCTCTAAAAAGTGTTTATATGATGCATGAGATGGCATACCCTCATCTCATCAGGTTGAAATAGAAATAGAACCTCAATAATATCAACAATAACAGCACAAAACATGTGAATCACCCAACGGTGAATTCAAGTAAACTGTAATAATTGCAAAACCAGAAAAATTACAATATTCTAGGAATATAGGCTTTTCATATACACAACTTAGCTACTCCTAGGCACAGCTTATTACCAAATGTTTATTCCTTCCTATCCCTATCTATAGGATATAAATAGTAAGTAAAAGAAGAAAAGAACTGCTCTGATACCACTTTGTAACATCCCAGTTCCGGGTGCCGCCCCAAGGTGTCCAGTACCCGGTTTCTCACACCGCCTCAAACGCATCTCATCGAACATCAGAGGTCGTCGATCAGTAGCGAGGGACTTTGGTGTGATAGTGGGGAAATTATTCCCTCATTGGCAGAGTAACATGGTGGAATAACAATCATATACAACAGCAGAAGTAGTAATTCCATTAAATAAGTTAACAAAATAAGACTAAAATTAAATAAACAATTGGAGCAGATATATAAATGATGCATGACACGTATGTCTAGGAAAGCAGCCAAACAAGTCATAATACTGGAATAAAAAATAGAAACCAAAGTATTGAAAATTAAATAAAATCCAATACCATCACAAGACTTAGCCTGGTCATATTCTCTACAACTCCACAACAATCAAGTACCTGAAGTAGAAGGGTACTTTCCCTTATCTATACCTGCAACAATATAATCTATTTGGGCCCAAAATCATAACCCAAACAGGGTGTTAAATGAATCCCAATAAGCAAAAACCCAAAGATCTATGCCTAACAGTTAGTGAATATATATATAGCAGGAAATATGAAAAAATAAGTAATAAACAAGGGAGTACTCAAAAGTACACAATACTACAGTTTTATCTATATTCATTTACATTTATCAACATAATCAACCAAAAAATCACAAGAAACCCTTGGGGAAGTACTCACAGGCTAACCCCTCTGGTTCAGCTTAAATAAAGACTCTCTGAGGAATAACTCACTATCAATTCCCCCTATGGCCTCACAATGTGAAACTATAAAAACTCTAAGGGAGCGCACAGGTCCATCCCCTATATGGTATCGCAACGTAAAAGTATAACAGAAACTCTGGGAAAGCCCTCAGCGTCTATTTCACCTATGGTCTAACTACACCAGGTTCCCACAGCCCTATGTAAGTCAATTGTGCACAAATTATATCTAGCATCCAAATTAAATCATGATATACTACTTGGATAAATAGCTATAAGGAATGGAACAAGCAAGTCAGATAATATCACTCCATCCTAACAACACTACGCATGGAAAATAGAGCAGCCTAACAGGAAAAACTAGACCCAATGGCCAATATCAGTTCAAATATGGGAAAACACATCCATATAAAGGTAATTAAACCCTATTCTCAATCAATATCCCTAACTCAAGAAATCAAGGCATAGAAGTCATAGAAGGCATTAAAGGGTTGAATTCCCTAAACACGCAATACCCTAAACTAGGGCATTGGGAAATTTTTCATATATATTTCAAATAAAATCTACGGAAAGGCAAAAAACACCAACCTTAATGTTATACAATCGATATAGTTGAACTTCAGCCATCGAATTGACCTAGAACTCTGTAGATCTACAAAAATGTCTAAAACGTTCAACCAAGGATATCTCACAAGAGAGAAGAAATCTAGAGGTGAGGCTTGGGAAGAAGGATCAAATCATCATGGCGATTACAACATAATTGATGGTGTTTGATTTGGAGAATGGATGGCGAAATGGGGGCTCGAAGAAGAATCAGTGATATCTGTTCCTCTTGGATGAGATGGGTTTAGAAGATGATAGTTCTGTCAATGAGATGTGACTTCGGTCCAATATAAAAATTAAAAAAACACATGGCATGTCCCCAAAGGATACACGGCGTGTATAGGATTTTATTAGGCCAGTCTTTAGGTGGTCTCCAGGTCACCTCACACAACCATGTACTTAGCCACTACACGGCCAGTACACGGCTACTCGCGGCAACCGGGTACACGACGTGTACTCCTTAAATTTCTAAAAACTCCTCTTTTTCTCAAAAACACCAGAAATCAAGATCCATACCTAAAAATAAGATCATTGTTCTTACACCTCTTACTCTTTATATCAGAAGCACTGGAATCAAGAGGGGAACTTGTGAAGACGTCTTTTGAGATTCCTTTCATAGTAGAATCCATCATATTGAATCTAGTTGAAGCCATCTAAACAAATAATCAAGGAGAGGCTTCATGGCCTCCATGGAATCATTTGATCATCACTCCTAAAATCCACTACACCCTCCTCTAATAATAATTTATAGTAATTTAAATAATGATGGTGATGTAATTAATAAAAACAAACTATGATAATGTAATTAATAATTATAAATAACCAAGGATGATATGAAAACAATATTATAACAAGTTGCAAATAATAATGAATAATAATTTAACTAATAATAATTAACAATGTAATTAATATTAATTAATTAATATTAATAACAAAAAATAAATAATATGATTAATATTGTATTTAACAATGTTTAATAAATTAATTATTAATAACTAATAATATAATTAAAAACAAAAAAAATAATGATGTAATTTATAATAATTAATTATTTAATTAATTATATTTAATAATAATGGTGTAATTCATTTTAATTAATAATAAATAATGTAATTAACAATGACATTAATAATTAATTTTATGATAATTAATAATTAATAATTATTATTACTTACATTATTATTAATTGATTATTATAAATTGAATTACTAAATATATTATTATTAATTTTATTATTATGATTTACTACTATCAATTACATCATCATCGTTATTATTCTTATTATTAATTTCATAAAGAATAATTATTATTAATTATTAGTTATTAGAAATTATGTTATTAATTGAATTATTATTTTAATTATTGATTATTATTATTAACTATTATATTAATTTCATTATATATTATACTATCAATTATTAGTAATTTTATTATTATTGGTTATTATTAGTTACAATATTATTAATTGAATAATCGATCATTACTGATTATTATTGATTATTATTGTGGTGGTTAGAGAAGGTCTTAGGTTTGAGGTGTGAATGATAATTTACAAGTGATATACATATTTAACACGTGTATGATCTTAAAACTGCTTAAAAATTCTTTTATATTATGTTTGGAATTTAAAATTAAATTTCAAAATATAATAACCATTTATCATTCAAAAAAAATTGTATCTTAAGTCATGCATTTTGAATCATTACATTAATAGAAATATATCTATTCCTTTTATTTTTTTCATCATAAATGGGTCTTCCTGTAGGAAAGTCAAGTCCTAATATAACACTAGGAACCAATCCATTGGGACTAAGCCAGAAGGTCATATTTCATCATGCTCACCTCCTAGTATGTAGGAGGATACAGACTAGTAGTGAGGGTCAAAGTCTATCAGTGGGGTGATTATACCTTTCATATCATGTCATAGGAGAAAGAAAAATAATAATAAATGACTTAATAAATCACCAAAGTAAACATGTAGAAACCAATATATGGCATACATGTCTTATGGGTAATAAACAGTATCCCATATTAACAAGTCAAACCCGAGTAATAAGTATAGATAAATAAATAAATAAAATAGAAGGGTCCTCTAGAGTCTATCTTGGATCACTATCAACTTCATGCTCCTCTGTTCAGTCATCTACCATAGGTCCCTTTCCCTTCACTGGATCCCTAGTCATAAAATCTACAAATGCGTGAATTATAATGTAAGGTGTGAGTACAAGACTTAGTAGGACACCACTAATGTGTCCTCAAAAATTGTGATCGGGTAAAAAAGTGTATACCATAAATGAACAATAAACATGAAATCAACACAAATATCTAAAACTAAGCACCCATGTGCTAACCAAGCCCCCATAATCCCCAATTGTACCTACTTTAGTTCTATTCCTAAATAAATTTCCAGGTATTGAAAGTAATCAAGGACTAACCATGAAGATAATAAACATGCTACTCAACATTGTGTGTGTTAAGTCAGATACGGTGATGGTAGATGGTCTAGAGGGGGATAAATATACCATATTAAAATTTTAATCAAATAAATTTAATTATTTAAATTAATTATTAAGGTCAATTAAGTGAGTTAATTTTTAGAGGAATGAATAAAGAACACAAGGATTTGTTTAAAGTAATTCAATCTAAAGTGGGTCTATTCTACTCTTATATCTCTCTACTCATCGAGAGATATGTGTGCACTAATCTAATTTTTGAGGGGGGATTATAACCCAATTACAAGATAATTTTCTAGTGGAGGTATAACCACAACACACTAAATTTTTTATGGGTAATCACAACCCAATTACAATACATGACTTTAGATACCAGGAGTCACAACCTAAATGGTCCAGAATTTAGAATCCAAGAGTCAAAACTTGAAGAAAGATAAGAAGAAGAATTATTTTGTATGTAAAACATAAACAAAAAATAAAGAGTACATGTGAGAGATTGGAAGCATTATTTTAGACTCAAAAACTAGAAAAAATTAAAATATGAACAATTAAATCATTGGTTCTAGTTCTCAAGAAATGTATATGTATCATCAAGAAATTAGTAGTCATATAAAATTTCATTTGTATTGAGAGATTGTCAAGCAGGTAAAATAGGGTATCACATATGGCTTTGGTTTGTACAAAACTCGATAAGTTCATAGCTATTTCTTGTGGAAAAACAGGAATTCAAAGATTTTATCTAGTGTATTTGATTCCTTTCAAGGATGATCAACAAAACTTTAAATAGAGATCTGAAAAGATTAACAAAAACCTTCTATAGGTAAAAAAATTCAAAATTATTCATGAGAGAGAAAATCAATCTCCACAAAAATCATAACAATATTGATTTGAATATAAAACTTCAATTCCAATTAAAAAAGATTTAAGTAACCCATTAAAGTATTCAAATAGATTCTATAATAATAGTTCATATATAATTTCAAATAAATAATTCAAACTAAGTCTGATAATGCCATGAATATTTCAACACTACCACATAATTGGCTTTATTCAGTACTACCCATTATCAGCGCTAAAAAAGCACTGATAAATGGGTACTTTTATCAGTGCTTTTTTAAGTGCTGATAAACGTGCCTTTTATCAGTGATTTTTTTAGTGAATATAAAGGTACCCCCTTTATCAACACTTTTTTAGAACTGATAAATGGTACTTTTATCAGTGATTTTCTTAGAGCTAATAAATGTATGTATTTTATCAATACTAAAACAACAGTTTGTAGTGATGATAAAAGGTATATTTCATAAAAAATGTTATATATCATTAAAAATCATATATTAATATACAAATATTTTTATATTAAAAAAATATAATATATTTTATAAAATAGGATTTTTATAATACTAAATATATAATCACACTTAATATATAAGATATTTAGTGGAAAATGTTTTATAAAATAATTAAAAATAATATTAATTAAAAAATTATAATTATTATTGAGTAATAGTCATTTAATAACAATTTGAAGATAAAAAAATCAATAAATTAATAAATGGTCTAAAATAAGTTGAAAACATGACTTTGACTTCAAACAGCCATAACTTTTGATCTGGACGTATGTTTCAATTCTACCACATATAAAATTGAATATTGAAAAAATATATATGTCATGGTGACCTAAGAGAACCCCATTCATTGTTTTTTAGGGTAAAAAGGTTCCAAAATGCCTCCAAAACTGAGTTTTTTTGGTTGGGATACCCCCATTTTTTTACATTTGATGAAATTTCATCCTCATTTAAGGAATTCATGTTATATGTTTTTTGGTGGAGACTCAATTTATTTTCAAGTATTACACACTTGTGGATATTGTGATGTTAAAATTTTATCATTTTTCATATTGTACTTTAATTTATAATTAAATATATATATGCGTGTGTGTGTGTACATATTTTTACATACTCACACATAAAAATTTAATTTTATAAGTAAATATGAAAATATATTTACATGTAAAATATCTTTCTATATATATAAACCATATATAAATAATAATTTTATTAATTTTATTTAAAATAAAAATTTATGAAAATTTATATACCTATAAAATTAATGTGTATATATATATTATATATATATAAATATATTTTTTTCTGTAGTGACAAACATATATATATTTATCTATATATATTCTAATATAAGTATGTAAATATTAATATATAATATGTGTAAATAAATATAAATATGTATAATTATATTTATAGACACCCAAATATATATAAATATATATATTTATGTATGTATGTATGTATATATTTATGTATGTATGTATGTATGTATTTAAAAACACACACACACACAAAACATATTTTATAAATGTATTTAAAAAAAATATATAAATATATATATAAATATATGGATAACAAATGTAATGAAATATATATAAATAAATATATATATCATAAAATATATAACAAAACAATATAGAGTGGTAAAGGTGCAGATTCGTGAGGGGGATGTCTCAGGTTCAAAACTCACTGAAGGAAGGGACATGTGGGTGTGTGAAGCGGGGCCTAGCCCTGTTAAAGGGAATGTTATGAGCATTGATAAAGTGTTGGAGGGTTAGATGAGTGCTATAAAGAGGTGGGGTCAAGTGCTGATAAAAGGGGGTGGTCTCAACCCTATGAATTGATGAAAAAAATCATTTTTTTAAAAATCATTTTTTTTACTTTTATCAACGCTGATAAAATGGGCCTTCATTTATTCTTTTAGCACTGATAAAAGGGACCCCCCCCCCATAATAGCACATATATTATTATTTCTTTTCTAGAGTTGATAATCTAAGCATCATTAATGTAACACCCCAAGATTTCATAGTACGTTATTTCTTCAAAGTAATTCAATAACTTCCACTACACGCAACACCGAGTTCTAGCGCACCATGACTTACCAAACAAACCGTTCAAAAGAAGTTATGAATAGTATTAAAGGAATTTTGAACTTTTTATAATAATTATAATTTTAGAATCCATATTATGAGTTTCTTAGACAAAATGTAAGAACAAATACATTTTTTCAGATAAAATAAGTATTTTTCAAAACAAATGCAATTTTACCACCTTTTAATGGCGAAGCCTTTTTAAATCCAATATTTGAAACTTTTATATATTCAATTTGACAAAATAAACTTCATCTTTAGAATCGGGATGTAAGAATTTAGTTTCAATAATGTTTTGGTGTTTTTCTGAAAACTTTCATATTTGGGTGAATAGTGAAAAATACTATATTTTAACTGAAAACAACTTTTTAAATAAAAATAATTTATATTGTTAAATTATAAATTTTAATGGTTTGTAAGTATAAATAGATTATATTTTTACCATTTAATCCAATGATGGTCATTGTAAGTAATTTCACTTTGAAATTGGATATAAACAGGTGTCAAACTTTTGTTAGTTATTATTTCTTAAAAATACGCCTTTTGGTTTTGATAGCTGGAATTAATTTTAAATTAATAAATTCAACTTCTATGTTTTTAATTTGGTAAAATAGAATTCATTATTTAATTTGGAATATCAAAATTATCTTAGGGTAAATTTTTGGTTTTTTTCTGAAAACTTTTAATTTTTGATGAATAGTGAAAAACACTGAGTTATAGTTTAAAACTGAATTTTTATTTAAATAATTATTTATATTATTTAAATTTTTTTATGTCAAAATAGATACATAATGCCTATATATGTTCAATGTAATTCATTAAAGTCAGTTTATAATAATTTTAGATATATAAAAATTTTATTGAACTCTTCACCGTCTTTTACCCACCTCCTAGGAGAATTTGCAAATTCACATAAAACATAATTTTGCCGCTTTTGTGAGTGGAATTTCAAAAATCCGAGAGACACGATTGATATCAAGAAGTAAAATGTGGTTCAATAAGATAAAAATAATTTTTGGTGAATAGTAACTTTTTACTTTTATTTACCATGGTTAAAAGTAACTAGGGTAATTAAGGGTAAAAATGATATTAATATTACCCTAACACATGTCCTAATTCTATTGGACAAGTGTATCTCTATCAAAAAAAACCTTAGGAATAAAATATTATCATTTAGGTCCACTTGGATTAGATTAGGACATTTATTATTATTTAATTCAAAGAAGAGTTAAAAGAGTTAAAATCAAAGTTTAATAACTAAAACATTTTTAATATAGGGTTATACATAAGATAAATTCGATTATAAATATGCATTAGAAAACTAAAAATATTTCATATATAATGGTCTTTTATTTATAATTCTTAGACAATAAATAATTTAATTTATTTATGACCCAATGATGATGCAGTAATTACCTTATGAGTGAAATATTAAAATAATTGATATTATAAATATCAAAATAAATGTAATTTGAGACTTTTTATGAATTACACTAATTTTCTAGGTTAATATGACATATTAGTATTGGTTATATAAATTTTATTCTAAGTAATAATGCTTTTATGAAATTATAAAAAACAAAATACCCAATAGTGTCAAAATTGACATAAAAGAGTTTTTAAAACAAATATTATATTATTAATTGATATTCTATTCCTAAAAATCTATGGTTTGGCCAAATGACTTATATCCTGATAGGTATATCATTAATGGACCACTTGGGGGTCTCTTGGATGTATATAGTAAGTTTATTAACTATATAATATAAAAATACAAAGACACATGGTAAATGTCAAACTATTTAACTAAGAGTTAAATATAAATGATAAGGTCAATACAGTGACCCTAACCTATCTAAAATCTATTGGTTGAAAGGATTTCGACCCATCCCCACCTTAACCTTTAAATAATACACTTTTAATCCATTAGAAACCAAATATTAATTTATTATAAAATAATATTTCTAGCTTTTCCAAAGGTACCCCTCACCCCTCTTATAAAAGGGCACTCCCCCTTCTCTCTAATTTACACCTTCAAAGTGTTTTTGATCGGCCAAAACCTACCCAAATATTCTCTCAACTTACCTCACTTAGACCTAGAGGCCTTAGTTTGATCAGAAATCCGACCTAAGGAGCCCTTTTGATCAAATCAAAAGGAAGAACCGGATTAAGAGGTAATGTTTTCACCACCCTCTTTCAAGTTCCTTTCTTCTTCAACTTATTATTTCTTTGCTATTCCCATTCTAAAATAATAACTCCAGTATATTATATATATAATTTTATGTTCTTATAAATATGGTACAACCATATTCAGTATTATATCCATCTTTTGAATGGCATTTCACCATATGTGCGTACGTACGGCTTACCGTCTCCACGTCATGGTGTAATTGTTATTCAAAACATTATTGTTTGGATGGGTATAATAATGATGTGTAATTCATGTAAATAATAAATATAACATGATAATTATTCTTTATATATGATATACCATAAAATTATATATTATTTTAATATCAAAATAATGATATTGTCGCTCGTGCGTACGTACGGACTACCGTCTCCACGAACGCGATGAGATTCACTCCCCATCGTATCCATTCAAGTATAATTCTAATTTGATGATTAAAAATAATGTTTAAGGACTTGATATAATTCTGGATATGAATAATATACATCCCATCCATAACAAATATGGCTCACATAACAAATAATATAAATAAATACGAATCTGTTAACACCCGAAACGATGATAGTACTAAGATATTATTAACAAATCAATGTTAAAAGATCATATATGATATCATATTAATGTATATGATTCTTGTATAATTTAGTAACAATTATTTCACCATTATACAGGAGTTTAACCTACCCACAACCAAGGAAAAGTACAAGGTAAGGGTTTATTTCAAAATATCTTCATTATCCAAGGTTGTTTATACGTAATTGTCTACTGGGACCTCTTTATCATCCACATCCATGTCTCTTAAAAATGTATTTCAAAACATTCTTACTATTTTATAGAATATGTGTTAAAGTCATTTATACCCTTGTTGAATTTTATAAGATGTTTATAAAGGAATCTTTCCATCATTTACTAAACAAGGTCCTTTTTAACCTTTTCAACAAAATTAAGGTAAGAATGTTTTTTTTAACTTATACAACGGGTGCAGCTATTTCCTACCATTATAAACTCATCGAAGCTTCCCTTACAATCTTATAAGAATATTTTCAAATTGAATGTTTTATTTTATAATTATGAGACTCTTAAATGATTTCAAAATAGAAAGAGATATTTCTCAAAAAAGGGTTTTGATTTCATCTATGATAGATTTTAAGTTTATTTGAAGTTGATTTATTATGATACAAAACTTCCATATTGTATTTAAGGTTTTGTGATATGTTTGACTATGGATGTGATATTTTTATACCATGAATTATTTATAGATAAAGTATTGAAATTTCATATTCTAGTTTTAATACGAATTTTTATTATATGTTTAAACCTTTTCATATGAGGATTGTATTGGACTTAGTAAGTGACGGGTGGAGCCCGCTATAGCTCCTCGATGCATCAGTAGGTCTCATGAGACAACTAGACGTGGAATTGGCCGAGGCCCTTTCCCAATTTTATTTATGGTTTTGGACGAGGCCTTAATCATTTTTAGACGTCTTGACCAAGGCCTTGACAAAATGTTTCAGAATGTCCGACATTATACATTCCCTCATTATGGAAATAATATTGATGGTTCATGTGGTCATTTGACTAGTAAATACCCATGATTATGTTTTATTATGTAATTATTTACTCAACTCATATTATTTCCATAAAAGTATTCATTTTTATTATTGGTAAAGGCATGTGGTTTCAATTATTTACCATGCTTAATATTTATGTCATTTTCCGTTGTATTACTTACCCTTACTGAGTGTTTGAGCTCGCCCCTTTCTTATGTTTCATTTTCCCAGGATATGAAGAAGTTAGTTATGAGTGACCAGCAGGAATAATATAGGAGGCTTGGATGTTTCTAATGAAATATATTTGTGTTGTATTTATTTTCAAGTTGTAAAGTTAAACTTATGTATGAATCTTGTTTCCAATAATACTAAACTGGTCGGTCTTTCGAGACATTATTTCCTTATGATCATGCCAATGTTTTGTAATAATGCACCGACTCTGGGTAACTGGTGTTGGGGAGTTACAGTTGGTATCAGAGGAATTTTAGTACAAACCTTGGAATCTAGATTTAGATAAACTCTGATTAGATCACATAGACCTAAGATGGACTTTGAGGATTAGTATAGAAGAACTTCCTAGAATTTTGGTATTGTAGAGATTTTGTGAGTTTTCCGAGCAATACATCCATGTCTGGATACGAGCAGGTAGAGGTGGCTCTGCCACAGATTTACCTAGGGGTAAAACCCAAAAACACCGCTTTGAGCTAGACTCGAATGGGAACTAGTGCATGACAACGGGCCTTGCTGCACTCTTAGTTACGACACTCTCACGGGATATGCTTAGGATAATTCTCATTTTCTTTACAAATAATTACGAAGGGTTTTTGAGTATATAATTCCTCAATGAAAACATCTTTATGATTATGGATTATATCCATAAACCATTCAATTTAAGTTAGGTATTTTACAAGTTTGGAATTATTCATTGCAATTCATAAACTGACCTAGTTTATGCTATTGTATAGAAATGGTTCCCAGAAGAAGGAATGTGAACTCCAGCAATACGTATGATCCAAAGAGTAAGAAGGATCATATCTTTCACAGTATTAAGACAACATTTAGAAGGGAAATAGTATCCCATGTATTCTCAACATATGAAGAAATAGTATCATGTGCTAATAAGATAAGTAAAGAATTCTCTGAGTCCTATGGATTTGAAGGGAAACAAGAGAAGAAATGGATAGAAGAGAGAAAGATGGATAAAGGGAAGAGGGAAAAGAAGAATTTTCCCATATGTCATAATTGTGGGAAGAAACACCCTGGAACTTTCCTGAAGGGAATGGGAGTTTGTTATAAGTGTGGAGAAAAATGACACCAAGTACGTGACTGCAAGGGTAAGAAAAAGGTTTCAAATGAACAATGATTCATCGGCAAGGAGTTGGGACACTGTGTGAACTGATGTACAAATCATCAGAGTATTCCCCAAATGATGTTATTGGATAATAATCAAATTATGATACTACCATAGATGAGGAGGAATGATTAGAGTTCTTATGTCATTATTAGAGAATTATGTCATTTGAGTGTTGTATCAACAATGTACTGGTTATAATAATTATGGAGTATATAAGGATTGTACTGCAGTACTATTTCATTAAGGACTTGAGATTGTGTAGAACAAAGAAAAGTGACTCAATAGCAGGTTAAATTTTTGGAAAATATATGGTTGAGAGAAAGATAAACCATAATATGGTTCTGATACCGAGGTAGTGATTTTGGAATAATACATGATTGATTTGGATAAATTATATTGGATATTCTTTATTACCTTGAAACTGATTAATGATTTTTATATTCCAGCATTGTTAGAGTTTACAACATTTTTGTATAGAAGAAGTATATCCAATATTCTATAAGGAATAAGGGATCATAAATGTAATCAATAAGGTTTTATGGTAATTCAGGATGTTTTAGTGTTTTAAAAGAATACATGATGAAGGTGTTCACATGTTATTATGTGGAAAAAAGGATCTTCATTGTGTTTACCTTCTTTATAATATTTGGATTGTGATTTTGGACAGAAGTATTTTGGATAATTCTAGTTTGAGATTATTTTTGGATTTCCATAAAAGGACAACCCGAAAGTCGGGCGGCAACCCGTCGCGTCCAGCAAGGCCGCGAGACTTGAACCCACAACTGAAGGGCGACAAGGGTGTATCACCTACCACTGGCCCATGTGATTTCCTGGATTTAATAATGTAGTCTTTTTAAAAAAATCGGGTAGATGAATTATAAATTCATTTTTTTGAACCCTATACAAATACGATAAATAGAATATTATTTTTAAGTTCTATTATCTTTTAGAGTGAAAGATGAGTTTGTAGTAGAAATTAGTTAAAGGATGGGACTCTACTTTTCAAGTATATATTATTCTTCTTCTCTTATTCTATGAAGAAATTAATTCTTATACTTTAGTGAAGGTATCTTAAAACAAAAAATGTGTTATCCTAATTCCATATGTTTTGTTGAAACGATGGTATTTTAAATCATCATAGATTAATGAATTTAAGGCCCTCAATTTTACACTTTTTTGTGATTGATGACATCAATAACTACCTATAAATATTTACATTTTCCCTCCAATTATATGTCTTTAATTGCCACCGATTTTCTCCTAATCGATATCATAATTTGGTGGTGACCCTTTCATTTTCCTTTTCCTCTTATTAAGACTAAATTTTATTAACCTAATTTCCGATGTGGGTTTTCCAAAAGGTATTTTCTATTTTCAACCTTTTATTTTTGAAAAATAATTTCAAATTGTGAGGAAGAAATTTATTGAAGAAGGGAATAATGTAACACCCCAAGATTTCATATTACGTTATTTCTTCAAAGTAATTCAATAACTTGCACTATACGCAACACTGAGTTCTAGCGCACCATGACTTACCAAACAAACTGTTCAAAAGAAGTTATGAATAGTATTAAATGAATTTTGAACTTTATATAATCCTTATAATTTTAGAATCCATATTATGAGTTTCTTAAACATAATGTAAGAAAAAATACATTTTTTCAGATAAAAGAACTATTTTTCAAAAAAAATACAATTTTACCACCTTTTAATGGAGAATCCATTTTAAATCCAATATTTGAAACTTTTATATATTAAATTTTACAAAATAAAATTCTTCTTTAGAATTGGGACATAAGAATTTAGTTTCAATAAAGTTTTGGTGTCTTTCTGATAACTTTCATATTTGGGTGAATAGTGAAAAAATACTATAATTTAAATGAAAACTACTTTTTAAATCAAAAAAAATTATATTATAAAATTATACATTTTAATGGTTTGGAAGTATAAATAGATTATATTTTTACCATTTAATCCAATGATGGTCATTTTAAGTAATTTCACTTTGAAATTAGATATAAACAAGTGTCAAACTTTTGGTAGTTATTATTTCATAAAAATACGCCTTTTGGTTTTGACAGTGGAAATTAATTTTAAATTAATAAATGAAACTTCTATGTTTTTAATTTGGTAAAATAGAATTCATTATTGAATTCATAATATCAAAATTATCTTAGGGTAAATTTTTGGAATTTTTCTGAAAACTTTTAATTTTTGATGAATAGTGAAAAACACTGAGTTATAGTTTAAAACCGAATTTTTGTTTAAATAATTATTTATTTTATTTAAAAAAAATTATTTCAAAATAGATAAATAATACCTATATATGTTCAATGTAATTCATTAGAGTTAGTTTATAATAATTTTAGATATTTAAAAATTTTATTGAACTTTTCACCGTCTTTTACCCACCTCCTAGGAGAATTTGAAAATTCACATAAAACTTAATTTTACCACTTTTATGAGTGGAATTTTGAAGATCCAAGAGAAATGGTTAATATCAAGAAGTAAAATGTAGTTCAATAAGATAAAAATAATTTTTTGGTGAATAGTAACTTTTTACTTTTATTTACCACGGTTAAAAGTAAATTGGTTAATTAAGGGTAAAAATGATATTAATATTACCCTAACACATGTCCTAATTCTATTAGACAAGTTTATCTCGACCAAAAACAACCTTAGGAATAAAATATTATCATTTAGGTCCACTTGGATTTGATTAGGACATTTATTATTATTTAATTCAATGAAGTGTTAAAAGAGTTAAAATCAAAATTTAATAACTAAAACATTTTTAATATAGGGTTATACAAAAGATAAATTCGATTATAAATATTCATTATAAAAATAAAAATATTTACTACATAATAGTATTTTATTTATAATTTTTATACATTAAATAATTTAATTTATTTATGACACAATGATGATGCAGTAATTACCTTATTAGTGAAATATTAAAATAGTTGATATTATAAATATCAAAATAAATGTAATTTGAGACTTTTTATGAATTAAACTAATTTTCTAGGTTAATATGACATATTAGTATTGGTTATATAAATTTTATTCTAAGTAATAATTCTTTTATGAAATTATCAAAAACAAAATACCCAATAGTGTCAAAATTGACATAAAAGAGTTTTTAAAACAAATATTATATTATTAATTGATATTATGTTCCTAAAAATATAAGGATCATCCAAAGGACTTATATAATGATAGGTGTGTCATTAATGGACCACTTGGGGGTATTTTGGATGTATATAGTAAGTTTATTAACTATATAATATAAAGATACAAAGAGACATGGTAAATGTCAAACTATTTAACTAAGAGTTAAATGTAAATGATAAGGTTAATATAGTGACCCAAACCTATCTAAAACCTGTTGTTTGAAATGTTTTTGACCCATCCCCGCCTTAACCTTTAAATAATCAATTTTTTATCCATTATAAACCGAATATTAATTTATTATAAAATAATATTTCTCGCTTTTCCAAATGTGCCCCTCACCCCTCTTATAAAAAGGCACTCCCCCTTCTCTCTAATTTACACCTTCAAAGCCTTTTGGCTCGGCCAAAACCTACCCAAATATTCTATCAAATTCTCTCACTTATACATAGAGGCCTTAGTTTGATCATAAATCCAAATTGAGGAGCCCTTTTGATCAAATCAAAAGGAAGAACCCGATTAAGAGGTAATGTTTTCACCACCCTCTTTCAAGTTCTTTTCTTTTTCAACTTCTTCTTTCTTTGTTATTCCCATTCAAAAATAATAACTCCAGTATCTTCTATATATTTTGATGTTGTTATAAATATGGTACAACCATATTCAGTATTCTATCCATCCTTTGAATGACATGTCACCATACGTGCGTACGTACGGCTTACCGTCTCCACGTCGTGGTGTAATTGTTATTCAAAACATTATTATTTGTATGGGTATAATAATGATGTGTAATTCATGTAAATAATAAATATAAAATGATAATGATTCTGCATATATGATATACCATCCAATTATATATTATTTTAATATCAAAATAATCATATTGTCGCTCGTGCGTACGTACGGACTACCGTCTCCAGGAACGCGATGAGATTCATTCCCCATTGTATCTATTCAAGTTTAATTCTCATTTGATGATTAAAAATAATGTTTAAGGACTTGATATAATTCTGGATGTGAATAATATACATCCCATCCATAACAAATATAGCTCACATAACAAATAATATAAAGAAATATGAACCCGTTAACACCAGAAACGATGATAATACTAAGATATTATTAACAAATCAATGTTAAAAGATCATATATGATATCATATTAATGTATATGATTATTGTATAATTTAGTAACAATTATTTCACCATTATACAGGAGGTTAACCTACCCTAAACCAAGTAAAAGTACAAGGTATGGTTTTATTTCACAATCTGTTCATTATCTGAGGTTGTTTATACGTAATTATCTACCGAGACCTCTTTATCATCCACATCCATGTTTCTTAAAAATGTATTTCAAAACATTCTTACTATTTTATAGACTATGGGTTAAAGTAATTTATACCCTTGTGGAATTTTTATAAGATTTTTATAAAGGAATCTTTCTGTCGTTTTCCAAATAAGGTCCTTTTTAACCTTTTCGACGAAATTAAGGTAAGAATATTTTTTTAACTTATACGACGGGTGCGGCTATTTTCTACCGTTATAAACTCATCGAAGCTTCCCTTACAAGCTTATAAGAATATTTTCAAAGTAAATGTTTTATTTTATAATCATGTGACTCTTAAAGGATTTCAAAATAAAAAGATATATTTCTCTGAAAAGGGTTTTTATTTCATCTGTGATAGATTTTAAGTTTATTTTAAGTTGATTTATTATGATACAAAACTTCCATATTGTATTGAAGGTTTTGTGATATGTTTGAATATGGATGTTCTATTTTTATACCATTCATTATTTATGGTTAAATTATTGAAATTTCATATGCTAGTTTTAATACGAATGTTTATGATAGGTTTAAACCTTTTCATATGAGGAATGTATTGGACTTAGTAAGTGACAGGTGGAGCCCGATATAGCTCCTAGATGCATAGGTATGTCTCATGAGACAACTAGACCTGGAATTGGCTGAGGCCCTTTCCCAATTTCATTTATGGTTTTGGCTGAGGCCTTAATCATTTTTAGATGTCTTGGTCGAGGCCTTGACAAAATGTTTCAGAATGTCTGGCATTATATATTCCCTCATTATGGAAATAATATTGATGGTTTATGTGGTGATTAAACTAGTAGAATACCCATGATTATGTTTTATTATGGCATTATTTACTCATCTCATATTCTTGCCATAAAACTATTCATGTTTATTATTGGTAAAGGTATGTGGTTTCAATTATTTACCATGCTAAATATTTATGTCATTTTCCATTGTATTAATTACCCTTACTAAGTGTTTGAGCTCACCCCTTTCTTATGTTTCATTTTCCCAGGATATGGAGAAGTTAGTTATGAGTGACCATCAGGCATAATCCATGAGGCTTGGATGTTTCTAATGAAATATATTTGTGTTGTATTTCTTTTCAAGTTGTAAAGTTAAACTTATGTATGAATCTTATTTCCAATAATACTAAACTGATCAGTCTTTTGAGACATGATTTCCTTATGATCATGACAATGTTATGTAATAATGAACTTGAATCTGGGTAACTGGGGTTGGGGCGTTCCAATTAAAGAGTGGATTTATGGTAGTGCAATCAGATTAACTATTAATAAAAACGTCAGAATACAATCTGTATAAATACATAAAATCTAAAGATATAATTTTCATTCATTTAATACATTAAAACATTTTGAAAATATATAATAAATATTTTATAAAAAATTAAAACAATGAATATTTTTAATAAAATATATGTTACACAAATACTATAACTTTCTAAAATTAATGAATAAAATTTTAAAACATATATTATACCTAATTAGAGTATTTTTAAATTAATTCGTATGGTATGAATAAAATATATATGAGTTTTAAAAATTAATAAAACACTTAAAATAATTATAATATGAATGCATTAATAAATAATAAATTAATACATATTTTAAAATTTATTAAAATTAATTACACAAATGTCATGTATTCAAACTAATTTAAATACAACGTATGAATATGTTTACATAAGTAAATCATTCAAACTATCTCTATAAAACTAGGTCAATTAATACCATAAATATTACAAGAAGATTAAATGTAAATAAATATCTTCAATATAAATTAATTAAATATAAAAACATTATTAACATAAAATAAACACATTAAAAAAATTGAAATCATTTAACCATATTAATAAATAACTTATAAAAAAAATTAAAATTTATCTGCTGTTAGTTTAAAAAAATAATTCACCATTTGTTATAAATAAAGTTAATCCAACATTAGTTATAAAAAATTAATCCATCAATAGTTATAAAAAAAATCCCTTATTAGTTATAAAAAATTAATCCATCATTAGTTATAAAAAATTAATACATTATTAGTTATAAAAAAAATTAATCCACAATTAGATATAAAAATAATAATCCACCATTAGTTATAAAAAAATTATTGTTAGTTATATATAAATAATTAACATTTATTTATAAAAAATTAATTAACTGTTATTTATAAAAAATTAGTTCATCGTTAGTTATAAAAAATTAATTTGATTTTAGTTATAAAAAAAATTAATTCACCATTATTTATAAAAAATTAACCAATAAATAATTTAAGCAATAATAAATATTTTTAATAAATGATGTATTTTTTATACAAAACATGAAAACTATATTTAAAATAATATTAAAACATGTTTAAATAACTTAAAAATTATTCAAATAGACTAAAAATGATTAATAAATAACTTTAGAACAATGAAAAAAATAAAAACAATTATTATAAACATTTAGTACTTAAAATATATAAATATATCAAAAACAGAGCATGAAAAATATTTTGGAATATTTTTATAAATTATGGTAGAATATTTTTATAAATGATGGTAGAAAAAAATTTAAATTATAGTAGTAGAGAAAAAAATAAATGTATTAGTATCAGAAAAAATAATTGATTTTATCATTTTATTCATAATCATGTCAACATAAACTTCGGATAAACTTTAGACCATATAAATGATAAAATTATCAAATATTACAGAATAATTAAAAGTAAATAATTTAGATATATTTACAAGGAATCAATATGCATTTCAATCCAATAATTATGTTAAAAAATATGATCTAAAAACAGTGAAAAAAATATTTGAATACTGTATAAGACATTGCAATACTTTGTCCCTTTTTTGAGGAACACAAATGACATTTTTAGATTTTCATGTAGTTGAATTAAATGAATAAAAACTTATTATATTTCTATCCAATAAAACTCCAAGTAATATAGATATTAATTTAGTTAGATATAAAAGAAACAAAAAATATTTTTAATTGTTTAAAATCCTTAATTCCAGAATTGTTGCAAGATATTTGGACATTCAGTGCACCACTTAAACAATAAATTCATACTTCCATGCATTCTAATTAAATATTTATAAATGTTTTATATTTCCAATGGAATAAGTTTTTTAATAGTCCAATAATTATATCTCATTTTATAAATGAATAAAAAAAATAAAAATATAAAGTATTATATACTAGAAATATTTTTTGAAACCAAAAGAATTTTTATGGTTCATATCAAAATGAAAACATGCTAGAGATAGAATTAGACATAAAATTAGTGTAGTAAAAGTTATATATACTTGTCATATATTATATGAAATTTTAATTATAAATATCTAATCACTAAAACTCATTTTATAATAAAAATACATAGAGTTTGTAAAAATATTTTTTTCAAAGAAAATAATAAAAATGGTTTTGAATTATAAAAAACATAAACTAACATGTAATTAAAAAAAACAAAAAAAATTGTGTGTACACATGCACAAACAGTGTTAACATGCATCTTGGAATTTACTAGGAATTAATTAATTCATGATTGTTGCATTTTAATAGGCATTGAGAGCTACATGGCATCCACTAGTCATCGAGTAACAAGCTCCTTGACATCTGCTGGTCATTGAGTATATCAAATGACATACACAAGACATCATCTTATCCCTACCCTATTCTTCGGTTTAACTTTTCCATTATCAAAATTCATTCACACTCCCCCTCTAAGGGATAAACATTTCACAATGGTCCACATACCTCGGGATCCAGGAACAACACCACAATGGAACTCATAATAGGGTATAACTCACAAGAAAGCATAACATATCATCTTAAGTACAATAGAAACATACAATACATGTGATCAATATAGAACATGAATAAATAAGAAATGTACATACTCATGGAATCAAATATCACATAATGTTCTCACGAGCTATGCACACTCCCACAAGTGATTATAATCAAGCATGGATAACAAGTATGCCTACACAACTATTATATCATGGTGAAAAGTGTAAACAAAATCCCCAAAAGGTAAGGAACTTCCTACTTGAAAGTCGTTGATGTTAATGTCAATGATAAACCACCATGTGTGGTTTAAAATCTAGAGTGTAAACTTATACATTCAAGAACACCTCCTCATGGGTACTATTATCATAGATTTCAATATTTCAACGTTTAGGGTTTATCAAGAATACTAGCACGAGTTCCAACAATTTTATTTAAAAAGAAATAAAATGTCACATGCCATAATATTTTCTCTCTCTCAGAAAATTAAAAATTATCAAAACCCTCCAATGAATATATTATAAATTATTCCTCAAGAATAATAATAAAATATTATGTGATAATATTCTATCTCTCTAGAATAATACACATGTGATAATCCTTTTTTATTATTCTTTGACATTTTAGGATAGTAATTATTTTCTTATCTTTGATATTTTTTAGGGTAATATTTCTTTATCATTCACTAAATAGTTTCCCTATTATTATTATTTAAGAATTCTGAATTCAATTTATCTATTTTCTTTCACTATACAAATGGAATATAGATAAAATAATAGAATATAACCCTACCAAGAACTACCTATCATAGGAACTACACCTAGGAAGAGGATAGAGAGATTAAGGTTCTACCATGCTAGGAATTTGGAGTAAGGGTCACATTGTTCATAGAAGGATTCACTATACTAGAACAAGAAAACTTCATGTTGTCAATAATTAAAGGATCAACCAAAAACATATGGCGGTGAGGTTTGGCTATTTTAGAAAACAACATCGTGTATAGGTTCACCACTATAAAAACCACAATTAAATATAATCATCTAATTTTTTTAAGTGATTCATGAATGTGGAGTGTTTATTTTCATCCATAAATATGAATTACTTATTTAAATGATTCTATTGATTTAATTCCATGATTTTTATCATTTAAAATCATTAAAAATTAATTAAAAAGTGTTTCAAGGAAGGAACAGAGGAAAAACTGAGAAATTATGGTAATATAGTTACCCTTACATATGGAGTATGCACTACATAAAGGTAACTTGGTTTTAACCTTATGTAGTGGGTTACCCTTACATAGTATTTATAAAAGTAGGTGTACCCCTATGAAACTACCCTTATATGGCTGATTACCCTTACATGGATAGTACCCTAACATAAATTCCCTTACAAGAGTGGTTACCATTATGCAATGCACTGGAACCCTTACGCAGTCCCCTTAAATAAGTGGATTTCCTTTATGGAATGCTGGAATGACCCTTACATAATTCATGTCTACCCTTACACAGTGTCACCCTTACCCTTACACAACACTTGATCTAAGTGGTACCCTTATGTAGAGGCCCATTTACCCTTACATAGCTCCCACTATCATTACATAGTGTCTTGGGTAGATATTTTACCCTTATGAAGGCCTCAAAAACTCACTTTACCCTTAAGTAAGCCCTTAAAACCCATATAAGGGTGATTTTTATAGAAAATGTAGATTTACACATAAAATAACTTATAATTTAAAACAAAATAGGGTTTTTAAAAATAATTAAAATTGATAATATTATAATTTTTACTCTCTAATGACTTATCATCCCAGATAAGTAACTCCAGCAGTATTGTTTGAACAAATCGGGACACTGAGCTCAAACATCATACTCTCACTCTTATGTCTCCACCTAGATCCATCCATGCTACCATCATATCTGAAAAAAGTGGTACCATCTTCCCTAGAATAAATTTCTCACTCTAACCCATAATTCACACTAGATGATAAACATAAAATGTATCTAGATTTAACTCAATGTCCTCCCAAATGATGACATGTGTAGGATCATCCATATACATCCAGAGATGTGACACATGAAACATGTCCTTCATACCTTAGTATAAATAAGGAATATCCAAATGATATGCCAATATCCCTACCTATTCAATGATCTTGAAGGGTCCAAAAAAACATGGTTTTTGTTTTCCTTACTTCCATAGATATCGATGGCCTAACCGAGGAGTCACTCTTAAGAAATCCTGATCACTCATAGTGAAATCCAAATGTCCCCTCCAATAGTCATCATGTGATCTATGTCTTCTCTAAGTGGTTATAAATATCTTCTAAATCACATTCACTCTCTTGAAGGTCTCCTAAAGAAAACTAGGCCAACAAGAACTGCCTCACTAACCTCATTCCAATAATGTTCTGAATGATATGTCCTACCATAAAGTGCCTCATAAGGTTCCATCTAAATCGAAGCCTAGTAATTTTTTTTTAAGAAAACATAACCAAGTCCATATGATCATCCCATTTCCCACAGAAGTCTATAACACAAGATCAAATAATATCTTCTGGTATGCATATAGTCCACTTGGACCATCCATATGTCTGAGGATGATATGTTATACTCAATATTAGCTGATACCCTAGGGATTTCTGTAATCCCTACCAAAACGAAAATGTAAAATGAGTGTATATATCAGATATTATGCTCAATGTAACTCTATTAAATCATAATATCTCATGGAAATGGATATTTCCAAGATCACCCATTGATTGAGTCTCTTTGATTGGTAAGAAGAGGGAAACCTTCATTAGATGATCAATAATCACCCAGACAATGTCACCACTAATTAGGGTATAGGGTAACCCTATCAAAAATTACACTATGACATCCTCCAAATTCCACATGGGAAAATGAAGTGTCTGGAGAAAATCATTAGGACATTGGTTCTTGGCCATTACCCTCTAGTGGGTAAAGCATTGGGACACAAACCTAGCAATATCACTCTTCATCCCTAGCCTCCAATTTTTTTTCCAAAATTCATGGTTTATATTTATCACATTAGGATATACAACACATATAGAGGTGTGGAAATACCTCATCAACTCTTCCTTGGGGATTTAGAGACAACTAATCTTCCATGTACCTTGATCACATTGTCGACACCCAACGACCACCCGAGTATCGGGTCCCCTCCAGCCAGCTATTCATGCATCACATCACACTCTAGGTCTAACTCTTATCCTACCTTCACCTAACCTATCAGAAAATATGTGACCACTAGTGGAGTAAAATTCATTAGTCCATATTCCTCAGAATCATCTATCCTATAGTCATCCAATAATTCCATCAAGCACCACTACTCCTCTGAAGGATACTCACCAAGCTCCCACTCAACCTACGTCTTACCAATAATAGTATTTTCCACAACATTACCCTTACCAGGTGTATAAATCATCTCAAAGTTTAATGTCTTCAGATACTCTACCCCTCAGCTCTACCTTAGATTTATGCCCCTATATGTGAATATATAATGAAGTTTAATGTGGTCAATGTCGAAAAAAAATATTTCACCGAAGATATAGTATCACCAACACTTAAGAGTATAGACCACAACATCCAATTCCAAATAATGAGTGGGGTAGTTCTACTCAAGGTTTCATAACTATCATTACCCATAAGCTGCAACCTATTCTCTATATATGTGTACCACTACTAGACTGATGCTTGATTAATCATAGTAAATTGCATATATAATTCGAGGCTTTGGAAGTATTAGTAATGGCACTATAGTAAAATTCCCCATTATCTTAAGAAATTCTTCTTCACATTGGTCTGACTTGTAGAAATTCACTTCCTTATTTATCGATGTAGTCATGGGTGTTGATAGTTAGTATAAGTCTTGGTTAGAGTGTTGGTAATACATACCAAGTCCATAAACCTCCTCTTCTCAAACATGCTCTGGGGATGTGTCCATGACATCACTTCCTCTACTTTCTATGGGTCCACGAATATACCTATATCATACACCAAAGTCCCTAAAAACCTCACCTCATGAACCCAAAAGTCACACTTTGATGGCATGGTGTAAAGCTATTGTGGATGAATCATACTCAGGACTATCTCAAAATATTTGGAATTATGCTCCAATGTTGGCAAGTAGATGAGGATATTTCCAAAAAAGCACCATGAAAAATTAGTCTATGTAGGGATGAAATATATTTTTCATGAAGGACATGAACATTTTTGGTGTGTTCATTAGACTAAATGATATCAATAAGTACTCATATAGTTCATATCTACTTTGAAACACCATCTTCAATGTATCATCCTCTCTAACCCATAGCTAGTGATAACTCAACAAAAGATCAATAGTATAGAACCATTGATATCCCCATAACTAATCAAAAGGATCATCAAAACTGTGAAAAGGATAATTGTTGTTCACCATAACCTGGTTTAGCTTATGTTTATCAACATAGAGTCAAATACTACCATCTACCTTATTGGAGAATAATAAAGGTACACCCTATAGTGAAGTACCCAGTTTGATGAATCCCTTCTACTCCAAGTCATCAAGTTGTACCTTAATATCCTTTATCTTGGATGGATCCATATGATAAGGGGGTATCGAAATGGTTTTTTCACCCACCATGAGCTCAATATCAAAGAAAACTCCTCTATCAGTAGGAAATCCTATGAAGACATCCAGAAAGATGTCCTGATAGAGATCCATAACTAGAGGAAAATTCAACGGGGATTCCACTAATACTATTAAGATCAAATCATGCCATCTGCACAATGATCATCCCAATCTAAATCAATTCAGGTATAACTCTTTCTATTCCCATCCCCCACTCTCCAATCATCATGAACTTCTCCCCCATTGGTGAAGTGAACACCACACGTCTTTGATAGCAATCAATGTGAATTTAGAATCTAGTCATCCAATCCATAATAGGAATCACATCAAAGGTTGCATCTCCAAAATCATGAAATATCACATATGTCCATAGACAATGATGATTATAAGACACTCTAGGCATCACTGTAGATTGTCCAATTTCATTCCCAATTGTGTATCAAGAGAGACTAACTTAGAGTATAACCTGACTGATAGGTGAAGTACAATTATTACATGGGTAGATATAAATGGATAGGAAGTACTAATATTAATCAAGGAAGTAGATTAAGTGGATGTGATCAATACTATACCTCAAATAGTATATTTCCCCTCAAAAACTTCTACTATAGTTGGATCCACTGCATATAAATGGCCTACCTAAACTCCATGACCTTGCCCCTAATATGCATGAAAAGTGTGAGTCTACTACTAAGGACCTTAGATAGATCCTTGTATCCCTAGTCATTTTTACCTTAACCCCTTAATAATCCTGACCTCACATCTCTATGTCACAATAGATTTAGATGGCCCATCTTACCGCACTACCGGCACTTGATCTAAGGTGCTAATTAGGCCCTATGATAGTGACCAATCTTCCCACAGTTAAAGAACTATGGGTCACCTCCTAAGCAGAATGAAGAAACTAAAATCTATTACACCTACATTCCACTACTCTATTATGTGTCTTTAGGCTTCCTCTTCCTACCATCAGAAAATTTACTCATAATAGTAGGAGGAGGTATACTCGTCTAAGTACTAAAGGGTAAAAAAATACCAACTACTCAACCATCCTCTAAGATCCTCTCAATGGTCAAGGCCTTCCATAAAAAATATGGGTATGACTATAGTTTGAATTTTTTACCTACTACAATATTTCATGTCAAAGTATGATCTCAAACTTTCTTGTCTTCCAAGAATCATTCCTAGGTAGAAGTAGTGAAATGTGGAGGATCTTAGAAAAATGGTGAGAGTGAGTGGATATAGTCATGGAGACCAAATATAGCTCCATGAACTCCAATTATTATTCAATATTTAGTTTATCAGGGAAGAAATCTATGAAGAATAGTTCTTTGAAGGCCCCCCAGGTGAAACCCTCACATCATCCATCTTGTCCAATAACTTCCCACCAATGCCTAGAAGGTCCCTATTGCATGAAATCTATCTTATTTACCTTCCTTTTAGATGGATTCTCAATGAGGTTTAAAATAACATCAATGATATACATCCATTCTTCAACATATTTTATTCTATCGATGTCCTAAAAGGTTGTAAGATGTTGAAGCTGAAAATTTATGGCATATTCATCCATTAATTTTAGTATAAAGATCTATGATAGGGTGGGATAACATCCTACACCACTAGAGCATGTATGGGAACATGATCTGGAGAACCCCGCTGCTTAGCTGGTGGTCCCACAAAACATTTATAAAGTGGAATACTGTATAACAAGAAGGGACATTAAGAACATAAAAAAATCCTAACTAGTCTAAGGGATCAAACAAAGTTCTCTTAGGAGTTTACCATAACCTAAGGTATACCCCTCATAGAATTAACCTTGATATTTTTCCATGCACATTACTCAGAGTAATCATATATATACTAACACAACAACTTGATCAGTTAAACTAATTAATTCCAAATAGAAATATATCATAAAATTAGGGGAAATATATATATCACACAATCAAAGAACTATCCGAAATAGATAGAATAATTCAAGGAATTAAATTAAAGAATTATTATGAAACACAAAAATAGGTATATATATGGTATGTGAACCTAAATGTCTAATCATGATACATGAATTCACCCAAAATATCATAAAAATAGTAACAGTAATCCCATTCATGGTAACTCAGAGGTTAATTGCACATGTGTTGTCCAGGCACATGGTAACTCCACTACCTGAGTCCTATGTGGCTATCTCCTTTCTACCATGTCCCATGTTAGTCCAAAAATAAAATAATAAAATTGGTCATCAATTACCATTTTGTAAGATCCCGACCCGAACCACCAGGTCTAAGAAAGAGGGTCACATAACCTCATGTACACCTCCTAATACACAAGAAGTTACTGATTAATAGAGAGGGTCTAAGTCTTTTATTAGGGATATAATACACTCTGTATAATTTCATAGGATAAATAAAAAATAAAAAATGACATAATAAATAACCACAATAAACATGTGGAAACTAATATATGGAATGTATGTCAAAAAAGTAATAAAAGGGAACCCAAAGTAGAAATCCAAACCATAGTAATAGGTACATATAAGTAAATAAATAAAATAGTGAGTTCTTAGGATTCCATCCCAATTCACTACCAACTTCATGCCACTTTGCTTATCCGTCCACCATAGGGACCTTTCCCTTCACTAGATCCCTAGTCCTGAAATCTGCAAGTGCATGAATTCTTAAGTGGGGTGTGAGTACAAGACTAAGTAGGACACCACCAATTCATCATTAACAAGTGTGATAAAGTAAAAAGTGTATTCTATAAATAAAAAATAAACATGAAAGCAACAAAACAATCCAAAACTGAGCACATGTGTACTAACTAAGCCACCATGATCCCCATCCATACCTATTTCATCTCTATGATGGAAGAAATTTCAATGTATCATAATTAATAAATGAATATACATGTGACTAATAATTATGTTGATCGGAATTGTGTGATCATATAACTTGACCTTAACTAAGAATCATGTAAGCCATGTTCTTGACATTTCATTAGGCATAGATATTTACTCATCGTCTTCTAGGAATTTAGTGTCATGCTCATTGGAATCTAATAGTCATAGAGTGTATCACATGACATCCATGAGGAATAATCATATCCCTAACTTGGGGTTAGGACCATCTTCACCATCATCGCAAGTTGTTCACGCTCCCCCTTTAAGGGATAAATAGTTATGATGGTCCACCTTCCTTGGGCTCAAAGAACAATACCACAAAGGCACACATAACAGGGTAGAACTCATAAGAAAGTAGAGCATATCATCATAAATAAAGTAGAAACATACAATACATGTGATCAAGATCAAACATGAATAAACAAGCTATGTACATACTCATGGAATCAAATATAAAATAAGGTTCTCATTGGCTATGTACACACCCACATGCAATCATAATCAAGCACAACTAACAAGTATGCTAAAACAAGTGTTATATCATGGTAACAAGTGTAAAAAAGATCCCCAAAGATTAATGAACCTCCTAACTAAAATCTTTCAATGTCACACTACTACAAAATAGGCCTTAAAATGTGATAAAATAGGTCTTTATAATCACTAAAAAAAGAACTTAATATCGCAACATAGTTAAAAGGCTTGGGCTTTTATCGTCTCTTCTAGAAGTGATGATAAAATACACCATTTATCATCACATTTATTCAGCGTTGATAATGGAGACTTTTATCAGTGATATTAAATGTGCTAATAAAGGATTCTTTAATAAGATATTGATGAAACACTGATAAGGACGCTTTTATCAACACATCTAGTATCATTGATAAAGGGGAATACTATAGTGTGATGTTACAACACACTCCAGAACCAGAAACTGGGAATGCGGTGTATTATAATAACATGATGAAACACCAAAAAAAGAACAAGAAATTAGAAAAATCATATAAAAATGTATAATTTAAATGAAATAAAATTTTAAACACAAATATATGAAAAACACTATTATAGAGAAAAATAATGTAACTATATAAAAGAAAAATCCACCCCTACTTGAGAAAAAGAACTCACCTATATAAGGAAACAATTATTATGTTACTAATAATATAAATACATAGATTAAATATAAAATGTTAATTTGAAACTAAACATTGAGTCATACCAGGAACACTTTGAATCAGATTGTGTTGTGGTTAATGTCAATTTTGAATAAAGATATGCACTTAGACTCATACCGATCACACCGGGCATCGGATTGAGGTGAATATAATTCATACATGTTTAAAATGACTTAAGGAATTTTTCCCTAAAATATCAAAATAATTTGAATGTGTTTCCTCAATTTTGAGTATGTCACTTGTGTTTTTTACTAAAATGTCATTTTAAACTAGAAAAACGCACTTTGAGTCATAAAGGTCTCATCATGTATGGTTTGATATGAGACTGATTCATACACTTCACAAATGAATTTTGAATCATTTTCCTAAATTATAAAGCAAACATGAACAAGTTTTCTCAGTTTTTAGAGAGTGACGCTTTTTTGTATTAAAATGTCAATTTTAAACCGATAACGGACACTATGAGTCATACTAGTAACACCATGCATATGATTGATTGGTGAATTATTCCTAAACATCCTAAATTACTTATGGATTATTTTCCTAAATTACCAAAACAATCTGATGTTTTTTCCTATTTTTGAGTATGTTGGTTGTTTTTTTTACTAAAAATATTGTTAGTCTTGAATAAAAAGATGCACATGGAGTCATACTAGTCACACTGTGCATCAGATTGAGGTGAAATTGATTCTTACATGTCTCAAATGACTTATGGATTATTTTACTAAATTATCAAAACAATATAAATGTGTTTACTTGGTTTTTGAGTACACCACTTATGTTTTTTACTAAAATGTCATTTTAAACTAGAAACACGCACTTTGAGTCATACTAGTTGCATCGTGTGTGGTTTTGATAGGAGATTAATTAATACACACCACAAATGAATTATAAATTATTTTCCAAAATTATCAAGACAATATTATTTTATTTTATTAGTTTTTAGTGAGTGACACTTTTTTGTAATGAAATGCCAATTTTAAATTAATAACAGACAGTATGAGTCATACTGGGCACCTGGTGGATTGGATTGAGGTGAGGCTGATTCCTACACATAAAAAATGACTTATAGATCATTTTTATAAAGTAAAAAAACAATCCTAATGTATTTTCTCAGTTTTGAGTATGCATGTTGTTTTTTTTAATAAAATTAATGTCAATTTTGAATAAAAGTATGCACTTAGAGTAATATCGGTCACACTGTGCGCTGGATTGAGGTAAGACTGATTCCTAAACATCAAAAATGACTTATGGATCATTTTCCTAATGTATAAAAATAATATGAATGTGTTTCCTTAGTTTTGAGTACACCGCTTGTATTTTTTACTAAAATGTCATTTTAAACTGGAAACACACACTTTGAGTCATATAGGTCACATCATGTGTGGGTATTATATGAGACATATTCATATACAAAAAAATAAATTATGAATTGTTTTCATAAATTATCAAGAAAATTTGAGTGTGTTTTCTCAATTTTCTATGAGTGACAATTTTTTGTTTTAAAATGTCAATTTTAAATGGATAATGGACACTTTGAGTCATACTGGTCACACTGTGCATCGGATTGAGGTGAGAATTATTCCTAAACATCTCAAATGACTTATGGATCCTTTTCATAAAGTACTAAAACAATATGAATGTTTTTATTGGTTTTTAGTTTCTTAGTTGTTTTTTACTAAAATTAATGTCAATTTTGAATAAAAAGACGCACGTTGAGTCATACTGGTCACATCATGCATCGGATTAAGGTTTGTATAATTTATAAATATCCCAAATTACTTATGGATAATTTTAATAAAGTATATAAACAATATTAATTTGTTCCTTAGTTTTGATTATGTTAGTTATGTTTTTTACTAAAATGTCATTTTAAATTGGAAACATGTACTTTTAGTCATAATGGTCGTATCATGTATTGGTTTGACATGAGAATAATTCATAAATTTAAAAAATTAATTTAAATCATTTTCATAAATTATCAAGGAAATCTGATCATGTTTTCTTGGTTTTCAATGAGTGATACTTTTTTGTATTAAAATGTCAATCTTATATTGATAACGGACACTTTGAGTCATACTAGGTATATCATAGATTGGATTGAGGTTTAGATTATTACTACATATAAAAAATGACTTATGGATCATATTATTAAAGTAAAAAAACAATCTGAATGTTTTTTCTCAGTTTTGAGTATGTTAGTTATTTTGTTTACTAAAATTAATGTCAATTTTTAATAAAAGACACAATTGGAGTCATATAGGTCACATCGTGTATCATATTGATGTTTGTTTTATTCCTAAACATATAAAATTAATTATTCATAGTTGTACTAAATTATCAAATCAATACAAATGCATCTTCTTAGTTTTGAGTGTGTCAGTTTTTTTACTAAAATTAATGTCAATTTTGAATAAAAAGATGCACTTGGAGTCATACCAGTCACACCTTGCATAATATTGAGGTGACGATGAATCCTATATGTCCCAAATAACTTATGGATCATTTTAATGAATTATAAAAACAATTTATATTTTTTTACTCAGTTTGGAGTATGTTACTTCTGTTTTTTACTAAAATTTCATTTTAAACTGGAAACACATACTTTGACTCATACAAGTCGCATCGTGTGTGGGTTTGACATGAGACTAATTAATACATTACACAAATTAATTATGAATAATTATCATAAATTATCAAGATAATACAAGTATGTTTTCTCCATTTTCAGTGAGTGAAACGTTTTTGTATTAAAATGTCAACTTTAAACTAATTATAGACGCTTTGAGACATATTGGGAACCTCATATATCAGATTTAGGTTAGGATGATTATTATACTTCAAAAAATAATTATGGATCATTTTTATAAAGTACCAAAAACAACCTGAATTCATTTGATTAGTTTTGAGTATGTCAGTTGTTTTTTTCACTAAAATTGATGTCAATTTTGAATAAAAAGATGCACTTGGAGTCATATCGGTCACATTGTGCATCGTATTGAGGTGATGTTGATTTTTACATTTCCAAAATGACTTATGGATCATTTTCATAAAGTATAAAAAAATATAAATGTGTTTCAATGTTTTTTATTACACCACTTGTATTTTTTTACTAAAATATCATTTTAAAATAGAAACACTCACTTTAGGTCATGTAGGTCACATCGTGTGTGTGTGTGTTTGATATGATACTAATTCATACACATCACAAATTAATTATGAATCATTTTCCTAAATTATCAATAAAATATGAGTATTTTTTATCAGTTTTCAATGAGTGATACTTTTTTTAATCAAAATTTTAATTTTAAGTGCGTCTTTTAACTCATTGATTAAGGAATATCATGATGTTTTTATAATGATATTACAAGTATATTTACACCATATATAAAATCACTTAAATAAGTGGTGATTTTTTTTCAATAATACACTTCAAACAATGACATAATGGCTCTTATCTTAAGTGACAAGTGTTTTGCGCACCTTTCAAAAAATTATTCTCAAACACAATCTTGGTATGATTTTCATTCAACTTAATTTCCCAAAAAAATTATTATTTTCAAGCCATATCTTAATCTCATATTCCATCTAGATCTCTACCCATCCCTCATCCTCCACCTAGGTATTTTATTTAAACTCTTCCTCTAACTCTACATTCACCTCTACCTCTGCTTCTGCCTCCACCATTTCCTAAAAAAAATTTGTTTGCAGGTCAATGCTTCTAAACAAATTTATTTACTCCATTATACTTCTCCTTGATAAGGAGATCAAAAAATATATAAGAATTAAAACACTAATTATTCACACCCCAAATATATTTCTAAGGTCATAATTCATACTAAATCACAATTATATATAGTAATCACCTAAATTTGTTGTCGTCGTGAATTTTAAAAAAATGTACTCTTTCCACTTATCCCTAAACAAATTTACTTCTTATTTTGAGTATTGAGGTTGTCATAAATCTTGATAGTACTAATAAAATCTATAAAAACAAATTATTTGAAATATATTTATTGAAATTTTAATTATATTCAGAAATTTCTTGTTGGGGGATGCTGGTATTTTCATGATTTATGATATCTCTCATAAACATAATATCCACAATCAATTCCATTATCTTTCTTCAAAAAATATAGAAACATTGACCAAAATAAGTAAATTATTTTTAAATTTTTTGATAGTTAAATATTTCTATATGTACCTTAATTTTTTCCCATTTGTATTAATCCATAGTCTTTGTCTCTTTAGACACTGACTTCATGCAATGATTCAGGATATATTTAGAAATCACCCTATCATAAAAAAATTATTGTTAAAATACAAATGGAAACATATAATTTGGATTTTATATATAAAATTTTTACTATAGTTTATTAAATATTCACAATACACATCATGTGTGGTCGATTGGTTGGAAATCCATGCATTGGATCCAAAAAATAAATATTCAAGATATCCAGATTGATTGTGATCAGTATCCAGTGCTCCCTAAAAAATAAAAACAAATAATATATGAAAAAATTAAATATATATTTTATGTGATTATATTTTAGAGTTTTAATTATGAATTGTAGACATAAAAATGAGTCTATCATCTAATAATTTTTTATCAAACACTTTGAGTAAATCATCTTTTTTCTTCATAATTTTTTCATTATCCAAAGTTTTTCCATAGAAATTATACATGGATTAATGAATCCAAATATTTCTTCAAACGATATTCCCTTTATATAGTAGTAACATAAACACCTATAGAAAATATGAAAATTTATTAACTTTAATAAACATATTAGCTCACTATTTGGATAGATGTATTATGAAAATTTACCTTATGTATGTATCCAAAACTGAGATACCCAACCATTCATTCTTGAGAATATCAGTTATAGATTTGAGACCAATTACTTATTCCAAGGAAATTCCATATATTTCTACTTGATATGGAATGTAAGACATATTTTTATCTTTAAATTTGGTATCTTCATGAAGTTTTAGTTATAATAAATGTTGCTCTGGAACTAGTGGGGAGAAGGTACTCTTGGAATGTCATTTTGATTTCTTGGTTGATTCACTAGATTTTATTAATTCAATATTTTGTTTCCCTAATGATTTATCCATCTGTAATATCATACCTCACTTGAAACCATTTATAATCAACTATTATAGGTTTTTTATAAGAAAAAATTTATTAAATACATACCTCATATATCTTTATAAGATTAGAAATCCATGTTATGAAAGCTCCAATAACATCATGGAAGATTATAATATCTAGACCATCAAGTGGAATAGTCAAATAAAAAATTTGGATCATGATCTACCTCAATACCTATTCCCATGTGATATTTTGGGGGGTCATTGTTTTGTAGCTTATCTCCCGAGATATTATAAACTATACCCATCGCCACATGGATGCGTGTGCGTGTTGATAGATACAAATAACATACAATTACACCCTAAAGAATGTTTGTAATATAAAGTTATCAAAAGTTTTTTGATTCACATTTAGGATAAATAGTAATGAAAAAATTGATTACCTTAGGTAGGGTATGCAGTTGGGGGTATTGAATAGCCTCAAATCTAGTGGGATCATTTGGTTCATGTGCATATCTTTTCTCCACCATCGGTTCTCCTTGATCCTTTCTCATACAATAGTATGCCAAACCAAACCAAACAATAATATCTTGTAGTGGGTCTATTTGTGTCTGTATTCATCTCAACATATTATATGTATGCTCATGTGGTTTTATCTTCTTGAAATAGGTTCAAAGAGAGACTCAAAAACCTAATCCTCTAACGTGACTATATTATTTCGACCACTTCAAATCTACTGAAAGTAGATTTTCTTCTAGTACAATCATTGTCGATTCTTATTTCTAAACCATATAAAAAATATAAACATAAATAAATATTTTTATATAATTTTGTTATAAATAATAATGATTTACAATTATATCATACTTACACATGTTCCCTATAATATTTTGTGTTTTCACCGACTAGTTTACCCTCCTTATTTAAATGAGCATCCTACCATAGCACAAGACATGTGATATAAGGGGCTTTATATTTTGATTCATAAATTTGTATATAAACAAAGGAACATATTTTATTTCATATCACATAATTTTTTTCAAAATATATACCAATTTCCTCACTAATTAAGTGAACCCCATCCTTGCATTGTGATAGGGGTATATTGATTTTAATGAATGTTCTTTGTTTTTAGAACTCTTTTTCTATTTCATAAATTAATAATTTTGAATCAAATTGGATAAAATAAATAATGTAAAATAATATATTATCAACTACAATGCTCCTGAAATGATTTCTCATTATGATTATTGATGAAAGAATTCCATGTTTCCTGCTTTATAACATGTGCACAACTAACTATTTGGTGGGTCTTTACTTTCCCCTCACATACCTAAGATGTAACTTCCTAAGAAGAGTCGAAAAACCTCTATGGGATTTTCCAGTAGCCATTAAGACAAATATATTATGGAAATATTATAAAATAAATGAACTCTACAAGTAATAATGAAAATTAAATCTACATTTCATTATATAAATTTTTGGTAAAATAGAGAATGTATAGTGTAACATTGCTATTATATCTTTCTAAAGGATTTTCTTTCTTACAAGTTAGACATGGCTCCATGAATCAATATCAATTGGTACATTCATCCTCATTATGACCCCAAGATAACTGATGAACATTGAATTGTTGGGGTCAATAGGTTGGTCATATTGATTCCAACCAATCTCAAATTTTATACCCTAACTTCTTTCCTTTATAATTTTATTCAACATTGTGATGTTGCATCACTATTATTTTTTTCATCAATATGTTGTTGATCCCTTAATAATTCTTTAGTTTCATCAACAATAGTTTTTTCTTCATCGGGATTGGTAAAATCATCATGTGTAGAAAACATTGTCTGTATGAATAGTCAAACAATTAATTTGTCTTGAATAACAACAATGTAAACACAAAGAAAGGATTTGATAATGGTCGCATGCATTATCTATTTCTAACTTGATGAACTCTTTAACTCCATATTCATACTCTTTTGTAAAAATTTTAGCATGCATCTGTTTTGAAGGAAATGGTTAATTGAATTTAAGAAAATAATTACCCCACTATTTTAGGTGTTATCGTCTGAATTTATCCAAAGTAGAAATTTATAGGAATTTTCATCCTCGTCAACTTCATTTCTCGAATATGTATTATTGCATTTTGTTTCTGGATACTCATCCCCCATATCTTTTGGACATCCACCTATGTTTATTGAACTAATCTAACCAAAATTCATCCCATACTAGATAATGGTGATAATTTTGGATGAATATTGCTCAGAGTAGTTCAAAAAATGTAGAAAATATGGGGGATGAGCCTCAAAAAACAAAATGGAATAATAATTGTTCGGGAGATGAAGTTGGTGAGGATGATAGTTTTCTACTTAAAACTTTTAAAATTATCACATCTTAATTTAAAATTTAAAATCTCAACTCAAAATGCTAGAAGGTCCCTAAAACTACTATGAGAACATCAACTCATCCCCATTGAGTTGCATCAACTCTAATATATGTTACTAGTCCTTTTCCCTCACCTATATCACAAATATAAGAACTCTATATCCACTGAGGTTCATGTGTAGGATGTGAGTATAAAAATGAAAAATTAAATACTAATAGGGCCCCTAAAATATAAAAATCATATATTTCAGTATATATTCAATGTACTAACACTCAAAATACACATTTAAGTTAATCCATTGTGTACTAAATAGTAATCTATGCTAATCAAATGTACCGACTTCATTTCATACCAATGAGTTATGTTAATCATAACCTAAGTTTATACCATGGTTTTTCCCTGATATTCAAATCATTTCACTAATTGGTTCCCTTAGGAAAGAACATCACAATGGGTGACAAAATACATTAGTTAAATCTAAATTATGAAAAAACATAAATAAGAACAAAAAACAACATAAATTTCACATCACCCTCACCCAAGCCCTTGATGAATCACTAAAATGTCTATAGTAACTCACATTATAATATACCATACCAATCCCTCACATAAAATCTAGCACTTATTATATTTTAAAAATATGTTTATCCCATGTATACTCTAAACCCACTAATATTCAAAAATAACCTAAATGCAATTTTAATTATGGATTCTAACATATTAAATTTCAAAAATGAAGGAAAGAACATTCAAATATAAATTAAAATAAATTATTATTTCCTTAATCTATAAAATTTCCTATTCCCTAATCCATTATTTTTCTAAATCACTATTTTTTCTCCCCAAACATAGCCTCAATACCATTTTTTATTTTTTTCCAAACACTTTTAAGGGGAAGTGAGAACTCTCATAGCAGGTAGTTTAAGCCCCAATAGAAAGTACATTTTTTAAAGAACAATTTGAGCCGATTAGAATCAAACTCTATAAACATTATCCAGGTAATAGAGTTTACTTGAGTTCCAAGATCGTCCCTCAAGATGTCTTCATAATGTTTTTCCAAGATGTCACAAGACTGCATATATTCTTCTGAGTTAATCTTCCCAGTGTTGAAGCCTCTAATCAAGATATGGTTCTGCCAATCAATCCATTAACTTTTCCCCTTTTTCATCCTCTATCTAATCATTCTCCCTACCATTTGGTTGATGACTTCATACAGATCCTTAATATCCAAGACTTTCTCCACTATTTCTTCATCTGAGTGAGTAATAAGGTCCATGTGATTCATCACTAAAGAAATTTGTTTCTGATAGTCAACAGGAGTATCTGCCTCTCGATGCTTCCCAGGAGGTAGTGTAGCTCGTGCATCCTCACTCTATAGCCCAGGCAGATGTGCAACATTTGCTGGGTGAGGGTTATCAGCCAAAAGGTGCATCTAAATGACCTCTTCTTGAGATGCATAAGCTCTTGCGAGCTTTCCCACACCTTTACATGTCTTCGAAGGAGGTTTAACTTTTCTTGTGGACCTCGATACCAGAGGATTGGGTAAGTTTGAATAGTGTTTCCTTGGGTGTGTCCTCTGGGTATGCTTGATAAATCCTTTTAAATCTATAATGGTGTTATTTACCTTACTTTAATAGGATCTAAAATAATCCTCTGCAATCCCCACTTCCTTGGACTCTTCTGGGGAGTCTGAAGCTGAGTCTATATCTGCTTGAAAGACCTCCCCTACCATAGCAGAATCCTCACCAGGGTCAGCCTCCAGCACAATACCTTCACCAGAAGCATGGCCCTCGCCTTCTCCTAGTACAACAAACTAGTTTTGAGAAATATTGAAACTTCCTCCAGATTTTTCCTTCTCAGTATAGGAAGATTTGTCTTGCATGGCCTGCACTAGAATGGAAGGACCACCCGGCTGACAAAGATACTCCTCCTTACCTGCCTGATTCTCGAAGCCAGATTTCTTCCTCCCAGACCCAGCCTTCAGATGGGTAGCACCAAGGTTGTTTCGGTCTAAGTGCATCAAGACATTCACTTCATCCAGCTTCCCTTATCCACTGTGAGCTGCAACCGAAAAGAAGGACTTACCTTTCACCAAGACTAATCTAGTGGATTTATCATATCTAATACCCATAAACTAATATTGCTTATTAGTGTCCTCCCAGCCTCTACTTTGAGAACCACTGAGACCATGAACCTCACTCCCTATCAAGCTCACCTCACCCTCCTCTGTATAGTTAGATGTAGCTAGTGGATTCATCGTAACCACTATTGAGGGACTCTCCTATTCAACTCCATTGATACCCAAGTCTTGTTTCAAATGGGCAAAGATGTCTCCAACCTTTGGTACTGACTCTATAGGCTTCACCTTCTTCACATCCACTGTAGAAAACAAGGAGAGCCACTACTTCTAATCCTTATATATTCTGGCCTCTACAACTGGATAATCCTAGAGCTTGACTAGTTCCATTTCCTTATGAACCTATCCATGCACCTCCCCATGCCCACCCAAGACAACACTATCCCGCAACTGGTATTCCACCACTACATCCACCTGTTCTACAGTTGGCCTGACCTGATTCATGCGATGACATCTAAAGGTAAAATGGCCTAGCCTATTGCATCCTTAGTTGAACGATGTCCATGAGTCGAACACTGCCCTCTACTTCCATCTAATCTCTTCTCTGACCAAAATCCATAGCCACTCTGAAGTAGGTTTTGAAACTTCAACCTCAACACATACTTGAGGCAGAATGGGGTGACAAACCATGGATGTACGATTACGAGAACAAATATTCCTTCCAACAAAATTATCTAGCATACATATAATGGAAGTATTTTGGAAAGGTAGAGGTAGGTCTGGAAAACTTACCCACACCATAGCTAAAGGTGGATTGCGATTCATGTTGAAATCAAATGACCATCACAGGAGGAAAAAACTGCATCCATCGAACACCTGTGGATCACTAGACTAGGCGACGACCAAATCCTCCTCCGATGAGAATTGAATCATCATTTAGCACCGATCAAGAAGACCCACCACATCTCGGTTTTGAAGACCCCAAGAATTGAATACAAGTCTATCAAAAGCATAAAACGATGGATGGTGACCACTAAATCGAACCACAATCATTGATCTATAAAGATTTGATGTTGTGTTGAACTCCTTTGTAGAAATCAAAAGATGGGGTGAGCCTTTATAAAGGTCTGGGACCTTAGGGAAAAGAGGTATCAACGGGAAAGAAGAAAGGTAAGATGGGTTGGTAAAGGGGATAAAGGGATGAGTCGTCGAGGAAGAAGGGAGAATCCCCCCTCCCCCCACCTCAAAGGAGGGGGCTGGAGCCTCAGGCATCTTCGGTCTAGGGCATCACCGTTTTAGCCGCTCTAGGCGCAAGCTCGATCTCCCACTACTAACATAGCCTAAATTCAAGCTTTTATTATCCTTTCCAGAAACCATGTTAACAACAATTGGTGTCGTTGGAGAAAAATAAAAGCTAATCAAAATGTATTCAGCTTTATTTTACTCCAAATTCACCAATTTCAGTAAAAATAAATCCAAAAGCAGACCCGGATAGCTCTTCTCGTTGTAGGAGGAATGCCTTCAAGAGTCAGATTGGAACCCTTTTAAATTTATCAAGGTTGAAGGGGAAGATAATAAAACAGTGTGTTTGGCGTGTTCTTTTTTCACAAAAAAATATGAAACATGAGTATTTTCAGGAGGTCACCCATAGTAGTAGTATTCTCATCCAATTATGCCTAATAATGGAGTTCTAATAGGATCCAATGTGACTACACCCAAATTAAAAGTAATTTTTTTTTTGAATTGTTTTCAAAAGTAATTGAGTGGGTCTCATAAGAAAAATCATATCAAGAAACCAAAAAAATCATTCATTATGTTTTGATTAATTTTTAGGTGTTTTTTTGTGTTCTCAGGAAGTAGTAAATGAGGAGGATGAAAGGCTAAAAGAGTTGAAAAATGGTGTAACATCCCAGGTAAATAAAGAATAAAGAATTTTCATATATATTAATATTTAAAAATTAAATATTAATTTTATTTTAAGGGGGTTGCTATGTTCGATAGAGTACCCGATACGCAATGATGAGTTTCTTTGAAACTTACGTAGCACACTAGTAATAAAATAATATTATTTTAAATGTTAGTTAACAAGTAGCCGTTTTAATGGCGTGAATGGATAGAAATAACTAAAATATGATTAGATATGTTTTTAAATGTTTTTACATTTACCCAATAAAAGATAAAGGCTTAAAATATGGAAAGAGTTCAATTTTAGGCATTTATACCCTAATTTTCACGAAAGGTCCACTTATCACCTTTTGACGGAGAACTGTCATTAAATATAGTTTTAATCACTCTTATACTTTATTTTGGACCAAATATAACTCTTCTTTAGAATCGGGACATCAAAATTTACTTTGTGTAAATTTTTGGTACCTTTCTGATAAAGTTCATTTTTTTATGAATAGTGTAAAATGTTGTATTTTAATTCAAAACCTCTTTTTAATCTAAATTATTTATATGATTAGATTATTATTTTAATTGGTTTTAAAGTTAAATTAGAAAATATTTTTACCAGTTAATCCAATGGTGGTCATTGGAATCAATTTCACTTTGAAATTGGACTTAAACTGGTGTCAATCTTTTGATACTTATTGTTTCACAAAAACACGCTATTTGTCATGACAGCGGGAATTAATTATTAAATTAATTAATGTGACTTATATGATTTGAATTTTGTAAAATAGACTTCATTTTGGAATTCGTAATATCAAATATAGCTTAGGGTGAATTTTTGGTAATTTTCTGAAAAACTTCAATTTTTGATGAATAGTGAAACCACTAAGTGGTAATCAAGCAAACTGATTTTTCAGTTAAATGAAATTTTACTACTAATGTGTATTGAATTTTGAAAATCCGACATACATGGTTGTCATTAAGAAGTAAAATGTGGTTCAATGAGATTAAAATAATTTTTTGGTGAATAGTAACTTTTCTTCATTAATCGCGATTAGAGGTAATTAGTGTAGTTTAAGGTAAAAATGGTATTATAAGAATGTGAAAACACCATGACACTTGTCCTACACCTATTGGGTGAGTCATGGCCGACCAAGACAAGCCATGGGCCAACTTGGGGACCCCATGGAGCCACTTTAGTTGGAAAATGACATTAATATATTTTTATTTAATGTTAAAGTGAAAATGACACTAACATAAATTGTTTTAATAAAATAATTTTTTGAGTGGGGTTATACAAGTCCAAATTTTGATTATAAATAGTCATTGGAAAGCTAAAAAGATTTCCTACATCATAGTATTTTTTTATAATTTTTAGACATTAAATAAATTAAATTATATATGATATAATAATGATGCAGCGATGACATCATTATTTGATGATTTAAATAAAATGGAAAGATAATGAAAAATCTAAAACCTACACATGTCCAAAACCAATTGGATGAGTGGATTTCGAACCCTTATCACCTTATCCACGAATTATATCAATGTGGGACCTTTTAAAATCGAAACACATTTTCAAATAAAGTAATATTTCTTTACTTTCCAAAAGTGCCCCTCCTCTCCTCTTATAAAAGGCCCCCACCTCTACCTCATTTCACACACTACTAAAGCCTTTGGCTCGGCCAACCCCTGCCCAATTACTCTCTCCACATCCCTCTCCTAATCCTAGAGGATTACCTTTGGGCAGAATCCTTTCAAAGGAAGCCTTTAGGCTCAAATCAAAAGGGAGTTACACTTTTAAAGGTAATTCATTCTCTCTTGTTCATTTGTTTTATTTTGCTTCTCCAACCCTCTAAACTCTTTTTATTTACTTATTTTGTAACAAAAACAGTATCTTCAATATACTAGGATGTTTTTATAATATTTATTTGAGCTACACTCTCACACAACTACATCAAATGGTTAAAGAACATACGGTTTCCGTGGATGGCGAAATTCTGCCTCCTGAAACGATGATTGTTCAATACTCATTTAACACCTTCAAGGGTGGCCATTATGATGTCACTATTTTTATATATGATATATAATATGTTTATGTTTTCTTTAAGCTTCTGTATTTTTCATTTTTGGCATACCTTTATGGTTTCCATTATGGGTAAACACGATATCTTCATTTAAGGAAGTGCGGACTACCGCCCCCTAAAAGTGATGTGATTCGTTAATGCCATATGTGGGACGTGTAAAGGATGGATTTAAAGTTATTATATATGATGTTATAGTGGAATTATAATATACCTCTATATCATTATTATTTCTTTCCATTAAAGTATGATATAGAAATGAAAGTAGCGTTCATGCGTACGTACGGCTTACCGTCTCCATGAACGGTGCATTTCATTTCTTATCCCAAAATGTAATGTACTATTAAAATTACATGTATATAATGTATATATATAATTAATGATATATCTAAATGATGAATATAATTATGGAATTAAAATATACATACCTCTCAATTAGTTTTAATTCCACTAATATGACAAAGAAATGAAAGTAGCGTTCATGCGTACGTACGGCTTACCGTCTCCATGAACGGTGCATTTCATTTCTTACCTCTAAATGATTATGTAATATTATAAATACATGTATATGCTGGATATATATGATACATATTATATCCAAATCGGGAATTTCATTCTGGATATAAAGAACTTTTGACCACATGAACAACATGTAATTGTAAGAAGTCAACTTTCGACTTAAGAACCAAATATTGAAAAAACAAACATTATTAACTTAAATGGTTACATAATGTTTATAACATGGCAATAAGTGATATAAAAGGAATAATGAAGTTTAAAAAGGTTCTTAATCAAGTATAAATTAACTCAAGTTTATTACTCAGGACGTTAAAGAACGATCGAGTCAAGTCGGACCCAAGGTAAGGGACTTCGTCTCAATCTCCTTTCATTGAGGCATATTTCGTTTTATACACAACTTTCTTTTATACGGTGTATAAACTCCTTTGACTTTTACTTTTATACAAAAGGAATCTTTTTCTACGAAGCATTTTACTAAATGACAAAAAGGAATGTTTTTTTTAACGTACGCGGTGACAACGACCTTTTCCGCCGCCGCGAGTATTATTTGATCTTTGGCTTTCTCAACAAGTCGTAATGTTTTTAGAATAAAATAAATACCATATACTCTTTTATGTATTTTGGTATTGAAAATGGTTTTGAAAAAGGATTCTATTATGTCAATATATTTATGATATATTGTGATTGAAATGTGGAAATGTTATCATTCCTTTATATTGGTTTTATGTTTTATGATTTTATTTTGGTACTTGGACATTTTAACGGGTGGTTACGTTATAAACCATATGACGAGTGGTGCAGTGAATACCAGGACGGGTGGTTACGTTATAACCTCCAATGCATTGGGTATGGAAGTCGGTCGTATGGCTATTCCATTAAGTATGTATGGAAATTGGCCGTATGGCTATTCCATTAAGTGATATGTGTGGAAGTCGACCGTATGGTTATTCCTCTTAAGTATGTTTATGTCCCAAGTTACCTTTATATATGTTATGTGTTCTTTATATGGGTTTTATGGTAATACTTTGATTACAAAAAGGTAAGTAATGATATTTTATTCAGTGAAGAGTTTTTACTACTTCATAAAGGTGAAAAGTATTACCTTGATAAAGTATACATGGCTTACTATTTGTTTTGATAAACTAACGGTTTTTATTCTTTGTGTATCCCTTACTGAGTTTTTATGCTCATCCCAAGTTTTTGAAATGTTTTTCACAGGACTTAGCATGGAATAGGGTCAAGGATGGGATCAAGGGAAAGTCATGCTACCTAAAACATGAAACTAGACATGTTTCTTTTTAAGAATTTTTATTTTATGGAAATTTAGTAGAAGAGACTACTTTGTAATCTTTTCAGATGTAATAGTTATGTTCTAATTCTCTAAAACTCTAAACCTGAAAAGATCCTCAATGTGAATTATTCATTTAATTCAATATTAAGTAAGGTTTAAGGTCGGGGCCTTATAGTTGGTATCATAGGTCGGTTTAGACAACTTTAGGAGTTAGAAAAGTGTTAAATTATAATATGATTGAAATGATATAGCATTTATGGATTACCATGTTGCTTCGCCTAAGATATTTCTGTGTTCAGAATGGTTTTCCGCAGAGGAAACAAAGCAGCTATGTTGGGACGACATCAGGAGGAAGATAACCTTCCGAATCAGCATCCAGAAATGGTCGGAATTGGAACTGAACAGTTTGTTGTAGTAATGGCACAGTTGACTCAAGCGATAAATGGCGGTGGTATCCATGCACGAGATCAGCCAGACCAACCGCAGAGGAACATGTCAGTGGTGGAACATTTCATGAGGCAACATCCCCCATCATTCAGAGGATCATCTGACCCTGTGCAAGCTGAAGGGTGGATTAAAGCACTGGAGAATATTTTTGATGTCATGGGGTGTTCAGAACATCAAAAGGTTAGTCTTGTTGTTTACCGTTTTGAAGGTGAAGCTGATCAGTGGTGGTCGATGGTGAAAAATATAAGGGATAGTGATGAGATTGAGGATCTTCACTGGGACGAATTCAAAGGTATGTTTCTTGAGAAATATTTTCCTAAGGTGGTTCATCTTAGGATGGAAAAACAGTTCCTAGAATTGAGGCAGGAGGATGATTCAGTGGCTGCTTATGAAGAAAAGTTCACTCGATTGGCAAGGTATGCTCCAAACTTCATACGAGATCTTGATAGTAAAATAAACCGTTTTTACTCAGGGTTAAAGCCAAAGTATCGAAGGGCTATAGCTTCTAGTGAGTTCAAAAGTTATGAAAAACTTGTTCGATGTACGGAGAAGGTGGAAATGGAGTTTGCCGATGATCAGGTGTTCTATGAAAAACAACAGAATAAGAGGTCTAGTTGGCAGGAAAAGGGGAAGAATTCATCAAAGAAGCAATGAGGTAAGAAAACCAAATATCCATCCTGTGAGAAGTGTGGTAAAATGCATCCTGGAGAATGTTTATCGAAGTCTGGTAAGTGCTTTCGGTGTGGTAAGTCTGGTCATATTGCTCGTAACTGTAAGGAAGATGATCAAGCAGGAAATGAAAAGACAATGGTAAGATGTTTTAAGTGTAATGAAATGGGTCATTATGCAAACGAGTGTCCAACGAAGAACTCAACTGGGGGAATGCAGCCAGACTACAAGCAGAAAGGGGTGGTGAAATCCTTTGCAACAACTTCAGCAGATGTTGGGCCATCGAATGAAGTGGTATCAGCTCCAGGGAGCTCAGTGTTTTTCGAAGATTGACTTGAGGTCGGGGTACCATCAGTTGTAAGTAAAAGAAGCCGAAATTTCGAAGACTGCGTTCCGTACTAGATATGGCCATTATGAATTTGTAGTTATGCCTTTTGGGTTAACCAATGCACCTGCTATATTCATGGACCTTATGAATAAAATTTTCCATGAGTTCTTGGATAAGTTTGTGTTTGTGTTTTGAGGTTTGGGAGGAGATTGTGTGTGCCTTGTGATTCACAGTTGAAGAATGAGTTGTTTTTTCATCCTGGCAGTACTAAGATGTATAGAGGTCTGCAGGAGTATTACTGGTGGGATGGAATGAAAAGAGACATTGCTGATTTTACTGTGAAGTGTTTGACATGTCAACAGGTTAAAGCAGAGCGGCAGGGATGCTTCAGCCTTTACCAGTGCCAGAGTGGAAATGGGAGAATATATCCATGGACTTTGTTGTTGGATTACCTAAGAAATCTCGAGGTAATAATGCAGTCTGGGTTATTGTTGATCGCTTGACCAAATCTGCTCATTTCCTTGCTATACGAGATACTTTCTCTCTTGATCAACTTTCCCGTTTGTATCTTAAAGAGATAGTCAGGTTACATGGAGTTCCTCTCTCCATTGTATCGGATCGTGATCCCAGGTTTACTTCTAACTTTTGGAAAGGCCTTCAGAAGTCGTTGGGTACTGAATTAAATTTTAGTACAGCTTTTCATCCTCAATCAGATGGGCAGTCAGAACGAACAATTCAGACATTGGAGGATATGCTACGAGCTTGTTCTATGGATTATCAGGGAAGTTGGGACCAACATCTTTCTTTGGTTGAGTTTTCTTATAATAACAGCTTTCATTCCAGTATACAGATGGCACTATTTGAGGCATTATATGGGAAGCGGTGTCGAACTCCAGCTTTCTGGGATGAAGTGGGTGAAAGGAAGTTGATGGGACCAGAATTGGTATAAGAGATGGCAGAAAAAGTTCAGTTGATTCAGAAAACACATGAGAACAGCTCAGAGCAGGTAGAAGAGTTATGCGGATAACCGGAGGAAGGATCTATCTTTTGAGGTAGGTGATCATGTTTTTCTCAAGGTTTCTCCTTGGAAAAGTGTGATGAGATTTGGTAAGAAAAGAAAGTTGAGTCCAAGGTTTGTTGGACCATACGAAATTCTGGAAAGAGTTGGATCAGTTGCATACCGAGTGGCTTTACCTCCGAGTTTATCTCAGGTACACAATGTTTTTCACGTTTCGATGTTGAGAAAGTATATGCCAGATCCATCTCATGTTTTGAGTCCAGAGGTAGTTTAGCTGGAAGAGAACATATCTTATGAGGAACAACCGGTCCAGATTCTTGACCACAGGGAGCAAGTGTTACAGAATAAGGTGATTCGTCAGGTAAAGGTTTTGTGGAAAAACCATGTGATTGAAGAGGCAACGTGGGAATCAGAAAATGCTATGAGGGATAAATACCCCCACTTATTTTGATAAGTGAATAAAATTGCGAGGACGCAATTCCCAAAAGGGGGGAAGGATGTAACATCCCAGGTAAATAAAGAATAAATAATTTTCATATTTATTAATATTTACAAATTAAATATTAATTTTATTTTAAGGGGGTTGCTATGTTCGATAGCGTACCTGATACGCAACGATGAGTTTCTTTGAAACTTACGTAGCACACTAGTAATAAAATAATATTATTTTAAATGTTAGTTAACAAGTAGCCGTTATACTGGCGGGAATGGATATAAATAACTAAAATATGATTAGATATGTTTTTAAATGTTTTTACATTTACACAATAAAAGATAAAGGCTTAAAATACGGAAAGAGTTCAATTTTAGGCATTTACACCCTAATTTTCACGAAAGGTCCACTTATCACCTTTTAACGGAGAACCGTCATTAAATATAGTTTTAATCACTCTTATAGTTTATTTTGGACCAAATATAACTCTTCTTTAGAATCGGGACATCAAAATTTACTTTGTGTAAATTTTTGGTACCTTTCTGATAAAGTTCATTTTTTTATGAATAGTGTAAAATGTTGTATTTTAATTCAAAACCTCTTTTTAATATAAATTATTTATATGATTAGATTATTATTTTAATTGGTTTTAAAGTGAAATTAGAAAATATTTTTACCAGTTAATCCAATGGTGGTCATTGGAATCAATTTCACTTTGAAATTGGACTTAAACTGGTGTCAATCTTTTGATACTTATTGTTTCACAAAAACACGCTATTTGTCATGACAGAGGGAATTAATTATTAAATTAATTAATGTGACTTATATGATTTGAATTTTGTAAAATAGACTTCATTTTTGAATTCTGAATATCAAATATAGCTTAGGGTGAATTTTTGGTAATTTTCTGAAAAACTTCAATTTTTGATGAATAGTGAAACCACTAAGTGGTAATCAAGAAAACTGATTTTTCAGTTAAATGAAAGTTTACCACTAATGTGTATTGAATTTTTAAAATCCTACATACATGGTTGTCATTAAAAATTAAAATGTGTTTCAATGAGATTAAAATAATTTTTTGGTGAATAGTAACTTTTTTTCATTAATCGCGATTAGAGGTAATTAGTGTAGTTTAAGGTAAAAATGGTATTATAAGAATGTGAAAACACCATGACACTTGTCCTACACCTATTGGGTGAGTCATGGCCGACCAAGACAATCCATGGGCCAACTTGGGGACCCCATGGAGCCACTTTAGTTGGAAAATGACATTAATATATTTTTATTTAATGTTAAAGTGAAAATGACACTAACATAAATATTTTTACTAAAATAATTTTTGAGTGGGGTTATACAAGTCCAAATTTTGATTATAAATATTAATTGGAAATCTAAAAAGATTTCCTACATCATAGTATTTTTTTATAATTTTTAGACATTAAATAAATTAAATTATATATGATATAATAATGATGCAGCGATGACATCATTATTTGACAATTTAAATAAAATGGAAAGATAATGAAAAATCTAAAACCTAAACATGTCCAAAACCAATTGTATGAGTGGATTTCGAACCCTTATCACCTTATACACGAATTATATCAATGTGGGACCTTTTAAAACCGAAACACATTTTCAAATAAAGTAATATTTCTTTACTTTCCAAAAGTTCCCCTCCTCTCCTCTTATAAAAGGCCCCCACCTCTACCTCATTTCACACACTACTCAAGCCTTTGGCTCGGCCAAACCCTGCCCAATTACTCTCTCCACATCCCTATACTCATCCTAGAGGATTCCCTTTGGGTAGAATCCTTTCAAAGGAAGCCTTTAGGCTCAAATCAATAGGGAGTTACACTTTTAAAGGTAATTCATTCTCTCTTGTTCATTTGTTTTATTTTGCTTCTCCAACCCTCTAAACTCTTTTTATTTACTTATTTTGTAACAAAACCAGTATCTTAAATATACTAGGATGTTGTTATAATATTTATTTGAGCTACACTCTCACACAACTACATCAAATGGTTAAAGAACATACGGTTTCCGTGGATGGCGAAATTCTGCCTCCCGAAACGATGATTGTTCAATACTCATTTAACACCTTCAAGGGTGGCCATTATGATGTCACTATTTTTATATATGATATATAATATGTTTATGTTTTCTTTAAGCTTCTGTATTTTTCATTTTTGGCATACCTTTATGGTTTCCATTATGGGTAAACACGATATCTTCATTTAAGGAAGTGCGGACTACCGCCCCCTAAAAGTGATGTGATTCGTTAATGCCATATGTGGGACGTGTAAAGAATGGATTTAAAGTTATTATATATGATGTTATACTGGAATTAAAATATACCTCTATATCATTATTATTTCTTTCCATTAATGTATGAGATAGAAATGAAAGTAGCGTTCATGCGTACGTACGGCTTACCGTCTCCATGAACGGTGCATTTCATTTCTTATCCCCAAATGTAATGTACTATTAAAATTACATGTATATAATGTATATATATAATTAATGATATATCTAAATGATGAATATAATTATGGAATTAAAATATACATACCTCTCAATTAGTTTTAATTCCACTAATATGACAAAGAAATGAAAGTAGCGTTCATGCGTACGTACGGCTTACCGTCTCCATGAACGGTGCATTTCATTTCTTACCTCTAAATGATTATGTAATATTATAAATACATGTATATGCTGGATATATATGATACATATTATATCCAAATCGGGAATTTCATTCTGGATATAAAGAACTTTTGACCACATGAACAACATGTAATTGTAAGAAGTCAACTTTCGACTTAAGAACCAAATATTGAAAAAACAAACATTATTAACTTAAATGGTTACATAATGTTTATAACATGGAAATAAGTGATATAAAAGGAATAATGAAGTTTAAAAAGGTTCTTAATCAAGTATAAATTAACTCAAGTTTATTACTCAGGACGTTAAAGAACGATCGAGTCAAGTCGGACCCAAGGTAAGGGACTTCGTCTCAATCTCCTTTCATTGAGGCATATTTCGTTTTATACACAACTTTCTTTTATACGGTGTATAAACTCCTTTGACTTTTACTTTTATACAAAAGGAATCTTTTTCTACGAAGCGTTTTACTAAATGACAAAAAGGAATGTTTTTTTAACGTACGCGGTGACAACGACCTTTTCCGCCGCCGTGAGTATTATTTGATCTTTGGCTTTCTCAACAAGCCGTAATGTTTTTAGAATAAAATAAATACCATATACTCTTTTATGTATTTTGGTATTGAAAATGGTTTTGAAAAAGTATTCTATTATGTCAATATATTTATGATATATTGTGATTGAAATGTATAAATGTTATCATTCCTTTATATTGGTTTTATGTTTTATGATTTTATTTTGGTACTTGGACATTTTAACGGGTGGTTACGTTATAAACCATATGACGAGTGGTGTCGTGAATACCAGGACGGGTGGTTACATTATAACCTCCAATGCATTGGGTATAGAAGTCGGCCGTATGGCTATTCCATTAAGTATGTATGGAAATTGGCCGTATGGATATTCCATTAAGTGATATGTGTGGAAGTCGACCGTATGGTTATTCCTCTTAAGTATGTTTATGTCCCAAGTTACCTTTATATATGTTATGTGTTCTTTATATGGGTTTTATGGTAATACTTTGATTACAAAAAGGTAAGTAATGATATTTTATTCAGTGAAGAGTTTTTACTACTTCATAAAGGTGAAAAGTATTACCTTGATAAAGTATACATGGTTTACTATTTGTTTTGATAAACTAACGGTTTTTATTCTTTGTGTATCCCTTACTGAGTTTTTATGCTCATCCCAAGTTTTTGAAATGTTTTTCACAGGACTTATCATGTAATAGGGTCAAGGATGGGATCAAGGGAAAGTCATGCTACCTAAAACATGAAACTAGACATGTTTCTTTTTAAGAATTTTTATTTTATGGAAATTTAGTAGAAGAGACTACTTTGTAATCTTTTCAGATGTAATAGTTATGTTCTAATTCTCTAAAACTCTAAACCTGAAAAGATCCTCAATGTGAATTATTCATTTAATTCAATATTAAGTAAGGTTTAAGGTCGGGGCCTTATAAATGGGTTGAGATATGCAGTATTCAAATCCATGGTAGCGACTTTGATGATGATTAATGAATACAATACAAGCAAGAGGTATGACATCAAGGAACATTAGAACCATAATGATAGAAGGAAGGGTAGTTTGAAAGTGGGATTCTAGTCCATAATCAAGATATGGAAGGCAATCAAACATATAAGGATAGATTAAATAAAGGTATTGAAGGTCCGTTGTACTGGAGTATTGAATTATTATATCTTTGTTTAAGACAGTAATAATTTTCATGAAAGATGCATGAAAATGTAAACTTTTATACATTAAGTGTATTGTATTGTATATCTATCCTACCAAAATGAATCCTTACTTAAACAACATTATTTTTGAAACTCTTGTTCCTTTGTAGCATTAAAAATTATTTTGAATTCTTAATCCATAATCATAATCAAAGAACAATATCAAACAACACATAATTATTACTCACATTGCAATGGTTGTATGACCTCCATCAAAAATATAATTCACTTTCCAACACAACATACCACCAACCACAATGTTATCCTAGAAAACATTTTTCCATTTAACCAGTTTGAATTTATCAATTCATTAATGGTAAAAATTACTGTAATCATAAATATAATATAATAGTTCTAAGAAGCACTAAATTTTTAAATATTTCACACAAGTTTAACTTAACACATTTAATAATTATTTCATTCGGTATACCATCATCTCATTATTCAATAATATATTCATCATGTGAAATTATATTTAGATTTATATTAAAATTGTGTATGAAAAACAAAAAAAAATATCAACTAAAATAAAATATATAGGAACCACCATAAAATTATATCATTTTATGACATAGGAAAAAACTTCATTTATTCAATCTACTACATCACCTATGTGACACTAATCATCCAATATTAATTAAGTGAAAATATGCACCTATCATTCTATAAAATTTTATGAAGATGATTTTCTCAATAGATACGCATATATTCATGATTCTTCTTATTGTCTTAAACTTTTTTTCATCTTCATGTGAATTCCATACTGTGGAAACAAGATTCAAACAATGACAATCCAAACTATATAAAAGGTAATAAGAAATAATATAACAGAAACATTAAGAAAATCACCATCAGTTGCAATAGCGGATGGAGATGCAGTTCGTAGTGGCTTGTATGAAGCTGAAATGAGTTTATAGAGTAGGGGTAGCATTGTGTAGGTATAGGTAGGTGAGAGAGAGAGAGATATGATATGTAGGGTTATTCATGGTTAAGAACAAAACAAAAATATAAACCACAGAACCCAAAAAATCAAACAATGAGAGAGGAAAAGGAGAAAATCACATACCTTGGATTCTAGCCTTGATTCATCCAAGAGAATGTAGAAGGGTAGCACCAGTAGTAGGGGAGTTTCGTGAGAGATTGAGAATCATGACTGGATGAGTTGTGGTTAGTGTTCGTTTAACTAGATTGGGGACACTTTTATCAGCGCTTTCAAAAAAGCACTCATAAAGAGACATTTTTCAGTGCTAAATTAATAAGCACTAATAAAAGGCATCTTTATTACCGTTTTTTTAGCACTGATAAAGGATTTATAATTATAATTATAAATAAAAAAATATGTAAAAATATTTATATAATTTTATGTTTTTTTATTATAATTTTATAATTATTTAAATATATAATTATTTATTTATAATTACATTAATAATTTATTTAAAAATTATATATTTTTTATTTGTAATTATAAATGTATAATTTTATAAATATATTGTATATAAATTTATAAATATATTTATAATTATTTATTTATAATTATTTATTTATTTATTATTTATTTATTTATAATTATTTATTTATAATTATTTATTTATAATTATTTATTTATAATTATTAATTTTACAATTATTTATTTATAATTATTTATTTATAATTATTTATTTAGAATTACTTATTTCAAATTATTTGTTTCTAATTATTTATTTTTAATTATTTATTTATAATTATTTATTTTTATTTATTTATTTATAATTATTTATTTATAATTATTTATTTATAATTATTTATTTTTATTTATTTATATATAATTATTTATTTATATTTATTTAATTATATCTATTTATTTATTTATATCATTATAAATATTTTTATAATTATATATATATATATATATTTAATAAATATATATAAATATAAATATAATTAATATATTTATTATAATTTGATATTTATAAATATATTTAAATCATCATATATATATTATAAAAATAAATAATATATATAATATATAAATATAGTATATTCATTAATTAAATAAATTTATTATAATTTTATAATTATTTAACTATATATATTTATTGATTTATAATTATTTAAATACTTTTTAAAAAACAAATATTTATTTCTTTATAATAATTATAAATTTATAAATTTATAAATATAGTAAATATACATTTATAAATATATTTATTTATAAATATGTATTTATAAATAAATTTTTTAGCATTGTTAATGCATATATAATATTAAATACATTCTTTTTTAAAATGTGTGAAGTTGAATAATTAAAAATAACTACAACTTAAAAATTTTGAAAAAATATATAAGTTTTATTAAATAAATATAAATTATTAAAAAATATGGATATATATATATTGACGTAAATATGAATACATATTGAAAATACCAAAACATGGTAAATAAATATATATAAATAAATAATAGAGAATGGTTAAATTCAAAAATAAAAAAAATAAAAAATATTAAAAATGAATAAATAATACCTTAAAGTAATTATATTAAAATTAAATATAAAATTGACTAATTAACAAAATAATATATTAAATGTATCATGTTATAATGAAATTCTAAAATATAAAAAAAATTGAATTAATTACAAAAATATTAGGAGTATGTGTTTCTATATAAGATTTCATTAATTGCATAAATATTTGTGTGTGTGTGTGTTGTATATAAAAATTCATTAATTATGTATGTGTGAAATCAATGTTACACATGTTTGATATATGTTAAATTGAAAAATCAAACAACATTAAAAATGAATAAGACATTAATATGTTTTTAATTAATAACTTTTATTAATTTTCTATATATTTAAATTAAATATATATTATTAATTATATTTATAATTAATACATTTATATATATTATACTTATTAATTTTTATTAATAATTTGTTCATTAATAAATTTTTAAATAATTTTGTAATTTATTCATTTTAAATTTTTTTGTTGAGTTATTAAAATTTATTCATTTTATATATCTAGATTTAACGTATAATATTAATTAATATTTATAATATATATATATGTATATTAAATTTTTTAATTTTTGTCAATAATTATTTAATTAATAAAATCTTTAATATTTTTCTTAATTCTCTTTTTTTTATTTCATTTTATTCATTTTAATTATCTATATATTTAATATGTACTATTTATTAACTTTAATAATTTATATATATATATATCCAATTTATTCATTTTTATCAATGATTATTTAATTAATAAAATTAATAATATTTTTTAAAAAATTTATTTGTTTAATTATATCATTTTATTCTAGACCTTTATAAGTGCTAAAAATGTGATGATAAAGTCTAATATTTATCAGTATTAAAAATAAAGCAATGATAAAGGGAACCGTTTATCAACACTTTTTAGCACTGATAAAATGTACCCTTTATCAGTGCTCTTTTAAGAACTGATAAAGGTGGCTTTTATCAGCAATTTGTTATAGCACTGATAAAGGCCAGTGCTATTAAAGTTATGTTTTATAATAGTGTCAATGTTAAGGATAAACCACCATGTGTGGTGCGAAAGCTGGAGTACAAATCTCTATAGCCAAGAACACCTCCTTATGGACCATATTATTGTAGTTGTCGGCACATCAACATTCAGGGTTCGTCAAAAATTCTATCCCGATTTCCAACTATTTTATTTCAAAAAGAAATAAAATATCACATGTAATAATAACTTCTCTCTCTTGGATAATTCTAAAATATCAAAATATTCCAATACATGTGTTAGTAATTCTTCTTAAAGTATAATAATAAAATCACATGTGATAATATTTTATCTCTCTAGAATAATATGCCTGTGATAATCTTGTATTATTATTCTTTGATATTTCAAAATAATGATTCTTCTTTTATAATTGATAATTTATAACATAATATTCTTTATCATTCTCTAAATAATTTCTTGATTATTATTATTCAAGAATTATTAATTCAATTTCTCCTATTTCTTTCATGATACACATGAAATACGGAGAAAAATAAGAGAATATAACACTAACTAGAACTACCTCTCATAGAAATTGAACCCAGGAAGAGGAGAGAGGAAAGAGGGTTCTATCATACCTAGAATTTAAAAGGGTCGCACAATTCATAAAAGGGTTCACCAGACTAGAACAAGCAAACTCATGGTTGGTTGGACTCAAAGAATCTACCAAAAACAAAAAGAAACGAGGTTCAATTATTTAACAAAAATCCTCATACAAGTTCACTAAAAGAAAAGCTATAATTAAATATCATCATTTAATTTGTGTTTTAAGTGATTCATGAATATGAAAGGTTTATTTTCATCAATAAATATGAGTTATGAATTTAAACATGTCTAAGGATTTAATTCCAATATTTTTATCATTTAAAATCATCAAAAATGTGTTGTGGAAGCGTTCATGGGAAAAAAGTGGAAAACTTGACAAAATAGGGTAAAACTATTACTCTGACTCGTGGAGTATGTTTTGTATTATGGTAAATTTGTTTACCCTTATGTATCAGGTTACCCTTATGTAGGCTTTGAAAAATACAGGGTACCCTTATGTAGGCTTTGGAAAATCCCGGGTACCCTAACGCAACTACCCTTATGTGACCAGTTACCCTTATACAACTACCCTTACATGGCCAGTACCATTATGCAGGTACCCTTATCTGGGGAGTTACCTTTACATAATGCATTAATATCTTTATGTAGTATCCTTACATAGTATAAGAATAACATGTACTCAATTCATGGCTACCATTATGCAACATCACCCTTACCCTTATGAAATGCTTAATCCAAGCATCAACCTTACATAGCGGACCATTTACTATTATGTAGTTTCCTCTACCCTTATGTAGTGCCTTGGACAACTCTTTTACCCTTATTCAAGACTCAAATACTCACTTTATCCTTTTGTAAGTCCATACAACCCATATGAGGGTGTTTTTTATAGAAAATTTTAATTTCCAAATTAAAAAACTTATAATTTAAACCAAAAGAGGTTTTTTTGAAATAAATATTAAAATTTAGAATATTGAACCAAAAAACACATCAGATAAATAATCTATAGGATAATCCCTAATGTGGATCAATAAGTGGAGGCCCTATTCTGGAAACTAAAACATAGTTTATGTTACCTCCATTGTTGCCAAACCATCATTCTATGATGCCACAAGCACTAAATATACTCCTTTAAAAACTCTTTTATCACTTTTTCATTTCCCAAAATCAATCAGTGCCAAACAAACATCATAGATCAAATTTCAAGAAGACACCACAAATGAAAGCATTGGGGAACACCATCACTAAATCAACCACCATAGAAACCACACACCATAATGAGAAAACCACACCACCAAGGAGAATGACAATACAACCTCTACCTCTGAGGGTTTAGGGTCGATGTTTCTCACAATGGTATAGAAATTATTAGATGAATCCTACATTTAGAAAAAATAAAAGGGTTTATAGATTCACTCAAGAGTGAAGAGAAGAAAAAATCTAAATGTTTTAGGTGGGGTGCATAGACTGGAGAGGCTAGAACTAGTGGGAGAATATTTCAAATCTTAATGAACAAACCTACCAATTAAATAGAAGATCCAAAAGTCAAAAATAATTAACATTAAGTGAGGAGAACATAAGGAAGATGAAACTCATAAAATTGGAGTATAAACACAGGACAAGAAGCTGATAACCATGAATAAAGGGATCAAAACCTGGGATAAAATACACATCCTAGGGTGAAGAAGAGAACCAACATAATAGGGAAAATAATGAAGCCTAGAAAACTGAGAATCCATACAAAAGTAACGGTGGTTAACATACTGAATCAAGGCAATGTTGTTCAAGCATTCATAGACTAGGCCAAAAAATGTTTGGTTTATTTAGACACTTGTTTAATACATGCTCTAAAAATTATGTTCTGTCTAGTCCAATCCTTATTTTAAATAGACCGATATGGGGGCTAACCCACATTTGTAGTTAAGATTGAAAAAAATAAAAAGATATAAAACACTTCTTATTGGGGATTATTAAATATTAAACACATGATATTTATCACATAAATTTTAATATATATATATATATATATTCATTATATAATTATAATATATATATATATATATTTCATTAAAAAATGATACATTAAATTGATATAATATTAAAAAAAATGAAAAATAAATATTCCTAACTCGTGGGATAGCCTGTATTTTTTGAGGTTAATATTCTTAGACCTATGTGATTTTTTCTTCTTCCCATTTAGGACTATTTAAAGTGTGACTCATTTTTTTAAATTCAATATTTCCTGAAAATTCGAGCTAGAGGGGTTGTCCTATAGCCCGTTAAGCACCCCTGTATAGAAAAAAGAGGGAAGAAATACAATGGTGAGGAGGAATGAACATGTTGAAGGGATATAGCATCACCTCCTCAAGAAGAGTCACCTATATGAGAAACATTAGGTCGCCTAAAAATGGGATTCCATCTAGGTTAACACATAACGATTCCTTAATTCCCTCCCTTAATTATTTTTTATATATATAATATGAATCATTTCAAAGTTTGGGAAAACTTAAATATTCTCTTGTGGTGGAAATTTTTGGAATCCTAAATATGGTATTATTTTCTAAGCACAATTTTTGGGACTACTTATAGATAGAAATTTATTCCACATCCATTGATGAAGTTATTATAAATGGCGTAATACACTTTGCATGGAGTCTTGCTGGTCAATGGATGGAGTGATTGGGATTTCTATCCAACATCAACTAAATTGTAACTTATGTCTACCGGGATGAAAATTATGTGATTTATGGGATTTCCAACTAAGGAATCAATTAGTATCTCACTTGTTTGGATGATCTTCATCTACATTTACTTTACATTTATGAAAGAAATTACTATAAAATTACTTCTTTCAGTCTCTTGTAATCCCTTATTTTTTCAAAGAATAATCTTTGGAAACTTTGGCTAAGGAACCCCACTTAAAAAATACCTTATTATAATAATTATTAAGGTTTATGAATTGTTTAAACTTTACACATGTATAATTATTTGATGATAATTTTTTGGTTTGTTAATTGTTTAATTACAATAATAACCATGTATTAGTTTTAAAGTGGAATTTTTTATGAAAAATATTATTGTTTTTAAATTTTAAAAATTATTGAATTTTCTTATGGTTCCCCGATGCCCCATGGAGGAAATAACAAAGATAAGAGTTTCCCTAGAATAATGAGGAGAGGAAAGTTTGAGGTATAATTCTCTACACATGGGGTGGTGCAATATCATTGTGATCAGCTACCACCCCATTCAATTGACATCCCTAATTGGAATCTAGGATAATAATGCATCATTTAACATAAGTTATTTTGATGGAAAATAAATGATAATGAGTAATTGGAACTAATTTCACTTGTTTAGTAAGGTAAAACTCCATGGATATAAATCTTTGGCACAAAAATGAGAAGATACTTATTTCTCTCCAACCCTTAGTTTTGAATCACCCTAAAATCAGGATGATTATAATAGACATCATGTAGGAATTTCAGTTATTTTTTAAATCAACCATGTTATACTTATCCTTATATCTAAAAATCCTTTTGATATAATTCCTTCATCAAACTGAGTTATAGTATTGTTCACCCTTTAGGCTGATGTCTCCTTTATACATCTTGTCCACCATTGTGGTAGGTCCTCCACCATTATTCCCTTTCTTTGTCCTCTTCTATTATTCCCCCTTCATCATCCCCCACTTTTATTTTCCCTTCATCTTCATTCTATCACCCTTCACTATCCTACTATTATTCCCCCTATAATATATAATTTATAGATGTCCCATTGTGGCTTCACTGATCACCATTTTTGACTTTACCTATCATTTCCCCCTTTGATCTTATGCATTCTGGGTGTAAATATTTCATTTTTATACCTTTTTAATTATTATTTTTTTATTTTTATTAATATATGGATTAATAATTGGTTGTTTTTTAGATTATTTATCTGTAATTGTATCTTGTTTTTTATTACAAAACACAATTATTATTTATGTAATAAACATGTTATTTTTTACTAATTCATGTAATGCACATATAATTAAACATATATTGACTTTTTGTGTTTTTTATGTGATACTGTAAAGACCCATAAATTTCAAGGAAATTTTGTTCTTAAATACTTTTTAATTTTACGAGTCTGTGGCTTCTGACAACACTTGATTCCGAGGCCCGGTGTGCCCGGAATCAATTTCCGAAGTTTAGCCCGGGTACGTTCTGTAAACGAACGACCGGGTTTTTCTATCTTTTGAACCGGTGCTCAGAATTAAAATCTGAGGGCACCAATGAACTCACAACGTCGGTAATTTCTTAAGGGGACCTTTACCGCTGATGCATTTGCATGGGAGGAGAAGTTAAAATTTTCGGATTAAATAAGAAGTGAATAAAATTGTGGAAAAATTTTATTTTATATCTAATTGGTTATATCCTACAGGTGGGAGTTAGGGTGGGACCCATAAGAACCTAACTACCCATGTGAGGATATTTTTGAGGTGGGGCCCACACGAGCCCCAACCTTTCACATTCCCTAAACTCCTTTTTAAACCCCCTTCTTAATTCTTAACTCCCCTTTAATTGAGTAACTCTTCCTCTCCCCTCTCTCCCTCTTTAATTCTTGCCAACAGACACCTTAATTAATTGATTGAACCTCTTCAATTAAATTAATTAACTGTTTGAATTTTAAATTTTGAATGCATGGAAATATTAAATAAAATAAGGAGAAGCCATATTTTATTTGGGTTGGAAATTGTTGTGTGAAGAGGAATTGGGAGAACTCTAGAGTTTTTGAAGAACTTCGTCCTCAACGAAGGACGGTTCTTCTCCAATGAAGAATGTCGACCCTTCAACGTAGAACGACTCAGAAACCATGGTTCTCCATCCTCTTCTTTCTTCGCGATAAGGAAGGAGACACCGACGTGGTGAATTCGCCAACGATGACGTCCACGAATCCTCACCTCACGACGCCGTCTTCCGTGACGCCCGACGTACGATGTCAATTATTGAGGTAGGGGTTTAATTTGAGTATGTTTATATTCCCATGATTATTCCCTTCTAAAATAAATAACATGGATCAGCTCATTATCAAGTTTATTCGTGAATGATTTTATTTGCGGATTGGGAGTAATTATTTGTAGGGAAATTTTTGGGAATTAAGTTCAATTTTAATTGATTAAAATTGTACCACATTTGTCATTGAACTTCATTGTTGTCTGACCTTTTGCTATCGACTAATGCAGAGGGTGTAGGCTGAACAAACATGGCCTGATGACCCTCCGCATATTGTTTGTCTATGTGCGGATTGATGGGCAACAATGAAAAAGGACCGCAACGGCATTTGGAAGTCGTCGCAGTGAATAACGGGTCCCGAGAGAGCCATAGGAACAACCAGCGGGAAAATCGGACCACTGGAGCGCGTCCAGTGGACCGTGGAAGCTGCTTCCGGTGCGCCACTCCAGCACAGCGGTGCCGGTGTCTGGCGGCAGCGGTGCAACGCCGGAGGAAACCGGCTACGGCAACAGCCGCGGCGGCAGTGCGACGGACCCCACGACCGCGCGGGATCTGGGAGGCAGGGCAGCTCCAGCGGGCGCCGCCGGTAACAATCAACGGGGGGTCGCGCCCACCTCTTGGTGCAATGCGCTAGGCCAACCGGCCGAGCCACAACCAGTCATCGGGTCGGGCCGCCAGCGCCGGGTCGGGCCGCCAGCACCGGGACGGGCCATTCCATCCGGGCCAGGCTGCACCCAACTGTGTCGGACCTGGACCCGGGTCAGGTCGACCCGTTTCAGGCCGACCCAGGGGGTGATGGGCCAGGTCGGACCAGGCCCAGACCCCCTATTTTCGGACCGTTTTTAGTTAAACGGCTATATCTTGAGCTATAGACCTCCGATCGACGCACCATCAGTTGTGTAGGATTCATTGGATTGATACAGTCGTTTTGGTATATTAAACTCAAGCTTTTGGTGAAGTTTGGGTACGTCCAGGTTGGTTTGAACCCGAAACCAACCGGGCCCTCGGAGCGGAAACGCTTATAACTTAAGGATCGTACGTCCGATTGATGTGTCCTTGACTGTGTTGGAATCCTATTGATGACACGGTTCTTTTGGAATACTCTATGTGGGTTTCAAATGATATTGGAGTATGTTCGGGTTGGTTTTAACTTAAAAACCAATTGGGCCCCTAGAATGGAAAAGCTAATAACTCACAGACCGGGCGTCCGATTGACATGTCGTCTGTTGTGTTCAGACCCCTATGACGAGGCGGTCCTTTGAAATACTTCTACGTGAGACTTTGTGGAGCTTGGAAGTAATGACCAGTAGCTCGTGGAGCGGACCCTCCCTGAGACGATCGTATGGAATATGGAGACCTAGTAGCTATAGACCTGATGACTGCTTGACCGATTCGACTCGAAGTGATTCGATTAGCCCAGTGGAAAGAGCGCCAGATATTTGGCGGCAGACCCACGTTGGACGAAGCACCTGGTAGTTGGCAGTAGACCTGCGGTACTCGGTAGGAGGAGTACCTCTATAAGCTATTAGGGAGAGCGCCCAGTATTTGGTGGCAGACCCTCAGCGGACGGAGCACCCGGTATTTGGAAGCTGACCCACGGTACTCGACAGGAGGAGTACCTCAACAGTCTAAGGTTAGTTAGCAGTGATTCAGAGTTGTGATGGGATCACTGTACTCGTCAGAGGAGGAGCTCTTCAGCAGTTGTGGTTTCGATATCCATAATGAAAATCCTAGTTTGAGCTGAGTCAATGACCTTTGTGTTTTCCTCATGATTGAGATGGGTTACTTGATAACTTAGGTAAATGTATGGGCATATACCTAAGTAAAGGTTATCTATTTAGATATTTCTTTGTGGTTTATCCTTTTTGGATTTAGTGAGACCTTGAGGGTCTCGGGGTGTAATGAACCAGATTTTTCCATGTATTATTTTAATATTATATGGGAATTAATTCGAGACCAGGCTCTGAGACGGTGTGCAGTTCTGAGGCCCTGTGAGCCCGGAACAAATTTTTAAATTTAATTTAATAATTAAATTACGCGCGTGTGAGGTTTTATATAAAAAGTGGAATAACTCCCGAATGGGTGCTCTGATCCAAAATCTGAGGGCACCGTTGCATTCGGAACAACGTTTTTACATTAGGCGAGGCCTAACATCGGTCGGCGCAGGTTGGTCGTGGAATCCAGTTTTTGGGACGTAAGAGTAATAACATATTTAAATAAAAATATTTTATTCTGCAGCAAAATCTTTTAAATCTGCTGCAACAGATATCCCTAACCTTTTTAATTAAATGTTGGCGCAAGGGTCTAGAGTTACAAACCTCATAACCCTGAAACCCTTGGTGGCTCTGGAGGCTCTGGAGAAAACCTCCCAACGCAGCGACGACGACGCAGCGATAGGATCATCGCCGACGAATGCCGCGAAATCCAGGTAGGATGTTCGTTTGATGATTTCTTTCCTGTTTTTGATTTCCACGATGAACGCCGACTAATCCACAAACAGATTAGCCCGCAGATCGATCGTTCTTGCGGGATAGGATATTTGCGAGAATCATGGGGATTTGATTCTTGAAATTTATTTTGGTTTTCATTCAACCTTCTAACGGTGACGAACCAAGATCGACATGAACATCAATCGAGGTTCATCCCTCTCGATTGTTGTGTTTTTCTCTCCTGATTCCTATGCATTCTTCGTATGCGTTTTACGCGTTCTTGGAGGAAATTTATCGTTGCGCATTTTTTTGTTGGCGCAACGATCTGGAATCAAAGATCCAACCTCGAGACGAACTATCGGAGGTGCGACGGTGAAAGCGGAGGAAAAATCGGTGTGGTTTGGAATTCCCATTCTTCGAGCGTTTTTGTGCAGATGGATCAGGATGCGCCATCAAGGCCGATCAGGAGCCCGAAACAGACGGAATCGGTTTCTTTGGAACGAGATGACCCCAAATCCAGAGTTTTGTGATGATCAGACGGTTGGATCAAGATCCGGAGGATCAGTCGAGGTGTGCGGAGGAAGACAACGCTTCTGGAAATTTCTTGACTATACGCCATGTAGTATGGGCTACACGGTGTGTGTTCATCAACGGATTTACTTGGCGTGTACTTCGGGAGTACACGGACATGGGCAGGGTACACGACTAAGGACACGCCGTGTATACCCCTCCCTGGCCAAACCCAGCCAGATACACGGGATACCCTATGTACTGGTACACAGGCAGGGTACACGGCCAAGGACATGCCGTGTATACCCCTCTCCGACCAGACCCGGCCAGATACACAGGATACCCCGTGTACTGGTACACGGGCAGGCGACATGGACATGGACAGAGACCATGTATGGGCACATGGCCAGCGTACATGGAGTGATCCCCAGGTGCTCGGACACGCCGTGTGATTCTTCTACACGCAGTGTAGTTTCTTTCTATCCGACAAGTCTAATGACACAGGCCGGTTACACGAGCAGTACCCGGATTCAGGAACATGGTGTGTACTTTTCTACACGCCGTGTAGTTGAGTTTTACATAGCCTAAACGGATGACATGGGCCGTTTTCATGGGCAGTACCCAGGGTCAAGGAACACGGCGTGTAACCATACTACATGTTGTGTAATAAATTCTTCAAGGATTGAGCCAATTTCCTTCTGTGACTTGGTCTAGTTTCCTTAGGGTTCGTCCCCTTGGTCTTTCTCTTGAAGGTTCTAGGTATCATTTCCTGCACATAGGAATATGATCCCTTCAGCAGAACTTCCTGAATAGATTTGTTGGAATACTCTCTGTGAGACTTAGAGTCGGATCCTCTATTCATTCCTGTAACCCTAGGTAGATTTCTTGGTATCGACATGACTAACTTTACCCGGGCACCGATCCTCTGCTTAGCGGATTAGCTCAGACTGAGTTGTCGGAATCACCCCATGACTTGGTTGTGATCCTCATCTGAGTATCATGTTCTCAAGGTACTTCTGGAGTGTGTCCTCCTAGAATGAGTACTTAGTATCTCTCTCCTCAAACCTAGGAGTGTATTCTCCTTGTTACGTGCTTAGTGGAATCTTTGAGCTGGATATTAGTGGTGGTTTCATGATAGTTGATCTTGTATAAGTATATCTGGATATTCTTATTATATGTTCAGTAGACATATACTGTGTAGAGCTGACTGTATCTTCCTTTGTGGTATTTTCCCTTGTTGTATTCCTTTGTGGTTTCGGGGTGTCCTACTGGGTATTGTTATACTCACCCCTACACGGGATTTTCCCACACGTGTCGTGTCTTGTGCAGACGAGCGAGCCTTTGACAGGATTCTAGGTGGAATAGGGTCAGACGATGCTCAGTGAGATCAGGCGGGCCGAGGTGTGTTCCTACGGCTACATATTGTAGTCCTAGTACCTTTCCTTATAGGTTGGACTTTGTTACAGACATTATTTTTAGTGGGCTTGTACTTTTGGCCCAGGGTTTTACTTTCTTGTACTTTACTTTCCTGTCGTACTCTGTTGGTTGGGTTTTATTGTATGCATGCATATTTTCCTTTTAGTAGTTTTTACTTTTCATCTTTGTGGGCTTGGAGATGTGTGTGCGTGTGTATAGGTTTATAGGCAATGCCTCCTATGTTAGTAGCATGTCTACTCAGTGCTAGTCACCAGCCCCTGGCCTATTGGAGGCGGGCTTGGGGAGTTGCGGCTCCTGCCCCACTGGGATGGGTTGTGAAACAGGGTCCCTACTGAGTATCGTTATACTCACCCCTGCACAGGCTATGCCTGCACCTTGTTGTATTGGATGCAGACGACGAACAGTGCTGACGGAGGCTGAGTGTACGAGGACTGGACTACCCTTGGAGGTGGACCTCACAATGAGTCGGTATCCGGAGGTGGACCTCACGACGAGTCGGTACCCGGAGGAGGTTGACGGACGAGGGAGCTGAGGAGGCTATATGTACCTACCCTTCAGGTAGGATCTGTGGTGGACGATCTAGGAGTTGCACTATCTATACCTACCCTTCAGGTAGGATCTGTGGTGGATGATCCAGGAGCTGTTTGTCACCTTTTAGTTATTTTGTCTTTTACCTTGTACTTTACAGTTGGGCTTGTATTTCAAGCCCCTTGCTTTCAGTACATCTGTTATACTGCTTTACTTAGTGTTTTCTTCCACTTATACTCTGGTTGTGTGTGTTTACATTTCATAAAGGCAATGCCTTCCCTTTTTATCGGGATTTATGCCTTTGGTGCTAGTCGCCAGCCTCTAGACTATGGAAGGCGGGCTTCGGGTAGTCACGGCACGGGCCCCGAGGATGGGTTGTGATAGATACAATAACCATTTACAATACATTGTAATGCCAAAACTTTCTAGTCTTTCATAGTTTCTAGGCCCTATTAATTTATATGTTTACTGAAAATTTTACACTGCTTGAAAACATCTTACTTTTATTAACTATTGTTAATTATACTTCATATTTGTTTCATAGGTTTATCATATGTATTAATGATTGTCTAAATTGATGCAGTGTTCCTCCAACACCCCACATTATTTTTTAAATTTTAAATTATATTTTTTAATTTTGATATTGTGTGCATGGTGAATTGGTTTGAATTATAATTATTTAGAATATGTGAGAGTTAAAGGTTTTGGGGCATAGAATAAGTAGTTGATCCCATTCCCAATAATGGTTTTTCACCATTCACTTTGTATTTCTCCTAAAAATTGGATGTTATATAAATACTAAAATCTATGATTTGGTATCATCACATATAATTTATAATTAATTTTATTTGAGATAAATAATTATCAATCATTGGAATTATTTATTCATTAATGGTTTAGTCAACACCTATTATCATACTATCATTGATTCAAATGAATCAAGGGTAGATTCCCTATACCGGTGATCCCAACATGCTCTGAAAACCTTCAATCATCATCTTATAATGCTCCAGGTGCTAGCACATATGGTTATAACTCTTGAATTGATCACCATTGATCAGAACATAATCCTTCAAGGTGAGAATGAATCACTTTGGTGGTAGAGAAGGATCACTCTCCATTCTTGAGAGTGTTCAAAGGGAAGAGCTATCTAGGGCTTGAGAGGATTCTCTATATAATTTTTCATTTGAAATTATTATAATGGATAGGCTTAGTTGGGGTTATTTAATGATATGAAAAATTATTTAAAGACCTAGTCTTAGAGAATAAATAATTTCACATGTGCCTTTATTATTCTCCTAATCCTCAGAAAACCTCATGTATAAATAAAAATGTTATTATTATTTACTTGAGATGTACTAAACTCACAGATAAATAAATATCTTTTCCTTTAATAAATAAATTAATATTTATTCAAATAATATTTAATATTTCATTTATCATCAGACCATTAAACTCGATCCACCAATCCTCCCCAATATTTATCAGACCTTGAATAATGACTATTTAAATAAATAAATATCACTACATTATTTCTTGATAAAAAAATAAATATTAAATGGATATTTATAAACAACTAATATGGATAATTATTAAACCATGTGTGGTAATAATATTTACTCAACATGTTATATTCATATAGAATTTGACTCAGGATCTAAATAAACTTAGTATGTGTCCCTCTGGGACCCTTTCTTAGTAGCATTAGGCAAAACTTCCTAAAGTCCAATTTAAGATCTAACAACATGCTAAGACACCCATAGGGAAAGGTGTTATTGCTGAAATAAAAAACAACCTCATTCAAATGCACATTATATAATATAGTCCCTTTGTCTTGACATATCTAATTAAGCATCCCGTATATGGGTGTCCTCAACCTATGAGATTGATGTCCCTTTCTTTGACTTGTTTAAATTAAACTTGATGATATAACACTATAAAAATGGACTTAATTGGGTAGTTTCATTACTATCAAAGGGACCAAGATATATACTTCTGTTAAATAACTTAAGGGAAAAAACCTTTCTTAAATTATTCATTAATGTGATATCAATCATGATGCACCCATATTATCCCACGTCGTTGTGTGCATATATCATTACAGTTTTCATCAATATATCAAAATACATGACTTGTTATATGAATTAGTAACAATATTAGAGTCTATAGACCATTATATATCTATATCATATCCCACTATGTTCTTCATAACTAGCACCATTATTAGACATGTCATATTTAATGTATTTATTCATAACCTAGGGAAAATAAAACGTAAGAAAGGGTGAGCTCAGATGCTCAATAAGGGTAAACGAGGTAGATATCAATGATCACTTAAACATAACATGATCATAATAGTATGAGAACATGATCAAAACATTTTAAAACCATACCCTATATACCATAGAAAATAATCTTGAGTTATGGAATAATTATTTTTAGTTCATAAGATATGAATCATAAAATAATCAAAGAACATGTGCAATGAGAGCATAACATTAATATAATACATGTATTTTTTCATACAAATAATCATTGAAAATAATTTTCTTAGTAGTCAAGAGTCAATACCAAGATTATCATATTGGATTGGGTTTACTCCCAAATCCATCGTAGTAGTCACCATTTACTCTTTAAACTATCATATTAGATATATCCTCTTATTAAATTGGGTTCACTCCCATTCTATCCCTGTTTATCTCATTAGATATCCATTTTTACCCAATGCATTATAGGGATATATAATTTTGATCCCACCCATCACATATTTAAAACCATATATATTTGTACCACAATATCAAAAAACATTCATCACATCATAACCCATGAAAAGAAATTAATTTTATAAATATTTCATTATAATATAACCCATGGAAAATAAATGGTTTTTATAAACATTTCATTAATTCATCATCGCATAACCTGTGTAAAAGGAATGGGTTTCCTAAACATATTATCATTATAATAATAAACCATATAGAGAAAGAATAAGGATGGTATCATTGGATCATGTATCCATTAAATAATAAGTAATATCAAAGGATGACATCTAGGATGAAAATTCCTTTAAAATATTATTTTGTGTATTTCTTGATAAAAATATCCTTTTCACTTTGAAATCACCTCTCTAAAATATAAAAATTTCCCAAATATTAAAAAAACACTTTAATTTAAAATAACCTTGTAAAATTATAAAGTAATATTCAATATATTGAGGGTTCATGTTGTTAGGAAATTCTTTTCATGTCGTATAAGTAAAAATAAAATATTTTTTTTCACGTTTTTATAAAAAGTAAACAAGTACATCATTCAAAAAATGATAAGAAGATTAATTTTAAAAAATTTGAAAAAATTTGATCATCGGTAAAAAATAATTTAATTAATAATATGATAATATTATAAAAATTCTGTAAAACATTTTTAGAAAATATGGATATAAAAGAAAAAAGGATTTTTAACCGAAGTAGAGATAAAGTCAGTTTTCCTTAAAAATATTATTTCAGTATCTTGAGTTATTTTAGAGAGGAAAATGGAAGTAAAAAATATAATTAAAAAATATAACCATATTAGAATAGAATTTATTAGTTTCTTGAGAGTTCTATCATAATATTTATTCATTAGATAATATATTATAAATAATCCTGATAAACAATGATATTGTTACATAAAAACCCTTAACACTTTGGTAACTTTTGAATCATAAGCCCCATGAAAGAAATAAAATTATATGGATATTTAAATACCCATAATTTTCATGATAAGTTTAATAAAATACATTCATGGTTAGTATATACATCATATAAAATAAACTAGTGGTGAATATGGTATGTATCTCAGTTAAATAAAAATGAGAAGAAAATACCTTATCTAAGGTTCAACTTCATTCATACGTGTTATAAAATCCTATATAAGAAATTTATATTTTTTATAAATCTCTTATAGAACCATAATAATATATATGATACCATATATGATTTTCTTTTAACCTTTTATCACATGTTTGTTAATAATTATTTATTAAAATAATTATTTTGGGTGACAACTGTTTCGTTTTTCATGTATGTTTATGTTTGGTAGTTTTGGCCCTTATAATTTGGTTAAGGTTAAATAATATCCATAATTTTAATCATGATATAATTATATTATATGTTAATTATATAAATATTTATATGCATCCATAAAATTTTGAAATTTAAAAATGAATTACAAAGTTCATGGAGATGGTAGGTCATATATACACATGAATGTTGTTTCCATTTTTTTGACAGATGGAACGAAAGTAAGATAAATAATAATTCATGTTTAAATAATAATTTTTATACTATAAATATAATATATATTAATTAAATATGTCATTACTACCATAAATGTCAAAATAAAATGAAAAATGTATCACATCACTTCATGGAGGCAATAGTCCACATGTATGCACGAGCGACGTTATCATTTTCCAAAGGATTAAAAGGTAAGAAGGTAGATGTGATATTATAATTACATAAGTATAATTATTTAAAAAAATATAATAAAAATAAATTAAATCTACCATAATATCTATCTATGATAGGTGGTTAGGGAAAAAAATTACATTGGTTCATGGGGCGGTAGTCCGACATACACACAATCGATGGTTTCATTTCCCATTTGATGGAATTGGAGATTGATTTAGGTTATGTAATTAACATAATAAAATATCAGTGTATTAAATATACTATTATTATTATTTCATTCTAGTTGAATAATATTTTATGGATGTATAAGAAGAGATAAAAAAAAATTTAAGGTTAGAATTATACCTCTTCTTTAGGCAACCTCCTTAGGATTATACCTAAAGTCTTACTAAGATGGTTTTTTTATCAAACCATAGACTCTAGGTAATGGGGAGGTATGTAACTAATTTATTTTGTTATTTATTATATGAAACAAAATTATATTTAAGTGTGAATATGAGAGGATATGGGGTGTCCTTTTATAAGTGGGGGAGAGGAAACACTTAGAATTTTTGAAAAGAATCAAATAATTCAATGTCCCATTAACAAAAAATGGCTAACAAATGAACTCTTAACAAATTTTAGATGATATAAGGTTTAAATATATCAATAAAATTGAATTTATACAAGTTTTTAGGTCATTTTAACTATTATATCTTTAGTTTAACCACCACCCCCCCTGGAAAATTTGTTTTAAACTTAACTATGGTAACTAATTTTTTATGTTTTTACTATTCATTATAAACAAAAATTAAGTAAAACTTATTATATAATATTAATTATTATGATTAAAAATATTTAATATATTTTATTAAATTAAATTTGTATAATTTGAAGGATTTAATTTAAAATTAAACCCGCATGCATGCTGAAAAGCGATTTTCCAAAGAAAAAGTATTTTTAAGTGTAAAATTTTTTTATATACTAATTCAGCATAAAATTGATTCCAACGACCTAAATTAGATTAATTATAATATAATTGAAATAATTTTACTTTTAAAAACATATTAAAACAAAATTTAACTTGTAAATTCTTTAAATTAAAAGACATTTTTTAATAAAAATTAGTATTTTCACTATTCATTAAAAAATTAATATTTTTAAAAAATTATCAAAAATTCACTCTAAGATAATTTTTACATTTTTATTTAAAAAATGGAGTTAATTTTTTTTTAAAATAAAAAAATATAAAAAATTATTTTTAAAATGGATTTGAAAAGCGATGAATCAGTTTTTTAGAAAAAAAATACAGTTTTTAAGCATAAATCTTGATTTATTCTTATCCCATGCCTAGAAAAAATATTATATTAATGATAAAACATTTGATTTAAAATAAAATATTTAAATTTTATTTAAATTTTTCATTGATAGTGATTAATTTAATTTATTAACATAAAAATATATTGCATGAAAAAAATTGTTTTTAAGAAAAATATTTCTTTTACTTTCAAATGATTTTTTTATTTTCATTTATAATAAATTGATAACCAATGAATTTATTTTATACTTGTGTAAAATAAATAATTTTCATAATTCAGTTGGTATTATTCATTTATTAAGATTACCAAGGATGAACTTCAGGAGAAAAAGTCTCAATGTCATATATGTTTCATACCCCTGATAACCTATATCATCTATATCACATTAGATGATATTATCCAACCATTGAAAATGTATTTATGAATACTATCATAGAACTTCAAGGTTCCCATCATATCAAGAAACTTCTATGACCTTTCAGTGTGATAATTAATCCAAAGACATTATGACATTCATTATCACATAGAAGAATAATCAAGTTTTGATAAGATTTCAATTAATAATTAACACTATGAATATTTTAGTAATCGAATGTACATAGTATTTGATTCTAAGGCACCAACTCTAACAAGGGTTTCCACTTTAACCCTAAAAGTGGTTTAATAAAATTTTAAAAATATTATTTAATTAAATATTAATATTAATATAATTTTTTGAATATTACATGGAATTGATATTGACATGTTATTATAAGAAATTTAAAAAATAAGTTTTATTTTTTATTTAATATAGGATAATGTAAAAATAGTTTTACAAATAATATTAAATTAAAAAATATATTAAAATGTTATATGATAAATTTTTAAATTAAATTTTAGTTATTAAATTTATATATGCTGAACTACATTATTTTGTTAATTATCAATTATATGTTAGATAAATCAATTACCAATAAATATATACAAATATTATATTGTAATTTTTATGTAATGCAATAATTAATATATATTTTTATAGTTGTTAAATGGTGATTAAAATTATAAAAATTATAAATAATGATACATGATTTATATTGTATACAATAAGTTTTACGGATTTATTGTTATATTATATTATAATATTTATGATTTAAATTAATGAATTATTTAATTAAGTATTAATATAGTTTGTTAAATAGTATATAATATTTAGATTGGAAATCTGTTATAAAAAATCTATAAAATAAATTTTTTATTTTATTTAATATATAATATTAATATTGTAAAGACAATATTATAAATAATATTAAATAAAAAAAATACATTAAAATTATATAAGATATTTTTTTATAGGAAATGTTAGTTATTAATTTTTTACATATTTTCTTCAAATATTTTTTAACTCTCAATTATTATTTTAATGAATCAACTATCAATAAACTTATATAAATAATAATTTTGAAATTATTTTCATTCAAAATGAAAAAAAAACTTCTCTAAGAATAAAAATTCTATAATTACTACAACTACATTAAATAAAAAATCAAAAAAATCATGATTTTAGTTTTTTATTATAAAATCATTTTATTTTATTTGTTTTTTAAAAATTAATTTTATTTTATTTGGAAATTAATTTAAATATGGATTATATTGTTTTAATTATCCCTCATATTTTTTTATAAAAAGTTTGATATTAAAAAATGTATCTATGTTTATATGTGTTCATTAAACAAATTTTATTTAATTTTTAAAAAAAAAAATTATTATCATAATGGATCAATAGGATGTGGCACTGAGAAATCATTTGATTTAATGAGATTTAAGCTTGATGATAATATTTGGAGAACTTATCTATGTTTTATTAGTATATTGATATTCTCATAAAATTTATCATCAAAAAAATAGATATACCACGTCTCCGATTATGTGAAATAAAAATTGTTCAAGTTGAACCCGTTACTCATATTAAATATGATAAGGATTTCAATAAAATAATTCATATGATATAATAAGATTTTACGCATTTGTGTTCTATTCTTAGAATACATGGTGGTATGAACCCACAAAAATATTCAACATTTGAAAAAAAACTTGAAATTTGTCTTTACATTTTATTGCATAATGTAAAAAATAAAAATGTTTCCTCTCTTTTTTTCATATATTTAATGAAAACAAAATTATGAATTTTCATAGTTTTTTTAGAGTTGTGGTATCATTAGAATATAAATTAATTTTTTAACCTGATGGATCTAAATTTTTTCTTGTGGTACTCAACAGTTGTAAGGACCTGACCTTATACATTGCATATTCTTGTGACTTTAAACTATAATTCACTTTCTTACATCCCCAAAGATATTTTAGGTTAATTTTATTATAGATTTAGGTCATAAATCTTATATGAAAACCCATTTATTAAAAATTGGACACTTCTATTTAGTATCTATTTTTTCCATAAAACAAAACTTTTAAAAAGAAACATGTTTTCTTTCAAAGACACATCTTCCAAATTTTCATATTGAACTAATCCTTGTCTCTAATAATCCGGTGAAAAAAAAATTAAACATAGGATGAACACAAAAATATCAATAAGGTATATAAAAACAAAATAAATAAATCATTATTCCATGAATAGTTATATGAATTTACCTTTTTCAAAATAAATGTTATGCTCAAATTAACATTTTCTTACCAAAGAATCAACTTCTCTACCAAAAAAACATAAAATATTTTATAAAAAATCTTAAAGGAAAAAATAAAACTCATAAAGGTTTATTTAAAATTATGAATAAATCATAATAACTTCTTCACAAAGTTATACTTTTCAACCTTATGAAATAGCATATACTTTCCTTTACCTTGTGAAATCATAAAATTTCCATAAAAATACATTACAAAGCATAGATTAATCATGAAGGTAACTAGGGGAATAATTTTCATATCACTCTTAAAAATGGGATAATATTAATTTTTACACAAAGAATAACCATCATGGTTATAGATAAAATAACCATCATAGTTACATATAAAATAACCATCATGGTTATAGTTGGAATAACCATCACGGTATATTCTCATAAACTCCTAAGAGAAACCTAACTGGTAAAATACATCCATTTACCAAATTAATTAGGGATATATAATGAGTTCATACACCATTGTTTTATAAAAAACCACCCATCATCATAAAAATTTCCCAAGAACTATAACAGAATAAAAAAAATTCATCATAAAATCGTTCATTGCACCCATAAAAAAACGTTGGAATATTGATATATACCTTTTCTCTAAAATCCATCTTTCAATACAAAAAATCCTAGAAAATTGGGAAAGATATTTTTTAATTGAATAAAACATGAAATATTATAAAGTAATTAAAACATAAAATAATTATATAAAAGTCATAATCATCGTATACATTAAAATAGAATGTTTCTTTTTTATTTTGTAAAGAAAGTCGAACATTAAAAAAATTAATTTTGAAAAATCTTTGAAAGAGATATAAAATTTCATTTATAATTAATTTATTTACATAAATAAATCCATAAAATAATTTTTAAAAATATTTAAATAGAATAAAAATAGTTGGAAAGGAAACTTCAAAAGAAGATTTTATTTAAAAAGAAAGTTCCTATCCTTGAGTCTGACTTATCACGTAGGTTCTTTATATTATAGAATAATAAAACTAGCTTAATTATTTACTTTATTAATAAAATTTTTCTATTTTATTATTCATTTTATTTTATCTCTTACCATACTATATTTAATTATTTAATCAATTAAACTCATGTCAGATGTTTTGATGGTATTTATTTTATAAGTCCAAAATAGATTTGGTAAGTTTAATATGGTCAAATAGGTAATTATTCCATAATATCTAGAATAATAATAATTAAATAATTATAATTTTTATAAATCAATTATACCTTTTAATCCAATCATGAAATATGATTATGAAAAATGAACTACGTTACAATCATGGAGGCGGTAGGTCGTATGTGTGCATGAGTAACATTTCCATTTTTCAAATATGATAATGTAAAGTAGTTAATTATCATTTTATCTTTACATAATGATCATAATATTATAAATATAATATTATTTCTCTAATTATGTTTATATATATCATATATGTGATGTATCGCTGAAAAACTAATCGCGTCTCTTCATGGAGGTGGTAGTCCACATGAATGTATCAATGACGTTATAATTTTTCAATGAATGAAAATATAAGAAAATAAATGATATTTTATCCTTTAATAATGATAAATATTTCATTAATATCATATATATACACAATATAAATCCATTATTATAACCATCCGTGAAAGGCAGTGATGGAAAACAAATTACATCAGTTCATGAGGTGGTGGTTCATTGTACACACGAATGATATATTTCTCTCCCATTTGATGAAGGATGGAAATGGATATAGGCTATTTAATTAACATAATAAAATATAAGTATATATAGGATATTTTTTGTTATTTAATAATTGTTTAAGAATATTTTAAGGAGGTGTGAGAATAAATAAAACCAAAACATGTGGTTGAAAATTATACCTCTTCTTTGGAATATCGCCTTTTCTTAATACCTTATGTCATATAGGGTTCATATTATGCCTAAATAAAGACCTATAGAATGATTTTAGGGATTTTAGGAAGATATTTTCTGAACAAAAAGTCTTATTAAGTGTGAATAAATGAGAATAAGTGGGTCTCTTTTATAAGAGAGGGGAGGGGCACTCTCGTGATTTCCTAAAATATTAAATTATATAAAATAAATTTCATGTCCAAATATATCAAAATTTATAATATTATAATATAATATAATTATGAGTATAAATAATATTATAAAATAAAATTATTACAATTTTAGATCACATTTTTACCCTTATCATTTTCTTTCAACCATTCATTAACCCTTTTGAAAATTACCATAGTATTAAAATTTTCTATTCTTTAAGGGTTAATAATATTACTAAAAAATTAAAAAGACCCATTAATGGACAATAAATTTTTTAATTAACCATATTCCACCTATTTTTTTGAATATAATATTTTTATGAATTTTAAATAAATTAATAGAATATTATTTATTATAAAATATCATTAATGTCAATTCTAAAACTATTTATTTACATCGACTATATTAACATCAAGAAAAAAGGAATTAGAATAAAATGAATCCAAACCTATATAATATTTAATTTATATATAAAAAAATTGTTTTACACAAATATATATTCATATCATTTTGTTTTTAACATTTTTAAAATCATTTGTTTTATTTTTCCATTAATTGAAAAATTATTACATTAATGTTGAGTAAGATTTAAAGGTAAGTATTTCTTCACTAAAAATTAAATAAAAAATATATTTCAAATTACTATTTATAATAAAAAAATATCCTCTATTTATCTCAATGTTAAAACTATTATAGTTACTAAAAGCAAGAGTGTGACATTTTTGGCTTTATATTCACTTAAATATTATAAAGGTCAAAATCATATCCAAATGGTAACATAAGGCCATATATTCTAAATTTTAAATTATTATGAACAAGATATACTCAATATAAAATTTAAGTCAATAATTCGGGTCATTTTTTGTTCGTGACGATTTTTTAACTTTAATTACCTGATTTAACCTTTATTGTGGAAATAAAAATTACTAAAGTTAATGTTCATATTGTCTCAAAATAAAAGGGACCTTTTTAAAAAATTTAGGCCACATAATTCCAAATATTTAATTCATTTTTCAAAATTCAAAACACATAAGTGGTAGAATGTAATTTAAAATTAAACCTGCAAAATGCAATGAAAAATGGTTTTTTTTGGAAAAATGCGTTTTTAAGCCCCAAAATGTACTTATACCAAAATAAGTTTTAAAGATGATTCAAATTTAATTGATTATATTATATCTAAATAAATCATATTTATTTTACTTTTAGATCAAATTCTAATAAAAAATTACTTTATTCAATAAAAAGAAAAGATAGTTTTATAAAATTGGTATTTTTTACTATTCACTGAAAAATTAATTTTTTCCAAAAAATAATAAAAATTAATCCAAAGATAATTTTGACATTATGAATTCAAAATTGAAGTTAATTTTTTCTAATTAAAATTATATAATTTTGAAATAAATATTTTAAATAAAACCATATAATGTATAATACCCAATTTGGTTAGAAATAATGCTTTTTCCTTTTGACTGAAAATTTTTATAATATTTTTATATTGAATTTAAATATATAAAATATAAATAATGAATATATGAAAAAGATTTATATCAATAGTACATGGTCTGTTACATCTTTCCCCCTTTTGGAAATTATGTCCTCACAATTTTATATACTTATTAAACAAGTTGGGATATCTTTCCATGTCACAAACCAGCCCGAGTACCCTGGTAACTCAATAACTATTACAATATAGAAATATAACAAAGGTAATTACTCATAACCATGGGTTTTAGATAATCACCTGGCATCATACAAAATGAAAGTGGGAATGATGTTTCAACAAACATTACAAAAGTAGAGAAAATAATTCAGTATACATATAAGAAAAAATCCACAGGGAGTAGTGTACCATAAGTCAAATATGAATAAAAAAACAAATTAATATAGTAAAGTACTAGAAAACATTATAAAACCCCAAGTATTAGCATAAAAATCTCTCTCATCCCAAGGATCAATAGCTACAACCACCTTTAAGTGGCACCTTACCCTTACTCGAACCTTGAAGAATAAAATATAAAAACACCAAAAGGTATAGGTAGGGTGTGGGATAAAATCCTAGAAGGGTCTCACCAAGTATTACATAATAAGATTCTAATATTTAATTAACCAATTAAATATTTCAATTTTAAATAAACATTCATGTAATTTCAAAAGAATATTTAAAACAAATCATGCTTTACATTTCAAATGATGAAAGTACTTTAAACAAATAGATTAATAAATATTTATATAAAATAGTTTATATAAATTCATAAAGAATTTGTAAAATAGTTTCCAAAAAACATTATCATATTTTTTAAATAAAAAAATGAGGAAAATTTTCATCTTCCAAAAGGTATGATAGTTCTAGGCTATAGTATCCTCACGCACTCAAAGGTGATCATGGAAATATGTCTATACACACATCCCTCTAACATTGTCCAAAGGAGACTCATCACCATCCCATTAGGGATGTAACTTGTTTCACTAGGTTTTGTTTCATTTGTAAAGTGTCAAAAATAATGATATCCCAATAACTAAATAACTACCCAGGCTTGCATGTTCTATAATAAAAACCAATGATGGTTAGTTTATTTTAAAACTATTTAAAATACAATTCATCTCATTCCATATTTCAAATACTCCAATTTTCATTTAAAAACCAATACATGAGTTTTTAATAAAAACATACCTTTTTCCAAGATAAAACCATTTGGAATCTATCAAAACCATTTTAATCCATTTTTCTCAAATATAACATTGAAATCAATTTCATAATTTAAATTAAACAATTTAAATTTCACAATTTTCCATCAATTTCACCAATACACCCCAATTCAATGGAGTTGGGTTTTTTTTCATTTCATACCCAATCAAATCCAAATCCCCCAATTCAATGGAATTGAGTTTTTAATAAAATAATTGTAGTCAATTTATCAATCAATTTAGGGTTAATCAAATTTAGACATTGTAACAGAACCACATACCTTTTCACGAAAACACAAAACCTGCAATAGAACCTTACAATAAGAAATAAGGTGTAAAGGATCTAGGAACTCAACCTAAAAACAATATTTGACAACAATAAGTTTAGATCCATCATTCCTAAGATGATTTGTCAAGCTTTAAGGAGGGAAATAGAAAGAGACAAAGAGACGGGGATACCACATATCGAGAAAGTCACACTAAAACCTCAACAATGTTCAATTGTTGAACAAAAATAGATTGAAGGGATTGAGGGCTCCAAAATCACCTAGTTATGGCTCTTATTCAAGAGAAAGAAAGTATATAGAATATGAAATAAAATTTTCAACTGATCTACCTATTTAAAAACAACTCTTGGGAATTTAAATGATGTGTAACCCAATTACATGTCATGTAATTGAAAAAACCCAAAATCACCAAAAACCCAATTGCCTTTTGTTAAAAAATAGATTTATTATTATTTTATAATTTACACATAGTGTAACCATATTACACAGTGTGTAATTCCCTAGCAGGCTGTAAAACTAGCAGGTTTTATATGGAAAATTCCAATGAATCTCTGACTTCATCATTATTGGTATCCTCTCAATTCCCTCTCATCCCTACCCATATAATGAAAAAGGAAAAACACAATAAGGTTTAAAAACATACGTGACAAAAAGGTAATAGGATGTTACAACCTCCACACCATTAAAAATTCTGTCCCCAGAAATCCTATCAGGAAGAGCTTCCATATCAAAAAAGTGAGGCCATTTCTCTTTCATCAGTGCCTCATGCACCCTTGTCTCATGAAAATCTAAATTGTGCTACTATAGCATATGAACCAAAGGTATCATACTCCTAATAAGTACCTTACATTCAAAATAAATTATCTTTCCTAGCTGTTAATCATAGATAAATCAGGTTCAACATCAATATCACTATATCTCAAAACATGAGATTGATCAGATATATACTTTCATAGCTGAGATATATGGAACACATTTTGTATTGATGCCAGATATGATGTAAGTTCTACATGGTAAGAAACTTTTCCAACCTGTTCAACAGCCTCAAAAGGTCCCACAAAATGAGTAGCAAGCTTCCTTTGCCTCCCAAGCTGTTGATGAACCAACCATGGTGAAACTGTCAAGAACACCTGGTCACCAACTGAAATTTCCAACTATCTATGGAGATGATCAGCATAACATTTATACCAACTCTATGTTATCAATATTCTCTGAAGAATCAAATGGATCTTTTTTTTCCTCTCTTGAACCAAGGAACTTTCACCAATCTCTGACCAACACAACTAAGATCTGAAAGTTTGGCCATACAAGGCCTCAAAAGGAGCCATTTTGATCATGTAATGGTAACTATTGTTATAATAAAACTCAACCAGCCCTAGATGGTCATCCTAAGCTCCACCAAAGTTGATAACACAAGAATATATAATATCCTCAAGAATCTTTATAATTCTTTATGTCTGATCATCTGATTGTGGATGGTTTTTCATGCTCAAATGGACCTAAGATCCTAGTCCTCTTGAAGGCCAAACCAAAAACGAGAAGTAAACTGAGGATTACTATTAGAGACTATAGCATATGGAACTCCGTACAAATGAACAATATCTTTCACAAATATATTTCCCAACTCTTCAACTTTAGTTGTATCATGAATGAGTGAAAAGTGAGTCAATTTCATCAGTTGATCAATCACAAACCATATCGCATTCTTATTTATCTGGGTATGTGTAAACCCAACCAAAAATTACATTAATATATCATCCCACTTCCAAGTAGGTACTTGAAGTAGTTGAAGAAACCCCAAAGGTTTCTGGTTCTTGGCCATGACCTGTTGGCATGTATAACAACGAGAGAAAAATTCTGCAATGTCCCACCTCATACCCAGCCACTAGAATCTATGCCACATGTCATATAACATATTCATGGTTACTAAGTGAACTTCCCATTGGTAATTATGTCAATCCCCTATCATATCTTTTTTTAACACTAACGATGAAAAAAAATATTCTGATAGCATAGTATGTCCTCGGTGGAGAATGATCATTTATGTATGGTCTCTACACCATAAAGAGAGTTTCTAATGATACAAAACTCATTATAAAATTGTTGTTCCTAGATAATCTTCTCAAGAAGAGTGTATTTCAACTGAGAACTACCCAAGGAAACCTCATCCCTTAACTCCTAGACTCCAATATGAAACTGTGAAAAGTGATACATCAAGTTCCTCTCTTCCAAAGATTCTATCATAGACTGGGTCAGAAGATTCTTACTCAAAGCATCTATGATGAAATTCCCTTTCCATGGGGTATAGGCGATTTCAAAATCAGAATATTACAGGTATTCCACACAATGCCTCTAGCAGAGATTTAAATATTTTTAATAGAAGATATAACTCAATATCTTGTGGTCAGAGTACATGGTAACCTTTTCTTTGAAAAGGTAATGCCACTAACTCTCAAGTGTGTTCATCACAGCTTCAAGTTCAAGGTCATGGGTTAAATAATTTTTCTCATGTGTCCAAATATGATGAGATCCATAAGTAATGACACAGTCACCCTATATAAAAATGCATCCCAAACCTGAACCCGATGCATCATAGAAGACCACATAGCCTTGCTCAGACTCTTGGAGAGTCAAAACCAACACAGTTTTCAAAATACATTTCAACTTAACAAAATAATTATGACATTTCTCATCCCAAACAAATTTCACTCCCTTCAAATTTAGAGAAATAATCATAGAAACCAAATTTTAGAAGTATTTAATGAACTGATGATAATACATAGCTAAACCCAAGAAACTCTGAATCTTGAAAACATTTTTTGGTTGTTACCATGTCATAATAGCCTTTACCTTTTTAGGAAAAACTGGAATAACATGTTCTGACACCATGTGTTCCAAGAATTTCACTTCCCAAATCCAGAAACCAAATTTCAAAAGCTTAGCATAAATTTGGTAATTCCATAACAATTTCAAAACTACTCTCAAATGATGCACATGGTCCTCCTCATAATTAGAGTAAATGAGGATGTCATCCATAAAGAATACCATAAAGGTATCAAGATAATCATGTAAAATCATGTTCATTAAATTCATAGAGACTACATGAGAATTTTTTAGACCAAAAGAAATGACTAGGTACTCATAATGGTCATACGTACTCTAAAAGTCATTTTTCTGAATGTCAGAATATTTTATTCTTAATTGATGGTAACCATATAGAAGATATATTTTTAAGAACCACTTTTCCATTTTCAAATTATCAAAAAAATCATTAATCCATGGAAACAAATAATTGTTATTTATAGTGACTCTATTGATTTTTTGGAAATTTGATCAAAGGAAAAGTGAACAATCATTTTTCTTAGCAAATAGAACTAATGAAACCCAAGTTGACACACTCAGGCATATAAATCCTTTCTATAAAAGATCATCCAACTGAAACTTCAACTCTTTCATTTTAGTCAGTTCTATGTAATAAGAAGGGATTAAAACTGGTTGAGTACCAGGTACTAAATTGATAGTAAACTCTACCTACCCTATTGCTGGAAAACCAAATGAGTCAGAAGAAAACATGTCAGGAAACTCAATGAAAATCGGAGGGAGATCACCACTCAAAGATTCTCACTCCAAATCAAATGTGACCACAAATATCACTTTCCCCAAATTTGGATAAGAAGGTCTATCTCTACTCGACCTTAGGTCCCATTCACCTTAAAAGATAAAACATATACCATCGAGTGTAGTAAAGGATACCCTTCAAAGATAGAAATTAATTTGGGATTTATTGTAAATTAGCCTATCCATCTCGAATATGACATCAAGTGGTTTCATGTCAAGAACTAGAAAACTCCTAACCATCTCAACATCTAATAGAGATAAAACAAAAGCGGTACTATGGAGACCCTGATCTCTCTTCATTCCAAGGGGGTAGTAATATCCATCACATAATACAAAATATTGTTAGGAATATTTAGCATATTAACAACATGGGTTGAAATAAATAAATGATATGAACCATTATCAAATAAATTATTCACTAATAATGAAGTTATAGTGATGATGCCTCTCACTATCGGTGGTCCCATATCCTCTTCCTATGGAGACTCTTCCACTATGTGAAGATGATTAGTTCTAGATGCCTATGGATAGAACCCCTTTGATTTTGAAATATCTACTTTCCTTTTAGTTCTAGAAGGTTATAATGATAATGTGAAACTTATAAGAGCATAATAGATATGGTAAAACTTCTGAAAGTAACCTTAGCACCCACAAGAGCCCCATATATATAGTGCCTCAATGAAAACCCTCTTAGAGTGCCCTGCCTTTCAACACTAGTATAAAATAAAAGGGTTTCTTACCAAAACTACTGGAGATTTATAAAAAACCTGTTGTCGAGAACTACCATAAGAATAATCATGCTTGATTTTTTCCTTTAAAGGAATTCACACTACCACAGGGAGAAAAAGGAACTATTGGTAACACTAACTTTCCAGTTAGGTCCATTTAGACTATCAACATTCCATCCAGCATGTCGTTATAAGAAGGAATCTTCAGTAAGAAAACCTGAGAATGAATATCATCTTGAAGTCCCAAATCGAACCCTCGAGTGTTAATCTTCTCATTTGATGCAAGATCAAGTGAAAACTTCATTAACTTAGAAAAATGGTTTATATACTCTGTCATTGTTTTGTTATCCTACTCAAGTTTGGATAACTCAATAGCCTTGTACAACACCATCTAATTTGTATAGAACTAGCCTATGAAAATATCCTTGAAGCCATTCCACTCTAATCCCTTAGGCTTCTTCACTGTCACCATCGTGTCCCACCATCTCCTGCCCGGTCCCTCCAGTATGAAGGTGGAATACTTCACGTTGATTTAATCTGGTGTTTCCATGAACTCAAAAAAAAATCAATCATTATCAACCATTCATCAACCGGTTGGGGATCATTGAAGACTTTGAACTCCAATGGCTTATAGTGAAGGAACTCTAGAGAATGATTCTAGAAAACATCCCTTTGAGGTTCCATATATAAAGTCTAAATTGTAATGGGTGGTAGTGCATATCCTAGAGCTTGGATAGTATGCACAATCACCTCAATCAGACTTGGGATCATAAGAGGACTCAATCACTGGGTTTCATCAATAGCTTCTTCTTGGATTCGATTATCATGTCTTCTCAGAGGCATGATTCTACACAACAGTAGAAAAAAAACATTGAAGACATCAGATTAACACTCAAATAGAGAAACAAGGGAAACTAATCCCATCATATGGATAAAAAATTTGGATTTCAATCCATCCAAATAAAAATCAAATAAAAGGAATGAAATAATCATTAAGAAATATTTTTTTAACCACCCCAGGTGACTTAAGGTTCATTACGATGAGATTTTTATAGGCACTAAATCACAAATACCTCCTAAGTACTGACAAGATTACACGAATGCATACCAACATCAAGACAAGAAGCTCAACCTAGACCTCTGATAACACTTTGTCAAGAACCATCCAAGGTACCCTAGTAACTCAATAACTGATCCAATCCTGACATAGCCTAAAGTTTATTATCAATCCATATAGGTTGGATAAAAGAACCTAGCATCATATAAAATAAAATTAGGAATGATTTTTCCACAAACATTGTAGAAGAAGAGAAAACAAGTCAGTATTCATACAAGAAAAACTTCATCGGGAGTAGTGTACCCAAAGTCAAATAGGAATAAAAAGCCCAAAGCACTACATAAAATTACCATAAAATAGGACAAAACCCCAAGTCCCAGTGGTCAAAACTCTCCAATCCCAAGGATAAATAGCTAAAACCACCTCCAAGTGGTCTATTACCCTTACTCTAACCTGGAAGAAGATAATCTCAAAACACCTGAATTCATAGGTAAGGTGTGATCTAAAATCCCAATAGGGTCTCACTAGTGATTTTCTAATAAGATTACAATATTTAATTAACCAATTAAAGATTTCAATTTTAAATAAACAGACATGGGAGATCAAAATCATATTTTCAAAAAATCATGTTTTGAATTTAAAATTATGGAAATAATGTAAAAGAATTCCATAATAAACATTTATATAAAATAGTTTACATAAATTTAGAAGGCACGTGTAAAATATTTTACTATAAACAATGGCATATATTTCAAATAAAATCAACGAGAAACATGGTCATCTTCCAAAAGTTATGATAGTTCCAGTCTATGGGATCCTCACACACTCAAATGTGATCATGGTAATATGTGTATACACACATACCTATGACACTGGATAAAGATGAATCATCACTATCTCATCAAGGATGTGACCTGATACACTAGGTTTTATTTCAGTTGTAAAGAATCAAAAAAAGTAGTATCACAATAACACACTAACTACCTAGGCTGGCATGTGCTCCAATAATAACCTATTATGGGAAAATTATTTTAAAACTGTTTAAAATACAATTCATCCCATTCCACATTTCAAATATGCTAATTTTCATTTAAAAACCAACACATGGATTTTTAATCAAAACTTTCCTTTTCCAAGATAAAACCATTGGGTTTCAATCAAAACAATTTTAATCCTTTTTTTCAAATACAAATTTGAAATCAATTTCAACAAATCAATTTTCTAATTTAAATTCAATAATTAAATTTTTACAATTTTCCATAAATTTCACAAACACACCCCAATTCAATGGAATTGGGGGGGGGGTTCCATTTTATACCCAATCAAATCCAAATCCACCAATTCAATGGAATTGGGTTTTTAATAAAATAATTGAAATAAATTTATAAAGAAATTTAGGGTTCATCAAATTTGTCCATCATAACGGAACCACATACCTTGTTCAAAAAAACTAAAACCCTGCAACATAACCTTCCAACAAGAATGAAGTTGAAAAGGATATAAGAACTTAACATAGAAAAAGATTCAACAACATGGAGTTTAGATCCATCAATTAAAAGATTATCTGTCAAGCTCCAAGGAGGGAAAGGCAAATAGACAGAGATAAAGGGAGATGGCTTACCCGAAAAGTCACACTACAACTGCAACAATGATCAATTGTTGAACAAAATGACCAAAAGGGTTTGAGGGCTCCAAAATCATCTGGGGATGTCTATTAGTCGAGAGAAAAGGAAATATGGAGAAGTGGAAATAAATTTTTCAATTGAGTTGTCTGCTTAAAAACAAACCTAGATACTTTACATGATATGTAACCCAATTACACATCATGTAATTAAAAAATTCTGAAATCACCGAAAAACCCATTTCATTTTATTAAAAATGGATTTATTATTATTTTATAATTTACACATCATGTAACCATATTACATAGTGTATAATTCCCCTATAGAATACAGAACTAGTATGTTTTATACTGAAAATTCCAATAAATCACTGACTTTACCATTATAGGTATCCTCCCAATTACCTCTCATCCCTACCAAGATAATGAAAAAGGAAAACCACAACAATGTTTAAAAACATATCTGACAAAAAGGTAACTGGATGTTACATTCCCTCATAGAATTTTTTAATTCTCATGTTTCTTCTTCAACCATATAGTTTCTCTACAAAACCTTAACCAAGTAAATTACCTTGTTTTGAAATACTTTCTATATATGGTCAAGAATATTAATAGGTTGTTCTTCATAAGAAATATTATATTCCAACTAAACTACCTTAGGGATCAAAACATGATATGAATATCGAACATGCTTTCTTAACACCAAAACATGAAAAATGTTGTGTACCTAGGATAAACTCAAAGGTAAGGTGACTCAGTAGGTAACAGATATAACTTTATATAGGATTTTATATATTCTAATGAACCATGGACTTAACTTAACCTTTTTACCAAAATTCATAACACTTTTCCATGGAGATACTTTAAGAAAAACATGATCACGAACCTCTAAAGAAAGATCTTTTCTTTAATTATCCACATAACTTTTATACCTTCTATTATTCATCCCCATATGTTGATAAATTCTCTTTGCCTTATCAACCATTTCCTCTACCAATTCAAGTCCCATAAACTTCCTTTTTCATACTTCTTCCCAAAAAGTTGGAGTCTGAAACTACTTTTTATATAATGCTTCAAAATGTGTCATCAGTATACTAGAATGAAAACTGTTATTATAAGAAAACTGAACTAACGAAAGATTTTGATCCCAGATTCTCTGAAAATCAATTGAACAATAACAAATCATGTCTTCCAAGGTTTGAATAATTTTATCAAACTTTCCATCAGATTAATGATGAAAAGTTATAATAAAATTTAACTTAGTTCCCAATGTCTTCTAAAGTCCTCTCAAAAAAATTATAGTGAACCCGGGATCATGGTTTGATACAATAGAGAGAGTAAATCCATGTAACTTGACTATATCCTTAATATATAATTGAGAAAGCTGATCTAAATATAGATTATCTCAAATGGGAATAAAATGTGAAGTTTTAGTTAATTGGTCAATAATAACCCAAATCACATTATTACCTTGATATGTCTTTGGTAATCCCACTACGAAATCCATATATATATATTCCCATTTTCACTCTTGTACTAATAAAGACTGAATCATTCCATTCGGTAATTGTTATTCTTCTTTAGCCTTTTAAAAATTCGAACATTTCATGATAAAATCAGGAATATCACTTTTCATTTCATCCCACTAGTAATACTCCCAAAGGTCTTTATACATCTTAGTGTTTCCAAAGTGAATGGAAAATGGGGAACTATAACATTCACTCAAAATTTATCTCTTCAAATAGGATTCATATAGCACACATAATATCTTTCCAAATCTCAAAATATAATCTTTATCAATGTTAAATTCAGTAAACTTACCCTTATTAAGAAATTTTATCTTTTCCAATAACTCATAGTCTTCCTTATGAGCTTTCTTAATTATTTATAACATATATGATTGTATTAACACCTGAAAAAAACTAAATTAAGAACCTACATGTATATCTTCTAGGCCAAAATTCATCAAATCATTATCCAAAGGGTTATGTTCTAAATGTAACATGGTTAATATAACAATAATTTTCTAACACAAATCATCAGCTACTTTGTTTATTTTTCCAAGATGATAATGAATTGTATAGTTATAATCCTTTATTAATTCTATACATCTCATTTACCTCATGTTAAACTATTTCTAAGTGAATATATACTTCAAACATTTAGGATTTGAATATATTTTACACTTGGATCTATATAAATAATGTCTCTAAATTTTTTAAGAAATCATTATAGATTCTAATTCATGTTCATGTGTAGGATAATTTTTCTAATGTGGTTTAAATTACTATAAAGCATTAGTAATTAACTGACCATTCTATATTAGGAAACAACCATGTTATTTTAATAAAGAATCACTATAGATGAAAAATTCAACATTTTTTAGGGTTGATCTAAAACTAGAGAATTCAACAATATTATCTTCAATTTATATAAATTGTCATCACATTATTTTATCTAGACGAATTTAACTCCTTTTCAAGTTAACTTAGTCAGTGGGCTAGATAATTATGAAAAAATTTCAAAATACCACCAGTAATAGCCTAATAATCCAAGAAAACTAAAAATTTCAGTAACATTTGTTGGTCTTTTCCATTCTTAAATCACTTTAGTTTTATTAGGATCAACTATTATGCCATTTTTATTTATGATATGTCTAAGGAATGAAATATTTTGTAACCAAAAATCACATTTTCTAAAAAAACTATAACTTATTATATTTTAGGGTTTACTTAAAAATACTTATATGTTTTTCATGGTCTGCATAACTTTTAGAATAAATCAGGATATAATCAATAAAAACAACCATAAACTAATCCAAATATTCATGGAAGACTCTATTCATAAGATACATAAATATAGTTGGGTAATTTATCATCCCAATGGGCATAAACACAAACTCATAAAGTGTGTATCTAATTTAAAATGTTGTTTTTTATATGTCACCCTCCTTCACTTTTTGCTCATGGTACTCGAAACATAGTCCATCCTTCAAAAAATATTGATCTCTTGAGATTTGATCAAAAAAATCATCGATATGAGATAATGTATACTTATTCTTAATATTAATTTTATTAAAATATCTATAATCTATGAAAATCCTTGTGGAAACATCTTTATTTTTAGTAAAAAAATAGGATCACCCCATGATGAAGTGCTAGTATTAATTAAACATTTATTAAGAAACTCATGAAAATTCTTTTCTAGTTCCAGAAGTTATACTTGATCCATTAGAAATGTGGGTTTTGAAATTATCTTAGCATCAGAAAATAATTTAATAGTAAATTAAACTTCTCGATCAAATATAATGCCAATAAACTCATAAGGAAAAACATCCAAGTAGTATTTTACTACTGGAACACCCTTAATTTGAACAGTTCCCTTATTTTCAATAATATGTGTAGTATAAATTTCATTTTCATGTTTTAATAGTTTCACATATTTTTGATATATTATCAAAGGTATGGGTTTATTATTATATATAAACTAAAACTATTTTTGAAAAAAACTTCTTTATCTCTATAACATATCTTAGCATGGTAATAGGAGAGCCAATCTATATCCAAAATAACATTAAACTCTACTAGGGGAAAGACAACAATGTTTTCAGGTAAATTCTTTACATGTACAGTAATAGGAAGATTCTTATAATTTATTTTTTCCTTAATACTTACCCTAAGTGTTTTTAACATAAGTTGTGGATTTATTTCTTGCGATGGAATATCCAATTTACGAAAAAAGTTCTTAAGAATGAAATAATGTGTACACACCGAATCAAACAAGACAATATTATAATCCGAATAAACAAAAAACATGCCTTATAGCACTAAATTTTATGGACCAACATCTAATTAATTAGTTTTAGAGGATTTCACCACACCTTTCTGCTTATATTATGTATTTTTTCCATCATTCAAGTTATTATTCGAACATGCATGTGCATAATAATCCATCTCATTACATTTAAAACACTTTACTACCTATTTATTAGAATTTTTCTTACCACTTTCAAGATCTTTTCATTATAATTATGATCCATATTTCCAAACTTACCACATCATAATTACTTACCAGACTTCATAAGGCATTCTCCATTATGTTCTATACCACAACTCCTACAAAATGGAAAGTTAATTTTCTTACCATCATATTGATTTGATCCATTCTTCCCCTTTTACTACTATATGGACCTATTTTTCTATTAGTTTTCTATGTAAACATGATCATAATTAAACTCCATTTATTCCTTATTGGCATATCACACAATTTTCTCATAAATTTTGAATTCATGGGAATCCAATGCCTTTTAATATCTAGGATTCAATCCTATGTAAACCTGATTAATTTTTCTATTTGGACCCCAAATATAATGTGGTGAATACATAGCCAATCGGGTGAAGTTTTATTCATACATGGACACTGAATCTTCCTCTATTTTCCTCAATTCCAAGAATTTATTTTCCATTCTATGTCTAGGATCTTTAGTAAAATGTTTATAAAAAAATATATTCTTAAATTCATCCCATTCTAAGGCATCAATATCCCATATTTCCCTAATATTCCTTACAATTTACCACCATTGGTTGGTTTCAACTTCAAGAAGATAAATATAAACACTTACCTTTTGATTATATAAATATCCCATGACATCTAATATCTTTTCTAGGTATTTAATCTACCATATAGTTACCGCTGGGTCAGAATATCCCATGAATGATAGAAGAAGTTATCTCATAAAATGATCACCTATCATAATGTTCCTTTGTGGTAAATCTACATGTTCTATATAATGAATACCACAACCATTTATATATTTCATCAACTAATCCATTACTATAAAAAATGGCTCAATTCTAATTCCAACCATTTTGGGTTTCTTATTCAAAAGGATATCATGCCCTCAGTGCCTTTCTACTTCAGCTTCCCTATTTCCTCTATAGAAAATCATTCTAAATCAACATAGCTTAGATGAAGCAACATGTTAATGGATAAATTCTATATCATTTTAACTTAACCATAAATTAAAACATTTTAAGGTCATTCTATTAACATTATCCAAACCCCTAAAGTTTACTAAACCTTACTTTGATACCAACTACAAGGACCCAGCATTATAAATTTCATATTCTAGTGACTTTAAACTATAATTCACTTTCTTATATTCCAAAATATATTTTAGGTTTATATTTTTAGATAGTTAGGTCATAAATCTTACATAACAAACCAATATATTATAAAGTGGATACTTTTATTTAGTATCCATTTTTTCCATAAAAAAAAACTTTTAAAAAGAAATATGTTTCCTTTCCATGACACATATTAAAAAAATTTATATTTACCACATCCTTGTCCCTAATAATCCTATTAAAAACATTTAAAATTTTTTATTAGTATAAAAAACACGGTAAGGTACATAAAAAGAAATAAATAAACCATTTTTCCATGAATACTTATAGAAATTTTCCTTTTTCAAAAAAACTTTGAGTTCAAAATAAACATTTTCTTACCAAAGAAATAAAATTCTCTACCAAAATATTTTCCTTCAACATTTAATAATAAATATTAAAGGAAAAAATAAAACTCATAAAAGGTTTCTTTGAAATAATGAAAAAATCATAATAACTTTTTTACAAAGTTATACTTTTCAACCTTATGAAGTATAATATACTTTCCTTTAACTTGTTAAATCATAAAATTTTCATACAAAACCCCATATAAAGAATAGATAAATCATATAGGTAACTTGGTGAATCATTTTCATATCACTCTTAAAAATGGGATAACCTATATGGTTACATATAGAATAAATATCATAGTTACACATAAAATAACCATCATGGTGACAATTGGAATAACCATCACAATATATTCCCATAATCTCTTAGGAGAAACCTAATCAGTTAAATATGAACCTTTATCCAATACATTGGAGAGATATAATGGTCTCACCTACCCTTTGTTTATAATGGAACCACCCATCATCATAAACAATTCCCAAGAACCATAACTGGATAAAAATCTTGCATCATAAAAATTTTCTTTGCACCCAAAAGAAAACATTTTCAAATATTGTTATATCCCTTTCCATTAAACCCCATTTTTCAGAAAAAAACCCTAAAAAAGGTAAATAGGGTTTTTATTTTAATAAAATATGAAATGTTGTAAAGGAATCCAATCATAAAATAATGGTTATGGCGGTGGGAAATTTTTTTGTCTCTATATACGTTAAAATAGAACATTCCTTTTGTCTTTTATAAAGAAAGTCAGTCATTATAAAAATAATTTTGAAAAACATTTAAAAGAGACATAAAATTTCATTTATAATTTATTTATTTATATATAGATACATCCATAAAATAATTTTAAAAATATAGATATGGAAGAAAAATTGTTGGAATGGAAACTTTAAAAGAGGATTTTTTTTAAGAAAGTTTGTTTACTTGAGTCAGACTCATCACTTAAGTTATTTATATTCCTAAATAATAAAATTGTTTAATTATTTTATTTTTAACAATATTTTTCAAGTTTATTATTCCTTTTATTTTATCTCTTATCATTCTATATTTAATTATTTAATCAATTAAATTTTCATCAGATTGTTTTTAGGATATTTGTTTCATAAGTCCAAAATGGATTTGGTATATTGAGTATGGTCAAATAGTTTATTGTTACATAATATCCAAAATAATTATAATTAAATAATTATAATTTTTATACATCAATTATACTTTTTAAACTAATAATTGAATATTATTATGAAAAATGAAATATGTTACAATGATGGAGACTGTAGGTTGTATGTACGCATGAGTAACAATTCTATTTTTTAATGATCAATATGGAAAGAAAGTATGTATCATTTTATCTTTATATAATTATAAACATATCATAAATATCATATTATTTATTTAATTAAACTTATTTATACGATCCATGTTATGTGTTGATAAAAAACGAATCACAACGCTTCGTGGAGGTGGTAGTCCACATGTACGCACGAACGATGTTATAATTTTTCAATGAATGGAAAGGTAAAAAAGTATATGATATTTTATCATTTAATAATTATAAATATTTCAAAAATATAATATATTAACATTAAATACATCATTATAACTATCCATGAGTGGCAGTGATGGAAAATGAATTACATTAGTTCGCGAGGTGGTAGTCTGTCGTACACACGAACAATAAATTCTTCTCCAATTTGATAGAAGTTGGAGAAGGATATAGATATATAAATTAACATAATAACATCTCATTATATTTAGTATATTTATTTTATTATTTTTTAATGTTTGAATAATATTTTAAGGTGGTCTAAGAAGAAATAAAACTAAAACATGTGATTAAAAACAATACCTCTTCTTTGGAGAGTCTCCTTTTCTTAATACCTTAATCTCTATATAGTTGTTATTATGCCTAAAAACCAATAAAATTATTTTAGGCGTTATATTAAGGTATTTGGGTAGGTATTTGTTGTACCAAAAGGCTTTTTAAGTGTGAATAAATGAGAAGAAGTGGTTCCCTTTATAAGAGATGGGAGGGGCACTCTTGGAATTTCTTAAAATATTAAATTAATATAAATTAAATTTGATGTAAAAATGGATATAAATTTATAAATTAGAATATAATATTATTATGATCCAATATAATCTCATACAATAAATTTTTTTAAGTTTGGATCACATTTTTACACTTATCTTTAACTCCTTTGACAAATATTGTAATATTAAAAGTTTCTACTCTTTAAGGTTTAATAATGTTAATATAAAATGAAAAATACCCATAAATAGACCATGATTGATTTAATTAACTATATCCAATTAATTTTTCTGAGTCTATGATTTTTATGAATTTTAAATCATTTAATAAAATATTATTTCATATAAAACATCATTAATGTCAATTTTAGAACTATTTATTTAATTTGACTTTAATAACGTCAATACAACAAATAGATTAGAATAAAATGCATAAAAATCTCTTAAATATGTCATTATTATCTATAAAAATCTTGGGATCCAAATATCCATTCAAATAATATTATTTTTAACATTTTTAATAACATTTATTTTATTTTTTCATTAATTGAATAATTATTGTATCAGTGTTGTGTAAGATTTTAAGGTAAATATTTATTCTCTAAAAATTAAAAATAAATTAAAATGATAAAAAAATATTTCAAATTACTATTTATAATTGAAAATATAATTTTTTTTATCTCTATGTTAAAAATATAATAGTTATTAAAATCAAGAGTGTGACATTTTTGGTTTTATATTCACTTAAATATTATAAAGGTAAAAATCATGTCCACAAGGAAAAAATGGTCATATATTAGAATTATGTATGATTATTGATGATATATACTCATCCAAAAAAATTAATTCATGTTTTTGGGTTATTTTTTAGTCCTTATTATTTTATTTTTAATATTAATTACCTGATTTACCCTTTACTGGGCAAATAAAAATTACTAAAGTATTTATTCATAATGTCTAAAAATAAAAGGGTGTTATTTACAAAAATTTTAAACTCATGATTAAAAATATGTAATACATTTTTTAAACTTAAAAACACAGAAGTGTTATAATTTAATTTAAAATTAAACCCGTAAAATTGAACAAAAAGCATTTTTGGAAAAATGCGTTTTTAAGCCCCAAAATGTACTTATACCACAGTAAGTTATAAATATGATTAAAATGTAATTAATTAGATTATATATAATTAAATAATACTCATATTACTTTTAGAAAAAATTCTAATCACAAATTACTTTATTTAATGAAAATAAAAGATAATTTTATAAAATCCGTATTTTTCGTTATTCATTGAAACAAATTGTAAAAAAAATCCCAAAAATTCATCCTAAGATAATTTTTACATGATGAATTAAAAAAATTAATTTTTTCAAATTTAAATTCTATAATTTGGAAATAAATATTTTAAATAAAAACATATAATATATAAAATCCTCTTTGGTTAAAAATAAAGCTCTTTCATTTTGACCAAAAAATTGTCTAATATTTTTATAATGAATGTAATTATATAAAATATAACTAATGAATATATGAAAAAAAAATATCAAAATTACTTGGGCTATTACAATAGTGTAATATTTCACCCATATTTTAAGGTATATTTCATATAATGTAGTTTTTTTCATTTTTCATTTTAATTTTCCTATATAAATAAAAAAAATTATCACATATTATATTTATGATATGATTGTATTTGAACGTTAGATGAAGAACATGTTCATGTAAAAGTTTATAATAATGATGCATCAATATATATTAGTGTAAAAGGTTGTCCCATAACTCCTCGATTACATGACTCATGGTAAACTAAGTTTATATTTAAATAAATTCCCAAATACTCTTATATAGAACCATATAACCCTTGTGTATCCTTTAGAATTTTTGATTTATCATTACATAGGTCCAAACTACCTTTTCTCAACTCCTGTTTTTCATTATGACCTTTATATAACCAGTACAATTCCAGGCTTACCTTTACATAAGAAAAAAACATGAATCTTTGTCTCACCTTTACATAGGTATCAAGTTACCTTTACATAGGTATTATGGTTCATAGTTTACCCTTACATAGCAATTGGTAATTCCAATTTTTTTAAAAGATTCTAGAAAAGGACTTATCAACCACTCAAAAAGAAATTCAAAAACATCAGCAAGTAATTCTTTAACACCTAATCATATAAACTTCAATAATCGTCATTCATTTGATGACTACTCACACTTCTAACCCTTAATGGACTATAATCATGAATTAAAAACCTTTTTATTTAGTTAGCACCACCAAAACCCACAATAACCTATAATAGACTGCATCTCCTTCATTGGAATAAGTCATATGGACCACAGAATCCATACGATGAAATTTAGTGGTCTATATCGGAGTCATTTAATCACTTATAAAGTCTTATAATGAAGTATTATGGTCAGGAATAGTCATACATATAGTGTCACGAACCAAACCGATTCACCCTTGAATCGAGAACATGAACTAGATCATGATATATTCAAGGATCATTCTTGATCACCTCATGATGGAAACTAGTTCCTAGGTATTAAAGCCAATCAAGTGGGAATGATTTCATTCTCATAAACTAAATAATAACACAATGGTTTTCACCTATAAATCATATATATCCCATCCATACATTGGACACTCATGCACTAAATTAGAAACTCAATAATAGTTAAACAACCAAATAGAGTATGCAATATAAATAATTAAAAACAATGCATATGCTAAAAAAAGTGAAATTACATCACATAAATTGTTAAGTAAAATAATAAGAATCATGATATAGATAGATCAAAATAAAATCCCAAGACAATGAAGAAGATGCAATACCATCTTCAGATAAAAACCAAAATCAATATACTACCAACCTTCTCCATGTGACCAATGGCCACAATCCATATCCTATACCGACCATTACAAACTACTTGAACACCCAAAACCTTAAAGAAACTAAATTCACATCATAAAAGAAAACCATAAGAGCTACATAAATTGAATGGTGTATGCAGGGTGTGAGTGAAACCAAGCCTAGTGGGATATTACTAAAGATTTGGTGTTATTTATTTCAAATAACATGTCATACATGATAGTTTTAAATATAATTAGGAAATAGATTTTCATAGGTAAGTACAGGAAAAAAATATCACATCATGAACATTTTATAAAAAAAATTCAAATGAAAATAATCACTTTGAAATAATTTATTCAAAATATGCCTCCTTTATTAAAACTACCATTTTAAATCCACTTTCCAAAGACACTTTATAAATACACTTTGTCAAATCTCTCTGGAAACACTGGAATAAAACTATCTAAATGAAAAAATGGTAAAACCAAACATTAATGTGCCACATCACTATTGAAATAGAATAGGAAAATATAAATCACAATACCATAGATTCCAATCAATATATTATGAAAAAAAATTATCATATGTATTTATCTAGTATCATAGGAAATATACTAATTCCTAAGGTAATATATTCCTAGATTTACCAAAAAATGAGACCAATTGTCAATGTATATTGCATCCAAACTAACACAATCCACTCGACTAGATCACATTAGTATCGTTGGGACAACACCTCCCATTAAGACCTATATTATTCTAAAGGGGACACTAACAACAGTGTGTACGAACTAGTTTAGTATAAATCTAGACATCACTAGTGAAAAAAGGGTTTTTAACATTATATTTTTTGGTTTTTAATGTTGGTTAAGTAGTTAAATAATTGTAAGAGACATTGTAAATAGGATTTTTTACATCATTTATCAATAATCAACGCGATAAAGAGTCTTTTATGTCAGTTATCAATTAATCGATCATAAAAATAGGAAAATCGTATAATGTGAATTATTTTTTATGTCTGTTATTGTATAAAAAATGTGAAAGAATCTTTATAATGTCGATTATTAAAAATAACCGATGCAAAAGCCTATTTTTCATATTGGTTATATAATAACCAATTTTAAATGAATCTTTTAATTTATTTTTAATGTAATTTATAAAATAAATGTCCTAAATTGTTTTTAGATAGATGGTCTCAGTAGTACAACAATAGTAGACCGAACTATAAAAAAACATAAATAGAACCATGAAATAGCAGCAAAAACATAGTTTCATACAAAAAATAACATCAAACCTTTGTTAAAATCATTTAAAATTTACAATTTGAAATTTAAAATTTGAAATATATATTACAAATAAATTAAAATTCAAAAAAAACTATGAAATAATCTACCCATGATCCTTGTAAGTGATTTATCTCTTCTTCAAAATAAGGGAAAGGTTCACCAAAAAGATAAAAATTAAAATAAAATCATACAAAATTTATTCCTAATATAATTATAAGATAAATTAAAGGAAAGTTTATAATAATAATAATATATAGTATTACATAATTTTATAACTTTCTCAGTTGAAATTACTTCAAACATAAATATTAGAATATAATATCCACAATCCTTTACTCCTTTTTGATGATGTAATTTCTTTTTCAAAAGATTATTTCAATTAAAAATAATATTTTAAGTTTTTTTAAACAAAATATAGTAATTTTAAATAAGAATCCACATTTTCACACACATATTTGATATTTATTTCCTCTTTCCTTTTTTCTCTATAAATTAATTACATTCCATGTTTGAAAATGATATATATGAAATAAAATTTAAAATCATTGTAATATATAAGTTTTAAAATAATAAAACTTACATGTTTAGTACTTCACTAAAATATTATTTTACATCACCTGGTATAGAGAATAACTAGTAAGTTGTGTTCTCTTTTGAAAAAACACAAAACATCCAATGACCACTAAAATAAAAAATATATAATGTAAGAGGTTATTCAGTTAAGAAAAATAATTCTTTAAGAAATATATTTTTCATTCCCTTTAAGATAAGGAAGTATCGAACACTAAATTACATTATTTTTTAGTTCTTATAAAATATATATTATTATTTCTATATTATTCATTATGTTCTTTATTGGTGAAATAAATTGTAAGTAAAAAAATCCATATATTATTGTCTTATTATACTGAGTACAAAGTGTATAAATATACCTAATACAAAACAAACATAATTATTAAGTTTCATTAAATTAAAATAATAGAAAAAAAATATGATAATCGACTTATATGAAAAATAATTGTATCACATTGATGCCTAGAAAATATTTAGTTACAAGCTTCATGACATCTCTCTTTAACTTTATCATAGTCATATCTTGGCCAAAAATGTTAGCATCCATTTAAATCTTAAAAACTTAAAAAAATATGAATATCTTAATATTATATCAAGTTTAGAAGAAGTATTATTTGAATTCATAGAATCCTGTACTTTTTGTTGTCTATACAATGTATTTACCTTAAAATTATTCCTATAAAATATATATATATATATTATTTATTTATCAAAATTTTAAAACAAATTTAACACCAATATAAACTAAATAATATAATTTATACATACCTCAATGGTAATTTATAGAACAATTCTAGATATATAAAGTAAAAAATGGTCGATACTTTGTTGAACTATAGTGACCTCATATGTTGGAAATGTTACTCGTACTGATCTATCTATAATATCTTTTATTATTACCCTAATCTGATCCAAATCCATATGTTGATGATGTATAGTATCCAAAATATAAAATATAATCCCATTTTAAATAATATGATACTAGGGATCCATAAAAAATAAATCATGGCAGATGGGAAGAGTGGATGAGAAGTTGTAGGAATAAGACATGTAGGCGAATGTGGAGGAGTGGGATATACAGAATACATTTGAGGAGTGAAAACCTGAAACTATCTTCGCATGTTTTTAAAAATTTATTTTTCCAAATCTATAATCCTATCCTCCATAATCTCACCCATATCCTAAACTTTAGCTTATAAATTTTCTATTTTTCTTGTATATACATCTTCATTTTAAGAAACTCCCGAATGACCAAACACTTTTTTATCTTATACACCCACCTTGTATCCTCATACAAGATCTTTTTGTTTGCGATTTCCAAATTTAGTGGCTAAAATATCCTTCATACTCTTAGGTATGAAGGTCTTTTGTGTGCTTTTCTCCTCAAGGGATTCTTGTATAGAATATTTAAAAAAATTATTAGTGAATCATCATAAATAAAGAGTTGAAATTACTTAAATAAATCCTTACAATCAACCCAACTATATCCCTTATATCTTATATAAGATATGTTCCATTTTTTCTCATTTGGTCCCTCTTCTATTTTTCATTTCTATCTAGGGGGTCAACCTCTATGGATCCTGAGGACTCAGCTCTCATTTTTTGATATTTTTCATCCATTATTTTTTCTTCCAATAACATATACCCTCCATGAGATAAATTATGAGGGTATATATTTTTGGATTATATCTCATTATGATATATCCTCATTTTTTTTAATTAAGGGAAAACATATCATTAATATTATTATTATTATTATAAAAAAAACTTATAAATGCAGAAATTTCACTTACTAAAAATGATTCATGTCATCTACATTCAATAAATAGATTCCATGTATCTTCATCTATAAAAGGATATATATCACATGGATTTTCATTTTTTCTTTATCAAAAAATGAAATTTTATGTGAGGTTTGATTTAAAATATCTCCATCTCCTAGAATCCAAATATAAACATTTATTCATGACTTATCTACTATCAGGTATATCATATATCATTTTTTATGAAGGTAAAAAAGTTATATTAATAAAAGAATCGTGATAAGTAATATAATAATAAATGATCTTGCCAAAATTTTCTACCATAAATAAGATATTATCACTTTTTTGATACTTTTCCAATCACAAATAAAATGTTAAATTTCTACTAGTCTTGAGTTATAATAAATTTTTTAAATTGTTTTGAATTTTAGACCCTAGGATTATTATTTTCATAAAACTCAATATACATCTTCTAGTCCTAGATACAAGAAACTAATAATTATGGTAAACGTGTGCTACCATGTTTACCAACCTTGGAAGACATTTATGTACTTACAAAAGTAGAAGGTTCTTTTGTAGAAGGATAATGAGGTGCCTCATCATAAGTATATGTGTGGTCATCCCCAAAAGCTCAAGGAGACTCAAATATTTGATCAAAAATTATCCTATAAATCAAATTAATAAACAATTTGTAAAAAAATATACAAATAAAACTGTTACATATAAAATTAAATGAAAAATGAAAAATGATCTAATATAAAGTAAACTAAACTAAACATGTTTTATTCATATTTGTTAAAGTGAATAACTAAAATTCTGAAAATTTTAATGATAGATTAAATGATAGAAATAGAGGAAACAAAAATTATGTAAAATATTATAAAAACATAACTATTATATAAAAGTTTGAATAAAGTTTTTAAAATGATGTAAAAAACAAAAAAAAACAAACCACTCTTTATAATATTCTTTAGAGTAGTTAACAACGGTGTTAAAAAATACTGAAAAATTTATGTGAAATCAAATTAAATAGTCAAAAGAAAATAAATCCAAAAAAGATTATATAAAACCTACTATTATATATAAATTTAAATAATAATTGTAAAATGATATGAATAAAACAAAACTAAAGAAAAAACTATTTATATTATTTGTTAGAAAGTAATATTTTAAAAATAATACAATAAATATTTATAAAATATAAAATGATTCAAAAAAAAGAAAACAAATCATAATTAAAAAACTATATAGATCCAATAATTACATATAAAGTTGAGTAATTGAAAAAAGTTACAAAGAAGACTAAAATAATATAAAAAAATTATCATATTTTTTTAAGTAAAAAAATTAAAACTAATATATATAAAATTTTATAATATTGAAAAAGGTAAATAAAATATATATATATATATATATTTAACCTATAATATTAGGAAATTACTAAAGGATTATTTCCTAATATTACTTCCTCATGGTCATTTCATATGGAAAAAAATATTTCTATGATGTGGTCCTAAATATTCTCTGATAATATTTCTATGGAAGTAGGGACCTTACATAAATCATCATCATTGACAAGTTTTTCATCACCAAAATACACTTTTTTCCTTACAAAAAAATAGAAAACTCCACATTTGATAGATCTAGAATAGAGAAAAATTGTTTAGAATGTGTTTCCATGATAAGAAGATCATACTTTTATTCCAATATATTCATATTAACTAGTGTCATACTAAATTTATCATGTTTGACACTATTATTACCGATAACCCATTTGCAGTTAAACATTGGAACTTGAAATTTAATGTAATAAATCTCCCATATTTCTTCAATAACCCTATAATATTCTCTTGATATAGATATTGGGTTTTTGCCTTTTTTACATGAGAATTGAATTGATTTTTAAATAGCAATATTGATCTATTTTTTTCCTAATATTTGACATAAAATTTATATCCATTAATGTCATACTCAAATTATGTTATAAAATTTACAACTTGGGATGCCTGTTAACAATCTCAATGTTTCTAGTGTATATGATCTACCATGCATGGTCTCTTTAAACCATATAAAAAAATTATACCCATTCAATATCCATGTATCTTTTTTATTTATATAACATTGTTTTAATACATTAATATTTAATTTTAATATGGTTGAGAATTATATTTGTTATTCAAGATGTCTAAATATACCTGATTTATGTGTTCATCTATTAATAATTTTACTTTAAAGACATGGATCCCCTTTCCCCCAAAACCAAATCATTCATGGTGATATGTAAGAAAAATGATGTTCTACACTGTAGAAAATTGGTTTCTATAAAACACTACAACCTCTTTAGAAATATACTTCTCGAAAATGGAGGTGTATAGTTGATATGGATTCTTAAAATATCCATTCAATATCTTCGTATAACTTTCAAAAGGATAAATCAAATATAGATATAAAGGACCAAAAATATTTATTTATCATACCAAATGAACCATTAAATGCACCATGATATCAAAAAAAGATGGTGGAAAATGAATTTCTAGTTGAAAAGTTATCGAAACTACATCGTTATCCAAAATTTTAAATGACTTCATATCAATAAATTTGTTAAAAATATAATTGAGAAAATAAAACACTTTTATGATAGTCATTTTAACATGTATGGGTAGTATTTTATGTATTTCAATTGGTGGGATTTGTTCCATCATGACATGACATGAGATTTTATGCCTATTAACTTTAAATATTTTAGTGGTTCAAAATTGTTTACATTTCAAGAATAACAATATGGAACTTTGATAACATAGAGGCACTAGAAAAAAAAATTTGCCCTTGGATAATATATGATAATATAAATTTTGTAAATTTATATTCCATTAGGATTTGGATCTAACTCTAAATGTATTCCAGTTAACACCAAGCCTAATCTTGAATTCAATGCATTTTTAGTCTTATAATTAATATCTAACAATGTTCTAATAAAATTATCATAGATATTATTCTCAAAATGTATGGAATAAATTTTACATTTGAGCTCGTGATATCTTCAATATGGAAACTAAAAAAAAATTTCTTTTCATCCATATATTTTTAAAATTACCATATTTCTATGTCTTTCTAAATGTGACATGAATGATTTTCACTCTCTCAAAAAAATGATCCGTTAACAAAGCTTTTGAAGGAATATAAAATTATTATGACTAATTGAAGTCCTTTTTTAATCTTAGATAATATTGATCCATAGTTAAAAACCTTTTATGTCCCATGTATACTATTTTTCTCCCATATTATAATTGATAATATGAAGTCCCTTCTTCCCAAATTGTATATGATTTATCCCTATAACACTGAATCTTGATAAATTTTCATATGTTAGGAAGTCATTTATAGTGAACATAATAATTGAATTCAATTGAAAATATTCCATTTTATAACAGTCATAAAAATTTACACCTTTCTCCTATAAAAGTTTCAAATCATCAATTAATGTTAATAAGAAAACATAAATATTGTTTTTAGGATGATTTGTTCTAGAAATCATTAAATCAACCTGATATATTTCCACTTCATAAAAAAATTAGAAGATAAGTTATAAATTACCAATAAAATAGGCCATGGAACATTTTTTTCATCTAAGTATCTGATATGGATTCATTCCATTTGTGAATAGTTCAAGTCTGATATTTTTAACTTCATTTCTGAAGGTAAGAAACTATTGATAAATTTTCTTCTAGTATAGAAAATTCAATGGATAATGTAATTTTCCATCAGATATTAACTCATATACATGTCATATTAACATTTTTGAATCATTTTAATTTGAAAATAAAAATTTTAAATAAGGAATTATAGGAATCTAACAAATTTCCTTATAAGGATTTGTGGTAACTACTAAATCAATCTACGAATCTTATTTCAACTTATATCGTGAAATCCCACATTTAGGACACTCTGAAAAACCTTTGTATTCCTTCCTATATAACACATAGTAATTTGGGTAGGTATTTATCTTCTAATACCCCAAACTAATCAGATATAATATTTTCTTTACATTATAATGTGGATCTGGAAGATCATTATCTTCAAGAAGTATATCTTTCAACAGTTGCATAAACTCTGTAAATATCTTGTCACTCAATCAATTTTTTTCCTTCAAGTTAATAAATCCTAACACCACTGATGAAACCCTAAACTTCATACAACATGTATACAATAGTTTTTCAAAATCACCAAATAGGCACTCAGTCGTTGGTGCTTTCTCAATTTCCTCTACTTCAATATCCCAAATCATTTCTACAATTTGATCAGACCTATCAACTTAAAAATCTTTATCATCAACATATTTTTTATTATACTTGGTTTCATCATGCCAAATAAAAGCATTGTAACTCAAATTAAAACCATGTAAAATTAAATTATCTTTGATTTCTATGATTTTAAACTTTTTTATATTTAAAAAAATTAAACATGGGAAGAAAAAAGCTGATTTTTGGAACTTTTTTTTGGAAAATTCCAAAAAAAACATTAACTCAGTCTTCAAATTCATCACAATTTCACCTTTCATTAATCTATTTATGACTCATTATTACCTATTATAAATTTTAAGTAATGAATATAAGTTTATGTATATAAAAATTTAATTTCAAATTTACTTTTATAAATAATAATATAAACAAATAAATGTAAAATATTTCTAAAATAAAAGAAAAAAATTAATAAATAAAACAATTCGAAAAACAGGATGGTTTAAAAGTAAAAATCATATCATTGACTTTAAAATGTTGACCACTGATAAAAAAAATTCATTGTTTTTATTATGTAATTTTGTAATTATATATATAATGTTTTCATAATAAATATGTAAATATCATGATATAAATAGAAAAATGAATTCTAATTGTTTAGAATTTTTTTATTGTTTTAATTTATTTAATGGGAATCTACACACATGTTTTAGAATTAAAATATAATAATTAATGAATATTTTTTATATATTCTAAAAAATATAATAAAATATAAAATAGGATAAAAATAGTGGTATTCACTAAATGAAACAATTTTATAATGTTTTATAGAGAAATATTCTACCATATAACAAGAAAACAGCTAATGATAGTCCCATGCATATAATTTTGTTTTCATATAATAGACGTAGTGATAATGTTTTATAATGTTCCATATAACTATTTTTCATAGTGATAGTGGAATGGATAATATTTTCTTCTCATTATAATGTTTTATAGAAAAACATTCAACCATATAACATTTTACACATTATGAAAAAAAACTTAAAACATGAAAAAAATGATAACTAAAAGAAATCTTAAATATCATGAAAATTTTAAAATAAATATAGAATAAAATTATGTGTAATACAAAAAAATATATAGATACAATAGAGGAAGATAGTGGCGGAAAAGGAGAACAATGATGAAGGGAATAAGGGCACAGTGGTGACCTTGATAGTGATGGAGATAGCAATGCAAAGTGATTTTAATTTTGATAATGGCAATGAGGAGGAAGAAGAATAGAGATTGAAGGATAGAGGTTTCAAATAATAGATATTGGGGTTTGTATATGGGGAGTAATCAAGATAGGTTGACTAAAATTAAATGTCAGTATTGACTAATTATTTTTTAAAAGTTTTTATACATTTTTTATTCTATAACCAATGTAGAAACAAATTGTAGAAAACATTTTTTACATCAATTATATTATAAATGATGTAATATATGAACTTTCTACATTGGTTATTCTATAAATGATGTGGAAACTTTGGAGAGATAATTCTTTACATCAGTTATATTATAACTGATGTAAAAAATGTGTCTTATTAAATACTTTTTGCACTAGTGCCTCTATCTTAGTGCCAAGTGTACCCATAAAAGTAGTAATATGAGGTGGGTAGTCAAACAAGCCACATGATCAATATAAAAACATAATATAAATCTCACCTCACCTCCAACTCCCTCATAATAAATAACCACAACAATTTCATCCACATCACAATGATAAACGATATCCTCTATAGGGGTCACAATCCATTTCAAAATAAGGGCTCATATACATGCCAAGTAAAACCCATTAAAATTTCCAAATATTCATCACTAAAAATAGACTCGGGTTTCCAATCCACTTTATCTCTTCTTTGAAATACCATTTTGAAACCATTCATTAAGAAAAACCTTTGAAAACTACATTCAAACTATCTTAAAAACCAACCCCATTTCAATTAAAATAATTTAAGAAACAAAAATATTCCATTTACCAAACTCATGGCCCAAATGGTGTAAAATAACTTTGAAACAACAATTTAATTCACAACATAACACTAAAAACTTTTTATAAAGACTTAGAATTTAAAAAGCATTTTAGAAACCAAAACCTCTTGAAATACCCATTTATTCTGAATGAAGAACAAATAATAAACAATTATAAAATATATTTTACTACCACATATAGGAATATCTTTACAAATAAAACATTAAGATAGCTTAAGAAATAAATGAAATTCTAAATAAAGGAAATGAAAAAAATAAAGTACCTTGATAAAGTGGAAATCAACTTGGGAGTCATCACCTCTGATAGAGAACACTTAAATAAGTTTTAAAACATTTCCCTAAAATACCAAAAGTTCAAAACCCCTAATATTAAACAACTTGAAATCCAATATATGTCTATGATAGCCCTTGGAAACAAAAGTGGTAGAAGGAGGAATAAGGTTCTCACCTTGAGAAACCATTTTGGAAAGATGTGGGAGAATCTTGGAAACCAAAGGGAAGGAAGGGAGAACTCCCGTAGTATGTTCCTAGATTGGGATGAATGAGAGGAGGAGGAAATTGGTAAAACCATTAAAAATTTTAAGGGGTGTTTTTAAAAAAAATATTCAATAAAATTAGACAGAGTACAAAGTTAGGATGCACGGATTATTGAATTGTATGCCAACCATGCGGGATTAACTAGAAGACCAAAACACACTCACATGGTTTCGACACATGGTTAAGTGAACTATGTGTAATCTATGAAAAATTACTCTAAAATAAGTTATAGAACTTACAAATGCTTACCATATGATTTCTACTAATCATGAGAAATTTGTGTTCTATCACCCCTATGCACAAAGGTCTCACATGATTTCTACTGGGTTTTCGCATGATTTGGACCCAACTCATGCACTACTCATGTGAACTAAACCATAAAATAACAAAATTAATTGGGAAAGGTCCATGTATATGGGCCACGTAAGTGTTATCACGAAGTTTCCCCTAAACAATACATACTAAATATGAAATAGAGGAAAAATACTACCCAAAACTCAATATTTGAACCCGAGACTCTAAAAACTCAAGGCCAAGAGTAAAAATAAATAAATAAAATAAAATAATAAGTAAATAAATGTTCGGTGTGTGACATTTATTCCCAAAATTCCACTTTATACTCCTATAAAGTCATTAGTAACTAAATGGCCCAAAATCTTTATATTTTTCTTTATTTTTGGATAATCCCCCTTTTAAGGGTTGAGGGGGAACCCTTACAAGGACCGTAGGCTTAGAGACACGTTACTTAACCCAAAGGTCTTAGAAGCATAAGGCTAGAAACATCCTAAACACTATATGGAATTTCTACTCTCTAATGTCTATATCGTTATAAATCTCACCACCTTCATATAATCAGTCTGCTAGTTGTCCTGTGTAGAGGTGCACAAGCCTTCCAATAATGTAAATTTTCATACCCTCTCATTCTTCCAAATTCAGTTAGCCCTACTCCAGTGAATGATCCTGCTCTGAATCCTAATCTGTAGCATGTTTCTTATAGAGTATGTATCTTCACTTTAGGTGGCCCAAAGTACATGGGGTTTCCTAAAGGCCTTGAGTTGGCACGAAGGCCCTGAGGTGGCCCGAAATCCTTATTAGCCTAGAGGTAGCGGGTGTACTGAAGGCCTAAAGGACTCAGAGGACTAAATCGGTGGCCCGAAGGCCAAATCGGATGAGTAGTTTTGGATGCTACAAAACTAAATAGTACCAGCAACAGTACCTTCTACAATACTGATACAGTAATAAAATAATAAATTCTTCAATAACACCTCATGAAAGAGGCGGTTGGGTGGGAAAACAACTGAATAAGGTTTTAAAGAAGAGAACCTCCAAACATAACCAATTACACAAAACCCAATAGACATCTATAGGTACATGTTTCATGATCATGAAGGATGAACCCTAAGGAGATGGATATGGAGCATAGGTATCCCCAAAATTTAGTATTAATCTAAGAAATAGAAATATGGGATAGATAGGCACAAAAAATAAAAACATCATCAAGAAGAAAAATTCTCATTGAAACCCATCAAAACCATAAATCACCCAAAAATTGATCTAAACCTCCCTAAGGAAAACGCAAACTAAAATAACTCCATATCCATTAGATGAGAACCATCACCACACTCCATTATAAGAATCAAAAGAAATAGAACACCACAAACATCAACATGAAATAATATGGGATCTATAACTCTGGTCACTACACTCAATAGGTAAACTAGTACCTACAACCTATAACACCATATCATGGAAAACCAAACAAATTTAAACAGCATTAATAAGTTCTTAACTTCCCTAAGGCCAAAACGGTCCTATTTACCCAAGTATAGACCCAATGGTCGCCCATGTTAAACCCATCAAGAAGACAATATTGAAACATCCACAACACAAATACACACCCAGCCTCAAGAGGAAAAAAACCAAAACAAAAAATCACACATAAACCCATATTTAATTACATTACATAAGAAACCCACTAATAAATCCTTGATACAAACCATATGAGAACCACAATGCAACAATTTCCTAAAAGTCAATCGTACTCAAGACTTCCCTTTCTAATAAATAAACTTAAAAACCTATTAATATGGACCAAGTGGCCACACCAATGATAGATCCTTGTATATTTTGAATAAAATGACTTAGAATGCCTAGGTTCTCTACACTGGAATCACACAAGATGCCTCATTTTCTTATTCTTATTCTGAGGAGACCGAACCAAACCAACCATATCTTCCAACTCGAGCTAAATCAACTCATATTTTTCATATAATGGATCATACCCACTTTGTTCAACCAAAACATCATGACTAACCTCTACTAACATGGCTCTAGAAACTACCTCCTCATAAGATGACAAACCAAATTCAACCCCAAAAACTCCAAGATCTGAATAGATTCCCCTTTCATTTAAGGAGTCCTAGATGGTTTCCTAGTGATAAGAATAATTTGGCTCCACCACTAAACCTTTAGTATGGGTAGAGTCAACATGTTGAGAAACCACTCCCAAATAATGAGGCAAACCACCCTAAAGGTCACCCCACTAAATGTACTTCTCACTTTTTATCAAAGACACTTTGGGAGGCATATTCTAAATACACATGTATGAACCTCAATTATTCCATGGTCTATAAATCATATCACACAATTCCATCATCAATAAAAATTGCTCCAAAACACAACTCATTCAAGCAAACACATATAAGAAATTCCACTGAAACCACACTCGTAGTAAGAAAATTTCAGAAACTCCCCTTTTCAAAACTCAAATTCCTTAAAAAAACCACCCTTTGAAATATTTCATCTCATTTTAAGTTTAGAAAAGACCCTATTTTAAAAACCAAATCATCTTATGAATTTTCATCATAAATCCAAAACTTTTTGTAAAAATTCACACTCATGTCAAAACACCTTCTAATTTTATTTCAAACCCATCTAAATTTAAAACATTTCATGGAAACCAACTCTATTCATCCCAAAATACTTTCAAATTTTCATTTTAAAATCGATTTTCTTTTAAAACACTCTAAATAGACAATTTAAAGTATCATATAAAGGTAAAAAACTTTACACAAACAATTTATTAAGTTCCTCATTTCACCCAAAATATATTTTTTCAACATACAATAGGCTTCAAGTAACAAACCAAAATAATATTAATCTCAATCAAAATTACCTCATTTAACATCACACCAATGGTAAGTTCCATTAGGATTATTTCAAAAAGAATGGGAGGAAAAACAAAAAATCTAGAAGAGAAATAGTATTATGCGCAGTCTGGCTGCATAGGCAGGTAAACCTTGAGCCAACTATGAAATATTCTCTAGAATGGTTCTATAACCATCTTCATGGGCTCCAAATTGTTTACTAGACCATGCAAGCTAACCATCCAGCTCTAGTTCTTTCACCACTTTCACTTTTAAAACTCAAGGAAACCACTAAAATAACTAATATACTCATTAGAGATCAAAATACCATCATTGTATATCAAAATCCATCAAATATAATCATAAAAACACAAAATAAAGATTCAAATCCCAACCACCCATAGAAACTTGAGGTTTGGTGTGAATAAGAGTTGGGTAAGAACTTTTCTACACTTTCCATGTAAGTCTCAATGAAAATCAACTACTCGATTATGAAATATTTGCAATGGGCCATTTATGATAGGATCCCATCATAAATACTCATTTATGAAGCGGTCCCATCACAAATAATATTTTTTATGAGGGTCAGTCGTAAAAACATTTTTTTCGAAGGGGGGTTCTCCATGTCACGAACCAAATTTGGTCACCATCAAAACTAGTGCCAAACCCAGAATGTGACAAGGCACAAAGGGTGTTCCCAATCCCAAAGGGCTGGAACAAGTGCCTGGGTATCATTTATTTTTATTTTGGAATGATTTACCTGAATACAGTTACATAAAACATAAAAAACATTCGATAAACTAAATCTGAAAAATTCAAACCAACGAGGTTTATAAAAAATCCAGAACTTAATAAACAAGATAAAACACAATAAAAGAGGTCCAGAGGTAAATAATAACATCAGAAAAATATCCACAAAGACTCCACACGACAAGGGTTCATCTTCCCTGAGCCGTCTCCACAACACTGTACAATAGGAGGAGACTAACAACCTGAATTGCCTTCACCCAAGGCTTTTTCCTTGCCTGTGTAAAACATAATTGAGTATACTTACATCCAAGGGGTGTAAGTATGGTGTGATAATAATACCAATAGTATACCACCCAAATATTCCAAAGAGCATGAAATACAAGGTGAAAATCATGCAGTTTTAATATGTAAGGAAAACGGTGATAAATTCCAAGAAATGCAACTTTCAATTGTAAACAGTTTTCAAAATAAAAACATTCAGAATGACAACATATTTGAATAATACATGTTATATACTGTAATTTAAATCCAAATTCACCCTAATAAAAGGTTAAATACCACAAATTCAATGAGCACCAAAATGGGGAACACCCCTAGGCACTAGATAGTCTCGGTCCCCATGTACCTCGTACCTCAGTGTAAAAAACATATCCATGTCACAATCCTTTCCCATGAAACATCCACTAGTAGGTAACATACCCACAACATATTGGTCCTAAAAAATCATCCATATTATTTATTTAGAGTTGTATTTATCCAAAATTCAAAGTGAAACAGGGACAAAACCCATCCGGATCACTAGCCGTACTAGTACACATCCACCGACCGATGTACCTGGGCTTCCCCCTTTGTGCTCAAACAATTATCTCATGATAAAAAAACCATTATCACATAAACACATCATTTCTGGTCATAATCAATTAAAACAGTATCTACACATGTTTTTCACCACTTGCACCACTCAATAAAACCAATAGACTTTCAAAAAAATAACTTCACAAAACTTAATAATGTTTTGCACATAAAATCCCTTAGAAGTCCCACTTTGAACACCATGTACATACCCATATTCATAAAAAAAGAATTTTCAACACCGAAATAATTTCTATAAATCCATTACAGGATTTATAAAACAACCCCATTGGCATGACATAAAATAGACATGTAAAACATCCAATTTAACATAAAATCGGTGCCCAATTTACCAAATCCTTTTAAAATACCACTTTGAACATTATGAGAACACTTTTGAGTCACCCAAAATAGAAATTTCAGCCCAATTAATTTTCAATTAAACCAAAAAATCAGTCATAGGTCACCCCAATATGAACCAAGAAGTGATATCTTTGTAAAACCTCTATTTTCACATAAACACGACATTTAAAACTCGTATACTTCACAAACACCCTTAAAAATTTTCTCATCAAAAACCATAGGAAATAAAAATTCAAAATATTATTTTCATCCCTAATACATTTCAATAAAATCAACTAAGTATTTATAGGGCATCCCCAAATGAACCAATAAATAATTTCTATGAAAACCCCCCCAATTTCACATAAAATGGCACTTAAATTTTATTTGCTTCACTAACACCACTAAAACCAATTTTTGCAGAAATAATCATATGATATAGACATGAAAATACTATAAACATAGAAATATAACTAACAAGGATTTCATACACATTGTAATCGCCAACCAAAATAGTTAAAACTCTTGAATCATGGTACGAAACTTCAATCGCACCACTGTCGCACCACAAGGAGGATAAATCAAGCCTAAAACCAGAAGACAAGACCAAGAAACAAAGGATAAAACCTGAGGTTTGAAACCATACCCTTTGTACACAAGTAACATCAATAAAGAAGAAATAAACCCTTAATAATTGAGATAAATCAAAGATGTAAGCATTTACTTGAAGAGAACTTGAAGTTTCCCCATCAAAAACCCACTCAAAAATGAGTTCCAAGGGAGGTTTGGGGATCTTGGGAGGATTCCATGGATGAAATCGTCTAATGGGGGAATAAATGGGTGAGTTTGGATAAATCCTGAGAGGGAAAACTTGGAAAATAAAAACATTTTTAATGACTTAGACAAGGATGTACAGTTTGCTTGCACGGTTTAGAAAACCATGTGCCCAAGCCGTGTGCCCCCTTCTGTCCACTCAAAAAGTGTCCAAGATCCTTAAAATTTAGGGGGGTCCAAGGTAGAAACCTAGGGGAAATATAGTCCAAGGATAGGGGGAAATAATACCAAAAATATTACCACCTTTTTACACCAAGGCTCGTCAAAATCAAGGGTACAAACCACCCCCAATAACTTTCCCCACTAGGGGTGCCACTAGGAGTGTCCCAAATCCAACTCAAAACCACCTCAAAATCATACCATCCCTTTGAAAAAAGAGGAGTCCAACCACAATCCTAGACCCCCAAGAGTAAGGTCATAGATCAATAACATAATAGGCACCAATATTTCAAACCCATAACACATCGAAACCAAGAGAAAGCTAAGAACCAAAAGAGGATTTTAATCAAAGCATGGAATTGAAAATCCAGGTGTGAAAATTCTCCCCACCATAAATATTTCCACCCCTGGAAAGCCACAACAACACCAGATGTAAAAACGAATCCCAAACGATAGACCAAGACGGTCTCCCTTTCCATGTTTTCACACGCCTCCAAAAGGCCAAACACCTCCAGTTGATTAAAAAAATAAATAGAATACTCTCACCAAACAATACTTACCCAACTTACCTGAAATGATCAAACATATTAAAACTAAATCCCAAAAAACATATCAAACACTCCCAGAATATTCTCAAGTAATCCACTTGAAACAAACAACAAACCCTAATGACGCTACTACAACCTTACTTAAACAAAACCATTGGGCTTTCTCCAATCCCACATTTACCCAAGTAAGAAAATGGTGTCTAGATAGTCCTGAGAGAAAATACCTCCAACCAAGAAGACACCAAGGAGAGAACTGAGTTACTGATATGTGGTGACCCAAACAGACTTCCCACCATAAGGGACAACTTAATTTCTGAGACAAAATCAGTACACCAATTATGGAAGGCTTGAACGGTCTTCCCAGCATAAGGGGTAAACTAGAATTAGACATTTTACAAGAGAAATTATGGGAGACCCATAGTGGGTCTCCCCACCATAAGAACCAACCATCTTAACTGACCAGCATGGGTCGGCACAAAAAGACCCCAAAATTAAAGAGTTTGCATGACTACATGGTTAGCCAGCATAGTTTGGGAAGTCGTGCACTAACTGCATTGATCATTCTGTCCGCATGGCTTCCCGGCACACAATCACTACTAATCATGCACAAATCATGTGCTCAGCCTATCTAGCTGAAACTCAAATATTTATCTAAAAGCCCAATGGAAATCAAAGGGGAAAGGAACGACATTGGGTGATATCATGGACACAAGTTCCTCCCACCTCTTCCCATCTAATGGGAAAAAAACAAGTGAGATGATGACATTAGAGGTTTAAACGATCCCTATAATTCATACTAAGGATAGGAATTTGTACAAGGGTTTAAACGACCCTAGTATTTCCTCGGACTATGTGCCAGCTTCACTCTGATACCTATGGATGGAGCTCAAATGATTGAAGCATATTTGGCCTCACAGTTTGGCTTTGGAAACCCCCAAATGGAACTTCTTCTTCCGATGCCACAAAAAATTATACTGTGATCTCATAAGGTCTTAATGAGACATGACACACTCCAAACCCACTTTACCCCAACCCATAATTTTACCAAAATAAGGGCTCAGAGGATGAATTCATGTCACCCCTTGTTTCTTCGGATGGGAAACATCAGAATTAAAGGACACATAGAAACACATTCCTATAGAACATAGTATTTCAAAATTCCCTGAAGTGAGACACGCAACCGAAAAAATAGACACTCCCATAATTTTGAACAACCTTGACCCTTATAGTCAAATAAACATAGGGCATCGCAAGGTGTCACTGAACATGACCATTGTGGATAAAATAAAACAAAAGGATAGGGACCTTATGTTGAGTCACAAATAACACGTGATTCCAGAAAGTGGCCATAACATCCACTCTTGGCCAGATTTTCCACAATGGTAGCCTAACATGAAGTCTTTCTTCAATGAGACTAACAAAAGAACCAAAGTCCCTTTAGGAAATCATTCTACACTGAAAACCCTGAACTACATTCATGTTCGATGACTCAGGAAACATAAGAAACTAAGGTCTATTTAATCCTCTTACAACCACTCTCCCTCTACAAGGGGATCCGCATAATCAAAAAAGAAAAGGGGTAAACTCAATCTTCAAATCTCAAGAATAAATTCCTTATGTTGATCAACTGGAGGATCATCCAATGGCGAATCGCCATGGGCCACACATGAATCATACATTAACTCTTTATGAGGGCGTACCCTGGCCAACCAAGAAAACCTAAGGACCCAACCAATCTGGTCATTTGGTCACAACATACCACAAACCTGAACTGAACACATGAGGGGAGCCACCATATTGACCTCCCAAACTTTTTCTCAATAGAGACCACAGACCAACGCTTCATTCCAACGTATCGACGAAACACAAACCCAGAACATCATTTAAACAAGAGGGGTTCTTGAACTCAAAAGATACCACAAAAAAATCCCAAAAACACATAAGCCACACCTCCCAACCACACATTATAACAATACAACACTTTCCTTCAAAATCATTCTAAAAAATACAGTGTCGGTGGGTTTTACATTTACCAATGGTATCTCATGATCCTCACACATGCATGTTCACATGCCACACCGGCACGCACCTCATATCCATCCTGACACTCATCCAGTCATTCTGTTAACCATCCATATTCCCATATAAACCCATGCATGTGGTCTCCCTTGAGAACACTAAAGTCCAAAACCAAACCTTTCCTCTTTTCAAAATCAAAACCATTTTAACCATACTTTCCATTTCTCAAAACCTCTAACCATTAAATTGAATCCCAATTTAAATATTACAAACCAATTTATAAAAGCACCCATAATTTAATAAAAACTCACTTTCATGCATTTCCCAACTATTTAAAAACATTTCAACCCATTTCAAAACACTTAAAATTTCATGAAAAACACCATTTCATAAATCTCTATTTAATTAAGAACTCAACTCATCTAATTTCAAAACAAGGTTCTCAAATTTCGTAAAACTTTTCAAATTCTCAATAGTTACCAAATCAAAATCCATCTTCAACCCCCACATATAAATTATATAAAATTTAATTTAATTAAAAATTATTTTCCATGGTTTCAAAAATTATACTGGAAACCCAGTTTTAAACACATAATTTACCCTTTCAAAATAATTCATAAATTTTTATTTCTATAATTTTATAAATAAAACCATTTTCATTTTACTAGAAAATCACTTCCCAAAAATTCACACTCCTTAAAATCAAGTCATTTTTTCTTTAGAAAACAAGTTTCCAAGATTCCAAAACAAAGAGACACAAGATAATGTGAGAGAAAACTTGTTTCAGTGGGTGACTTGAAAATATGGTTGTAATCCATACACAGATCACTTCACCATCACAGAGAGTGTTCTAGGTAATTATCCCCAGCTCCACGTGGCTATCTAGGACCAATGAGCTCACTGAGACAATTATCCCAACTCTCTTTTCATTTCCACTAATCATCATCAAAAAAATAAAACCAAAGGACTCAGATAAATCCTAACTTCCCCTGGTGACTTTAATCTCTTCATAAGGTTTTTTGGATAGGCACACTACCCATAACTAGAACATCATGTCCTGAAAATCCTAACTTCGGTCTATCCCGACTCTTTCCCAAATAATGTGACCTAAAGAGTGAACCTCCTCCGATACCATTTTGTCATGAACCGAATCAGGTCTCCATCAAAACCAGTGCCAAACCAAGACCATGACAAGGAATGAAGGACATTCCAAATCCCCACAGGCTATCACAAGTTCCCGAGTATAATTTATTTTTATTTGGGAATGATTTACCTGAATACGGTTACAAAAAACATCAAAAACATTCGATAAACTGAATCTGAAAAATTCAAACCAAACGAGGTTTATAAAAAATATAGAACTAAATACATAGTATCAAACATAATAAAATATGACCAAAGGTAAATAAGAATAGTATAAAATTATTCACAAATACTCCACATGAAAAGGGGTCATCTTCCCCCGATCCGTCTCCAAAACACCATACCATAGGAGGAGACTAACAACCCAAACCACCTTTACCTAAGTATTTGCCTTTACCTATGTCAAACATAACCGAGTCTACATAAACCCAAGGGGTATAAGTAGGGTGTCATCCTAAGCCCAATATATGACCCAAATATTCCAAAGAGTATGCAATACAAGGTGAAAATCATGTAGTTTTAATATGTAAGGAAAAAGGCGATGAATTCCAAGAAATGAAACTTTCAATTGTAAATAGATTTCAAAATAAAAACTTTCAGAATGATAACACATTTTAATAATAAATATTAGCTACTATAATTTACATCCAGACACACCCTAAGAAAATTTTAAGTACCACAAATCCAATGAACACCAAAACCAGGAACACCCCTAGGTACTAGAGAGTCTCAGGCCCTATGTACCTCGTACCTCGGTGTAAAAAAATATCCATGTCATAATCCTTTACCACACACGATCCACTAGTATGGAACATACCCATAACCTAGTGGTCCCAAAACATCATCCATATCATTTAGTTAGATTTTTAGTTATCCAAAATGCTAAGTGAAACAGGGACAAAACCCATCTTGATCACTAGCCATGCTAGTACACATCCGCCCACCAAGGTATTCAGGCTTCCCCCTTTGTGCTCAAACAATTATCTCATGATAAAAAATAAATTATCACATAAAAAAATAGTAATGGTCATAATCAATTCAAACAGTATCTACATATGTTTTTTACCACTTTCACCACTCAATAAAACCAATATAATTTCTATAAAATCACTTCACAAAATGTAACATTGTTTTACACATAAAATCCTTTAGAAACCCCACATTGAATACCATGTGCATAAAAATATTCATAAAAAATAATTTTCAGAACCCAAAGCATTACTATAAACCCATTACATTATTAACAAAACAACCCCATTGGAATGACATAAAATAGACATGTAAAACACCCAATTTAACACAAAAATTGGTGCCCAATTTACCAAATCCTTTTAAAATACCACTTTGAACACTATGATCACACTTATAAGTCACCAAAAATAGAAATGTAATCCCAATACCTTTTCAACTAAACCAAAAAATCGGTCATATGGCACCCCCATATGAACCAAGAAGTGATATCTTTGTAAAACCTCCACATTCACACAAACACGGCACTTAAAACTCATATACTTCACAAAAACCCTTAAAACAAATTTTCTCATCAACAAACAAAGGAAATAAACATTCAAAACATTTTTTGAAGCCCTAATACATTTCAATAAAATCAATTAAGTAGTTATATGGAATCCCCAAATGAATCAATAAATGATTTCTATGAAAAACCCCCAATTTCACATAAAAATGGAACTTAAAATTCATTTGCTTTACAAACACCACTAAAACTAATTTTTGCAGAAATAATCAAATAATATAAACCTTAAAATACTATAAACACATAAATATAACTCCCAATTATTTCATACACATTAGAATCACCTACCAAATTTGTTAAAACCCTTGAATCTTGGTGAAAAACTTCAACCGCACCATTGTCGCACCACAATGAGGATAAATCGAGCCTAAAACCAGAGGAAAAGGCCAAAAAACCAAGGATAAAACCCTAGGTTAAAAACCATACCTTATGGACACAAGGAAATTCCATAAATAATAAATAAAACCTAAATAATGGAGATAAATAAAATATGGAAGCACTTACTTGAATAGAACTTGAAGTTTCCCCCATAAAAAACCCACTAAAAAATGAGTTCCAAGGGAGGTTTGGGGTGCTTGGGATTCTACCATGGATGAAATGGTCGAATGGGGGAAGAAAGGGGCGATTTTGGATAAATAATAGGAGGGTAAACTTGGAAAATAAAAACATTTTTAATGACCAAGACTAGGCCGCACTTTTTTCTTGCACGGTTTAGAAAACCGTGCGCCCAAACTGTGTGCCCCCTTCTGTCCACTCAAAAAGTGTCCATACTCCTTGAAATTCAGGGGGTAAAAGTGTGAAACCTATTTCAAAGATAGACCAAGTATAGGGGAAAATAATACCCAAAATAATACCACTTTTTTACCCCAAGGCTCATCAAACTCAAGGGTAAAAACCACCCCAACAACTTACCCCACAAGGGGTGACACTAGGAGTGTCACAAATATAACTCCAAACCACCTCAACCTCATACCATCCCTTTAAAAAACAGGAGTCCAACTACCATCCAAGACCCCAAATACTAAGTTCATAGAACAATAACATAATAGGACCCAAAAATTAAAACCCAGAACACCTAGAAACCAAGATAAAGATAAGAACCAAAAGAGGATTTTAATTAAAGAATATAATTGAAAATATGGGTGTGACAATTCTCCCCACCATAAATCATTCCGCCCTAGGAAATCCACAACCACAACATATGTAAAATGAATCCCAAATGATAGACCAAGATGGTCTCCCTTTCCATGTTTTCACCTGCCTCCAAAAGTCCAAACACCTCATGTTGATCAAACAAAGAAAGAGAATACTCTCACTAACCAATACCTACCCCACTTACCTCAAATGATCAAACATATTCAAAATAAATCCCAAAACAAAACACATCAAACACTCCTAGAAGATGCTCAAGAAATCCACCTTAAATGAATAGCAAACCCGAATGATGCTACTAAACCCTTACTTAAACAAAACCATTGGGTGTGCTCCAATCCCACATTTACCCAAGTAATAAAATGGTGGCTAGATAGTCTAGAGCGATACTACCTCCAACCAAGAAAACACCAAGGAGATAACTAAGTTATTGATACATGGTGACCCAAACGGACTTCCCACCACAAGGGATAACTTAATTTCTGAGACAGAATCAGGACACCAATTTGGGAAGGGTCGAACAGTCTTCCCAGCATAAGGGGTAAAATAACATTAGACTTTTTCCAAGAGAACTTATGTCAGACCCATAGTGGGTCTCCCCACCATAAGAACCAAAATTCTTAACCGAACAACATGGACCATCATGAAAATACCCCAAAATTAAATAGTTGGCATGACTTCATGGTTAGCCCACACAGTTTGGGAAGGCGTGCACTAACTGCGCAGATCATTCTGTCTGCATGGATTCCTATAACAGAGTCACTACTAATCGTGCACAAATCATGTTCTCAACCAGTCTAGCCAAAACACAAACCTTTATCCAAAATCCCAATGGAAATCAAAGGGGAAAGGAATGGCATTGGGTGATAGCATGGACATGAGGTCCTCCCACCTCTTTCCATCGAATGGTAAAAAAACGCAAGCGATATGATGACACTAGAGGTTTAAATGATCCCCATAATTCAAACTAAAGATAATAATTTTTACAAGGGTTTGAACGACCTTGGGATTTCCTTAGAATACATGCCAGCTTCACTTCGATAATTATGGTTGGAGCTCAAATGATTGAAGCTTCTTCAGCCTTGCAGTTAGGCTTTAGAACCCCTGAATAGAACTTCTTTTTCCGATACCAAAAACAATTACACTATGATCTCATATAGTCTCAATGATACATGACACACTTCAAACCCACTTTTCCCCAACCCATCATTTTAACAAAACAAGGGCTCAGAGGATGCATGCATGTCACCCCTTGTTTCTTCGGTTGGGAAAAATCAGAATTAAAGGACACATAGAAACAACTTCCTATAGAACATAGGATTTATGAATTCCCTAAAGGGATACACACATCTGAAAAAATAGAGACTCTCATAAGATTGTACAACCTTGACCCTTATAGTCAAATGAATACAGGACATCGTAAGGTGTCACCGAACATGACCATTAAGGCTAAAAGAAATCACAAGGATATGGACCTTATGCTAAGTCACAAACAGCACACGATTCCAGCAAGTGTCCATAACAGCCACTCTTGGCCAGATTTTCCACACAGGTGTCCTAACATGAAATCTTGCTTTTATGAGACTAAAAAAGACCAAAAGGCCCTTTAGGACATCATTCTACACTAAAAACCCTGAACTGTAATCACCTTCGATGACTCAGGCTATATAAGAAACTAAGGTCTATTTCAACCTCCCACAACCACTCTCCCTCTACAAGGAGATCCACATAATCGAAAAAAATAGGGGTAAACTCAATCTCAAAATCTCAAGAATAAATTCCTTATGTTGATCAACTAGAGTATCATCCAATGGAGAATCACCATGGGCCACACATGAATCAAACATTCACTCTTTATGGTCACATAACCTGGCCAACTAGAAAACCCAAGAACCCAACCAATCTAGTCATTTGGTCACAACATACCACAAACCTCAACTGAACACATGAGGGGAGACACCACATTGACCTCCAAAACTTTTCCTCAAAAGAGACCACTGACCAACACTTCATTCCAGCGTATCGACGAAACACCAACCCAAAACATTATTTAAACAAGAGGGGTTATTGAACTTGAAATATCCCATAATAACATTCCTAAGAACACATAAGCCACACCTCCCAACCACACGTTATCACAACACATCACTTTCCTTCAAAATAATTCTAAAAAAATAGTGTTGGTGGGTTGTACATTTACCAATGGTATCTAATGAGCCTCACACATGCATGTTTGCATGCCACACCAGCACCCACCTCATATCCATATGGACACTCATCCAGTCATTTGATTAACCATCCATATTCCAATATAAACCCATGTATGTGGTCTCCCTTAAGAACACCAAAGACTGAAACCAAACCATTCCTCTTTTAAAAATCAAAACCTTTTTAACCACACTTTCCCTTTCTCAAAACCTCTAACCATGAAATTGAAACCCAATTTAAATCTTACAAACCAATTTATTAAAGCACCCATAATTTAATAAAAACTCACTTTAATTTCTTTTACAACCGTTTAAAAACATTTCAACCCATTTGAAAACACTTATAATTTCATGACAAACACCATTTCGTAAATCTCCATTTAATTAAGAACTCAAATCTTCTCATTTCAAAATAAGGTTCTAAAATTTCATAAAACTTTTCAAATGCTCAGTAGTTTCCAAATCAAAATCCATATTCAACCCCCACACATAAATTATAGAACACTTAATTCAATTCAAAATTATTTTCCATGGTTTTGAAAATTCTATTGGAAACACAATTTTAAAAACTCCCCTTTTACCTAATTCATACTTTAAAAAGTGGTGTAAACACATAATTTAACTGTTCTAAATAATTCATAAATTTTCATTTCTATACTTTCAAAAATAAATCCATTTTTACTTTAATAGAAAATCACTTCACAAAAATTCATGCTCCTTAAAATCAAGTCATTTTTTCTTTAGAAATCAAGTTTCCAAGATTCCAAAACAAAGAGACACAAGATAATGTGAGAGGAAACTTGTTTCGGTGGGTGACTTGAACATATGGTTGGTGTCCATATGCCAATAATTTCACCATCACAGAGAGTGTTCTAGGGAATTATCCTTTCATCCACATGTCTTTCTAGGATCTGTGATCTCACTGAGACAATTAACCCAACTCTCTTTTCATTTCCCCTAATCATCATCAAACCAAGAAAACCAAAGGACTCAGATGAATCATGACTTCCACTGGTGACTTGAATCCCATAATGAGGTATGATGTCCAAGCACACCACCATAATTGGAATATCAAGTCTTGATAATCCTAACTTCAGTCTATCCCGACTCTTTCTCAAATAACATGACCCAAAGAGTAAACATTCTCTAATACCATTTTTTCACGAACCAAATCTGGTCACCATCAAAATAAGTGCCAAACTCAGAGTGTGACAGGGCCTGAAGGGCATTACCAATCCCCACAAGCTGGTACAATTCCCAAATATCAATTATTTTTATTTGGGAATGATTTACCTGAATACGGTTACATAAAAGATCAAAAACATTCAATAAACTGAATTTGAAAAATTCAAACCAAACGAGGATTATAAAAAATCTAGAACTGAATACATAAGATCAAACATAATACAAGTGGTAAAAATGTAAATAATAACATAATAAAAACAGACACAAATACTCCGCATGATAAGGGTTCATCTTCCCCGAGCCGTCTCCACAACACCGTACCATAGGAGGAGACTAACAACCCAAACCGCCTTCACCCAAGGCTTTGCCTTTACTTGTGTCAAAAATAACTGAGTATACTGACACCTGAGGGGTGTGAGTAGGTTGTGAGACTAAACACAATAGGATACCACCCAAATATTCCAAAAAGTATGCAATATAAGGTGAAAATCATGTTCTTTTAATATTTAAGTAAAAAGGTGATAAATTCCATGAAATTCAACTTTCAATTGTAAATAGTTTTAAAAATAAAAAATTTCAGAATGATAAAACATTTGAATAATACATGTCAAATACTTTAATTTACATCCAAACACACCCTAAGACAAGGGTATATACCACAAATCCAATGATCACCAAAATTGGGAACACCCCTAGGTACTAGATTGTCTCGGGCCCCATGTACCTCGTACCTTGGTGTAAAAAAAATACCCATGTCACAATTCTTTCCCGTGAATAATCCACTATTAGGGAACATAACAATAACCTCTTAGTCCCCAAAAATCATCCATATCATTTAGTTTTATTTTTCATTATCCAAAATTCTAAGTGAAATAGGGACAAAACTCATCCGGATCACTAGTTGTACTAGTACACATCCACCCACCTAGGTACCCGGGCTTCCCCCTTTGTGATCAAACTATTATCTCATGATAAAAAATCCATTATAACATAAACACATAATCTATGGTAATAATCAAATCAAACAGTATCTACACATGTTTTTTACCACTTTCACCACTCAATAAAACTGAGAGAATTTCAATGAAATCACCTCACAAAACATAGTAATGTTTTTGCACACAAAATCCCTTAGAAACCCCACTTTGAACACCATGTGCATACCCATATTCATAAATACATAATTTGAAGCACCAAAATCATTTCTATAAACCCATTACATGATTTAAAAAATAACCCCATTGGCATGACAAAAAAGAGACAAGTAAAACATCCAATTTAACACAAAATTGGTGCCTAATTTACCAAATCCTTTTAAAATGACACTTTGAACAATATGATCACACTTATAAGTCACCCAAAATAGAAATTTAATCCCAATAAATTTTCAATTAAACCAAAAAATCAGTCATAGGGCACCCCCATATGAACCAAGAAGTGATATCTTTGTAAAACCACCATTTTTAGACAACCACGGCACTTAAAACTCATATACTTCACAAACACCCTTAAAAAATTCTCATCAACAACCGAAGGAAATAAACATTAAAAACATTATTTTCATCCCTAATAAATTTCAATAAAATCAACTAAGTAGTTATAGGGAATCCCCAAATGAACAAATAAATAATTTCTATGAAAAACCCCCAATTTCACATAAAAATGGCACATAAAATTCATTTTATTTACAAACACAACTAAAACCAATTTTTGAAAAAATAGTAAAATGATATAAACATGAAAATACTATAAACATAGCAAGATAACTCATAATTATTTCATACACATTGGAATCACCTACCAAAATTGTTAAAACCCTTGAATCTTGGTGTGAAACTTCAACCGCACCACCGCCGCACCACAAGGAGGATAAATTGAGCCTATAACCAAAAGAAAAGACCAAGAAACCAAGGATAAAACCCTAGTTTCGAAACCCTGCCTTCTTGACACAATTAACTTCAAGAAATAAGAAAGAAACCCTAAATAATTCAGAGAAATCAAATATGGAAGCACTTACTTGAAGAGAACTTGAAGTTTCCCCATCAAAAACCCACTCAAAAATGAGTTCCAAGGGAGGTTTGGGGAGCTTGGGAGGCTGACATGGATGAAATGGTCAAATGGGGGAATAAAGGGGCGAGTTTGGATAAATATTGGGTGGGAAATTTTGAAAATAAAAACATTTTTAATGACTTGGGCAAGGCAGCACAGTTTTCATGAACGGTTTAGTAAACTGTGTGCCCAAACCGTGTACCCCCTTATGTCCACTCAAAAAGTTTCCAAACTTCTTCAAATTCAGGGGGTACAAGGGGGAAACCTAGGGGAAGGATAGTCCAAGTATAAGGGAAATAATATGCAAAATAATACCACCTTTTTACCCCAAGACTCATCAAACTCAATGGTACAAACCACCCCAACAACTTACCCCACAAGGGGTTCCACTAGGAGTGTCACAAATTCAACTCCAAACCACCTCAAACTCATACCATCCCTTTGAAAAAATAGGAGGCCGACTACCATCCAATATCACCAAGACTAAGTTCATAGATCAATAACACAAGAGGTACCAAAATTTCAAACCCAAAACACCCAGAAACAATGAAAAAGCTAAGAACTGAAAGAGAATTTTAATTAAAGCATGGAATTGAAAATCCGGGTGCGAGACCCCATCTCAAAAATATTTGACTTATATATATATATTAGTATTTACAATGGTAATGGTATTTGGACAAAATTAAGTATTTTCAACTAGAGATCAATCACATAAAATTATAAAAAATAACAAAATACTTATTTGTGACGGGAGATCAATCCCGCCACAAATAAAAAAACAAATAAAAAATATTTAAAAAATAAAAAACATCACAATAATATAAAAAATATAATAATAAAAAATAAAAAAAAACATTATAATAATATAAATAAATCAATAAATAAAACATTAAATTTATTAATTAATAACAATATTTACAAAAAAAATTATCATAATAAATGTATCTAAAAAATACATAAATCATTGGGAAGGGGGAGGGTCATCTGGAAGAGGTGGTAGAGTGAACTCCATCCCTATACCATGTGTTAAACACTACATGTACTCCATCATCTTCTTTTGTTGTTGCTCATGTGCTCGACGCTGCTCCTCCTACTATTGCTCGTGTTGTCAATGAAACTCTTCCTTCCCTCTACACAAGGTCTCTATAACCTAATCCTGAGCTTGTAGCTTCTCTTCATACTCTTCAGCTGATGATGATAACTCACCATGATCTCCCATCAACCTAGACGATGACAACATAACAGTACAATAATAAATGTCAATATTCAATCGAGAACCAATACCAAAAACTCATCTTTTCTCGAGGGCATCATAAGTAGCATACATCCATGTTGCATCATTAAATCCTATTACACTAGTGGCCTGACCCTAATTCTCATCCTGACTCTCATCATGTGTGTGAGAAGTATCAGTCTCATAGGGCTCCTTCAAATAAAATTTTAAATTAAAATAGTTAAAATATTATTTTTAGTTAATTTTAAAACTCAAAAAAAAATATACTGGCCACAATATGACATGGTTGACCACCGGTAATATCTCCAGTGACAAGATTAGTGTGTATCCTCTTGTAAACATAGAAATATATAATATATAGCTGCTCAACTACCTATATGAATAATAAAATAAATAGTTTATATTTACATTTACATAAATTACTAAATAAAAGTACTTATCAGATGTCGTCGCTGAGTACTAAACGTACGAAAACAAACTCTATGTGTGACCGCCTTTCTCCCCCAGTTCTACCGACCTAAATATGATCTCCTCTGAAAACAATATTTCATCTAGTATAAGAAAAATAAATCCCCAGCCTGATAGGAGATGTAATCAGGTTGATGGAGCTTTCAGCATGGCTCTCTTCTCTAGATGTTTCAAAAAATGATGAAAATGGTCATACATACTGGTCGCCCATGACTCCCAAATAGAGTTCCTCATTCTATCATTAATGGGATACCATAAACTCAAAAAATAATTAATAATAGTAGGTTAATTATTAAATAAATTTAAAAATAACTATTATATATTTACATATCATCTAATGATCAAACATGTGCTGCCAAACATTAATGGGAATATGATCCCACATCACCCATGCTCTGAAAAAAAATCTGTAGAATAACACTCCCTTTTCCAAGAGCTATAAGAGAAAAACTATGGGAAAAATTAATAATAAAACAATTAGTATATAATTAAAATTAATGATAATGAAAATTAACTAAATTACTCAACTGAACATACCTGTTCATGCATGGATCAAAATCAATAAGGGGAAATCGCTCAGGAATAGGGTTGGGAAGCTTCAATCTCATAAGACCACAACCCCTCTGGGTTGACAAACCTCATACAACCCAAGGGATGAATGACATAGCATCAGGATCATCACCAGAAAGTATAGCCTACTTGAGGCTATAAACCATCTCATCATAATTTTTTTTAGCCATATGAAACACAAAAAGAATATTGTTAGAAAATAATTGAAGATGGGTATTATATATATATATATATAATGACTATAACTAATATTTAATTGTTTCATTCTTTATCTTTATCCTTATCTTCATATAAGATGGTGTTAATATCTTCATCTTCCTCCTTAGTATCATCAATTTCAATAATAGTTTCAACTTATCCATCTCTTATTAATTCAAATTCATGTGTTACATCATCAAAATCATCATCATCATCTACCCCTAACTATGGGGTGTCATCATAAATATACATGTCTCTTCATTTAAAATATGTATTTGGAGATTTCTATTGAAAATTTTCAATTTCTTTCACTTCAATAGAAACATATTCACTTTTCATAAAATGGTTTTCTTAGGATTTCATTTTTATAATTCTATACAAATCAATTAACTCTCTTGAAGTATAAAAATAATTTGTATTATAAATTTTATGTTCTTTATGAGCCAATAAAAAAATTTCATTTACTATAAGAAGTATTTTATATTTAATGTTGATGATTCTATGGCACAGATAAACCTGAAATCCTCTATTAGTATCAAACAAATGGAATTTAAACAACTTTACATAATTCTATCTCAAATGAAACTATTAAATTATTTCATCCAATAATCCATAAAATTCAACTACACATTCTCTATGATGAGATCCTCTCAATAAAACATCACTATTCATTGTTTTTTTATTCACCATATTCACATGTATGAAATCAAAAACCATTCACCACATATAAATTATAATATTTAACCATTTTGGTTGGTTTGTCACTCAATACACATAATCTATTATCAATTCTATAAGTATATTGAAAATTTTAAAAACAATTAGTAATATAACAAATAATAAATTGAGATCATATGTTAAAAAATAAACAATTTACTTTACCATTCTTTAAAACCAGTAGGAAAAAATATATTGATAACATTTTTCAAGGGTAGTCGGTAGAATTTGTGGAAAATGTTTCTTGATATGATCATCATATAATTAAAAAATAAAATAATATTAATTTATTTTTAAAAAATTAAAGAATAGGTGATGTTATCTCTCAATGTACAAATCATGTCATTTATTCACAATTGAGCAGAATATTTGTATAAGCCCTATTATTTTTATCATCTAAAATCCATCATTAATGAAATCCACCAAATCTAATTTTAGGCTGATTAAAATTTGATAATTTAATTTTTAGTGCATCATAAACATTTCCCTCATTACAACCTAATCGGTTATGTTTTTAAGGATATTCTGGGTGGAAATAATGAGAACAAAAAAATGACCTCCTGTAAATAATCTTATACAATTTACCTTTCAATTGATGCTTTGTTACATACCTTTTTCTTTTATTTTTGTATGAATCTATCATATGGGTATATACATCAGAACTGTATTAGTCATTCACATTTTTCTTCATATAGAAAATGTAATATCAAATGTTCTATTGAATCAAATAAAGTTGATGGAAATTTTTTTCTAGTTTACATTAAATTTAAAAAAAATATTTTTACAGTCTACTAAGTACATCAAATTATGTTGTTTATACACATATATATCATAAAAAATAGGATATTTCTGTTAGTGCATAAAAAATTGAAGAATTCAACAAAATTTTAAATCAAATCGGTAGAAGTATTTCTATTATAACATGACAATCATGAATTTTTAATCAAGTAATATAAATATTTTTAACACATCTAGACAAATTAGAAACAAAAACATCTGATATCCACAAATCTGTAACCCACTGATGAAATAATAAATAGTTTACTTTATAAAGTATATAAGACACTTTTTAGATTCATTAACTTCTTTGATCTATCATTTTTAAACAAATCAAGTTCTCATTGCCTATAAATTTGGGAAAGATCTAATCAAAATTTTACATTATATTTGGTCTTAATAGGTGTGTTTTAAACTATATAAAAAATATTATCAAAACATTTATTCTCAATATCCATGACATCAAACATGTAGCTTACCAAACAATCAGACCAATATGGGAGATCCCAAAAAATACTTTGTTCAATTCAATTGTGATCTTTCCCAAATCCATCTATTTTTTTGGTTTATAGTCAGTCCAAAGGTAATGGGAGGTAATTAAGAGATAATATATTTTAAATCAATACCTTAGACCAATGTTGGAGGTCTATCACTTTCAATTTCACCTTTTCTAAAATGATTTGTGTTCCTTTGGAAATGATGATCAATAGGAATAAATTCTACAATAACAGTTGAAAAAACAAGGTTTTCTCCCATTGATGACCATAAATGTTTTCTGTCACTCATACCGTACAAACATGATTTTGGACCATGTGCACTCTATCTAGATAACATTCAATATGCTGGGAAGTCACTAATTTTCCATATTAATGCAGATTTCATTAAGAAATTTTGTTTGTCAATAATATCATATATACTAATACTATTACTCCACAATAAATTTAATTCACCAATAAATGGATTCAAATAAACATAGATATTCATTTTTGGATGTCCTGGAATTAATAATGTTAAGAATATATATCGTTTATTCATCAACATCCAAGGAGGTTTGTTATATAGAGTTATAAAGATGGTCTAATAAGAATATTGAATATCATATGAACCAAATGGATAGAAACCGTCAGTAGAAACACCTAATTGCACATTACGAGATTCTGAAGAAAAAGAAGGATGTATATGGTAAAAAAAATCCATGAATCACCATCAAAGTGATGATTTAAGCTTTTAACAGTTGAAATATTGTATTTGTTCCATAAAATCAATGAATTTTTGTTCTGATACATAAATAAATGTTACAATCTGGGTATAAGATGGAAATACCTCAACTATTTAGTAGGAACCAATCCAAACTTCTCTTGTTGAGCCTCTTTGTACCTAAAAATTCCACATATAGGACATATAACTAACGACTCATTTTCACCATAATATAAGATGCAATAATTTAAATATGCATCAATATTCTGATAACCAAGACCCAAATTATAAACCATCCTCTTTATCTCAGATAAATTAGTAGTCCGCACATTTACTTTAGGTAACAGTTATTTAACCAAAGAGAATATCTGATTAAAATGACTATTTTACATTCCATTATCTAATTTAATAGCCATAAATTTTTTTAAATACTTCAAATTTTCTTATCATTCAACCAGGATATAAGGAATCTTTAACATACTTCAAAAAATCATAAAATCGAGATGGTTCTAACTTAGGAGTTAAATCAATATAATTTTTAGTTTTTATTTGTTCAAAAGATGAAATAGAAACCTCATGTACTAAAGTATGAAACTGTGATGGATCTTGAACAAAATAATTAGTATTATCTCTAAAACTACATTCACCATATAGATTCCAAAAAACATAATCTTTCTAAAAACCAAAATGCAATAGATAACACCCAACATTGTCAAATGTTTCAAATATCCTTAGATATAATTTCTTACATAAACACTCAATTGTACCTTCTGAAACAAATTCTAGTTTATATGGTTCAAAATATAAAAAAGATTCAACACCCTCGATATATACAGCATTTATACCAGAATCATTTAGATTCTGGCAATGATTTATCCAATCGAGATCTTGAAATAAATACTATTTTCTAATTCCTTGTTCTGTATTTTTCTAAAAAATAGAAAATAAAAATATTTCTTATGATTAATATAATATAATAAATATACTTTCATAAAAAATGATAAAATCAAAAAAAAACAAATTACTTGTAAATATTATCAATTTTATCTAATTACCACTAAATTTTTCTAATTCTACAAATTACTGATAATTTTTTCAAATTACCACTAATTTTTTCTAATTACCGTTAATTATCATTAAGGGAAATATAAGTCCAACCTATGGGCATGAGGGAAGTATGAAGTGGAGGGGATGAAGGTGATGATGGAGTCAAAGAATTCCAATGCCCTTGCATTTTGACCGTTTGGAGGAGAGGTAATCATGTGAGTTTACCCATGACTCCCTCTCCTCCAAATAGTCTCAACATAGGGGCACTATAATTATTTTACTCCTTTGTCTCCTTTATCCCCTCCACTCCATGATTCCCTCGATGGAAGTAGGAAACGTAGGGGATGGAGGTGAACATAGAGAGAAATAATTTCATCTCCAAAATTATTTTACCATATCATCCCCTTCATCCCCTCTACTCCATGCTTCCCTCATGCCCTTAGTCAACCTTATATTATTAATTGTGTTTAATTATGGTTAATTGTGATTAATTACGACTAATTTTCATTAATTCATATTAATTGTAGTTAATTGTGGTTAATTGTGGTTTTTTTACTAATTACTGCCCATTACTGGTATTTTTTACTAAATACCACTCATTATCAGTATTTTTTACTAATTATCACTCATTACTAGTATTTTTTACCAATTAACACTCATTATCAGTATTTTTTATTAATTACCAATCATTGCTGGTATTTTTTATTAATTGTCACTCATTATCAGTATTTTTTACAAATTACTACTCATTGTTAGTATTTTTACAAATTATCACTCATTTTCAGTATTTTTTACTAATCACCACTCATTACCGGTATGTTTTACTAATTACCACTTATTACTAATATTTTTTACTAATTACCCCTCATTATTGGTATTTTTTACTAAATATAGATCATTTCTATTATTTTTTACTAATTACTACTCTTTGCTGATACTTTTTACTAATTACTGCTCATTGCTAGTATTTTTTACTAATTATTGCTCACTTCTAATAATTTTTACTAATTAATGCTCATTTTTTCTAAATCTAACTAATTAACACTCATTTCCACTAATTTTAACAAATTAATTCTCATTTTTACTAATTTTTAATAATTATCACTCATTATTACTAATTTTTAATAATTTCCTCTCATTATCAGTATTTTTAACTCATCACCACTCATTGACAGTATTTTTTAATCATTACCTCTTGTTTTCATGTTTTTTTACTAATTACCGCTCACTTTTGGGTTTTTTTACTAATTAACAGTCATTTATTCTAATTTTAACTAATTACCACTAAATTATTCTAATTTTAACTAATTCCCCCTCATTACTGGTAATTTTTAATAATTACCGCTCATTGCCTCTAATTTTTAATAATTACTGCTAATTTTAACTAATTGACGCTCATTTATACTAATAATTACTAATTAACTCTCACTTACACTAATTTTAACCACTTAATGATCATTTCCACTTATTTTTAATGATTTCTACTCATTATCGCTAATTTATAATAATTATCATAATTACTGGTATTTTTTACTCAATACTGCTCATTACCGGTATTTTTTACTAATTATTGCTCATTTCCAATATTCTTTTACTAATTAAGGCTCATTTCTACTAATTTTAACTAATTAATGCTTATTTCTGCTAATTTTTAATAATTCCTTCTCATTTATACTAATTTTTAATAATTACCACTGATTATCAGTAATTTTAACTAATTACCACTCATTTTCACTAATTTTAACTCATTAATTCTTATTTCCACTAATTTTATCTAATTAATGCTCATTTCTGCTAATTTCAACTAATTAATACTCATTTATAATAATTTATATAATTAACTCTCATTTATGCTAAATTTTAATAATTCCTACTCATTACCGTTAATTTTTAATAATTCCCGCTCATTATCATTAATTTTTTTAATTACCACTCATTACTGGTAATTTTTACTAATTACCCCTCATTATTGGTATTTTCTACTAATTACTACTCATTACTAATAATTTTTACTAATTATGAATCATTTCATCTAATTTTAACTAATTAATGCTCATTTTTGCTAATTTGTAATAATTAATGATCATTTCTGTTAGTTTTTAATAATTTTCACTCATTTCTGTTAATTTTTAATAATTTTCGCTCATTTCTACTAATTTTAATTAATTAATGCTCACTTCTGCTAATTTTTACTAATTATCGCTATTTTCTACTAATTATTAATAATTTATATTAATTACCTCTAATTTTTAAGAGTTACCACTAATTTTACTGATTACCGCTGATTTTTACTGATTACCGCTAATTTTTACTAATTTTTTTAAAAAATTTAATATTTAGTGTTAATTAGTACTAATTACTAATTATTGATAATTATTATAAATTTATATAAATTATTATTACTTATTACTAAGATCTATAAATTATTACTAAGCTTTGTTAATTAGTGTTATTTATTTGTCAATTATAATTAATTACTATTAGTCACAACTACTAAATGGTAATTAAAACTAATTACTACAAATTAAAACTAATTACTTATAATTAAAAAAATTATTGCTAATTAAAACTATATATTTCTAATTAAAAATACTTATTGTTAATTAAAATTAATTACTTATAATTAAAACTAATTACTACTAATTAATAATACTAGTTTCTAAAATAAAATAAAATAAATGAATTACAATTTAAAAACATTAAATTAATACCACAAAATTGAAGCTTTTATGAGATGAAAATCTGAAAATTTTCTTCCCTATAAAAAATTAAACTTTTAAACGAAGAAATGAAGAGGATGAGAGGAGAGCATGGGAGTAAAGAAAATCTTATATGAGGAATGAATGGTAAAAAATCAGGTCAGTGGGGCATATATATAGGTTAGATTAGTAGCGAGTAAAATATTTGTGGTGGGCCCCATCGCAAATAGGTACCACCATAAATAAGCGTACTGATAATAAAAAAGTTATTTGTGTTGGGACTCATCACAAATAATCTTCTACCGGCACATTATCTATGATGACTTGGAAATTCCTATTGTAAATAACAATAATGATGAAACATATTTGTGACTGGAGTAAATACCCATCCCAAATAACTTTTCCCACAGTTTTCCATGCAAGCGCGCCAAAGATATTTGCAACAGGAATGGTTTCCCATCACAAATAAATATTTATTTAGGATTATTTGCGACAGAAAATGAATCCCAATTCAAATAGTACCATGGTAAGTACTATTTGTGATGGGTGATGGGCTCGTCGCAAATATACTATTGCAAAAGCCCATTTTTCCCTGTAGTGATCCTAGTCTCCTTTCTACTAAGACACATGACAAATAATAAGAAGGTGATCTGATATCATTTTTTCATGAAAAGATCTGATTCACCCCTAAACAGGGCACCCGATTTGGGCCATGACATACCCATGGTGTGTTCTCAATTTCTCTGGACTATAAACTAGTGTCGGGGTATCAAAATCAATCAAGTGGGAATGATTTTACCATTTGAAACTAAATAATCCCAAAATGATTTCCACTTGAAAATCATGCATAGCATGTCTATACATCGAATTCCCATGCACTAAAGGAGAAATTTAATAATTATAAAATAACAAAGAAAAGTATGAAACATAAATAATTAAAAACAACACATACACTGAATGAAAATAGAAACAACATCACAATAACTGATCGATAAAATAATAAGCATCATGATACGGATAGATCAAAATAAAAACCTAAGCCAATAAGGATTATGAAGGAGTATCCCAATATAAAAACCAAAATCAAACTACTACTTACCATATCCATGTGACTCACACCCATGATTCATATCCCATACTAACCATCAACAACTACTCAAACACCCAAATATTTAAAGAAACCAAATCCATAGTACCTTAAAATATAACCATAAGAGCTGCATACATTGAATGGTATATATAAGATGTGAGTGAAACCAAGCTCGGTAGGGTATCACCAATGAGTTTGTATTATTCCTTTTAAATAACATTTCATCCATTCTAGTTTTAAATACATTTAGGAAATATATTTTTATAGGTAAGTATATGAAAACCAAATATCACATCATGATCATTTTTGTAAACTTTGATTTCTTTTTTTTAAATGAAAAATGTCACTCTAAAAACATTTCTTTGGGTTATTCCTCCTTTATTAAAATACCCGTTTTAAATACACTTTCCAAATACACATTATAAATACACGATTTCAATTCTCTTTGTAAACATTGAATAAAATGACCTAAATTTAATAATGATAAAACCAAACACCAAGTCACTGCATCACTAATGAAATAGAATAGGCAAGCAGAAATCACAGTACCATAGATGACAATAGAGCTAGGGAACACAAAAAAAATGTATCCTATGTAGTCATCTAGTATTATGGGAAACACGCTAGGTCCTAATATTAGTTAATCTTTTAATTTATAAAAATCACAATACTAACTATTAAAATACATTTCATCCAAACTAACACAATCCACCTAACTATCTCATGCTATCATCGTTGGGAAGACACCCCCCAGCTAGCCCTATCTCATGCTAGAGGGGACACTAACAATGTTTGTACCAATTTGTGTAGCATAAATCTATACCTCTCTCTTAGTTACCAATATACCAATGAGAGAAACAAGAGAAGGTGAGTAATAAAATAAGTCACAAGATCAATATAGAATTATAATATAAATCTCTCCTCACCTTTAACTCGCTCACAAGAAAAACCCTAATAATGTCAATTATATCATAATGATAAATTATATCCCCCTCTAGGGTCACAATATATATTAAAATAGGAACTCAAGATGGGATCATTTATATACCAGGTAAAACCATTTGAAAGTTCCAAACATACCTTATAAAAATTAGACTTGGGTTACCAAGCCATTTTATCACTTCTTTAAAATCCCATTTCAAAACCATTCCTTAAGAATAACCACTAAAAACAATATTCAAACCATTTTAAATACCAAACCCATTTCATTTAAAACCATTTAAGAGACCAATATCTTCTCTTCACCCATCTCACGACCTAAATGTGGTTAAATACCTTTAAAACACTAATTTCATTAAAAATAAAGCATTAAAACCTTTTTATGATCACTTGGAATTTAAACATCATTTTGGAAACTAAAACCTATTTAAATACCCCTTTAGAACAAGTGAATAACCAATCCAAAGTAATTGTAAAATTCATTTTAATATCACATATAGGAATATATTCACAAATAAAAGATTTATAAATCTCAAGAAATAAATTACATTCCAAATAAAGGAAAAACACAAAAACACCTACCTTGATCAAGTGGCAATTAATATGGGAGTCATTTCCTTCAATGGATAATTCCTAAACAAGAAAGGAAACACCCCATCCAATATATAAGAACCAAAACCCATAATATTAAACCACCTTGAACCCTAAATCCATCCATGGAATCCCCTAGGGTTCATAGGAGTGGAAGAAATCAAGGGAGAAAGGGGTGGGGAAAATAAGTAGAAAGAAACAAGGAGGAAGGAGGGTTTCACCTTGAGAAACCCTCTTTAAATGAGGTGGGAAGAGATTAGAAGCCAAAGTGAAGGGAGGTAGATTCATCTTGGAGTGTTCTTAGGCTGGGTTGAATGAGATGAGGATGAGAAGAGGGGTAAACCCATTAAATTTTAAAGGGGTTTTTTTGTAAAAATATGTTTTTATTAAATTAGGTAGTTCTCAGGGTTTAGATACCCAGTTTAGTAAATTGTGATCTAACCGCATAGGCTCCACTAGAGACCCGTAACACACTTGCATGGTTTATTTGTATGATTAGGCGAATTATGTTCCAACTATGAAAAATGCATCTAAAATAATCTATATAACTTCTACACACTTATCATGTGATTTTAACTAACTGTGTAAAAGTTGTGTACTATCACCCCTTTACACAATGGACTCACAAGGTTTCCACTAGGTTTTTACACAGTTTGGACCCAACTCATGTGATACCCATGTGGACTAAACCATTAAATAACAAAATAAACTAATAAATTTCCTTTAATATGAGTTATATAAGTGTCATTGCATAGTTACCACTAAACTGTGTTCACTAACCATGCAATAAAGGGAAAAAACTACCCAAAACTCAAAATTTGAACTCAAAACTCCTGAAAATAAAATCTAATAGTATAAATAAATAAATAAATAAAATTATAAGAAAATAAAAGGATGGGTTTGTACACTTAGTGTCACACCCTAAACTTAATTTCATTTATTATTATATTTATTCTTGAGTCATTTTTTATTCTATCTCCCTATGGGTTGAATTCCTTTGAAATGTGGAGTTTCTAGGCATGCAATTCATGTTGCATGGATAGATCACAATTAGTGAAAACCATATAGAAACCATATGATGGGAACTATAATTTTGAAAATTCTAAATCTCATGTTTGGTGAAAATTTAGTCTAATCGTGTGTCATACCCATGAACAATGTTCTAGGTTCCCAGTATGAGGCACACAGTTAGTGCACGATTTGACTAACCAAGCACGGTGACCATGTCTTTAAAATTTTAGAATTTATCATTTATCCTTTAGTTATATTTAACCATTAGGGGACTCCATGTTGTAATCATTGATGTTCTATGAAATAATTGTAGTATGGTTTTTGTTTGTTGTCAATCCTCATTGGAAGTTCAGAATGATTCCTAGTAAAGTGATCACACAGTTCAAGAAGATGACAGTATTAAAGGTGGTGCCATTTCCCAGTGTTTTCCAAATTTTTGGGCCTAAAAATCGGGAAATGAAGTCATGGGTTGTTGGAAAAAGGAGGTGCGCGCAAAGAGGAAGTGGTGTGCTAAATAAGTGAGTTGTGCATGAAATAGGTGGGTTTTGTGCAAAAAAAAGTGTGGTGAGTTAAATAGTGCATCGAGGTTTTTCGTGCAAGAAGTGTTTTGGAATTAGAACGTCGAAAAATGGCAAAGGCATGGGCTGCGTGAAAACAATGAAGATGGGTGCGGAAAATGGTTCTTGTGTGAAATGTATTGCACATTGAATGAGAGTTTTTTGCACCATGATGGGTTTTTCACGTGGAGTTCAGTGACGCCTATAAATAAGAGGTGACCCCCCTCATTCCGTATGGTTGAAGACTTAGAGAAGATCTGAGTACTGATGCGTGTAAAAGGTTTGCGTAAAGGGAGTTGCGTGAAAAATTCTGAGTTGCGCGAAAAAGTCTGAGTTTCACGAAAAAGGAGAAAGTGCGTGAAAAGGTGGAAGTTTCATGAAAAAGGAGAAGTTGTGCATAAAACTTGAAGTTGCGCAAAAAATTTGATGTTGTGCGAAAAAGGCGGAGCTGCGCGTAAAAGTTCAGGTTGCGCGTAAAAGTTCCAGTTGCGTGAAAAGGGTGCTATTGTGTGAAATATTTTTCCGCACAAAAAGAAAATATTGCACGAAAAGGTTATGTGTTGCGCGCAATTGTTAGTGAAACTTGTTTGCACGTTTTGATTATCTAGTTTATTGGTTCAGTGCATTCAAGGGCATCAATTTCAGACTTCGATGCAAGTAGAGTCTCTTCCTAAGCAGAGGAAAAGAATTCAATGCAAATCTATTGAAGAGACCTTCACGTCTATAAACTGATTGGGACTTCACCGAAGGCAGTGATCTAGGGGAAGTCAACGGGAGTGACCTAAGGGACATAGTGAGGTATCCTTGAACTTTTGTAAAGGTAGTGAGCCTAGCACAGAGTGACTATGACCAAAACTTGTAATCTCTAAACTAGTGAAGATTGGTGTATTTTGGTACGACCGACACACTATCGGCATATGCTCCTTGGATGTATCCCTTTGTGGTAAACCAAGTAAAAGTGATGTGTCAACTTTCTGCTTTAATTTGTTTGATAGATCTAACATGTTCCTACCAATGTGGGAACAAGATCCATAACTGTAAAAAGAAAAAGTTGACTCCCTGATTCACCCCTCCCCTCTCAGGGTGTTTCAGGATCCTTCAAGTGGTATCAGAGGGAGGTTAACTGGAATTTGATCTGTTATTTACCGTTATGGACAATTCAGCCAATATTAATGGAGTCCCTCTCTTTGAAGGAATTAATTTCCAGATATGGAAGAAAAAAATGAGATCTCATCTAATACCTATTGGAATAGAAGTTATTTTTTCTACTGTTCAAGGAATACAAGTCACTGATCCAATATTCATAGCTATGACTGACGTAGACAGGAAAATTCTTGATGTAGATGCTAAAGCACAAAATTCACTAACTGCAACCCTTTTTGATCAAATCTATCTAAAGGTGATGATTTTCACATCATCAAAATCTATGTGGGATAAACTTGAAAATATTTATGAAGGAGATAGCAAAGTGAAGGAGGAAAAACTACAAGTCCTACACAATAGGTTTGATGATCTGAAGATGCATCCGGACAAGAATGCAGACCCATTCTTCAATCGAATTACTGAAGTGGTTGAAGAAATTCGGGGTTTAGGTGAAGAAATCAAAGACATTAATATTGTAAAGAAAATATTAAGAAGACTTCCACCCCTGTAAAATGAAAAGGTGTCAGCCCTTGAGGAAAGAGATATTTCCTAACTTTCTCTGGATGATCTACTGAGCAGTTTGGTAGCATATTAAATGAGAGTCAAACCAGAAGATGCTATGAATCAAGTGATAAAGGAAATTTCATTCAATGCCATGGATAAACTGAAAATTTCAAAAGATAGTAGTGGTGAAGATGATGAGGAAAAATAAATTCTTTCTCTCGTTTCAAAGTAGCTCCAAAAGGGAAAAGGTAAATTCAAAGGAAAGTTACCTCTTTCTTGCTTTTGTTGTGGAAAAGTCGGGCACATTGCCTCTCAGTTCTTAAGGAAGATCAATGATGAAGATAGTGAAGATGAAAACATTTAGAATCCTTAGAAAAGGGTTTTCAAAAATGGAGACTTAAAATCTAGAAATAATGTGTCGAAGAAGAGTTTTCTTTGTGAAAAAGAAGATGATGATAATAAATTTTGTGAAGAAGAAGAACTAGAATTTAAAAATGAAAACCATGATTCCATGATGACAACAATTGAAAAATCAGAACCATCAAAAGATAATGGTGGAGACAATCAGTTGAAAACTAATTCCAATCACGTGTTTCAACTTAAAGATTCTTTTTATAAGCTTAAGATCAAATGTAAGAGTTGAAATAAGTGTAAATAAATTGTAGAAGAATCATCTAATTATATTGAACATCTCAAAGCTGAAATTGAATGACAGGAAGAATTTTTGAAAGTGCATTCTAAAATTATTGAAAGCACTGATGATGCAGTGGATCTAAAGCTGAGAATTGAAGAGAAATCAAAGTTCATCAATGTCCTAACCACTAGACTGGAAGAAAAGACCAAGACTACTGAGAGTCTTGAATAGGAATTTGTTACTCTTAGAAGAAAACTTGAGAGTGAATCAATTTCAAAAGAATCAAGGAAGAAAATACAGTTTGGAAGGTTCTTAGATGCTGAGTTGTTGGAGAGAGAAAAATGTGGTTCTAATGGAGTTGAAAAGATTTTTAATGATCAAAGACCTACTTTCATGGGAAATAGTGGAATTGATTGTGAGGCAGAGTCATCAAATGCTGCAAATAAAGGTGACCAAAATAAAGGCAAGATAAAAGTGGGTGATGTGGAAAAGTCATCTGAAGTGCTAAAACAGAAACCCCCAATTAAATCTGAAAGAAGAAAAGAAGATTATCCTCGAGACTCCTAGAAGAAGGATCCCTCAAACTATTATCCCACAAAAGAAGGAATGAGAATAAACAGAAGTGAGAAGAAATTTCATCTCATGAAGTGTCAGTTCTATGGATACTTGGGCCATACCATGACTTATTACAAAGAGGCAATAATCTATATGAATGGAGAAGATATTGGAGTTCAAAATAGGATAAAAATTCATATCCTAATTCTTTTAAAATAAATAGTTTCTAGGGATATTGTTTTTGTTGTTCTAACTTTGGTCATAAGGCTGTTAATTGCAGGCAGAGGAGGGACATGAACACCTCATACCGGAGTTCGAGACAAGTCAAATCTCTCCAACAAGATAGCATTGCTCTTACAAACAGGTTTTCTCCTCTCAAAGAAGTTTTTGACTATGAATAACCAATGTACATGGAAGAGAGAATTGAAAGGTCATCGGTGTTCTACACTAAATCTAATGTCTCATTGAACAAAAAGAAAAAAATTGAGAAATCCAACCTTGAAGAGGTGGCTCTCAAAGCTACAAAAAGCAAAAGTACATGGATTCTAGATAGCGGTTTTTCATCTCATATGATAGGTAATGCAGGCTTGTTAACAAATATCAAAAGGAGGGTTGATGGAACAGTATGGTTTGGTAATGATGGAGCTCTAAAAATCAAAGGTAGTGGAAGTACTAAATTAGAAAATGGTGAGCTAAAGAAAACTGAAGTCATTTATGTTGATGGCCTAAGTCATAATATCCTCAGTGTGAGTCAACTCTATTACTTGGGACTTATAGTTACTTTTAATTAGAAAGGCTGCACTATCAAGGGAAAGACAGGAAATTAACTTATGAAGGGATGCAGAACAGAAGGTAACCTATATCAGTTTGATAGTAAAGAAAATGTTTGTTACATGACTGTTGAAGAAGAAAACAATTTGTGGCATCAGAGACTGGGGCACATCAATCAAAAAGACATGGATAAAATATCAAAATTGAGGATTTTCATGGACATTCCCAACCTAAAGCGTGAACATGAAAAGTCTTTTGATTCTTGCATTCGTGGGAAGTTGGTCAGTAGCTCATAACGTCCAAAGAAGAAAAGGGCATCACATCTTCTTGATCTCATTCATACAGATGTATGTGGCCCGATAAATGTTGCTCAAACTCATGGAGAAAGGTACTTTGTTATTTTCATAGATGATTATAGTAGAATGTCATGTGTAATGGTTATACATAGGAAACGAAAAGTTCTTGACTGCATGAAAACATATCGTCGAATCGCTGAGAATGATACTGGACAAACAATCAAAGTGTTGTGATCACACAATGGAGGGGAATACATATCCATTAAATTTTAAAACTACCTAGAGAAGCATGGGATACAACATGAGGTAGCTTCTGTGAGAAATCCATCGAAAAATGGAGTTGTTGAGTACAGAAATCGACAGGTGAACAACATGGCAAAAACTATACTAATTGAGATTCGTATTCCACGTCATTACTGGAAAGAGGTTGTTCAAGCTGCAGTGTATATTCAAAATCAAACAAGACTTTATATGGGTGAGATAAAGATACCTTATGAATTTTGTCATGGAAGGAAGCCCTCTTTGAAATACTTTCATGTTTTTGGATGTAGGTTCTTCATCAGAAACAAAGAAAGAAATCAAGGGAAATATGGAGACAATGCAGATGGAGGAATTTTCCTTGGATACTCAATGAACAGCAAAGCCTACAAGTGTTTCAACAAGAGAGTAGGAAGAATTTTAGAAAGCAATGATGTTAATATCATGTAAGATAAAATCACAAATTCTTCAAGGATTTCATATACTGATATGATAGAAAGTGAGGAAGAAAGTGAACATGGCAAAAATAAAAATACAGAAATAGAGGAAGTCATACAAAACACTCAAGATTCACATCATGATGTTGACTCAGAAGAAGAATCTGAAGAGGAAACCTTAGCTGGAGAGAATGGGACTGAACCTCACAAGAGAAATCAAAGAGATGATATTGACCCATCTAACATAATTGGGGACATGAGTGCACCCACACAAACAAGGAGGATGAGGAAAAACACACAATCTGCATTTCTATCAGTTGTGGAGCCATCCTCGTTTGAAGAAGTAGTAAATGATGAATCTTGGGTGAAAGCCATTAATGAAGAGTTAGATCAGATTGAAAAGAATCAGACCTGGGATCTAGTCAATAGACCCGAAGGTTGAAATGTGATTGGTAGAAAATGTATCTTCAAGAACAAGTTTGATGAGCATGGAAGTGTTATTAGAAATAGGGAACGACTGGTATGTAAAGGATATTCCCAGATTGAAGGTGTTGATGTTGAAGAAACCTTTCCACCAGTGGCTGGACTGGAGTTAATCAGTCTTTTCCTTACCTTGACACTCCAAATAGGATATAAAGTATAACAAATGGATGTTAAGACAGCATTCTTTAATGGTGTACTCGAAGAAGAGGTCTATATTGAACAACCAGTGGGTTTTCTTCTTGGTACCAGTGAAAAAAAGGTTTGAAACTAAATAAAGCGCTCTATGGCTTGAAATAGGCACCACAGGCATGGTACTCCCAGCTGGATTCTTACCTCAAGAAGATAGAATTCAAAAGAGGAGGAGTAGATCACAATATCTATGTAAGGAATTCTCCAAAAGATCATTTCATAGTTCTAGTTTACATTTATGACATTATATTTGGTGGTAGAAGGCAGAAATCAGTAGAATAATTCACAAATAACATGTAATTAGAATTTTAAATTTCTATGATTGGGGAGCTCACACATTTCTTAGGGCTACAGGTGATTCAAAAGAAGGATTACGCGTTCATTTCTCAATAAAAAGTATGAAAAAGAACTACTGAATAAATTTAATATGCATGACTTGAAAGCAATGTCAACTCCAATTGTAGTTGGAACCAAACTTAGAAAGCATGAGGATTGGACCTCTATAGATCCCACAATGTACAGAAGAATCATTGGGAGCTTATTTTACCTGACCGCAACATGGCCAGACATTGTCATTGAAATATAATTAACATCCCTCTTTCAGAGTAAGGAACAACATATGGCAGCAGTAAAAAGAATCATGAGGTGTATTCAAGGTACTTACAATTGTGGCTTATACTTTTCTACAGGAAGGGACAGTGAGTTATCAGCATTTTCTGATGTTGACTGGGCTGGAGATGTGGTTGACAAAAACTCCACAAGTAGTGGATATTTCTATATTGGGTAGAAATGTGTTGGCTGGTTGAGAAAGAAACGAGAAATTACTTCTCTTAGTACTGCTAAAGCTGAATATATCTCCACTACAAAGGCATGCACTCAACTAATATGGATGAAGCAACAACTGACAGATATTGGTGATGAGGTGAAACAACCAATGGTGATTTACTATGATAACAAAGGTGCAATTGATCTTACAAAGAATCCTGTTCAGCATTCTCATACAAAACATATTGAAATCAAGTATCACTTTATCAAAGAAAAAGTTGAGCAATGCGTGATTAGAATGGATTATGTGGGAACTGATGAGAAAATGGTTGATATCCTAACCAATCCACTGTCAGCCACTGTGTTTGAGAAACATCATTTGAACATCGGTGTTCAGCCACCTCCTGGTGCATAAGGAGATTACGAAATACCCCTCTCCCCAGTTATATTTATTATTTTTAATCTACTTGTGGATGTAATGCAGGTTTTTGGGGGAGATATTATCCAGGGGGAGTGTGTTTTTCAGATACTCAATGAACAAATACTGGTCTTTGGATTTATTGTCAATGGGGGAGAAGGAATAAATTCAGGATGTGTTTTTCGACACGATGAGAATTCGGTGTTAGGAGGAGAAGGAATACTTTCAGGGCATGTAATGCTTTTGTGACACAGTAAGAGAATATCTTGGGCGTCGTTAAGATTTTCAAATCATAGGAACCCAATTCATGCTTCCCCTCTTGTTTTCTACACCAAGAATTTCTCACGTAGACTTAGAGTGTTGGCTGAGTTGATTCTTTCATTTTAGGTTTTCATGTGGCTGGTGCTCTATTGAATTTATTTAGTTATTGCAAAAAAAACCCAAAGGGGGAGATTGTTGGAACCATGGATGTTCTATGAAATAATTGGAGTATGGTTTGTGTTTGTTTTCAATCTTCATTGGAAGTTCAGAATGTTTTTTAGTAAAGTGATCATATAGTTCAATCAAACAACAGTATTGAAGGTGGTTCTATTTCCTAGTGTTTGCCAAATTTTTTGGCCTAAAAATCAGAAAATGAAGTCATGGGTTGTTGGAAAAAGGAGGTGCACGCAAAGAGGAAGTGGTGTGAGAAATAAGTGATTTGTGTGCAAAATAGGTGGGTTGTGTGCGAAAAAGAGTGTGGTGCGTGAAATAGTGGATCAAGGTTTTTTTCACAAGAAGTGTTTCAGAATTAGAATGTCGAAAAATGGGAAAGGCATGGGCTACGTGAAAACAATGGATATGTGCACGGAAAACGGTTCCTGCGTGAAATGTATTACAGGCCGAATGAGAGTTTGTCATGCCATGATGGGTTTTTCACATGGGGGTAAGCGATGCCTATAAATAAGAGGTGACCCCCCTCATTCCGTATGGCTGAAGACTTAGAGAAAATATGAGTGCTGATGCGCGTAAAAGGTTCGTGTAAAGGGAGTTGCACCAAAAATTCTGAGTTGCGCGAAAAAGTCCGAGTTGCGTGAAAAATGAGAGGGTGCACAAAAAGGTGGAAAGTTCATGAAAAAGGAGAAGTTATGCATAAAATTTGATGTTACGTGAAAAAGGCGGATCTGCGTGTAAAAGTTGAGGTTGTGCGTAAAAGTTCCAGTTGTGCGAAAAGGGTGCTATTGCGCGAAATATTTTTCCGTGCGAAAATAAAATATTGCACGCAAAGGGTAGGTGTTGCATGCAATTGTCAGTGAAACCTGTTTGCATATTCTAATTATCCAGTTTATTAGTTCAGTGTATTCAAGTGCATCAATTCCAGACTTCGATGCAAGCAAAGTATTATGCTAAACAGAGGCAAAGACTTCAATGCGGATCTATTGAAGAGACCTTCACATCTATAAATTGATTGGGACTTCACCCAAGGTAGTGAGCCGGGGGGAGTCAATAGGAGTGACCTAAGGGACACAGTGAGATTTCCTTGAACTTTTGTAAAGGAAGTGAGCCTGGCACAGAGTGATTGTGACCAAAACTTGTAATCCATAAACTAGTGAATATTAGTGGATTTTGGTACGACCAACACACTGTCGACGTATGCTATTTGGATGTATCCCTTTGTGGTGAACCAAGTAAAAGTGTTTTTTCAACTTCTTGCTTTCATTTTTTTGATAGATCTAATAAGTTCCTACCAACGTGTGAACAAGATCCACACTTATAAAAAGACAAAGTTGACACCCTGATTCACCCCTCCCCTCTCAGGGTGTTCTGGGGTCCTTCACTCTATTCTCCCCTATTCAACTCCCACATACTTCACACCTCTCCTCCATCAATTTACCTCTTTAAAGAGCTTGATAATGGGATATATTTATGATTCTGGGCGGATTCTTCAAGGTAAACTCTCCAGGCCTCCTTCCTATCCCTCTTTTTTTATCTTCCCCCTTCCTATCTATTCCTTGAGTAGTCCAATGGCATAATGTTTGACTTTGATCATTTTTAATTTAATGTTTTTAGTATTTTTGGATTTCTTTAAGTATTCTAGGAATCTTTTTCCCCCTTGAGGTGGTCCATCACATGACTCTTTAAATATATAACTATGATTACTTGTTCTTTTTAACCCATGTTATCAATGTTTTTAGGACCTACCTAGTATGTTTAATAATTTTTCTAAAGAAAATTAGTTTCAATTAATTTTCAAATTGAAGCGAAGGGGGTTTTTCATTTGAAACCTGAAAATTAAATTTATTTTGAATATCAAGCACACCAAGTGTTTGATAAATTATTGTTTGTCTTTTCCAATTAATTTTCTTCGATAAATAAAATGTTCTAGATTAAAAAAAATCAATGGGGTTTTCCCTCAGGAATTTTGGTGTGCTTGGTTATTTAAGGGATGTGGACCTAATTTGAAGTGTTAATATTTTATGATGGTTTTGTGATTTGATATTCAACCCATTTTTTAATAAACTGCTTCCTTGAAGAATGTCTTAAGTCTCGATTGTCACTTTTAGATGGTTTCTTTTCTAAAAAATAATAATCCCATGAAACATGCCCTATTTCTTTATTAAAATAATGTTATTTTATGATATGTATGTGATAGTTCCCAGAGAAGGGGTCTTATCTACTCTTATATTTATATTCTTGGTGGAATTAGGGTTATTTCATGTGAGAGAGTATAAGGTAAGTGTGTGAATTTTTTTATTAATATTATATAATAATATGTGATAATTGATTGTATTTACCTTAACTCCCATGTCATGTTAATACATGGGTAGTTAAGTGGGAATTCTAGAAAAACTTTTTGTACTAGTTTACGATTTCACTCTAGCTAGAGTCATAAGATAGGCTTTACACTACTTATGGGATTATTCCCCTTAGTTAGGACGGTGAGGTAAATACCATGTGTTTGGGTAGGTTATTTGGTATCTGGTGTTGTTAATTATTTATATTATTTATGTTAGCTTCATCCTGTAATATCCCTTGATCTCCTAGGTTCCCATGATTATTGTTTTGTATATATGATATTTCTCATTACCATTTTTCTCTCTTTTCATAAATGGATTTTAGTGTTACAATTTATTTTCCTTTACAGGTTTTCATCACCCATCATGTATCTCTTATTTAAAAAGAGTTTCATAATGGTATTTAAAATAATAGTTTTGTTTTGAGATTAAAAAGGTGGAAATGGTTTTAAAATATATTAACATGTTACCTATTTTGTAAAGAAATGGAAAACCTATTTTTTATATCTATATCATGAAATGGTTTTATCTTTAAAGGTTATGTGAGAGATGTGAGGAGGATATATATTGGGAAATTATGGTCACAATTATCATCATTACAGGTTTTTTAGGTTTTGTTGAGTTTTAGTGGATAACATTTGGGTTTTAATTTAGAAATGGGGTGGAATCTAGTGAATGTGTTTCACTTGATACCTAGAGATAGTGGTTAAGGATCTTGTTCCTTTATTTTATTATAGTATCATTGTTGTGTTGGATTTTCTAGATTTCCACCTTGTACTTTGTACCTTGTTTTATTTTAGTTATTTTTCCTTGGTTCTTATTATCATTGGGTAGTGTTATCATTATTTATTCTTTTTTATCATTAGAATGATTTGCATTTACTTCATTGTGTTTCATGTTGGGTTTCATTTATTTTTTTAATTTCTTATTTAGTGATGTGGCCATCCAAAGTATGGAATGGTCACATTAGGATTCCAAGTGGAAACCTTTTACTTTATATTTATTATTTTGTATAAATAATTAAATTTTCTAGTCATGTGATTCCATGGAACTTTTCTCTAGCCTAGGGGGATTTGGAATGCCCCTCAGGTATGTCATGGGTTGGCTCAAGTGACCAATTCAGGGTAGACTGAAGTTGGTTCGTGACAAAATGGTATCATATCCTAGGTTCTTAAAAGATACTAGGTTCTTAAAGTAAACTTTCTATTTGGGATTTCCATTATATTGGACGTGGGATCGTCATAATTCAAGTGGGGGTTCATGATTATGTGCCTAATCACCACCTTTCATAACAAAACATGAGTTACCATGGAAGCTCGTATAAGGACTCGGCCTTAAACATAACATAATATTAAGTTTATTTAATAATTCAATTAATTTTACTTTGTGTATATTTTCAGGTTTAGAGTTTTATAGGATTGGGTCATAACTCATACATAAAAAACCATATAATACAAAGTGGACACTTCCAATTAGAATCCATTTTTTCCATAATATAAAGCTTTTAAAACAAAGAATGATTTATTTTCATGTAAAATCTTCATGAATTTCAAATTGACTTATTATTTTCCCATACTCATCCTTAAACCCTGTGAAAAATATTTTAAAATATGGTATGAAAAAAATCTCATTAAGGGACATAAAAAGAAAGAAAACCATTAGTCCAATGAAAAACATGAAAACCCATGATATTTTTTACCTTTATCACAATGTTATTTGTGAAAAATAAATAAATTATTTTCACATGAAAAACACACACTTTTTTGTCAAAGAAAATCATTCAAACCCATATAAAGAAATTAAAAACCATTTTTGGAAATATAGATCATGACATTCATAACTCATTTTAAACTCGTGTCATAAGTAACTTGATCCTAGTTAAATCCATAAGATAAACCCTTTGTCAAATCCTTACTTCTTTCCTTCTAAGACAATGAACACTACCCAATACATTGAATAAGTATTTGGGCGCACCCATTGTATAACCTATATCAGACTCACCAAGTGATATCTAGGTTCACCCATCATATAAGCTGTAATGGGATCACCCAACACTATCTAAGAACACTCATTTATTATGTATGATTCTCAGGTACCATATCATGAATAAAACATTTTTATTATATCACTTTTCCATCATAAAAATTTTAAAAACGATTTTAAAATCATAAAAGAATAAATTTTGGATATCAAAATACCATTTTCTTTTAAAACCCATTTTCAATACCAAAATACCCTTTTATTTTTTTAAACCATTTTCAATACAAAAATACCCTTTTCTTTTGAAAACCCATTTTTAATACCAAAATACCATCTTCTTTTGAAAAAGAATTTTTCAACACCAAAATTCCCAAAAAGGATGAGAGTTTTTTTAAAATAAATCATAAAATCTTCTAAAGGAATGAAAACTTTAAATAATGGTAACAGTGGTGTAAAATTTATTTTCATTATATATATTAAAATATAACATTCCTTTTATCATTTGAAAAAATGTTCCATATAAAACACATATAAATATTCTTTTTGAAAACCTTTGAAATAAATTAAAAAGACACATAAAATGTACTTTATAAATATTTAATTTCTGTATAAAAACTTTCATAAAATCATTGTAAACACATGTACATGGAAGAGAAATAGTTGTAAGGAAAACTTTAAAAGATGATTTTTTAAAAGAAAAGTCCATTATCACTTAGGAAACATTTGAATCGTAATCTCCATGAAGTAATAAAATTAAACAAAACTTTAAATGTCATGAGAATAGATAGATTCATGATATAACATTCCAAAGGGGTTGTATATACATATTATAAATGAATATAGGTTCATAACATAAAAATATTCCGCAATGAAAGGAAATTGAGATAAAGTCTCTTTCCTTGAGTCAGGCTTGTAACATACATTCTTTATATTCCTGAATAATAAACTTATGTTAATTATTTAATTCCTCGAGAAAATTTTTAAATTTTATTATTCATTTTATTTCACTTATTACCATGTTATATACAATTACTTAATCAGTTAATTTTATATTGGGTGTTTCGATGATATTTGGCTTATGTGTCAAAAATGACTCTAGTAGGTTGACTATTGGTCAAAAGGGTCATTATATTAAAATATAAAGAATAATTATCATGAAATAATTATCATATTTATACATAAATTATTCTTTTTAAAACTAATAATGTAATATTGTTATGAAAAATTAACTGCATTACAATCATGGATATAGTATGTCATACGTACGCTGGAGTAGATTTTCTATTTTTCAATGATCATTATGGAAATAAGACAAGTAATATTTTATCTTTATATAATTATAAAAATTAAATAAATACTATATTATTTCATTAAATATAATAATATATGTCATCCATGTGTTTTAGTGGTAAAAATAATAATCACATTGCTTTGTGGAGGTGGTAGTCCACACAAACACGAACGACGTTATCATTTTTTCATTGTAAGAAATAAAATGATATATTATATTTTAATAATGATAAATATGTCATGAATATAATTATTATGTAATTTATATCACTTATATTCATTAAATTTATATTTATTATCTTATATTTAAAGCATTAGTAAAAAATGAATCACATCACTTCACGGGGTGGTAGTCTGTCATACACACGAGCAACATTATCGTATCTCTCACAAAATAGAAAGTAAGAAGTTAAATATTATATAATAAATCCACAATTACAAATATGTTAAAAATATAATATATATATACATTATATTCATCATTAAAACAAGTCATGAGAGGCAATTATGGAAAAATAATGACAACGGTTCATGAGGTGGTAGTCCACCGTACACACGAATGATGATTTTGCATCCCATTTGATGGAAGAGGAGATGGATTTTGGTTTTTACATTAAAATAATAATATATATTTTTATGGGGATAATTTTTTTAATATATATTCATAATATTATAATATTTTAAGGATGTGGAAGAAGAAATAAAATAATGATTCTCAATTAAGCACGATACCACTTCTTTGAACAACCTCTTTAGGTACGCACCAAAAGCCTTATTAATATGGAATTATGATCAAAAAAATGATTATAAGATGTGATTAGGGAATTAATTAAGATATTTTTTTAGTTATTGGATTTTAAAATTGGATTTTAAGGTGTGAAGTGGAGAGAATATGAGGTGGCCTTTTATAAGTGAGGTGAGTGGCACACTTGTAATTTTTGAAAAGAAAAAGGTATACCCATGTTTTTTACATTAAAAAAGGATAAAAAATGGATCAATATTGATAATTATACATTATAATTTATAAATATGGATATAAAATATCTTATATAAAAGTTTTTAGGTCATTTTAACCCTTTTCGTTTTAGTTTAACCCCAATTAAATCCATTTTTACCTTAACCGCGATAATTATTTTTTACTATAATCACTATTCATTATAGTAAAAAAGTTAAGTTAAACTTATTAGATAATATAAATTATTATTATTGAAAATATGTAATCTATTTTACAAAATTATATTCATAAAATGGGCAAATTTCAATTTAAAACAAAACCTACAAACGCGTTGAAAACGCGAGTTTCCAAGAAGTGTATTTTTTGTGTAAAAGATGATTTTATATTAACTCTAAGACTAATAATAATAAATTTATGAATATAAATTAATATTTAATGATACATAATATATAAAATTAATTTAAAACATTCCTCGTTATTTATGGTTTTAATTAATTAAAATGGAGGAATATTATTCACTTTAAAATAGTTTTCATAAATATCTTATTTTTAAACCCAAAAACAAACTTGTACTAAAATACAATATAAAGTTGATTAAAATTTTATTCATTGGATTAAATATAAATAAATAATACTTATTTTAATTTAAATCATATTAAAAAAAATGGTACTTTTAAATTACATAATTTATTGAAAATAAAATACATTTTCACAAAAATCGATATTTTCACTATTCACTGAAAAATCAATATTTTTCAAAAAAAACTCAAAATTTCACCTAAGTAAATTTTGGTATTATTATTTGAAAAATTGAGTTTATTTTATCAAATAAAATTTCTAAAATTTCTAAAAATTAATTATAATATTTCCTTACCAAAATAAATAAAAAACATTTTTGAAGAAAAACTATTTTTGAAGAATAAAATTACATGACTAAAAATTGATTGATTATTTACTAATAATTTATAAATAATTTATATTGAGTAGTAAATATATATATATATATATATTATTTAATACTACTCATAACCACCAATTTAACATCTAGGTTATAAGGTTTGTATAAATTGTGTGTCATTTAAACTCGATGTTTTATGTCAAACACGCTATCAAACATAGTTTTCTAGTATAAAATCATAGGGTATTACATTATACCCCCATTAATAAATTTAATCCTAAAAATTTTAACTTTATCTCAATAATAAAATGTAGTACATTTTAGAATACATTTTTTGGGAACCCACATTGTAAAAATAGTCAATAAAACTTCTTTTTTATAAGAGAGAAAAAGAAGTATGAAGGTAATCTAGAATAACGCATAACTAGGTTTCCAAGTAGGATAACATAGGTGTAAAGTGAATATTTGTAAATGGAAGAAAATAATAATATCCATACAATTATTGAGAGTGATATATATCATTGATCATAAGAAAGTGAATGGTCAATAGAAAGTTAAGGATCTCAAAACCATAAATATGTGATGAGTTAAAAGACCATTTGATTCAATGGAAATGAACTTCATAGGATAAAATTTTCATTTTAAATATATTTTTTTTAGTTTTTAGAAATTAATTTACCATATTTACTAAAAGAATAAGTAAATATACTTACTTTTACATTATAATTTCCTCAATTAATCAATTTTCACCACACTCATATTTTTTCCAACAATAAGTATCTAAGATGAATTTTTCATGTATAAAGAAAAAAAATCAACTTATAATGGTTCACATATTCCCCAAAAGTATAACCATATATTCCTCATATCTTTATAAATTAACCACAATCAAAATTTTTAGCATAAGTTAACATGTTTCCCAAAATTATAGTGACCCCCTTCTAAAACAACATTAATCACCTAATCACCAAATAACTTTTTTATCCCTTGGTTTTCTATTTGACAAAACATATTCTCCAGAAATAAACTTTATCATTATATTTCAAACTATTTAATTTAAAATAATTATTTCATACTAATAATAACATCACATAGTTCAGTGGTATACATTACACCCTTGTCGGCCTTTGGTTATGGGTTGAAGCCTCACAGCCTTGTCAGCTGTGATGGGTTGTTGTTCAGCCTTCAAGATGTCCTTTTTCATAAAATTTCCTCTTTATAACATTCCTATAAATATTATTAACATCCTTAAGAATAACATTAATCATCAAATATTATATAAACCCTAAACATTATTAATAACTTAAAACTCATGCCCAGAAAAATTAAAGGAATACTCCATGTTAAACCAAAGTCATACATATACATAAAACCAATAAAATATATCCCAAAATGTAATTAATAACTTTAATATATCAACACTAAAAACTAAAAAATGAGTGTATAAAACTTCTAACTTATGATTAAACTTCTAAAAATATTGATCCCCTGGAGTTGTCACCAATTTACCAGATAGCCCAACATCAACTATAGTAGCAAAAAATGATTTTTCCCACACCTTTCTATTTTCGATCATGATGATTTCCACCCTAAATAAGAAAATTCAGACACACATTATCATAAATTTCCAACTCATTAGAGCTAAAACATCTCATTGTTTACTTCATGTATTTTATCTCATTATTTGATTGTTTGGGACTCTTTTCTTTGTAGTCAAGAACCCTATGACCAAACTTACCACATTGGTAACACTTTACATGTCCTTAAAAACACTCAAAAATGTCTTTTATAACACTTAGAACATGTTTTGGTATTCTTAGTTGGTTTCTTCTATATTTCCAACCACTTTGAATATTTCTTAATCTTTTCACCTCGTGGTGCATAAGTGTTAAAAAACTCTAACTCAAATTTCTCAACACAACAAAAACTTTCTCATAAATTCTAAATTATAATGTATCCAAATCTCTTTGTAAACTTTGTTTTAATCCTGGGTAAAACTTATTAATTTTATTATCAGTTTCCAGAATAAAATACAACACATATTTGTCCAATCTTATGAATTTTTCTTAATACGCAGCCAATAAATCTTTATCCTTTCACTTCAATTCCAATAATTGTTTCTCCACCCTTATCCGAACAACCTTATGGAAATAATTATCAAGGAATATATTCTTAAATTTTTACCATTCCATGGTAGAAATATCATCTTTCTATCTTTTATTCTTAACCAAGGAACACCATCGATCAAATTCACCTTCAAAATGAAATTGTAAAGGGTTTCCTTTGGACATTTTGAACATCCCATGACTTCAAATATCTTCTCTAGGGAATTGATCCATCCTTTATCTACCACTAGTTCATATGATCCACTAAATTATGGGGGATGTTTCCTCATGAAATTATCGAATATAGACATGTTCCTTCAAGGTATATCAGGTTCCTCTTTAGCATGGATACCACCACTATTAATAGCTTGTTTCAAATGAGCCATCACTATAAAAAACCGCTATGTTCTAATTCCAACCATTTTATGATACTGATTTAGAATTATATTTTCTTCTCGGTTCCTTCCCACTATATCTTTCATGTTTCCTATATGGAAAATAATTATGAAGATACATGGTTTAGATGAAACAACATGGTATTCTTCAAATTCTATATCATTTTAACTTAATCATAAGGTAAAATTTTTCAAGGTTATTCTATTATAATTATCCTAAACACTAAATTTATTTAAACTAACCTCTAATACCAAATATGAGGACCCATACTTAAAAATAACATAATCTTAAATTTTAGTAAGGAATTCAATTTATTTCACATTGAGAATATTTTTAGTTTTATATTTTTCAATAATTATTTCATAACTCAATCATAATAAAACTATATAATATAAATTGGACACTTCCTATTAGTATCCCTTTTTCATAATATAAAACTTTTAAAATAAATCATGGATTATTTTCATGTAAAATCTTCATTAATTTAAACTTGAATTCTTCATTTCCCTTACCCACCCTTAAACCCTATGAAAAATATTTTAAAACATGGGATAAGCACAAAAGGCTCAGTGAGGGATGTAAAAAGAATAAAAAAATTTAGTATTGAAAACCCATGAATTGTTTACCTTTATCTCAATGTTCTTTGATAGAAAAAAATAAATTATTTTTACATGAAAAATACACACTTTTTTCTAAAATAAAATCATTAAAACCCATGGTAAATAATTAAAAAATATTTTTGGAAATTTAAAACATCAAATTCATAACTTTTTTTAAACCTGTGTCAGAAGTAACTAGATAATAGTTAAATATATAGGATAAATCCTTTGGTAACTCCCTATTTATTTACTATTAATAAAATGAACATTACCCAATTCATTGGAGAATTGTCTAGGTTCACCAATCATATAAGATATATCGGGCTCACCTAATGCTATCTGGGCACATAGATCGTATAAGATGTAATGGGATCACCCAATATTATCTTTATGCACTCATTTCTTATGTATAATTCTCAAGTACCATATCATGAATAAAATTTTTGTATGCTTACACTTTTCTATTATAAAATAATTGAAAAACTATTTTAAATATGTGAGAAAATTAATTTTGGATATCAAAATACCATTTTCTTTTAAAACCCCATTTTCAATACTGAAATACCCTTTTCTTTTGAAAAAACATTTTCAATTGAAAAATTCCATTTTATTTTGAAAAACTTGTAAAGTAATCCAAAATTCAAATAATTTTTATGGTGGAGGAAAATTATTTGTTGTTGTGTATGTTAAAATAGAACATTCCTTTTTTTATTTGTCAAAATTTTCCGTATAAAACACATAAAAAGATTCATTTTTAAAACCTTTTAAATAAAGTAAAAAAGTGACATAAAATGTGATCTATAACTATTTTGTTTCTATATAAAAACTTCCATAAAATCATATTTAAAACATGGACATGGAAGAGAAAGAGTTGGAAGGAAAACTTTAAAAGATTATTTTTTAAAAATAAAAGTCCCTTATCACTTGGTAAATACTTAAATCATAATCCCCATGAAATAATAACATTAAACAAAACTTTAAATATCATTATAATAGATAAAAACATGAAATAAAATGTAAAAGGGTCTGTATATACCCCTTATAAAATAATATATGTGTTTAACATCAAAATATTCATCAACGAAATGAAATTGAGATGAAGCCCCTTACTGTGAGTCTGACTTGTCACGTATGTTATTTATCTTCCTAAATAATAAACTTATGTTAATTATTTACTTACATTAAAACCATTTTAAATTTTATTATTATTTTTATTCTACTTATTACTATTCTATATACAATTACTTAATAAATTAAGTTTACATCGAGTGTTTCAACAATATTTGTCTTATGTGTCAAAAATGACTTCGATAGGTTAATTATTGGTCAAAGTGGTCATTATTTCAACATATACTGAATAATAATCATGAAATAATTATAAAAATTATATAAAAATTATATTTTTTAAAATCAATCATGAAATATGGTTAATAAAAATTAATTATGTTACAATCATGGAGACGGTAGGTCGTACGTACGCATGAGTAACGTTTCTATTTTTCAATGATCATTATAGAAAGAAGGTAAGTAATATTTTATATTTAAAAAATTACCATAATAGAATAAATACCATATTATTTATTTAAATATACTTATATATATATCATTTATGTTTTTTTGTGATTAAAAAAAGAATCACATCACTTTATAAAGGAAGTAGTCCACACATACATGAATGATGTTATCATTTTTCAGTGTAAGAAAGATAATGATATATTATATTTTTATAATGATAAATATTTCATTAATATAATTATAATTTAATTTATATCAATTTTATTCACTAAATTTATCCTTATTACCTTCCATGTAAAGTGTTAGTAAAAAATGAATCACATCGCTTCACAAGGCGGTAGTCCACCGTACACATGAGTGATATTATTCTATCCCCCCACTGAATGGAAAGTAAAAAAGTTATATGAGATATAATAAGTAAATAAGTATAAATATGTTACAAATATCATTTATATACTTTAAATATATCATTAAAATAATCCATGATATGTGATTATGGAAAACGAATGGTATCGGTTCGGGAGGCAGTAGTCCAATATACACATGAATGGTGATTTTTATCCCATTTGATGGAATATGATATTTATTTATATTATTAAATTAATATAATAACATACAAGTATATGGAATATACCATTTTTATTATGAAATTATAATTTTATAATTTTATAATATTTTAAATATGTGGAAGAAGAAATAAAATAAAGACGCTCGATTAAGCATGATACCTCTTCTTCAGACAACCTCCTTAGGTAAGCACCAAAAACCTTCTTAGGATGGATTTATGATCAAAACAAGGATTATATGAAGTGGGTAGGGAAGTAAAGAATATATTTTTTATTTTTATTTTCCAATCCAAATGTATTTTAAGCTTTCAAGATGAGAGGATAGGGGTGGCCTTTTTTAAGTGAGGTGAGTGGCACTTGTAACTTTTGAAAAGAAAAACGTGTACCCAAATTTTTCACATGAAACAAGGCACAAAAATGGACCATTATCTAGTATTAAAAATTATAATGTCTAAATATATTCATCCAATATATTTTATAAAAAAATTATGTCATTTTAACCCTTATCTTTTTAGTTTAACACCTGGTAAATCCATTTTTACCTTAATTGTGATAACTAATTTTACTATTTTCACTATTCATTATGGTAAAAAATTAAGTTGGAATTATTATATAATATAAATTATTATGATTATAAATATATAATAAATTTTATCAAATTCAATTCATATAAGTGGAAAATTTTAATTTAAAACAAAACGTACAGATGCGATGAAAAAGTGGGTTTCCAAAAAGTGTATTTTTCAAGGAAAATGTGATTTTATATTAACTCTAATACTAATAATAATAATAATTGTATGAATATAAATTAATATTTAATGATATATAATATATAAATTTAATTTAAAAATTCCTCATTATTTATTATTTTAATTAATTAAAATGGAGGAAGATTATGCACCTTAATACAGTTTTTAGAAAAAATCCCGTTTTTAAACCCAAAAACAATCTTATACTAAAATAAAATATAAAGTGAATTAAAAATTAATTAAGTGGATTAAATATTTCTAAATAATACTTATTTGACTTTAAATCATATTAAAAACATAATTTTACTTTTAAATTACTTAATTTATTGAAAATAAAATACATTTTCACAAAAATCAGTATTTTACACTATTCTTTAAAAAATCAATATTTTCTAAAAAATCCAAAACTTTCACCCTATGTGAATTTTTCTATTATGATTTGAAAATTAAATTAAATTTTCTAAAATAAATTTTCTAAAATTTGCAAAAAATAGTTACAATATTTCTTTACAAAAAATCAATAAAAATCGTTTTTGAAGAAAACTTATTTGAAGAATAAAATTACTTTACTAAAAAATGATTAATTATTTACAATGAATTTATCAATAATTTATATTGAGTAGGAAATTTGTATATATATATATATATCATAAAGTATTTAATATTATTAATACTCACTAATTTAACAGTTGGGTTATAATAGTTATATATTACATGTGTCGTTTAAGCTAAATGTTGCTTATCTAACACGCATTGGAACATAGTTTTATTTTCTAAAATATTAGGCTTTTAAATATTGGTAAGGGTAAATATATAATCTAATCTATATTATTGGATTTTTTTTAAATTTTTTGTCTCTATTTTACTGATTCTTTATTATTTTGAGAGTTTATGGGTTATTTGGATAAGATCTAAGGGTGAAATTTGGGAGGAATTCAAGGGGTAAACGGTTATTGTTCATGGTAAAACATGCCTAGACCATGAAATACATAACCATAATTCTTCCAATGGAACTCATATGGTTATCACACAATTTACCATATCATTCATTTAAACCATACACAATTGTTATTTTTCTTGAAATTTTCATTCAAGTACCTTATGGTCATGAGTTACCCCTATTTCTTTTTATTATTAATTTAGTATAATTTAGGGTATTTATTATGGATTTTTTATGGTGTTTTTATTGATTTAATCTTGATTTACATAATTAAATTTTTTATTTTTCTTAAGAAGCAACTAGAACCTATGTCCATAGAGAACCTATGTCCATGCTGATGGGGTTCCACTCTAGCGTCACAAGGACCTGCGCCCTATGATGTTAGGGAGGTTCCACTCAGTAAGGTAGAAGACCCACACCCATACCTATGGGGGGTTCCACTCTAAAGGTTGAGGAACCTTGACCTGATGTGATAGAGGGGGTCCAATCTAGTCATTGAGGACCCACTCCCTACCTAATAGGGGGTACCACTCAGAAGTCGTTGTTGAGTACTCACGCCCACGCTGATAGGGGGTTTTACTCTAGTGGTTGAGGACCCAAGACCCAGTGAAATAGGGGGTTCCACTCTATTCCTTGAGGACCCATGCCCTACCCAGAAGGTAGGTTCCACTCAGAAGGTAGTTGTAGAAGACTTGTGACCATGTTGATGGGGGTTCCACTCAAAAAATCAAGGATTCCACTTCCCAGTTCTACTGGAGGGTACAACTCGGTAGTCTCTGGTAATTCTTCCTGATCACTACCATTTTTGGGCATCACCTTAGTAAGTTCCATTCCCGAAAAATTTTACATTGCATCTTGAAATCCAAAACCGAGGGCACCATCACATTCTATGTGGAAAAACACTCATGGTAGGCCACTCACAGGCTAAAATATAAGCTCAAATAAAGGAGATATGAAACCATGAAGTTTTCTCAAAAGAAGTAAAGGGGTACACAGTGTGTGAGGGGACCCACACAATGTGTAGTCCCAGTACACCACTTGGTAATGTACCTGTATGTAATTTTACTCACATACCATGAAGTAGTACAATCCGTTTAGGTGGACTACGCGACATGTCCAGATTAACTGGGATTGGGCCGTGTCCTGTTGGTCATGTTTGTGTACTAGACCCTATAACCATGTATATGACCCCATGTCCATGTAATTGGGTACACATCCATGAACCTCCACATGGTATCCTACCTGTGTGATCCTCCACATGGGTTATCCACCCAGGGAAGGGGTATATGGAATGTAGGAGGGCTACATGTCACATCATCCTTTACTTTTCTCAAAACCCTAGCCGTCGCCACTAAGGGGATACATTTCATGTGTTCATCCCACTACACGGTGTGTGTTTGGGTTTTCTCCATAATTCTAGATACAAGATCCGTTCCTTGAATCAAGCCTTTCTACTTTAGATCCAGCCATATATCTGTCTAGAAATAGTAGATATAGCCAAAAATTGGGGTTTTGGACTGTCTTTTGCCGAAAATTAGATCTTGTGGTTAGTTATGGTTTCTTCATTCATCCTATACACCACTAAAAATTCCACATTTTATTTCACGATATTAAAACATTAAATTTATCGTCCATTCCTTGAAATGGTCCCAGATCTAATCTCATTTCATTGATCCATGCTTTTTTATCGATATTTCACAGTTCTGATTGTCTGATCAGACTCGGTACCACAGAGAAATATCGAATCGGGGCCGCGAGGTCCTACTGGTGATGAATGCAAAGAATATTTGGGATAAAAGAATCATAAAAAAAAATTAATCACCGTTGTCCAAACATTCTTGGACAATAATCAAGAATGGTGATACCGGGTTAGAAAACATTGAATAAATCAATTTAAATATGGTACATAGGCACATTCTTAGGCCAAAATTGGTTCAGATAAAAGAACAAGGATGGATCTACTTAATAAATTTAATAACATGGAATAAAACACCAATTGAAAAGTTATACCTAGATATTGGATAATTTGTTTTTGAAGAACATGCCCAACAACGATTCAGAGGATTTGTTGCATTTTTTGCGTCCTAATATGCTTTGATCCGACATTTCATCGTTGTCTGATGAGATTCACAAACGGAGGAGGAAGGAGGAACCATAGAATTCTCCTGGTGTTTATGATTCTAACCCTATAGAATTCACCCTGCTAGTAATATTATAGAACATTTCACTGTGCCAAAATAAATAAATAAATAAATTTAAAAATTAATTAACCTATTGAACGTACCACTAATGAGAAAGGAGTCTGAATGCCTCATGCCAACCCATTTTATGTCACTCCTAGGGTAAACACCACATTTCGGACTCAAACATGTTCTTTTATTTATGATCTATGCTTCCATTTAAGATTTATCCCATTTTATTTAAGAGGTTTAATGTTCCATATAAAATATTTTAAATATTGATATAAAATTAATTCTGAGAACATCAGGCCTTGGAATCACATGTCATCTTAGTGTCTAGCTCTGGAAATATATGTAGAAATATTTCAAAGTATTATAAGGAAAAAACCAAGTCTCTAAATAATTCCCTCCTTTAATATTTTCATCCACAAAAAAACTAAATAAACAACTCGGTATACTGAGCCCGTACTTGGCTCTCCCAGTCCCAAGAACTCTCCTACACATTCTTGTGTTTCCACAACACATGAAACAAGGGGATAGTCCATCCACATATATCATCAGTTATTACATGTGGAAGACATCATGCACCCACTCTAGTTTTGGGGGTATGGAAAGGTAATAAGAAAACTTAATTGAAGAATAAAATTACTTTACTAAAAAATGATTAATTATTTACCAAGAATTTATCAATAATTTATATTGAGTAAGAAATTTATATATATATATATATATCATAAAGTATTTAATATTATTAATACTCACTAATTTAACAGTTGGGTTGTAATAGATATATATTTCATGTGTCGTTTAAGCTAAATGTTGCTTGTCTAACACGCATTGGAATATAGTTTTATTTTCTAAAATCTTAGGGTTTTAAAGATTGGTAAGGGTACATATATAATCTAATCTATATTATTGGATGTTTTTGAAATTTTTTGTCTCTATTTTAGTGATTCTTTATTATTTTGAGAGTTTATGGGTTATTTTGATAAGATCTAAGGGTGAAATTTGGGAGGAATTCAAGGGGTGAACGGTTATTGTTCATGGTAAAACATGCCTAGACCATGAAATACATAACCATAATTCTTCCAATGGGACTCATATGGTTATCACACATTTTACCATATCATTCATTTAAACCATACAAAATTGTTATTTTTCTTGAAATTTTCATTCAGGTACCTTATGGTCATGAGTTACCCCTATTTCTTTTTATTATTAATTTAGTATAATTTAGGGTATTTATTATGGATTTTTTATGGTGTTTTTATTGATTTAATCTTGATTTACCTAATTAAATTTTTTATTTTTCTTAAGAAGCAACTAGAATTTATGAATGATAAATGGAATTTATTAAGTGTTTTGAAATTGAAATGAAATATGGTTTAGGAAATTTTTTATTTTCTAAAAAAGATATTGATAAAAGTATTTTAATATTTTTCACATGAGGTTTTATGAGAGATTTTATAGTATTTCTTAAGAAAAATGGATAAATTGTGAAATTTTTTAAAATTGAAGTTGGAGAAGATTTCAAATTGGTTATAAAATGATTTAAAAAGGGTGATTAAAAATAATGATAATTATTTTAAAAAGAGTTTTTATAAAATCTATTGGGGTTTATGTTGACTCTTTTTGGTATTTTAAGATAGATTTATTTATGTATGTTTGAATTTATGCGGTTTTGAATTAACATTTGTTTTGATTTTTTTTATGATTCTCATTATCTTAGAGTACTCCCCCATCATTCTCAATGGATTATTATAAAGGATATATAAGTGTTTTACCACCATAATACCCTTTGGATGATTAAAACCTATCAAAGGTGGTTACTTTATTTTCTCTGAACATTGAGCTTAGTTGTTTTCCCCTTTTAGCTCAGCATCGAGATTTTGTTTAGGAGTTCCAAAATTTGAATCCTTCTCATTTCCTTAAATAACTAGACTCTATGAGAGTAAAGGATTGGTTTTGGGGTATTGATCCAATCCTCCTTCAACTTATGCTTCCTAAGTCCCTTAAACTTAATTTTCAACCTTTATATTAGAAGATCCAATTTGGAAGTAGTATAAGTCCATCATTCAAACTATGCCATAGAATAACCTTTAATGGGGAGGTTTAGGGTTTTTTTATTCAAAAATACTTCTCTAAATCTATAAAATTACCTAGGGAAATGGAATTGTATTACCTTATGTATCGAATCCTATATATGTTAGAGTATGCTTGTCATTTTGTTGACCTTATATTGTATATTTTGGATTTATCCATAGATGAATACTTGAAGGCTCGGTATTTCAAGAGTGATCTTAGACCATACCTTCCATTGTCAATGTCTCCTATTAGACTTAACACTTATAAAGAGATAGTGTGGTGGACCATGAGGAATCAGACTGGCTTGACAGGGATACCAAAATAGATTGATGTCTCCCCTATTCTCGGGGTAGTGGTCATGACCCGACCCAAGCGGGGGCTTGAACCGTAACTACCTCAATCCCACCTCTATAGGCCAGGAGGTGGAGACCAGCAACGAAGGCATATCTAAACTTAGGGAGGCCTTTTCCAAAGTACTGGTATGCACACACACATCCATCTCATTGAAGAAGTGAATAGGGAAATAGTAAAAGATGCAACACAGTTATAAAGTAAACCATGAATTCATAACCTCTAGGGTGTGTAAGATTAAAACAGTAAAAAATGAAAAGTAAAGGGTAAAAATACATGCACATCCAGAAATATATCCCAACCTGATAAAACTAGAAAAGTAAATTTCTAAGAGAGACCTTCTCAAGATCTCCAAGCTATAACTGACATACTCAGTCCAAAGTATTAGGTATCCCTAAGCTCCTCTGAAGCCACCACTAACTTATCTTCCATCTACATAAGACACAACATGTTCAGGAAAATCCCATTCATGGGTGAGTATATACATACCCAATAGGACACCCTGAAAGTTAAAGGTGGAGCAGTAAGAGATACAACAAGAAAAAAACTTCAGTATATGCAATATATGGTCAAAGAGAACATCTCAACCCAAACCAAGAGTAAAATTAACCTTGTCCAAGCATAATGGGATAAACACGGTGAGTAGATGAACTAATATTTGAGTCATAACCACCTATATCAAGATAGTAGATTCATCTAACGATGAGAATCTAAACACAGAAGTCACATGGCATACCCTACGTGTCTTCGGCTCACCTAGAAGGAGGGTAATAAAATTCAAGGTAAGGATGTATAAGAATATATATATTCGCATTTAAAATAATTCCAAAAAATAGATTATGGCGATCTATGTCTCACAACTTATCCTAATAAGAAGATTATCTAACAGTTCTAAAAGTCCATCAATGATACCAAACATCTCACATGTTTTCCCATAAGTAACCATCCATGTCAATCCATGCCTAATCATTGTGTCACACAATCAATGGGATAAAAACTTGAAGTAGAGGATCCACTCCCTAATATGTCATGGGTTTCCACTCTATAAGTATCCATAGAGGACCTATGTCCATGCTGATGGGGGGTCCACTCTAGCGTCACGAGGACTTGTGCCCTATGATGATAGGGAGGTTCCACTCAGTAAGGTAGAGGACCCACACCCATACCTATGGGGGGGTTCCACTCTAAAGGTTGAGGACCCTTGACCTGGTGTGATAGAGGGGGTCCAATATAGTCATTGAGGACCCACTCCCTACCTAATAGGGGGTACCACTCAAAAGTCGTTGTTGGTTACTCACGCCCACACTGATAGGGGGTTTTACTCTAGTGGTTGAGGACCCAGGCCCTGGTAAAATAGGGGGGTTCCACTCTATTCCTTGAGGACCCATGACCTACCCAGAAGGTAGGTTCCACTCATAAGGTATTTTTAGAAGACTTGTGACCATTTTTATGGGGGTTACACTCTAAAAATCAACGATTCTACTTCCCAGTTCTACTGGAGGGTACAACTCGGTAGTCTCTGGTAATTCTTCCTGATCACTACCATTTTTGGGCATCACCTTAGTAAGTTCCATGCCTGAAACATTTTACATTTCATATTTAAATCCAAAACTAAGGGCACCATCACATTCTATGTGGAAAAACACTCATGGCAGGCCACTCACAGGCTAAAATCTAAGCTCAAATAAAGGAGATACGAAACCATGAAGTTTTCTAAAAAGAAGTCAATGGGTACACAGTGTGTGAGGGGACCCACACAATGTGTGGTCCCAGTCCACCACTTGGTAATGTACCTGTATGGAATTCTACTCCCATACCATGAAGTAGTACAATCCATTTAGGTGGACTACGCGACATGTCCAGATTAACTGGGATTGGATCATGTCCTGCTGGTCATGTTTGTGTAATGGACCCTATAACTAGGTACATGACCCCATGTCCATGTAATTGTGTACACATCCATGTACCTCCTCATTTTATCCTACCTGTGTGATCCTCCACATGGGTTATCCACCCAGAGAAGGGGTATATGGCATGTAGGAGGGCTACATGTCACATCATCCTTAACTTTTCTCAAAACCCTAGCCACCGCCACTAAGGGGATACATGTCGTGTGTTCATCCCACTACATAGTGTGTGTTTGGGTTTTCTCCATAATTCTAGATACATGATCCGTTCCTTGAATCAAGCCTTTCTGCTTTAGATCCAGCCATATCTCTGTCTAGAAATAGTAGATATAGCCAAAAATTGGGGTTTTCGACCGTCTTTTTCCAAAAATTGGATCTTGTGGTTAGTTATGGTTTCTTCATTCATCCTATACACTACCAAAACTTCCACATTTTATTTCAAAATATTAAAATATTAAAATTATCATCCATTCCTTGAAATGGTCCCAGATCTAATCTCATTTCATTGATCCATGATTTTTTATCGATCTGTCGCAGTTCTGATCGTCTGATCAGACTCAGTACCACCGAGAAATATCTAATTGGGGCCACGAGGTCCTACTGGTGATGAACGCAAAGAATATTTGGGAGAAAAGAATCATAAAAAAAATTAATCATCGTTTTCCAAACATTCTTGGCCAATAATCAAGAATGGTGATAGCAGGTTAGAAAACATTGAATAAATCAATTTAAATATGGTACGTAGGCACATTCTTAGGCCACAATTGGTTCAGATACAAGAACAAGGATGGATATACTTAATAAATTTAATAAAATGGAATAAAACACCAATTGAAAAGTCATACCTAGATATTGGATCATTTGTTTTTGAATAACATGCCCAACAATGATTCAGAGGATTTGTTGCGTTTTTTGCGTCCTAATCTGCTTTGATCTGACATTTCATCGTCGTCCGATGAGATTCACCAATGGAGGAGGAAAAAGGAACCATAGAATTCTCCTGGTGTTTATGCTTCTAACCCTAGAGAATTCACCCTGCTAGTAATCTTATTGAACATTTCACTGTGCCAAAATAAATTAATTAATTAATTTAAAAATTAATTAACTCATTGAACGTACCACTAATGAGAAAGGAGTCTGAATGCCCCATGCCAACCCATTTTATGTCACTCCTAGGGTAAACACCACATTTCGGACTCAACCATATTCTTTTATTTATGATCTAAGCTTCCATTTAAAATTTATCCCATTTTATTTAAGAGGTTTCATGTTCCATATAAAATATTATAAATATTTTTATAAAATTAATTCTGAGAACATCAGGCCTTGGAATCACATGTCATCTTAGTGTCTAGCTCTAGAAATATATATAGAAATATTTCAAAGTATTACAAGGAAAAAACCAGGTCTCTAAATAATTCCCTCCTTTAATATTTTCATCCGCAAAAAGAAAAAACTAAATAAACAACTCAGGATATTGAGCCCGTACTTGGCTCTCCCACTCCCAAGAACTCTCCTACACATTCTTGTGTTGCCACAACACATGAACCAAGGGGATAGTCTATCCACATATCTCATCAGCTATTACATGTTGAAGACATCATGCACCCACTCTAGTTTTGGGGGTATGGAAAGGTAATAAGAAACCTCGCCATCTCTCTGCATGATCTCATGCACCCAATTGTTTTGATACCTCCTGCACTAAGAAATCCCAATACTTCCTACTAAGGAAATCTAATAAAATGTTTCCCCTCCTTAGATTATAGATTATCTCAAATTCATAGTCATTTAGGAACTTGAACCAGTGTTTTTTTCTCAGGTTCAGGTCTCTCTATGTGAAGATGTACCTGAGACTCTGATGGTTTGAGTGAACCAAAAAGCACTCTCCCAGAAGGTAGTGTCTCCAAATTCTCAGGGAGAAGACTACCGCTACCTGCTCTAGGTCATGATTCACATATTTCTACTCATGGGGTCTCAACTTCCTCAACTTGTATGCAATAATTTTCTATCTTTGCATCAATAGACAGCTAAGCCCATATTCTGAGACATTGTAATACACTACATACTACATTCCATCCTCTAGTAATATCGACACCATAGCAATAATCAACCCTAGCCTCAAATCATCAAAGGACCTATGGCACTTCTTAGACTAGGTAAGCAGCTTCCCTTTCCACATTAGGGCAGTCAGAGGGGTTGTGATTCTAGATAAGTATTCCAAAAACCTCATTTATTTCCTTGTAAGTCAAGAAATCTCAAAACCTCTGAAATTCTCTTGGGTGGATCATAATAAATAAATGCATCAATATTTATTGGGTTCATGGATAATCCATGATTAGAAATGACATTCCTCATAAATTGAACCACCTGAATCCAAAACTGGCACTTTGAGATCTTTCCATAAAGATGGTGCTCTCAAAGTAGATCTAGGACCATCCTTAAGTGATCTGCATACTCCTCCTATAATGAAGATTATATGAGTATTTCATTTATGAAGACGACCAAAAACTAGTCCAATTATAGCTAAAAGTCATAGTTCATCAAATCTATAATTATTGTGGGAGCATTCATCACACCAAAGGAATCACTGGGAACTCATAGTGTCCATAACGACATTAGAATGCCAACTTTGGAACATCATCCTCGTGAACCCTCAAATAGTAGTATCCAGACCTGATATTGATCTTCGAGAACCACCTCATGCCTCACAATTGGTCAAAGAGGTCATCAATTATTGGAAAGGGGTACTTGTTTTTTATTTTGGCCTGGTTGGGGTGATGATAACCCACACAAAGCCAAAAACTCTCGTCTACCTATTTTACAAACAACACCAGATATACCCAGGGGATACATTGGGTCTAATGAAACCCTTATCTAAAAGGTATTCCAACTATAAACATAGATCATGGATCTTGGTTGGGTCATCCGATATACCGAAGAAGATATCGGTGCAGTGTTAGGTGAAATTCAATAAAAACTTCATCTCCCGCCTCAATGGTAGTCCTGAAACATCCTTGGGGAAGACATCCATATAGTCCTCCACAATTGAAGTAATACATATTCCTAAAGAACCTATTGTACCAAGGTATATACTCGTTAACCAATGGTTGATGGGTTGTATTCTCCTACTCAAAAAACCCACTTACCTTTCCATGGTATCTCTCTTGTCAAAAAAAGAGAATCTCATCCCATTAGTGTGTAGGAATCTGACTTGTCTGTAGTGACATTCAATTTGGTCTTGGACCATGGAAAACCAATACATACCCAAGATTATTTCATAAGGTTGTATCATGATGACCAAAAGTCCCATGTGAACCTCTCTCTACTAATCTATATCTCTCACTAACAGCAGATTAAAGATACAGAAGAAGTGTTCCCTATAGTAACCTCAAGAAGAAGTTGTCAGGACAGCACCACAATTAAGAGCTCCAAATATCGCACCAGGATTATAAAGATAAAGGAATTGATGTAACATGTGTTTACTAGTACTGAATAAATATTATAATAAACATAGATCATACCTCTAATCATCTCATTCTCTATAGGATCATAAACCTTTAAAGTTGGTAATTTTCCATGACCCTATCCACCAGCTCCCTGAGCCTGATGTGGGCCACCTAATGGTGGTGGTGGAAGGATCTAATAGCATCATCCACCACCCATAACTCATCCTACTCCTCTTCCAACTCCACATCCCTAGGTACCACCATATCCATGCTTGGAAGATCCCTGATCACAGCACTACCTTTTCCATGGAGGTCCATCAGTTATGTGCTTGTGAGGCTCAACACATTTGGTCAAGTAGTCTCACCCATGTGACCTCTACCATCATAAGTAAATCAACACACCTTTGGGTTCTACCCAAGCCCTCTGAATTAACCCCGATCACGTGCCAAAGTCTAATCATAGGGAGGTATCGTATATCAATATCCTAGTTCCTGGTGTCTTGTATCTGCTACAGATGACTCAACACTGTGGTTCCCAATTCCAACTCCATATTTCTGGTGTCCCACTAAAAAAAACTTCCAGTCACTACTGTCTACTCTAGTACCCCGAAATATGTGGGGATGCGCAAGGGCACAATGCTAGCTCAGATCTCTCTGTGAAGTTCCTGCTAAAACTTTCATGATCAGAAGTAGCCATCATAGATCATGTCAAAGGAGTACCACATAAGGTCTGTAAACCTTGTTGTATACTCAGGCACTTTCATCCCTCCCTAATATAACTCCAAAATCTCCTAGATTTGAATTGAGCATAAGTAAGGAGGTAGTTTTCCTCATAGAACAGCTACTGGAAGTAGGCCCATGAGAGTTTCAACTCATATTCTTCTATGTAACAAGGATCCACCAGTGTCCAGATACTCTAGGGAAAAGGATATCTTCTAGTGCAACCACAAGATCTATCAAGGTTTGAAAAATCCTGAAGATACAGACCACCAAATCTTTTCAATCCACTATTTCCTGAGGATTTTTTTTGTCGTAGAACCTTACTGTCATCTGGCGCTGGAACTCACAGAGTGTTTTAAGCCTATGTGTATCCTCAACCTAATCTACTAGAATGATATGTTGCTTGATAGAGGGAGGTACTTATACCTACCCACCTAGAGGAAGGGAGTCATAGGATGGACCCTGAACTGAGGCATCATCGCTCATTAGATCTTATTCATGATCCAGAACTAGTATCTTGGATGGTTTTCATTGTGGATTCATCTTAAACGTTATCAAGATGTACCATTTTCAGATGAGAATATATATATAAATAATAGGGATCTAAATCAATAATGATAGTCAAATACTCAATCATATATTATGCAAGTACCATTGATCCCTCTAAAAATGTCTTAGTATGCTGAGTTGAAAAGTAGGTATTCAAGGTCCTGGTGAATGGACATGTCGGCTACCCACACCATCACTAGGATCCCTAAGCTAAGAGTTACACTCAGGACAATTTTAAATTGTTTTTGTCACAAACCAAGTCGGGTCTCCATCAACCCGATGCCCGACCCAGCCCGCGGCAAGGCCTGAAGGGCGTTCCCGATCCCCACGGGCTGGCACAAGTGCCCGGGTATCAAATTGAAACTTTGGGAATGATTTACCTGTAAAAACAACCAGGAATAACCACAAGTAAACTGAACTCAAAAATAGTGTTGAAACCACAAATCTTCAAACAGCAAAAAATGGGTCTCAAAAACAAACACAACTAACTCCAAAAAAAAGGGGTGACCAAAAACCAAGTCAGCAACCATCACCTAATGGAGGGATACCACCGTTCGGCCTTCACCACCAACGCCAAGTCAGAAGAAGCAGCTAACAACTTGGATCACCTCTCTCAAAACCTTTTCCCTTCCCTAAATCAGACATAATAAGATCTACTTACACCCAAGGGTGTAAGTAGGGTGTGAGCAATCGCTCAATAGTTTGGCACCAAAGAAAATATTTTTCATGTAAAGGTTAGATGACCAAAACAGTTTACAGGCTTGAACTATAGAAAATAAACAAATGCACTAACAACTTTAATGAAAATAGTTTTTAAAGAAAGACAGTTTTAAATAGGGAATGGGGTTTTTGGTACTAAAAGAAAATGAAAACATTCTTACCATTTTACACCACAGAAATCACACAATCAACCAGTGATGAGTATATAATCGCACAGGAGCAACAAAAGTGGGAGAGGCCCTAAGGGACTAAAGATATGTGGGGCCCTAGAACCTCACATCTCGACGTACCAAAGAATATATACCATACGTTCCCGTGCACGAGCCACTAGTAGGGAAACACCTCCATAACCTAGTGGTCTCCAGTCATCATCCAAAGTTTAGTTAGTGTTGTAAGCGTCAATCTAGCTATGTTAAACTAGACCGGAGCCACTCCCGTATCACTAGCACTCTAGTCTAGTCCACCCACCTAGTACTCAGGCTTCCCCTTTTGTGCTCAATGTTCAAAGTTCACCCTACTCATCAAGGTCAAGACACAACACACCTGGATGTCAACTAAGTCAAACACCATACACCTAGGATGTCAACTAAGTCAACCATCACACTTACACATTCAATATAAATGGATAAAGAAACAACCATTAAAGGTATTATACACGACAGAGATCCTCTGAAACCAAAACACAACGTTCAAGAACTACACAGTCAAATAACTACATAATTCCAAGAACCAAACTAAAATTTAACAGGCATTTGAAAACAAATGGTCTAGTAGTTTTAAAGAAAATAAAACAACACGATCATTAGTGCCAAAACTCACTCGAATGCACACTAGAACTATAATAGGAATCAAATTTCAACTGTAGCATTTTTCCAAAGACCAAAGGAACAATATAGTAAAAAAACAGACAACCTAAACATGCTGCTAATAAAAATAAAACACCAAATCCTACCAACCAAAACCAAAAACTCACAGCAGCAGGTAAATAAAAGACATATCAATTTAATTAAACCAGCATACTAATTTATCAGATAACCTAAGCATGAAAAACCACCTACCTCAAAGTAGGTACGAAATAGCGATACAACGCAACACTCCTGCTGCGCAACGGTCGCACTGTACAGATCCATCAAAAAGGTCCTAAAACAATAGACCATGTAACCTCAATGCCAACCCAGTAAAACATCAACGGTCCATAAAAATAACCATCAGCAATTAAATAAACAAGTTCAATAATAATTAAATTAATTAATTAACAATTAAACCAAATCAATTAAATAATTTGATTAACAACTAAACAAATTTAATTAATTAATTAACAGATAAACGAATTCAATAATAATTAAATAAATTAATTAACACTTAAACAAAATCAATTAAAAAAAATTATTAACAAATAAAAAAAATTCACTCAATTAATTAACGATTAAACACATAAAAATATTTAAATAAATTAAAAACAAACCCTTTACCACGGAAATCGCCGGAATTACAACTGAGGGGCGGTGCAGTGGCTGTCCGGCGAGCGGAGGGGGTTGCAGAGCTACTGTTCGGCGAGCAGAGGGGGTTGTGGTGCTGCTGTCCGGCGAGTGGAGGGGGTTGAAGTGGCTATCCGGTGAGTGGAGGGGGTTGCGGAGGCTGCTATTCAGTGAGAGGAAGGAGGGGAACCGGCCTACGGAGCTGCTGTCTGGCGAGAGGAAGGAGGGGCACTGGCCTGTGGATCTGCTATCTGGCAAGCGGAAACAGGGGCGCCGGCTGGTCGGTCCGGGAAGGGAGGAGGAGAGGTGAGGTCGGCGGCCAGTTGGAGGTAGCAGGGAGGGCGGTCGAACGGGAGGAGCAGCAGGCGGTGGGGGCATGTCCAGGGTGAGTGGGAGAAAGGTGAGGGGGAGATGGGAGGCAGCCAAGCGGATAAGAGAGGAGGGGAAGGGGGAGGTCGCGGGAGGAAGAGAAGGGAGGGAGGAAGAGGATGGAGGGAGAGAAGGGAGGGGTGGTCAAGCGGTGAAGGAGAAGATAAGGGAGGCATAGAAGGAGAAGAAGGAGAGGATGAGAAAAGGGATGTCACGAGAGAGAAGAGAAGGGAGGAAAAAAAAGAAAAAAGAATGAAAAGGGGGTGGTGGCTAGGGTAGGGTTTAGGAGGGGGAGAGAGAAAAAATGGAATAAAATAAAATAGAGAGGAATGAGGGAAGAAATAAGGAAGATAAAATAATAAAACAAGATAAAATAAAATAAAATAACTAAATTTAAATAAATAAATAAAAACTAGCATTAAACGGTAATAGTAAAGAGGTCCGCCAGCACGCCAGGCGGGCTGCGCGGCTTTGCCCGTGCCCTGCCCGCACATCGAGCGTTGCCAAACAAAGGTCCGATGACCAGCGCAAGAAGAACACCACACGTCAGGCTCGACGCTCTTTCCAACTAAATAATTATAAAAAGGGCAGATGAACTTATAAAATTAAAGTTAAAATTAAAAACATACCGTACGTGAAGTTCGGGTGTGACAATTCTCCCCACCATGAAAACTTTATGCCCTTGGAAAGTGAGCTCGATGCCTGATCAGAGAATAGAAAAGGGTACTCCTGATCAACCCATGACTTACACTCCCAAGTCTTGTGCTCATCATTCCCATGATGCCAGAGAATACGGACCAATGGAATGGACTTCCCACGTAGCACCTTGTCCTGAGAATCCACTACCCGCACTGGTCGCTCAAACCCTGATAAGTCTGGATCAATCTTCAACTCCTCCTAATTCAACAAATGTGATGGATCGGGATTATAATTTTTCAGTTGGGAGACATGAAATAAGTCATGGATCGATGTCAATTGTTAAGGCAAAGCTAACATGTATGCCACTTTGCCAATCCGCTCAGTAATCTCGAAAGGCCCGACATACCTCGGTGTTAGCTTTCCCTGCTTCCCCAAACGGTGGTGACCCAAGCGAGGGGACACCTTTAAAAATAGTCTGTCCCCAACCAAAAACTCAAGATCCTGACACCTCTGGTCTGTATAAGATTTGTGGCGGCTCTGCACTGTCAACAACCACTGCCTAATCAGCTTGACCTTCTCCGATGTCTCCTGAACAAGGCTCGGTCCCAAGAGCGAGGTCTCGCCTACCTCATCCCAACAAAAAGGAGACTGACAAGTCCATCCATAGAGCACCTCAAAGGGTTCCATTTTGATGGAAGACTGATAACTATTATTATAAGAAAACTCAACCAATCCCAAATGGCTATCCCATGAGCCTCCAAAATCTAACACACAGGCTCGGAGCATGTCTTCTAGAATCTGATTCGTCCGCTCTGTCTGGACATCGGTCTGAGGATGGTATGACGTGCTCATCTTAATCTGTGACCCCAAAGCCTTATGGAGGCTTCCCAAAAACCGAGATGTAAATCAGGGGTCCCTGTCAGAAACAACTGCTGACGGCACACCCTAAAGTCTGACCACCTCCTGAACATACAACCGGCCCAGCTCCTCCACCTTCGTTGTATCTCTGATCGGGATAAAGTGAGCTGACTTGGTCAAGTGGTCAATCACTACCCAGATAACATTATTTCCCTAAGGTGTACGAGAAAATACAATAATGAAGTCTATGGAGACCTCGTCCCACTTCCAGGTAGGAATGGGTAATGGCTGGAGTAGGCCAGATGGTCTCTGATGCTCTGCTTTCACCTGCTGGCAAGTGTAACATCTCGACAAAAATCGGCTATGTCCCGCCTCATACCTGGCCACCAGAACTGATGGTGAACATCGTAATACATCTTTTTGGTACCAGGATGGATGGCCCACTGAGACTGGTGGCTATCCTGCATCACCACCTTCCGCAGAGACAACGGAACCACAGCACGTCCCTTGAAGCACACGATCCCCTCAGGAGACAAAGTCCAATCAGAAGGAGTCTCCCCACCATGAAGAAGTTGCACATATCCCTGACACAGCTCATCACCAGGCTTCTCCTACTGGATCAACTCCAGAATATCGGGAGTCAACTAAATGCTAGCCAGGAAAGTACCTCCACTGTGTTCCCTGCTCTCCAAGTGCATCTGGGAGAAGAGCCCCATCAAAGTCCACTCATCACTGGACTTCCTCAATTCCTGCACTGGTACTTTTCTACTCAAAGCGTCTGCCACCACATTACCCTTACCCAGAGTATAGACAATGTCAAAGTCAAAACCCTGCAGGTACTCAATCCAGTGGCACTGCCTCAAATTGAGATCCTTCTGAGAGAAAATGTAAGCTTGACTCTTATGGTCAGAATAAACCACAAATTTCTCCCCAAAGATAAAGTGACGCCAAGTCTTCAAGGCATGCATCACTACTGCCAAATCTAAGTCATGAGTCGGATAATTCTTCTCATGCAGTCGAAGCTGGCGAGAACCATAAGCCACCACATGGTCATCTTGCATGAGCACACTTCTAAGGCCCATACCTAAAGCATCACAATAAACCACATAGCCCTTTCCAGATTCCGGTAAGGTCAACACAGGTGCGGTGGTCAACCGCCGCCTCAACTCCTCAAAGGATTCCTGACACTGTGGGCTCCACTCAAACTTCACCCCTTTCCGGGTGAGTGTAGTCATGGGGGAGGCGAGCCGCGATAAGTCTCGAACAAAACGCCAGTAATAGCCTGCCAGACCTAGAAAACTCCTGATCTCAAACACATTCCTCGGCTGGTCCCATGACATAACTGCCCTGATCTTCTCAGGATCTACTGAAACCCTTTGTTCTGAGACAACATGTCCCAGAAACCTCACTTCCCTGATCCAGAATGTGCACTTTGAGAGTTTGGTATACAGGCGGTGATCCTGTAAAGTTCCCAAAACAATGTGCAGGTGATGCTCATGATCCTCCTCAGATCCCGAATAAACCAGGATGTCATCCACAAATACCACGACAAATGAGTCGAGATATTGGTGGAACACCCTATTCATGAGCGCCATAAAAACTGCAGGAGCATTCGTCAATCCAAAAGGCATGACTAGATACTCAAAGTGACCATACCTGCTTCGGAAAGCCGTCTTTGGAATATCGGCTTCTCTCACCCTGAGCTGGTGGTATCCCGAACGCAAATCGATCTTAGAGAACCACTTTTCCCCCTTCAGCTGGTCGAACAAATCATTAATCCGGGGAAAAGGTTATTTATTCTTGATGGTCACCTTATTCAATTTTCAGTAATCAATGCACAACCAGAGGGTTCCATCGGCCTTCTTCACAAATAGAACTGGGGAGGCCCAAGGAGAGACGCTCTGGCGAATGAATCCTTTGGATTCCAAATTGTCCAGCTGTATCTTTAATTCCCTCAATTTGGTGGGGCCCATGCGATATGAGGGAAGAGATATAGGTTGTGTTCTCAGCGCCAACTCTATCGAGAAATCCACGTCCCGCTCTAGGGGTAAGCCTGAAAAATCATCTGGGAAGACCTCTGGGAACTCATCCACTACACGAGGTAACCCGCCCTGAGAAACACCACCATCGTCTTCCAGTGCGAGCGACAACAACTGATAAGAAAGGTTTCCCAACTCAGGGAGTGGAGGTCCCGCGCGACCCGACCGAGGGTCCCATTCTCCATGAAATATATGAGGACTCCCATCTGGTGCCGTAAAGCTGACTCGGCGCCGATAGTAGTCAATATGCACTTGAAAGTGCACCAGCCATTCCATGATGAGGATCACATCAAACAGGTCCATATCAAGGACTAAGAAATCCCACTCCATCTTGACTCCTAACACAGAGAGTGCGCACGACAAGCACCTAAGACCCTGCTCCTTTTTCTTACCCAGCGGTGTCACTAACTCCATTGCAACAGATAAAATCTTGGTTGGGAGGCTCAACAAGTTCAGAAGACGGGAAGATATAAAAGAAACTGAAGCACTAGTATCAAATAAAACTGCAGCTATAGAAGATGCAATCAGAATGGTAACCTAGAACAGTCGAAGGTCCTGCATCAGATCCTGCTGGTGCCTGATCCACAACATGAAAATGTCTGGTCCCTGCTTGAGAACGACCACTCGCCTGTGGCTCTACCCTAATCTGGCTCTACCTTGAAGACGATCCAGTCCTGCCACTACGACCACCGAACCGAGATCCCGGTGTCCTGGTCTGCTCTGACTGCACTGATACTCCCCCGGAAGCCACAGATCCATCCCCACTCTAGTGAGGGTGCATCACTCTGCAAAAGCATTGTACATGCCCCATGATCCCACACCAGTAGCAAGGCCTGGGAGGGGTGGGACATACAGATCAGATGTTCCCTGCCCTTCCGCACTGATGGCACACAACAACCCTCGTATCAGATTCCCCAGATGAAGTCTTCCCAGAGGGATGGCCTGAGCTTCCACCACTCTTCTTCCACTGCTCATCACGCTTCCTCTTCTTCTCTGAAGAACTGCCGCTGCCAAATCCAGACACTGATCCAGAAAACCCCAAATTTCTTCTCTGGTCAATCTCGACCATGCAATCACGATCGACCACCTCCGCATAAGTCTCCATCTTGAATAAGAAAACCTAAGAGTGGATTTCCAGTCAAAGGCCCTTCTAGAACTTTCAAGATTTCAGGTATTCACTTGAAACAATCTCAGGTGTGTATCGCACTAGCTCAGCGAAGCGGCTCGCATACTCCATCACTGTCTGATTCCCTTGTGAAAGATCCATGAACCCTCGGGATCTAGCATAGGCCAGGAACTCTGTACAGTACTACTAGTTGATGATAACTTTGAAATATTTCCAACTCATATACTCATGTTTCCCAGCTTGAATCACTGATTCCCACCATTTGCGAATGGAACCCTCTAGATAAAAAGTGGTACACTTTACCCTGACTTCCTTGGGCGTGTCAAGGAATTTGAACATGCGTTCAATCTTTTCCAGCCATTCCTCTGCCTCCTATGGTTCTGAACAGCCTCGGAAAGAAGGAGGTTTATTTTTCATAAACTCTTGATCTCTATCGTTCTTGGGGCCAGATTGATCCCCTCGAGCTGGAATGGGGGCGGGGGCAAGAGTCGCCCCTTGTCCTAAATCCTGAACAGCTCATACCACGGCCTCCACCAATCTCTGATCAAGCAGCATGGGAGAACTATCTCCGGCTTCCTCCCATGGGTGCATGGGAGCTCTCCGGGGAGGCATCTTGCTGCAAGGAACAACAGTCACAAAATAACACCATCAATATCTCATATCACAAGAGAGAACAAATTTTAAACAAGATAAATAATCATCAGTCAACCAAACTTGAAAAAAGAAATAATAATAACATTGTATCAAAACTCTACTTTTCCGCCTGGTGTCCACACACAGTCTGCAGCCTGTACGTCCCACCTGGAAAAGAAGTCAAACAAGCATCCTGATAACCCGTGGTGACTCAGTGTCTATCACGAGGAGTGCTATCTAGGCACCCTACTCGCAACCAGAATTCTGAGCCCTAATAGTTCTAACTCATGTCTATCCAGACTCATCCCAAATAACATAAACAAAGAGACAAAACCTCCTCTGATACCATTGTGTCACGAACCAAGTCGGGTCGCCATCAACCCGACGGCCGACCCGGCCCGCGGCAAGGCTCGAAGGGCGTTCTCGATCCCCACGGGCTGGCACAAGTGCCCAGGTATCAAATTGAAACTTTGGGAACGATTTACCCATAAAAACAACCAGGAATAACCACAAGTAAACTGAACTCAAAAACAGCATTACAACCACAAGTATTCAAACAGCAAAAAATGGGTCTCAAAAAAAACCACAACCCAACCAAAACTAACTCCAAAAAAAGGGGGTGACCAAAAACCAAGTCAGCAACCATCACCTGATGGAGGGATACCACCGTCCGGCCTTCACCACCAATGCCAAGTCGGAAGCAGCAGCTAACAACTCAGACCACCGCTCTCAAAACCTTTGCCTTTCCCTACATCAGACATAATCAGATCTACTTACACCCAAGGGTGTAATTAGGGTGTGAGAAATCTCTCAATAGGTTGGCACCAGAGAAAAGATTCTGCATGTAAAGGTTAGATGACCAAAATAGTTTACAGGCTTGAACTATAGAAAATAAACAAATGCACTAACAACTTTAATGAAAATTTTTTTTAAATAAAGATGGTTTTAAATAGGGAACGGGGTTTTTGGTACTAAAAGAAAATGAAAAAATTCTTATCATTTTACACCACAAAAATCACACAATCAACCAGTGATGAGTATATAATCGCACAGGAGCAACAAAAGTGGGAGAGGCCCTAGGGGACTAAAGCTGTGTGAGGCCCTAGAACCTCACGTCTCGGTGTACCAAAGAATCCATACCATACGTTCCTATGCATGAGACACTAGTATGGAAACACCTCCATAACCTAGTGGTCTCCAGTCATCATCCAAATTTTAGTTAGTGTTGTAAGAATCATTCCATCTAAGTGAAAATGGATTGGAGCCACTCCTGTATCACTAGCACGCTAGTCTAGTCCACCCACCTAGTACTCAGGCTTCCCCTTTTGTGCTCAACGTTCAAATTTCACCCTACTCATCAAGGTCAAGACACAACACACCTGGATGTCAACTAAGTCAAACACCATACACCTAGGATGTCAACTGAGTCAACCATCACACTTACACATTCAATATAAATGGATAAACAAACAAAAATTAAAGGTATTATACATGACAGAGATCCTCAGAAACCAAAACACAACGTTCAAGAACTACACAGTCAAATAACTACACAATTCCAAGAACCAAACTAAAATTTAACAGGCATTTGAAAACAAATAGTCTAGTAGTTTTAAAGAAAATAAAACAACATGATCATTAGTGCCAAAACTCACTCGAATGAACACTAGAACTGTAATAGGAATCAAATTTCAACTGTAGCATTTTTTCAAAGACCAAAGGCACAATATAGTAAAAAAACAGACAACCTAAAAATGCTGATAATAAAAATAAAACACCAAATCCTACCAACCAAAACCAACAACTCACATCAGCAGGTAAATAAAAGACATATCAATTTAATTAAACTAGCAGACTAATTTATTAGATAACCTAAGCATGTGAAACCACCTACCTCAATGTAGGTACGAAACAGTGATACAGCGCAACACTCCTGCTGCACAATGGTCGCACCGTACAGATTCGTCAAAAAGGTCCTAAAACAATAGACCATGTAACCTCAATTCCAACCCAGTAAAACATCAGCAGTCCATAAAAATAACCATCAGCAATTAAATAAACAAGTTCAATAATAATTAAATAAATTAATTAACAATTAAACAAAATCAATTAAATAATTTGATTAACAACTAAACAAATTTAATTAATTAATTAATAGATAAACGAATTCAATAATAATTAAATTAATTAATTAACACTTAAACAAAATCAATTGAATAAATTGATTAACAACTAAAACAAATTCACTCAATTAATTAACGATTAAACACATAAAAATAATTAAATAAATTAAAAACAAACCCCTGTCCACGGAAATCGCCGGAATGACAACTGAGGGGTGGCGTAGTGGTTGTCCGGCGAGCGGAGGGGGTTGAGGAGCTGTTGTCGAGAGAGCGGAGGGGGTTGCAGTGCTACTGTACGGCGATCGGAGGGGGTTGTGGTGGCTGTCTGGTGAGCGGATAACCCACCATTGGATAACCCACTGTTGGATAACCCACCATTGGTAATGAACCATCATTGGAATTAAGTTTTTGTTTCTATTTTTTATTTCTGGGTTAATTATTTTATTTCTTTGAGATTTAAATATATTATTTTTGATTTTTGATTTTTAAATTCCTAAATGATATAAATTAGACCATTAGTCTAATTTTGACACACTCTCTCCCTTGTGACTTACCTTTTAACTTATATATAACCATATCTCTTAACCTTTCACCTTTTCTTAACCTTATATGAACCTTTTGAGACTTTTTTATGGTTTTAGTGAAGCGAGAAACATAGTTGACTCTTGAGGAGTTGTGCCCTTAAAAGGAGAAGAAAGGATATTTGAGAAGACCTACAGTAAATCCATGAAACCCACAACTCATGAATCGAACAGTGGTACCAGATAAGGAAGTAAATGTTGAGTGGTTGGTGTCAAGAATATCATTGGTTCTTAAGTTTATCAAAAATTAGGGATGGTTAGAGTGGTTCTCGAATAATGAGAGTTTGTTCTATCCTAGGTTAGTGAATCAGTTTTTTCAGAATGTTGTGTTTAGTTTTAGGGAAGATAAATATTGGGTTCAAAGTAGGATAAATAGGAAGAAGGTGGGCTTTTATTCAAATCTATGGGAAAGATTTATTGAAGTACCTCACAAAGGTGTTTCAAATTATTATCATGGGATAATTCCAAGTAATAATGATTCATTAAAATATTAGAATGCCTTCGATGAGTTAATTAGATATGGAACCTTAAGAATACCAGCTACAACTGAGCTTGATGGTGATTTTTGTTTGTTTTTTAAGTTCATATAGTATATTTTGTGCCTAAGGAAAGGATATTTCAGCACAATTTGGTACCAAGATGTATATATACTATACATTGAGAAAAGAGGAGATAAAATCAACCTATATAGATATTTTATGATTTACATGATAGAGATGTGCAAGATTTCTTCTAGGTAAAAATCTCTAATATATCCCAAGTTCATTTTGGCCATGCTAGATGCCAAGGGTTTGGTTGATGGTGAAGAAGAAACCAAGGTAAAATGTGTAGGTTATTTTTTTACCAAAGTCCTTTGTAAGAGAATGAAATTAAATTGAAACCCTAGGAAGAGGCAATGGGTTGTTGATGTTTATAAACTGTATGAGTATTTCAATCCTATGGACCACCCTTATAGACCAAAAGATCTTATTGATCCTAGATTAGATCCAAATGAGGTGGTTGTGTACTCATATGTAGAGTAGGAAGAAGAAGAGGTTGCTACTTCTGGTAATGAGGAGCACACTACAACAAAATCGCCATTTAGCAGCAGTTTTTTTTTGCGTTTTTCGGTGGTTTAAACCATCGCAGCATGGTTTGGCAGCGGTTTACAGAAACCGCCACCTAATATAGCGTCGTCAATCTATTCACGGTGGTTTTTTCCGTTTCGCGGTGATTTAAGGAAAGCATCGTAGCTACCTAATTTCGAGACGGTTTTCCTGAATTTAGCGGCGGTTTTTACGATCCTTGGATATCAATTTATTCGTGGCAGTTATAACCGCTGCGAATAAACTCAAATTCAGTGGCCATAAAACCACCGCCAAAGTCACAGGAAGCGCCGCGGAATGAGGCAGCAATGATTCGGCTATGTCGCGGCGGTTAAAACCTCCGCTAAATGTAAGAAAAAAATTATTTTTAGTGTCGGTTTTCATAGTTTAGCGGCGGTTAAAACTGCCGCCCATATAAATGTCACAGTGGTTAAAACCACCACTAAAAGCTGCCCAGAAAACAAATTCTTCTTTTGTTGTACCACTGCCCTGAAAAACAAATCAAACCAGAAATATAAACCAACTGAGATACATTATATCTCTCCTACCATGAATAACCCACATCATGTATCATCATCACTATCCCTCCTCCTTCACTACATCACATTCCCACAATCACTTCCTCAATATCAAAAATAACAACATGACAATCACACACCAAAACATCACTTTCCACAAAAAATCATTTGGTAAGAAGTTATATATTATTCATATTTGGTTAAAATGGATTAATTAATTATAACTGATGATAAAATATTATAATTAATTATGTATGATTCCCTTTTATGTTATAGGACCTAAGAAAATGGGTGGTGAAATATTGGTCCATGGAAATCTTGGGGGTGAGGTCTGTCCATGAGTTGTTAAGTGGTGTATCAATGGAAAGGGGCTTCAAAATGAGTTAGGATCTCTAATGTTCTAAACCTATTGTTTTTATTATTATTTTGTGTGGTTTGAGGTGTGTAAGATTTCCATTGTATTCCATTCTCCTTCTATAAACCCAAATATTATTTTTTAATTAAATAGTTAATTGAAATTAAAATGTTAAGGTGATTGAAGACCATGAGAAAACTAAACTATGTGCTAGGGAACAAATATAAGATTGTGTACAGGTATGATTCCTTGGTCTCTAAAGGATGAGGCATTGAACTTAGAGATATCAAGTGACTTCCTGACCCCTTCATTGGGGGGGACCTTTTGAGATGTCTTTTCCCTAGAGGATGAGCCTTGTATTCCTTTTTATGGAGGTGTTTTGTGACATAAGATGACCATCCAATGTGGGCTAGCTAAGACCCTTGAGACACCTCCAACAATTAAGTAATGTTTGACTTAGAAAACATGGCCTATCTAGTCTCGAATGTGTGTTGGGTATACCATCAAGTTATACAATCATAGTAATTGTTTGTATTGACCAAACCCTTTTCCATTAGTTGTGATTTACTCTAGGTGGACGAACATAGGATGGACTAGGATTGGGTTTTCTGAGTGGACCATCTAAGTGGAAACTTCTAACTAAGATGGTCCATGATCCATATTCCTGTAAAACCCATTATTTGGTTTCTACATTGAGGTCGAGATGTTATTTTATATATTGACACTGCTAGAAATTGTGATTTTATCGAATGAAAAGTACTATATTGAGATAGTGGTCCATGAAAAATGATCTCAAGAGAGATTCCTCTACATACATACAGACCTAGATGACCCATGTGGGTTCCCAGTAGATAGACCAACCCTGAATAGGTGCATGTGTTTATTTAGAGATGGTTAAAGGTGTCACTATAGAACCTGAACCAATGTGGATGCCTGATGGAGCTAAGATGATAATGATGGTAATGGGTGTTCGGTTGAACATGGTTTTATTTATATTTATATTTAGTCTTGATTCATGATATTTAACAAGATTCATTAGAATCTCTAATTGGGCATGAGACAATTTTCATTACTTAGGACACTTGTGAATCACTTGTTGGGATGGATGAGACCCTTTGATTCTTATTGTGTTTTTTATCTATTATCATGACATATTTTGGGTGGACACTTAGTACAAATAGAATCAATCATATATGATAGATGTATGGGTGAATAACTAATGGTGGTACCTTTTTTTCAAAAAAAACCATCGGGTCCTGTGTGCTAGATATATTCTAGTAATTTATATATCTTCTCACTAGAGTGTTAGTTTGGGACATATGAGTAGTCCATTCTAATAATTTTTCTATATAGAACATGATGCTACACATGAATTCATAATCTAGGGTTTATATTGATAACATACAAGTATATGGTGCTTTATAGCTTTGTAGGGATTATGATAGGTGTGGGTAGACAATTGGAGCATCCATCGGGTCGATAACCCTCCTGGTAGCATAATGGATCCAAGGAATGAGTCCTCTATTTATTTTTTGGATTATGTAACCCTATCATGGTGATAGGACACGGGTCCTCCATTCATAGAGTTGGTAACCCTCTCAGTTGATGCACACAATTCACATTGAGGCATAGATCATTCATTGTAGCTAGTAACCCTCTTGAATAACAAAGTATTTAGTCTTTAATGATTCCATTATTACTTATACTATTGAGGGAGGATGTAGAAGTGATTGATGTGTGATAGTATGGGTGAAAGTTCGGACATGAAAATGTGTGGTGGAAACTACCAATTCAAACACAGTCCTAAATGGAATGATGTATACCACACTCGAGAAATCAATACATAAAAAGAAACATCAGAAATCAATAAAATGCATAAAAGGAAACATGAGAAATCAAGGAAATTTTAGGACATGAAAATGTGTGGTGGAAACTATATGCCACAAATGCTATATATACAAACCAATTGTTCCCATATTTGTTCAACACATCAACAATACAATTACTCAGGGTCTGATGATGCATCGTCACCCTCTCCACCTTTATCTCCACTTTCTGCTGTCACCTGTAAGAACATTATATTGAAAATTAAATACGGTTGCATATTTATATTAAAACTTAAAACCAATGAAAGTTATAAAACTAAATGAATTTGATTTTTTGTGATTTACCTGCATACCACTAGTCGATGCACTACTACCGAGGGCATATCTTCTCATCTTCTGACGTATTTCAGTCAAATATTTCTACAAAGCAGATATCTGATCCCCCTGCTAGTGAACTGTGTTTCATAAAGAAACAATATCTTTCTTAGAATCTCCGGGTATGGTCTGAGTAAAGTCAGTATTAGATGCAGCTTCCATCCCTGGTGGCCTGATAAAAACATCAGATGGTACGGGTCCCAAACCCATCCAGCGCACTCTCCCAGGATGCTCCTTCCCAAGGACTTTAGCAACCGGGTCGTCCTGGGAGACTGAGTAAGACTGCGCAGGATTGGCATCCCATAGTTCTTTAATTTTTACCTATAAATAAAATATCAATATATATTAACACATTAAAAACTGATAATAATTTATTATGATAAAAAATTGACTTCATACCCCAACTTCTTTAGCGGGCTCATTAACAAAGCTTTCATCTGATTTCTTGTGAACATCCAACCACAGTTCAGTTTTGGATGCTTCATGCCCTAAACTCTGGGACTGCATTAAGAAAATATAAATCAAAAATTCAATATATTAAATAGATAATATTGTCTTATAAATATTTATACTAATTAAAAGATTACCAATGTCGTTCAGCTTCTAGAAAAACTTTTTGAGCCCGCAATGTGCGGGATGACTTGCTTAGCCCGGTTTGATGCATTCTGTCTTGAGAGATCTTGAAATAAATAAAATGAAATTTAATACTAATTTATTGAATGTCATGTCCTTTTCATATACAAGTATAAATGTAAAATGAGGATAATATAATAATATATATTTCAATACCATCCTCTTTTGATCACGATGTATGTCAAAAAACACTTTCCATTGTTCTTTCAGTACCCCACTGGGTAGCTTCTCATACATTTGTTGCGCGGTCAATGAAGTATCGTTGACATCACACCACAATATCTATTTGAAATATTTCCACTTCTTACCTAGATTTTTCAACGTCCACTTCCGTGCTATCACATCAGCAATGGTAAAGTGGAAGAACATCTGTATACAGAAATTCATTTTGAACATATTAGTAACATGACATTCAATTAAACCATAATGTAATAAATTTACCTTTATTTGAGAATCATAAACTTCATTTTTCTAGATTGGAGGCATATGTCTCCAATCGTCATATGAAATGGGAAGGGAAACAGGCACCGCTACCAGCTGGCCTAAAATCTGGCCAAGTAACCTCACGGCGTCAGCTATAGGGACCCCATAAGAATCAAATGGCACGGCTATCTTCTCGCCAGTCATATTCCAAACATCTGAACTTTTTATGTTTTTCTCCACAGTTTCATTTTTTTCATCTTCAATGAGCAAACAATTAGTATAAACAAAATGCAATAAATTTATTTAATTAAAATTTATACCTATGACAGTGACACTCCAGTATGCCCGGGATGAACTAGAAGGGGTGTGTCACTGCCCCACTGCTGAGGCTCCTGAAGGAGGAGTCAACGACTCACCCTCTAATGGGACATCCACAGATAGTGTGAGAGATGGTGCAGGGGGAGATGGTGTAGGGGTGTTGGCAGCTGATGCCTTAGATGTCGTGGGGAGGGAGCCAGATGGATCGTCATCTGTCGCAGAACTAGATGAAATAGTGTACCGCTTCCTCCTTGGAATTCCTGTCATTTAATTAAATAAAATTAAGTTCAGAATATATATTTCAAAAAAATTATGCAGAAAAAAAATTAAAAATGATAATAGATGCCCAGTACTAATAGACAAAATATATATAACAATGATAATTAATGACTGTAGAAATGAAATAAGTGGTTGCTGAATAAATAAATAATTGCACATACAATCATTTTCCCCTTCAATCATGTCGGTTTCCTACTCCATTTCTTCATCCACTTCATTCATCCTTGCTAGACTAATATTTTTAATATCATGATGGACAAATAATCCTACTTCCTATTGCTGATTAACTTCAATTTCAGAGGTCAAATTTTCCACTTCATCACCCATATCATACAAATCTCTTTATATTACGTGAGCAACTACACTCCACCCTTCATCGGCAACATCATTCACATAATATACCATTTTTTCTTGCGATTCTAAGATATATGGATCATGCAGTTCACGATCACCAACATCCATCAAGCGAGAGAAGTTCACAGAAGTAAATTGCAAGGAATCTCTTTTAACACCTCTGATAAAATCGACCCATTTTTATTTGAATAAAACAACTAAAAACTGTCTGTGGTAGTTTAATTCAATAATATCATGTAGCTTTCCATAGTATTACACTTCATCAAATGTAAATATACCACTATTCTATGTTTTCAAACCCACTTCTCAATCAACTGTACGAAATCTAAATCCATTCACAATATAAGTGTCGAACTTTATAACTTGTTTTAGAGGACCTCTAGCAAGAAACTTCAAATCTTATGACACCTCTGCTCAAGTATCAGTATTCATGATCTAAAAAAAGAAATATACTTTATTATATTTACAAAATTTATGTGTCAAACTAATATTTGTATTTATTGCAATATTTATGAACTTACACGTCGTGCAAACCATTCTACAAGCTCTTTATTAACAGCTTTCATTATATCTTTCTCATTTCGTGTTCGACCTCTCATTCGTCTCTTTGTTTGTATCCTCAACTCTTCAATAAATGGATCTGCAATTTCACTATTCAGCATCACATATCTATGTGCCTGTAATAATTCCAATTCAGTCAATGTCACATTTGAGGTCCTCCCAACTGATCGGCCAATAGCAGGAAATATTTTGGATTTCTGATGTATTTTAGATTGATTCGATGTGTCGTCAACACATCCAACTTGATTAAATCTTGTCTCAATACCATCCAAGTATCAAGAACAAAAGTTCAGACACTCCTCAGCCAAATATCCTTCAGCAATATATCCTTCTGGTTGAGCTTTATTTCTCACGTATGATTTCAAATGCCCAAGATATCTGTGAAATAAAATAAACATAATTATGCATTTAATTAAGTACCAAAAATTGTTTACTTAACTGGAAAACATATAAATAAAGTACCTCTCAATGGGATACATCCATCGAAAATTAATGGGGCCTCCTAATTTAGCTTCATCAACCAAATGCATAGTTAAATGCATCATTACAGTAAAAAACAATGGAGGAAAGATCATATCCATTGCACAAAGGGTCAATAAAAACCTCTCCTAGAGGTTTTCAAGCTGAAATGAATGTAGATATTTCTCACATAGTTGTCTGAAAAATGTGAAGAACTGGAGTACAATAGCAGTAATTTTTTCAGGTAATAATGTACGCAATGCCAATGGTAGTAACTACTGTAACAAAATATGTGAATCGTGACTTTTCAATCCATGTAACTTATGATTCTTCAAGTCAACACACCTTGAGATGTTACTTGAATACCCATCAGATACCTTAACATTCTTTAACATTAAACAGAATGTATCTTTATACCTATTTTTCATTGCAAAATTTGGCGGAGGATACTTTTCATTCTCATCTAGCCAGAGATCGCGTTTTATGTTCATTGCTTGTAAGTCTTTGCGAGCATTGAGATGATCCTTAAACTTTCCATGCTCATTAAGCAATGTGAATATCAAATTTTCACAGACATTCTTCTCAATATGCATCACATCAAGATTATTCTGTAACAAATTAAATTCCCAATACGGAAGTTTGAAGAATATACTTTTTTCTTCCATTGTTGCGTTCCAGTTTCGCTTGACGATGCACTTCAGACCCGTTTTCCGCTCTCATTCAAATGATGAACCTTCCCAAATTTTATTTCAACATTTTCAATCTATGTCAATATTTCAAAACTAGTTAACAACTTTAGAGGTGGTCTACGATCAATGAAACCATTAAATTTTGATCTTTTCAGCCGAAATCTATGAGATGCATCGATAAATCTTCGATGACACAAGAAGCACCATTTTCTACTATGAGGTAGCCTTTTGGGCTCAAAATAAAAGTTACAAACGGGACAATCCAAACCCGTGTAAGTGTTCCAACCAGATAAATTTCCAAGCCCAAGGAAGTCACTAATGGTCCACATTAAAGAAGCATGCATTTTGAACATTGTTTTAGAAGAAGCATCAAATGTCTCAACACTGTTTCTTCATAACTCCTGCAATTCATCGATCAAAGGTTGCAAGTATACATCAATATCATTTCTGGGCATTTTTTTTTCAGGAATAATCATCGAAAGGATAAAAGATTTTTGTTTCATACACATCTAAGGAGGCAGATTATAAGGGATCAAAACAACTGGCCAAATGCTATAACTGGTACTCAAAGTCCCAAATGGGTTGAATCCATCGGCAGCCAATCCCAATCGAACATTCCTAGGATCAGCTGAGAAATCGAGATGTAATGAATCAAATGTCTTCCACGATTGAGAATCTCATGAATGTCTCATTAACCCATCATTTTTATTATCTACAGAATGCCACTTTATGTATTCAGCGGTTTTCGATGACATGAATAATCTTTGCAATCGAGGCTTCAAAGGAAAGTAACGCAAAACCTTTGCAGGTGTGTTCCTTTTCTTCTTCTCCATGAAATTATGTTCATTCAGACTTCCAACATAACCCTTTTCCTGCCATCTAGAAGAATAAAATTTCTTGCAATTCTTGTCTACTTGAATCCTCTCCCCAATAAATCATACAATCATTGGGACACGCATGTATTTTTGTATAATTCAGACCAATCTTGTTAACAACTTTTTTCATATCATAAAAAGATTCTGGGATTTTTTCTTCATGAAATTCATCATGAATCAATTCCAATATCATGGACATTTCCTTATTTGTAATTCCACATAGAAATTTGATATGGTACAACTTCAGCAGAAATGAAAGCTTTGAATATTTCAAACACCCACTATACAACTCTTGATTTCCATCGTCAACTAAATCATGAAACGCATTTTCCTCAGTGATGTTTTCTCTTACATTTTTCTCCACATAATCAAGAGGAGGATCCAATGATATGTTACAATCTTGATCTACATGTGTTACAGTCTCAAAAACATCACTTGTCACGTTACAATTTGTAGCACCTTCTTCTAGTTGTTCTGATATGTTTTGATTCTGATAGTGGTGTCTTGCAGTGCCGAATGCATCATTTATGAGGTTTTGTATTTCATTTTCCATTGTCGGCGAACTTGGGACCTCATTTTGCGAATTAACATTAGTGCTCAATCTTTCTGTAACATTCGATTCTCAATTCCAAATCCAACACAAATATTGACCAGGGAATTGATTCAATATTAAATGTTAATAAACCTCATCTCACTTCAACCATGTTCTAAATTTACATTTAAGACATGGACATTTTATTCTCCCTTCAACAGATCGATTAGAAATTTCAAAATCTAAAAACTTATTCAAACCCTTAACATACTGAGGTGTGTTCCTCGGTAATGTGATCCAGATTTTATCCATGTATATCACAATGTGCCTACACAATAATAAAAATAATTAAAACACATATTTACTACTAAATAGAGAAATAGATTCATATATATGATAGTGTAACATTACAGAAACATAATATAATAAAGATGATCGCCTGAGTTTGATATGAACCCTCTAGTATTTGGGATAGGGGAAGTTTCTTTGGTAAAGAGAAACAGTGTGCTAACAACGTGGTAGCTACTTTACCATGAAAACCAAATCATATTGTTAATTTGGAATAACCCCAACATAAGTTCTCTATAGAGTCTTCATATAAAACTCTAATATCGAATAAATATATTATAGATAATGCTTAGGTAAAACCTTATGATGCTTACAAAACTCAACACATTGTTAATTTGGAGTGGTAAGAACCACGTGAGGGATAGTCTTGAGGCATGATAAGTGGTGGTGTTCATGGAAATTCATGATGAAATATTTAATCAATAAAGATCAATGAACATTATATAACATCAAAACAAGAAAATTATTAGAGGGGGTGACACGTATGAGAGGAATCACCTTCTTAATTTCCTAGGTATAAAAATAGAACCTCCAATCAACTTAAAATATATATATTTATATATATAAAATAAAATAAATAAAAAACTTCATACAACTTAAAATCTATATAATAATGAATATAATGCATCAAGAACAATGAAAAAGACCTCTGAAGATCTAATCGGGCTTCCCAAATAGTAGCATCTAAAATCTCTATCGATTTGTCCAGAAAAACACCTCAAGAACACTATAGAGGGGGTGAACACTTGGGAGTACTCAGTAGGAATATATTTCTAAGTAGTTCTATATCCATGCAATATATATGTTCCAGAATAGACATATGTGAAACAACTAAGCAATACTAGAATATGGGTAGTTCTAAAAAGAAATGTAACACATTATATATTTTCTATCTTTAACTATATCACCTGTAAAGGTATTATCATATTAAACCAATGGATTATCAAAATAAAGTAAGCAATGGGGATTTGGATTTCCATGTAATTATAACAATAATTTATAGATTCCATATTTATAACATCATCATCGAATAATTATTCCACTTCACAAAAATTTCCATAATATGGAAACCATCAATATTTTCGACAAAACGGAAAACCCAACTCTTAACATGTGTCAATCATAACTGTCACATCATCATATTAGCTAGAAAATAGGTAATCCCAACTCTCAACCTATGTCAATAATCTCATCATCATCACATCAGCATAACAAGAAAGTCCAACTCTCAACCAGTGTTAACCATCCCAACATCCACTAAATTTCCACATCATTACCTCAATGAAACATGTTATAACCTCGAGCCATCACAACAAAAAACATGACATAGCCTTAAATCCATCCCAACCTAGGGAAATGTGTACATGTTATACCTTAATCCATTATAACAAATAATATAATCATGTATTGTAACCATGAGCCATCACAACCCATGAGTATAGTATCAAACAACCACAAACAATCAAGCAGATAGAAAAACAATCACTTAAGAATAAAAACTAACAAACACATATAATAAATCACATGAGATAAGTAGAAAAACAAATAATCATAAACAAAAACATCTGCATACAATACAATAAATACAACATTATAATTTATTATAAGAAACAATAATAATAAAGAAATAACTAATATCAAAAAAACAAAATAAAAATAAAAATCAAACCCTAAGGTTCGTATAGGTCGCCAGGGAAGCAGGGTCATCAGGGTCGCGGGGTCGCGGGGGGCCGGGGTCACCGAGGTCGTGGGGTCGCCAGGGTCGCAGGGTCGCCGGGGTCACAGGGGGTCGGGGTCACGGGGGAAGCGGGGGGCCAGGGGAATCGTGTTTCTCAGGGTCGGGGTGGGGGGAAGGGTCGGGGCTGTTAAAAAAATGTTTTGTGACGGTTTATTATAAACCGCCATGAAACCTCTTTTAAAAAAGGTTTAGCGGTGGTTCTAGGAACCACCGCTACAAAACCACCACTAAACGACGATTTTGTTGTAGTGGAAAGAGTTTTCACTTGAGGTGGGTAGTGGCCCATATATTCCCAAGAGTCCTCCAGTTATCAATTTTGGTCTAGCTATTCCTCCTAGGTCCTTACCTATTAGAGAGATTATTTTATCTAAAGGAAGTGAAGATAAAGAAATAGTGGTTTCTAAATTAGTTTTTGAGTTATCTAATGATGAAAATGGAAGTGATAAAGGTAATGGATATGGAGAAGAAGGTGAAGAAGAAAATAAAGAAGAAGATGATGATGTAAGTGGAGGATATGGCAATGATAAGGATATAGTGATGGAAATGATAGTGAAGATGAATATAGTTCTAACCATGATAGGACTGATGATCATGAGATGGATCAAGCACATGTTTCTTATCTAGGATTCTTTTTTGCTTCTAGGTCTAAGGATATACCCATCTTGGTCCAAGATATTAATGAGACTGATAAAGATGAGTTAAGGGAATCAGTTGAGGAGGAGAAATCTCTATGCCTTGTTAGTCACCATGTTGAGCCTACAGTTATTGTGCAGACAATTATTGAGCCTTCTATTTTATCTTCTTCCATAGTCGGTTTTTCAACTCTTGAATAATGGGATAGGTATCCAGGTTATATGAGGCTAGACCTAGACTACCCTGACTCAGATAATGATAACAATCGACCAAAGCATGATGGACCTATTATCCTAGTTATAGAGGATATGGATCCTAAGGGATCTATGGTAAAATATATAGATGCTTCATAGGAGCTTCAAAGATTTGTTTCAGATGTTCCTTATAGACCCAATCTAGTGAAGGATACTGTTAAGAGATTATCTTACCCTTCACCTATTGTTTCTCTTGTATATGTAGATGTGTTTACTAGATTTGACCTTGAGTCCTTCAGGGAAATTCTTATTTATGATTTTGATAGGATTCTGAGGAATAAATCTCTTTTGGTCACAAAGCTAGTTTAAATAGATGCTAGATATTTTTTTGATCTTGTGATACACCACATTTAGTCTAAGATGATGCATCATATCTAAAAAATTGAGATAGAAAATAGGTGTCTTTCCAATGAGTTGGGATCCTTGAGGACTATAATGGAAGAGATGAAGACCTTTTTTGCTGAGATTCTGTCTATTGTGTTGGATAGGTTGGAATCTTTATCTTCAACACCTTCTAATTATATTGCTCCACCTATTTCCTTGGATATTGAGTTGATCATGTCAGTTTTTAGGTAGGAGCTTCATGCTTTTTCAGGATATGTTCCTAATATCCCTCAAGAGAGTTTGAGGCAAATTTAGCATAATAGGGATCGTGTGTATAAGATGGTAAGAGAATTGATGAATGATATAATTAATGACAAAGAAACTATCAAAAATCCAATCAATTATTGTCTTTATATGATCTATCCAAAGCATCAGTTAAACTCTCATTTTAAGTTTCTTACTGAAAACCTTCGGTTGCCTCCAGTTACTAGAGCTTTCAAAGAGAAATTCAATCATTTGAAAGAAATGAAACCAGTGCTTCAAATGTTTATGGAGGAGAAGCAGAAATTTTTTAGTGCCATGGAGTGATGAGGAAATATCATCATGGACTTCATCAATTTTATGAATCCTTTTCTATATGTGTGTGGGGTAGTAGTGGTCACACATGAGGCTATACTAGTGACTTTTCATTTAACTCCTCCAACTAATTATCTTGAGTATTTCAGACCATCTATTACTCAATATCTAAATTCACCTCTTCCTAATAATTTTCAAAAACTGAGCTTATCTTCAGTGGAAGTAGTTTAGAAACCTTATATAGTGATCATTAGGGAGATTCCACCTTCTACCTTAGCTCTTTCATCCACAACTTCTGTCCCTATAGCCTCAACTTCTTCTTTTGTTCCCCCTACCACTAATAAGGGAAAATCACGTGCAGATACTCAAACCTATGATGAAAGTGTTTTATATTGGATTTTTATTTTTGATAGGGACTTCTTTATGACTTTTGATGTATCTTATTTTTTGTTGTAATCACTTTTATCCTTAATTGAAATTCTCTTATTATTCATCTTTTGTCTCTTTGATTTTACTGTTTTTTATCTTCACTTTTTTATAATCCCAAAAGGGGGAGAATATTTATGCTTATATCATTTATTTTTTATTTATATTATTCCTTTTTTCTATAAGTATTTAATTTATATTTGATTTATTCCTTTGATACTATCTTAATTAATTATGGGTCTTTACTTTTATGATTTTGTTATTCTCTCATACCATACCTTTGACATATCTTTGTTATCCTTTTTTATTTAATATCTTTGATACCATATTAATTTATTTATCTTCTATTTTAAATTGAATGATCAGACCCTTACATTATATTTTTAAAGAGTTAAATAGATATATTTAATCCAAAGTTTATTTCATTCATGGTTTCTAAAATTCCATGATTTATGATCATCAAAAATGGGATATTTTTGGAACCCTTGTTTCTATGATCACAAAATCATGTTACTTAAGTTTTTAATGAGTTTTATTTTTTATGATAGCATTTTATAGAATAAAGAAGTTTGGAGAAAATTTGGATAAGTATTGAAAAGACTCACTGTTGAAGATGAGTCACAACCAGAAAAGACTCATCATTGAAGATGAGTCACCACCAGAAAAGACTCACCATTGAAGATGAGTCACCACCAAAAAAGATGAGTCACCATTGAGATGATTCACCATTAAGACGAGTCTCCATTAAGAGGATTCACCATTGAGATGAGTCACTATTGAGATGATTCACCATTAAGATGAGTCACCATTGTGATGATCCACTATTGAGATGAGTCATCATTGAGACGATTCACTATTGAGATGATTCACTATTGAGATGATTCATCATTGAGACAAGTCACTATTGAGACAAGTCTCCATTAAGACATGTCACCATTAAGATGAGTCATTATTGAGATGAGTCATCACTGATAATGATTCATAGCTGATATGAGTCACCACTAAGCCTAATCTATAGCCAGATGGCATGCCACTATTCTGACTCACTATTGGTCTGACTCACCGCCTGACACGAGTCGCCATCAACATGACTCACCATCACTAATCTAGGATATTTGAATTAAATTCTTCTAATAGCTATATTATTGAATTTAATACTGAATATTATTTTAATTATTGTTATTGAATATTGTATGGATCATTAAAATATATGCCAGAATTCAGTATGAGGATGTAGAGGATTGTGATGATTATTCTTCAAATGACTCTCCATCATGCAATTCTATATATTAAAAATAATTCTCCCTCATGTGTGAGAGATACACAAAGACTGTATGTGGATAGCTTGGCTGAGTTTGAAATGATGATCAAGTGTGTCACTCACTAAAGAACCTTACATGAAGCATTTATACATACATTTTCACTATTAAAGAGTGTATCCTACAGAACATATGAATCTTTTCCTACATTCAGAACAAATAGAGCTTATGATGCTTTTTTTACATAATTTTTTAGAGAATTGGCCTGATCTTATATCCAAGCTACATCTAAGGAATCTTAATCTTTTGAATTACTTTAGACTGAGCAGCAATATATTTTCTCTTCCTTTATACTTTCTCTTTTTTCTTTTTGCATTTATATTTTGATCAATATATGGTTTACCCTGTTTATTCAATGTACACTATTATTTCACTATAATTGGAATATATAGTATATCTTATACACTCTATTTACATCTTTATACCCACAATGTTTGTGGAAGAGGTCCCTATATGGCCTATGTTTGTTTACTTCCCACGGTTATTGTGGAAGAGGTTCATTCAAAGCTCGGATAGCTGATTAGTTTTTGTGTATACCTAATCAAGGTTGTGGATCAAGATTTTATTTATATAATCTTCTTGGTAGCAGGTGATTTCCAAGTTAATGGGATTGGGTCTTGACTTGATATTGAACCCCTTGTTTTAATTTTTATGTGTGTTTTGTTTTTTTTCATTTCAAAGCATTAAAATGAATTTGTTTTAAACTATGAAAAAAATAACTACTTTGATAGTTAATCTTGTCTAGTGTTTATATAAATTTTTTATTAAGTAAATTGATTTCAAAAGTTATAATAATATTCATATTGTTTTAACTGAGACATAATCACTCTTTGAGAAATATTTTAAAAGATCAGAATTTGTATCGATCTGCTATTTTGATTTACTAGGCACTTTTATTTTGAATTGGGGGATTTTATTTAAACTTTTTTTAACAAAAAAACAATTGGGTACTAAATTCACCCCCCCCCCCCTCTTGAGTCACTCACTCCAACCAATAAATAGATTTTAGGTGATGATATATATGGATTCCTATAAGGATTTATATGGTAGGCCTTGTCGTTCACCTTGGTGGTGGTTAGAGGTAGGTGGGGCAGACTTAGTTGGACCTCATATCATTCAAGAGACTTCATAGAAAGTTCATCTTATTAGTAATAGGATGTATACATCTCAATCTAGGTAGAATTCATACACTAATCACCATCATCAACCACTAGAGTTTGAGGTTGGGGATCGAGTATCCTTGCATGTATTGACTAGACTGGGGAATCAATGGTTTAGATAGTATGGTAAGTATTCACATTGGTTCATTGGATCTTTTGAGGTTGTGAAGAGATTCAGTTGGGTATCTTATTGGTTGTAGTTACCTCATAGGTACCAGGATATACACAACATTTTCCATGTTTCACTACTTCACCAGTATTATTTAGATATGTCTCATATCTTTCAGTCCAATGAGGTTTAGTTTGAGTTATATGCTTCCTTTTAGGATCATCCTATTCATATTGTGGATTGGAGCATAAAGGTTCTCTAAGGCCGATTTTTCCCTTTAGTACGAGTGATATGGTAGCACGGCCGCGTACAGGATGAGACCTAGGAGTGAGAGGTCAACATACATGCTTAGTGGCCAGATTTATTCTCATATTATGTTTTACCACCCTTGTAAGGGAAAATCAGGGAAGAAATTATTTAAGGGGGAAGAATGTAAAGACCCAGATTTTACTTGAGTTATGGAACCTTTTATTTTTAGTTGGATTCCTTAATTTAATCCTAGTAAATGTGTCTAATGAGGTTATTGAGAAAACGAGAGTGTATAGGGATTTTTTAGAGCTAGATCCCCAAATTTTAGAGGAAACAACTAGGATATATAGTTAGTATAAACCATGTAGTCTGGTATTCACAATTAAACAAAACATGTGGGGTTCTGCAGGGCTCTACAAAGGGGAGCACATGGGTTGGGCATGGTTTTTCTAACTGTGCATTGTAACCCATGCGCAGTGTGATCCCTAAGCAGAGAGTGACATATGGGTAGATCAAAATTAGAAAAACTATGCTCCCCAACCATATGGTACACTATCCTTGGATAGTAGTTGGTGCATGGTTGGCGCATAGTTTGGCTAAATGTGCGGCCAAATCATGTGCCTCTTTAAATTTTGGATGAAATGGCATTTTTTCCTATTTAATTTTAAGAACTCACCCTACTTCTTCATTCTTTTACAGTGGATAGTGGATCCTATTTTCTCCCTTTGAGATCTCCTCATGCCTAGAGTTAGGATTTATGATAACTCTTTTATGTGGAATCTGTTTCATGATCTATTTGTTGCATTGGAACATCATCAGTAAGCTCTATATTCCTCTATACCCTTCCATCGCTTGTCTTCCCATAAATGGAGTTATTTTTGTGCAAGCTATTATGACCTATTTCTAGGGTGTTCATATGTTTTACCATTTTCTTCCAATCTAGACCAAACCAAAGGCTGGTACTGGATGAGTGTTCTACCATAGGTTTAAGGTATGTGTTATATACATTTTCCCTAAAGTTTTTTTTCTATTTGAATATATATATTGTGTACACACTGAACCTTTTGGTCATTTATTCTAGAATTAAATGATATTCCTTAAATTAATTGTTTCTTCTAGTATGGTTCACCCTTGTAGAACCTAATAATAGTTGGAGGTTTTCAACTTCAACCTAATTCACCCATGTAGTATATTCTTAAATATTCCCTATGCTAAACCACCCCTTTGGGTGTGTGAGCTATCCATTATTGTAGTGGGAGCCTTTATGAATTAAATGTGATGATAGGAGAGGATCATGCCTCCTTTTAAATGTTATTAAATGTTATTTAAAATGATTAAATGACAATTTTCATTGGGTATAGACACTAACATAACCCTTTCAATATTATTATCATTTACCTACTTGATGTTGATTATCTTAGTATGGCATAATTTTCTTATGATGGTATGGAACCTATTGCATGATGGTATGGAACTGATTAGGGAATCAAGGTATGGCACATGTGACCCCTGGGTATGATTACTTATGGTATGACACTGACTAGGGGACTGAGGTAGGGCACATATGACCCCTTTCTATGATTATTTACAGTATGAAACCAATGAGGAGGATCAAGGTATGGAACATGAGACTCCCAAATACATTTACATCTCCAGATTTAGGTCTCCCTGGTTATATGCCCTCGAACATGGTTCATATAGTTCTGTTACTATTATAACATATGGCTTATGTCGAGCTGGTTACTACCTATCGTTGATACTTTATATATAAATATATATATATATTTATTCTCATATGTCAGTCTTATTCTACATCTTGTATCATGAACCACTTATATTTTTTCTTATATCACTACTTACCCATTATACTTATACATGGTTATAGTTTATTTGTATAGGTTGATTTTTTTATAGAAACCATTAGTGTTGGTCTACTGATTTTATCTCACTCCCTATCTGGGCTACCGATAGTACCCGATTAGATTATGTGGATGTAGGTAGGGACAAGGGAAATTGCCTAGTTTCTGATGCTTGATTGATTTTAGTATGGGAGTGGGGGATCATAGGACCAATTTATAGCTCATGATATTGTCTGGATATAATCTTTGGCCTTTTTTATTATTTTGATATACATGTATGTATGTGTGCATGCTGCCATGTCTGCTTGTTTATTTTTGGTTTAGAGATATGAAATTAAATCACTTTGTATATGGTAATAGATATTTCTTTTGATGTATTTTTTATTATTATCATCGAGAAGTTGTACTTCCATTAGAGATGTTTCTTGAGGATGGGAAATTTATAGAGGGGAGAATTGTAATATCCTGATTTTTACAATGATAATAAAAACCCTCTTGTGATAAATTATTAATACCTTAAGTGGTAAAAAATGATTTATTAGTGAAATAAATTAATAATGTGTTAAAGGTTGTGCATAAGAGAAAAATCTTAGTTAACACTTTGAAATATTCAATAGAATATTTTTGGAGTCAGATACTGAGTTAGTGTTATATTCTGAGGCCCGCAAAGCCTCGACAAAGAAAAAATAAAAATATTAAATATATTATTTTAATTACACACAATTTATTAAAAATAATTGAATAACTCCATAATAGTGTGTCGTATGAGAAATATGATACCATTTTCAGGTTTGAAACATGATGTTTACCCTAGGTGGATTATAACATTCGAAAGCGTCAGATGTTTGGATGTCTTTCTCATGAGATAAAGTTTTTAAATAATATTTAATATATTATTTTATTTAAAATAATTAAATATATCCCAAACGGTGCATCGTATGGTAAATCTGAGACCACTGATAGGTCCAGGACATAGTGTTTACCCTATATGAGGTATAATATTTGTAAGTGTCAAATTTTTGGATGTCTCGCTCGCAAAAATAACGTTTTTTATATTTAATTAATTTTTAATCCATTTTTTGAATATTAAATAATTAATATCTCACAAATTTTGCATTGTATGAAAAATCTAAAACCAAAGTTAGGTCTGGAATGGGGGGTTTACCTTAGGCAGGGTATAACTTTTACATACATCAAGTGTTTGGAAACATCGCATGTGATAAAAAACTTTATTTTTAATTAATTATTTAATACACTTTTTAAATAATAAATAATTAATATCTTTAAAATGATGTTTCATTTGAAAAATATGATACCACTATTAGGTTCAAAATGGGGGTTTTACCCTAGACGAGGCATAACATCTATGCACAACATGTGTTGGGTATTATTTAATTTTTGTGTTAAATAATTAATTTTATTTAATTATTTAAAAGGAATTTCACTCATCTATAACCCTATACAACAAAGTCAATTATTTCCCACAAAAATTTTTTCAAACCTTCAATTTATACCATTTTGACTGATTTAAAATATGCAACACCATTAATTGTTGAATTTAGATACTTCGCCATTGACTTAACATTGAATCATGGATTAAATAGACGTTTTAAATTTATGGTATTTAATGATGATTTTTGTTGAAATGTAAATGGTTATAATGATTAGAGATAACTAATAATAAAAATTATTATTATTATTATTATTATTAATTATGAAAGATAATATTTTAATGGTGTGTTATTATTATTATTTTTTAATAATAATAATAACGTTGTGTTATTATTATTTATAATATTAATAAAATTAGGAGTTAATAAATTAAATGGGGGTGAAGAGGCACTTGGAGATAGATTTTTCATACAATAAACATGAAGGGGTTCCACCTACTTCATGATTTCCTGGAGATATGGGTATTTAATATCCCATTTATTTGATAATATCATAATAAATGAAAAGTGATAATATTAAATAAATTAAACTGTAAATGGGTGTAGCACACATGGAGATCCCAACATGGCTTGTATAGTGTTTAATATATATATATATATATATATATTAATAATAATATTAAATTATTTTTATTTTTATTTTTATTTTTATTGTCAAAATCTCATTTTCAATGTAACTTCTTTGTACGATGTTGGATTGACACGCTGTTAGCGGTGGCGTGACCTTAAAATTAAGGTGGTTATTTTCAATACCGGTGTTTAATATTTAATTCAGTCTCATGGTACAGGTTCAAAAAGTTTCCAATATGATTATGGGTTGACGCATGAAATTAATAGAAGAAAGTAATAAATAAGTGATGCAATTAATAAATGTTACTAAATTGATTGATGAAAAATTATTATAAATTAGATCTGAGGTGGTGCGCATGGAATGGGTAGGAATCCCATTATTTTTCATGTCACTCACCTCTCTTTTACTCTATCTCTCTCTCTCCTATTATATTTTATTCTTCAAAATTTCTCTCCTTAATATCTTCTTTGATATTGACCGGATTTATGCCCCGTCGGTTCCGTTGGATTTGTCTCGATGAGTAGAAATTCATTCATAAGATTTTTTTTGAAGATAGAGAGGTATTTTGTTCATATTTAATTAAATATTTTTTAATTTTCAAAGATAGTGATTATTTTAAATAATGTTAAAGTGGAGATGGTTCGAGGATTCTTTAGCATGCGATCATATTCCAGTTAGGTGCGAGCATGGTTTAAGTGACGAAAACCTTTGTAAACCTTGATGTCGACTTGGACAACCATGAGGTAGGAGGTTCCTTCCCATTTTGGGCCACATATATATATGATGTTATCATGATGTGATTTTTATGTTAGACTAACCCATTCTTGTGATGAATTGCATGTGAGTGTGTGAGTAGTCGTGGGCATACTTGTTTATGTGTGATTATCCTGACATTGATCTTGGTATGGATTATAATTCCTTGATACAACATGTTTTTTGTGTGTTTCTTAGCCTATGGAAGTGCATTACAGGTACCAAGATACTCAAGTGGAGCCTTGAGATTGGGTGTATGAGGTTACCCAACCTGATGTTGTGCTAATGGCCTTAAAGGAGGATGTGGATACCCCTATAGAGGGGAAAGCATAGTGGATAGCTGGAGGATACTAAGATACATGGGTGGAGCCTTGAGGGTGGTAGTTATTTAGTCCAGTGGTCAATTACCCATTCTGACGTAGTCTTAACATCCTTAAAGGTGGACATGGCTACCCCTGTAGAGGGGAAAGCATAGTGTCTTACTAGCAGATTTTGTTCATGAATTCCTACGAACTTGGGTCATGGGTGATTAAAAGGATAAGAGAACCAAATATATACCTAAAATAATGTATAGTGTTCCTGTAATAACCACCGGAAGGGTGGGGTGAGCTATGTGGCCTTGATGGAAGTATGTGTGTTCTTGAATTTCTTACTGATAATGAGTTGAAGCAAGTGGGGATGGGATTCTTGGTAGCGTGGTCAGCGCACGATGAATTGGTACATGTATGTTTACTGAGCATTTACTTATGTCATGATATACACTATTATATTTTTTCACTTATGGTAAGGACACATTGACAGTGTCCTACTGAGCCTTGTACTCACACCCTACTTGGGAATTTTGGTGTTCTTATAGATTTCGTGACCATAGATCTGGTGGAGGGAAAAGGCCCTATGGAAGACAGTTTAGCGGTGGAGGATGGAGCTAGAGCATACTAGGACAAACACTAGAGTACACTGCAGATAGTTGTTTATTTAATTTTATATTTTATTTTTCTATTGATTTATACTCTGGGCATGCTTACCACTTAGGGAGCTCTTATATATATGTCATTATTCTATTTCTGTATTTACTCTGATTGTTTATTATTTTTTTTATTCATTATTATCGATCCTATGACATGATACAAAGGGTAGAGTATCCCCATGGTTTCACTTGAGACCCTCACTGTTGATTAAAAACCTCTTGTGTATGGGGAGGCACGCATGAGTTCATGTAGCATTCTGGATCGGACCTAGTGGTTCAGGTCGGGATGTTACACTAATTATGAGGGTATAGTATTCCTACTTTACCACCATGGACTCTCACTACTAGTCAGTGATATCTGTCTTACGGGGAGGCATGCTAGAGACCATAGAGCCCACCAACTTAGGGCACTGTTTAGTGGCACCTGGGTCGGGAAGTTACAATCAAACTCTTTATTATCAAACTCTCCCCCATGATCACTTCAAATGGAAATTATTTCATTATATTTTTCATTTTTAACCTTCTTAATAAATCTTATGAATACTTTATAAGCCTTAATTTTTATGTGCCAAAAAAATACCCAAGTGAATCTTGTATATTCATCAATATTCACAAAATAATATGATTTTCTTTTGATACTTTTTACTTGAGTTGATTGAAAAATATCAAGGTGAATAAGATCAAGGTAATTATAAGTCAAAAAAATTATTTAGGTTTAAAATAAGTCTTTTGTTTCTTACCAAGTTTGAAATGTTTACAAATAACATTATCTTTGAAATGAAATTTTGGTAAATCTCATACTAGATAATGTTGGTTAAGCTTAACGAGTGTGTGTGAGTGTGTGTTATAGTCACTAAGTAATTTATTCCAAATCTAGGTATCATAATATATAATGCTCAAAAATTTAAACTTTTAGAAGAAATGTGCTTTAAATCAATAATATGTGAATTTTTAAAATGAAAATCAATAAAAAAAAGTCCTCCTTTGAAATTAAAAACTTTTCAAAAATAATTTTTGAAAGATATTTTAAACCATTATCATGCAATTGGATAATTATTAACAAATTTTTTTTTAAACCATCAATTAATCAAACATATTTTATAAGAATCTAATTGAGAAAACTGAATGCATCTATAGCGATGATTTTACTTCTTGAATTTTCATTGAAAGTCATGTATCCTCTATTGAGTTTTTCAATGTGATTAAATTTGCATGGGTAACTACACATGTTTCAATAGAATCCATTATACATATACCACATTTCTTTTTATTATTTACTCTTTAAACATGTTTCCTATAAAATTAAGAAATTAAGTTTTTTGGTACCCATATTCTAGGTCTATAAATGTTACCTAAGAGGGATTTTAGTACCCAAATTTGTTTTGAATACAATTTTTGAGATGTGATATGGGATAAATGATATAAACTTTTTGTTATTACATATTAATCATTTTTTTCAATTACATTCATGAATTATATTCCCTGTTTTAGGGTAATAATTAAAAAATTTGTTTCACAAAGTCCCTTTTACAAAAGTCGTATGAAAAAGCGTTATTTAAAAAACCAAACCCAAAAGATTTTTTACATATCATTGAAAAACCAAAATTTTATTTATAGTTTTTTCACCTTGGGTGAATTTCATGAGAGATTTTTTGAGATCGTCGATAGTCGATTGTAACTCATACACATTTGATTGATCATTCAATTTTGTTGATAAATCATATTTTTTTATTATGAGTTGATCCTTTTCTTTAAGTGTTTAATTATATTTCTTTTTAAGTTCTTTATACATTAAAGTTAGTTCAAAGAAACCTTCTTCAAGTTAATTGTGATCAAATTTTAGATCTTTATAGATTAAGTGATTGTAATAATAAGACTAAAATTAGGAATAAGAGGAGGAGGAGTTATATTTATATTTGTTACTAACCTCAAATTAATCCATGGAAATTTTGGAACTTTCATCACTTAACTCGCTTGGGGAGAGGGAATCATCGCTTACACTCTAGGTTAAAACTGTATAGGTTTTATTATTTTTATTCTTCTTCTCCTTAATTTTATTTTTGATTAAGGGGTATTATGGCCTTATTTTTCCCTTATTTTTGAATTTTAATCATGTTACTTCTTGTTCACTTTGTTCATCCTTCTTTTTTTAACATTGGTAGGATTTATTTCTTTTGAATAATTTGTTCATATTCTACGCTAGATGATCCATTTCATCATCATCATAATAATTATCATTAATGTTTTTGAAAGAAATTTTCTTTTTCTCCTTGGATTCTTTGGATTCTTTATTGTCTTGTCACTTCATTGTGATTTTATAGGTCTTGATAGATTTTATTATCTCTACGATTGGAATTTTCTTGATATCTTTTGTTTCTTGTATTACCATCACTTAAGGTTCCCAATTTCTTGGTAAAACCCAAAGGATTTTCTTGACTAAATTTTCTGGAGTAAGAGTATCACTAAGAGATTTTCTACCATTTCATATATCAGTAAACTGTGTAAAAATATCAATAATAGATTCATTAGGATTTATACTAAAATTTTCAAAAAAAATCTATATATATCAATTATAGTATATTTAACTTTATTTGTTCCTTCATGGGTAAATTTGAAGTGTTTCTATATTGCATGGTCAGTTTTGCATATAGATATACGATTAAACTCATTTTGTTCTAAACCACAAATATAGGGAATTCATAACTTTACTATCTAATTAAAAAGTTCCAATATCATTGGGTGTCCAATTTTATTGTTTTTCACTAGTAGGAATATAACCATGCATGATAATTTTCTATATAGGATAACCAATACTTCATAGAAATGTTAACATATAAGTATTCTAATAATTATAGTTTGAACTGTAAAAATAAGGTGTGCGGCCCATAAATTATCCATTGAGATCACCATGGGTGTTTTAAAAATTTATCAACTTTCAAAAAAATATTTAACTTTGAAGTTGGTTAAGAAATTTTAAAAAAATAATTTTTGAAAACAATGATATTTTATGAAAAACACAAAAAAAAAGTTTTAGAAAAAAATACTCCCCTTTGATACCAAATGTAGGTTAGATATTAGATGGAAAGAGTGAATTTCCTTTAAATATAATTTTAAAATTATGCTATAAAATAAAATCAATCATTATGAAAGAAATCTGTAAGTATAAAATAATCAAATTAAGGTGAGCATAACAAAAATTAAGAACTTTAAGAGTAGTGGAAAATAAATTATAGAAACAAAAAAGTCATGTTTTGGTAAAGGGGTTCATAAATAGATCAAGAATAAGACCCCACATCTCATCCCCTTAATAATTCTTAATAGGATATTTCTCCCTTGGTTTTAATGGAAACCAAGAACCAAAAGAATTATAAAATCCCTTCATTTTAATGGAAACCAAGAAACCAAAGAGAGAAGTAATACCTTGGTTTTAATGAGGTGCAATATTTTTTATGACCACATGATGAACAGAAAGCCTTATATTCTTTGGATATTTTGATGAGTTTTATATCATGTGTATAATTCATGAAAACAGGGTAATCCCCAAGTGATAACCAAGATGCGTGAGATGAAATGAAGTATACCTGAGTCTATCGAGTATTTCAAAATGATCCATGAAGATACAGAATACCATCAGGTATTCATGTTTGAGATATTCATGCATGAAGAAGGGGTGAGTCATGGTTGTTCACTTGGCTGTGTGAAGAAGTGTTTATACCATAACCCCTTGGGTAAACTCACTTCATGAATAAATAGGAATCTTATAGTGCATTGTATGAAGAAAATAAATACCCATCATAATTCATGGGTATTTAAATGAGGATTCATGGATAATAATACCCATTTGGGTTTTTCAAGTGAGATGAATGAGTAAAATAATACACATATTCTTTTTGGTATTTAAAGTGAGCATAAAATATAATACCCACATCATTTGGGTATTTATATTTGAAGTAGTAATGAATGTGTTTATTCGTAAGCACATTTAAATGAGGATTTGAATGAGGAATTTAAATCATGTAATATTGAGACCCCATGCACCAAATTATTTTTATATAAATATGTGCACGAAGGTGATGAAAAATGGTATATATTTACAAGATAATTTTGATAATCCTTGCATCCATTATGAAAGAAAATTTTTTAGAGTTATCCAAAGCCGGATAAATCTTGAAGGAGGTGATTACATGTACCCAATCATTTAAAGAATAGAATTCAGATCATTCAAGATTTTAAAGGATTTTCAAGGCTAAAAATATTGTTCAACACATTTTTTGAATACCTTGAAGAATTGTACACAATAAAGGTACATCAATCTTTCTTGTGAAGGAAGACTATCTATAAAGAAGATATTTCAGGAACTCAGTCAACTAAAGAGGAATATTGCATTTGGGGTGTCTAACCAGCTACTATAGGCTTGTGATTATGGTGTATAACCAATTAGAGAAGAAGAATAGTTGTTTAATCTAACCAACTATGGATAGATTACAATTGGTGTGTCTAACAAATTGTGGAGAAATTTTAACCGGTGTGTCTAACCAGTTGTATTCGCTTGTGGAGATAGTGAAGAGAATCCATGTTGGGGTGTCTACCCAACATGTCAAGGAGTAGGCCTTTCATTGTTAAACATTTTAAATATTGTGTGTTACCCTCTCTTATTTTACTACTACACATGAGGTTATATTGAGATAAACTATTGAGTGGATCTAAAAATTTAAATAGTTCAATAGGTTGAATTTAAAAAGGATAAAATTCATAAAATGAGGGTACAATTGATTCACCCCCCCCCCCTTATTGGCACCTAACTAATCCTTGGGATCTATAAAAGGTAAAACCTTATTCCAAGAAATAAAATCACACTCCCGTTAGTATTTATGGAAAACTTGTTATAATTTTTAAAAAAGATACAATGATGGGTGCATCTCCTCAAACTATCAAAGAGAAAGTGTGAGGACGGAACAACTCATCCAATAACAAAAATGAAGATATAGTTGAAGAGATTATAAAATGATGTATCAAAATGTAGAAAATGTGAAAATTTTAAATTTTATATAAATTAATTCAAATGCAATATATCCTTAGGAAAAAATATTATAAAGAAAAAGAAACAAAAGGGATAAAATGATAATGAAAAATACAGTGAAATACTAAAGGCAACACTCTATGATGTTGTTGAAGGGTTTTATTAGAGTCTAATAAAAATTATCAGAAGGTATGAAAGAAATTTAAAACCCTTGTACAAGTATCTCCATGAAAGATAATATGAAACCATGTATAAAAATAAAATGAAGAAATAATGTAAAAACATATTATTCACTAAAGTTGTCTTAGTTTGTTATGTTTGATGCAGATCACAAAAGTAGAAAACAAAAGCTTATAACCTCAGGAGTGTATCCATAAGATAATCTGAATTGCTTGAAATTTGAGTAGGATCCAATATTCCTCCATGTACTACTAGATCCTTGGGTACAAAAAAAGAAGATGAAAATAGCCTTTGGGTTTTTGGGATTTTTAGCCAAACATGAAGAAATCACACACCTCACAACAAAGGTATGGCTGTATAATTTATAAGCCTCAAGGATTATCCTTAGGTTGTTTCATTTATTCATGTGTTAAAATTCATGAATAAATGATCTAGAAAGTATATATTCATTAATCAAATGAATTTTTCACCTCCTATACATTTCATCTCATGAAACCCTATAATAAATGATATCTCAGGTGGAAGACTAGTTTGGGTGTTAAAAACACATAAAATAATATATCCAATGCTTGAAATTCATAAGTTGCATGAATGATGATATACATGTTATATTATATTTTATATATATATATATTAGATTATATATATCATATATATATAAATATTTAGGGAATATTCCCATCAATCTCTCATTTCACTAAAGCCTAATAGCTTTTGTTTCATTTCACCTTATATTATATCAAGTATACAATAACTTATGAAATAATATCTAAAACTCTTTTGGATATCTTCCAAAACACTTTTGGAAATATATCATTAACATCACCTTGTATCATATCATATGAAGTACCTTGGGAATACCCATCCAAAATGATTTTTAGACTAACTCTAAAATAGTTTTTAGAGTATCTCTCTAAGTAAAACACAATCGTCATTCATTAAAATGTGAAGTGTGACCCGTGGGCCTTTATATTGTTGAAAAAAATATAAATCTTCATATAAATATATATAAGCAAAGAGAAACATCTATCAAAGCGTCAATGCTAATCAAGATATAAAGGGATCGAGCGTGATCTCACTACAAGAAAACAGTGTTTTAGCGACGGTTTTTTCACAGTGGTTTCTTTCATAGCGATTTTGAAAACCGCCAAGAAAAAACCACCGCTAAATGTTTTTAAAATATTTTTTATAAATGTTTTAAAATTTCTTCCCAAAAAAATATACATTTTTAGTAGCAGTTTTTAAAAAAAAAGCCGCGAAATTGAGGGAAAAATTTTAAAAAATATATTTATTTATTATTTATTATTTATTATTTATTATTTACAATCAAATATAGTTTATTATTTATAGTTTTAATTATTTATAATGTTTCAATTAATAAATATTTATAATTATTAGTTAATAATATTTTTAAACTGAAAACAAATCCTCAATAAGTTGAAGAACAGACTTCGACACCGGGAGTCCATTTCAGCTCCACAATCAGTCAAATCAAAGCTTATCAAATGAGCTAAAACCAAGTAAGATTTAAATCATGTGATAATCAAAGGAAAAAATATATTCAAATTTCAAAAGTCAAGAATCGAATTTGAACTTCAAACGACCATAACTTTTAATCCGGGTGTTCATTTAGGCTCTACCACATATCATATCAAAGTTTGCGATGATTTCTATGTCGTTTAGATCTAGTACCAACTCTTCAAATATTTTACCCCATTTTATTCTACTAGAAAGGCCCATAAGGCCTCCAAAACAGAGGTTTTATTTACAGACCCCGATTTCTTAAAATTCAAACGGTTATAACTTTCGATTCAGGTCTCCGTTCGCCATGTACCACATATCATATTGAAGCTCATTTCAAGGACTTCAATTTTAATGGTTGTAGTGCTGAAAAAGGAGTCTCGAATTAGATTTTATGGTCATTTTGGTGTTTTTAATGTTTTCAAAGGTTCTTAATATTTTATGATTTATTTAATTATTTATTTATTTATATATTTTTTTGTTTTTTGTTTGTTTGTTTGTTTGTTTGTTTGTTTATTTGTTATTTATTTATTTATTTATTTATTTATTTATTATTTATTTATTTATTTATTTATTTATTATTGTTATTTATTTAACTATTATTTATTTATTATTTATTTATTTATTTATCAATTTATTTATTGATAAATTTATTCATTTATTTATTTACATATTTATTTATTTATTTACTTATTTATTTATTTATTTATTTATTATTTAGTTATTATTTACACATTAATTATTAATTGATTATTAATTTATTAATTAATTGTTATTTATTTATTTATTATTAGTTTATTGTTCATTTATTTATTTATTTATTTATTTATTTATTTATTTATTTATTTATTATTTATTTATTTATTCATTATTCATTATTCATTATTTATTTATTATTTATTTATTATTTATTAATTATTTACTTATTAATTATTTATTTACTAATTATTTATTAAATATTAATTATTAATTATTAATTATTAATTATTAATTAAGAATTATTAATTATTAATTATCAATTATTAATTATTAGTTATTATTAGTTATTATTTATTATTTATTTATTTATCTATTTATTTATTTATGTATTTATTTATTTATTCTTTATTCTTTATTATTTATTCTTTATTATTTATTACTTATTATTTATTATTTATTATTTATTATTTATTAATTTATTTTTAATTTACTAAATATTAATTTATTATTAGTGTATTATTCATTATTATTTATTAATTTATTATTTATCTATTTATTCAATATTAATTATTTATTTATTATTTATTATTTATTTATTAAAAAAATATTAATTATTTATAAATTATATATAAATTTTTAAATATTAATTATTAATTATGAATTCTTAATTCTTAATGATCAATTATTAATTATTAGTTGTTATTAATTATTTATTATTTATTATTCACTATACACTATTTATTATTTATTATTTATTATTTATTATTTATTATTTATTATTTATTATTTATTATTTATTATTTATTATTTATTATTTATTATTTATTATTCATTATTTATTTTTTATTTTTTATTTTTTTTCTTTATTTATTTATTTATTTATCTATTATTTATTAATTTATTATTAATTTGTTATTTATTTATCATATATTAAATTATTTTTTAATTAATTTATTATTTATACATTAATTATATATTATATGTTATATATTATATATTATCTATTATCTATTATTTATTATATATTTTCTATTATATATTATGTATTATGTATTATATATTACATATTATGTATAATGTATTTATATTATCTATTATAAATTATGTATTATATATTACATATTATATATTATGTATTATATATTATGTATTATGTATTATGTATTATGTGTTATGTATTATGTATTATGTATTATGTATTATATATTATGTATTATATATTATGTATTATATATTATGTATTATATATTATGTATTATATATTATGTATTATATATTATATATTATATATTATATATTACTAGAATGGCCTGAATGCCTTCTTTTTTATTGATTTTTGATAACCCCCCTTTTAAGGGATGAGGGGGAACCCTTACAAAGCCCGTAGGCTTAGAGATTACATGACCCATAGGTCTTAGTAAATATACAGACTATACTTGGAACTCCCCCCCCCCCAGCTTCTTCATCGTAATATCAACTCTCCATATTCGCATGGCTTGTTCGGCTAGGCTTCTCATGCAAGCACAGGTTGTTCCCGATGGTAATGTCATACCCTCTCTTTCTGAGAAATCCGCTTAGCTTCTACTCTGGTGAATGTGTTTGCTCTGAATCCCCATCTGGATTCTGTTCCTTGTAGAGTCTGTCTGATCATTTAAGCACAATTTTAGGTGGCCCAAAAGCATTATTGGCCCGAAGGTCTTGGGTGGCCTGAAGGCCTTAAAGGACCCGAGGCCCAAACCGGTGGCCTGAGAGCCCAAATGAATGAATAGTTTTGGCTACTACAGTACTGAACAGTGTCTGCTACAGCACTACTGCAGTAACCTGAAAATTATATATCTGCCCAGTTTTGAACTCGGGTCTCTTGGATGCACTTGTCAAATCCTCACCAATTGGGTTGAGGCTCTTGTGCTATATTATATATTACATATTATATATTATTTAGTATATAGTATTTAGTATTTAGTATTTACTAGTTACTATTTACTATTTACTATTTATTATTTATTATTTACTCTTTATTATTTACTATTTTTTATTTATTATTTACTATTTTTTATTTGCTATTTTTTATTTACCATTTATTTCTATATTATATATTTCTTTATTTATTGTTCATTCGTATTCTATTTATTAATTATTAATTTGTAATTAGTAATTATTAATTATTAATTATTGATTATTGATTAATCATTATTGATTAATAATTATTTAGTGTGTATCTATTTGTTATATATTATTTGTTTTTCCAATATATATATATATATATATATATATAAGTATATTAAATTCGATTTATTAAGCACATGAAGAGCCTGCTGGAGTGGTAAAGTCTTTAGAGAATAAGTAAGAGGTAAGGGGTTCAAATGTCACCCAACACAGAATTTCTATATATGGCATGGGCATGTGCATGGACATGGACTTGTGCATGGATATGGGCATGAGCATGGTAATAATAAATAATAAATAATAAATAAATTATAAAAATAAATAAATAAAATTAAAAAAAATAAAAAATAAAATAAAAACTATTTAGCGATGGTTTAAACCACTGCTAATTATTTCCCGACACACGATTTAGTGACGGTTTTCCAAAACCGTCATAGAATGATTTAACAGCGGTTTAAACCGCCGCTAAATACAAATTTTTTCATAGTATCTCCATCAAACACATGTATCTCTATACTTGTGTCCACTAGTCTGCATCATATAAAACATACATTCTCATATTTTCCCTTTTTCTAAGACGTTGAGTGATCATGGGACACAGAACATGTCAATCCAATATATCCAACTCGTCTGTTCTCAATTCTCGGAGTGTAGACTGATCTAATTGATGAATTTCATTCATCCTTATAGATAAGTACATCACATGACCCTTATCTAGATAGATATATAATATCTAGGTGTGGCTAAACACTCCCACAATCTATCTCAATAGATGTCTCATATGTCATACTCATCATACGAGAGGTAAAATATCATATTGGTTAAGTTACAGCCGACAACATGATCAACAACATTCCCAACCACACATGTATTAGCTAAGTCAATATGTAGACTTGCATAAGTAGGGTATCAAAGTATGAAGGTTCTCATATTGGGTATCTTTCCAACCTTAGGTATTGGGGACTCAATATGATCCATGCACCCATAGTATACTAAATACACCTATATGAAACTTCATATGGTATACTTAGTAGGACATCCAATACACACAAAGAATCATATTCTTTTGTTTGTGCCTCATGAGAATATTCTGTATCTCTATGAAAAAATCTTACTCAGGATAACCTTAACATTTCTTTATAACCTATATTACTCCATGATTAACATTGGTTAGGGATAACTCAAAGTATTACTTTGAGAGGTCAATTATCATTGTATTTCATGAAATGAATCTTTTTCTCTATTACTTGAAATCATCCTTCAAGCTCCAAACTTCAATTATTTTCTTATTCTGACCTCTTTTATATTTACAATACTTTTTAAAACATACTATTATTATCATATATCTTCAAAAATAATATAATTTATTTATATAACTAGTTAAGATTTAAGGAAACCTTTTAGCCTCATTGATTCATTAACATATTCAATCGTATTGAATATCATTTGACATACTCAATCATGTTGAGTATATGAGATTAAAACTCATTAAATCATTTATGTACTCAATTATATTGAGTACATGAGTGGAGAAAAAATTCCTTTGGTAAATTTGCATCTAATGCCTTTAAAGCCTTAAATGAATCACTCTATGCTTCCATAAACATATAGATTCACTTGTTGAATAATTTCAACACTTGGTTACTCGGTAATTAATTGTTCTAAGACATATAATTCTCCTTAAGAACTTTTCTTAAACCACAAATCTTGCTTAATAACTTTTCTTAAGCTATCAATATTAAGAGCTACTTACATTAAACTCCTCTAAATGAAGGATTGATCACAAATTTTATCTTGATGATGATGAAGATATTATCTACAACATAATATTTTACCAGATGAGTATCATTTATTTATAAAAATCTAATAAATAATTTTATTAAATTATATATTTCTAAAATTATGATCCCTTTTAATATTAATTATACCCATTAGTGGGATAAGATTCATATTTCACTAAGAAATGAGTCCACTATGGAGTTTTTCTCACTGCTTATTTATTTTGGTATGGAATCATCATAATCATATCATACATGACTCTTTGATGGTTGAATAGAAAACTCTTTTTCTAATCCATTGTATAGATAAACTCAACTCTGTTACTTTAGTAACCTAATCATATTAGGGTCTCTCGGCTAGTGTAACCCAAAACAAGCACCATGAATAGACTAACAAAGAAAAATCCAGGGGTACTGTGCCATGGAATAACCTACCCAAGGATGATCCATTGTAACCCATCCTTTCTTTCCTTACACTAGATAATCTAGGGACACCTAACTATGGCATTACCTACCCGGTTGGATGATTAAAGTCTTGAAAAGTGTTGTTTTGAAAGGAATTTGACACTTGGTGTTTGGAGGGGATTTTAATCTCACCATTTTATCTCATGTTATTCCATTTTATATATACATTATTATAGTAATTTAGTTTGGAATCATATTCTCACCACCAAAAAAATATGTTCAAATCATATTGATGTGTAACTCTTTACGCAACTAATAGCCTCACAGGGCGTCATTAGTTCCCTACATTACTATGCAAAAAAAAATTTATAAAACCCAAACTATGATACTCAATTAATTAAAATGTAGTAAAGGGAAGTTCATGGTCTAACCCAAAAAGATGGTGATTTTAGTTTTATTAGGACTTCAAAAGATTAGTTTTATTAATTTAGAGAAGGTGGTGATAAAATATTGGTTTGATTGGTTTTGAGAAAAGAAAAGATGAATGAAAAATAGATTGATTGATTGGTTTGAAAATAGATTTTAAGAAGCATGCTAGGGTAATGTAATTTTGGGGTTCATGTGAAATTGGATTTAAGAAAATAAGTTGATTTGTGGTTGATTTCGAAGTTGAGATGAGAAAGATCCAATGATCATGGTATCCCCTCCTTGACGTGATAATTTCCTATTTCCCTTGGTCTGGTAATTTAGGATTTTTTCAAATCAAGTTTATCTTGATACCATATTTGAACCTGATTTCCCCTAAATTCAACAATGGTCATGTCATCTTTAGGGTATCCAATTGTGAAATTTAAATTTTCCTTTTAGATTCAAATATTGATGGTCATGATAAATGAAAAATAAAGGGATTAAAAGTTGAAGAATGAAATTACTCAAACCAAATACATGAATAATAAAAAGAGTTAAATCCAGCGCACCTTCCCCCTTTAGTTACATCACCCTAGAAAAAGATGAGTTTACCCCCTCATACTAGTGATGAGAGAATAATATGGAAGGGGAGAATAAAATAAATGCATAAAGGAAATAAAGAAATACTTGAAAAGGGCGCAATAGCTTCACTCCAATCCTTGAAATCTGACCGAATCTGAATGCTCCAAAGGTGCAGTCAAGGACTCTATTTATAGGTGCTAGAAAGGTTCTTCCTGACTACTATCATTATGTGTACTTGGTGCTCACATCGTGTACTGGTGATCCGATTTTTCTTAATCTACGTGACGCGTGCATGGATCTCAACTGAGATTTTGGAATGTTGACCACCTACACAATGTGTATTTGGCTTACACATCGTGTAAGACTTGTCTACATCACCTCCACGTATGTGAGAATATTATGCAAATATTTCTCATAAATTTAAATTTTGACCACCATCACATCGTGTACAATAGGTACACGATGTGTACTTGTAGTTCACAGTGTGTTTTCTCATCATGACTTATTCTGGTAGCAGCTTGCTTCTCCAATGAAGTTACAACATGTACTTGTGTTACACAACATGTAATAGTGTTTTTTTTAGTTTTCCAGCTTGGTTCTTCCTCAAAAATCTGGTGTCGCACCATCCTTTTTCCCATATTTATACCCTTTTTCATTCCTTTTCCACAGATTCGTCATTTCCTGACATAAAACATAAAACAACTCAATTCATTCCAAATTTGGAAATATTATTCATTTAAATCTATAAATCAATACATTAAATCATTCTACAATGTATTCATGAAATATACTTATCAACAACCCACATGTTTGTGTTACTCACCAAATATTAGATTTCTAGTATATCCATACATATCAAAATGTATAATATTCATAAAGTACATGAACACGTCATGTAAAGGCATAGAGTTATATGAAATTTAAAATCTCCACATGAGTAGGCCTGAAGCAACAGACAACCAACCTCATTCACTTTCCTAGACAAGGCACATTCCTCCAGGTAAGTAAGTAGTCTGACCCCAAGTCCCGCTACCCAGGGACACTTTACTTGAGAGAGAATCCAATTAATCATAATTCTAACACCTAATATTCATAAAATATATTCAACAACTAAATTCAATTTTATAAATTCAATTACAAACCGATACTAAGGTAGATGAAAAAAAAAATCATTATCATACCTATCACATAATTAAAGGATCTATCTTAGAAGATATTTTAACTTTTTAAATTAAATAATACAATATTCATCTTATAATTAGTTTGTAACTATGAATAAAAACAAGTAATGTCCTTTAAATAAATGAACAATTCAAATATTTAATCATGATATAACCATTTATAAACAATTCATAAATAAAATCTAACTATAAACCCTTTTATAATTCCAACTTTAACATTATAGACATTATATAATTTTGAATGTAAAAATTTTACATTAATTTCAATATGAACTCTTTAATATTTAACATTATATAAAATTTCCATTTTAAATATATGATATTATATTAATTGTAAAGTATTTATAATCTAATTTCTATTATATAAACATTTTACATAATCTAAATATCATATACTTAATTATTATTTAAACCTTGATCATATCAATCATCAAAACGCTTTTTATGTAGCTTAAATAATATCCAAGTATGACCCCCTTTTATTTTGAACAATTCAAAATAATTAATTATGAAAAATTCATAATTTAAATATAAACTTTTTATATTTTGGATTCATTTCATAATTTATAACCCATCATAAATTATTTCTTATAATTTACAAATAAACACTTTTATTTTTAGATCATAATACATGTCATATAATTTGTTTAAGAGGTATTTCAATATTAAGATCTAATATTTGGGGATAAAATGTTTCATAAACATTTATTTAATTAATTATAAACCATTTATAATTAATCAATTAATTTATAAATTCCTTATAAATTAAATATTCCCAAAATACCTTTTATAATGGTTTATAAACATTTTATAAATCATTAAAACCATTCATGAATTTAAAAACACTTTTTAAAAACTTTTTTATTTACTCTTATACAGAATCCATATTCTTTGTAAGGTTTGCTTCCTTCTACCCTTATAAAGACACTCTGCATGGGGCTAATCCAATTCCAGAACTCACAAGTATAGGTAACCAGTGAATGAATTTTCATGAGATTTTAAAATAGAACATTACCTTTATGTAAAATTCTTCATGTATAGGTAATTCATTGATTACCTTTACATAATAGTGTTCCGTATAAGGGTAAGTTTTGAATTACCTTTACATAAACTTTTAAAAATGCATAACCTTTACATGTGTTTTAAAATACTGCATAAACTTTATGTAGTAACAAAACTTACCTTGATGTGAGCCTTCAAAACACTTCACTACATTTACGCATAAGGGTAATTAATATAAAACCCTTATTCAATGCCTTTACACAAACCATTTATGTAAGGGTTACAATCCAAACTACCTTTACATGAACCCTTCACATAAAGGCAATCCTTGGGTTTACATGCTTGTATAAAGGCAATGCCTTGGTTACCCTTACGCATCTCAATTTCATAAGGTTAAGGTCTTTGTTACCATTTCATATCCCTACTATGTAAGGGTAGGGTAGAACATTTTTCCAAATTTCCAAAAAACCTTAAAAATGATGTTGTGTTTTGGTTTTATTCTTCATTTCCATGCATGATTTCATAAAACTAAAACATGGGTTTCCTAGGATACCACTGTATGGTTTTATTAGAGTTTAATAAAAATTATCAAAAGGTGGAAAATCAATTTAAAACCTTTTATGAGTTTATTCATGAAAGATAATATGAAACCACATATTAAACTAAAATGAATAACTACTCTAAAAACATATTGTTCACTGAAGGTGTCTCGGTTTGATATGCTTTAAGTAGATCACCAAAGTGTAAAACAAAATCTTCCCACCTTTAGAGTGTATCCACAAACTTATCTAAATCGCTTGATGTTTGAGTGGGATACAAACTTCCTCTATGGCCTGTTAGAGCCTTGAGTGCAAAGGAGGAAGATAAAAAGATCCACTAGGTTTATGGGATTTTTGGCCAATCATGAACAAATCACACACCTCAAAACCATTGTACGGCTGTATAATTTATAATACTCAAGGTCACTCTTTGGGTTTTTTCATTTATTTATGTGTTAAAATTCATTAATAAATTCTTTTTCTGGAATATATACATTCATCAAATGAATTTCTCACGTCCCATACATTTTATCTCATGAAATAGTATGATAAATGATATCTCAAGTGGAAGACTAGTTCGGGTGTCCAACACACATAGAATAATATACCCATTGCATGAAAATAATAATTCACATAAAAGACGATATAAATGTTATATATATATATATATATATATAACTTTAGGACATATTTCCATGAGTCATGTTGGTTATGATGGAGGGAAATGCATATTTGGGAATATCACAATGATGGTTATTGGGTGGAGATCTACATATTTGTGAAATTATTAAATTTTCTAGTGAGGTTTAGGATGGATACTTTAGAAGCTAAAACACATGATCCCCAAAACCATTGTAAATTTTCATTTTTAAGCAATTCAATTTTTTAGAGTCATACCAACATGTATTTTCAATAAACAATGTTGTAAGATCCCAACATTGAGACATCTTATACTCATTTTCAAGTACTATTTTACCCTTATCTTGGTTATTATTTGGTTAGGTCTTACTTCAAATTCATCTCAATTGAATTTTGAGAATTTTGTAAGCCCATGGGGTTGTGCATGGTTGGTGCATGGTTAGGGAAAACCATGCGGTTTTTCCTGAAAAACTGTGTGCCTCGTGTTGAGCCACTAGGAGGGGGTGCACAATTTGTCCAAACTATATGGTCAGCCCCCCCAAACAAACCATTAACCCTTTGGATAGAGGGGTTTTTACATTTGGAACATGATTTTTCAAATTGTGTCTCCCCCAGTGTAAATTGTGAACCCTAATACAATATGGGTGCATGGTTAGGGTGCACGATTTGTCCAATCATGTGGTCCATCCAGGAAACAATGCGTGCGATTATTAAGATCTCCAAAAAAATAATTAAAATTTACCAAACCCTGGTTTTATATCCCTAATCACCCCATTCATCCTAATACATTTTCCCTTTCTCTTGGAGGCTCTCTAGAGTATTCCTTGGCCTCTCGAACCCTTTCTCTTACAAATCAAAGATTTGATGGAAGAAGATCGACTCCTTTTTGGTATGTGATTCCTTACTTGTTTAGGTTCCTCTATCTCCCATATTTATATCCCTTTATAGAGGTATTATTTATTCTGTTTTTGATGGTATGGATCTAGGTTTTAATGTATCTTTTTTCATTGGATCTTGATCATAGGTTTTGATCCCAGATCTCCTTCGTCATTGTGAATTCGGTCATTCTACCTCAAATTAAGGGCTAAGGTTGGGCTAGAATTTTTCAATGATCCTGAGGTACATGGTCTACATGTTATTTAACATAGTCTTGATTCCTTTATTGTGTATGTAATTTTAACGTTGTGTAGTCATGTTATGCAATTTCTTTTAAATTTAAAAAGTGAATTGAATTCCCTTAAATTGAGAGACCCTCCTCAGATCCCATTGAATCTATTGGAGATTATGAGATCATTCTTGATATAAACTCATGGTGTGTGCCAATTATACTTGAAATGATGATTACAAAATGAAAAGGGGAAATAGTGGGTTTATGGAATTGAACTAAATCCTTATTACATGGTTTTATAATGAAGGTTTTTTGGCTTAACCTTGAAAGGTTAATGAGTTATGAGATAATTGATGAATAATGTGATGAGTGATTAAATGGGGAATTTATCATGTTTATAATTATGTGGAAAATAATTAACCATGGTTATGATTTAAAAATTAAATGGCACACTATGTTTAGAATGGTTGATAAATGGGTTATTAATCTGGAACCATAATGTGTGTGTGTGTGTGTGTGTGAATGTGAACAATGTGGACAGGGTGATGGTGTAAGATCCTAACCTTTTTTGAATATGAATCTTGCTCATTTAGAATTAATCATTTAACCTTATTTTGTTATATCTTGGTTGGGTTTTTATTTTGAGATGTTTTAGGTGAAATTGGAGAATTTTGGAAGTTTTTTTAGGGGTTTTAGGTAGCGCACGGTAGGCTCACGGTTGGCCCAAACCATACGCCTACCCCCAAAAAACCATGTAATACCAGACAGAGGGGAATTTTAGATTGGAACACATTTTTTCAAACTTTACACCCTCTTAGTAGAAACTTTGCACCCACTAAGTGGGGTACACTGTTAAGGCACATAGTTTGGAAAGTCGTGCGCCTCTGCCCAAGAAACTGTGAGCACGAGTTTTATTCCTATAAATTTTTTAATTAAAATCCTAAACCCCCTTGTTTTAACCCATAAACACAAAATCTTGGACCTAAACTCATTCCTATGATTTTTGGAGCTCCCAGAAGGGTTACAATGCCCCTCAAACTCCATTCTTAAAAAATTGAAGATTCAGTCAAAGGATCATCTTTACTTTGGTAAGGGTTTTCTTCCCAAAATTGTTGTCTCTATATCCCATCTCTCTTTATCAAGGAATAGGGATAAGTTTCTCTATATTAGTGATATATTAGATCTAGGTTTTTATGGATTTTGATCTATTTAATTTTGATCTTAGGTTTTGGTCCTAGATCTTCTACACCATTATGATATTGATTATTCCATTTCAATTTGGGAATTTCTAATTTGGTGAACATCCATCAATGACCTTCATGTATGTGGTCTAATTTATAATTACCATAGTCTTGATTATAATTTCATGTATGTATTTGTGCAATTTCAATTGCCACATTGGGAAATTTTATTTTGTAATTAAATTAATCAATTAATTAATGGGATTATGAAATTGGTCATTAAATGGGATTATGAAATTGGTTTATTTATGGAATGATGTGATTAAGTAATTGGTTGATTAATGTGATTATGAATTGTTTGATAGTAAGAATTAAGGGGTGGTTGGTTTAACCTTGAATGGTTAATGGTTTATATGATTATATATTGATAAATGTTTTAATGGTGAATTGTTTATATTAGTTCATGTGATTAAAGTGAAGAACCATGTTTGTTGTGATAAATTGAAATGGTGAAACTTGATGAGAATCTTTGATAATAATTTTAATGATGATTAACCTTGATGTATGTGAAATATGTGATATATGTGATATTGTGATATATGTGATATATGTGATAAAGAGTTTGGGATAGAGACTAATGCTCCAAATACCCATATGTGATAACGAGTGTGGGAAAGAGACTAATGATCCAAATACCCATATGTGATAAAAATGAGGTGTGGGATGGGGACTGATGCTCCAAATACTCATGGGGTGATAGACATGGAATTCTAGGCCCAAGACATTAGCATTGGACTAGAGTTCCAAGTAGCCTTGATATGAAATTGGAATTAAATGATTTATGAAAACCCATGATGTAATGAAATGTGATATCCCTTTATGAATGGTTCAGACTTCGACACGGGCCTAAGTAGGTATTGATGGTTTGGGTGTCATCGTGAACCTAGGTAATTATGTAGTTAATTAAATAATAATGAATTTTAAAAAAAAATTACTTGATTTATTATACTTTATTCCTTATACAAATACATACACTATTATAGACAGGATATTGTTTTAAACATCATTGGTGGTGGCATACTGAGTTGTACTCACACCCTACTTGGGCTGCCTGATTAGTACTCAAATAGACTTCATGTTTACAGGACATGATAATGGTAATATCCCTATGTTAGATGACTAAGTTGGGATTGAGCATGAATGAGGGAACTAGACATGATGTCGGGACTCTCTTGGGAGTTTTTAGGGTCTTTATTTTGGGTTTTTCATTTGACACTTGACACAAATTTATCATGACATATCTACTTCTTAGTTTGGATATTTTTTCTTGTTTTGGTTTATCATGTGATACTTGTCTGTATTTGGTTATGGTATTATTCTAGTTGTTGGTTATTATCATTTGGATATTTCTTATTTATTTTCGTAGTCGTACTACTTTGATAAAGAGGATCTAGTCTTCCCATGTTAATATACTAGACCCTCACTGCTAGTTGGCTGCCTCTAGTATATGGGGAGGTTCACCTAAGGTCACGTACCAAACTGGCTCAGGGCACTAGCATGTGGAACCCTGGTCAGGATGTTACAAAGTGGTATCAAAAGAGTTTTATTTTCTTTTCTATTTTATTACTATTTTGGAATGGTATACATGATACTAGGATGAGTCGGATCTTGGTTAAGAGCTTCTGCATGGAAGTAGAAAACCCATGTACAGGGGTAAAACCAAGTAACCAGGGTGGGATTATTATTATCGATATTTTTTTTATAGTTTAATGTTATTTCACCTCAAGTGATGCACTTTTTGTGTGATGTTATTATTTTTCTAAGATTTTTACATCATGGACTGGAATAGCATGATAGTTGTGTAAGAATGAATCATTTTAGGCACTCGGGACTTATTGTGGCATGCATAATTTTAGGCATGTATAGAAAAGAAAGTTTTGGGGGAGTTTTTTAAATTAATTTTTTTTTCCTTATTTGTGTAATTTAAATGAAAAGTTACCTAATATAAAATTGAAAAATTGTGAATGATTCTAAATGTGAAAAATTAAAATGGATAAATGGATTTAAAATGCAAAATCTTGAAATCTTAAAATGCTTTACCCAATGTTAGCCATGGCCTAGATTAGGGATGGTTGAGGGTAGTGATAGTGCCTTGGTTTTGACCATGTGGAAAGGTATGGGGGTGAATTTTTATAAATTTATGTGAATCCATATTATTTAAAAATGTTAATGATGTGTTATGTGTCCTATGACGTTTGTTTGGCATTGTAGAGAAATTTCCCCAAGACGGTGCTTGTTGATATGATGATAGGAGGAGATGGCTAGATATGTGCTTCTAGTAGTGGAACTAGAGGCTCTGATAGTGCTAGGTGAAGGATCTGAAGAGCAGTTTTCTGAGAACTTTTCTCACTTTATACATTTTATGCAGAGAGACCTAGAGCGTGTTTTGAATAGTATGTCTACCTTAAAACAGAAGTTACATTTGCATCACCCTCTGACATTTATCAAAGAGGGTGGACCTGAGGTAGTTGAGTTCTATATTGAGTTTATCCAGATGATCCTTGATCACTTAGCGACTCCATGTGAGACGAGAGTCAAACTGGAAGCTTATATCCATCCATCCAATGGCCAGAAGGCCTTCATTTTTTTATTGATTTTGATAATCCACCTTTCAAGGGGTGAGGTGGAACCCTTACAATGCCCGTAGGCATAGGTATTACATGGCCCATTGGCCTTAGAAGAATTCATTACCCGTAGGCTTCAAACATTACATACAACCCAGACTAACTACTTGGAACTACTCCTCCCCAGCATCTTCATCGTGAAATCAGCTCTCCACCTTCGCATGGTTGTTTGGCTAGGCTTTCCCATGAATGCACAGGCTTGTCCCGATGGCAGGTGCCATACCCTCTCATTCTTGCAATCTGTTTAGCTTCTACTATGTCAAAAGCTCTTTTCTCCTCCTCCTTCTGAAGCTTGTTCCTTGTAGGTTGTCTGGTTTGCATCTGCAATTAAGGTGGCCTAAAGGCCTTGAGGTGGCCTGAAGGCCTTACTGACCCAAAGGCCTGGGTGTCCCGAAGGCTTTAAAGGACTCGGGGACCAAATCGGTGTCCCGAAGGCCCAAACAGGGGCATATTCCCGGCTACTATAGTGCCAAACAGTGCCTGCTATAGTTCCCACTATAGTACCTAATACAGTTCTGCACATTTCCTGGTACAGTACCTGCTACAGTATTTTCTACAGTGCTGCTACAGTACCCTGAAATTAGCCCCCACCTGGATTTGATCCTGGGTCTCTTGGATGCACTTAAGGAGTCATCACCAACTGGGATGAGGCTCATGTGTCTGGCAGCTTATATATTATGTGGAAAAGCTAAGTGTTGGTGGGATATCCATACTCGGATGGATAGCTAGAGAATATGGTATGGAAGTAATTTTAGGAGAAGTTATTAGATAACTTTTAACCTAAGATGATCAGGCTGTAGAGGGTATCTAAGTTTATAAAGTTGACCCAGTGGAGTATGTTCATAATGGAATACACCGGTAGCTTTACTGATTTGCGGTTCTTTGTTCCATAATTGGTAGGAGATGAGGCTAAAGTAGAAAATAATTTTCAATATAGGATTAAATATGAGATTAAGTCCTAGGTTAACATCTTTAGACTAAATAAGATAGGCTTAAATATGATATTAAGTCCTAGGTTAACATTTTTAGACTAAATAAGTTTTCGAAAGTGGTGAATCTGGCTCTTATATCTGAGGGGAACCTAAAGGAGGATTCCAGTGGAGGACAAGTGGTTGATAATATATGAATAGAAGGTACATATTCCTAGATCAGGAATCATCATAATGAGAATGTAAACCAGGGAGATAGAAAGAAGAGTGGCCAAGGGGGAAGGATCAGTTACTCCAGACCTTTCTCGATTAATCTTCCACCAATGTGGTAGGATGGGTCACTTTTTTAGATAGTGCCCCAACCACCAGTAGAGGGTCAAGATTTTGGTAGTATGGGACATCTAAAATGGTTCTATAGAAACCCATGACAAATGGGTAATGACAGAGAAGTCGGGTAGAATCTGAGTGATGGAAGGGGGTCTTCCACCCCATATCAATCTGGCAGTTGGAGTTCTATTGGTCGTGGTGGTCAAGGTAGTGTACATAGTACTTTTGGGAAAGAGTGACCATATTAGTAGAGTGGTGTAGCTCAGGGGACTTAGTCTATAACATAGGGAAGAGGTGTGTGATAGTTACATGCAGTTTAGCATACACTTGTAGATAGTGAGGCTGAACTATCGACAGTGAGAGGTACTATTCTTATAGATTCTATACTTTCTAGTGCCTTATTTGATATTGGTGCCTCTCATTACTTTATATCTACACAACTGATGAATGGGTTGAGTATAAAAGTGGATTTTGTGAGTGGGGTTATGACAATCGATACACCTTTGGGAGTACGGTCGATAGACATCTGTTTATGAAAGGGGTTTTCTCTCAAGGTTGGGGAGTATCATTTTCTTTGGGATTTATACATTATTGACATGTCAGGATTTGAATTGATTTTGGTTATGGACTGGTTAGTAGTATACCATGCCCACATATATTGTTACCACAAGAGAGTGAATTTTACATCTCCTGAGGATGATAATTATGTCAGTTCATCAGTAATTAGGGGAGCTCACCACTCAGGCTTCAATTTATTTTCTAGATGATAGGGGTGTTAATCATGATGTATTTCCACCCATAGTGGATTGTTTCTAGTATATTTTTCTTGAGTACTTACTTTGGTATACCACCTGAGATGTATGTGAAGTTTACGATCATGCCCATGCCTAGAGTTGAGCCAGATTCTATTCCACCATATTGAATGGAACCAAAAGAGCTTAAAGATCTTAAGACACAACTATAGGAATTTATGGATAAGGTATTTATTGATCTAAGTATGTTGCCTTATTTAGTTTTATTTTCTAAGGAGATTGATATGATGTTGTGCTTGTGTGTTGATTATTCTAAGTTAAAATAGATGACAATGAAGAACTAATATCCTCTTACATGTATAGATGATATCTTTGACCAGTTGAGATGAGATTATGTGTTCTTTAAGATTTAATTGAGATCATATTATCGTTGGTTGAGAGTTCTACCTTCTAATATACCATAGATTTCTTTTAGAAGTAGGTATTACCAAAATGAGTTCTTTATTATGCCGTTAGGGATCATGAATGCTCTGACAATATTTATGGCCTTGATGAATTGAATCTTCCACTCATACCTAGATCAGTTTGTGGTTGTTTTTTTTATGACATCTTGGCATACTTAAAGACTCATAATAATCATGACCAACATCTTGGCATTATCCTAAGTACACTGAGTGAGCATCGTCTATATTCCAAGCTATATAAGTGCCAATTTTGGATCGATCGGGTACATTTCTTAGGTCACATCATCTTGAGGAAGGTGTTTCAGTGGACCCATATAAATTTTAGGTAGTGGTTTATTAGGAGCTACCCAAGAATTGTTTTTGATATCTGAGGATTTTTGGGCTTAACGGGTTATTATCATAGGTTTATCCTTGACTTTTCCTGCTTGGAAGCACTAGTTTTAGGATTGACCAAGAATGGGATAAATTTTGAATGGTATGAAGCATGTGATATTTATTTCTATGAGTTTATGAAGCATCTGACTACTACACCAATATCTATCCTACCCGAGTTGGATTAGGAATACACCATGTTTTGTGACACATATGGGATAGGACTTGGGTTGGTGTTGATGCAGGGGGATCGAGTTGTGGTGTATGGGTCACAACAGTTGAGGAAACATGAATATAATTAACCTACAGATGAACTAGATTTAGCTGCAGTGGTTTATGATTTGAATTCTTGGTGGAATTATATGTTGGGAAAAAAATTTACTGTGTATACCGATCACAAAATATTAAAGTATATCTTTTAAAAATGATATTTTAATCTCCAAAAGTGGAGATGGGTTGAGTATATGTACTCATTTTATTTTTAGCTAGAATATATGTCCGAGAATGGAAATAGTGTTATTGATGCTTTGAGTAGGAAAACTCAGAATCAGATAGTTCAAGAGTTTATTTCTAAGTGGAATATGATGACCTTACTGGCTAAGATTTATATTGTGGTTCAGGAGGTCTAGGATCAGATGAACCTTGTTTCAGTAGCAGTGGATTCCACACTCTTCATCTAGATCAGGGAGAGGCAGAATCAGGATTTGGAGTGTTTGGCCTTGAGGGAAATACTTAAAGGTGTGGAGTCACATTCAGACTGGACCATAGATAAGGATGAGATCATCCATGTCTGGGGTCGTGTTTTTGTTCCTATGTGTATATGATAGGAGCCAACGTTTGAATTTCATGCCTCAAAGTGGGTGATGCATCCTTGTTTGAATAAAATGTACCATGACTTATGTTGATGGTATTGGTGTCCAGGAATGAAAAAGGATATTGTAGGGTATGTGAGATGATGCTACACCTTTCAATAGGTGAAGGACAAACATCAATGACCTGGTAGTTTACTATATCCATTTACCATTCTAGAATGGAAGTGGTATGACGTTACTATGGATTTTATGGTGGGTATTCCAAGGATGCCTCAGAAGAATGATGTTATATGGGTGATATAAGACAAACTGATGAAAGTAACACATTTCTTTCCTATTTGGGAGACTTTCTCAGTGGATCAGTTGGGAGACATGTAGATTTGGTAGATGGTCCATCTACATGGGGTACTATAGAGTATAGTTTCAGGACATGACTCATGTTTTACTTTGTATGTCTAGAAAGGCTTGTAAAAGGTTCTTGGTACATAGGTATTTCTGAGTACGAATTTCCACCCAAAGACAGATGGGTAGTTAGAATTTACTATTCAGGTTTTGGTGGATATGTTAAGGTCATGTGTCCTAGACTTTGGTGGGTCTTGGGAGAATCACATAGAACTTATTAAGTTTGCCTATAATAATAGTTATCAGGAAATTATTCATATAGAACCATATAAGGGTCTTTATGGTAGGCCATGTAGATCACCTCTATGGTGGATAGAGGTAGGAGAATCAAATATATTGGGAATGAGTCTCATGAAAGAGACACCAGATCAGGTTTAACTGATTCTAAAACATATGGATATAGTTAAAAGTAGAAAAAAATTATATGTTGGTCGATGTCTATGACCCCTTGAGTTTACAATGGGTGATAGTGTATTCCTTCAGGTGTTGCCTAGGTTTTTTCACTATAGGATCCAGAGGTGGGGAAAGTTGGTGCCCAAGTTCATTGGACATTTTGATATTGTAGATATAATCAAGCCAGTTTCATATCGATTAGATATTCTAAATAGGTATAGTTCTATGCATGATGTTTTCATGTGTCATAACTTTGGTGGTATCACCTCGACCCTTCTCATGTGATCAATGTTGATGATGTTGAGCTTGAGACTGATCCATCCTTTGAGGGGATTTTGATTTGTGTTATAGATCATAGTGAGAAAGTATTGTGGGGAAATAGTGTGTTGATAGTTTTAGTATTGTGGAAAAATGGACATGTTCAGGAGGAAACATTGAAGAGAGAATCATATATACGGGCTCAGTAGCCCAATATTTTTACCTCAAAATCTTAGAGATGCTTGGGATTACAGCTCGAGGACGAGATGTTATAAGGTGTGGAGATTATAAAATCTTTAAATTTTATAGATATGACTCATGATCATTTTTAGGTAATCTTTTAACCTTATTTTGGTGTATCTTGGTTGGTTTTTTCTTTGGGTATGTTTCAGAATAAATTGGATAATTTTGGAAGTTTTTTTAGGGATTTTGGTTAGTGTATAGTCGGTGCATGGTTTTCCCAAATTGTGCACCTACCCCCAACAAACCATAAAATCCCAAACAAAGGGTAATTACATAGTTGGAACACTATTTTTCAAACTTTGTGTCCTCTTAGTAGAAATTGTGAACTCCCTAAGTGAGGCACTGGTTAAGGCACATGGTTTGAAAAACTCTACACCCCTTCCCAGGAAATCTTGTGTGTGGGTTTTATTCCTCCAAAAAAATTAATTAAAATAAAAAACCCATAATTTTTAACCCCTAGACACACTATCTCATACCTAAACTCATTACTATGATTTTTTGATCTCCTAGAAGGATTCCAAGTCCCCTCGAACTCTATTATTAATGAATATAAGATCCAATTGAAGGATCGTCTTTCTATTGGTAAGTATTTTCTCCCCCTAATGGTTTTCTATATCTCTTTATTCTCTCTTTCTAGATGAAGAGTAAAAAGTTTTCCTCTATTGGTGATGTATTAGATCTAGATTTTGATGGATTTTGATTCATTCAATTTTGATCTTAGTGTTTTGTCCTAGATCTTCTGCACCATTGTGATCTTGATCATTTCATTTCAATTTGTGAATTTATGGCTTGGAAAAATTCCATCAAAGTCCTTGAGGGAGGTGGTATAATTTCCAATTCCCATAGTCTTCATTATAATTGTGTGTGTGTATTTGTGAAATTTCAATGGCCACGTTGGGAAATTACATTTTGGAATTGAATTAACCAATCAATTAATAGGGTTATAAAATTGGTCAATTAATGGGATTATGAATTTGGTCAATTGATGGAATGATGGGATTAAAGAATTGATTGATTGATGTGATTATGAATTGGTTGATAATGGTTGGATTAACCTTAAAGGGTTAATGGTCTATATAATTAAATGTTGATAAATGGTTTAATGGTGAATTTTTCATATTATTTCTTGCAATTAAAGTGAATAACCATGTTTGTTATGATAAATTGAAATGGTGAACCTTGATGATAATTTTTTATAAGAAGGTTAATGATGATTAACCTTGATTTATATGAAATATATGATATATGTGATATTATGATGTATGTGATCATGAGTGTGGGATAGGGACTAATTCTTCAAATAACCATATTTGATAATGAGTGTGGGACAAGGATTGATGCTCTAAATACCCATTTGTGATAACAATGAGGTGTGGGATAGGTATTGATGCTCTAAATACCCACGAAGTTCTAGACATGGAATTCTAAGCCCAAGACATTGGCGTTGGACTGAAGTTCCAAATGGCCTTGATATGAAATTATAATTAAATGATTTATAAAAAACCATGATGTAATGAAATGTGGTATCTTGTTAGGAATAGTTCAAACTTCGTCATGGGATAAAGCAGGTATTGATGGTTTGAGTGTCATTGTGAAATTGGGTAATTATGTGGTTAATTAAATAATAATGAATTTTGAAATTTTTTTACTTTATTCTTTATACAAAATCATACACTAATATAGAATGTATATTATTTTAGACATTGTTGGTGGTGGCCTACTGATCTGTACTCACACCCTACTCGGGCTTCCATATCAGTACCTAAATAGACTGCATGTTTTTAGGATAGGATAAGGGTAAGATCCCTATGTTATATGGATGAGTTGGGACGGAGCATAGATGAGGGAACCAGACATGATGTTAGGACCTTCTTGGGAGTTTTTAGTGTATTTATTTTGGGTATTTAATTTGACACTTGACACATATTTGGAATGACATATATACTACTTAGTTTGGATATTGTTTTATTGTTTTAGTTTATCATGTTATACTAGTATGTATTTGGTTATGGTATTATTCTGTTTATTAGTTATTATCATTTGGTTGTTGTTAATTTATTTTTGTTTTTGTGTTGCTTTGATAAAGAGGGTATAGTATCCCCATGTTAATATATTAGACCCTTGTTGCGAGTCAGTAGCCTCTGGAATATAGGGATTCATGCCTAAGGTCACATAGAAAATTTAATTGGGGCACTGGCATATGGAACCTGGGTCAGGTTGTTACAAATAGACTGATTCTCTAAGTGTTTTTGGGGTTCCAGACTGCTAATCTAGACCCCCGATGCATGCATGTGAATTGGTGTTGGGATGGTGCTCCAAGTACCTAAGATTTTGGTGCTAGACTTATGCTCTGAGTACTTGTGATATTAGTTCTATATTGACACTCCAAGTACCTATGATAATGATGTTGGACTAACACTCTAAGTATCAGTGATAATGGTACCTGGACTAACACTCCATGGAACCAAAATGAAAATTGAATTAATCTTAATAATGAAAGATCATGAAAGAATAAATTATAAAATCCCTATGGTGTATAGTTTAACTCTGGTATGATCCAAAGTAGGTATGATTTTCTTGGGTGTCACCTTGAATTCAAGGGATAATGTGGTTAACTAAAAAATAATAAATGTAAAACTTGTTTACTTTTATCATTTGTTTTTTATTCTATATACAACTACATACATTGTTATAGACTATATATTTATTTATATGTCACTGGTGGTGGATTACTGATTTGTACTCACACTCTACTCGGTCCACTGATTGGTGCTCGAATAGACTTCATGTTTGCAGGATGAGATAAGGGAAAGAGCCATATATTATATGGTTAAGTTGGGATTCAGGATGGAGCAAGGATGAGGGAATCAGACATGATTTTGAGACCCACTTTGGAGTTGTCAGCATGTCTTTATTTTTTTGGTTTTTCATTAGAAACTTGACTCTTATATTTCATGACATATTTATTACTTTATTTTATGGTAATTTTCCTTGTTTTGGTATTCTTCATGTGATGTATGTTTTTTATTTGTTATTAATTATGGTATTATCTTGGTTATTTTTGTATATTGATTTCCATTATTGTATTTTTTTGATAAAGAGGGTATAGTCTCCCCACATGACATATTAGACCCTCACTGATAGTTGATATCCTATTGCATGTAGGAAGGCATGCTTGAGTTCATATAACGAATCAACTCAAACCATCAGTATGTGGCACCTGATTTGGGACATTACAAAGTGGTATCAAAAGAGTTTTCCTTTCTTTTTAGTTGTCTTATTATTTTGTAAATATATAAATGATACTAGGATGATTTGGTCCTTGTTCATGAGTTTTTACATGGTATTAGTTAACCAATATGTGGGGGTAAATCCAAGTTCATGGCATGGGATTGTTATTCTTGATGTTTGTTGTTACAGTTGAATGTTATTTCACCCTGAGTGATGCACTTTTTGTTTGATGTTATTGTTTTTTGAGATTTTACTCATGGAATGGTATGGTATGAGAGTTAAGTATTCATGCATCATTCTAGGTACTCAATAATTTATGTTACATGCATCATATTAGGCACGCATGAAAAATCAAGTTGTGAGTGGGTTACGGGAAATGAGAATGATTTTCTTTATTTAAGTAAATTAAAATAAATGGTGCCTAATAATGAAATTATAATGGTTAAAATATATTAAATGTGGTAATTTTAAATGGTTAAAAGGGGATTTTCTAATAGAAAACTTTTAAATATGAAAGTTGTTTACCCTGTGTTATCCATGGCCCAGGTTAAGGATGGTTGAGGGTAGTGCTAGTACTGTGGTTTTGAGCATAGGGTAGTGTATCTGGGGAATTTTTTTGTGTATTTATGTTAATATCTCTTATTTTATGTTTCCTAATACATTTTCTTGGCATTGTAGTGACATTTCTCCATGAATATTCTTATTGGTAGGATGACAGGTGGACATTGCTGGAAATGTGCCTCCAACAGTGAGATAAGAGGATCTGATAGTTCTGGGTAAAGGGATGGAAGATCAATTTCGTGAGAACTTTTCTCAATTTATATAGTTCATAGAGAGATACCCGAGAAGGGATATGTGAAATATGTATGATCTAGCTCAGGAGTTTTAGTTGCAGCACACTCTAAAATTCACCAGAGAGGGTGGATTTGAGGCAGATGAGTTTTGTATTGAGTCTATATAGACAATCCTTGATCATTTAGAGAATCCTTTAGATAAAATAGTCAAATTATCAATCTATATGCTATGAGTACAAGAAAATATCTGGTGGTATATTCAGGCTCGGGATGAGCAGTTGGAGTGCATGGTATGAAAGGACTTTCGAGAGAAATTCTTAGAACACTTTTACCCAGAGATACTGGTATGGGAGAGGGAGGTGAAGTTTATATGGTTTAACTAAGTAAGAATGTCCATGATGGACTATGATGGTCACTTCACCAACTTTTAGTTCTTTGTTCCAATGCTGGTGGGAGATGATATAGTTGTGACGATACATTTTCAGGATGGAATTAAATGTGAGATTAAGCCCTATGTTAATATCTTTCATTTGAATAAGTTTACTGAGGTAGGGAATTAGGCTCTCATTTCTAAGGGTAACCTAAAGTAGGATTCTAGTGGATTATAGGTGGTTTCTATTGGATTATTAGTAGGTACATATTCTGAGGTTAGGAATAATCGTTATGAGAACATTCACTAGAGTAGTGGAAAACATAGTATCTAGGGAGAAGGATTAGTTACTCGGGAAATTAATCAAGTGTTCTTCCATCAGTGTGGTACGATGGGTCACATTCATAGTCTTTTTCACCAACCACCAATGAATTTTTGAGCATACAACATGATGGAACACTTATAGAGGTACTGCAGGAACCCACAATAGATGGGTAGTGATGGAGGAGCCAGTCCAAACCAGAGTACTATAAGTATTCTACCCTATACCATTCATGTAGTTAGAGTTCTACAATTCATGTTGAATGGAGTAGAAGATGTGGTACTTTTGGGAAAGAGATCCCATATTAGTATATAAGTGTAGCATAGGGAACTCAGACCAGAGTATAGGGTAGAGGGACAAGTTAGTTTCATGGAGTTAAACTTGAACTTGTGGATATTGAAGTTGGCCCGTTGATAGTTAGAGGTTCAATTCTTATAGATTACACACTTTATAGTACTTTATTTGATATAGGATCCTCACATTATTTTATATATTATCAACTTTTAAATGTTTTGAGTCTAATATTGGAGTTTGTTTGTGGGGTTATGATGATCGACACACCATTGGGAGTGTGGTCGAGGGACATTTGTTTATGAAAAGGGTGTGCCCTTGAGGTTGGTGAGTATCATTTACTATGGGATATTTATGAAATTAAGATGTTTTTTTTACTTTATTTTGGGTATGGACTGGTTGGTATCATACTAATGCCACATTGATTGTTACTATAGGAGAGCAACTTTCACATCTTCTAAGGGTGTTCGATATATACATCATAAAGAATGGGATATTCGGGCAATCCATGCAGGGGAAGTTCACCAAAAACTGGAGGAGCTCACCACCAGGTTTCAAGTCTTTTATTGGATGATAGGGGTGTGAATTATAATGTCTTTCCACCCATAGTGTATTGGTTCCGAGATGTGTTTCCTGAAGACTTCTTAGAGATTCTACCTAAGAGAGATATCGAGTTCATAATTAATATAATGTTTGGATCTGAACCAGTTTCCATTCCACCTTATTGAATGGAACCCATGGAGCATCAAGAACTCAAGAATTTGTTAGAGAAGTTATATAATACAGGATTAATCTTTCCAATTATGTCACCTTGTGGTTCTCAATATTTTTTTTCAATAATGTTGATGTAATGTTATGCTTGTGAATCAATTAAGAGAAGTTGAACCAGATGATAGTTAAGAACTGGTAACTTCTTCCACATATAGATGATATTTTTGACTAAATAAGGGGTGTTTATGCATTCTCTAAGATCAATTTTAGGTCAAGTTGTCATCATTTGAGAGTGAGACCTTATGATATACCATAGACTAATTTCAGGAGTAGGTATGGTCCATATGAGTTTATTGTAATGTCATTTGGACTGATGAACGTTCTGGTTGTGTTTATGGTCTTGATGAACTGAATCTTCAACCCATTTTTGGACAAGTTTGTGGTTTTTTTATGATATCTTGGTGTACTCCCAGACTCATGATGATCATTTCAAACATCTTGACATCATTCTGAGTACACTGAGAGAGAATAGGCTATACACCAGGCTATCTAAATGTAGTTTTGAGATCGATAGAGTTCATTTTTTGTGTCATATCATCTCTAAGGAAGGTGTGTTAGTGGACCTAGAGAAAGTTCAGGTGGTTGTTTTTTAGGATCATCCCAATAATGTTTTTTATATCAGGATATTTTTGGGTTTAGTGGGCTAATATCAAAGATTCATCCAAGACTTTTCTCGTTTGGAAGCACCACTTTTGGGATTGACCAATAAGGGTATCAAGTTTGAATGGTCTGGAACATGTCATAATTTCTTCTAAGAGTTAAATAAGCATTTTAATACTGCACTGGTTTTGATCCTACCCAATTTGGGTGAGGATTATAGCTTGTTTTATGATGCATCTGGAATTGGACTTAAGATGGTGTTGATGTAGAGAAATTGAGTCATGGAATATGGATCATGATAGTTGAGGCCACACAAACAGAATTATCCTATGTGCAACATCACGTTACGTTTCTAGGTACTTTTGATGTTTCTAAGTACCTTTGTTTTGGAGTTGTGTCTTACGATAGTTGGGAGAACTTTAAAAGTTGTTTTGGGGCAAAGGGGAAGTCGCACGGGCGGCGCACGGCTTGTCTAAACCGTGCGGCCAAACCGTGCGCAGTTGGTCTTGGAGGCAGTAGCTTCTGCACGGGCAGTGCACGGTTTGTCTAACCATGTGGCCAAATCATGCAAGAAGGGTGGTCGAGGTAGAAGTTAATGCACGGTTAGTGCACAGTTTTTCAAACCATGCGAACTAACCGTGCGACCACTTAAATGAGATCCTTAAATTGTGGATCTCACTCGGTTTTGCCTCTAAGTGCCTCGTTTTTCCTCCTAAGTGACCCAAAATCGGGATTTGTCTTCTTATAAGGTAATAGAAGGTTCTCCCATCATTCTAAAGGTGATCCAAAGGCTCCTCTTGGTGAATCGAGGCTAGATTCTTGACGTATGTGATCGTTCTTCATCGTTCTTGATCAGTTTCTTAGATCTACTTAGATCTACTTCTCATCTTCTCTTAGTTTCTTATATTTACACATGTTATGGGTAGATCTAATTGTGTGGTACCAAATTTGATTAGATTTGGTCTTGATCTTTCTAGGAGAAGAGATCTAAGGCGGGTTCTTGAAGAAGAAACCCGGTTTTCTTGATCATTCTCGACCGTTGTGGTTTTGGTCAAAACCTTTGAGGTAGGTGGTTCCGTCCCGACTTGCAAAATTAATTAACATTTTATTTTCTTGATTTATTTCAATTGTTGATTTAAATTCAATTTCTCAAGTTTTCTTTCAATTAAATTGATAAAAACCCGATTCCAATGAATCGAGGTATTTGAAATGGTTTTGGCATGGGAATTTGGAAAACCCCAATTCCATTAAATTGGGTGTGTTTATAGAAATTAGCCAATTTGAATTGTTGAATTTAAATTGTGGATTTGATGAAAATGATTTCAATTAAATTGTTGAATTTAATTGTGGTAATAAATTGTGTAATGATGAAATTGGTTTTGAATGGATTTAAAACTTATGAAAATGGATTAAAATGATTTGAAAGAAACCCATTGGTTTTATCTTGTGGAAAGGAATGTTTTGAATAAAACCTGTTTTAGTTTTAAATGGAATGAAATTGGAACTTTTGAAATGGAAGAATGGGATTGATCTTATTGTAAGCATTCTTAAAATAGTTTGCTCATCATGTAAGAGCGCATGCAAACCTTAGGTAGTTAGTGAGTTATTTGGATACACTCTATGCTACGTCAATGTTCTAAAACATACTTGCAGTGGGTCACATCCCCAACGGGTTGGTGACAAGTCTCCTTTGGCCAGTGTCATAGGGATGTGTGTATACATATTTTGCTAAGTTCACATAGAGAGTGCATAATCCTATAACTAGTTAATACCATTGTACCTTTTGGCAGATGACCATGTTGCTCGCTTGTTTATTTATATTTGAGATATAAATGTATTTCAATTCTTATGAACTACTTTACATGCCTGTTGAATTTATATAAACTTTTTTATATAAATGTTTTACTTAAGCCATTGTTTTAGAAATATTCCATCATTGTAAAGCTTTTGCTTAAAGTAATTTTTCCATCTTTTGAAAATGTATAGCATGTTTTATTAAAAATGTGCTTTTGAATTTCCAAACCTGTTTATTTGAAAATTGGAAGCTTTTCTTTGGAAAATATATATTTGGCATCTGTTACAGAATCTTTGGTGGTATCCTACTGGGCTTTGGCTCACACCCTACTTTTTCCTTCAGGTATTTGTAGACTTTCTTCTTCCAGGATTGAGCAAAGGGAAGGGACCTCTTGGAGGCGTATCCAGCTATTGATCTTTGGTCTTGGAGAGTTGTGTCCTTAGAGTCTTTGTGACTGTTTTTCCCTTTTTAATACTTGGGTTGTATTATTTTTGGCGTTTTATGCCTCTTTGTATTCTGGTACATCACTCCCAGTGGAATTTCTTTTGTTATGCATGCTATTTTGTTTTCTTTTGCTTCTGTATTCTTATGGAAAAATCATTCCCACTTGTATGTCGTACGATGCCAGATGCTAGTCGCCGACCCGTGGGGATCGGGAACACCCTTTGGGCTATGTCAGGTCTGGTTCGGTTATCGGGTTACCAGGGTACCCGGGCTAGTTTGTGACAAAGTGGTATCAAAGTGAGGTTAAGCATCTTTCCTTGATGATTGTATGCATTTGAGTATTATTGTTGAGACTTAGGAGGTAGTTGTGATTGAGTTCTTGGCCAGCTCTCACTGCAATGAACCTTAAGTCACCCAGGTTGGTTAGGGAAATACGACTTGTGGATTAGTTCTAGTATTTTCCCTATTTTGATTTGGATAGAGTGGAATCCAAATCTTGTAAATCCCTTATATTAAGAATAGTTTTCCTTGTTACTCTATTTAAGTGTTAATCAAATGTATTTTTATGTTGTGTAGCAACATGCCTCCAAGAAGACGTGAGAATAGAATCCAAAAAGTGGTTGTTGTTGAATCTCAGCAAGCGAGCCCTATTGTGGATCTGAGTCTGGTTGAGGTGATTGTTCGCACTGTCCAAGCTCTAGGACAGGCGCCACCTCTAGTTTCTATTCAGACTCCAGCTATATATTCTCATAGTGATTTTCTCCGAAGTCATTTTCAAGAGTTCATACGCCAGAAGCCACCAGTTTTCAAAGGCTCCACTTACCCTAAACATGTTGAGGAATGGTTGAGTAAGATTGAATGTCTGTTTGGGTTCTTGGAGACACCTGATGTGATCAAGGTGAAGTGTGCCACCTTCGCGCTGGAGGGACCTAGTAGGAGATGGTGGGACACGATGGTGACGGCTGGGAAACATGAGGTTTTGGAGTGGAAAGACTTTAGGGTTCTTTTCACTAACTAGTTATATCCAGAATCAATGGTGTTGGCCAAGGCTGTTGAGTTTTTCAAGCTTGATCAGGCCAACAAAACCGTGACTGAGTACTCAAATTTCTTTTCTGAGCTGGTACAGTTTGCTCCTGAGATTGTATCTAATGAGAGGATGAAGGCTCGATGATTCGAGTTGGGAATTTGATCAAATATTTGTTCTCAGGTTTTCCTACTCAAGCTACCCACTTATACTGATGTGCTGGATAGGGTGATGATGGTTGAAATGGACTTGGTAGGAAAGTCAAGGTTGAAGGAGGTTCTTTTCCCTCCTAGTGGCAGTGTGGGTTCCTTTAAAGGAAAATGGAAGCGTGACTTTTCTCATGGTAGTTATCGACAGCAGAGTCATCCCAGACCTCCGGTAGTACCAGGAGGGGATTCTTTGACTTGTTATCAGTGTGGGAATCCAGGACATTCTAAGAGGGTTTTCACTGAGTCACCCAAGAACTGTAGCTCCTGGGGATGTTTAGGGAGCTTACAGAGATTCTTCCATCACTTTTCTACTCCATGTAGTGGAACAGAATCATCAGCACCTCCAAAAACTACGGGGAAATCAAATGCTTCATGTACAAAAGGGTTCCAGCCATAGGCATCCAGAATGAAGCTTTTTCACGCAGTGGAAGAGTCGCCAGAGGTAGCTGATGCAGGTCCTACAACTGTGAGAGGTACCATTACTATAGCTTCATCTTTAGTGACAGCTCTTTTTGATACTGGTTCATCTCACTCATTTATTTCAACCCACATTGTTAATCTACTTAATCTACCTATGGAGATTTTACCTTGTGCAATGGATATTACTACACCCCTTGGTACAATGAGAGAGAAGGGTCTCTATAGTCCTATTTGTGTCTTCTCTCTATCAGATGTTGATCATACTTGGAGTTTCTTGGTTCTCGACATAAATTCTTTTGATGTCATATTTGGGATGGATTGGCTCATTTCCAATAAAGCCCGGATCGGTTATTATCTTTGACGGGTCTACCTTACTACGCCCAGTGGTGTGCCCCTTGTTTTTCAAGGAGAATGGGACCCAAGGTCAAGCAGAGCTGGACCCTCTTATTCGGAGTTGGGGAAAATTATATCAGTGTTTGCTTTTGATCTGGAGAGAGATTCATTGTGTGGTGATCTTCCTTCAGTCTTCGCTGAGTTTCCTGCGTGTTTCCTTCTAACTTCTCTGGTTTTCCACCAGTAAGAGAGGTTGATTTTTCTATTGAATTAATTCCTGGTACTCAAACGGTTTCTATTCCCTCTTACCTAATGGCTCTAGATGAACTAAAAGAACTGAAGTTTCAGTTAGATGATCTTCTTGAGAAAGGTTTTATACGCCCAAGTGTGTCACCTTGGGCAGCACCAGTTCTCTTCACCAAGAATTCTGATGGTTCTCTTTGCTTATGTGTTGATTATCGAAAGCACAATTGAGTTACGATAAATAACAAATATCTATTACCATGAATTGATGATTTTTTTGATCAATTTAAAGGGGCAAAGTGGTTTTCAAAAATTGATCTTTGATCAGGTTACCATCAGTTGAGGATAAAAGAATTTGACATTAATAAGACCGCTTTTTGGAGTAGGTATGGCCATTATGAGTACCATGTTATGCCCTTCGGCCTAATAAATGATCCTGAAGTTTTCATGGCTTTGATGAATAAGTTTTTCCGTGAGTATCTAGATACTTTTGTGGTAGTCTTTGTGGATGAAATTCTTGTATACTCCAAGTCTGGGGAGGATCATGTATATCATATGAGAACAGTTCTGAATCTTCTAAGGAATCACCGAATTTATGCCAAGATTTCAAAGTGAGATTTCTGGATTTGGGAATTGAAATTCTTGGGACTTTTCATGTCAGAACACGGTATATCAGTTGATCCTAAAAAGGTGAAGGCTGTTATGACTTGGGAACAACCAAGAAATGTTTTCAAGATTCGGAGCTCCTTGGGCTTAGCAGGATATTATCACCAGTTTGTTAAAGACTTCTCAAAGATAGATTCTCCAATGACTGCTCTGACTCGAAAGGGAATGTAGTTGCAGATTCGTTAAGTAGGAAACTTCCATCACAGACTATGAAAGAATCTTTAGAAGAGTGGAGTTTGATGGATCTTTTTGCTCAGTTGCATATTGGAGTTCAGTGGAAGGGGAAGGAAGTTTCTTTAGCCAGTGTTCAGTTGAATTCTGCTCTCCTTGAGTTAATTCTTCAGGAACAACAACTGGATGATGAATTCCATAGAATTAGGGACTCTCTTTATGGTGGGGAGACCACCACCCAGTGGTCATTCTCTAAAGAGGGTGTTCTGTGTTTTTTAAACCGTTAAGTTGTGTCGTTAGCGGCAAGGAAGGATGTGATGGGGGGTTGCCATAACTCTCAGTGGGCTGTACACCCAGGAACCACGAAGATGTTCTTTGATATACGGTGACAGTTCTGGTGGCCAGGTATGAGATGAGACATTGTTGAGTTTGTATCTCATTTCTATACATGCTAGCAGGTGAAAGCTGAGCACCAGAAACCTTCCGGTTTACTTCAACCACTTCTAGTCCCTACATGGAAGTGGGATGGAATCTCTATAGACTTTGTGGTTGGGTTACCTCAAACACAGAGAAAGAAGAATGCGATATGGGTTGTGATCGAATGACTGACCAAGTCAGCTCACTTTATACCTATTCGAGATACAACCAAAGTTGAGGAGTTGGGAAATATCTATGTGAAAGAGATTTTTTGTTTGCACGGAGTTCCTTATGCTATAGTATCTGATAGGGATCCTCAGTTTACTTCTCACTTTTGGAGAGGCCTTCAGGAGGCACTGGGATCTCAGGTCTGTTTGAGCACAGCCTACCATCCACAGTCAGATGGCCAGACAGAGAGAGCTATTCAGATCCTTGAGGATATGCTCCACGCATGTGTTCTCAACTTTGGTGGGAGTTTGGATGATCATCTGTGGCTAGTTGAGTTTTCTTATAACAACATTTATCAGTATGCGATCAAAATGGCTCCTTTTGAGGCTTTGTATGGTCGTTGTTGTAAATCTCCTTTATGTTGGTCGGATATTGGTGAAAGTTCTTTGGTAGGACCGAGTCTGGTCCAAGAGACGACAGCTAATATCCAGTTGATTAGTCAGAGAATGTTGACAGCACAGAGTCGGTACAAGTCTTATGCTGATCGTCACCATAAACCGTTAGAGTTATCAGTTAGTGACCAGGTGTTCTTGAAAGTTTCACCCCGATTAGGTCATCGATGGATTGGGAGGCAAGGGAATCTTGCTCCTCGTTTTGTAGGACCTTTTGAGGTTGTTGGTCTTGTAGGGAAAGTTGCTTACCATCTAGCTCTACCACCACATCTGACATTGATACATAACATGTTCCATGTATCGCAGCTATGAAAGTATCTCTCTGATCCATCTCATGTTGTGAGCTGGAGTGATCTTGAGATTGAACCAGATTTATCAATTATTGAACGACCAGTCAGGGTTGTTGATTCTGAGACCAAGGTACTTCATGGGAGAACGATACCTCTGGTCCGTGTACTCTGGCAACATGGTTCTGATTCTCATGAGACGTGGGAAAGGGAGACACTAATGAGAGAGCATTGGCCTCATCTTTTTGATTTGGAGGTTTCTTTATAGGCTTTCTGGGGACAGAAAGATCTTATGGTGGGGAGGTTGTAACATCACGTTACGTTTCTAGGTACTTTTGATGTTTCTAAGTACCTCTGTTTCGGAGTTTTGTCTTGGGAGAGTCGGGAGAACTTTAAAAGTCATTTTGGGGCAAAGGGGAAGTCGCACGGGTGGCACACGTCTTGTCTAAACCGTGCGGCCAAACCGTACGCAGTTGATCTTGGAGGCACTAGCTTCCACACGGGCAGTGCACGGTTTGTCTAACCATGCGGCCAAACCATGCGAGAAGGGTGGCCGAGGCAGAAGCTAACACACGGTTAGCGCACGGTTTGTCAAACCGTGCGAACTAACCATGCGTCCACTTAAATGAGATCCTTAAATTGTGGATCTCACTTAGTTTTGCCTCTAAGTGCCTCATTTTTTCTCTTAAGCAGCTCTAACTCGGGATTTGTCTTCTCCTAAGGTCAGAGAAGGTTCTCCCATTGTTACAGAGGTGATCCAAAGGCTCCTCTTGGTGAATCAAAGCTGGATTCTTGAGGTATGTGATCGTTCTTCATCGTTCTTGATCGGTTTCTTAGATCTACTTAGATCTACTTCTCATCTTGTCTCGATTTCTTAGATCTACGCCCATTATGGGTAGATCTAAGTGTTTGGTACCAAATTTGATGAGATTTGGTCTTGATCTTTCTAGGACAAGAGATCTAAGGTGGGTTCTTGAAGAAGAAACCTGTTTTTCTTGAGCGTTCTCGACCGTTGTGGTTTTGGTCAAAACCTTCGAGGTAGGTGGTTCCGTCCCAACTTGCCAAATTGATTAACATTGTATTTGATTGATTTATTTCAATTTTTGATTTAAATTCAATTGTTCAAGTTTTATTTCAATTAAATTGATAAAAACCTGATTCTAATGAATCGAGGTATTTGAAATGGTTTTGGCATGGGAATTTGGAAAACCCCAATTCCATTGAATTGGGTGTGTTTATAGAAATTGGACAATTTGAATTGTTGAATTTAAATTATGGATTTGATGAAAATTATTTCAATTAAATTATTGAATTTAATTGTGGTAATAAATTGTGTAATGATGGAATTGGTTTTTAATTGATTTCAAACTTATGAAAATGGCTTAAAATTATTTGATAAAAACCCGTTGGTTTTATCTTGTGGAAATTCATGTTTTGAATAAAACCTATTTTGGTTTTAAATGGAATGAAATTGGAACTTTTTAAATGGAAGAATGGTATTGATAATATTTTAATCATTCTTAAAATAGTTCTCCCATCATGTAAGAGCGCATAAAAGCCTTAGGTAGTTAGTGAGTTATTTGGATACACTCTATGCTACGTCAACGTTCTAAAACATACTTGTAGCGGGTCACATCCCCGAAGGGTTGGTGATGAGTCTCCTTTGGCTAGTTTCATAGGGACGTGTGTATACACATTTTTCTAAGTTCACATAGAGAGTGCGGAATCCTATAACTGGTTAATACTATCGTACCTTTTGGTAGATGACCATGTTGCTCGCTTGTTTATTTATATTTGAGATATAAATGCATGCCAATGCTTATGAACTACTTTACATGCCTCCTAAATTTATATAAACTGTTTTATATAAATTTTTTACTTAAGCCATTGTTTTATAAATATTCCATCATTGTAAAGCCTTTTCTTAAAGTGATTTTTCCATCTTTTGAAAATATATAGCATGTTTTGTTAAAAATGTGCTTTTGAATTGTCAAACCTGTTTTTTTGAAAATTGAAATATTTTCTTTGGAAAATCTATATTTGACATCTTTTTTGGAATCTTTGGTGGTATCCTACTGAGATTTGGCTCACACCCTACTTTTTCCTTCGGGTGTTTGTAGACTTTCTTCTTCTAGGATCGAGCAAAGGGAAGGGACCTCTTAGAGGCATATCCAGTTGTTGATATTTGGTCTTGGAGAGTTGTGTCCTTAGATTCTCTGTGACTGTTTTTCCATTTTTAGTACTTGGGTTGTAGTATTTTGGGCGTTTTATGCATCTTTGTATTCTGGTACATCACTCCCAGTGGAGAGTCTTTTGTTATGCATACTGTTTTGTTTTCTTTTTCTTTCGCATTCTTGTGGAAAAATCGTTCCCACTTGTATGTCGTATGATGCCAGGTGATAGTCGCCGACCCGTGGGGATCGGGAACGCCCTTCGGGCTATGTCAGGGCCGGTTCGGTTATCGGGTTACCAAGGTACCTGGGCTGGTTCATGACACTATGCATGATCTTGAGTTGGCTCAGTGGTTTATTCCTTAAAGTGTTGGTGGAATTACCTGTTGAGAGAAAGTTTTATTATGTATACTGACCACAAAATTTTAAAGTATACATTTTTGTAGTAAAATTTAAATCACTTGTGGTAGATATGGGTTGAGTATATGTAGTCATTTGACTTTAATCTAGCCTATATACCCAAGAAGGAAAATAGTGTTGTTTATGATTTGAGCTAGAATAAATAGACTCAAGCAGTTCAAGAGTCTAGTTCATAGTGGAAAATGATTTCCTTATTTGATGAGATGTATATGGATGTTTAGGAGGAGTGGGAGTAGATAACCCTTATGTCTTTATCAGTTGAGTCTACACTTCTAATTCAGATTAAGGAGAGGTGGTATGAGGATTTATATTTTTTTTACTTGAATAAAATCCTAGAAGGTGGAGAGCCACATTCCAATTGTATTATATATGAGGATGAGATCGTTTATGTTTAGGGTAATGTTGTTGTGCCTGCTAGTATGTGGGAAGAGATTATGTGTGAGTTCCATACCTCAAAGTGGGAAGTTCACCCTGGTTTGACCAAAATATAATGTGACCTTCATAGGAAATATTGGTGTCCAGGAATGAAGAAAGAGGTCACAGGTTTTTTAACACAATGTTACACCTATCAGTAAGTGAAGGTTGTGCATCAACATCCCATTGGTCTATTATAGCCATTATCCATTCTAGAATGGAAGTGGGACGACATTACCAAGGATTTTTGGTAGGTCTTATGAGGACACCTCATAAGAATGATTCTATATGGTGATTGTGGACCATTTGAAAAAATTGTCCCATTTCTTTCCAATTATGGAGACTTTCATGGTTGATTGGTTGGGTGACATGTATGTTCGGGAGATAGTGCATTTGTATGGGGTACCGTGAAGTAGAGTTTCAGATCATGATCTATGTTTAACTTTATGCTTCTAGTAAGGCTTACAAAGATCACTGGGTAATTATGTGTTTATGAGTAAATATTTTCACCCACAGATAAATGGTAAATCATAGTGTACTATCAAGGTGATGGAGGGCATGTTGAGGGCATGTGTTATAGATTTTTGTGGATATTAGGAGAAGCACTTAGAGATGGTTGAGTTCACCTATAAAAACAATTATCAAGTGACTATTCAGATGAAACCATCAGAGGTACTTCATGGTTGTCCATATATATCACCTTTATATTTGATGGTGGTGTGTGAGTCGGAGTTGTTGAGACCAAATCTCATGCATGAGAAATTGGAACAAATTCAGTTGATTCAAAAATGCGTGGCTACAATTCAAAGTAGGTAGAAGTCTTATGTTGATCTACATCATTTACCTATTGAATTTATAGTGGGTGATCATGTATTCCTTTGAGTTTCACTGAGAATGGGTCACTTTTAGATTAAAAATAAGGGAAAGTTGGCTCCCAAGCTTTTCATACCTTTTGAGATTATGGATAGGATCAGACTGGTGATGTATCGATTGACTCTTCCATAGAGGTATAGTGTTATGAACAATGTCCTTTGGTTGTAGTGTCTCTCGATCCTGGTTTCGAGTGGTCGGATGGAGCTCCTTCTCCTTTCAAGGGGTCAGGGCCCCGGGTTGTCCCCCCTCCCTCTGGTGGGAAGCCATCTCTGTCCTTCAGGGATGCTCTATGCGGGAAGAAGCCAGGTGCGTCGGATCTGTGTTTTTCGGCTATTTCTCCTTTTTCTCCCTCGGTTTTATGGGAGGGTTCCCGGATTTTGTTTGTGGCCCCTGTCTCGGCGTACAACGAGGTGGTTTCTGGTCTGAAATGGATTCTTATGGCGTGCTTCGGATCGGATAAACCTTCTCTTTCGGCCTTCAAGAGTTTTGTGGCTTCCTAGGGCCTACGGGGTGAGTGTAGGGTCTCGGTGCTCCATAGGGTTTCTTTATGTCTCGTGCTTCAATCTAAGGAGGATTTTATGAAGGCTTGGTGTGATGCCCCTCATGTCATTGGATGATAGTGCTTCATCCTATCTCGCTGGTCGATGGAGGCCCACCAGGGGAGGGAAGGTCCACAGGCGGCTGTTTGGGTGGGGTTTCCTAGTCTTCCTTTACCTTTCTAGAACATTACCTTTCTTAAGGCCCTAGGGGATTCGCTGGGAGGGTTCCTTTGCTTGGATACGTGTACTCGTGGCGGATAGGAGGTTTTGGAGCCCCGGATTTGTGTTGAGATGGATCTATATTCTTCCATTCCGGAGTCAATCTCTGTGCAGGTGCGGGACTCAGTTTCTTGGAAGAAAGATTTGGTGTTCTCGGTGTTTCCCAGGTTCTGCTCATCTTGCCTTCTCCAAGGACACTCGGATCTTCTTTGTAGGCGTGGCTGATAGGGGCCTCGACCAAAACCTGCTCGTCCTTCCAATCTCAGAGGTTCGTTGGCCCATCGCAATGGGGTTCACTTTCCTTCTCAAGTGGCTTCAGATGCGGTTGTTGGTTATGGGGTTTTCGGTTCTCCCAGGTCTGAACCTGCATGCAGGAGTTTGGATACCGTTATAAAGAGCCTTCCTTCGGGGTCTGGCAAGGAGTTGGTCGGTAGATCCTCAGGGCCCAGGGGACAGAATGGGGAAGGATCTGTGTCTTCCTCTTTTTCTCCCCTAGATCCCTTCAAGGATTGGCTGGATTTCTTCATGTCCTTTATGCCGAAAAGGGTTATGTGTGGAGATCGGGATCTGTCTCTTCTGCACCACTTTGTGGAGGATCGGTTTGCCAAGGAGACAGTGGTGTTGTTGGTTTGTCCCTTGGGGCCACCTGTCCTCTCTCCCATGGCTCTTGTATGTGGATTGGATAGAAAGAAACCAAGAAGTGGTAAGAAGAAGGAATTTTTGATGGAGTGTCCCTCAGGGTTGTCTGCCATCTCTCCTGCGGCTCAAGATGGAGGAACTCCAGTTACTCTAGTGAAAAGCCCGAGGGTCATCACTCAGGCACAGTTGCGAAATCAGAGGGTCGACTCTTCTCCTATCAGTAAGAGGACTAAGCTACCTGGGGCCAAAGCCAGGCCTTCTGTTTTTTGATGTCTTCTATTCTCTTCTGGAATGCCTGTGGCTTGGGAGCTCGGGTGAAATCAGATTTCATTGCTTCAAAAGTCAAGAAAAACAAAGTATGTTTAGTTGTGGTTCTCGAGCATAAACAGAGGGTTTCTAAGATCAATTATTTTTCACAAAAAATGCATATGCATGGGTCCATGCATGTCGACCTGATCAATAAGCACATATGGATTTTCTGGAACAAGAAGTGTGTAGTGGATTTTGTTGATGTAGGAGATCAATATATCACGTCTAAAGTAACGAAAGGGAGGGAGTGCTTCTTTGTCTCGTTTGTGTATGGGAGTTGTAACTTTCAGGAGAATAAACTCCTATGGAAAGGACTTAGATCCTTTAACCTAATGGATATACCCTGGATTATCACAGGTTATTTCAACGTTGTACTGGACACCGAGGAGAAAAAAGGTAGAGGAGCATTTCCCAGAAAGGAAAGCCTGGACTTTGCTCAGTTCCTAGCGGATAAGTGCCTCCTCAACCTGGGTTTTTCGGGAGATAGTTTCACCTGGTGTAATAACCAAACCGGAAGGAGGAGATGCTGGAGTAGGATTGATCGGTGCTTGGCTGACAGCAACATGATGTGCAAGTTCCCGGATGAAAAGGTCAAACACTTAGTACGTGGGTTATCTTATCATTCTCCCATTTTGGTTTCTCTAGTTACCATGCAGGATCGTCAAGAAGCATTTCATTTTAATAAACGGTGGGCCCAAATGGATAGCTTTCATCAGCTTGTGGAGGATTCATGGAACGAGCCTTTGAAGGGGAACTCGTGGGTGGCCATTCATAATAAGCTGAGGCGTTTGAAACTCAGTATGATGTCTTGGTAAAGGGATCTTCCTTCTTTTGACCAAAATCTAGAGAACCTAAAGTAGAGTATCAAAGGCTTGGAGGCTAACTTGGAAGAGGAGTGGGATGGTTTGGTTTTTGATAATCTCATGAGTATAAATGAGTGTTGGGCAGAAGATCTTATTAAACAGGAAAGGTTGGTTCGGGATCGCTCCCGGGTGAGATGGATTCAAGAGGGGGACTACAATTCATCTTATTTCCATGCTTGCATCAGAGAGAGAAAGCGCCTATCCACACCTAACCTCCTGTTAGAAGGTGTATCTTACTCAAATGATAGGGATACAGTGGGGGGTTTAGCAGTTTCCTTCTTTAAGGATCTTCTCACTAGACCTAATATGGGGATGGCCATAGGATATCCTAGTGGTCAGATCGAGCTGTGGGAGGTGATTCCCAAGAGGGTGACTCAGGCAGATAACAAGGTCCTTGAGGCTATTCCTAGTGAGGAGGAAATTCATACAGCCATGCAACATCTTAACCTGGATAGTGCCCCTAGGCCGGATGGTTTCCCAGGATCGTTTTACATAGGGGTTTAGGGTTAAGAATGATATTATTGAGGCGGTCCAAGACTACTTCTAGGGTGGGAGCATCCCAAGGGTGGATAGTGCAACAAAAATGGTGCTCATACCAAAAATTAACAGCCCTTCTTCTCTGTCTCATTATAGTCCCGTGAGCTTATGAAACTTCCCCTATAAAATCTTGGTGACAGTCATTAATCAGAGGCTAGCCATGTTTCTTCCGGCTTGGATTTGTTCGGAACAACATGGGTTTGTGAAAGGGAGATCCATTCAAGGAGCAATAGCAACAGCTCAGGAGATGCTAAGGGATATCAATATCAAGACCCACGACTCGAACTTGTCAATCATAGTGGATATGAACAAGGCTTATAACAGACTTATAACAGGCTTTAATGGAGCTTCATTAACTGAGTTATTTCAAGCATTGGCCTATCAGAGAAGGTGTTGGATCTCTTATTCAGAAGTTTCAGTTCTCCATGGATGGCAGTGGCTCTTATGGGAAAGTTCCATGGCTTCTTCAAGGCTACCAGAGGCCTTCATCAATGAGATCCCCTATCCCCTAGCATCTTTATCCTGGCTCAAGTCACTCTAAGCAGGCTCATTCAAAGAGATTTAAATCAATGGATATTAACTCCATTTAAGAGGAGGATGAACATATCCTCGGTATCTCACCTGATGTTCATGGATGATACTATCATCTTCATTAATAGTGGGAAGGATTTGGTTAGATGAATTATGTGTATCCTCCAAACTTACTGCCACTGGAGTGGGCAGATCATTAGCTCAACCAAGAGCAACTTCTTTCTCCCAAAACAGAGCACTGCTAGTCAGGTGGCCTCCTTGTGTAGACGACTGGACATGCAGCATGGGGAGTTGCCTCTAGAGTACTTGGGCACACCAATTTCTTCAGGGAGACTTCAGGTACGTGACTTCGATCCAATTTTGTGTAAGATAACAAACCGAGTGTTGAACTAGAAAAAAAATTCCTATCGTTTGGAGGTCGTATTACTTTAGTTAATAGAGTTCTGTCTTCCATCCCCATGCATGAGGTGGCTGCTTCCAATGTTCTTCAAGGTGTGATCAAAATGATTGACAAGATCATATGTAACTTCGTTTGGAACTCAAAATCTGAAGGCAAGAGGCACTGGGTCTCTTGGGATAAAATGGTGAGGCTGTTGTTGGAGGGGGGTTGGTGTCAGGAGCCTTTATAGCTTGATTAATTGCATGCATGCAAATCTTTCTTGGGAGGTTCTGGAGTAATGAACGTTATGGGGAAGATCCATGTCTCAGATTGGTGGGGTTAGAAAAGATGAAGTGCATGGATACAGGTCTCCTCTGTGGGAGAAGGTCTACCCCCTGATTCAGCTCCTGCTTCCGCATGCCCGATGGATTGTTGGTTCAGTGGATCTTTCTTTTTGGCATAAGAATTGGGCTGGTAATTCTCTTGACTTCTCAGGGTGTCCTGCTCCTTTGATTATAGTGAAAGAGGTGATGATGTTTCCCAAGTTTACAGAGGTTGTGCTAAAATCTGATCAACAAGATCTTTTGGCATCCATCGAGTTAACTTCAGGTCCAGATCTCTATGTTTTTTCTCCCTCCCCTTATGGAGTCTTTTCCAATAGAGAGTATCGAAGGTTTATTTCGGAGCAGAACCACCAGGACGAATGGAATGGAGTGTTGTGGTGTAATTTCATTCCAACTAAGTTTAAATTTATTCTATGGTGTATTAAAATGAAAGCAGTGGCCACAGATGAGTGTGTTAAAAACCTGGGTATAAACTTAGCATATGCATGCCACTGCTGCAGGAGTAAGAAGGAGGAGAGCGTGAATCATTTATTTTTTGAAGGGGACTGGGCATCATCGGTGTGGAAGTGTTTTGGAGGCTCTTTTTTTACCTCTCCTCGCCAGTGGGATGTACTCTTGTTCCTGAGGGACTGGTTTCAAGGTTTGATCGGGATAGAGAAGGATCGTACGGCTCGGGCGGGGATTCTGAGTGTAGGGTGTTGGTGTTTATGGCAAGCCAGAAACCAGGACCGTTTCTAAGGTGAGGTTTCTTCGAAACGATCCATTTTAGCAAGGATGCGATTCTTTCTATTGGACTATTCTTCTATTCACAAGGATTGGAATGATTCTCCTTCGTTTGGCAGGCTTCATATTAAAATCCCTCAGCCTCTCCCTGCTTCAGATGAGGTACAGGGAAGGTGGGTATTCTGGAAGCCCCCTAGATATGGTTTCAAACTTAATACTGATGGGTCATGTTTTTCTGGTAGAATGGGAGGAGGGGGTGTGGTTAGGGACACCCAGGGTGATGTTGTTTTTTATTTCTCTACTTTCTTTGGCATGGGTAACCCTCTCATGGTGGAGACCAAGGCTATGCTCACAGGCCTCTTGCTTTTCATCTAGGAAGGTGTGATTTTAACTCAGGCCGAGACGAACTCTCTCATTCTTCATGATGCTCTGCGGGGAAAGGGTGGATTCCATTGGTCAATTTAATATCAAGTTAGAAAGTTCATATCACTGATCCTAGACTCCATTCATGTTTCCCACACAAGGAAGGAGGGCAACAAGGTAGCTGATCATCTGGATTCTTTAGCTGAGCAGACTACCGGGCACACTTGCCTCATTCCTACTTGTAGTCTGAAACCTGAGGTTGTGAACTTAATTAGAGGGTGTGCCCTCATCTTACATTATTTCAGACCTCCTTAAGCAAGGGGGGTTGTATGGTGTGTTTCCTTTCTTTGAATAAAAAAATTTATCTTGGATGGATGGGTACAACTTGAGGGTGAGATATTATAAGGTGGGGAGATTATAAGATCCTGAACTTTTTTGAGATGTATTGTACTCATTTTTAGGTATTATTTTACCCTTGTCTTTATCATGTTTTTTTTATGACCTTAGGTGAATTTAGAGAATTTTGGAAGCTCGTGGGGATATGCACAGTTGGTGCATGGTTAGGGAAAACTGTGTGGTTTTTTCCAGCAAATTGTTCACCCTATATTGATCCACTAGGAGGGGGTGTATGGTTTTTCCAATTCATGCATCCATACCCCCTCCCCAACCATTCAACATTTAGATAGAGGGGTTTTATGGTTGGAACATGGTTTTTCAAATAGTTCAGCCCCCGTTGCAAACTGTGCATCCCATGATAGTAGGGATGCATGATTTTTCTAACCATGTGACTCATCCAAGAAAATGTGTGTGTAGTTATTAAAAGCTTAAAAAATTTAATTAAAATTTTCCAAATCCTCAATTTATATCCCTAATAACCCCCATTTGTCCTAATATGTTTTCCCTTGCTCTTGGAAGCTCTCTGGAGGATTCCTTGGCCTCTAAAACCCTTTCTCTTGCAAAATGAATACCTTATGGAAGAATATTGACTCCTCTCAAACCCTTTATCATGTATGTAATTGTAACGTTGTGTTTCCATGTTGTGAAATTTATTTTAAATTACAAAAGTGAATTTAATTACCTTAAATTGAGAGGCCCTCCTCGGATCCCACTGAATCTGTTAGAGATTATGAGATCAATCTTGATGGTAATCCATGGGGTGTGCCAATTATCCTTAAAGTGATTATTAAGAAATGAAAAATGGAAAATAGTGGGTTTGTGTAATTGAACTAAATCCTTGTTACATGTTTTAATAATGGGATTTAAATGGTTATTTGGCTTAACCTAGAAAGGTTGATGAGTTATGAGATGATTTATGTGTAGTGTGATGAGAGATTAAATGGGGAATTTCTCATGTTGATAATTATGTGGAAAGTAATGAACCATGGTTATGATTGATAAATGAAATGGTAAATTATGTTGAGAATGGTTGATAAATGGGTTATTAATGGGGAACCATGATGTGTGTGTGTGTGTGTAAATGTGAACAATGTGGAGAGGTGTTGACTGATGCTCCAAGTTCCCATAGGGTTCCAGACTGCTGCTCTAGGCCCCTGATACATGCATGTGAATTGGAGTTAGAGTAATGATCCAAGTACTTAAGATTTTGGTGCTAGAATAATTCTCTAAGTACCCATGATATTGATGTTGGACTGATGCTCTAAGTACCTGAGATAATAATATTGGACTGACACTCCAAGTATTTGTGATAATGGTACCTAGACTGAAGCTCGGAGGTACCAAAATGAAAATGGAATTAATTTGAATAATGAAATCCCATGAAAGAATAAATTGTAATATACCTATGGTGTATGGTTCAGACTCTGGCATGGGCCGAAGCAGATATGATTGGCTTGGGTTTCACCTTGAATCTAAGGGCCAATATGGTTAACTATAGAATAATAAATATGAAACCTTTTTAATTTTATCATTTGTCCTTTATTCTTTATATAACTGCATACACTATTATAGATTGAATATTACTTTAGATGTCATTTTTGGTAACCTAGTGATTTGTACTCACACCCTACTCAGGTCACCAATTGGTACCCAAATAGACTTCATGTTTATAGGACAGAATAAGGACAAGATCCCAATGTTAGATGGCTGAGTTGGGATTTGAGATGGAGCATGGATAAGGGAATCAGACATGATGTTAGGACTTACTTGGGAGTTCTTAGTGTGTCTTTATTTTTTTGGGTTTTCATTTGACACTTGACACTTATATGGCATGAGATATCTACTAATTTGGTTTATGGTCATTTTCCTTATTTTGGGATTCTTCATGTGCTGTTTACTCTTTGTTGGTTATTGATTAGTGTATTATCTTGGTTATTTTTTATATTTATTTCTGTTATTGTATTTCTCTAATAAAGAGGGTATAGTCTCCCCACATGACATATTAGACCCTCGCTGCTAGTCGGCAGCCTCTGGCATAAGGGGAGGCACACTTGAGGTCATGTAATGAACCAGCTTGGGGCACTGGTATGTGGCACCCAGGTCGGGACATTATAAATGTTTTGGTTACTAATTTAGAATTATGAAAATGTTCAAAGATGGTATCATTTTATTATATGCTTGCATGAAGTGCCATCTTTTATCATTTAATTTTTTGTGTTATTAGTATATTAGGCTTATGTAATTAATTGTTCATTATTAACAGATATGTAGATGTGTAATATATTAAGTGATTGATAATTAAAAGGACAATTATATTTTTTTTAGTTAATAATATATTTTCAAATTTGTTTTGTTTGTATATTTAATTTTTTTTATAATTATTGAAATATAAAGTTTTAGAAAATAAATATGTAATGATAATTAAGTACAAGATTAAAATATAACTAATTTAAAATAAATATGTATAATAATCATGTTGATGATTTTAATCAACATATAAACTCACTTGTATGTAAACGATTTAAAAAAACAATTAATGGTCTTAATATATTTATTTAAGTTAATCGTGTATGATTATTGTGATATAAAAATATAATGATGAATTTGAAATAATAATATTACTTTAAAATTTGGAAAAAACTATTTTTAAGAACTAAGAAATCAATGTAAACTAAAGTTTAAAAATAATAAAATTTTAAAATTACAACCCTATCCATACCACGAAACTCGGTTATCGAGGGAGTTTTTTTAATGGGTTTATTTTTTTAAGGGATAGGGTTGTTCATATTTAAAAAAGGGGTCTCAAGAAGCATGAATGGGGTTCATGCTTTTTATTTGGACCCCAAGGAAGCGTCAACCCCATTCACGCTTCCTTTGAAATTTTTACAAAGGAAACGTGAATAGGGTTCACGCCTCCTCACTAAAAAAACTATAAATAGAAGTGTCTCCCCCCTCCATTTGCGATTGTTATTCTCTATATTTTTCTACGAAGCTCTACTGGATTTCTTTCTTAACATATATTTATGGCTTTTAAGAAGGAAAATATTCTATTTAAAAATTTTAATTGTTTAATTATTTTTATTTATTTTTTATATGATTTATTTATTTAATATGTTTGGATGTATGGATGTATAAATCATTATTCTTTGTATGATTTAATTTCTGAATGAGTGATTGTTTTTTGTATGATTTAATTTAAATTTAATGATTTCAGAAATTTAAATATGATGTTTACAAAATTTAAATTTTATGTATAAAATATAATTTATATTTAGGTAAATATTATTGTTTAAAAAATGTATATATTTGTAATTTAAATGGAGAATAATTAGATTTGAATAGATTTACATGTATATAATATATATTATATTTAAATTAAAATAAATTTAAATTATAATATTCCATATACATAGGTAAATAAAGTGAATAGAGCTAAATATTTTATAAAAAATATATTCTGAATAATTTTTTATAAAAAATACTAATTATATTAAGTATCATATTTAAATCTAATTAAATATATATATAATATTATTTTTGTTAATTATATTAATTTTTTTTACTATAAATAATAATTTTCAATTATATTAACTATAAATAATTATTATTCCAAGTAATAATGTATAAAATATAATTACTTAAATTTTGGAAAGTATAAATACTACAAAAAATATTATATATACATATGTAATTTTATAAAATTAAAAATAACATAAGTTTATAATATTTTAATGATTATTATATATGTGTAAATTATATTACTTTTATTACTTAAATTTAATAAAATTTATTATTATTAATATTTTTAGTATTTATGTATAAATTAATAATACTTATATTTAGAAAAATATAGTTGTTTATAAAAGTATATATAATGATATTTTAAAATATTAATAAATAAAGTTGAATATATTTAAATTTTTATATATTTACACTATATTATTTAAATTTATTCATATGTATATATTATTAAATATTATATCTAAAGTAAAATAAATTTAAATTATAATATTCAATACACATAGATAAATAAAGTGAATCTACCTAAATATATATATATATACACACACACACATTGAAAATTTTAAATTTTGGAAAGCATGTAATATTGATATATGGATACATATGTATATATTCATTATATATTATATATAGTTATAGGTAAAGTTATAATATATAGAACATAATAGGTATCCTAAAAAACATGTTAAGGGTATCGTGTGATGATTGACCTTGATATGACCGACCAATGTATAATTAAAATTGCATGTATTTTTCTATGTATGTGGTTATAAAATTTATAATAATTGAATTTTATTTTCCTCATTGATGGCTTGCATGTCATCATTTTTTCTAATTATGTAAGGATCTGTGTGTCCGGGTAAAAAAATTATGTATCCTAAACCCCTAGACCCCCTCACTTTCATATTAGTAACATTGTAATAAAAAGGTGTTTGGAAAGTGGGGTTCGACAAGAGAAATTTTTATTTGAAAGGAGACCGATGGTTGCTGAAATATATGATTATAGAGGCTCCAAGAGTTCCCCCATAGGTTTTGGTTGGTTTATCAAATAATGATAAACTAATCCATAGAAAAAGTCTCAAGATAAAGTCATAACTATTTATTCATAACTAATTAAAAGATGTTAAACATTTTATGATGTGGTATAAATATATATATAATGTTTTATTAAAATTTAATTTCTAAGTAATCATATCATCATCAATATACTTAAACGGTGAGTTTATTTATATTGATCAAGGTTTCAGCTATAGTTTTCCACCTATAAGAGTGAAAAATATTCATGGAAGTCTGAATATAAATATATATGTGTGTGTGTGTTATTTATTAAATATAGTTATAGGTAAATTTACAAGATTTAGAACATAATAACTATCTCAAACAAACATGTTAGAAATCTTGTATGATGAATGGTCTTTATATGACCATCTAATGTATGATTGAAATTACATGTTGTATTTTTTTGTATTTGATTATTTAATTTATAATAATTGAATGATCTTGATATCACCAACCAATGTATTATTGAAATTGAATATCATGTTTTTTTATAGTTATATAATTTGTAATAAATTCATTTTCTTTTACTTGTTGATGACTTACATATCATCTCCCTCTCTAAGTATGTAAGGACCTATGTTTCTGTATAAAAAATGTTGTGTATCTCAAACCCTAAGACCCCCTCACTTATATGTGAATAACATTGTAATAAAAGGGATTTCAATAAAAAGTGTTGTTATGTGAAGCGGGATTTTTATACCATGCCTAAAATGAGACTGATGGTTTCTAGAATATGAGATAATATAGGTGTTATGATCCCCCCTAGGTTTTGGTTCATTTATCAAATAATGATAAACTAATCCATAGAAAAAGTCTCAAGATCAAGTCACAATTTTTTAACCATTAAAAAATTAAAAAATTTAAACATTTCATGATGTAGTATATACCATTTTATTAATTATATTTTTCTAGGTAATCATGTATGCACAAATATACTACAACAGTGAGGTAATTTATAGTGATCATGGTTTTAGATATAGTTTTCCACCAGAAAGAGTAGGAAATATTTATGAATGTGTGACATTGTATGAAGTTCATAAGAAGATTCATAGTTGGTTAAAACTGAGTGCTAATCAATCAATTAATTCAATTACATATCAACATCTTTAATATCTTGAACATCTATAGAACACTGATTATCCTGTAGTTGATGATGAGGATTGTATGGATATATCATTGTTGCTCAGAAAATAGTGTAGTAATGGTCAAATGGAATTATATGTGGTTATTTATGATATTGATGAGGTGAAACATACTACTATATAACCATGTTATGTGAGATATGTATAAGTTGATCCTTCAAAACACTCTCATTAATTATTTGCTCATAATATTCTAGTAATAGAAAAAAATTATGAAGAAGATGATTAGGATTTGGAAGGAACTGCAGGGGACATCCCTATGTATTCTCCTAATTTACTGAATGACACTTTATCTAATGAGGAAGTATTTAGTGATACATTTGGAGATGATGTGGATGAGGATGATGTGGGGAATTAAACTTATTAGGTTTCTTTAATAGATATACAGCCACTGGTTAGTGGTAATAATCTTATATTATTAACTTCCATAGTCAAAGGAATGTCATGTGCACAACATTTTGATTGGGATTTCATTACACTAGATACCAAATTCCTTAGAATTATAGGTAATAGATATACATCAAGTGATAACACCATATATGTTGGGTAGGAGTTTGAAAGTAAAACTGCCTTGAAAATGCGATAAAACAATACCACATAGAGTGAAATTTTTCATTTTTTGTTGATGAGTACAAGAAGGAAAAATATCTCATTAGTTATGAAAAATACTATCCAGAATATAAATTCCAAATGAGGTAAATATATGATAAATTTTTTACTCGTTGGAAGATAACCAAATTGGAAGGCCCACTCACTTCTGTACATCCAAGCTTGTCACATGATCACTCTCTTGATGCAGAGTTTATATCGATTGTTATTGTAGAGATGATATGAGTGTGTCAGGATGTTCCTATGTCCCTTATTTAGGAATGAATATAACAATTGTTTAAATATAAGATATCTTACATCAAATATTAGAATTTAAAATAAAAGTCAATTGTGAAAGTTTATAGTGATTAGGATGAATCATATGCAATGTTGTCATAACTTATGGGATTGTTTCCCCTTAACAATTAGGTTATTTATCATTTGTAAATTTTTTAGTATATATCCTCATATCATATAGTTGATCATACAAAGGATGTAACACCCCAAGATTTCATAGTGTGTTATTTCTTCAAAATAATTCAATAACTTTCACTACACGCAACACCGAGTTCAAACGCACCATGACTTACCAAATAAGTCGTTCAAAAGAGGTTATGAATAGTATTAACTAAATTTTAAACTTTATATAATCCTTACAATTTTATAATCCATATTATGAGTTTCATATACATAATGTAATAACAAATTCATTTTTTTCAGATAAAAGAAGTATTTTTCAAAAAATGCACTTTTACCAACTTTTAATAGTGAAACCCTTTTTTTTAAATACAATATTTTAAACTTTTATATATTCAATTTGACTAAATAAATTTATTCTTTAGAATGGAGACATCAGAAATTTACAATGAAACACCCCAATCTTCCACGGTATGTTTCCCTTTGAATAATGCAATGGCGTGCATTGTACGCAACTTCGAGATTCTAACACACCACAACCAATCAAACTAGCCGTTATGAATAGTAATGCCTACTTTTTAAAATTTCAGAAATTTTATCTCTCAAAATGGACTTCATTTTTGGATTCAGAGTATTTAATTTAGCCTAAGGTGAAATTTTGGTACTTTTCGGATAACTCTAATATTTTGATGAATAGTGAAAATTACTAAATTTTAATTAAAAAACAACTTTTTTAATCAAAATAATTAATAGTGATAAATTATGAATTTGAGTGGTTTTTAAGAATATTTAGAATATATTTTTACCATTTAATACAATATTGGTCAATGGACATAATTTCACAATTAAACCGGACATAAACAAGTATCAATCTTTTGATAGTTATTATATCTTAAAAACACGCTTTTTTGTTTTGACAGCGGGAATTAATTTTAAATTAATTTCTACCACTTCTGTGTTTTGAATTTGGAAAAATGGATTCCATATTTGGAATCAAGATTTCCAAATTGTGTAAATAGGTAACTTTTATTTTTAGACATTTTGAATAATTACTTCGGTAAATATTTTATTTACCATGGTTAAAGGGTAAATCCGGTAAATAAGGGTTAAGAATAATATTATAATAATACTAAATTACCCTAAAACGTGTCCTAACCTTATTGGTGGATACATGTCCGACCATGGGCATATTTGGGTCGATTTTGGGACCCCATGGAGCCACTTGTAGGTGATAGGGACACTTTATTTTAATTAAGTTAAAATAAATACAAAAATGACATAAGCATATATCTTTTAGAAAAACAATTTTTAAATGGGGTTATATATGTTAGATTTTTAACTATAAATATTCATTAGAAATATAAAAATATTTCTTACATAATTGTATTTTATTTATAATTTTTAGACATTATATAATTTAATTTATTTATGACATAATGGTGATGTAGTAATTACCTAATTAATGAAAAATTAGAATAATTGATATTATAAATACCCAAATAAATGTAATATGAGACTTTTCATAAATAAAAATAATTTTATAGGATAATATAACATGTTATTATTGATTTAATTAACTTTTTTAGAAGTAATAATTCTGTTATGATTTTTACAAAAATCAATTATTGAATAGTGTCAAAATTGACATAAAAGAGTTTTTAAAACAAATATTATATTATTAATTGATATTAAATTCCTAAAAATCTAAGGTTAGTCCAAGAGAGTTATATAATGATATGTGTATCATTAATGGACCACTTGGGAGTCATTTGGATGTATATAGTAAGTTTATTAACCATATAATATAAAAATACGAAGAGACATTGTAAAAGTGAAACTAATTAACTAAGAGTTAATAATTAAAGATAAGGTTAATATAGTAACCCAAACCTGTATAAATACTATTGGTTGAGTGGTTTTCGAACCAAACCCACCTTAAACTTTAAATAATCCACTTTTGAGCCATTAGAAACCGAATATGAATTTATTATAAAATAATATTTCAAGCTTTTCCAAAGGTGCGCCTCACCCCTCTTATAAAAGGGCACTCCCCCTTCTCATTAATTCACACCTTCAAAGCCTTTTTGTTCGGCCAACCCCTGACCAAATACTCTCTCAACTTCCCTAAATTAAACCTATAGGCCTTAGTTTGATCATAAAGCCATCCTAAGGAGCCCTTTTGATCAAATCAAAAGGAAGAACCCGAAGAAGAGGTAATGTTTTCACCACCCTTTATCAAATTCATTTCTTCTTAAACTTCTTCTTTATTTGTTTTTCCCATTCTAAAATAATGAATACAGTATCTAATATATACTGTAATATTATTATAAATATGGTACAACTATATTCATTATTCTATCCATCCTTTGAATGACATGTCACCATACGTGCGTACGTAGGGCTTACCATCTCCACGTCGTGGTGTAATTGTTATTCAATAAATTATTATTTGGATGGGTATAATAATGATGTGTAATTCATGTAAATAATAAATATAACATGATAATGATTCTATATATATGATATACCATCAAATTATATATTATTTTAATATCAAAAGAATGATATTGTTGCTCGTGCGTACGTACGAACTACCGTCTCCACGAACGCGATGAGATTCATTCTCCATCGTATCCATTCAAGTCTAATTATCATTTTAAGATTAATAATAATGTTTAAGTACTTAATATAATTCTGGATATGAATAAGATACAACCTATCCATAACAAACATGGATTACATAACAAAACATATAAAAGAAAATGAGTAAGTTAACACACGAAACGACGATAATTCTAAAATATTAATAACAAAGCAATGTTAAAAGATCATATATGATATCATATTAATATATATGATTCTTGTATAATTTAATAAAAATTATTTCACCATTATACAGGAGGTTAACCTACCCCAACCAAGGAAAAGTACAAGGTAAGGGTTTATTTCGCAATCTCATCATTATCCGAGGTTGTTTATACGTAATAATCTACTGGGATTTCTTTATCATCCACATCCATGTTTCGTAAAAATGTATTTCAAAACATTTTTACTATTTACAAGAATATGGATTAAAGTCATTTATACCCTTGTTTGACTTTTTATAAGAGGTTTATAAAGGAATCTTTCCATCATTTTCCAAACAAGGTGCTTTTTAACCTTTTCGACAGAATTAAGGTAAGAATGTTTTTTTTAACTTATACGGCAGGTGCGGCTATTTTCTTCCATTATAAAATCTTCAAAGATTCCCTTACAATATTATAAGAAAATTTTCAAAGTAAATGTTTTATTTTATAATTATGTGACTTTTAAATTATTTCAAAAAAGGATATTTCTCTCAAATAGTTTTGATTTCATCTATGTCAACATCCTTTGATGGATTTTAAGCTTATTTGAAGTTGATTTATTATGATACAAAACTTCCATATTGTATTGAAGGTTTTGTGATTTTTTTTACTGTGGATGTGTTATTTTTATGCCATTCATGGTTTATGGAGAAAGTATTGACATTCTGTATGCTAGTTTTAATACGAATGTTTATGTTATGTTTAAACCTGTTCATATGAGGAATGCATTGGACTTATTATGTGACGGGTGGAGCCCGCTATAGCTCCTCGATGCATCGGTAGGTCTCATGAGACAAACTAGTTTCTTGGCACAAGGCCCTGACAAAATCTTATTTATAGTCTTGGCACGAGGCCTTGGCTATGTGGTTATAATAGTCTGGAATTATGCATTCCATCATTATGAAAGTGGTTATTGATATTGCATGTGATTATTCGATTAGTAGAATATCCATGTGAATAAGTAAATGGCATTATTTCATTTTATTTTTGTCATACTATGTTGAAGTTCAAGTTTAAAAGGCTTTTTTTAGTTATACATTGCCTTAAATGTTTATTCTTATTTAAGAAAGTTTCCTCTATATTGTTATCCTTACTGGGAATTTGAGCTCACCCCTTTCTATGTTTTATTTTTCCCAGGATTCCAAGAAGTGTATTGTGATTGATATACAGGGTTAAGACAAGGAATAATGGCATTCATAAAGGATTATTTATGTTGTTTTGTATGTTATGAATTGTAATGTAACATTCATGTATGTAATCTATTTTCCAAGATTGCTAAACTGATCGGTCCTTCGGGACTTGATTCCTTGTAATCATGCCAATGTATTAAAATAATGCACCGACTCTGGGTAACTGGGGTCGGGGAGTTACAGTTGGTATCAGAGGAATTTTAGCAATAACCTTGGAATCTAGATTTAGATAAACTCTGATTAGAGCACACAGCCCTAAGATAGAATTTGAGGATTAGTATGGAAGAACTTTCTAGAATTTTGGTATTGTAGAGATTTTGTGAGTTTTCCAAGAAATACATCTCTGTCTGGATACGAGCAGGTAGAGGCGGCTCTGGGACAAATGTACCTAGGGGTAAAACCCAAAAACACCGCTTTAAGCTAGACTCGAACGGGAATTGGTGCATGACAATGGGCCTTCCTGCACTCTTGGTTACGACACTCCCGGGGGATATTCTTAGGATAATTCTCATTTTCATTACAAACCATTATGAAGGGTTTATGATTATATACTTCCTCAAAGGAGACATTTTTATGATTATGGATTATATCCATAAACTATTTAATTTATGTTAAGTGTTTTACAAGTTTGTGATTAGGTATTGTTACTCATAAACTAATCTAGTGTATGCCATTGTTTAGAAATGGCACTCAGTAGAAGGAATGATAACTCCAACAATGCAATGATCCAAAGAGAAAGAAGGATCATATCTTTCATGGTCTTAATCCAGAATTTATAATAGAAATAGTCCCCCATGTATTATCATCATATGAAGAAATAATATCATGTGTTGATAAGATAAGTAAAGAGTTTACTAAGTCATATGGATTTGAAGGGAAGCAAGAGAAGAAAATGATGGAAGAGAGAAATATGGATAAAGGGAAGAGGGAAAAGAAGAATTTTTCCATATGTGATAACTATGGGAAGAAACACCCTGGAACTTTCCTAAAAGGAATGGGAGTTTGTTATAAGTGTGGAGGAAAATGGCACAAAGTACGTGACTGCAAGGGTAAGAAAATGGTTTCAAATGTACAATGCTTCATTTGCAAGGAGTTTGGACACTACGCGAACCTATGTCCCATTCATCAGACTATGCCTAAAATGATGCTATTGGATAATAATCAAGTTATTATACTACCACATATGAAGAGGAATGATTAGAGTTCTTATGTTGATTATGTCATTTGAGTGTTGTATCAACAATGTACTTGTTATAATAATTATGGAGTATATAAGGATTGTACTGCAGTACTATTTCATTAAGGACTTGAGGTTGTGTGGAACAAAGAAAAGTGACTCAATAGCAGGTTAAATTTTTGGAAAATATATGGTTGAGAGAATGATAAACCATAATATAGTTCTGATACCGAGGTAGTGATTTTAGAATAATACGTGATTGATTTGGATAAATTATATTGGATATTCTTGACTACCTTGAAACTGATTAATGATTTGTATATTCCATCATTATTGGGGTTTACAACATTTTTGTATTGAAGGAGTGTATCTATTATTCTTTAAGGAATAAGGGATCATGAATGTAATCAATAAGGTTTTACGGTAATTCAGGATGTTGCGGTGTTTTAAAAGAATACATGATGAAGGTGTTCACATGTTATTACGCGGAAAAAAGGATCTTCATTGTGTTTACCTTCCTTATAAATTTTGGACTGAAGTATTTTGTATAGTTCTAGTTTTGATTATTTTTGATTTCCATAAAAGGACAACCCGGAGGTCGGGAGGCAACCCGTCACGTCCGGCAAGGCTGTGAGACTTGAACCCACAACCAAAGGGCGACAAGGGTGTATCACCTACCACTGACCCACGTAATGTCCTGGATTGAATAATGTAATTTTTTTAATGGTTCTGCTAGATGAATTATAAATTCATTTTTTTTAACCCTATATAAATAGGATAAATAGAATATTATTTTTAAGTTCTATTATCTTTTAGAGTGAAAGATGAGTTTGTGGTAGAACTTAGTTAAAGGATGAGACTCTACTTGTCAAGTATATATTTTTCTTATTCTCTTATTCAATGAAGAAATTAATTCTTATACTTTAGTGAAGGGATCTTAAAACAATAAATGTGTTATCCTAATACCATATGTTTTTCTGAACCGATGGTATTTTAAATAATCATAGATTGATTAATTTAAGGCCCTCAATTTTACACTTGTTTGTGATTGATGACCTCAATCACTACCTATAAATATTTATGTTTTTCCTCCAATTATATGTATCTAATTGCCACCAATGTTCTCCAAATAGAGATCATAATTTGGTGGTGACCCTTTCATTTCTCTTTTCCTCTTATTAAGACTAAATTTTATTAACCCAATTTCCGATGTGGGTTTTCCCACAAAGATATTTTCTAAATTCAACCTTTTATTTTCAAAGAACAATTTCAAATTGCGAGGACGCAATTTATTGAAGGAGGGGAGAATGTAACACCCCAAGATTTCATAGTGTGTTATTTCTTCAAAATAATTCAATAACTTTTACTACACGCAACACCGAGTTCAAGCGCACCATGACTTACCAAACAAGCCGTTCAAAAGAGGTTATGAATAGTATTAACTAAATTTTAAACTTTATATAATCCTTACAATTTTAGAATCCATATTATGAGTTTCATAGACATAATGTAAGAACAAATTCATTTTTTTCAGATAAAAGAAGTATTTTTCAAAAAATGAACTTTTACCAACTTTTAATAGTGAAACCCTTTTTTTAAAATACAATATTTTAAAATTTTATATATTCAATTTGACTAAATAAATTTATTCTTTAGAATGGGGACATAATAAATTTACAATGAAACACACCAAGCTTCCACGGTATGTTTCCCTTTAAATAATGCAATGGTGTGCATTGTACGCAACTTCGAGATTCTAACACACCACAACCAATCAAACTAGCCATTATGAATAGTAATGCATACTTTTTAAAATTTCAGAAATTTATCTCTCAAAATGGAATTCATTTTTGTATTCGGAGTATCGAATTTAGCCTAAGGTGAAATTTTGATACTTTTCGGATAACTTTAATATTTTGATGAATAGTGAAAATTACTAAATTTTAATTAAAAAACAACTTTTTTAATCAAAATAATTAATAGTGATAAATTATGAATTTGAGTGGTTTTTAAGTATATTTAGAATATATTTTTACCATTTAATAAAATATTGGTCATTGGACATAATTTCACAATTAAACCGGACATAAACAAGTATCAATTTTTTGATAGTTATTATATCTTAAAAACACGCTTTTTGTTTTGACAGCGGGAATTAATTTTAAATTAATTTCCGCCACTTCTTTGTTTTGAATTTGGAAAAATGGATTCCATATTTGGAATCAGGATGTCCAAATTGTGTAAATAGGTAACTTTTATTTTTAGACATTTTGAATAATTACTTCGGTAAATATTTTATTTACCATGGTTAAAGGGTAAATCCGGTAAATAAGGGTTAAAAATAATATTATAATAATACTAAATTACCCTAAAACGTGTCCTAACCTTATTTTTGGATACATTTCCGACCATGGGCATATTTGGATCGATTTTGGGACCTCATGGAGCCACTTGTAGGTGATAGGGACACTTTATTTTAATTAAGTTAAAATAAATACAAAAATGACATAAGCATATATCTTTTAGAAAAACAATTTTTACATGGGGTTATATATGTTGTATTTTCGACTATAAATATTCATTAGAAAGATAAAAAAGATTTAATACATAATGGTATTTTATTTATAATTTTTATACATTATATAATTTAATTTATTTATGACACAATGGTGATGTAGTAATTACCTAATTAATGAAAAATTAGAATAATTGATATTATAAATACCCAAATAAATGTAATATGAGACTTTTAATAAATACCAATAATTTTATAGGATAATATGACATGTTATTATTGATTTAATTAACTTTTTTTGAAGTAATAATTTTGTTATTATTTTTACAAAAATCAATTATCGAATAGTGTCAAAATTGACATAAAAGAGTTTTTAAAACAAATATTATATTATTAATTGATATTAAATTCCTAAAAATATAATTTTCATCCAAGAGACTTATATCATGATAGTTGTATCATTAATGGGACACTTGGTAGTCATTTGGATGTATATGGTAAGTTTATTAACCATATAATATAAAAATACAAAGAGACATTGTAAAAGTGAACCTAATTAACTACGAGTTAATACTTAAAGATAAGGTTAATATAGTAACCCAAATCTGTCTAAATACTATTGGTTGAGTGGTTTTCGACCCATACCCAACTTAACATTTAAATAATCCACTTTGGAGCCATTAGAAACTGAATATGAATTTATTATAAAATAATATTTCAAGCTTTTCCAAAGGTTCCCCTCACCCCTCTTATAAAAGGGCACTCCCCCTTCTCATTAATTCACACCTTAAAAGCCTTTTGGTTCGTCCAAAACCTGACCAAATACTCTCTAAACTTCTCTCAGTTCAACCTAGAGGACTTATTTTGATCAGAAAGCCATCCTAAGGAGCTATTTTGATCAAATCAAAAGGAAGAACTCGAAGAAGAGGTAATGTTTTCACCACCCTTTATCAAATTCATTTCTTCTTCAACTTCTTCATTCTTTGTTTTTTACATTATAAAATAATTAATCCAGTATCTACTATATACTTTAATATTATTATAAATATTGTACAACCATATTCAGTATTCTATCCATCCTTTGAATGACATGTCACCATACGTGCGTACGTAGGGCTTACCGTCTCCACGTTGTGGTGTAATTGTTATTCAATAAATTATTATTTGGATGGGTATAATAATGATGTGTAATTCATGTAAATAATAAATATAATATGATAATTATTCTTTATATATGATATACCATCCAATTATATATTATTTTAATATCAAAAGAATGATATTGTCGCTCGTGCGTACGTACGGACTACCGTCTCCACGAACGCGATGAGATTCATTCTCCATCATATCCATTAAAGTATAATTCTCATTTGAAGATTAATAATAATTTTTAAGGACTTAATATAATTCTGGATATGAATAAGATAAAACCTATCTATAACAAACATGGCTTACATAACAAAACATATAAAATAAAATGAGTAAGTTAACACACGAAACGACGATAATTCTAAAATATTAATAACAAAGCAATGTTAAAAGATCATATATGATATCATATTAATATATATGATTATTTTATAATTTAATAAAAATTATTTCACCATTATATAGGAGGTTAACCTACCCCAACCAAGGAAAAGTACAAGGTAAGGGTTTATTTCGCAATCTCTTCATTATCCGAGGTTGTTTATACGTAATAATCTACTGGGATTTCTTTATCATCCACATCCATGTTTCATAAAAATGTATTTCAAAACATTTTTACTATTTAAAATAATATGTTTTAAAGTCATTTATACCCTTTTTTGACTTTTTATAAGAGTTTTATAAAGGAATATTTCTGTCATTTTCCAAACAAGGTGCTTTTTAACCTTTTCGACAGAATTAAGGTAAGAATGTTTTTTTAACTTATACGGCGGGTGCGACTATTTTCCACCGTTATAAAATCTTCAAAGCTTCCCTTACAAGATTATAATAAAATTTTCAAAGTAAATGTTTTATTTTATAATTATGTGACTTTTAAATGATTTCAAAAAAGGATATTTCTCTCAAATAGTTTTGATTTCATCTATGTCAACATCCTTTGATGGATTTTAAGCCTATTTGAAGTTGATTTATTATGATACAAAACTTCCATATTGTATTGAAGGTTTTGTGATTTGTTTGACTGTGGATGTGTTATTTTTATGCCATTCATGGTTTATGGAGAAAGTATTGACATTTTGTATGCTAGTTTTAATATGAATGTTTATGTTATGTTTAAACATGTTCATATGAGGAATGCATTGGACTTATTATGTGACGGGTGGAGCCCGCTATAGTTCCCCGATGCATCGGTAGGTCTCATGAGACAAACTAGTGTCTTGGCACAAGGCCCTGACAAAATATTATTTGTAGTCTTGGCACGAGGCATTGGCTATGTGGTTATGATAGTCTGTCATTATGCATTCCATCATTATAAAAGAGGTTATTGATATTGCATGTGATTATTCGATTAGTAGAATATCCATGTGAATAAGTAAATGGAATTATTTCATTTTATTTTTGCCATACTATGTTGAAGTTCAAGTTTAAAAGGCTTTTGTTTTAGTTATACATTACCTTAAATGTTTATTCTTATTTAAGAAAGTTTCCTCTATATTGTTATCCTTACTGGGCATTTGAGCTCATCCCTTTCTATGTTTTATTTTTCCTAGGATTCCAAGAAGTGTATTGTGATTGATATGCAGGGTTAAGACAAGGAATAATGGTATTCATAAAGGATTATTTATGTTGTTTTGTATGTTATGAAGTGTAATGTAACATTCATGTATGTAATCTATTTTTCAAGATTGCTAAACTGATCAGTCCTTCAGGACTTGATTCCTTGTAATCATGCCAATATATTAAAATAATGCACCGACTCTGGGTAACTGGGGTCGGGGCATTACAAAGGAGAAGTTCCATGGGCTATTTTGGGCATTCAGGCCATGTATTGTTGCTTTACTATATTCTAAACAATTCATTTGGGTCAATGGAAATTTTATTTATAGCAAGTATACAAGTGTTCTACTTATTGATACCATATAAGATGGTAATCATGATCCTCTACCACTTGAATTTTCCATTGTTGAAAAGGGGAATTTTGAATTCTGGAGTTGGTTTTTTGGTATGTATACACATTCATGTCACACAAATTTAGGGTATAACAACCCTTCTCTTTATTTCACACTTAAACATAATTTATTACATAAAATATTCACTTGATACAACATAGAAGATCAAGAGGTATAGTGTCTTTAGGGATTAGGAACATTACATAACAACTTAAAACATGAAATACACATCTTTATTGAAAACTTCTTTTACATGACCACACACATTCCTTTGTACTTAGCATTGCATGGGATAACCTGAGGACATGCATAAAAAAAGGGTGAGCTATAAATCTCAGTATGGGAGTAAAAAATACATAACATGAATAATATAGTACATGTTAGGCAATAGGCATATCAATGGAGAATAAGATAAACATGATCATAAAGGCATGATATAGCATGATTATCATAACATGGAAATGTGGCAACAACATTTAACATGATATTAGAATGATCCAAGGATCATTTCACATGGATCATGATTAAAACATAATTTAAATTTAATTATCATGATTAAATCATCATTTCACTTAATGTATCATGATACTAGTCTTTACCCAATGCATTGGAGCGCTATCAGGGCGCACCCTTCTTAATCATTTCATTTCATGCATAAGTGTGCCACATGGATTCATTAAACATAATAATTTATTCCACGATAAAGGAATGTGGAATTAATACATGAAAATATATAATCAATAAGTAAATGTGAATAAAGTTTAATACCCTTGATAGAGAAATGGGCACGGTATTCACTACACAATGACTTTGGCTTGGAAAATCGCGGTGTCATTTTAGTGGCATAACGGCGTGACATAAGAATTCATAAAAAATGGTTGATGAGGGAGAAAGGGGTGTCTCATAATATTTAAATGAAATTTACAGTAAGGGGGTCATATATATACATGTCCCAACATATTTAATGGAATTTATATTCATAATACAAAATAATTGCTTGAATGTAAATGAGAAGAGAGAAATTCCTTACAGAATTTTGGCATGGTAACAGGTGTAAATGGGAGGAAATAATGAGAGAGAAAGGGGTATCTCATTATTAAAAAATAATTAAGTCATTATAAGTGATATCATAAATCATACCCCAACATTTTTTATTGAAAATACAAAGGTATAGCAACATAAAGAAAGTTAGACAAAAATGAGAAAGGAACAAATCCCTTACTTAGAAGTGTGATCCAAATGTTTGAGAGAGGCTTGATAGAGGCTTATTGGAAGCTTGGGGTTCCTTGGGAGGATTTTAGAGAGAATAGGGCAGGTTAGGGATGTTATCCAAGGGTTTTTAGTGAATATAAGTGGGATCTTGTGTGGGTTTATATAGGAAAAGAGAGGGAATTCTTTATTATTTAGTTTTTGGACACTACACATTAAACTAATCAAAACCACAAACCAAAACATATTTTTTTCCTATGGTTTTTTTCTAAAGGGGAGTATAAAACATTATTTTATAAGGCTAATAGATTAATTATTAAAATATTAGGCTTGATTATGTGGAGGTGAGTCACACTCTCAAAGAAATCATTTTAAAACGTTAAAATGTTTTATAAGTCTTGGAGGGTCCACTAAGGAACCAAAAAATTAATCAAACAAATATAAAATAACATTTTTTTTAAATTTAAAACATATATTGGCCGAAAATCCCTTTTATAGTATTTTTATTATATCACTATTGGGTTTTTTTAATGTCATAAAACACATTTTATATTTAAAAGGTATTTAATTTTTATCCAAAATATCGATTATCTCGGAAAATTGTGAAAAATTCACCGTTGGATAATTTTGATGTCCTGATTCCAAAAATAATATTTATTTTATCTAAATAATTTTCTAAATATGTGAATTTTTACTTTTAAAATAAAAAATGACATTTATCAAAAATTCATGGGTTTTGAAAAAAATGGCTTTCAAACCTTAATAAAAATTACAATTGTATTCATAAAAATTATACAATCATTTATATTTAATAAAAAGTAATTTAGTAATAATATTTTATTAAAATGTTATTTAATTCAAAAATTCATTAATTCATCAAAATAGGTTTCTTAATTGAATATTAACTAAAAATTACTATTTGTGCTTTAAAAACTATTTACAAAATAAAAATAATAAAATGAATATATATTCTTTATTATATACAAAAAAAATGCACATAATCATAGTTATAGGTTCTTGTTACATATCCCCTTATAACACCCATATAAGACCTAAGGGTAAGGTGTGTGATGGTGACAGACTCTTAGGGAGGCTCAGATAATATCGCTCGGGTGGTAATCTATAATAACTTCCACTTCTCCCATAGGCGATTTTGTTCAAGATTAACATGTTGAAGCTCAACTTGGGCTTGGTCAAGAGTGAATCCCAGTGATGCCACCTCCTTTCCAAGCTCCGAAAAATGGGCTTTTTATGGAGCAATTCTACTGGATGAGGTCATCTCTTCCTTTGTCTAAGTAAATTGTATTTGTTAAATCCCTATATGTATACTAATCATGTGATCACTATTCAATGGATATATTAGCAACGGTAACAATTCTTAATGGTATTTTTAAATCCAAAAACATAAAACCAAGGAAGTTTATATTTTATATAACCATTTTACATAATAAGACATTTAATTATATCAAGAGGAATTTTCATTAATAAAAGTTTGGGTCATTACAATCTTCCCCCCTTAAGAAATTTCACCCTTGAAAATTCCTTTTCCCACACTAAAATAGATTCAGGTAACTCTGCTTTATCACTTCCTCCAATTCCTATGTTTCTTTTTCAAACTTGTGGTTTCACCACAACACCTTGATGAGGGGCATTGTTTTATTTCGTAGAACTTTTTCCCTATGATATAAGATCTTCACCTGCTTCTCTTCATATGAGAGGTCATTATCCAATGGTACCACCTTTGGATTGAGTACATGTGATAGGTCAGGTATGTACTTCCTCAAGAGTGATACATGGAATACATCATGTACTTGAGATAGGTTCGGTGGGATTGATAGTTGATAGGCCACTACTCCAATGCAATCAAGGATCTCAAAGGGGCTAATGTACCTTGGACTAAGTTTTCCCTTATTCCCAAATCTCATTATTATCTTCCACAATGATATGCGGAGGAATACCATGTCTCCAACATCAAACTCTAGGTCTCATCAATGATTATCATCATAGCTCTTTTTTCAACTCTGAGAAGCTTTAATGTGTTGTTGGATGGTCTTAAACTTATCCACCATTTCTTTGACCATTTTTAGACCTAGGAGTTTTTTCTCACAAACTTCATCCCAAGATGCTGGTGTTATGCACCTCTTCCCATACAGGTCTTCATAAGGATCTATTTGGATTCTTGAGTGGAAACTGTTATTTTAATAGAACTCAACTAGAGGAATATGTTGATCACATCCTCATTTGAAGTCCATTGAGAATGCTCTCAACATGTTCTTAACTATTTAGATAGTCTGCTCAGATTGGCCATCAGTTTGAGGATGATAATCTATACTGAAGTTCATCTCAGTATTCAGATCATGTTGAAGACTCTTCCAGAACTTAGAGATAAATCTTGGATCTTGATTGGATACAATAGATAGTGGTACTCCATGCAGCCTTACCACTTCCCTGATATATATTTGTGCTAATTGATCTAATGAGAAATCCTCTTGAATTGCAATGAAGTGTGCAGTCTTTGTAATACGATCCACAACAACCCAAATATCATTGTTTCCTTTGGATGTCTTTGTAAGTCCTGTAAAAAAGTACATGGTGATGTTCTCCCATTTCCATGTTGGTATAGGTAGTGGTTTCATCATCCCCTTATACTTCTACCTCTCAGTGTTCACTTGCTGACATACCAGGCACTTTGATGTATACTCAATGATCTCTTTCTTCATGTTATCCCACCAATAAAGATCTCATATATCTCGATGCATCTTTGTGTTTCCTGGGTGAATGGAGAAATTTGAACTATGTGCATCATCCAAAAGTTATTTCTTTAACTCCAGATTTGATGGAACACATAGTCTTGAACCAAATATCACAATTCCTTCTTCATTAACATTGAACTCTGAGGATTTCCCTTTTCTGATAGTTTCCACTTTCTTCTAAATTCCTAAATAATCCTTTTAAGAATTATTTAACCTTTCCAAAAGAGATGGTTGAGAAATAATTTGTGAAAATATTGAGGATATTCCTGTATTTATGATTCTCATGTCTATATTCATCAAATCTAAGATGATTGTATCCTTTTCAATTCTCATCAATGATAGAATTTCTAGGTCCTTTCTATTTAGAGCATCTGACACCTTGTTCACTTTCCTAGGGTGGTAATGGATTGAGCAGTCATAGTCTTTGATCAGCTCTAACCATCTTTGTTGGCACATGTTAAAATTTTTATGTGTGAATATATACTTTAGGATTTTGTGATTTGTGTATATTTTACACTTCTACCCAAAGAGGTAATGTCACCAAATTTTTAAAGAAAAGATTATTGCATCCAACTCCAAATCTTGTGTTGGGTAGTTTTTCTCATGAAATTTCAATTTCCTTAAAGTATAGGAAATGAATTTTTCATTTAAAGCATCACTAAATACCACAAAAAGTTCTCCACTTGTGGGTAGTGTGATCACGAGCACAGTGATAAGCCTCTTTTCAACTCCTTGAAGCTCTCTTCACATTCATCACTCTAATAAAACTTTAATCCCTTACGAGTTATCTTGGTAAGAGGGTTGAACAATCATGATGAATTTCTCACAAATCGAAGATAATATCCAGCTAACCCTAGGAAGGTACAGATATTCGTTGCCGATGTTGGCCTCATTCATCCCTCAATTTCAGCTGTCTTGGAGGGATCCATAGATATCTCATTGCTTGTGATGATATGACCCAAGAATGAGACCTCCTTCAACCATAAGTCACACTTTCTGTACTTTTCATAGATCTTCTCCTTTCTCAAGGTCTCTAGTATAGTGCTTAGATTCTCCCCATGCTTCTCGTTGGTTTTGGAGTATATTAGAATATCATCTATAAAGACTACCACAAATTTGTCAAGGTAATCTATAAGACTCTATTCATCAAGTCCATGAAGATTTTTGGGGAATTATTGAGTTAAAAAGGCATTACTATAAATTCATAGTGCCTGTATCTTGTACAAAAAGCAGTCTTGGGGATGTCCTCCTTCTTCACCCTTACTTGATAATATCTCGAACGAAAATCCACCTTGGATAAGTATTGTGCTCCATGTAGATAATTGAACAAGTCATTAATTTGTGGTAGAGGGTACTTGTTCTTTATTGTGATTTTTTTGAGCTCACGATAATCAATGTAAAGGTGCATTGACCCATCCTTCTTCTTGATGAAGAGGACCGGTGCACCCCATGGTGAAGCCTTTGGCATATAAAACCTTTATCCAAATTATCCTATAGTTGTTTATTTATCTCCTCAAGCTCCAAAACATCCATTATATATGGATTCTTTAATATTGGAAACCCCCCAGGTATAAGATCAATTGAGAATTCAACATATATTCTAGGAGAAAGACCAGGAAATTCCTTAGAAAACACTTCAGTGAATTCCATCACAATAGGCATGTCTTCAAGGATGGTTTCTTCCTTAGACTCAATCATCTAAGAAAGATACTTGTGCTTATAGGGTAGTAATATCCACACTTGAGATGATGGTGCTAAATAATATTCATCCTCCACCTTGCACTTGTACAGAATCAAGGGTCGATTCACCATATGGAGAGTGATTTCCCTCTCACAGCAATTTATGTTGACTCTATATAAGAAAAGTCAATACATGCTAAGAATTTCATCAAATCCCACTTGAGGGAGTATGAAGAGGTTTGCTGGGAATTTAAAACCACAAATTATGATAGGGGAGGATTTATATTCATGGGATGAAATGATTTCCCCATTTTCCATTCTCACTAACATCATTACTTCTATGATTTGTGGTGATGTTAGGATTTTTCTACTAATCTTTCGAGATATAAAAGAATGCATAGTACCATAATCAAAAGGTATGTTTTCTATTATTTAATGAATAACTATCATATCTTTAATCACTCCATTTTTGGGGTTCACTTAGGTGGTAGTGATGACAAAGGCTCTCCCTTTCTGCCTTGAAGGTTGTTGGTTGCCTTCGAAAACTCTTGGCTTAGGGAACTGGTTTGAAAAGTGCCCTGGATATTTGTAGTTGAAGAAATGAATAATACGTTGAGGGTTGAACAGAGCATTCCTTTGCTCTATCACAGCCGTGGGTTTTTCTTGTCAGTAGTTAATGGCTAGGTTCCCTTCTCTTCCACACCTAAATCATTTCCTCATCCCCTTCAGGAAATTTCCAGGGTGCTTCTTTCCGCACCTTTGGCAAGTGAGGTTCTATATTTTATTAGCACTGTTGGATTTATCCATCAGACAGCCAGAATTAAATTCCACCTTACACATCTTATCCCTATGATACCCTTGAGATTCATTGATCTCCATTTCATCTTTGAGGGCACATCGGACAATTTCCTCATATCTCTCGAAGTCACAGATCACTAGGGATTTCTGTATATTGGGTTTTATCCCACCAAAGAAGCGGCCAACCTTGCATTTGGGGGTAACGACAAATCCAAAGGCGTATCATGCAAGCCTTGTAAAGTTTTCCGCGTATTCTTTGATGTATTCTTCATTTTTTTCTTGAGGGCAAAGAAGTACCTTTCCATATTAAGTTGGAGGGTGCGAGGAAAATATTTATTGAAAAACATTTTTTGGAAATCCTTCCATTCCAATGCCTCGATATCCTCCTCAGTCTTTTTATTTTTGATCAATTTCTTCCATTGATTAGCTTCACCCTCCATATGATAAGAATCCATAAGAACCTTCTCTTTTTCAGAACATTGAAGGATGGAGAAGATCTTTTCAATGTATTTGATCCATTTTTTGGCAATTTAGGGATCTTATGATCCATTAAAAGTATGAGGCCTTTGTCTCATGAATCTCTCGATTGTGACTTGTTCTTTATTATTGGGGGTTGAATGTTCTTCTTCAACCATGTTTCTATTCAAAACTTGAGTTAACTGAGAGAGTATTGTGACAAAGTTATCAATTCCCACTCCCATTGGATTGGGCATCTCATTAGAAAATTCATCACATTGATCTTCGCATCAGTTATTATCCCAAGTCCTCCTATTACTATCCATTAGCTGGAATAAAAGAAAAGTTAGGGGTAACACATAAAGGGTAATCCAAATACAAAAATTAATGACTTATAAATTACTTTTATTTCCTTAACTTATGAATTTATAGGCTTCAATCTATGCTATCCATGATCTACTTCCCAACATATATTCTTAGGGTCATTTTTTTTATTCCCTTAATAATGGTTTGTACTAAGCTTATGAATTTACCAAATCATATCCCCCAAAAGTTTCATAACCAAGAGTACAGCAAGGCCCATTGTTGTGCACCAATTCTCATTCGAGTCTAGCTCAAAGCGGTGTTTTCGGGTTTTACCCCTAGATACATCTGTGCCAGAGTTGCGTCTACTTGCTTGTATCCATATAGGGATGTATTTTTTTGATAAACCACTTACTCAATACTCACCAAAATTTAGGGATTTTTTTATTATACTTAGTCTTATCCCTAAGTCTTTCACTAGGTTTTTCCAATCCTAATCCCAAAAATAACTAAAATTATCCTCTAATACCAACTATAACACCCCTTCTCTTTATTTTACACTTAAACATAATTTATTACATAAAATCTTCACTTGATACAGCATAAAATATCGAGAGGTCTGGTGTATTTGGGGATTATGAACATTACATTACAAATTAAAACATGAAATGCAAATCTTTATTGAAAACTTCTTTTACATGACCACACATATTTCTTCATACTTAGCATTGCATGGGATAACCTAAGGACATGCATAAAAAAGGGTGATCTATAAATCTCATTAATGGAGTAAAAAAGTCATAACATGAATAATACATTACATGTTGGGAAATAGTCATATCAATGGAGCATAAGAGAAACATTAACATAAAGTCATGATATATAATGATTATCATAACATGGAAATGTGACAACAACATTTAACATGATATTAGCATGAGCCAAGGCTCATTGCACATGGAGCATGAGTAAAACCTAATTTAAATTTAATTATAATGATTAAACCCTCATTTCACTTGAAATATCATGATACTAATCTTTACCTAATGCATTGGAGCACTATCAGGACACGCCCTTCTTAATTATTTCATTTCATGCATAAGTATGCCACATAGATCATATAACATGGATTCATTAAACATCATAATTTATTATATGATAAAGAAAGGTGGAATTAATACATGAAACTTTATAATCAATAAGTAAATGTTTATAAAGGTGAATACCCTTGATAGATAAATGGGCATGGTATTCACTACACAATGACTTTGTCTTGGAAAATCGCAGTGCCATTTCGATAGTATAACAGCGTGACATAAGAATTAATAAAAAATGGTTGATGAGAGAGAAAGGGGTGTATCATCATATTTACATGAAATTGATATTAAGGGGGTAATATAGATAAAATTACCAACATATATAATGGAATTTATATTCATAATACAAAATAATTGATTGAATGTAAATGAGAAAAGAGAAATTCCTTACGAAATTTCAGCATGGTAACGGGTGTACATGGGAGGTGTTAATGAGGGATAAAGGGGTATATCATCATTAAAACATAAGGATGGAAGTATAGGGGAGGTTATAAATCATACCCCCAACATTTTTAATTGAAAATACAAAGGTATAGCAACATAAAGAAACTTGGACAAGAATGAGAAAGGAAGAAATTCCTTACTTGGAAGTGTGATCCAAAGGCTTGGGAGAGGCTTGAGAGAGGATTATTGGGAGATTGGGGCACCTTGGGAGGATTTTAGAGAGATTAAGGTAGGTTAGGGATGTGATCCAAGGGTTTTTATTGAATATAAGTTGGATCTTGGGTGGGTTTATATAGGAAAAGAGAGGGAATTATTTATTATTTAGATTTTGGACACTACACATTAAACTAATCAAAACCACAAACCAAACCATGGTTTTTACCCATGTTTTTTTTTCAAAAGGGAAGTGAAAAAAATTATTTTATAATTAAAATGGTCTAACTTATTAAAATATTATTATTTCTTATGTGTAGGTGAGTCACACTCTCAAGGAAATCATTTTAAAAAGTTAAAATGTTTTATAAGTCTTAGAGGGTCCACTAAGGCACCATAAAATTAATAAAACAAATATAAAATCACATTTTTTTAAAGTTAAAATATATATTGGCCTAAAATACCTTTTATAGTATTTTATTATATCACTATTGGGTCATTTTTATTTCATAAAACACATTTTATATTTAAACGGTATTTAATTTTTACCCAAAAATTCGACTATCTCGGAAAATTATGAAAAATTCATCATTGGGTAATTTTGATGTCCTGATTCCAAAAATAATATTCATTTTATCTAAATAATTTTATAAATATGTGAATTTTTACTTTTAAAATAAAAACTTACATTTATCAAAAATTCATGGGTTTTGACAGAAACAGTTTTCAAACATTAATATGAATTACAATTGTATTCATAAAAATTATAAAATAATTTATATTAAATAAAAATTAATTTAGTAATAATATTTTATTAAAATGTTATTTAATTAAAAAAACCATTAATTCATCAAAATATATTTCTTAATTGAATATTAACTAAAAAAATACTATTTGTGCTTTAAAAACTATTTACAAAGTAACAATAATAAAATGAATGTATATTCTTTATTATATACAAAAATAATTCACATAATAATATTTCTTGGGTCTTGTTACATAACCCCTTATAACACATTCATAATACATAAGGGTAAGGTTTGCGATTGTGACAGACTCTTGGGGAGACTCAGATAACATCGCTCGGGTGGTAATCTCTATTAACTTTCACTTATCTCATAGGCGGTTCCATTCAAGCTTAATGTGTTGAAGCTCATCTTGGGATTGGTCAAGAGAAAATCCCAGTGAGGCCACATCCTTTCTGAGCTTTGAAAAATAGGATTTTTATGGATCATTCTACTGGATGAGGTCATCTCTTCCTTTGTCTGAGTAAATTGGATTTGTTAAAGCCCTATATTTATACTAATCATGTTATCATTGTTCAATGGATATATTAGCAATAGTAATAATTCTTAATGGTATTTTGCAATCCAAAAACATAAAACCAAGTAAGTTCATATTTTATATAACCATTTTATATAATAAGACATTTAATTAGATACAAAAGAATTTTCATTAATAAAAGTTTAGGTCATTACATAGGGAGTGTATATTATATCTGGTCATCATAAATTGATTATAGTGATAGTTAAAAATGATGGAGTTTCATGGTGATAACTAAATTCTTATCATCGGTATTTCACTAAACATATTATCAGTAATGTGCATAATCATTTCATAGATGAGGCAATAAATAAGGCAGTCATTAAGTTGGGTATTTTTTTTAAACTTATATTTTTTGGGAAAAATTAATATCCCTTTAAATAAATTATTCTCTTATGGTTTCAACATACAACCCCCAACAAGAAAATTTTGATCAATGACTTGAAGAAATTCAAAGGGATAATCAATATATATATATGATTATATTATGCAGGTTTCAAAAGAAAAATGGTCATTAGCATATGATGGTGGCAGAATATATATCCATATGAACAATAATATTGTGGAGTGCATAAATGGGGTCTTCAAGGGTGTGAACAAACTATCAATCATAGGGTTATTACATGAGAAATTTTATAGATGTGTGAAGTACTTTGTTGAATGGTCCCAATAGGCCTATTAGAGGATTCAAAATGGAATGTGTTTTGGTCAAAATTTCTAAAGAGACATTGATCATATACTACATGATGCATCATTGCATGTTCGAACCTTTGATCAGGTATGAAGATGCTTTCAAGTAACAGAGTACCAAAACCTATTAATAGGAAACGATGGTCGAGTTATTGTGGTTATATTAGAAAATAGGTATTGTTATTGTGTTTATTTACAGGCATTGAGATATCCATGTGCACATGTTGTTGTATCTTTTGCATTAGTGAACATATCATGGGATCCCTATGTTGACCTGATGTATCATATGAGCACTCTGGTTGACTATTATAGTGAAACTTGGATGCCTTTTGGTAAATTTTGTTCTATTACCTTGCCTATTGATCAGTCGAACATGGTCTATGATATTTCCAAGTTTCATATTATGGATTTTTCATTTATGAATTCTATCATTTTTTGATTTTTTTCATTAATGGATTATTACATTTCTGGTTTGAATTAGAAAAAAATGTGATGTTTCATAAATGTACCGTGCTCACTCATTAGCCTATTGTAGTGCCTGATATTATTAGGTTTCATCCTCAGGTATGACTAAAGTCTACTCATATTAGAAATGAGATGGACTGGAATCGGCAACATGGAGAGGGATTACGATGCAACATTTCTCACATAGAAAGGAATACTCATAAGCGATGTCCCCAAGTGGTAAGATAGAGCTCCACTTACCATCATCCTTGATCGAGTTTGTGTATTTTATCACGAATTTGTACATTTTTTTTATACAGGATTTTTCATTAATGGATCCTTTTATCTATAACCTGCTTCATTTATGGCTTCTTTTACCTTTGGTTTGCTTCATTTTTTTATTCAATTGGAAATAATTTTATGATGCTTCAACTATTAAAAAAATAAACACACAATGGAAATGAATAACAAGAGGTTCATCCGATAAATGAATTGTCTTCAAATATGTCTTTCAAATCAACATTCAATTGAATATATCATGCAGCCACATGTATTATGCAGTATTTTCATCACAGTTGATATACATAGAATTATTTAGAAATAAATTAAACATGATTAGAGATCATTAAAATAATAAATTGATATACTAAGCCAACAACATCACTCACATCTATTTATTTACCTAATTTTTCATCATATTTCTTAATTATGAATGTTAATTGTCTACCTCATTTTGTTTCTTGTAGTTTTTTTAAAAATATTTTAGAAATTTTATTTAATTAACTATAAAAAGTAATGATGATATCAAATGTAGAGATGATGGGTCCTCCATTACTCATATTCTAGGATAGACATGTTTCATAGCTGGTCATAGAGGGATGTCTAGTTCCTGATTTGAGTGTATGGAGATCTCATAATTTCCATCATGTTGCACCACCTAATGTCATCATCCCTCATCTTTGTCATGTTGGGTTCTACGACATAGTGATGTGAGACTTCACATTTTTTTATCATCAACTCATTGTTGTGCTCATAGAGAGATGGATGCCAGAGAAACATACATTCCATTTTTTAAAGGGATAGATGATTATTATAATCGAGGATGTGCCCATTATGTTGGGACTCCCCATTGATGGTGCGACTATGACAGGATGAGTGGGTGCATATTGGTTTGATCTAGTTCACAGATTACTGGGAATTGAGTTCTAAAACTATGGTAGTTATGTCATCAATAGTAGATTACACATACCATCAATAGATGAGAACCTCACTCATATACTAGATGATGTCGATGAGATCATTATGTTGTAATCTTCACATGCATACATTTTGAGGCTTATCGATGACACGGTATGTGTTGGTCATTCGACTACATTTGTACATTTGATGTATTTAACATTTGGAGGACTTAAAAAATATATGATGGTATAGTTAGAGGTATTAATATCTTTCATATACATATAATGTGTTATGCAGTGCATGTCACATCAATAAGATGCAGATCACAAGATGTGTTATTCTGATACAGATGTGGATATGGGAGTGTATCCCTCACTTATCTCTACATGCATGTGTGCTATTTCCTACCAATATTTTAGGAGAGTCTTAATATAGACTATGGTGTGTTTTTCATTCCTTCTTATGTAAAAATAAAATGTATAAATTTATATTATGAAATATGAGTATAAAAATGTTATCTACAGGTGGAGTCAGACACATCTATATTTAGATACAACCAAATATAATGTCAACGCTTACATACTTATGTTGTATAGTCTTCAATCAGATGACGTACGTGATTATTAATTATCTAGTTAAATTATTATTATGTGCAGTACATATCTTGATTTATTAATTGATTATTATTTTTTTATTTTTTAGGTTTCATGGATGTCATATAGTGAGTCTATCATCTAGATTCCCCCACCATAATATATGACAATCCTTGATGTCAACTCATGCATTGTTCCTATTATTCATTTTTATATTGTTGAGAAGCATCATGATGATAGAGTTATGTGGCAGTTCGACTTATATCAACTAATTCTTGTACCTTCCAGCCAGTTACCTTTACTTCATTCTCTAAATATGTCACAGAATCAAGGATTTGACTAGAAGAGATATCATGCATGATACATTGAGATGTGGGATAGGCTACATGAGTCCCAATTACAAGGGGTTGGTACAATATGTATGAATTTATCAGATCAGTTAGATTATGGGCCCCAGTACCACATATCCCCAGTGAGATATCTTACATGACACATAAGAGACTATCATTATTTGGTAATAATTCTTCCTTCCATAATTAAATAATTTTTTTATTATCATTAGTTAACTACATAATTTGTATTCACAGGATACTCATATCACTTATCTCCTTCACATATATGATCCTGTAGAGGGATATTCCTTTGACAAAACTTATTTTAATAGATTAGTGATAGAGATGCTTCCTCCTTTGGATGAGATTTATTATGGGATTTTAATTGATTTTCTAAGTGATTTTGAGGGTGTAGAGTCTGATATAGATGTGTTAGGAGGGTGACTATTGGAGTTCGTGTCCTAAGATCAACTGTTTGAACTTTTATTACATGTATATTCTATGTATTTAATATCAATAAAACTTCTTATTACATATTCATCATTATTCTCTATGAATTTAATATAATAATGCCCTAGAGTATACGTCACACTGATAAGGTCATAGTAGTTCCCTACTATGATGAGAACCTTGATGTGCTATGATGATATTCTTAAATAAATGTTCTATGGTTGGAAAACATACTATGATGGGACACATAGTACATAGACTGTAAGGTGTGAGTACTCATAATAAGATAAGTCTTTTTCTCATGAAATTCACATTTGGTAATCTCCGAGATGGGAGATTATTATAAAAGACCCTCTAGTAGGAATTCTTTATGTTTTGGTGTCATTAGATATTCTTATCTATAAGTGTGTGATGGACCTTAGACTTTAATATTATTATTAATGCATGTTATAACTTGCATACTTAGATTTTTTTTCATAAACCATGATTATAATAGTTCATGGAAAAGTTAGATACATTAGGTGTGTCATGATTGACATTTCATTAATGGATAATTCAGGGAAGGATTTGTCTCTTACATCTTTATGGAATCTGATATCTCATCTCTTTTATTGGAATGGAAACATTTCCCTAAATTCCATGGTCATGGTGTAACGACATGTTTATTTTAGATAGTCAAAGAAATATGTATCGAGCATATAGGTTGGTGACATGGATTTGCAAAAAACTTGATGAGATATTGAGACAAAGGGATTATATTACACTACAAGCATTCATATGTGGTTTTCATTGTTACAAAATTAATTTCTTTCTCTTGGGTGCCTTGACCCATTATTAGACAGTAATTTTGGACTTTAGGCAAGTTCGACTGATGCCAACAAGAAAGAATCCTAGAGGGTCACGCACTAAGTGTTTTCGTTGTTATCAATTAAATTATATTTGAATTTAATTATTGGAATAAATATTATTCCAAAAAATAAGGAATAATTTTATTCAAGTTTTATTGATCACTAATATTCACAAGGTAATAAATAATTTATTTGATTTTGTGAATATATATATAATATTTATTCACTAGATTGTGAATAAAATATTTATTTTATTTATTGAATATTTTTTAATAAATATTTATTTACTAGATTGTGAATAAAATATTTGTTTATGAATAAAATATTTATTCAGTTGTTTAGTGAATGCTAGAGGAGTCCGAACGGACTAAGACTGAGTCTGGTGATAAATATTAATTAACAAGACTGTTATATAATATTTTTTATTTCAAAAGTTGGCGCGTTCCACAAAATAATATTATTGTTATTATTATTATGTGGCATGGAATTTATTAAAGGTTTTAAATTTTATTTAATGGATGGCATGAAATTAACTAATATTTTAACCTAAACCCCAACTCTATAAATAAATGGTTATGTATATTGTATATTGCATGAAAAAATTGAGAATAGAGAATCATTTCACACAACGAATTCTCTATCGACTCCTCCTCTCTCATTGATAATGATAAATGCAAGATATGTTTTTTCAAGGCTAAAGGATGAGTAATAAATAATGAACAATGAAATATATTTGATCCATCATGCTAGTACTTGGAGATCATGTGGTGTTGTTCAGAGATCGTTGGAGCACGTGAAGATCAGTTCTAGAGTGATTCTATCCTTGGATCCTCATAGTGCAATGAAGCCAATCCAAAAGGGTCTTTTCAGATGATCAAAAATCATCAACGAAGAAATTTCCTAAACCCATGTATTTATTTATTTATATAAATTAATCATAAATTTGACGTGCAAGATCCTCGATCATAGTTTAGGGAAATGATAATTAAAATAAATTTTAATATATCACCCAGCACTGCATACTTCCACTCTACTCGGAACCATCAAGTGGTATCATAGGGGTCACATTTAAATTTATAATTATTTATTTGATTGTTGATTCATACACAATCGTGGTTGAGTTTTCATTTCTTATTATTCTTTATTTAATATGATTTGAATTAACATGATTTGACATGTTAATCACATTTGTTAAGTGTTTCATTTTCTTATAGGTTTAAGAATAGATGAAGAACGACCATAGATTCCATCGGGAAGTGCCAAATATTTGGCTGGTAAAACTAGATTACACAGCATGTAGCCAGAGTACACGTTGTGTACCCATGCACATTATACCTAATGTGTCAAGCAATTAATTACACATAATGAATTTATTGCACATCGTGGGTTGACCTATCCAACCTGGCACATGGAAAAGAGGATGCATGATGTATAGTTAGCATGTACACATCATGTTTCCCGGCCAAGTTAACATGCCGAATCCCCATTCATGTGAATCAGATACACAACAACTAAGGTACATGACATGTAGCGGGACTGTATACACTGTGTAGTCTCCCATTAAAGGATAGAATTAAAAATTACATTAAATTAAAAAATTACATCATTAAAAACTTATTTTATTTATTGACACACCAATATGTATTTGGTAATTTAATAATGGTTTTAAATAATGTTAAATGCTCAATTAATTTATTCTAATTAATATGTCATTATTAGTTCTGCCATTTATTTATCATGAATAGAATAAATGATGGGTATCTCTAATTAAGATTGACTGATCATTAAGATGAAAGGGAATTGATTAATTAATTAATTAATTAATTAATTCAATCATTTTTATCTTAATAATGAAGAAAGAATAAATAAATTAATTTTAGCTGGTTACTTTTGCGTATTTTTTGCATGTATAATCGATCATGAGCTTGACCAAGACCAATGTATGTGTTGGAATTTATTTAATTTAATTTATTTTATGAGTTTGAAATTATTTAATATTAAATTAAATGGTGGCCTCTGAGTCATCCCTCCCTCTATTATTATGTAGAACCTACTTATCCAAGGATATTTATATAATCTCTTTTAACCAATCCTTTGGTTCCCTTCACCTGTATGTGAGTCATAAATACATGTAATTAATGGATTATCCCAAGGTGTATGGAGGTGTTTCAAGATAGAACCATGATTATTCCAACTCATTGATACATAGATATACATGTGGAATATTGTAAATCATGTCAATACTGGAAAATGGAGTTATTCCCTTAGGATATAGGTTGATTTAATGTATGATCATTAAATAAATCATTAGATAAGCTCATGATTGGGTCATTTTCTTTATTTATTTATTTCTGTCTATGCGTTATTTATTTTATGTATGTAGGACTGCAGTCACATAAATAAATGAATTAATTTTTAAAGAAAAAAATTAAATAAATGAATTGTGCATAAATGTTTTATCCGACATAGTTAATTAATTAAGTAACATCCAATTAATATTAACAATAAATGTAAAGGATAAAACAAGATAAAATTTATGCATAAATTAATTAAAATACCTTAACCTAATATTAATTTTTACTCAGTCTTCCATTACTTGATTGGGGATGTAACTATAAAACCAAGTATAATACATGGCCAAATTCTTGACAATTACTTTTATCAAGGAGTTCTCATAATAATTTTAAGTTGAATTAACCAAATTTGTATTGAATTTAATGGAAAAGTATATTAAATAAAAAATTTGAGGCAAGTGTTGAGGAAATCCAAGTCAAGATTTCAGGATAGGGGGTCCACTCAATGGATTAAGGAGTTTCAAGTCCGTAGTTGGAAAAACCACCTACCTAATTACTTTCTTATGGTTTTCATGGCCAAAGTCTGGATAATTAAGAAAAGTAATGGGGATCCTTTCCACTAGAATTTTAAATAAACTAGACATTATGAGTTCAATGGTGAGGGTTATTGGGACTTGATAAAATAGTGGGATATTTAAATAAAAACATTTAATTTATTATATCTCACCTAATTTTTAATCAAGAAAAGTACTAATAATTTTCACTTTTTAATTATAGAATAAAATGAAAAGTTCATCATCCACACTATCCCTATGATCAATAATGTAGAAAGACAACCTCCTAACTGTCAGTAACTTTTATGAGTGGTTTAGACACCTTCAGGTTGTGTTATGCCATGAAAAAAAATCTTAAATGATAGAATCCTCAATGCCTAATCCACCTACTAAGGATGAAAGTGATGAAGAGTTTATTATATATGAAAAATATTTGAGTGACGTAGTCAATGTTCAATGTTTAATGCTTTTTTCTATGTCTATTAAACTCAAGAAGTCTCACAAAAACATGGATGTGTATATAATTCTTGATAAGATCCATAGTCTTTACCATAAGAGAGCTAGACAGGAACAGTTTGAGATATCTAAGGTGCTATTTTAGAGAAATCTTAGAGAGGGTTCTCTGGTTCAGCCTCATGTAGTCAAGCTCATTAGATACATTTAGCACCTAAAGGTTTTAGGGTCTAAACTCCCTGAAGAATTGGGAACTGATCTCATTCTGGCATCACTCCCTCAGAGCTTCTCAAGCTTTGTTTTGAATTTTAATATAAACAAAATTAAGAAGTCTTTGTTAGATCTTCTCACTCTTCTTCACCAAGTAGATAAGGATATAAATCATGAAAATCCATTTGTCCTTGTGGTGAAAAAAAGGGTGAGAAAAAATATTCAATCCCCAAGATTATTCACACCCTTATAAGAAGAGGAAGATCAAGAGGAAAGTAAGGGAACATGATGTTGTCTGTTTTTCATGTGGTAAGAAGGGACATTGGAAGAAAAATTGCACCTAGCCAAAGAAGTAAGAGGAAGCTTCAGTTGTGTTTGTTATCGAGTGTAATTTATCTTTTTCTACAAATTGGGTATTAGATATAGTTTTTGGTTCTCACTTATGTATTCAAATATCGGAACTAAGTAGATTTAGAAAGATTGATCGAGGGGAGGTTGATCTATGAGCAGCCAACAGATCTAAACTTATTGGTGTAGCTATTGGGGATTACCACCTCATGTTTTTTACTAGAATGATCTTGGTTTTGAAAGGTTGTTATTATGTGTCATCTATTGCCAAAAATATTATGTATGTATCCAGAATTAATACAGATGGATTTATTTTAAAATTTGGGAATAAATGTTGCTTCTTTAATAAAGATAACATTTGTTATGATAAAACACATTTAAATAGCAGTCTTTATGTGTTGGATTATATGAACCAAGTAATGGTAATTGATAATGAAGTTGCTACACGTGACTCATACCACACCCAACTTTGGCATCACCAGTTAGGTCATGTAAACAAAAAGTGATTGACTAAATTATATCAAGATTGGTATTTAGATTATTTTTAACTAAAACCAATTGGTGTATATCACACATGTTTATAAGGAAAAATGACCAAAGCCCCATTTAGTGGGAAAGTTGATAGGGATAAAGAGATTCATGAATTAGTTCATATCAATGTATGTGGACCATTTTCTATTAAAGCAAGGGGTGGGTACTCATACTTCATAAATTTTACTAATGATTTTATTGGATATAGATATTTCTAATTAATGAGGTATAAGGTAGATTATTTTGATAAAGTCAAGGAATAAAATAATTAAATTGATAACCAAATTAGTGGGAAGATTAAGAAACTCTACTCAGACTATGGTGGAGAATATCTTAATCAAGACTTCATTGATTACTTACAGAAGTTTGGGATCCTATCCCAAATCACTCCTACTTACACACCTCAGTGGAATAGTGTAAGAAAAAGGAGGAACCACACCTTGTTAGAAATGGTGAGATCAATGATGATTCATGTGATTATTCCATTATCCCTTTGGGGATATGTGTTACAAACAAAAATGCATATACTAAACCAAGTGCCAACTAAATCGATAAATGATATTCCATATAAATTTTGGAGTAGAAGAAAAACCATGTTATCAAATTTAAATGTGTAGGGAAGTGAAGAATTTTTTAAGGCCTCTTAAGGAAAAAAACTTTCACCTCTAGGTACAAAGTATACCTTTATAGGATACCCCAAGGAAACAATGTGATATTACCTATACGAACCATCTGATAAAAAGGTTATAGTGGTGAGACACACCATATTCCTTGAGAGGGATCACATATCTAAAATATATAGTGGGAGTGAGATAGAATTCGATGAAGTCGAGGCTCAAGGCACACAACAATTGGTACAAGAAAAGATTTCACAAAGCCCCATGAAAGAAGAAACTGTTCTAGAGGCACAAGTACTGCGTAGGAATACAAGAGAGGTTAGAGAACCAAAACGTTGTTATTTTCTAGTCACCAAGGATGGTGACTCATTATTACTTAATAATAATGATCCTCTAACCTACAAGGAAGCATTAAGTGGCATAAGAGTCTCCAAGTGAAAAGAAGCCATGAATTCTGAAATGGATTCCATGTACCAAAACCAAGTATGGATTTTGGTTCACCCTCTAGTAAATGTAAATATCATTGGTTTTAAATAGGTATTCAAGAAGAAACTGGACATGGAAGGACAAGTCAGTACTTGTAAGGTGTGACTAGTTCTAAAATGGTTTAAACAGTGCCAAGGCATTGACTATGACAAAACCTTTTCACCAGTTGCAATAATGAAATCCATTAGAATTCTACTTTCCATTACGGCTTACCATGACTATGAGATTTGGAAAATGGATGTCAAAACAGCCTTCCTTAATGGGAACCTTCAAGAAGATGTCTATATAACACAACCCTAAGGGTTTGTGACTCCAAATGATTCTAATAAGATATAAAAATCGCAAAAACCATTTATGGATAAAAGAAAACATCTAGATCATGGAAAATTAATTTTGATGAAGCTATAATAGAATTTGGATTCATAAAGAATAAATGAGAGACTTGTGTCTATAAATAGTTTAGTAGGAGTGAATTAATTTTCTTAATATTATATATTTATGACATATTACTCATTGGAAATGAAATACCGGTCTTATAGTCTATTGAGGTATGGTTGAATAAATGATTATCTATGGAGGACTTGGGTGAGGAAACATATATTCTTGGGATGAAGATTAATTATGATAGATTCAAGAGGTTACTCATGTTAAGTCAAAGTACATATATTGACAAGATATTGAAAAGATTCCATATGAAACAATCCAAGAGGGGATTATTGTCAAAATCACATGGCATTAATATTTCTAATAAAAATTTTCCTTGGACACATTAGGAAAGAAATAGAATGGAAAGGATTTTATATGCTTCAGTGATTAGGTCAGTCATGCATGTTATATTATGTACTAGTCTTGATGTCGTTTATGCATTAAGTGTGGTAGGAATATATCAAGTTGATCCAGGTGACTTCCAATGGATAACAATAAAAAACATCTTTAAGTATTTTAGGCATACTAAGGATATGTTCCTGATTTACAGAGGAGATGATAAACTAGTATTTAGAGGATATATAGATGCTAGTTTCCAAACTGATCAACATGATGTGAAGTTACAAATGGGATACATATTCACTTTTAATATAGGTGTTGTGAGCTATAAGATCTCAAAGTAGGCTATGGTTGCAGATTATACAGTAGAGTTTGAGTATATTATGGATTTTGAGGAATATAAATAAATAGTATGAATTCATAACTTCATCCAAGATCTTGAAATGGTACCTAGTAGTAAAGATACTATCACACTCTACTATGATAATACTGTAGTGGTGGCTCTTACAAAAGAGCCAAGGTAACATCAGTGGTTGAAGCACATACTTATGAAGTATCATCTCTTGAGGGATTTCTCTCAAAGATGTAAAGTTGAAGTGGGAAGTATTTACATGGAATAAAATGCAGTGGACCCCTTGACTAATGTAACATCCTGAACCCGGATGCCACTCAATAGTGCCTCAAGCCTAGTTGGCTACTTGGACTCAAGTGTATCTCCCCAAATTCCAGAGGCTATTAACTAGGAGCGAGGGCCTAGGGTGTGTTTGTGGGGATACTATTCCCTCTTCATAGAATGTAACATAGTGGTAGAAAACATACAAATCAAATAGTGGAAGTAGTATAATAGTCAGACAATAGATAAACTACAAGAATAAATAAATAACGCCAAAATTATCTCATATACAATGATGATCATGTCATGTGTATACAAAGTAGAAAAAATAGGTACACTATGTTACAATATAATACATGTATCAAAATACCAAAAAGTCTAAAAATCACTATTTCTCGATAGCATCATGAGCCTCATCTCGGTCTCATGCTCCCCTGCTCCTAAACATGACACAAAATCAAGCATCAAAATGTGGTCACTTGCCTCAGTCCCTACCTGCATCCAAATAGTATTTCTGGGTACCCATTGGTGGCCTGAACAGGGTGTGAGATACAATCCTAGTAGGTAACCACCCAAAGGTATATAAAAAGTATTATTTGTGCAATATAATAGGCTAAAGAAAAGTGAAAGGTAAGGTAGGTAACTGTATGAGAATATATACAATAAAGCAAGTGATATTGTATATCCATACAAGGATCCCTACAAAAAAAGTGTCAGGATCCTATAACAAAGAAACAATAAACAAAATTAACTACCATGTCCTCACCATACATCTAGAAATATCATATCAACCATATCCTTTCCATATAACCTATGTATCAAATAATCACGACCTTACTGTATAATCATAAGTTTCATAGAATCCACAGCTACATCATACAACCAAGCATATCATGTCACTCACAACCATGCCATATAATCAATTTTTAGAACCCTTGAGGCTGAATCCAAGGTATAGTGAACCAAGGTATCCTCTTTGAATCCCATTAGCATCTCGATGGAAACTCAGTTAGACTTGAATTGGGGTCCAAGGAAAATGTATGCTGACCATGTCCACTATGAGCCCAACCAAGATGAGTCCAAGGGATAGCAAGGACTAATTAATCCCATGGAATCAAGACCCAATGAGAAATCTCTATCCAAGGCATCCACTACCATGTTCAAGATCCATAGGAAAAACTTCTATAGCGTCTAATGGAATCAAGATCCAAGGTATATACCAACCAAGGCATCCACTACCTTTAAATTCACCACATACCATTCATTAATTAACAAGCATCCAATTACATGATTATACCCACTCATATAAAAATTCACATTCAACATATTCAATTAGTTACCCACTCATATCACAATTAAACAATTCAATATCATGTAAACACATGGAAAAGGAGGCAACACATCTCCTAACAATAAATTCAATTCAAATAATTTCATTATGAGCTTCCTCTAACCAAGAAATAATTAAAACACACCCCTTTTATGGTTTAACAATAGGAAAAGGAAATGGTAACACCCCATGGGTGGCCTTGGTTGGGGAAAAAACCTCCTACTAAACTCAAGGAACTAAAGGGAATCCCTAACGGGTTCCATTTAATTTAATTAATCAATTCAATTTCAAGGTTGTTCTAGAAATTATGATGGGTAGAACAATAAAAAGTATAATAATAAAGAACCAAACCAAATGAGAAAAGTATTTACCACCTGAAGTAGGTCCGTAGTAGAGTTCTCGTCTAGTATCAACTCCTGATTCAACTCAGATCAAAAGAAAAATGAAGAACGAACGAAGAAACTGAAAATAGGGAAAATTATATTGCACCTAAATAACTCTATCAATACTAAGAATAATGAATAATGACTCAAAATTAATTGAGTACTCACCGATGTGGATCCAAAAAGACCAAATATGCTCGATTCCAAGATCAGATGAAGAAATAGTAGAAAATCCTAGAATTTGGATTTTAAAGGGCTATCCTTACATAGATTCTATCCAACGAATGAAAGGAGGAAAAGTTTTTAGGTTTATATTTTAAGTTCAAATTGGTAATTTCTCAAATAATTCTTGGGTCGCACGGTTGTCCAAACTGTGCGCTAACTTTTCATCCACCACTTTAAGGAGGGGAACCTCACATGGTTAGTGTGCACAGTTTGTCTAACCATGTGAAAATTATGTGTCTCAAATCTGTTAAAAACTCTATGGTTTTCTTACTTCCATATACCCCAAATCGCATGGTTTATCAAAACATGTGGGCTTCTCCATCCCACTATCCAACCCCGCACGGTTTGGGGTAACCGTGCGGCCTACCCCCGCATGGTTTCTCCTAACCATGCGGCTTGTGTGTTTTCTCCAAAAGCTGGGTTACGGGCTCCAAACAATCCCTAGACACCCCCAATACACCCATGACCTCAAAGGGTATTCCTATTAGGCCATAAAAAAGCATTTAAACTCAAAATAAAAGGATTCTTACCTCATATGAAAACCCAGGTTCTTACAATCTCCCCCCTTAAATAAATTTGTTCTCGAATTTCCCTCTTAAGGGTGGTCGAGATTCATCAAAGAAAAACTCTGAAAATTGAGCACGTATGTAGTAATCTTTCTCCTAAGTCTCATCCTGTAAACAATTATGCTTCCATATAACCTTTACTAGAGAAGCTAACCAACCTTAGAGAACCTATGTGATCTTGTCAACGATATGAATTAGATTCTCCTCAAATGACGTATCTACTTGTAACTCAACCCCCTCAGACTAAAAAACATGATACGGGTCCAAATGATAATGGCATAGCTGAGATACATGGAAGACTTCGTGCATGTCTCAGTACCTCTAAGGTAACTGCAACCGATAGGCTATCGGCCTGACTCTCTCCAAAATCTTGAACGGTCTGACATTTCACAGTGAAATACTACCCTATCTCTTGATCCCCCTATGTCCCAGCCTCAGTGAGACACGTAAAAATACCTAATATCCGACCTCTAACTCTAAAGGTTGTCTACAATGATTGGTATAGGATTTCCATTGATATTGTGCAGTAGTCATTTGCTTCCTGATCAACTGTACCTACTTAGATGTATCTTGAATGAGATGTGGTCCCAGTAAATCTACTTAACCTACCTCTAACCATTATATGGGTGATCAGTATGTCTTACTGTACAAATCCCCATAAGGTGATATCTGTATCATCGCCTGATAACTATTATTGTAGGCGAACTCAATAAGGGGTATATAACTCTCCTAATTGCCCCCAAAATCAAGGACACGTGATCAAAACATTTCCTTGAGCACCTAAATTGTACGCTCTGATTGGACATTTGTCTGAGGGTGGTATGCTATGCTTAGAATCAATTTTGTACCCAGTTCCCTCTGTAAACTCTTCTAGAAATGAGACATAAACTGGGCATCCCTATCTGAAATGATAGTGCACGAGACCCTATGAAGTTGTACTATCTCACAGATATACAACCTCTAAATACCATCTACAATGAAGGTGTCCTTGATTGGTAGGAAATTATCCATCTTTATGAGCCTATCAATAACAACCCACACAACATCTCTACCTTGAGCCGACCTCAGGAAACCGGTCACAAAATCCATCCCGACATCATCTTATTTCCACTCAGGAATATGTAACTATTGTAAAAGTATGGTTGGTCATTTATGTTCCACCTACACCTACTTATAGGTGGAAGACCTCATAATAAAACCAATTACCTCACATTTCATATATGTCCACCAGTACTAACGGTGCAAGTCATAGTACATCTTGGTGACATCAGGATGCACTACTCATACTGAGGCATGAAACTCCAACATTAGATCCTCATGTATATCCACTAGAACCCAAACATGACCATGAATATGCAGGATCTCATCCTTGACTATGGTCCAAACAGGAGGTGGGTCCTCACCTACCACACTCTCCCATATGACTAGGCCCTCCGAATCTAATAGCTGCTTCATCCTCACTCTATCCAGTAGGTTCGAGGCCATGACTAAGGATGAAAGAAAATTATACCCCTAACTATCCTATGCCTCTAATTTCATCTTATAGAAAAAAACCCATAAGCTTCCACTCTCTACTATCTTGCTAAACTACCTGTATCTGAATCCTACTTAGTGCATCGGCCACTGCATTGCCCTTTCCAGGTGTATAGGCAAGCTCAAAGTAAAAATATTGTTGGTATACAACCCACATTCACTGCCTTAGATTCAGATCACACTATGTAAATATGTACTTGAGACTTTTTTGGTTTGTGTACACCATAAAACACTATCTCAATAAGTAATTTCTCCAATAGCGCAAAGCATGAACAATTACAACTAACTTAAAATTGTGTGTTGGGTAATTCCTATCGTGTGGACTTAGCTACCAAGACCCATATGTTAGGACTCTACCCCCACATCAGAACTGGTCCAAGCTCAATACCTAATGTGTCATAATACACAGTGTAGCTTCTACCTTATTATGGAAGAATCAGGACCGACACTGAAGTCAATCTCCCTTTCAACTCCTAAAAGGCTACCTCATAGGCATCTGACCATACAAACTTTACACCCTTCTTAGTCAAGCCCATGAGTGGCAATAATAGGCATGATAAGTCCTATATGAATCACTTATAATATCTAGTTAGCCCCATAAACTCTATATATAAAATACATTCTTGGGATTATCCCAAGAACCTATATCTCTCACCTTCTCTAGGTTTACTGATACTCCTTTCTTTGAGATAATATGACCCAAGAAGTGAATATGATCCATATAGAAGTGACACTTTGTAATATTAATATATAAATGATGCTCTCTCGGTGTATCTAAAATGATCTCAAGATTTTTGGCATGGTCATGTCGATTGTGAGAATAAACCAAGATATCATCCACAAAAACCACCACAAATTAATCTAGATAAGTATGGAAAACTCATTTCATCAGTGCCATGAAAATCGTTGTTGTGTTCGTGAGACTGAATGACACAACCAGATACTCGTATAGACCATAACTTCTATGAAAATCTATATGAGGTATGTTTACATTTCAAACATGTACCTAATGATATTTGGATCTCAAATAAATTTTTGAGAACACCTAAGCTCCTTGAAGCTGGTAAAAAATATCATCTATCCATATAAAGGGATACCGGTTCTTAACCATCAGCTGGTTTAATTTTCGGTAATCCATGCATAGCCTAAGGGCATCATTTTCCTTTTTCACAAAAAAGGACCAGTAAACCCCACAGAGATGTATTGGGTCGTATAAACCCATTTTCCTCCAAATCCTCTAGTTACCTCTTGAGCTTCTGCAACTCTATCATAGTCATCCTATAAGGAGGAATAGATACTAGTGCAGCTCCTAACACTAGATCTATGGAGAACTCAACCTCTCTATTAGGAGGTAAACTAGAAAATTCATCTAGGAAGACATCCCTAAAATGATAAACCACTAGAGGAAAGTCTTCCTAACATGATCCTTGATCATCCAGATACAAACTAGAAATCTGGGCTATCATCCTGCCCATACCATGATACTCTAGTCCAACTCAGCTTGCCTAGGCATCTCATTCACCCTTGTGAGTATATACTACACCCTTCAGTGATAGAAATCAACATAGGATTGATAATTCACTAACCAATCCATATCGAGTATGACTTCAAACTCTTTCATATAGAGGACATAAAGATTCCATATGAAGTGATACCCACCCAATTTAAGGGGGAACTCCCTACACTGATGTACATCCTCCGTTCTGATCCCCAACAGAGTGTCTAGCATCATAACACCCTCATAAAACTAAATCATGAGCCCAAGTATCTCCATAATAGGTACATATATAAAACTATTTGATGCACCTATTTTAAAAAGAGTGGATACAAGAGTTGAGGCTACTAAGATCATATCTCTCACTGCATATAGTCTGGAACCCTACTCCTCAGGGGTAGGTTGTAAAAAATATATCTTGATTGAACTGTGACCTTGTAACACAACCTCACTACCCAGAGTAGGCCTTCTCTACTATCTCGATGTAACCGGTTCTTGTTTACCTCGACCACCACCACCACCACCTTGTCCTGATCTACCGATACTACTCCAGCTCCCTACCCGACGCGGAGCTGAGAAGCCTTCTCCTGAACCTAGTGTCGAAGATGACCCCCTACTACTCACTGCTAGAGGGAAGGTCCTATAAAAATATTTCATATGACCCATCCTACCATAATCTCGACACTCGACTGGTTTTCGATCACACTGATTCCTCATGTGGCCCCATCTTCCACACTGATGACAGAAAACCACACTGTTAGCACTAGTAGAATGGATAGTGATCATATCATGAGAAGCCTCAAAATGTTTCTTCCTGCCATTGGAAGTCAAACTACTAGTTCTTGAGACTGCAGTGCTTTATTTTGTGCCCCCATATTACCTCAGGTTCTGCTCTTTAATTAGGTCCTAATTCACAATTTTGGTAATAGAGGTCAATCTGAACACGTTGACTTGAGATAGAATGACATGTCAAAGACCTTCCTCGAAGCATCTCTCCCTCGACAACTCATCATAAAGGTATATCAATGCAAAACCCTGTAACTCTAGAAATCATGTCAACTACTCCATAAGTGTCATAACACCCTGCTCCAGTCTCATGAACTCACTAGCCCGCTTTCCCTCAGAGTCTCAGGGTAACAGTAGTCATAGAACCTAGTTTGGAAATCGGGCCAAACCATATCTCACAGCCTGTCAGCCTAGTTTAGAACATCCCACAAGCACTTTTCTACTCCTCGAAGCATATACATCGTGAGATTCACTCTCCTCTCAGGAGGTGTCTCCAGATGCTTGAAGATCGAAAACATATTCTCTAGACACAACTCAGTAGCCTATAGACCGTCATACCCTAATAACATGGGAGGATGTTATTACTAGAACCCACATGTTAGCTTATCCATAAACAAGGAAGGTTGTGGTGCTCCCTAAAAAGTATTCATAAAGCAATAAAACCCCTCTCGGGACTATGCTTCAACACTTGTGTATGGAACAATGGTTGGTGCCACAGCTAGTACTAAAGGAGGATCTACTAGTATCCCATGGACTACCACCTCAGAAGTGTGGTCATTTCCACTCTCTTGGATTATATATAGATGTCTTCATGGTGACATGTCTATAAAATTCCAAACACATGCCTTATAAAATAATGATATCAAATTTCACAGCTCAAAAGCGTAAGATGAGTCAAAACCTTCTTATAACTAGGTAATACCACACAACATGCTCCTAAATCCAGGACTATATAAAAAGGAAACAGTCACAAAAATCAATAGAGACACTGCCTCTTACCCACTCAAAAGTTAGGTCGAGGTCAAGTTCTCTATTTACCATTTCAATCTTTATTTGAATTTCATATTCATTTCATATTTCATTTTTAATGGTTGAACCAAATGGTTCACTAAATTCTGATCCATATGGGCTCATACTCCTCATGAATTTAAATAAAAAAACCACTTAATCCACACCATAATATTTTCTAGTCCATGCGACTCATGGTCCATGACTCAATGTGCCACAATTGGCTACTCTGGGTGTCTGTTGTAACCTAATTAGGAAAACACTAATTAGGTTGCAGAAGACACTTTGAGTACCAACCATGTTTCTTAATTATCTACACAAAATTAAATCACAACAACAAGTATTAAATCATGACACCTATCACTACATCATAAAACTAGGAAATGCATCCTATATGGAATGGCATAATGCATGGCATGTGATTTCTAACAAGTGCCTAAAATGATGTATGAGATAACATACCCTCATATCATTGGTTTGAAACAAAATAGGACCCACAATTGTATCAATAATAACATCACAATTCAAGTGCATAACCCAACAGTGGAATTAAATCAACTATAATAGTCAAAATCTAGAAAACAACCATTTCCATTCGAGGCAATTTGGATTTTTCCTGTACGTGGGTTAGCTACACCCAGACACAACTCATTACCAAATTTCAATTCCTTTATATCCCTTTTTATTATCTCAAAATAGTAAATCAAACCAAAAAAGAAATTCTTTAATACCCCTTGGTAACATCCTAGACTCGGATGCCGCTCAACAGTGCCCTGAGCCCGGTTGACTACATGGCCTCAAGTGCATCTCCCCAAATGCCAGAGGCTAATGACTAGAAGCAAGGTATTAGGGTGTGTTTGTGGGGAGACTATTACCTATTACCATAGAGTAACACAATGGTAGAAAACATACATATCAAATAGTAGAAGCAATATAATAGTCAGAAAATAGATAAACTATAGGAATAGATAAATAATGCTAGAAGTATATCATATACAATGATGATCATGTCATGTGTCTACAAAGTATCCAGGATGGGTACACAGTAGTACAATACAATACATGTATCAAAATACCAAAAATACCAAAAAGCACTATCTCGTGATAGCATCACGAGCCCCAGTTCAGTATTGTGATCCCCTACTCATAAGCATGGCACAAAATCAAGCATTTAAATATGGTCACTTTCCCTAGTACCTACCTGCATACAAATAGTCAGTCTGGGTACCCATTGGCGGCCTAAATAGGGTGTGAGATACAATATCAGTAGGTAACCACCCAAAGTTCTATAACAAGTACCGGTTGTGAAATATAATAAGCTAAAGAAAAATTAAAAGTAAGGTAGGTAAGAAGTATGGAAGTAAAGTTCCCATTGAATACAAACAACAAAGCAAGTGATATTGTATAGTCATGTAAGGATCCCTACAAAACAAGTGTCAGTCTCCTATCATAAGGCAATAGTAAACAAAAGTAACTACCATGGCCTCACTATACATCTAGACATATCATATCAACCATGGCCTTACCATATAACCAGTGTATCAAATAATCATGGTTTTATCGTATAATCAAAAGTTTCATAGCATCCACGACCATGCCATACAACCAATCATATCATGTCACCCATGGTCAGGCCATAAAATCAAGTGTCAAACCCCTTAAGGCCAGATCCAAGGTATAGTGGACCAAGGCATCCTCATCGAGTCCCAAGAGCATCTCGATGGAAACTCGATTATGCTTGAATTGGGTTCTAAGGAGCATGTCTACTGACCATGTCCTCTGTGATCCCAACCAAACTAGATCCAAGGGGTATCAAGGTGCAAGACATCCCACAGAATCAAGACCCAAAGAGAAATCTTTATCTAAGGAGTCTACTACTGCATTCAAGACCCATAAGAGAAATGTCTATGGCGTATAATGGAATCAAGATCCAAGATATAACAAAAAATGAATCCACTATCAGTAAATTCATCACATACGATTCATTAATTCATAAGAATCTAATTCAATGAGTATACCCACTCATATAACAATTCACATTCAACATATTCAATTATTTACCCACTTATATCACAATTCACAATTCAACAGTTAAATAATTCAACATCATATAAACACATGGAAAAGGAGGCAACATATCTCTTAACAATCAATTCAATTCAAATCATTTCATTATGGGATTCCTCTAGCTAGGAAAGCATTAAAATTCACCCCTTGGGTGGTTTAACAATTGGAAAAGGCAATGGTCACACCCCATGGGTGGCCTTGGTTGGGGAAACAACCTCCAACTAAACTCAAGGAACTAAAGGAAATCCCTAAAAGGTTCCATTTAATTTAATTTAATTAATCAATTCGATTTTGGGTTTGCGTTGGAAATTATGGCGGGTGACACAATGAAAACTAGCTTAATAAAGCACCAATCTAAACGAGAAAAGTATAGACCACATAGGATAGGTTTTCAGTAGATTGGTCATACAGTATCAGCTCCTGATTCGAATCATATCAGAATAAAAATGAAGAGTGGATGAAGAACCTAAACATGGGGAAAATTAGCTTGCACCTAAATAACTTCATCAGTATCAAGAAGAATGATGAACATAACAAAAGGAATTTATTACTCAATAGTGCAGATATAATGAGACTGATGATGCTCAATTCTGATATCATACAAAGAAACGGTAGCAAAGCCAAGAATTTGGATTTCAAAGGGCTCTCCTTATGTAGGTTCTATCCAACAAATGAAAGTAGGAAAAGTTTTTAGGTTAAATTTGATTTTAAGGGAAAATTGTTAATTTCTCAAATAATTCCTCGGTCGCATGGTTTGACTGCATGGTTGACTAAACCATTCCCCAATCATGCATCCACTACTATAAGGAGGGTCACCTCGCATGGTTAGTGCACATAGTTTTCCTAACCGTATGCAAATCATGTGTCTCTATTCTGTAAAAAACTCTATTATTTTTTCATGAACATACACCCCAAATCAGACGATTTATAAAACTATGTGGGATTATCTAGCCTAATTTCCAACCTTGTATGGTTTGGGGTAACCATGTGGTCTTCCCCACATAATTTCTCCTAACCGTGTGGCCTATGTGTTTTCTCCAAAAGTTGGGTTTTGGGCTCTGAACAAGCCTCAAATGTCCCTGATACACCTGTGACCTCAAAGGGTATTCACATTAGGTCGTAAACAAGCATTTAAATTTAAAATAAAAGGATTTGTACCTCATAAAAAAAACTAAATTTCTTATAACTAAATCCTTAACTCATTAGAAACATGACTATCTTGTGAGGTCTAGTGGATTAAAGGTCATAGGTAGTTGGCGCTAGTTCAAGTGGTAGTTTGTTGGAGTCGGTGTCCTAGGACCAATTTTTTTTACATTGATTACATGTATATTTGATATATTGAATATTAATAAAACTTATTATTATATATTGATTGTTTTTCTTCATGAATCTAGTGTAATAATGTCCTAGAGTATATGTTTCAGTAATAAGGTCATAACAGTTCCCCACTATGATGAGAACCTTGATGTGTTATGATGATATTCTTAAATAAATGTTATGTGGTTAGATAACATACTACGATAGTACACATGGTGCATAGACTCTAAAGTGTGGGTACTTGTAAGTATATGAGTCTTCTTCTCGTGAAGTTTACACTTGGTAACCTTCAATACAGGAGATTATGAGAACAGAATCGCCGATAGGAATTCTTTATGTTTTGATATCATCAGATATTCCTATCTATGAGAATGTGTCATGGTCCTTGTACTTTAGGATTATTATTAATGCACGTTACAACTCACGTACTTATATGTATTTTATAGACCATGAAGATAACAGTTCATGGAGAAGTTAGATGCATTGGGTGTGTCACGAGTGACATGTCATTAATGGATAAGTCGAGGAAGGATTTGTCTCTTCTATCTTTATAGAAGCTGATATATTGACCCTTTGATTGGAATGGAACTATCTCCCTAAACTCTATGGTTATGGTGTAATGATGTACTTATTTAAGATAGTCAAACAAAGATATATCGAGCATATAGGTTGGTGACATGGATGTGAAACCTGTTTGATGAGATATTGAGACAAAGGGATTATATTGTACAGTGAGTGTTCGTATGTGGTTGTTGTCATTGTGATATTAAGTTCTTTATCTTGGATGCTTTAATCCATTACTAGATAGTAATATTGGACTTTATGAAAGTTTTCCTAATGACAATGATAAAGAATCCTAGAGGGTCACATACTAAGTGTTTATGTTGACCTCGATTAAATTCTATTTGAATTTAATTATTGGAATAAATATTATCCTCATTACTGATGAATAATTTTATTCAATTTTTATTTATCATTAATATTAATAAGTTAATAAATAATTATTGTTTATTAATAAATATTTTTTATTATTATGTGAATATATAAAAAATATTTATTCACTAGATTGTGAATAAAATATTTATTTTATTTATTGAATATTTTTAATAAATATTTATTTTCTAGATTGTGAATAAAATATTTATTTAAGAATAAAATATTTATTCGGTTGTTCAATAAATGCTAAAGGAGTTCTAATGGACCAAGACCGAGTCTGGTGACAAATATTAATTAACAACACCATTACATAATATTTGTTATTGAGCAAGTTGTCATGTGCCACAAAATAATGATAATGATATTATTATTATGTGGCATGAGGTTTATTAAAAGTTTTAAATTTTATTTAATGAACAATATGAAATTAAATAATATTCTAACATAAACCCTAAATTTATAAAAAGACGGTTATGTCTATTGTGTATTACATCCAAAAATTGAGAATAAAGAATTGTTGTGTACAAAGAATTCTTTATTGACTCCTCCTCTATCCTTCTCAATAACGAGAAACACAAGAGATATTTCTTTAAGACCAAATAATGAGCGATCAAGAACAAACAACACAAACCATTTGATTCATCGCACTAGCACCCGGAGATTGAGTGGTGTTGTCTGAAGATCGTTGGAGCATGTGCAGATCACTACTAGAGGGATTCTATCTTTGGATTCTCACAACACAATGAAGACAATCTGAAAGGTTCTTTTTAGATGATCAACAATCATCATTGAAGAAAGTTTATAATCCCAAGTATTTATTTCTTTAGATATTAAATAAATTAATTATAAATTTTACATGCAAGATCTTTGCTCACGGTTTCAAGAAAAGATGATTAGAAGAAATTTTAATATATCTCCCACCACTACATGCTTCTGTTGCACCCAGAACCATCAGTGAAGACCCTATTATGGATGCAAATGTGACATATTATGAGCGTGTTCATCATGATTAGCCATATTCTCCTCTAATTCCTATTGCATATGAGCCACAACCATAACCAGAGACATATGCATGGACACCATTTGTTAGCATGACAAATTTTACTACAAATATAGATACCAATTGTCTCATGTTACATACTTTATTTGCCTCTGATCTGCATATATATGTTGCATGACTATCATCTTCTTTACATGTTGGGGAGAGTTCTAGCCACCTGTCATATAGGATGGTGTGGAGGTACGTGTCAGGGATGATCCATAGGATCTGCCTATGCCAGACCATAGACAGACACGACGTGAACGCATTATATATACATATAACTGCAAAATAGAGGATCATCCAGGATACCAACATTGTAACAACCCATGTACTTATAAAATAATTTGTTTTCATTCTGGAATTAAATAGCTAAATTCATTATAAATGTATAATAAAATAAGTGGTATTTACATAAATTAAGGAATCTATACAAATAGAATAATAACCTCACCTATGAAATTATAAATAAAATTTATGTATATTATAAGTGAAAATATGATATATTTATATCATGGAATAAGTAAATAAATGTTTTGAAAATGATAAATTAAGTGTTGGTATTTTTGTGACACATAAATTTTTATTTACAATTTTATAATTAATATAATTATTTAAAAGGAAAATTATATTTATAAAATATATTCATAAATTAAAAATGATTATGGTGATTTTTTGGGATTTTTCTAAAATAGTTGAATTTTTGTGAATAGTGAAATACAGTAATTTACGGTATTTAAAAAATACATGAATTATTAAGTCATAGATGATGTATGGATGATGTAAGCCCAAAATATAAAAATCTTTCATTATTTTAATATATTTAGTGATAAGGTTCAAACTATTCATGGTCTTGATCCAAAATAATAAACTAATGAATATAATAATCAAAAAACACTTCTTTCCTCCACTATAAATATCACCCCCATCACCTCTTCTCCTCACACCTAAAAAGCCTTATAAATTGTTTAATTTCTACCCAATTCCATTACCAAGACTTTTCCCCACATCCAAGACCTTGAGGTCTCACTAAAAGGCCAAAACCAATTGTCTTAAGGTTCTCAAGGAGAAGAAGTTCAAGTTGTAAAGCCCTCTTTCATTTTCTTTTCAATTTCTTTTCAATTTATTTTCTTTTATTATTCTCTCCTCACATACCCTCATACAATTGAAATGATAACTCTAGTATATTACATATACTATAATTTTATTATGTTAATAGAATACCCGTCATCAAACATATCCTCTTCTCCTCTTATTCTAAAAAATGAAAGCATTGTCCGTGATGTGTCGATTTACCGTCATCATGAACGATGTGTTTTTATTTTCTTTTACTGCCTTCAAGGTTGGTCATCAAACCATTATTATGGTTAAATAAGATTTTATTATACATATTATAAGTTATATAATGTTATGGAACTAATATATAAACATTATATTAAATAAGATGATATATGTTCGTGATGATCTTAAAAACCACCAAAATAAATTAAATCATTTTCATTAATGTTTTATCTAATGAATCATCCTTATATCAGAATTAAAAATTATATATGGTATCATTTAAATTTTTGGAAATAAATTAATACCATTTATTTCCACTTCTGGGGTTTTTCTTCTTGTCACGACCCGTCCTCGGGACCTGTGTCGTGACTACCCCAAGCCCGCCTTCCATAGGCCAGGGGCTGGTGACTAGCACCAAAGGCGTAAATCCCGATAAAAAGGGAAGCAATTGTCTTTATAAAGTAAAAAAAACACAACAGATTACACAATTGAAGTAAGAACTAAGTAAACTGAGTACAAAAGTAGGTGCTGAAAAGTAAATGGGCCAGTATACAAACCCAACTGAAAGTACAGTACAACTGAAAAGAAAGTACAACAGCAGTAAAGTAAAGAAGAAACCACCGAGTCGTCCTTCAGATATCCCACCTGAAGGGTGGGTACAGATGGTCTCCTCAGCTCCTCGGGTCTGACCGTCTTCTCAGTGTATGTCCCATCTAGTGGTCCACCCCCAGGTACCGTCCAGATCCACAAGCCTCCACCTCGATCAATGATGTCTGTCGTCTACATCCAACACAACGTAGTGCGGGCATAGCCCGTGCAGGGGTGAGTATACGATACTCAGTAGGGACCCCAAGACCCCCGAAGTTCTCCCAGAATCTACAAAGGATAAACCAAAAAGGAAAGATACAAACACGAAGTATCAACAGACTCTACTTAGGTATATACCCATACATATACCTAAGTCATCAATTCCAGTTCGGCTCCAACTCTCGAGCTCATGTACAACACAGTCCACACAGGAAAGAAGTCAATCACACCAATGGTAATGATTGAATAGTCAAGACTCAGCTCACACAGGTATAATACTCATGAAGAAGGGTGGAGATGATTAGATGTAGCCTCTGAATCATCTCCTCTGCCGAACCCACGTAGGATCCAAGTACAGAAGTCATCATTGTCGAACCCACGTAAGATCCAAGTACAGTAACCATTGTTGTCGAACCCATGGAGGATCCAAGTACAGTCGTCATCACTGTCAAACCCACGGAGGATCCTAGTACAGTTTTCATTGCTTTCGAACCCACGTAGGATCCAAGTATAGTCGTCATCGTTGTCGAACCCACGGAGGATCCCAGCACGATATTCGTCGCAGTCGCAGCCAGATCTAGGGTTCCTGCACACAGTGTACTCAATTTTGGGAGGCTCCACTCCTCGAGCAAAGGGGTCGATACATAAACTGTCACGAAGTCCAGAGTTGATGTATCCCAAAGTTCTGACTCGTCAAAAGGAACTCAACACAACAGACGGCGCGTTAATCGGATGCACGGTCTGAGAGATATTTTCTTTTTCGTTCCAGGGGCCCGGTTGGAAATATGCTCGTTCCAAACCCGGTCATTTACCAAATTTGTCCAAAACTCACTTAGAGTATCGCAAAAGGACCGCCTCGTCGATAGGGTCCTAGTGCCGCAGACGGCGCATCGATCAGACATGCGGTCTTTAAGTTATTCACGTTTAAGAGAATAACGGGCCCGACTCGTTAAGCCCAGTGGGCTGGTGGGTCGGGTTAACCCAGTTTTGATGGGTCCGACCTGACAGGGGTGTCATACCAGCCCGAAGAAATGTGCGGTTCGGCCCGTGGGGCCTGGTCCAGCCCGAAGTGGTGCGGCCCAGCTTGGGTCAGCCTGGCGCGGCCCGGCTGGGTGTGGCCCGACTGGCTCGGCCAGCTGGTTGAGCGGTCCGAGGGGGGGGGGGGGGGCGCGGCCCCCCGGCGGCTCCAAGCGGCGCCGCCCTCCCTAACCGGCCGACCTTATGGCGCAAGTAGCCGTACGGGTGGGTCGCGGCTCTTCCGGCGCGGTGCCCTCCTAGCGTCGCGGCTTCTCTCCACCCGGTCGGCCGATGAGTCGGCGGGTCCTTCCGCTGAAGCGGCCCGCGAAGCGGGCCGCAGTTCCTTCCACACAGCCAGCGTGACGGCGCCGGCTTCCTCCTCCATGTTCCCGGCACAGCACGACGGCGTCGTGCTTCCTCCACCGCGGCCTGCTTGGCCGCGGCTTTCTTTTCGTGTGAGACGGTGGCCCTTGCGCCGTCGGCCTCTTCCACGTTCCTCCACCGATCGTCGATTCCATAAAATTTAAACAAGATCAAACGGAGGGTCGTCAGGCCAGGTTCGTTCAGCCCACTCCCTCCGCATTAAGCGATAGCAATAGGCCGAGACAATCAAGGTTATATAACGACGAACCGAGGCACAAAATTTAATCCATTAAAATTGAACATAACCCCTACCTCGATAATTGACGTCGCACGTCGGGCATCGCGAAAGACGGCGTCGTGAGGAAAGGATTCGTAGGCGACGTTGGAGTGCATCCAAGGAGGAAGCGGCGTATCCTCACTTGTCTTGGAGAAGATAATGGATGGAGCATCTTCGTTCTTTTTGGAACCGGAGTTCTTCGTCAAAGAAGTCGTCATTCTTTGTCGAAGGGTCGATGTTCTTCCCCAAAAACTCAAGAGCTCTCCCCAACTCTTCTTCACACAATGAAAGCCTCCCCCAAAATAAAATAATAAGCTAACCTATTATTTTATTTAACCCAATCCATTTAAAATTCAAACATTCAAACCACTTCATTAATTAAATGTGTTGGAAATTAATTAAAGAGAGGAAGAGGAGGTGGAAGATCTCATAAATGTTGGGAGAGTTGTCAACATTAAACAAGGGTGTTTAATGGGGGGTTTAAGGGAGTTATTTGGGGAGTTTAAAGAGGGTTATGTGAGATGAAAGGTTGGGACTCTTGTGGCCCCCACATCTCATATATCCACACATGGGGAGTTGGGTGGTTGTGGGCCCCACCAACAACTTCCCATGGGAGGGTTTAACTTCCAAAGTTATAAAATAAAATTGTTCCAACAATTTTATTTATTTTAAACCAAATCCCCAAATAATAATTCTCAACCCGCTTAAAACGAAACTATAGTAAAGGTCCCATTAAGCAATTACCGGCGCTGTGAGTTCATCGGTGCCCTCGGATTTCAATTCCGAGCACCGGTTCAAAAGATAGAAAAACCTGCTCGTTTGTTTACTGAACGTACCCGAGCTAAACTTCGGAAATTGATTTCGGGCACACCGGGCCTCAGAATCAAGTACCGTCAGAATCCACAGACTCATAAAATTCCAAAGTATTTAAGAAAAAAAATTCCTTGAAATTTTAGGGTCTTTACATTACTCCCACCTCAGGGCTTTATGACCCCATAAAGCTACAACATAAACTAGGGAAACAAATGAGGGTACTGTGTACGCATCTGAGTCTCTCGCTCCCATGTGCTCTCTTAGAGTTTCTCGTGCTTCTAATGAATACGCACCAAAGGAATAGACCATCCACATAGGACCCACTCCTGTCGATCTTCTATCTCCAGCAGGACCTCCGTGAATGTAGCCCCATCATCAATGTCCAGCTCCCCATGATCAATGATGTGGGTCGGGTCGTGCACGTATCTCCTCAGCTGAGATACGTGGAAGACGTCATGCACCCGGTGCAACTGAGGTGTAAGGGCCAAGCGGTAATCCACCTCTTTTACTCTATTGAGGACCTAGAAAGGTCCGATGAAGCACCAAGATAACTTGTCGCCCTGGCCAAATCTCTATAATCCACATCGAGGTGAGACCCGTAAGAAAATGTGGTCACCATCCTCGAACTCCAGTGGTCTCTGTCTCCTATCAGCATAGGACTTATGTCTGCTTTGTGCCGTCCTCATCCACTCCTGGATGATCTGCACCTTCTCCGTCATAGCCTGAACCATCTCTGGTCTTACAAGTGCTGACTCCCCAGGGTTGGTCCAGCACAGAGGTGATCTGCAAGGTCGGTCGTACAGTGCCTCGTATAATGTCATCCCGATGGTGGAGTGATACCTGTTGTTGTACGCAAACTCCAGCAAGGGTAGGTGATCCTCCCAGTTGTGACCAAAGTCAAGGACACATGCACGGAGCATGTCCTCGAGAGTCTGAATGGTCCTCTCTGTTTGGCCATCCATCTGAGGATGAAAGGTGGTGCTCAGGCGTAGCTGCGCCCCAAATGCCTCCTGCAACCCCTTCCAAAGCCAAGAAGTAAAGCGAGCATCTCGATCGGAGATGATATATGATGGAACACCATGAAGTAGTATGGTCTCTTGAACGTAGAGGCATCCCAAGCTCTCTACTGAGCCCTGCTCTCTGATCAGAAGGAAGTGGGCTGACTTGGTGAGTCGGTCGGAGATCACCCAGATAGAGTCATGTCACCTGAAAGTACGTGGAATCCCCATCATGAAATCCATGGATATCCCATCCCATTTCCACTCTGGAACCTCTAAGGGTTGTACCAAGCCTGCTGGTACCTGGTGCACTGCCTTCACTTGCTGGCAAGTGAGGCATCGTGAAACGAACTCTACTACAGCCTTCTTCATACCCGACCACCAGTGCTATAGTCTGAGGTCCTGGTACATCTTCGCCACTCCAGGATGTACTACTAGAGGTGAAGTGTGAAACTCCCTCATCACTTACTCCTGTAGTGCAACTGGTACTATGGTACATCCCCTGAAGAGGATGAATTGCTCTCCTCCCTCAGAAAATCCATCAAGCGTCTGCCCTATGGAAATCTGAGCACGTCGCGTCTCACAGTCAACATCCCCACGTTGTTCCTCTCTGACCCGCTGAAGTAGTGGAGGAGTAACTGTGAGGGACTATAGAAAATCCGCCCCATCTCTATCCACGAAGGATATCTGCAAAGCAGCTAACTGCTCTGTCGCCTCTCCAAGTAGCTGAATGCTCGATCTCTTACTGAGAGCATCAACCACAACGTTCCCCTTACTAGGAGTATAGACTATCTCAAAGTCATAGTCCAGGAGGAACTTGATCCATCATTGTTGTCTCGGGTTCAGGTCCTTCTGTGAGAAAATATACCTGAGACTCTGGTGGTCAGAGTAGACTATAAAGTGCTTGCCCATTAGATAGTGCTGCCACATCTTCAGGGAAAAGACCAATACTGCTAACTCCAGGTCATGGGTAGTGTAGTTCTACTCGTGCTACCTCAACTTCCATGAACCATAGGTGATCATTGTCCGCTCCTGCATCAGGACACACCCGAGTCTGGTCCCTGATGTTTCACAGTAAACCACGTACCCAATGCCTTCCTCCGATAGCCTCAAGATGGGCGCACTGGTCAATCTCTGTCTCAGCTCCTGGAAGCTCTGCTGGCATCTATCTGACCACATGAAGAGTTTCCCCTTCTTCGTCAAATCTAAAAGCAGTGCTGCAACTCTGGAGAAATATGGCACAAATATCTGATAGTATCCAGCCAGACCTAGGAAACTCCTCACCTTCGTCACGCTCCTGGGTGGCTCCCAAGAAAGTACTGCTTCGACCTTTGCAGGATCCACAACAACTCCCACCTCTGAGATGACGTGCCCCAAGAATTGAACCTATCGAATCCAAAACTAACACTTCGAGATCTTACCATAAAGCTGATACTCTCTGATTGTGTCCAGTACAGCCTGTAAGTGGAAGGCGTGCTCTTCCTCAGTAGTCAAGTAAATCAGTATGTCATCGATGAAGACTATGACAAAACGATTGAGGTAAGGCTGGAAGATCCTGTTCATGAGACTCATAAACACTACTGGTGCGTTGGTTATGCTGAAGGGCATAACCAAGAACTCGTAGTGGCCATACCGACACCTGAAGGTCATCTTCTGCACATCCTTGTCTCAAACTCTGAGCTGATGATAGCTTGACCTGAGTTCTATATTTGAGAACCATCGTGCTCCCTTGAGCTGATCAAAGAGGTCTTCAATCCTTGGGAGTGGGTACTTGTTCTTTACGGTCACCTGATTCAGGTGATGGTAGTTGACACATAGTCGTAATCTCCCATCCGCCTTCTTGGCGAATAAAATCAAAGAAGCCCAGGGTGAAACACTGGGTCAGATGAATCCCTTTCCCTGCAAGTCCTCCAGCTATACCCGTAACTCACGAATCTTGGCGGGAGCCATTTGATATGTAGGAGTAGATATCAGTGTTTTCCCGGGGTACAGGTCAATGTATAAATCTACCTATCTGTGAGGAGGTAGTCCTAGAACATCGTCAGGAAAAACGTCCGCATACTGATCCACCATAATAGGAAAACTCGGAATCCGCACATCAACTGCTCCTAGGATGAGACTAGCCAACTGATGTGTGATCGGCTGCCCTCTCTTCTACATAAGTCCATCCTGCATTGAAAAGGCTCCCTTCTCGCTGGTGAAGGTAAACCTGCTCCCATCTATGTGGACACACCGCACTTTGCACCTAATATAGTCGATCTGGGTATGGACTGTAGATAACCAGTCCATACCCAAGATGACATCGTAAGGCCTCGATGCTGCTACAAGAAGATCTCAGCCGAAGCTCTCGCCTCCTAGAGTAAGCTCACACTGTCGGCACCAGTGCGTAATCGTCGAGTCTGCTCCCGTAGGAGTCTCTAGCCGTAAGGATCGAGCCAACGGCTCCGTCGGAATCTCCGATCTTCGAATAAGGGCAGCAGCACTGAAAGAATGACTCGCTCCTGTGTCTATAAGAACTGCAGCAAGGGTGGAGTAGACACAGATAGTACCTAGAATCATCTCAGCCATGCCGTGGTCGTAGGCCTCGACTTCCTAGAGCTGAGCCTGCCCCTGTCTTCCATCTCCCTGTGGTCGGGGTGGTCCCCCTGGTGGTGGTGGTGGTAGAGCCTCGAAGCATCATCCACCACCCGCTACTCAGCCAGCTCCTCTGCCTCGTCTGCCTACTCCCTGCAGACTGCCATGTTCGAACCTCTACCTATGCCTGTGAGGTCTCTCTATTGTCTGTTACTCGTCTGCATGATGGGTCATGCAGTCCCGAGCCATGTGGCCCTACCCGCTGCATGCATAGCATTGTCTGCCCCTCGTATGGCTGGCTCTACTTCATGTGCCCTACACATCTGAACCAGTATCCTGAGGTCGCCCACCTGATGGCCTGGTCCACTTGGACCTCTGCAAAATTTGTCTATTGCCGGTTGTAGAAGACTCCGCTACGTGTCGCTCTATAGTGGGTCTCGCTGCTGGCGTCGGCTCAGCAAGAAAGCTCTCCATAAGAAGGGCTCGCTCCAGTACTCCTGCCTGCGTCAGAATGCTGAGGGAGACCATCGAAGCCCTAATCTCATGCCTCAGTCCCTGCTCGAAGGTCCGGGCCCAGAAGAATGGGTCATGTACCATGTTCATGGAGTAGCGCAAGAGGTCGGTAAATCTCGCCGAGTACTGGGCTACTGTCATAATGCCCTGCCGCAGTTGTAGTAACTCCTGAATGCGCACCGCGCGGAGGGTGGTTGGAAAAAACTCCGAGCGGAAGAGGCTCTCGAAGTCCATCCAAAGTAGCGATGCCTTGTCATGCACCTGGAGAATCAGGCTCCACCATCTACCTGTTGCTGCGTGCAGGAAACTCACGGCAAGGATCACCATAAGGTCTTTTGGTGTCCCTACCAATCTGAAGACTCTGATGATAGCCTCCAGCCAATCCTCGGCTTCCTGAGGGTCCATCTCTCCACGGAACCTGGGTGGCCTCTGTCGTTAAAACTCGTGCAATGTACTCAGGCGGCGTTCACTCTCTACTGCTGGGGCTGGCGACATTGGTGGCTCAGCAGGTAATGGTACCGCTGGCGCCTTCGCTGTAATGGGGCCCTGCACCAAGGCCTCGTCACTCGGTGGGCTGTCATCTCGCACGTAGCTCGGAACCCTAGCTGGATGCCTTCGTGGGGCCATCCTAAAAAGAAACAGGTGCGCCATGGTTAATACAGTATACCTGGTGAGCTGACACAAAGTAATCACAAAGAAAACTTTTGAAACACACATGCAATCAGTGTTTTCATGCACTGAGTCAGAAATCAGGAGTCAGGGTCCTGGTGTATGGATACGTCGGCTGCCGCACCGACACTGGACTCCCTAGACTGAAAACCACACTCAATACTCTTAACACTATTGGTTCACAGAGAATAAAGATTAGAATCCTGAGCTCTGCGGTAGAAAAGTAGGTGATGAAAAGTAAATGGGCCAGTATACAAACCCAACTGAAAGTACAGTATAACTGAAAAGAAAGTACAACGGTAGTAAAGTAAAGCAGCAACCACCGAGTCGTCTTCCAGATATCCCACCTGAAGGGTGGGTACAGATGGTCTCCTCAGCTCCTCGGGTCTGGTCGTCCGCTCAGTATATGTCCCGTCTAGTGGTCCACCCCCGGATACCGTCCAGCTCCACAAGCCTCCACCTAGATCATTGTTGTTCGTCGTCTACATACAACACAATGTAGTGCGGGCATAGCCCGTGCAGGGGTGAGTATACGATACTCAGTAGGGACCTTGAGACCCCCGAAGGTCTCCCAGAATCTACAAAGGATAAAACACAAAGGAAAGATACAAACACGAAGTATCAACCGACTCTACTTAGGTATATGCCCCTACATATACCTAAGTCATCAATTCCAGTTCGTCTCCAACTCTCGAGCCCATGTACAACCCAGTCCACACAGGAAAGAAGTCAATCACACCAATGGTAATGATTGAATAGTCAAGACTCATCTCACACAAGTATACTACTCATGAAGAAGGGTGGAGATGATTAGATTTAGCCTCTGAATCATCTCCACTGCCGAACCCATGTAGGATCCAAGTACAGAAGTCGTCACTGTCGAACCCACGTAGGATCCAAGTACAATAACCATCACTGTCGAACCCACAGAGGATCCAAGTACAGTCGTCATCACTACCGAACCCACGGAGGATCCTAGTACAGTCTTCATCGCTGTCGAACCCACATAGGATCCAAGTACGGTCATCATCGTTGTCGATCCCACGGAGGATCCCAGCACGGTAGTCGTCGCAGTCACAGCCAGCTCTAGGGTTCCCGCACACAGCGTACTCGATTCCAGGAGGGTCTGATCCTTGAGTAAAGGGTTCGATACATCAAATGTCACAAAGTCCAGAGTTTATGTATCCCGAAGTTCCGACTCGTCAAAAGGAACTCAACGCGATAGACGGCGCGTCAATCGGACGCCCATTCTGAGAGATATTGGCTTTTTCGTTCCAAGGGCCCGGTTGGAAATATGTTCATTCCAAACCCGGTCATTTACCAAAGTTTTCCAAAACTCACTTAGAGTATAAAAAAGGGACCGCCTCGTCGATAGGTTCCTAGTGCCGTAGACGGCGCGTCGATCGGACATGCGGTCTTTAAGTTATTCACGTTTAAGTGAATAACGGGCCCGACCCGTTAAGCCCAATGGGCCGGAGGGTCGGGTTAACCCAGTTTTGACGGGTCTGACCCGAAAGGGGTGTTGGACAGGCCCAAATAAATTTGTGGTTCGGCCCGTGGGGCGTGGCCCGGCCCGAAGTGGCGCAGCCTGGCCCGGCAAGGCGCGGACTGGCCCGGCGGGGCACGGCGCGGCCCGACAGGGCACGGCCCAGCTGGTCGCGGCCCGGCTGGCTCGGGCATCTGGTCGAGCGGCTCATCCCATAGGTCGAGCGGTCTGAGGCTGGGGGAGGGGGGAGCGGGCGGGCGGCCCCCCAGCTACCCGAACCGGCGGCGCCGCCCTCCCTAACCGGATGACCTCCTGGCACAAGCGACCCGCACGGGCGGGCTGTGCCTCTTTCGGCACGACGCCCTCCTGGCGCTGCGACTTCTCTCCGCCCGACCAGCCGACAATCCGGCCGGTCCTTCCGCTGAAGCGGCCCGCGAAGCGGGCCGCGGTTCCTTCCGCACAACCGACGTAACGGCGTCGGCTTCCTCTGCTGCGTTCCCGGCACGGCGTGACGGCTTCGTGCTTCCTTCGCCGCGGCCCGCTTGGCCACGGATTTCTTTGCGTGTGTGATGGAATCCCTTGTGCCGCTGGCCTCTTCCGCGTTCCACCACTGATCGTCGATTCCATAAAATTTAAACAAGATCAACTGGAGGGTCGTCGGGCCGGGTTCATTCAGCCCGCGCCCTCCGCATTAAGCGATAGCAATAGGCTGAGACAATCAAGGTTATACAACGACGAACCGAGGCACAAAATTTAATCCATTAAAATTGAACATAACCCCTACCTCAATAATTGATGTTGCGTGTCGGGCGTCGCGGAAGACGGCGTCGCGAGGAAAGGATTCATAGGCGACGTCGGAGTGCGTCCGAGTAGGAAGCGGCGTCTCCTCACTTATCGCGGAGAATAGAATGGATAGCGCATCTTCTTTCTTCATGGAACTGGTGTTCTTCATCGAAGAATTCATCTTTCTTCGTCGGAGGGTCGGTGTTCTTCCCCAAAAACTCAAGAGCTCTCCCCAACTCTTCTTCACACAACGAAAGCCTCCCCCAAAATAAAATAATAAGCTGCCCTATTATTTTATTTAACACATGCCATTTAAAATTCAAACATTCAAACCACTTCATTAATTAATTGTGTTGGTAATTAATTAAAGAGAGGAAGAGGAGGTGGAAGATCTCATAAATGTTGGGAGAGTTGTCGACATTAAACAAGGGTGTTTAATGGGGGGTTTAAGGGAGTTATTTGGGGAGTTTAAAGAGGGTTATGGGAGATGAAAGGTTGGGGCTCATGTGGGGCCCACCTCTCATATATCCACACATGGGAAGTTGGGTGATTGTGGGCCCCACCAACAACTTCCCATGGGAGGGTTTAACTTCCAAAGTTATAAAATAAAATTGTTCCAACAATTTTATTTATTTTAAACCAAATCCCCAAATAATAATTCTCAACCCGCTTAAAACGCAACTATAGTAAAGGTCCCATTAATCAATTATCGGCGTTGTGAGTTCATCGGTGCCATCAGATTTCAATTCCGAGCACCGGTTCAAAAGATAGAAAAATCTGCTTGTTCGTTTACTGAACGTACCCGAGCTAAACTTCAGAAATTGATTCCGGGCACACTGGGCCTCGGAATCAAGTGTCGTTAGAATCCACAGACTCGTAAAATTCCAAAGTATTTAAGAAAAACAAATTCCTTGAAATTTCTGGTTCTTTACACTTCCATTCGATAAGAAAACCCATAATAAATCAACCATGGAAACCATGAAATAAACACACCCAAAACAATACAAATAACAAAATATTTCCAATAAATGGGTGAAAAGATGTTATAAAAAGATCATATAAGGCATTATAAATATGAATATAGTTCTTTAATAAATTAATAACACTCTTTAAACCATTATACGGGAGGTTTGAACACATTTTAAGTAATTCAAACCCAAGGTAAGGGACTTTCATTTTAAAAATCATCTTTAATGTCTCTTTTTACAAAATTCAAAAAAGAATGTTTCTTATTAACTTATATGGAATGAGTATTTTATCTTGTTTTCATAAATACTTAATTTTTTAATTTTTTATTTACAATATTACATGTTTATTTACATAAAAAGTATTTCCTTTGTATTTTCACAGTATTCTTTTAAAATAAGTGATTTTCTTTAAAAAAATGTTTTTACGATGCAAGTGTTCATATTTTATGATTATGTTCTAATTATTGGGCATTGTTTATGATAAAGGGTGGGACCTATATCTCTCTCCAATACATTGGGTATGTTTATGTTGTAATTTGATTGTAATGGTTATTCCAAGTGTAACTACAATGGTTACACCATAAAGTAGTCGTGAGGGTTACATCATAAGGTAGTTGTGAGGGTTACGTTATAGGGTAGTCATGAGGGTTACAAATCATATAGAATCCATGAGAGTTACAATCTTAAGTAATTAATTCCTCAAGTTACCTTTATGGTTTTATTTATGTTTTCTATGTTTTATGGAAATCTATTATTTTCACAATGTGAGTATATGATACTTTATGGGTGAGAAGCATGTCGTTGTGAAAATGATTTCATATGTTTATAAGTATTCATGGGCCAATGTTGGTCAAAAATCCCTCAAGGCGTCCTCTCAGAATGTTCTGGGTGTGATTGTGTTTGTTGACAAAGCCAAATGACCGCAAATGAGTATGTTTGGTGTTTTCTGAATATAGGTTTTTAAGGTGGCATAGTTTCCCAGTGTTTTCCAAATTTTAGGGTCTCAAAATTGGGAGTTTAATGTTGTAAAAGGAGGGATTTCTTAGTAGGAGTGAGTGTCATGAATAACTTTGAAGAAATGTGGCAAAGTATGAGAACCACGTACCATAATGCATGGACCATGTACCATGTTCCGGGAACGGTACGCGGAGCAGCGGAAACGGTACGTCAAAGCGGTTAGTGGAACCAAAAGTGGTTTACGGGTGAGCGGCGGTGCAGTACATGGATGGACTGAAGTCAACAGAAAAAATAAACCACATAGAAGCAAAGACGGTATGCAAATTGTGTAGGAAAATGTTTTGTGGATGGCCTGCGGTTCGCGGTGGCTAAAGATCGGTAGGCGGTGGAGGCCAAATTGAAGGTTTGGTAAATCTAAATTTATCAGATTAAGTGGATATCTTTGCCTATATAAGAATCGATCATCCCACCAATAACTATGGAGATTGAACATTATTAGAGAATACATTTTTCTCCGAGAATTCAGTAAAGTAAAAATGTGGTTCATGCAGAAGGTGTTTGTGGGGATTCTTAACCTACAGAGGAAGTCTGGTACGTGGAGGAAGAAGTCTGGTATGTGGGAAGGAGTTGTCTTGGTATGCGGAGGAGGAGTCTCTGGTATGTGAGAGGAGAGTTCTGCAAGTGGTACATGGATGGGGAGCTCTGGTACACGGAAGTGAAGACAGTCTACGAATAGAGAACAATTCGCGGACAGGAGGGATTTCACAGAGGAGGTTCGTGGAATCGGTACGCGGTAGTGGTACGCGATCGCGAAGGTGGAGGCAGTCTATGGATGAAGGGTGGTTCGCAGTAGAAGTGAAAATACGTGAAGAAGTTGTCTTGCATACCAAACCTGGTACACAATACATGGGAGGAGCAGGTGGTTCACGATTTGCACAAGGAAGCTTGTGAAAGCTTCGAGTCGGTTTGTGAAAGTATTTTCTGATACCTAGCAGTACTCGGGAAGGTGTAATTCATCTATGGGTGAAAAGAAACTTCAATAGAGCATCTACCTATGGTTGAGGATGCAATAATTCATGAAAATGAAGGGACCTACATGTCCATAAACTGTGTTTGACCTACAAGTCCATAAATTGTGAGTAGATTCCATTCCAAGAGTAGTGAGCGAAGGAAGAGGAAGACGGTGACTCTTTCCACCGGAAGTAATCCAGAGAAAGAAGCATAGGGAGTGACCCTTGGGAATGCAGTGAGCAGACCCTAACCCTTGTAAAGGCAGTGAGTCTGGGCATATAAGATCTAGCCTGAACATTGTACTCATTATTGGCAGTGATCCTTAGTGAATTTGGTACATTGGCACATTGATGTTGTATACTCCTTGGACGTAGCCTAGTGAGGGTGAACTAAGTAAAAATCATTGTATCTTGTGCATTATTTCATATCTGTTCATATATTTCTATGGGAGAAAGAGAGAATTGAGTTTTTTCTAACAAAAAAACAAGATCCGAATGGTAGAAAGTTTTAATCTTCCATACCCTGATTCACCCCCACCCCTCTTAGGGTATTCGACCTAGTGGACCTAACAACTAATAGTTTCTTTCCTTATTTTTATGTCCCTTACTAAGATTTTTGTGATTATCCCAAGTTTTAAAATGTTTTTCATGGGTTTTAAGGATAGGTAAGAGAAAAGAAGAAGCCAAGATGAATGTTGTGAAGATTTCATGAAATGATTTCATGTTTTATTAAAAACTTTTTTATCATGAAAAAAATGGATATTATTTTAGTAGTTCCCAATTTTTATGCTTATGGGTTGATATGTATGAATTATGTCCAAATTCTTTAAAACTCTAAACTAAAAGATCTTTGGGAATGTAAGAGAGTGAATTCTAAAAGAATTTACTAGATTGTGTAAGGTTTAAGGCCGAGACTTTATAGTTGGTATCAGAGCATGATTTAGATAACTTTAGGGGTTAGTACTACTACAAACCTAGAATTTAACAGCATTGGTATTTATCAACACTCGAAAAAAGCACTGATAAATGGAATCTTTATCAGTGCTAAAGAAAGCACTGATAAATTTAACCCTTTATCGGTGTTTTATTTTTAGCTATCATAAAGGAGTCTTTTATCAGTGATTTTTTAGCGCTGATAAAGGTCTGAATAAATAAAATGAAATAATTAAATAAATAAAAAATAAAAAATGAGTTTATTAAAAAAATTAAAAAAAATTAATAATTAAATAATTATTGGTAAAAATGAATAAATTGATTATACTATATATAAATTATAAATACTAATAAATAGTATGTATTAAATATATAGATGTGCAAAATAAAAATTAAACAAATTAAAATTAAAAATAAGTAAATTGAGAAAAATAATAAACATTTTATTAATTAGATGGTTATTGATAATGTTAATAAATAGTATATATTAAATATATAGATATATATTAATGTATATAAATATGATTTATATATTAAAAAAATTACTCACTTTACATTAAATAGTCATATATTTAGTGGATAATTATTTATAATTAAAAATTAATATGAATTTAAAATTTTGACTAATTGCATAGAGTAATGGACATATATTTGAATGTTATTTGATTTTTCAATTTAACATAGATCAAATGTGTGTTATATTGATTTCACATAAACATAATTAATGCATTTTCATATACAATGCATACACACAAAATTTATCCATTTTTCAATATTATTAAAGTTTATTTATTTTTAATTTATTCAATTTCACTTATTTTTAACATGCATGCACTTAAAATTAGATATTCATTAATAATGTTAAAAAATTATTTGTAAAAAATTATTTATAAATAAATATATTTAAAAATTTACATACTATATTTATAAAATTATATAATTATAAATAAATAAATATTTTTAAAAAGTATTTATATAATTATATATATTTAAATAATTATTAAATTTATAATAAATTTACATAAATAATAAATATATTTACTATATTTATATTTATATATATTTATTATATATATATAATTATATAAATATAAATAATGATATAAACATTATTTTTTTAAAATGTATAATTATAAATAAATAATTATATATTTAAATAATTATAAAATTATAATAAATATATTTAAATAAGGAATATATTTACTATATTTTTATATATATTGATTAAGTGTGTGTATATATATATTTACAAAAAAAATTATTTATAATTATAATTATAAATCTTTTATCAGCGCTTAAGTAATAAGTGCTCATAAAAGAAATCTTTATCAGCGTTTTTTTAGCACTGATAAAGATGAGGCTTTATCAGCACTAAAAAAAGCACTGATAAAAGTCAAATTTATCAGTGCTAAAGTTTTAGATTTGATAAATACCTACCTTTATCGGTGCTAAAAAAGCGCTGATAAATATGTCTTTTATTAGTGCTTAAATAATAAGCACTGATAAAAGTGTCTCAATCTAATTAAAAAAACTAACCTGTTGTGAAACTGTCACTACATCAGAAGCTTTCCATGGAATCCAACCATTTTTGGTGCTCCTCCTTGATGAATTGAAGCTCAAATAACACAAAATCACTCAAATCACACAATTCACTACCTTTAACTGCTTGTACATCATCTGACATCTGGTGTTTGGTTGCAATTAGAGTTCCAGTAGAAAACATAGAGATCTGGATCCGAGGGTTTCTGATTTTCCTTTGCAGGTTCTGAGTTTCTTTTTGTATTTGTGCTCTAGTTGTTGTATATTGTTTTGTTTTTGTTTATGGTCCATTGTTTGATTAACAACTATTTTGGATATCCTATTTTGGTCTTTTTAAATTGTTATTTTGAATCAATTTGCTTCGTTGTCTACATCTATACCCCAGCTTGCACTACAAGCTTAATTTTTTCAATGTTTTGAAATCTCAGTGAATCTCCTTTGGTCCACAAATAAATAAATTAAATAAATATTTATGAAATTTTATAAATAGTGGAGGTTTTGGATATAAAAACCTTAAACGAATGAGAAAATTGATTTAGCAAACCAATTCTCAATATGATGATGGTGCGAAGCAGCAACAAAAGCTGATTTTATGCAATTCATGTAAGGGAATTTATTTATTTAAATTCTATTTTAATATTTTGGTGTAAGGGTTTTCATTAAAATTTTATTTTTTTGGAATTGTGTTGTTTTATTTTAAGAGAAATATTAGTAAGGGTGATACCATATTTATTTATTTTCAATAGCTCTTTATTTTCAAAATTAGTATAGGGTTGTATTTATTTTACTATGTCATGATATTATGTTGTAAGGGTTACATATATTACCCAGGATTGTGTTGTTTTATTACTTTATGCCAACTTCTTTATGGACCTTCCTAAAATCTAAAGGATGGGTCAATGTGTATTAGATGGCCTCCCTAGAATCCTTAGGTTGCTACATCATTTGTTCGAAATAATAGAATGGAAGTTATCAAATTCTATATATTATAAATTATTTTTAGGTATTCATCATTTTAGGTTTATATATGCGTTTTAGGTATATATATACATTTAATTAATAGTAATACAATTTATACTTAAATAACCAATAAAATATTGTAAACTCGTGTTACTTTCAAAATAATAAAATTAGGTAACTATATGTACATTTTTTTGAAATAATTAAACTTTAGAAAATTTAAATAATTATATTTTATACACAATTACCAAGAATAATAATTATTTATAATTAATATAATTTAAAAATTATTATTAGTAGTATTTTTTAGTTTAATATAAAAATAGTATTATATATATATGTCGAATAATATATTATATATTTAAATAAACTTAAATATGATAAATAATATACATATATATATAATTATATTCAAATAAGGTTACTAATATAATACATATATATATAACAGATATATATAATATTTAGGTAGATTCACTTTATTTATCTATGTATTGAATGAGGAGCGACCTCCATTTTATAGTTTTTGATGGTGGAAGGCGTGATTCCCATTCAGGTTTATTGCCTATCGAGGTAAGTGTGAATGAAGTACATGCCTCCATCGACCTCTTTTTCCAATCATATAAACCCATATCTTTTTTTTAATAAAATAAAACCTATTAAAAAACAAAGTTTTATCGAAAAAAACATTATAAAAAATCCTCAACCAATTATTTTATTAAAGTTTTATTCGGATCCTTGTGGATAAATTTGAGGATAAAAATAGAAGTAATTCATCATTAACTCTATCTCCACGTCAAATAAAATAAATTAATTTTAGAAACATACACTTGTTAGCTGAAATTACACTATATCAACCCAAGACCCTCGGGCTACGCAACACTGCGGTTGCATATTCTGATTCTTCCATCTCTACCCTCTCTATTTCTTTTTCGCCCTTCACTCTATCGTTTCTCTGGTTATGTGGAGATTAGATCTAGAAGGATTTGGTGGCAATGGAGGCGTTGAATTAATAACCAGTTCCAATAGTTTAATTCTCACAAATGGAAGACATTTCCCCCTTTAGAGAACATAATGAAGTACAATTTTCATTCTCATCAGCTTCATCTCCTGAACAGTTATTATTGCATTTTTTTGCCTTGAGACTCATCACCTGTCTCTTTTATGTTACTTTTAATACTATGAGCATTAGTCATCCCATGGATGAATACTGTTTAGAGTATTTCAAGTAACATAGGTGCATGTCCACAAGAGATGGAGGATGTGTGTAAAACAACAAAATGCAATGATAAATGTTCAGGAGATGAGTTGATGAGGATGACAGTTGTCTATAACTTTCACCTTTGAATTAATTTAGATGATAACACTGACCATAGTAGAGAAATTCTCTTCATCCTCCTCACTCACTGATTGATTGTTTGGCGAGATCTATTTTTCATTTTTGTTATCATCATTCTTGCTTTACCGTCAGTGTATCCCTACGGTTAATAATGTTTGCATAGTAAAATCATTTTCTATATAATTAATGTATTGTTTCATATTTATGTTTTATTTATTTATTTTTAGTATTACTCATATAATAACTTTTTTCTTGTACAAGTGGATTATTTTGTTCGAGCCTACAACTAAGATAATGACAACAAGGAAATGCATCAATAATGCATACAACCATCAGAAAAAGGTGAATTACCACTACTTATTTAATTAATTTTGTTATCATTTTATCTACTATTTGTAAGTTAATTTCTTTATCATTTTTATCTAATACTTATTTAGTTTTTTTTCACAGATCTTTTGGGAAGTCATATTTTACTTTCAACTATCTACAACAAGCCAAAAAATAGATAAAATAATTATTTCTACCAATGTTGTCATGCTTTCTATTATCATTGATTTTTTTTTCAAAATTCCAACACTACATATTGATTCTATATTATTAGCCGAGCAACCTTTCTCATTATTGAAAGGCTCTTCTCTTCCAACTTTCAACAACGAGAAAGGTTTTTCAGCTAAGAACATCGAGTCAATATGCAATGTTGGCAGTTCAACATAGAAAGAAAATGGAAACATGAAAAAATTAGTATTTAGGATTTTTTTTGAGACTTTGGGATGTGTAGGAATCATTCACACCTCAATCTGACACATGGTGTGACCGGTATGACTCTAAGTGCTTCTTTTTATTTAAAATTGATATTAATTTTAGTAAAAAGTACAACTGACATACTCAAAACTGAGCAAAAATATTTTGGTTGTTTTGATACTTTATATAAATGATCTATAATTAATTTTATATATGTAAGAATCAGTTGCACCTCAATTCAACACATGGTGTGATCGCTATGACTCAATGTGTCTGTTATCAGTTTAAAATCGATAGTTTAGTTCAAAAAATGTCACTCACTAAAAATAAATCAAGAACACTCATATTTTATTTATAATTTAGGAAATCAATTCATAATTCCTTTTTGATTTTTAGTAATTGGTCTCACATTAAACCGATACACGATGTGATTGGTATAGGTCAAAGTGCTTGTTTCTAGTTTAAAATGACATTTTAGTAAAAAAAACAAGTGACGTACTCAAAATCAAGAAAACACATTCAGATTATTTTAATACTTTAAGAAAACTATCCATAAGTCATTTGATACATGTGTGAATCAATCATACCTCAATCTGAGGCATGGTATGGCCGGTACGACTCCAAGTGTGTGTTTTTATTTAAAAACGACATCAATTTCAATAAAAAGTACAATTGACCTACTCAAAACCAAAAAAAACGTTCATATTATTTTAATACTTTAGGGAAACAATCCATAAGTCATTTTTGGAATATAGGAATTAGTCTCATCTCAATCTGATGCACAGTGTGGCTGGTATGACTCAATGTGTCCACTGTCAGTTTAAAAGCGTCAATTTAGTTCACAAAAGGTCACTCACTAAAAATCAAACAAACGTGATTGAATTTTCATGATAATTTATGAAATTGATTCATATATAATTTATGACATGTAGAAATCAGTCTCATGTCAAACCTATATACAATGTGATCGGTATGAGTCGGAGTGTGTTTCCAGTTTAAAATTGCATTTTAGTAAAAAAGACAAGTGATGTACTCAAAACCAAGTAAACACATTTGGATTGTTTTTATACTTTATTAAAATGATCCATAATCTATTTGGGATGTGTAATAATTATCCACACCTCAATTCGACATACGATGTGACCGATATGACTCAAAGTGCATCTTTTTATTTAAAATTGACATTAATTTTAATAAAAAAGACAACTCACCTACTCAAAATCAAGAAAATTTGTTTGTATTGTTTTTATACTTTAGTAAAATGATCTATAAGTCATTTTTAATGTGTAAGAATCATTATCACCTCAATTAGATACACGATGTGTCCAGTATGACTCAATGTATCCGTTATCAGTTTAAAATCAACATTTTAGTTCAAAAATTGTGACTCACTAAAAACCAAGAAAATGTGCTCAGATTGTCTTTATAATTTAGGACAATGATTCATAATTCATTTATGACATGGATAAATTAGTATCACATCAAACCAACACAAGATATGTCTGGTATGATTCAAAGTGTGTGATCCTAGTTTAAAATGACATTTTAGTAAAAAAGACAAGTGACTTACTCAAAACCGAGTAAACACATTCAAATTGTTTTTATATTTTAGGAAAATGATTCATAAGTTGTTTGAGACATGTAAGAATCATTCACACCTCAATTCAATTCACAGTGTGACCGGTATGACTCGAAGTTCATTTTTTTCAATATATAAGTATCATTTTAGTTTAAAATGTGCATCACATCACCAAAACCGAGAAAATGAGCCTAGATTGTTTTCTCTTTATGTAAATTCTATATTTATACTTTATTTTTTCTTATTTCATGGTGTTTTTTGGTGATGTGGTGTGCTGTTACATCACACTACACTGGTGGGGCATTGTGTTGTAACAACACACTATAGTATGCCCCTTTATCGGTGCTTATAGAGGTGCTGATAAAAGTCTCAGGCTTTTAATCTCGCTCCAGTAGTTGGTGCTTCTCTAGCGCTGATAAAGGTCATTTTTAGCACTGTTAAAGGCCGATTTTTTAGTAGTGTAAGATAATGTTAATAGAATACCATAAATTATTTTTATCTTATGGTTAAGTTTAAATGATGTGGCATTTAATAATTACCATGTTTCTTCATCTAAGATATGTCTATTCAGAATGGTTTCTGTAGAATAAATAGAGAAGTTGAATTATGAAGGCACCAAGAGGATGATATCTTTCTAAATCCATAACTTGGAATGGTGTGAATTGGAACCAAGTAGTTTTTAACAGTAATGGATTAGTTGACACATGATATAAATAGTGGTGACATCCATGTAAGAGAACAACCAGAGCTACCACAAAGGAACACGATGATAGTGGAACATTTTAGGAGGAAACACCTTCCTCCTTTCAATGGATATTCTGACCCAATGGTGGATTAAGGGTGGATTAAAGCCCTTGAAAATATATTTTATGTCATGGGGTGTTCAGATAATTAAAAGGCTAGTCTTACTATTTATCATTTTGAAGGTGAAGTCGACCAGTGGTGGTCAATGGTCAAGAATATTAGGGATAGTGAGGAGATTGATGCCTTGGAATGGGATGAATTTAAGAATCTGTTCCTTGAAAAATCTTTTACTAAGGTGGTTTGACTTAGTATGGAAAAACAATTCCTAGAATTAAAACAAAAGGAGGAAGATTCAGTGGCCATGTATGAAGTAAACTTCACTCGATTGGTAAGGTGCACTCTAAATCTTATCTTGGATCTTGATAGTAAATTCAATCATTTTTACTCAGGATTGAAGCCAATATATCGAAGGGCATTGGCTTCCCGTGAATTCAAAAGTTATGAGAAACTTAACCTATATACTGAGAGGGTAGAAATAGAGTTTGTTGATGATCACATATACTTTGACAATAAGAAAAAGAAAAGGTCTATATGGAAGTAAATGGGTAATAATCAATCAAATAAATATGAAGGTAAGAAAATCCAGTTTCCAGTTTGTGGGAAGTGTGATAAAAAACACCTTAGGGAATGCCTTAACAAATCTAGGAAGTTTTTTTGATGTGATAAGTTCGGATATATGTCCTGATATTTCAATGAAAATGATCTTAAGTTTAATTTCGATAAGAAAATTGTAAAGTGTTTTAAATGTGGTGAGATGGGGAATTATGCAAAGACATTCCCAAAGAAAGATCTAAATGATGGAAAAAATCCAGATTATAAGCAGAAAGTTGTAATGAAATCCATTGCAACTACATCAATAGATGTTGGGCCATCCAATAAAGTGGTATCAGGTACATTGTTTGTTTACTCATATTTTTCTAATGTCTTGTTTGATACGGGGGATACACATTTATTTATTTCTAATAAATTTTCTATTAAATTGGAAATTTCACCTCAGGAAATAAAACCACAACTTATGGATAAAATACCAGGGGGAAATATTAAATCAAAAAGGAATTATAAGAATCTTCCTATTGTTGTCTATGGAAAGAAATTACTCACAAACCTTTTTGTTTTTTCCTTAGTGGAGTTTGATGTTATTCTAGGTATTGATTTACTTTCTATTTATCATTCTAAGATTGATTATAGAGCTTTCAATAATATTACTGTTAAGAATAAGTATCCACTTCCTCATATCGATGACTTGTTTGATCAGCTTCAGGAAGCTCGGTATTTTTTCAAGATTGACTTGAGATTTGGGTACCATCAGCTGAAGGTGAAGGAGGATGAAATTATGAAAACAACATTTTGAACTAGATATGGTCATTATGAGTTTGTTGTGATGACCTTTGGCTTAAAAAATACCCCAACTGTATTTATGGATCTTATGAATAGAATCTTCTGTGAAATTTTGGATAAGTTTTTTGTTGTTTTTATTGATGATATTTTGTTATATTCAAAAAGTCGTGAGGATCATGAAAACATCTAAGGATTGTTCTACAAACAATTAAATAAAAGAAGTTATACGAGAAATTTAGAAAATGTGATTTTTGGTTGCAAAAAAATTCTTTTCTTGGGAATATTTTAAATAAGGATGGAATAACAGTTGATCCCACCAAAAAAATGGTTGATAAATGTTCAAGACCTACAAATGTTACAAAGATTTATAGTTCTCTTGAATTAGTAGGTTATTATCAATAGTTTGTTAAAAACTTTTCATGGTTATCTAACCCACTAACAAAGTTAACATGAAAAGGGTTAAATTTAGTTGGATAGAAGACGGTGATATTTGTTTTCAAGAACTGAATAGAAAATTGGTGAATGCTCTAGTTTTGTCTCTACCTTACATAAATGGAGAGTTTTTCATATACAATGATACTTTATTTAAGGGACTTGGTTGAATTCTAATGCATAATGATTAGGTGATTACTTATGATTTAAGACAACTAAAACCTCGTGAGTTAAATTATCTCACACATGATCTGGAATTAGCAGCTCTGGTTTTCACTTTAAAAATCTAGATACATCATTTATATGGATCCAAATATGAAATATATACTGACCATAAAAGTTTAAAGTATATATTAACTTAGAAGTGATTGAATGCAAATCAGAAAAGATGGTTGTAACTGATAAATGATTACGATTTCATGATCAATTACTATCCTAGAAAAGAAAACAAAGTGGAAGATGCTTTGATTCAAAAACATCATGCATCATTAACCATGTTGTATTTGAAACATGACCCCTTGTTTAATGATTTGGTGAATTTTGGCTTGGAAGTTATTGGTTCAAGAAATTCTTCTTTTTTGTTTCAGGTGTCAGTGCAATCGTCTCTCTATAAAAATTTAAGAAAGTATGAAAGGAAGACTATGAGTTACAGAAAAGGTGGAATTGGTTAATGAAGGTAAGTTTCCTAAATTTAATGTTGATAAAAATTGTGTCTTGAGATTTGGAAAGATATTATGTGTGCCTTGTGTTTCCCAACAGAAGAAAGAATTGTTAAGTGAAGCTCATAGTTATATTTTTTCAGTTCACCCCGACAACACTATGATGTACAGAGCCCTTCAGGAGTATTACTGGTGGGATAGAATGAAAAGAGATATTGCTGATTTTATAATGAAATGTTTGACTTATCAACAGGTTAAAGCAGAGTGATAGATACCAAATGGGGTGCTTTGGCCTTTATCAGTACCAAAATATAAATGGGAAAATATATACATGGACTCCATAGTGGGACTACCAAAGACTTCTCGATATAACAATGCAATTTGGGTTATTGTTGATTGACTGACTAAATCTGCACATTTACTTTCTATTTGAGACACAATTTCTCTAGATAATCTTTATCAATTGTATCATAAAGATATTGTCAGGTTATATGGAGTTCCTCTCTCCATTGTATCTGAATGTGATCTTAAGTTCACTTCTAACTTTTGAAAAGGCCTTTAGAAGTTGTTGGGAACTGAATTAAATTTCATCACAACCTTTCATCCTCAATATGATGGACATATCGAGTGAAAAATTCAAACATTGGAAGACATGTTACGTACTTGTTCAATAGATTATCATGGAATTTGGGATCAACATCTTTCTTTAGTTAAGTTTTCTTATAATAATAGTTTTCATTCTAGTATATAGATGGCATCTTTTGAGGCATTATATGGAAAGCGGTGTTGAACTCTATCATTTTGGGATGAATTCAGGTAAAGGAATTTTATGAGACCAGAATTTAGTATAGGAAGTGGTTGAGAAAGTGAAGATGATCCAGCAACACATAAGGATAGCTTAGAGCAGGCAGAAAATTTATACGAGTAACAGGAGGAAAAACTTTTCTTTCGAGGTAGGTGATCATGTTTTCCTTAAAATATATCCTTGGAAAAGTGTTATGTGTTTTGATAAGAAAGGAAATCTAAGTCCACTGTTCATTAAACTTTATGAGATCTTGAAGAGAGTTGGACTAGTTTTCTATCGAGTAGTTTTTACTCTAAGTTTATATCAGGTACACAATGTTTTTCATGTTTTGATGTTAAGAGAGTATGTTCTGGATTCATCTCATGTTTTGATCCTAGAAGTAGTTTAGCTAGAAGAGAACCTTTCTTATGAGGAAAAGCTTGTTCAGATTCTTGATCGTAGAGAGCAAGTATTTTGTAATAAGGTAATTCACCAGGTTAAGGTTTTATGGAGAAACCATATGATTGAAGAAGCAACATGAGAATATGAAAATGCTATGAGGGAAAAGTATCCTCACCTGTTTAATAAGTGAATAAAAATTTCTAGGATATAATTTCCAAAATAGTGAAGAATGTAACAACCAAGGTACTTATGAAATAATTTGTTTTCATTCTGGAATTAAATAGCTAAATTCATTATAAATGTATAATGAAATAAGTGGTATTTACAAAAATTAAGGAATCTATACAAATATAATAGGAACCTCACTTATGAAAGTATAAATAAAATTTATGTATCTTATAAGTGAAAATATGATATATTTATATCATATAATAGGTAAATAAATATTTTGAAAATTATAAATTAAGTGTTGGTATTTTTGTGACACATAAATTTTTATTCACAATTTTATAATTAATATAATGATTTAAAAGAAAATTTATCTTTATAAAATAGATTCTCATATTGATATTTTTTTTATTATGATTATAAGATAATTTAATGAGACCTTAATTAATTTTTCAAAGTGTCGTAAAATCAATTATAATTTTAAAATCAACATTTTTCGAATAAATGATTAATTTAATTAAAAATTAAATTTATCATATTTAGAAAATTATTTTCATAAAATGGAGTTCATTTTTTAATTCTACATATCAAAAAATAGTTAGGGTGAATTTTTGGTATTTTTCTAAAATAGTTGAATATTTGGTGAATAGTGAAATATGGTAATTTACGATATTTAACAAATACATGAATTACTGAGTAATAGATGATGTATGGTTGATGTAAGCCCAAAATATAGAACTTTCTTTCATTATTTTAATATATTTAGTGATAAGGTTCAAACTATTTATAGTATTGAGCCAAAATACTAAACTAATAAATATAATAATCAAAAAACACATCTCTCATCAACTATAAATACCACCCCCCACCGCCTCTTCTCTTCACACCTCCAAAGTATTGTAGCTTGTTTAATTTCTACCTAATTCCCTTGCCAATAATCTTCCCCATGTCCAAGACCTTATGGTCTCACTAAAAGGCTAAAACCAAGTGCCTTCAGGAGGTTCTTGAGAAGAAGTTTAAGAGATAAAATCCTCTTTTGTTTTCTTTTATTTTTTCAATTTATTTTCTTTTCTTATTCTCTCCTCACCCCCATAAAAGTCACATGATAAATATAGTATCTTACATATACTATAATTTTATTTTGTTAATGGAATATTCATCATCAAACCTCTCATCTTCTCCTCTTATTCTAAAAAAATTAAAACATTGTATGTGATGTGTCGATTTACCATCATCGTGGACGATGCGTTTTCATTTTATTTTACCGCCTTCAGGGTTGTTCATCAAACCATTATTGTCACAAACCGACCCGGCTCGACCTTGAACCGGTCACCCAAGTCGGTCCGCAACATGGCCCGAGAGGCGTTTCCGATCCTCCTGGGCTGGCGACAAGCACTAGGGCATCAAAAGAGAGCAAGAGGGAACGATTTCGCCCGATAAAATAAATAAAGCAGCGGAAATAAAATAGAACAAAGCAAAGTAAATAAACAACATAAAAAAATGACCAACAACAACAAACTAACCTGACCACGACCAAAAATCCTTGTGACCTCGAGGGTCACTCTCCAAACCACAACCAAGTCTCACCCACGACGAACAAACTCAAGTCAAACCTGCAACAAAACTAAAAACAGGAAAACACTATAGGCGTGAGTATTAAAACTCAGTAGATGTTCCCAGCAAACTATTCTCAATGCACTACTTTTAAATAAAAAATTCACTAATTCCAGGTTTGAACTGAATTATATAAAATACGGGTTTCCACACACACACTTTCATTTATAAAACAAGTAACGGTCCATTGCCCTTTTTAGTTTAAAAACAAGTTTAATGTTTGAAAGAAATAGGTGCATTGAATTTTTAAAACATTTTTGTGAACAATTTAGAAATCTGAATTTCAGTTGTTAGTAAAAAGGAAAATCACACACAACACACACTAAGGGAAATGGAAAAATTGGCACACAGGGGTTAGCAACCGAACTAGACCTCTCAATCGTCTGCCACATACAAACAAACACTAAAGGAAACATGGGTCGAACCTAGGAGCTCATGAACAATCCAGATCGTACCATACACGTGACTCATCCTGAAGGCATGCTTACTCTCAATGACGTCATAACGCCCTAACGACCGGTGTTTCCCTACATGGCCTAACTGAGGGGCTCAATCCCCTAGCAGAGTATAATATGTACTAAGGGCCGCTAGCCAGTATGTAATCTAAACTAGTGCAGCAATCGTTCTCAGAAGATTCACTTACTATGTCAGGTTCCCATGTCAACGCGTATAATAAAAATGAAAGGGGTGAGTCAACAAAGTCAATCAAGTAGCACAAACATCACACACACATCATGCAGCCAACGTACTCCAAATATCACCCTTGAGTCACCCCAAAGAGAGTTTTCCAAAATAATTTATTTTATTAAAGTGTCAAATGGGCCTTCACCAATTTTAAAGAAAATCCTCATTTTTCAAGAGAACTAAAACACTTATTCACGCTTCAAAAGAAATAATTTATCAATAAACCAGAACTACATCTGAAATTTCGTGAATTATGTTTAAAGGCTAAATGGGCATTCTTTCACTACTGGGTGTCCGTTCATCAAGAAAATATTTCAAGTGTCGTGTATAAAATAAACGTCTCTTTTTACACCAAATAATCATTTGAAAATTAATTATCTTATATTATTTCCCATTTATTAAAATTAATAAAATATCAAGCAATTAATAAATTCTTAATTTAAAGGCGAGTGCAGTGGGGGACCTACCTCGGCTCGTTGTCCAAACATAATGGTGTGGCACGCCTCGCGCAGGCGTACAAGCAAGAGCAAGCTAATGACCACAATATCGCGGGGTTACCTTGTAAACGCGTTGTAACAAATGCTCAATAACTAAAATTACACAAACACAGACTTAAAACAATCCAAATGAGAAAACAACACGAAAGAATCACCTCGACACGTTTTCAAATCACAACTCACACCATTGACACTATTTAATAAACCACTTTTAAAATTTATTAAACAAATCCAAAGAGAAACCCATGACTTTACACACCCAAAACATGTTCTAAACCCCTCCTTATAATTAAACGTGCATTCACAACACACTAAAACAAAATGCGCACCACTTGCACAGTTAAATTTTCAAATTACACAACTTAATAAAAAAACAATCCACATGTCAAAAATCCATTTTTAAACCAAGCGCACCTCAAAAATATTTCCAAAGCATAATCTGCACCACATATAATATTAAATAAACCAGTTAAAAGTTTATAAAACAATTTTAAATAACACTACAAGGTTTTTACGTCAAAACTCACCCAAAACACTCTCCTTAAGCCCAACCTCAAACCAAGACTCTCAAATTGTGATTTGCAGTAGTTTCTTAATTTAATAATTTATTCAAAATTAAAAACTACATGCAGGAAATACAATGAAAAACATTGAACACACATAATATACCAAATATGACATGGAAAATTCATTTTCAACCAATTCCACATAAAATACATTATTCTAGACATTGCAAGTCACCAATTAATTGTCACAAACAAAGCACAAAACATGAAACAAGTGAATACTAACTTAAGAAGATTTGTTCAAAAAGGGAAAACTCACCTCAATCAATGAAGAACATCCTAAAAATGGTGTGAAACCCTGTTCACACCTCGACCGCACCAGCGAGGAACCAAAACAACCCTAAACAACAACCTCAGACCATTAATTTTGGAATTTAAACACTAGCATCTAAGATTTGGATAAAAAAAATTAAAACTCCACCGAATGAGGGAGGGAGACTACCAGAGAGTAGGGTCGTACTGGCCGGAGGCATGCTGATAGAGGGGGGGGGGTCGGCCGGGAGAAGTCGCATCGGTATAGGTCCATATAAGTGACCTACACCAACAGTTTTGGTCAAACCGTTGGTATAGATCCAAATTAGTGACATATACCAACAGTTTGGCCAAAACCGTTGGTATAGGTCCTATTTCTAGTAGTGAGTGTTCATGTTTTATGATTATGTTCTGGTTCTTGGGCATTGTTCATGATGAAGTGTGAGACCTATATTTCCCTCCAATGCATTGGGTATTTTTATGTTGTAAGTTAATCGTAATGGTTATTCTAAGTGTAACTGCGATGGTTACACCATAAGGTATCCGTGAGGGGTACATTATAAGGTAGTCGTGAGAGTTACATTATAAGGTAGTTATGAGAGTTACAAATCATATGGTAGTCATGAGGGTTACGATCTTGAGTAAGTAATGCTCCAAGTTACCTTTGTGGTTTTATTTATGTTTTCTATGTTTTATGAAAATCACTTGTTTTCACAAAGCAAGTATATGATACTTTATGGGTGAGAAGTATGTCTTTGTGAAAATGATTTCATATGTTTATAAGTATTCATGGACTAACGGTTTCTTTCCTTCTTTTTATATTTCTTACTGAACTTTTTATGCACATCCCAAGTTTTAAAATGTTTTTCACTGGATTTAAGGATGGATACGAGAAAATAATCCAAATCAAACGCTATGAAGATTTTTCATGAAAAGATTCCATGTTTTATTAAAAACTTTTGTATTATGGAAGAAATAGATATTGTTTTAGCAGTACCCACTTTGTATGCTTGTTGGCTGATATGTAGGAATTGTGTCCTAAATATCTAAAACTCTAAACAGAAAAGATATTTAGGATTGTAAGAAAGTGAATTCTAAAATAATTACTAGATTATGTAATGTTTAAGGCTGAGACCTCATAGACATATATTATATTGATACAAGTTTTATGTTTTTTAAATCATTACTTATACATTATTTAAAAACATACAGATATATTATATTTTGTTGCATAACACAATAAATTGATATAAATGGAAATTCATAGAAATATTTTTGAGCGATTAAAAAACATTAATATTAATGATTATATTGATAATAATAATAATTACTATTTGTTATTTATATTAATACGTCTTAGTATTACTATTCATATCATATATAATAAATAATCATCTTAAATTTATTATTAAACATTAATAATATTATTATTTTGAATTCTATAAAATTTATTAATATTAATAATAAATATTATCTTATTTTCTTATATAATTAAATAATTAATAACGCAACATAATATATTAAGAATAATATAATTATTAACTAGTAAATATTTCTCTAAATTCCAATTATTTTTATTTATATTTGTATACAATAAATATTAGCTACAATACTGTTAATTATATTAATTATATAATAATATATTATTAATTAATAATAAATGATACAATTGATAATTAATAAATATTTTACGTATTAATAAATTATAATAATCATATCAATACAAATTTAACAAAGATTTATAATTAAAATTTTATAAATATTAGTTGTTATACTATTAATTAATTAACAACATAATAATATAATATTAATTAATAACAAATAATACAATTAATTATTAATAAATAAATTACTTATTAATATATTACCAATATTTTACATCAACAAAAAAGTCTCAAATACTTATAAATAATAATTATATAAATATCATTACTATTAATAATAAATATTATACTATTAATTATATAACCAAATAATTAATATAGATCATAATATATTAAATATAATATATTTTTTTAAACGTTGGGTTGGAGCCTATTTTTATTATTAAACAAATGAACCTATTTCATTATGAATAGATGAGACCCATTACAAAACTTACGATCCGTAAACCTAGTTTGATTGGTCTGATAAAAAAGATTATAAAATTTTAAATAAAATTAGATTTAGTCATAATTTAAAATATGGGACGCCGTGACTTGAACTAAGGACCTCTTTTGATCCTTGACATTGCCCCTTTTGAAAAACCCCTTCCACAGGACTTTGAAGCCCCAACACGGGTGCAGTTGATGGATGTGCTCCTACGCCGGACTTCGTTGTCGGTGGAGTCATAATCAGTCAATTCTGGAGTTTTTTTATATGTTTTCTGAAGAAAAAAATTAAAACGACATAGGTTAATTTTTTTAAAAAAAATACGCCACAAAGGCGGTATCACCGATGCCGGCTTCGCTCCCCCGCGCCGCCTTTGGCCCAGATCGATGACATGGCAAAGGCGACGGGGGGGTGCCGCCTTTCGCCTTAGCTCCCTATAAAAGGGCCCCCCCCTTCTCCTCACTCAATTTTCCCCTTTCATCTCTCCTAAATCCTCTCCATCTCTCTCTAAAAATTCATTTTCTGTGCAGGTTTTTATGAAGCATCATTTAGACGTATTTTTATTTATTTAATTTAATGTTTTTTATTTATTTAATTGAATTCTTTTTAGTTTTAAATATTTCATTTTTTAAGTAGTTTAGGTATTTCTTAATATTTTGTTTATTAGGTTGTGTAATTAGTTATATATAGTTTGAAATAATTATTGTTAGTAGTATAGATTAAGTATAGATCAAGTATAGATCAAGTATAAATTAACTTAGGATTAAGTATTGTGAAATTTTGGTAGTATAAAGATTATGTGGTTATCTAAGCAATCAAATCCCCGTCTGGATACAAATAAGTGGATGTGGTTCTGACACAGATGTACTTAGGAGTGAAAACTCCGACAAGGAGTTTCGGGCTTGACCCGAGGTATCCTGGTACACGACAAAGGGGCTTGTTGCACTCCTGGTTTGACACTCCCGGGGGATATGTTTAAGATGATTCATATTTTCTTTATAAACTATTAAAATATCCAAGAAAAGAAAAATCAAATTAGTATATTTATCAATAATAAAATGATAATTATGATGTTATAAAATGAAATAAGGACAAAAGCATTAACGAATGAAAGTTATTATTAGTAATTAAAGATGTTTAAGTAGTTTAATTAGTTATATATAGTTTAGAAATAATACTTATTATTAGTAATGACTAATTATAGACTAATTAATGACAACTTAGGATTAAAAATGAATACATATGATTAATTAGTTATAAATAACTAATGAATATAATATTATTAAGGATTAAAGAATAAATAATTAAAGAATAACTTAATAATGATTAACTAGTGATTAAAAATGAGTGATTAGTTAAAAAGTTATTATTATCAATTAAAGATGTTATGTATTAAGTAGTTTAATTAGTTATATATAGTTTAGAAATAATACTTATTATTAGCAATGATTAATTATAGATTAATTAATGATAACTTAGGATTAAAGATGAATACATATGATTAGTTAATTGTAATTAACTATTGAATATAATATGATTAAGGATTAAAGAATAAATTATTAAAGAATAGCCTAATAATGATTAACTAGTGATTAAAATTTTGTATAAAGAAACATTACTAGCATATTTTAGGGTATGGAAAGGCATCCTAAAATTTCATTCTAATAAATACTATATGGTCAACCATCGTTGTTAATATTTGTTACAGTATCATAATTTTGATGAAAGAAACATTTTTGACGTAGAGAGTCATGTTTGCTTGTGTGTACTGCTATGAGGAGGTTATTCAAACTAAGCAAGGAGCTTTTTACAGTACACAACCAATAACGGTAGTTAGTACAGCTGATTGTGTAACCATAAGTGGCCTTCAAGAGAAAATTCGTGGTTCCTTAAATCTGGGACCCGGTCAAGAGATCAAGTCTATGAGCTATAGACATTTGCAATTCTCGACAACACTGTGGCATCTAGCTTGTCCATTGGTTGATGATGCGCAGTGGGTCCAAGCAATTAATTTATTTTCTCAATGGTCAGATGGTACCATGATAGAGCTATACATTGGTATTGCTACTGTACAACAACAACGCCCAGTTGTACGAAGACGTAAAATTACAAGAGTGGTTGAAGACAGTCCACCCCATGAAATTGAACATATTCCAAATGATGCAGCAGAAGAGGAAAACCTAGATTATCTCCCAGATATACTTGTCAACTGACTTTCGATGAGGAGTTTCGTAATGACGGATCGGATGGTGACAATAGTGCAAATGAGGAGGGATCAGCTGAAGTTAGGAATGAGGTTTCGAGAAATGCATTAGTTGTACATCAACCTAGACCTACAATAAATCATCCACCACTCCTTTCATCTTGGTCAGAAGCAATGACACGTGTGCTTGAATTCGACAATAATGTTCTCACACCAGCAACTGAGTTCCCCGGAGTTGTACCATATAGGTTTAGTGAGTTTGACAAAACCTTATATATTGGAAGGAATTTTCCAAGTAAAGACGCATTAAAAAGCACACTAAATAGATTTCACAATGAGAGACACTGCAACTATATAGTTCACGAATCATGCTATAGTAAACATGTCATACGGTGTGAGAAGTATGAGGATGATTGTAGATTTTACTTGAGGGTGATTCCAGACATTACATTTGGAGGTTGGACCATGTGTACCAATCACTCGGGGATGCACGTGCACATGATGTATTTACCCCTACTGGAGGACTTTGATCAGGTTGGGACGTACAGCTGAGGATCAGCTTGCTTGGCATACACGTACAAAGCATTATGCAGGCTATCCCATAGGGACCGCACAAGTCTCGGGGGATGCGTCATCCTTATTCAGATGTGGGCATGGAAGCGCATCCCCGCATTCCACCCTGAGCTTGCTGGTCCGCCGGTCGAGATGGAGGTGTTGCATAACGCTCCACATGAACACTGGTATGATCAGTCATTTCTATTGGTTTCTAATGCTACTATGAGTTATTGACTTTAATTTCTTATTATTTGTCACTATCGATGATGTATTTTCCAGATGGTGTCAGCGACACAATTTTTGACACGGTTTCGAGACAACATTTGGGCGTGTATCGGCTATAGTTGAACTATCTCTTACCTGATCAGGTATGTATATACAGTCTATCACTGTCTAATATATTTACTAATAGCATCAATTTTGGTTTTTAATTAGGTGTTTTTTTGACAAAATCACATGTCATTTCAGATTTCATGGCTTCCATACTGGAGTATTACAGACCAGTTGCCAGCATACTGCATTGTTGGGCTTGAGGATGCTATGGTTGTAGTGCTCCTCATTCACTTCCATATTATTGAGTGACAACAGCCTGACAGAGTCATGCGTCAGTTTTGTTGTACTCACTCGATTCCATTGTCGTCGAGACATACAGAGCGGCTTCATGGGATGAAGCTGACAGGGAGACAGGATGATGAATGGTCCCAAGTACATGCCAACTTTATCGACTGCTGGCACAAACATGCAAAGTTTCGTATTCAGGGTGTTCCTACGAATCGATTCTTTCTTTCAGAGTAGGTTGAGTACGAGCCATGGTATAGACTGAAGTCTATATTGTATCTTACCCAACCCGGCATGCAGAGGATGGTAAGTCAATAAATTTTCATTAGTTTGTTTATTGAACTATTTTTTAATTCAATTTGAATCTCTTTACATGACAGTCACGCAGAGCAGCTTGTTCACATGAGTGATGAAGAGGAGGAGGGGGTCTTTAGCCGGGCAACCGTCCATGCTATAGCGTTGAAGGCGATGACACCTTTTCATGCGCTTTCCAGGAGCATCTTTGCGCGTCTGGCCCGAAGAGAGGAGGTTCATGCCTTAGAAGAACATCTTGCAGCTGCTGCTGGTGTTGAGGAGCCACGACCACAGTGACATAGACAGCGTCATGCTGCACGTGAGGCCTCACCTATTCCACATGTAGAGGTCGCCCCTCTAGTAGTTCAGGATCAGCCGATTCAGGATGTGCCTCACGTGGCATGAGATCCGTCTTTCCTGACAGGATATCCGCAGTTCTCTCCATCTTGGGTTTCAGATCCATCACAGTCGTGGGATCCATCGCAGCCTTGGGTTCCAAATCCATCGCAATCTTGGGATATAGCTTCATCGCAGGCTTGGTTCTCCACTATGATGGAGACAGGTCCTTCTACCACCCTAGTGGGAGAAGGATCCGGAGGGCAGTATGAGATGCGGTTGACAACTCCTCACACTGACACACAGATAGAGGATGCGTAAGTCGACATTCCAGTGCCCGAGGATCAACCTTCTCCAGGTCATCAGACTCCATTGCGCACTCGACGCGGATGTCCTATTCGCAGACCACCATGTGGGGCATAATCTCTTCGCCACAGACATAGACATTGATTGTACATGTTTATTTACATGTTTTATATCTACTGAAATCAAAATACTATTATTACCATTAGCTCTTCTTATATGTTTATCTAGTATTTCAGTTTTCATTTATATTTTCGACGTATTTTACATTTGATGACTTTCAAAGTCGACTATTTGAAATATAGAAATAATTAGTAAATTTCAAGTAAATAACTTTAAAAGATTAAAAAATCTATAGTATAAAAACAATGTAAATAAAATTTAAAAGATAGCCTAATCATCTAAAAAGTTATTGAAAATAAAGAGTTTCATAAATAAAATAAATAAATGATAATGAAAGAAATGTAAGAAAAATAACTCAGAAGTGAGAGCGAAAAGAATGAATGTCGAGGATGATCATAAGCCACCTACTTGACTTTGAAAACCGATAAAATATAAACTATAAGACCCGTATAAATAAAAATTAAAAATTCAACTACTTGTTATATGTTTAATCAATGTTTAAAATTTTATTCATATCGGTCTTATAGTTTATATTATATAGGCTAGCAAATACACGTACTTGAAACATTTTTAAGTTTCAAGAAGATCAATTCGAAAGCTTATAAATTATTTTTCATCAATATTTTTAAAAAAATTCTTTTTATTTCCGACTATTTGTTATATGTCTAACCAATATTTAAAATTTCATTCATATCGGTCTTATAGATTATATTATATAGGCTAGTAAAGACACGTACTTGAAACATTTTTCAGTTTCAAGTAGGTGAATTAGAAAGCTTATAAATTATTTTTCAGCAATATTTTTTAAGAAATTATTTTTATCTTGGATTACTTGTTATTTGTTTAAGCAATGTTTAAAATTATATTCATATTTGTCTTACAGTTTATATTATATAGGCTAACAAAATCACGTACTTGCAATATTTTTAAGTTTCAAGTAGGTGAATTAGAAAACTTATAAATTATTTTTTATCAACATTTTTTAAGAAATTCTTTTTATTTTCGACTACTTTTTATATGTTTAATCAATGTTGTAAAATTTCATTCATATCGGTCTTATAGTTTATATTATATAGGCTCGCAAAGACACGTACTTGAAACATTTTTAAGTTTCAAGTAGGTGGATCAAAAAACTTATAATTTTTTTTCACCAACTTTTTTTAAAAAAATATTTTTATCTTAGACTACTTGTTATACATTTAAGCAATGTTTAAAATGTTATTCATACATGTCTTACAATTTATATTATATAGGCTAGCAAAGTCACGTATTTAAAACATTTTTAAGTTTTAAGTAGGTGGATTAGAAAATTTATAAATTAATTTTCATCAACATTTTTTAAGAAATTCTTTTTATTTTTGACTACTTGTTATACGTTTAATCAATGTTTAAAATTTCATTCATATCAGTTTTATAGTTCATATTTTATAGGTTAACAAAGTCATATACTTGAATAAAAGATAAATTATGTTGAAACATTAAGTTACACACACATATATATATATATAACCATACAGATATAATAATAAAACATTAAAATTTTAAATATATAAAAAACATAATTAAAATAGAAAAAAATTTATTGTTTTAGAGCTAAAGATGGTATCCGCGACATCACTTTTAAGCGGTATTTTTAATTTTTTTTTTTAACTTAGGCTGTTTAAAAAAAAAAAAAATTTACATAAAAAGTAAAAAAACAAAAAAACTCGTCGATTCTGCGAAGCGGATGCTGGTAATTCACCACCGCCAGCTGCGTCGATAAAGTCGAACCCATTAGTTGCTGTTGCGGTTTTCTGCTGCGGTCCTGGAAGATGATTCAGGCGCAGATGCCGTAGGTTAGTTTTTATGCGGGCTACTTTCGCGAAGGGTTTGTCGCCTGGTTTCTCCAATCTTCAGATCAGGTACATCTTTTGGGGTTTCCTTTGCCGTCAATACTCTATTTCATGCCCAGTGCTTTGTTTGGTGGAAAAAATAGTTTTCGTATTCATTGAGTTATTTTGATTTTTTATTCTTTTTCGCGCGTGTGTGTCTGGGATGGGGGTGGGGGTGGGGGTGGGCAAGTGAGTCGGGGGCAACCTGATTCCTGTTCATCACCGCGCAGTGACAGTATTTATTTCTTACCACCTCCTTTTGCAGTCCATGTAATCTCAGTGTTTTTTTCTCTACTGTTTTTCCAAACCCAGCTTTAGTTCAGCGCTCACTCATGCTTATACATTTATTTTTATTTTTTAAACGGAAGCATCGAAGAATTAGATGATTAAATCAACTTCCTCACATTTCTAGAATGTAAATTTTGCGCTTGCATAATTTTTCTCTGATTTTAGTGGCATGTTACAGGAGTTGTTTTAGCTTTGTACAGCTTCTCACATTTCTTAATTGTTTTTGCTTTGTTTTTGTAAATTTAATGCCATGCAAAACATATTTCAGTGTATTTTCAGGGATATTGATGAATTTTGGCAATTTTACTGCACATTCCTTACAATTAAGAATTCTTAATTCCTGTCCTGCTCTTCATTCTCATAAAAACCTTGCCCATGGTTTTTTTGAATTTTTTTTTGAAAGCATGGTTTATGACCTTGAAATTTATTCCGAAATTTCATTGGATGATATGCAATTTGGACAACCTTGCTTGAGAGCCACTAGCTCGAGGAAGGTGTTATGCACATGCTAGAGTAGGGTTTAATGGAGGTGCTCCGCTAGTTCTTTCATGCTGTTTTGTTAATTACCAAAGAAAAATACCGCTGTTATAGAATGGTTGATTCTAGTTTAACTAGTTTGACCTGGTGATTTTTCATTCAATTCTAGGTCATTATCTTCTGTTCTATCATTCAATATTGCACCCTTGGGTTGTGGTCTTGCATGCAGTGTTTATGGAGCTTTCTGAATCAAGGCGTAGACCCACTGAGGAAAATGATTCTTCACCACGGATAGATCATCGAGAAGAGTTACTTGATGGCGGGGTTGGAAAATCAGTAGAGTCAAGCCGACATCGAAGCAAGGATAAGAAGAAGATTCAAAGGGAAGAGAAGGATCCTAGGGATAAGGACAGAGAGAGATTGAAGGAAGTTGATGGCTTGAAAGAGAGAGAAAAGGAGCATTATAATTTGGAAATAGATCGTGCTTCTAGTAGAGAGAGGAGGAGGGAAGACCGAGACGAGCGTGAAAAATATAGAATGAAGGGCAAGGTTAGGGACAAAGATTATGAAAGGGAAAAATATAGAGATAAAGAGCGCGAGAAGGATAAAGACATGAAAGACCGTCGAAAAGAGAGGGATCGTGGGAAAGAGAGAGAGTTGGAGAAGGATGTTGAGTGGAGTCTGGACAAGGAGTGGGTGAAGGAGAAGGGCAGGGACAAGGACAAGGACAAAGAAAGACACAAGGAAAAGGATAGGTTGAGAGATAGAGAAAGGGAAGACGAGAGAGGGAAGGATCATGAAAAGGACAGATATTGGGCTTCACATGAAATGGATAGAGGAAAAGGAAAGATTAACGATAGGGAAAGGGAAAGGGATGATAAAGAGAGAAGCCATGACAAAGAGAGGCATAAGGATAGAGACAAAGTTGCTAGTAAGAGTCGTGATGGCAATGGGGATGGGGCAAGAGACGAGCCAACACGTTTAGATGTGGCAGGTATTTCACCCAAGCCAAGGAAGGTTTATGATCATTACAGGGATGAAATGAGCAATATCGAGCAAGTGCAGAAAGATGAGGTTGCATCAAGTGCAATTCAATCTTCAACTACTGAGTTTGGAGAGCGTATTGCAAAGTAAGTTTTCTTAGTGTATTTTTTTAAAAGTAGATTTATTTGATTTATGTTACAAGGAAATCTATCTCTTTATTAAGCTTCTTTTGTCTGCTTTTTATCTTGTTGCACACGTGGTGTAACCGGATTATGAGGTTTTGGGCCAATTTCCAGTGAATTCATTTTGAATTGTGCTTTAAATGATTGTAAACAATCTCCCATTGGATTTTTCTTTGGGATATGTTGTAACGAACATTTTCAAAAATGTATATTTTGCTATCTTGCACTATTTTATAGCATCCTAAAGCATTGTTTTGCAGGAGGCGATTCTATGTAATCCTTTTATGTTCAGTAGATCAATATATTAAATGTTTAAAGCTTGTGTGTAGGGCCAATCCCCTATTTCTTGCCTGCTGGGAATTTGTTTGTTGAAGCTTCGCTAATCTTAATTTTGGTTTCCCAAATTTCATCAACAAAATTGTTTAGAATGTTGTATTATTTATCCCAATCCGAGGAAAAAAGGAAAGAAAAAAGGAGATTGAAGCTGAGTTTCTGATACAGTAATTTTTCATGCATTCTGAAATTTTTATTGGATGCTGGTGGAGTTTTAAACTCTGTTTATTGTTCTCGCCTGGACTGTTCATGCAGAATGAAGGAAGATAGAATTAAAATCAAATCTACTAGTGGTTCTGAGATTTCAGCATGGGTAAGTAAGAGCCGTCAAATTGAGGAAAAACGGAAGGCAGAAAAAGCGAAAGCGTTGCAGCGTTCAAGGGTATTTGAGGAACAGGTTTGTTTAACTTCACTTTGCTTTTCTCTGCCTGTGTTTTTACCTATCTGGCCTTCCGATTCTATTGTATAAAATTTTCAGGACAAAGTAGATCAAGAAGAAAGCGAAGACGGTTTTGGCAATAAGCACACTGCTGGTACTGCTATTGTTTGTTTATTTTTTTGCTTCTGTCATTGTTGTAGTTTGGCCGATGGATAATAACTTTGGGGAGATAGGCCATACTGAATTTGATTTATTCGAAGCATCTCATATATTTATGCTTTAGTGTACATGTTGGTGGGGGTGAGGTTTTAAATGCAGTCTGTTTAAAATGAGGATTGGATGGAGAATTTGTGTAGATTAGTTGTAGTTCTGATAGGTGCTTGAGTAGAAAGCAGTGAATGGGAAGGGTATATCCTTGTTGAGTCTTTGACAGAGCATCATCAGCCCTGTTTATCCTTGCTGGTTTGTAGATGACCTCAAAATCGATACCCATAGTTTAGACTGGCAGTTCTGCCAGTCCACTGATGGAAGGCGCTGGTCCAGCAAGTGTTTCAAACTGCTGAGGCCATTGAAAATTTTAAAGTGTTTTCCCTGTAAACAGCGCCTCCTATGCTGCACTGCAAGAACCAGTGCCATCACCTCCTTTTCATTAACAGAGTTGGGCAGATTTCGGTCGGATCAAGCCTTACTATAAAATGAGGCACAGACCAATTTACCGCACGAGATATTTTTACCGGGTCCATTGAAAATCCATTACAAGAAATAATACCAAAGCATTAAACTGTTCTTCTACCCAGGAAACATTTTTTCCTGTTAACATAAAGTTGGTGATCAATTAACAGTTGAAACACACCAACAAGATGTTTTAAATGTTCTTCCCAGCCCTAGTGCAAATTTCCTCATAATCTCTCATGAACCTTTGTCCCTTTACCCCCTTTACATATTTAGGCACCGATCAATTTACCACACAAGATATTTTTACTGCGTCCATTGAATATCCATCACAAGAAATAATGTGGCCAAGGTATTCAGCTTTTCTTCTACCCACAAAACATTTTTCCTGTTAACACAAACTTGGTGATCAATTAGCGGCAGAAACACATCAGCAAGATGTTTAAATGTTCTTCCCAGCCCTTTGTGTATATCAGTATACCATAAAAAATACTAGCACAAACTTCCTCATAATCTCTCACGAACTTTTGACAATAACCTAAAATGCCTGAGAACCCCCTTACCCTTTTTGCATATTTAGGCACCGGATCTATCACAGAAGATATTTTTACAGGGTCTATTGAAAATCTATCACAAGAAATGATGGTGCCAAGGTATTCAACTGTTCTTCTACCTGCAAAACATTTTTTCCTGCCGACATAAAGCTGGTGATCAGTTAACTTTTGAAACACATCAACAAGATGTTTTAAATGTTCTTCTCAGCCCTTTCTGTATATCAATATACCATAAAAAAATACTAGCACAAACTTCCTCAAAAAATGTCTGAAAACCAAGTTCATTGTTGACTGAAAAGCAGTAGATGCATTTACGAATCTTGTTGTGCAAGATGACATCTATTAGAGGGTGAGTTAAGTTGAGTCTCACATCGGACTTTATGTAGCATGTCATTCTTATTATTCTATATAAATAAACACCTAAGACTTGTCTTGGGTATTGGGTCACCGCCCCATTCTAACATGATATCAGAGTAGGATCCCAAACCTCAACTCTTTCCCCCCCTCTTCCCACCTAGGGTCCCACCTGGGTATTTTTCTCCCCAGGTGGCGGCTACCTCCCATGGCCAGCCGACCATAGTTTCCGCCCGCCGCTATCACCCTGCTGTGGCGCCCCTCGTCGTGCGTCCCAGCCATTGTGCCCCCACCCCCAGCTGCGGCACCCCTTGTCGCGCATCCTAACCACCGCGCCCCCTCCTCCAACTGTGATGGCCTCCTGCTTCTTATTTCCCAGCAGTCGCGGCACCCTCTGTTGTTGCGCGCGCCTCCTGAATTTGACCCCCTGCTGCGCCGTCCTCCTACACTAGCTCCTTTCCTTGATGAAGCCGACCTCGACGCATGCCCCTCCCCTTTAGCGTGCCCCCTTCGCTACATGCTCCTCTCACTGTCGCCCCTCCCCAAACGCGCCCCCTCCCCTTTCTCCCCCCGTGCTACATGCTCTTCCCACCGACGCGCTCCACGACAAATGATGAACCCCACCACCCTCTCCCTCTGTCAGCAACCATTGCCGCCTTGTGCCCGAATCTCCATCGGGCTCCATCTCCACCGTCTGGATCTCTGTTAGGCTGCCCAAATCTCTTTTGGGATCCATCCTCACTGCCCGGATCTTCTTTAGGCTGCCCATATCCATGTCGAGCGCTTTCATCACTGCCTGGATCTTTGTTAGGCTGCTTGGATCTCTATTGGGCCCCTCTACCATTGCCTGGATCTTCATCAGGTTTCTAGGATCTCCGTCGGGACCTTCCACTACTGCACGGATCTTCGTTGGGACCCTCTATTGATACTTGGATTTCCGTCGAGCTTCCCAACCCTCTGCCTCAGCTCGGATCTCTTTGCCGTTGCTCAGATCTCTGTCGGGCCTTCTGGTTGCTGTCTGGATCACTGTCGAACTTCTTTGTTGGTGCATATTTCCGTTTTTAGTTTTTTGAATTTGTATTGCAAGCTGGGTGCGTCCAGCTCGAGGGGGAGTGTTAGGGGATGTTTCTTTTCATTTTCTTATTTATCCAAGCTAGGTACACCTAGCTTGAGGGAAGAGTTTTAGAGGGTAAGTTAAGTCGTGTCCCACATCAGAATTTATGTAACATGCCATTCTTATTATTGTATATAAATAAGCACACCAAGGCCTCCCATAGGAAGACATCTTGGGCATCCATTTTAGCACCATCAAATGTGTCTGAAAATGGTGGAAATATAAAACCCAAACCCATGATCATCCGGAATAAGGATAAAAAAAATGAATGAAGAACATAAATAAAAACATGCCTCTTGTTTAGTAGATCTTCAATTTGCGTGTTTGATGATGATCACTTAACAACAACTAACAGGTTCCGACTCCAAAGGTAATCCACCTGATGTTTAATCTCCAACACTTTGGAAGGATCTTTCTTCTCTCCCATGATATGCTCACGGTTAAGGGAAAAGAAAGGAAGAAGAGAGCTTCAACAAAGTTCGTGTATCTTCAATCTACAATATCTTGTGTTACTGACAACTAAGAATGTAGGTTGAGAAACCCCCTTCCCTTCAAGGTGAGGCAGATGCTTTCTTTTATAGAAAGATAAAGAGGGATATACATGGGAGTATTCCGATGTGGGACTCGGTGATACCCAAAATAATAAAAGGAAATAAAAAGGGTTTTAACACTCCCCCTCAAGCTTGGCCGAAGATGCTATGGAGGCCGAGCTTGGAACTGAGTGAGGAGAGGCGGGCCCCTGAGACGCCTTTGGTGAAGATGTCAGCAAGCTGGTCTGCCGTCGGGATGTGGCTAAAGCTGACATGATGGTGCTCCAGGTGGTGTCGAAGAAAGTGACAGTCTACCTCAATATGCTTCGTGCGTTCATGGAATACGAGATTTGAAGCAATCTTGGTGGCTGCCTGATTGTCGCACCAAACGTGAGCAGATGTGGGAGGAGGAAAGCCAAGCTCTTGTAGGAGTTGTTGAAGACAAAGGATCTCTGTGGTGGTGGTGGCCATGGCGCGGTACTCAGACTCCGCACTGGATCGCGAAACAACAGTTTGTTTCTTGCTGCGCCAAGAGATGAGGTTGCCGGCGAAGAAGATGACAAACCCAGAGGTAGATCGTTGAGTGGCAAGGCAACCAACATAATCAACATCACAAAAGGCCTCAATATTCAGATGAGGATGTCGTGAATAGCGAAGACCACGGGTAGGGTCACTCTTGATGTATTTGGCGATGCGGGGGACAACATCCCAATGAGAGGTGGTCGGATGTTCCATAAACTGACTCACTTTGCCAACAGCGCAGACAATGTCAGGGCGAGTCATGGTGAAATAATTGAGTTTACCCACCAGCCGACGGTACCGCTCTGGATGCGAATATGGTTCCGAGGTGGTAAAGAGAGCGTTCCCCAGGCTCCAGAGGGGTGTCAACCGCAGTGGCGTGCTGCAGCCCAACATTCTGCAGAATATCCAAAGCATACTTCCGTTGACAGAGGGAGATAGTGTCAGGAGAATAGGACATCTCGATGCCCAGGAAGTATGTGAGAGGACCAAGATCCTTCGTGTGGAAGTGCTGGTGAAGATGCTGCTTGAGGTGAGTGACACCAGCAGAGTCGCTGCCGGTGATGATGATATCATCCACATAAACGACCAGTAGGATGCAGCCAGCAGGAGTCGTTCGGTAAAACACAGTGTGATCCTTCATGCTGCGAGAAAGACCAAAATCAGTGACGACAGTGCTGAAGCGGCCGAACCACGCCCGAGGAGATTGCTTGAGGCCGTACAGAGAGCGGCGGAGTCGATAGACTTGAGACTCGGCGCCGGAGGCACAAAAGCCGGGTGACTGGTGTAAATAAACTTCTTCCTCAAGGAAGCCATGGAGGAAGACATTCTTGACATCCAGCTGATGAAGAGACCAATGATGATGTGCCGTTAGAGAGATGAATAACCGGACGAAGGTCATTTTGGCCACTGGAGAGAATGTATCAAAGTAGTCCACCCCGTATGTTTGGGCGAAGCCTTTAGTCACCAGGCGGGCTTTGAGGCGATGGAGAGTGCCATCGGGATTTAGCCGGACGGTGTAAATCCATTTGCTGCCAACGGCCTGCTTGCCTTCTGGTAGGGGGACGAGGTCCCAAGTATGGTTTTCCTCTAGAGCTTGCAACTCATCCTGCATTGCCGCTAACCATCCCAGGTGAGCCTTGACATCACCAACTGTGCGAGGAATAGATACCGTCTCCAGAGCGGACAAACCTCTATATGAAGAGACAAATAGAGGAGTACTCTGGCAAGAGCGAGTACCTTTCCGGAGTGCAATTGGCAAGTCGTCCGGTGCTGGTGCAGGAGCGTCGGACGAAGCGGGAAGAATGGTGTCATCGGCCAGGACGGGGGGGGGCACTCAATGGGTGGCGGGAGTAAACTGTTCCATACCGAGAAGCAGGAGACAACTCTGGAAGAGGATGAACGATGAGGGGAAGACAATCATCAATAGCAGTGTCAGGAGGAGAAGAAGGAAAGGAGAATGGAGAATCCTCAACAAAGGAGACATCCACAGAGATGACATACCGCCAGAGGTCGAGGGAGAAGCAGCGATATCCGTGCTGAGTGCGGGAGTAGCCAAGAAAAATGCAGCGGAGAGATTTGTGAGCGAGTTTGGAGAGACCTGGACGTGTGTCGCGAACGTAATAGAGACATCCAAACACGCGAGGGGGAAGGGAGTGAAGGGGGAGAGAAGAGAACAGAGCCCGAAAAGGAGTCTCCCCCTGAATGATAGAAGAAGGAAGACGGTTTATTAGGTAGGTGGCAGTGAGAATGACATCGCCCCAAAAATGCAGAGGCACCTGTCGGTGGAAGAGGAGGGCACGTGCAGTCTCCAGAATATGGCGGTGTTTCCGCTCGGCCACGCCATTCTGCTGGGGTGTATCAGGACATAAGGTCTGATGAAGGATGCCTTTCGTCTGGAGAAACTGCCGAAAGGGAGTGGAGAGATACTCACGCCCATTATCTGAGTGGAGACATTTGACAGAGATGGAGAATTGGTTTTGAATTTCATTGTAAAAGGTTTGGAAGGTGGAAAACACTTCGGAGCGTTCTCGAAGGAGGTAAAACCAAGTCATTCGTGAATAATCATCAATGAAAGATATATAGTATTTATATCCCAAATGACTCGAAATGGTACACGGACCCCAAACATCTGAATGAACCAGATCAAAAGGGTGTGAGGCCTGTGTATCCACGCGAGGAATGTATGTAGAGCGATGATGTTTGGCAAAAGAACATGACACACAATGAAAAGTATGAGTCCGATTAAAGTCCGGAAAAAACTGATGAATGGTGGATGCAGGCGGGTGTCCCAATCGGGAATGAAGATCCAAAGCCCGAGAAGAGGCAGATACGCAAGCGATGGGTGCCGGTCCCTCGAACATGTAGACCCCGTCCCGAAGCCGACCTCTACCAAGTTCCCGGTTCGTAGTTTGCTCCTGAAAAACAACACCAGAGGAGGTAAAGATAGCAACACAATTATAATCTTTTGTCAGCTTACTTATGGAAAGAAGATTAAAGGGACTGTGGCGCACATGTGCCACAGAGGGTAGGTGTAGCGATGGAGTCAAAGAGCAGGCGCCGAAGCCCGCAATGGGGATAGTGGAGCCATCAGCGACGGTGATAGCTGATGAACCGGCATAAGGGCAGTAAGAGGTCAACATACGAGCATCACCGGTGAGGTGGTCGGAGGCACCTGAGTCCAGCATCCACCCAGGGGAGCGACGGCCGACAAAAGCAGTAGAGCGAACAGAATGGGCCAGAGAAGCCGAGGATGCCCCCTGGACCGTGGTCCGTCCGTGCCACGGGCGCTGAGATGGACGTCCATGCAAGACCCAACATCGGTTGATGAGGTGGCCAACCTTACCACAATGTCGACAGAGGGGACGTGGACGATCTTCAAGACGACCACGTCCACGAAGTCCCGAGGAGTCTGCCATTGAAGCGGCAGAGCGGTCAAAGACGCAGTTTGTGTGCAGCGTCGAAATCAGTGAGGGTCAGGCGTGCCGGGAAGCTGAGTACGCCGTGCACAGGAAGAGCCGGGAGGAAGCCGAGTTGCCTTGATGGAGCCGGTCCGTCTGGGGGGAGCAGCCGGGGCCAGTTTGCGTGGACCGGTCCACCTGGACTGGGCCGCCTTGAGGGAGCCGCGGCTGGTCGGAAGCTGCGCGCAGAGGAGGCCGCCGGGCGCCGGTGAAGCCGCGCCGGGAGGGAAGGCGACGGGTCATCAGGGTCCGCTGGACGGGAGGAGGGCGACTGGGTGGAGGTGCGCTGAGGAGATCGCGCACCAGGAAGGAGGCGCGACGGGGAGGGCCGCGTCAGGAGCCGTGCGCCGGAGGAGTTTTGTCGGGGAGGGAGGCGCGTCTGGTGGAGGCGCTACGGGCCGTCGGGTGTGGGGAGATCGTGCGCCGGGAGGGACGGGGAGGGCTGCGTCGGGAGAGGACGTAGCGGGGCGACGGGAGTCGCGTGCAGGATGGAGCCGCCGGGACGATCTGGACGGAGCAGTCGGGACGGATCTGGACGGAGCTGCCGGGTGGATCGCGCGCCGGACGAGCGCGCGCTGGGAGGGTCGCCGGGACGAGGCGCGACGCAGAGGGCACCGGGAAGGAGGCCGCATGGGGAGGGCGACGAGGAGGGCGCAGGGGGTGGGCGCCGCTGAGGGAGGGCCTCCGGGAAGGAGGTAGCCGGAGGGGAGAGAGGCAGGGCCGGACCTAGCCGGGAAGCCGCTGGAGAGGCGGGCCGAACTGTGTCGGGAGGCCGCTAGAGAGGCGGGGCCGGTCGGTGCCGGGAAGCCGCAGGGAGGAAGGGTCGGGATGAAGTTCCCTTTGATACCATGTAGGTTGAGAAACCCCCTTCCCTTCAAGGTGAGACAAAGACTTTCTTTTATAGAAAGATAAAGAGGGATATACATGGGAGTATTCCGATGTGGGACTCGGTGATACCCAAAATAATAAAAGGAAATAAAAAGGGTTTTAACAAAGAACATAAATAAAAACCATGCCTCTTGTTTAGTGGATCTTTAATTTGCGTGTTTGATGATGATCACTTAACAACAAGTAACAGGTTCTGACTCTAAAGGTAATCCACCCAATGTGAAATCTCCAACACTTTGGAAGGATCTTTCTTCTCTCCCATGATATGTAGACGGTTAAGGGAAAAGACGGTTAAGAGAAAAGAAAGGAAGAAGTGAGCTTCAACAAAGTTGGTGTATCTTCAATCTACAATATCTGGTGTTACTGACAATGAAGCCATGGAATCCATTTCATAGAAATCCTTAATCAAAGGAAACTTATGGTCTTCTACCGTTTCACAAATGCTCAACTGAAAATGCTATATGTTATAACATTATCCTTCATTATTCCAATGATTGTTGGACTCTTCAACAATTCAAAATATTTGTAACAATTAAATATGTAGGTTCTGGGCGCAGCGGAAGCGCGTTGGTGGGAGTGCCCAATTTTATTTTAGCGTTAAACAACGTTCAAATCGAGATTCGTCACGATATAAAACGCCGGATCTTCGGAATAGAACGAAGAACGAAAAACAAAATATGGAGTCCCAGAACCATAGAGATAGGATTATCATATGTTGGTTATAATTAATTTAATTAATTCACAAGAATTACCTTGGTGAAATTCTTTCTTCGTTGATGTCTCCGGTCACGATCCGATGTGATCCGTCGTTGCGTTGTAGAATCCAAGTGTAGGATTCCTCTAGCGGTGATCCACACGTGCTCTACGTATCTCTGGACGTCGCCGAAAGGATCTCCGGGTGCTAGTATGGAAGAACCTTCGCTTGCGATGTCCGCCTTCGATCGCCTTGATCCGATGGAGGAGGATCTCTCTCGGTCTTGAGAGCGTTCTTGGAGAAAGTAGTTCTTTCGACCTTGAAAGAATTCTCCAGAATTGTTGTGCACAACGATTGGGGAAAAGTGTTGGGGTTGTGAGGATATTTATAATCGGGTTTGAGGTTATAGAGTTATGACAATAAATAAACGCGTTACGCGTTTTATTTATTTCATGAACTCTTATTGAAAACCCCCATACCAAATGATTAATTCCTTGACATGCGCCCATGCTGATTATAATAAATATCATTTAATAAAACGATATTATTTCCTCAAAATCCCGACTGGAAAAACTACACACCATGTAATCATTAATACATGGCGTGTACTCATTTTCCATAAAACTACACGGCGTGTATATTCAATACACACGGCGTGTACTTTTATTTTCCATTTTTCTTTATTTCCTCCACATTTATTAGTCCTTGAGTAATGACTATTTATTCTTAAATAAATGTAACTGCATTACTCGCTAATAAATATATATTATTTCGTCCACAATATATTCTCTCGAATAACTAGTGTCGAAATAAATGTGATCAGACATCCTTAAATAATTATTAAACCACAGTCGGGAATAATCTTTATTTAACTTGTTAAATTAATATTTAACTGAGATACATGGACACACTTAGTGTGTGACCCTCTAGGCCTCTTTCTCAGTGGCATTAGGCGGAGCCTGCCTAAAGTCCAAGGTTAACGTCTATCAACACGCCAAGACACCCATAAAGAAAGAAGTTAATGCCGCAATGACGTGTCACCTCATACGAACGCTTACCGTGTAATATAATCTATTTGTCACAATATCTCGAATCAAGCGGGTTGCATGCTAGTGCCATCAACCCATGTGCTCGATTATTCTTTCTTTGACTTTCCGGAATTGAACTCGCTCATACCTTACCATGGCCATGGATTTATTTAGGCTATATCAATTCCATCAAAGGGTCTGAGATATCTACTTCCGTTATGGAACATAAAGGACAAATCTTTTCTCGCATTATCTATTAATGCAGTATTACTCGTGACGCACCCAACGTATCCTACCTCACTGCGAACAGTGTGTCGTCACAGTTTTCGTCAATACATCTAAGTGCGCGAGTTGTAATACCCATTAATAATAATTTTAAAGTCTAAGGACCAATACACACGTCCGCAGATAGGAACATCTAATGACAATATGAAATGTGGATTTCCTATTGGCGGGTCTTGTTCTCATAATATCCTCCTGAATATTACCAAGGGCGCACACCATGAGAAGGTGCCTCAAAGTTTTATGAGTCCTCACCCATAATGACCTGTATTATTTGTGTCCCTCAAATAACATCATCCGGTATAGAACATATATTCAAGAATAGTGTTATGACACTTCCGGATTCTCATCATAGCAGGGATCCGCTATGACCCTTTAATGCAACAGCTGTCCTTAGGACATTATCACATGCATTGTCACGCAGAAGAACAATCAAGATGTGACAAGGTATTTATTAATGAATAAAGTACAAAGTAGTTGGTTCTAAGCCACCAACTCCAACAGACTCTCACTTGGACTAGAGCCAACTGTTAACAACCTTTAACCCGCTAGCTCTCACATGATATTCATGCTTCTGCTGAGATAGGTCTTTAGTCATGGGGTCCGCCACGTTCTCTTCCGTGGACACTCTGCTCACTGCAACTTCACCCCTCTGATAGAAATCCCTCAAGAGGTGATACTTCCAGAGTATGTGCTTTGTCCGTTGATGTGACCTTGGTTCTTTTGCAAGAGCCACCGCTGCAGTATTATCACAATATAATGTGACAGGGTCTTTACTGCTAGACACCACATCAAGCTCCTGAACAAAGTTCCGAATCCAGACGGCTTCCTTGGCTGCATCAGAAGCCGCTATATATTCAGACTCCGCTGTAGAATCGCCGACAACTGGCTGCTTTGAACTCTTCCAGCTCACAGCTCCTCTATTGAGACAGAAAACATATCCAGATTGCGACTTCAGATCGTTCTGATCTGTCTGAAAACCAGCATCAGCATACCCTCTGATGACAAGTTCCTCGTCTCCTCTATACACCAGGAACATATCCTTAGTTCTTCTCAGATACTTGAGGATAGTCTTAACAACAATCCAATGCTGTTCTCCTGGATTTGCTTGATATCTGCCCACCATGCTCAGTGCATAGGCAACATCAAGCCTGGTACATAACATGACATACACGATGGATCCTATAGCCGAAGCGTATGAGATCTTACTCATTCTATCTTTCTCCTATTGTGTCTGTGGACACATTTTCTTAGAAAGATGTAAGCCATGTGACACTGGAACTAATCTCCTCTTGGATTGCTCCATACTAAATCTCTTTAGTATCTGGTCAATGTATGTACCCTGACTTAGTCCAAGCAGCCTCTTGGATCTATCACGAATGATCTTGATCCCTAGAATGTAGGCTGCTTCACCCAAGTCCTTCATGGAGAAACACTTGTTCAACCAGTTCTTAACTGACTATAAGACTGGTACATCGTTTCCAATAAGCAATATGTCGTCAACATATACTACTAGGATAACGATCGCATTCCCATTAAACCGCTTATAAACACAGGGTTCACATTCGTTCTTAATGAAACCAAATTCTTTTATGGCTTCATCAAATCGAATGTTCCATGACTTGGATGCTTGCTTTAATCAATAAATGGATTTCTGCAACTTGCAAACCCGTTTGGCTTCACCTGGTGTCACAAACCCTTCTGGTTGTGTCATATAGACATCTTTCTGAAGGTTCCCGTTAAGGAATGCTGTTTTGACATCCATTTGCCAAATCTCGTAGTCATGGTAAGCTGCTATGACAAGTATGATTCTTATGGATTTAAACATGACAATTGGCGAGAAGGTTTCATCATAGTCAATTCCTTGACGCTGTCTGAATCCTTTAGCCACTAGCCTTGCTTTATAGGTGCTAACTTGACCTTCCATGTCCAGTTTTCTCTTGAATACCATTTGCATCCAACAAGCTTTACATCAACTGGCTCGTCAACCAAAACCTAGACTTGGTTCTGATACATGGAATCCATCTCAGAATTCATAGCTTCTAGCCATCTTGCAGCTTCTGAGCTTTCTACTGCTTCCTTGTAGGAGAAAGGTTCATCATTGTCCAACAATAATGATTTACCATCCTCGGTGACTAGGAACCCAAATCTCTCTAGTTCCCTTACCTCTTTTGAGCTCCTACGCAGTACTTGTGTTTCTGGAACCTCTTCCACGGGGACATGTAGAACTTGTTCCTGTACCAACTCCTGTGTATCTTGAGCATCAACTTCGTCGAAGTCAATCTTGCTCCCACTATCCTTTTTGAGGATGTGCTCCCTCTCGAGAAAGACGGCTTGTCTGGCAACAATCATTTTCTTGTCTGAAGGGTTATATAGGTAATATCCTTTCGTTTCCTTGAGATATCCTATAAAGATACACTTCGTGCCCCAGGGTGCTAGTTTGTTGCCTGAGAAAGCCTTAACAAACGCCTCACATCCCCATACACGTGTGTGCGACAAAATGAGTTTTTTTCCATTCCATAACTCGGATGGAATTCAATTTGCCGCCTTAGTTGGTACTCGTGTTGCGGAATCGTCGGGAGACACAACGACAAAAATGAGAAAACGAAAGAAAAGAAAGCAAATAAGGACACAACGATTTACGTGGTTCGGGAAAAATCCCTACGTCCACGGGAGAGGCAGAATTCACTATATCGGGAGCAACAAATTACAGAGGTTTTTTCTGTAGAAATCCTAGCTCGAAAATGGGCTATAAAACAATGGAGAAGACGATCACTGTTCGAAAAAGTGGTCTGCGTTGCTACAGTGAACGACGGCTGGCTTTGTCAAAAGCGCTATAGTAAAGTTGACCCTGAAGTCCGCACCGCTACAGTGCCTGTCGGTGTTATTCGGTCAGCTCCGCTACAGTGGTCAGCATTGCTACAGTGCCAAAAGAATGGGCCGGGGGCCTTCGACCCCCGGACCCCCGGAGCAGGGGCGCGTTGCCCCCTGCAACCCCCAACGAGTTCACCACAGAGCTCGACCCGCAACAGTTGCGGGCCACAAGCATTTAGCCCAACCAGATCGGGCAACACTAATCCAACAATCTCCCACTTGGAGCCTGATCCACTGCACTGCTATGTTTCGATGCAACTGATGAAGACAACTTACTTATTCTGAGTTCTTCCTCTTCTCACTCACCAGTGGCGTGCTTCCCATTCACAGATTCATAAAATACAAACTGTTTTCCTCTTGTGCTCCCATCAGGTCCTCCATCATTCTGCCTCTCATCCTCCATTCATCAGTGGAGACCAACAGAGGCACAACAGTGCCTCAACTTCTGTATCACCATCGGCTTTGTCGACGTGTCCGTCGGATTGTTGGTTCCACAGATTTTCTGCAAAGTCAGCAACCCATCCTGTATCAACCCTCTGATGAAATGGTACTTCAACTGAATGTGCTTCGTCCGGGCATGAAATACCAGGTTCTTTGCAAGATGTATAACACTCTGATTGTCACAGTGCAATACATTCTCCTCTCGATTTCTTCCCAATTCATCCAAGAAGTTCTTCAGCCAGACCATCTCTTTCTCAGCTTCTGTTACAACAATGTATTCTGCCTCTGTGGTGGATAAAGCCACCACCTTCTACAATTGTGATATCCAACTTACCGCAGTTCCTCTACAGGTAAACACATAACCCGTGGTACTCCTCCTGCCGTCGACATCGCCTCCAAGGTCAGCATCTACATACCCCTGCAATGAATTTCCTTTCCCAAAGCACAGAAATACCTCCTTGGTGCCCTTCAAATACCTCAATATCCACTTCACAGCTTCCCAATGTTGCTTTCCAGGGTTAGCCATATACCTGCTCACAACTCCCACTGCATGAGCGATGTCAGGTCGAGTACAGACCATGACATACATCAGGCTTCCAACAGCTGATGCGTATGGAACTTTTGCCATGTACTCCACCTCTTATGCTGTCTTCGGTGATTGCTCCTTTGATAGTTTGAAGTGGCTCGCCAGGGGAATAGAGACTGCCTTTGCTTCCAGCATGTTGAATCTTCTCAAGACCTTCCCAATGTAATCAGCCTGTGACAACATCAATGTTCCCGCTGTGCGGTCTCTCTTGATCTTCATTCCCAGAATCTTGCCAGCTTCTCCAAGATCTTTCATTTCAAACTCCTCAGCCAGCTGTCCTTTCAGCTCATTAATCCTCTGCATACATGATCCTGCAATAAGCATGTCATCCACATACAGAAACAATATAATGTATTCATCACCAAAGGACTTGATGTAGCAACACTGATCCATGCCACATCGTTTATATTCATTTTTAGACATAAATGAATCAAACTTCTTGTTCCACTGCCTCGGTGCCTGCTTCAGTCCATATAGGCTCTTCTGGAGTTTGCACACTAGGTCTTCCTTCCCAGACACTACATATCCCTCTGGCTGCTGCATGTAGATGTCCTCCTCCAAATCTCCATGAAGGAAAGCAGTCTTGACATCAAGCTGCTCAAGATGCAAGTCTTCTGACGCCACAATGCTGAGAACCACCCGGATGGTGGTAAGCTTCACTACAGGTGAGAAGATTTCAGTGAAATCTACTCCCTCCTTCTGTTGAAAGCCTTTCACCACCAGCCTTGCCTTGAACCTCCTCTTGCCATCATGTTCTTCCTTGACCCGGTAGACCCACTTATTCTGCAATGCTTTCTTTCCTCTTGGCAGAGGTGTCAGCTCCCAAGTGTTTTTCTCATGCAATGAGGAAATCTCCTCCTTCATAGCCAGCTCCCACTTGCTCGACTCCTTCAGCTGCATTGTTTCTTCAAAGCATTCTGGTTCTCCACCGTCAGTCAATAATAGATAATGCAATGATGGTGAATACCTCTGCACAGGCCTTCTCACCCTTGATGATCTCCTCAACTCCACTGGAGTAGTAGGTTCCACCGGTTCAGATCTCTCAAGCTCAGACACACCTTCAAGCTCCACTTGCTCTTTGCACTCTGATTCAATGTTCCCATTTTCATCTTCAGCTTCATGACGACCTTTGTACATGACACCTTCATTGAATACCACGTTCTGGCTCCTGATGACCATCTTCTTGTGATCATCCCAAAACCGGTAACCAAACTCATCAACACCATAACCAATAAAGAAACATGGCTTGGACTTAGCATCAAGCTTGTCCCTTGAGTTAGCATCAATGTGTACATAATCCAAACTGCCAAAGACTCTTAAATGTGAGAGTTTTACCTCCTTACCAGACCAGAGCTCCTCGGGTAGGCGTTCTCCCATTGGCACAGATGGACTCCTATTGATCAGATACACTGCCATGTTCACTGCATCAGCCCAGAAGGCTTTGGGCAACCCTGCGTGCAGCCTCATGCTCCTGGCACATTCATTCAGTGTCCTATTCATCCTCTCTGCCACACCATTCTGTTGTGGTGTTCCTGGGATTGTCTTCTCCCACCGAATTCCATTTTCAGAACAAAATTCCCTGAACTCCTGATTGCCATACTTTACACCGTTGTCAGACCTCAAACATTTCAGCTTTGCTCTTGACTCGTTTTCCACCATGACTTTCCACTTCTGAAACATCTTAAACACATCAGATTTATTCTTCAGAAAGTAAACCCATACCTTCCTTGTTGAGTCATCGATGAATGTCACATAATATTGTGACCTTTCGAGGGATGGTACTGGTGCTGGCCCCCAAACATCTGTATGCACCAGGTTCAGCTTTCCAGCCTTCGGTGTTCTGCCTCCTTTTGCAAAGGACACATTCTTCTGCTTTCCAAAGATGCAATCTTCACATAAGCCTACTTCCACCGATTTCAGCTCTGGTAGCAACCCTTTTGTTGCCAGCACCTTCATCCCCTTTTCACTCATGTGGCCGAGTCTGTAGTGCCACAGTTGAGAACCTCCGACAGCTTCCAATGATGCAGCCATGTCCATGCAAGTTTCTGTCATGTTGTACAGGGTGCCATTCTTTGCTCCCCGAGCTATGACCATAGCTCATCGGGTGATCTTCCATGCACCACCAGTGAATGTAGTACTCAACCCTGCATCATCAAGTTGTCCAACAGAAATAAGGTTTCTTCTCAAACCAGGGATATACCTCACGTTTTCTAGAACCAGCAAACTCCCACTGTTGGTCTTGATCCGTGCATCTTCTTTACCCGCAATCTGCAAGGGCTCGTCATCAGCAAGATGCACCTTGCCAAAATTTCCAGAAACAAAATTGTTCAGGAAACCCTTCTCCGATGTAGAATGGAAAGACGCCCCAGAGTCTAAAATCCACGACTCCATCGGGCTGTCCACGCTCAGCAGTAACACGTCATCAGTTCCTTCAGCTGCAGTGTTTGCTCCACTGGTTTCAGGTCCCTTCCGGTTATCTCTGCACTCCTTGACATGTCCTTTCTTCCCGCATGTCCAGCAGGTAGGACCAGACCCCTTTGCCTTGTCTCTGCTCTTTCCTCTTGACTTCGATCGCCCTATTCGATTGTCTCGCTGTGGGTACCTTCCTCTTCCTTCAACGTTCAAACAGAACCAGAGAATCTGCCTGATTCTCTTCTTCGAACATCCTCACTAAGGATTAGATCCCGTATATCTTTCAGAGCCATCTTCGTATTCCCCGAAGTGCTGCTCACAGCTGTTACAGTTGCTTCCCAACTCTCTGGTAACGAAGATAGTAAAACCAGAGCACATACCTCATCACCAAGATCAATGTCCACCGATGACAATTGACTTATGATGGTATTGAATTCGTTGATATGATCTGCAACAGGTCTCCCTTCAACCATTTTCAGGTTGAACAATCGTCGTATCAAATGTACCTTGTTTGCCGCAGAAGGCTTCTCGTACATATTTGCGAGGGCTTTCATCAGGTCCACCGTCGTCTTCTCCTCTCTGATGTTGAACACCGCGTTTTTGGCCAACGACAGGCGCACAACACCCATGTAACATCCCCAAATGATAAAGGGTTAAATGACTAAATGATATGACTCATGTCAACAAGGTGTACCTTCCTTTTCGGGAGCCTGCCTGATTAGAACTCCATAGTTAAGCGTGCTTGGCATGGAGTAGTGATCAGGATGGGTGACCTCCTGGGAAGTTTCTCAGGATGTGTGTGAGTGAGGACAAAGCACACTGAAAAGGACATGTGTTGGCCTGTGGGGACTGTCATTAGTCAGATGACCCGTTCGGGCACGTGGGTGGACCCTAGGGTGGGCCCCACGTGTCTGCGGGGGCAACTGGTGGTACCTGGTAGGCCAGGACCCGACGACCATGTTAAGGCGGGGTGGTTGTGCTGTCACCGGGACTCGGTTGTTATATTTGGTATCAGAGGAGGAACCCAGCCTTAAGTGCGGTGCACTGCCTGGGTTGAGATATAGGGCCCACAACGAGGGCCTTGTGCTCTAAAGGGGGGGTGATTGTAACATCCCCAAATGATAAAGGGTTAAATGACTAAATGATATGACTCATGTCAACAAGGTGCACCTTCCTTTTCGGGAGCCTGCCTGATTAGAACTCCATAGTTAAGCGTGCTTGGCATGGAGTAGTGATCAGGATGGGTGACCTCCTGGGAAGTTTCTCAGGATGTGTGTGAGTGAGGACAAAACACACTGAAAAGGACATGTGTTGGCCTGTGGGGACTGTCATTAGTCAGATGACCCGTTCGGGCACGTGGGTGGACCCTAGGGTGGGCCCCACGTGTCTGCGGGGGCAACTGGTGGTACCTGGTAGGCCAGGACCCGACGGCCATGTTAAGGCGGGGTGGTTGTGCTGTCACCGGGACCCGGTTGTTATAACCCAGAACCTGTCGATCCAGTAGCTCCCACTCCGACTTCTCCATGTCCGCCGGCTTCACACCCAGAAGTGGCAAGTGCATCTTTTTCTGATAAAGATAATCCTCGATTTGCATCCTCCAGAAACTGAAATCAGTTCCATCAAAGCGATCGATCTTCACTTTGCCTTCATCCAGAGCCATCGTTGGAGAATTCTGAACTCATCCTTTGATACCAGTTGTTGCGGAATCGTCGGGAGACAGAACGATAGAAATGAGAAAACGAAAGAAAAGAAAGCAAATAAGGACACAACGATTTACGTGGTTCGGGAAAAATCCCTACGTCCACGGGAGAGACAGAATTCACTATATCGGGAGCAACAAATTACAGAGGTTTTTTCCGTAGAAACCCTAGCCTGAAAATGGGCTATAAAACAATGGAGAAGACGATCACTGTTCGAAAAAGTGGTCCGCGTCGCTACAGTGAACGGCGACTGGCTTTGTCAAAAGCGCTACAGTAAAGTTGACCCCGAAGTCCGCACCGCTACAGTGCCTGTCGGTGTCGGTCGGTCAGCTCCGCTACAGTGGTCAGCATTGCTACAATGCCAAAAAATTGGGCCGGGGCTTTCGACCCCCGGACCCCCAGAACAGGGGCGCGTTGCCCCCTGCAACCCCCAACGAGCTCACCACGGAGCTCGACCCGCGACAGTTGCGGGCCACAAGCATTCGGCCCAACCGGATCGAGCAACACCAATCCAACAACTCAGTTTAATGTGTATGCTGCAGTTTGTAATGCATATCCCCAAAAGGATAATAGAAGATCTGCATGACTCACCATCGACCTCACCATGTCCAACAAGGTGCAGTTCCTCCTTTCACTAACACCATTCCACTATGGTGTGTAGGAAGGAGTGAGTTGAGATAGAATCCTAGACTCCCATAGAAGATCGATGAACTCTTGGTTCAGATATTCTCCACCTCGATCCGATCAAAGTTTCTTTATCTTCTTATCAAGCTGATTCTCCACTTCATTCTTGAATTTCTTAAATTTCTCTAAGGACTCTGACTTATACCTCATTAAGTAGACATAGCCATATCTACTTAAATCATCAGTAAAAATAATGAAGAATATCCACCTCTAGCTTCTACTGGAAATGGTCCACATACATCCGTGTGCACCAATCCTAGAAGCCTTGTGGCCCTTTCACCCTGTCCACTAAAAGGCGGCTTGGTCATTTTACCTTGTAAACAAGCGTGACATCTATCAAGTGGTTTTAGCTCAGTAGAGTCTAAATAGCCATCTTGACAGAGCTTTGTCAAGCGCTTCTCGTTTACATGACCGAGACGGTGATGCCACAACTGGGTGATGTACGAGTCATGTGAGTTTGTTTCGTTATCGATTGCCAACACTTGGTTTTCGTAATTTAATACACACAAACCATTATTTAAATGCGCCACACCATAACATATGTTGTTCTTATAAAAGAGACAACCCTTATTTTCAAACTTGAAAATAAATCCATCCATATCCAAACAAGATATAGAAATTATGTTCTTGGTAACACTAGGCACATAATAACAGTTATGCAAAACCAAAATCATCACAGTCAGCAATGAGAGGCGGTAATCGCCAATAGCCAACGCAGCCAGCTTTGCGCTATTGGCTGCTTGAAGATCCACCTCTCATCTGACAATCTTTCTAAATCTACTTGGTTCCTGCATTTGAATACAGATGTGAGCCCCACAAGCTGTATCTAATACCCAATGTGTAGAAATAGAAAGATTACACTCGATAACGAACGCACCTTTAGCATCCCCACATTTCTGGGTGCAGTTCCTCTTACAGTGGCCTTGCTTGCTACATGCAAAACACACTGCCTCCCGTTCCTTGCCCTGCCTCTGGATCTTCCCCTTCTTGGAGGGACGGTGCTCGGGGGCTTCAGACCGTTTATAAGTCTTTGGCCCCTTTGCCTTGTCCTTCCTTTTCTTATTCACCATAAGAACTGCGGGTTTGTCACGTCCCATGTCCTTATCTACCTGGCGAATCAAGGTCAGAAGTTCCGATAGACTCTTCTCATTATTGCTCATGTTGTAGTTGACAATAAAGCTTGAGAAAGTCTTGGGCAATGACGATAGGATGAGATCTGTACGCAACTCATCCGAGAATTTAATCCCTAAGATGTCCAGGCGTTCGATGTAGCCAATAAGCTTGACTACATGAGGCCCAGCTGACACAGACTCTTCAAGCTTAGTTGTAAACAAAGCATTGGAGATCTCATATCTCTCTTGTCTCGCCTTCTCTTGGTAGAGATCCTTAAGGTGAGACATCATGCTATACGCGCCCATGTTTTCATGTTGCTTCAAGAGCTCATTAGACATGGCCGATAGCATGAAACGCTGGACATCTGTGACATCATCCATGTGTTTCATGTAGAGAGATAGTTCCTCATCACTGGTCTTCTTTCCAGGCGCAACTTGAATAGGCTCTTCCAGCACATACAATTTCCTTTCGTGGCGAAGGATGACGGGTAAACGCCTCTGCCACTCTTGGAAATTGGTGCCGATGAGAAGGTTTTCTTTCTCGAGTATGGTTCGCAATGATATGTTTGAAGTCATTTTCTTGCCGTTTCTACAAATTAAGATGAGCAAAGGTTTAATACTTTATTATAAAATTGAGACAAATAAATAAATTAATACTTATTAGTCTCCCATTATTTTATCGAAATCCAATAGCCCTCACCATTGACTTCGGAATATTCTGTTACCTGAATATTTTAGTAGTAAGGATCCATATTGCCTTTTGCATTACCCCAACTAGGGTTGGTCAAACAACTTGAAGGGTTTTAGGTAGGCATTCCAAATGCCAACTGCATTAACTCGCAACTCCTTGATCCGCTGAGTGGACTCCCCAATCTTGAAATCCTTTTATTTTGGATTTCCTCTACCTTTGCCTCTTGGTCACACCAAGTCCTGCTGTGACAGTTAACCCTTGATGCGATTCAAGTCAAGTCAACCCGAAACCTTGAATTAAAATTCCCTGATAATTGAAAGCACCCCAACTAGGGTTGGTCAAACACTTTGAACTATGGTTTGATTCTAACCAAGATTATGAAAGCCTATACCGACTTAATATTTTTTTGAGGGATTTTATCTTTATACGTAAATTACCATTTTATTATCTTTGATTACATGCTTGTTAATATTAAGTGAGATATACTTAAGTGATTAACCACGTCTAAGATAATATTTGCGCATAAGTCGGTCTTTATTTTAGTTCCATCTTGCATGCTTGTTTAATTCATTAATTGTGTGATCGTGACAACACACCCACAATAAATAAACCATAAAACTGACAGAAATAAAATAAATGGTATGATCATGAGCTTGTTCTATTGGTTAGTTTATCTAGTGGTTGATAAACTAACCCAAGACCTAGGGGAGAAACACCTTGAACCTTTCGGGTTCGTGTTTACAGCTTTCCACCCGTCCACCTTTGTATCTCCTTGGATTGGTTTCGCCTTGGCTCCTGATTTGAGCCGCCTCCACTAGCTTGGGAGCTCCATCCATTACATATGCATTTATCCCACACGCAGGTGAGGGGTAAAAAGGGGTTTTTACATAAAAGAATCATTGGGCGCGCAGACCCTACATATTAATGAGGGGAAGGCTCGCAGACCAACAAATTTAATTTAAATAAATAAATTAAAGAAACCATTCACATACAAAGGTCTTGGTCTAGCTCATGATCATCCATAGATACAACGATATTTACACATAAATAAAACTAGCATTCAATTCTTTAATCGTTCTTGTTTAAGATAAATCACGCTCGAATCAATTAATTATCTTTAATTAATCAATCATTTTATCTTAAACTCTTTTCTGAATTTTTTTGAGATTCTCATCCATCATAATTTTAAACAAATAAATTCATTTAAAATAATCTTTGTATGTAACTTGTACCTTGGAGGCAACCCGGTGCATTCCCGTTCATTACGCAGATGTTAAATTAAGCAAATATATATTAAACACCTATCACGTGTTGTGCCTCAGCTTTACGCCTGCACTATGGTACACGTCTCAAGGGTTTGTATAATATAATACTAAATTTTAATAAATCTACGTAATTTGGGTGAGTACACGACGTGTAGTTCCGACTACACGGCGTGTACTTTTCTTCACCGTCCATCCGAAGTACACGCCCGGGGACATGGCGTGTTGATGTACTTCGGAAATTTTCGGAGTACACGGCGTGTTCAGTTGGACACACGCCGTGTAGTATTCGCGTTACACGGTTTCCAACCGGGCAAGCTGTGTACGGGGTACACGGTCCAATCCCAGCCCAAAGGGACTACACGCCGTGTTCAGTGGACCACACGGCGTGTAATTCGGAAACCGTGTGCCACCTGTTCCTGGTCAACACACGGTGTCATAAATGACTTAGATAGGATCCAATACACGACCTGATTTGGCGGACCAGTCCAATGCTTTGAACCTAGACTACACGGCGTTTACTTTCGAATACACGTCGTGTACTTCCGAATACACGCCGTGTATTCTCGTGTTGTACGGCCAGGAACATTTGGCTCCTCCGGATGAGATCCTCTATTTTATTTTAATCAAAAATTAAAAGAAAAGGTCGTTTTTGTATGGTGAACGAGAAATGATAGTGGAGGAACAGATCTCGAGATTCAGATTTAAAGAACGATTAACTTGAATTGAAACAACTAAATTATTAAATGCGTAAATCACCAACGAAAAACTAAATAATTATAATCAACGATATGACCGCTCTGATAGCACTTGTAGGTTCCGGGCGCAGCGGAAGCGCGTTGGTGGGAGTGTCCAACTTTAATTTTAGCGTTAAACAACGTTCAAACCGAGATCCGTCACGATATAAAACGCCGGATCTTCGGAATAGAACGAAGAACGAAAAACAAAATAGGGAGTCCCGGAACCATAGAGATAGGATCATCATATGTTGGTTGTAATTAATTTAATTAATTCACAAGAATTACCTTGGTGGAATTTTTTCTTCGTTGATGTCTCCGGTCACGATCCGATGTGATCCGTCGTTGTGTCGTAGAATCCAAGTGTAGGATTCCTCTAGCGGTGATCCACACGTGCTCCACGTATTTCTGGACGTCACCGAAAGGATCTCTGGGTGCTAGCACGGAAGAACCTTCGCTTGTGATGTCCACCATCGATCGCCTTGATTCGATGGAGGAGGATCTCTCTCGGTCTTGAGAGCGTTCTTGGAGAAAGTAGTTCTTTCGGCCTTGAAAGAATTCTCCAGAATTGTTGTGCACAACGATTGGGGAAAAGTGTTGGGGTTGTGAGGATATTTATAATCGGGTTTGAGGTTATAGAGTTATGACAATAAATAAACGCGTTACGTGTTTTATTTATTTTATCAACTCTTATTGAAAACCTCCATGCCGAATGATTAATTCCTTGACATGCGCCCATGCTGGTTATAATAAATATTATTTAATAAAACGATATTATTTCCTCAAAATCCCGACTGGAAAAACTACACGCCGTGTAATCATTAATACATGGCGTGTACTCGTTTTTCATAAAACTACACGGCGTGTATATTCAATACACACGGCGTGTACTTTTATTTTCCATTTTTCTTTATTTCCTCCACCACATTTATTAGTCCTTGAGTAATGGCTATTTATTTCTTAAATAAATGTAACTGCATTACTCGTTAATAAATATATATTATTTCGTCCACAATATATTCTCTCGAATAACTAGTGTCGAAATAAATGCGACCAGACATCCTTAAATAATTATTAAACCACAGTCAGAAATAATCTTTATTTAACTTGTTAAATTAATATTTAACTGTGATACATGGACACACTTAGTGTGTGACCCTCTAGGCCTCTTTCTCAGTGGCATTAGGCGGAGCCTGCCTAAAGTCCAAGGTTAGCGTCTAGCAACACGCCAAGACACCCATAAAGAAAGAAGTTAACGCCGCAATGACGTGTCACCTCATACGAACGCTTACCGTGTAATATAATTCCTTTGTCACGATATCTCGAATCAAGCGGGTTGCATGCTAGTGCCATCATCCCATGTGCTCGATTATTCTTTCTTTGACTTTCCGGAATTGAACTCGCTCATACCTTACCATGGCCATGGATTTATTTAGGCTATATCAATTCCATCAAAGGGTCTGAGATATCTACTTCCGTTATGGAACAGAAGGGACAAATGTTTTCTCGCATTATCTATTAATGCAGTATTACTCGTGACGCACCTAACGTATCCTACTTCGCTGCGAACAGTGTGTCGTTACAGTTTTCGTCAATACATCTAAGTGCACGAGTTGTAATACCCATTAATAATAATCTTAAAGTCTAAGGACCAATACACACGTCCGCAGATAGGAATATCCAATGACACTATGAAATGTGGATTTCCTACTGGCGGGTCTTGTTCTCATAATATCCTCCTGGATATAACCAAGGGCGCACACCATGAGAAGGTGCCTCAAAATTTTATGAGTCCTCACTCCTAATGGCCTGTATTATTTGTGTCCCTCGAATAACATCATCCGACCATAGAATATATATTCAAGAACAATGTTATGGCACTTCCGGGTTCTAATCATAGCAAAGATCCGCTATGACCCTTTAATGCAACAGCTGTCCTTAGGACATTATCACATGCATCGTCACGCAGAAGAACAATCAAGATGTGATAAGGTATTCATTAATGAATAAAGTACGAAGTTGTTGGTTCTAAGCCACCAACTCCAACATAATAAGCACATCATCTCATGATATGCAAACTGAAGATAATGAACTCTTAGGCTGAAGATAGTTGATTTTAGAAACTAGAGTAAAAGGGAGCAAAAAAAAAAAAAAAAGACGAAGAACAAAAACCTGAACATTGAGATTTACGTGGTTTGGGAATAATCCCTTCATCCACAGTGAGCCATAATCGTTTCACTATTTTTGAGAGCAAATTACATGGCACACAATCAGTTTATAGAAATTCTAGCTCGAAATGAGCTCATAAAGCAACGTGGTGCCACAGTAATCTATGTTGATACAGTGCAAAATCTGCACAAGAGGTCCACTGTGCTGCAGTAAAGGTGATAGTAAGTTCGCAGAGCTACAGTATCCATGTCACATGTTGATACAATACCATGTCGAAGTCAACACTGCTATAGTACCGTTGTCGGTGTCGCCGGTCAGCTCTGCTATAGTGTTAATATTGTTACAGTACGAGCCACTAGCTGTTGACCCAACTTCATCCAATGGATTGGGCTCCATCATTCCAACACATGCAATATCCTCATATTGCGACTCTATCACTTAATGCGATACATTTTGCGGACTGCGATAAACCCCATGTCGCAGACCGCAATATGGGCTCTAGTGCATATTAACTTTTAAATTGTCGGTGGTGCACATTCACTTCATTTTACCCTCAAAAGTCCAAATCTTGGATCATCAACATCTGTTTGCCCACTGCTTGCTGCAATGTGGACAGGGCTGCTCACGGAACTGCCCTTCTCTTCAATGCAACCTCCTTTCCATGGGAAAGGAATTATCGTTTTTCTTCGATCTGCAAGCAGTGGGCTCCTTTTCTGCAGCCACTTAACTCCCAAAATAAGATCTGGCTCTGTAGTTTCTATTATGTACGTGTCAACTTCGATGTCCTGCTCTCTAAAGTTCATGGTTAGTGTCCTACAAACTCCCAGGGAAAGGATTCTCTTACCATCTCCTAGCTTAATTCCATATGGCTTTGTAATGGCCACCTTCAAATTGAGTCTTACACTGGTTCTTAGAAGCATAATTGTGTGCTGCTCCACTGTTCACTAACACCAAGATGGGCACTTCATGGGTCATTCCATTGAGGAACATGGAAAATGGATACTTGTTTTTACTCCTTTCCCATGCAGTCCCCATTGTCTCTAATGCTTGGCCCAACATTGCCCCCTCAGTTTCATTCAGCTCCCCTTCCTCAGGCTTGCTCAGCATTCTTCCTCTTCTGCTGCTTGATGAAGTTTCAAACATCGAGTCAAACTTTTTTTTCATGGCTTATCTTATAAAATAATTCCCGGGAGTAAACCGCTGTCCACATGAATAACGCAATCCCTTTGACTCCTCTCTTCAAACTCCATGAAATTCCCTTAGTGCCCCTCCACTTTCGACTTTCCACTTTCCATCGTCTTATCTTTTTTTTCTCCCCTCATTGATTTCTTTCTGTTCATCATAGCTCCAAAGGGAAATTTTTTTGGTGCCTGCTGGGGGTTTCCATAGTTGGATACTTGACTTACAATTCCTGGTTTGGATAGTCACATCGCGCCTTCAAGAATCAATGCCTTTTACTTTCATATCCAAACTCAACATTTTTAATTTACTAGAGGGTTTATGGGGCTAAAACTGACTTATGTACTGGGATTCAGTGAGGTCTGGGATGCGTAGGGCTAGATGTCTTAAATATACTCTTCTGCTCTTCCATCCAGTTGCAGGTTTTTCAGCTGTATTTGCGAATTTCCTTCCTGCTTTGTACCGTATTGTCTGAACAAAGCCCGCTTGAACTTATTCCAAGTGAGGTGTGACCATAGTTGTTAATAGCGCGCCATGGTACTCTGTGCCTTCCCATGACCATGGTGAGGCGCAAATGAAATGGCGCGCCACTGGTTGCACCATGTCGCCATCAGCGTGGCAATGGCACACCATTTTTTTTGCCTTTGCTCGTTTTTTCAACCTTTCCATCCCAACATGCGACCCCCAGTCCCTGCCGACCAGCACCCTGATATTGGAGTCAATGACCCAGCGCCCCTCTTCCCCCGCACCCTGCTATTGTAGCCGACCAGCTGCAATCTACGCTTTTCTTTTTTTATTTATGTTATTGTTTATATTTTATTTTTTTACCAGATGCTGTGTTTTTTATATTCCTTCTATTTTATTAAGAAATTTCAGATTGAATGCATGTTTATGTCTTTTTTTGAACTGAATTTTCATGTTATAATGTGTTTTTTAACCTTTTTATTATTTTTCATATTCCTGATTTATTTCTTTATATATAATATTTGCGACGTAAATGAAATTTCCATGCGCTGTGTTGTGTGCCATTGTGACAACTGGGCCCCGGTGATAGCACAACCACCCCGCCTTAACATGGCCGTCGGGTCCTGGCCTACCAGGTACCACCAGTTGCCCCGCATACACGTGGGGCCCACCCCAGGGTCCACCCATGTGCCTGAACAGGTTATCTGACTAATGATAGTCCCCACAGGCCAACACATGTCCTTTCCAGTGTGCTTTGTCCTCACTCACACACATCCTGGTAAACTTCCCAGAAGGTCACCCATCCTGATCACTACTTCAGGCCAAACATGCTTAACCGTGGAGTTCTAATCAGGTAGGCTCCCGAAAAGAAAGGTGCACCTTGTTGACATGAGTCATATCATTTAGACATTTAACCCTTTATCATTTGGGGATGTTACAATCACCCCCCTTTAGAGCACAACGCCCTCGTTGTGGGCCCTACATCTCAACCCAGGCAGTGCACTGCACTTAAGGCTGGGTTCTTCCTCTGATACCAAATGTGACAACTGGGCCCCGGTGATAGCACAGCCACCCCGCCTTAACATGGCCGTCGGGTCCTGACCTACCAGGTACCACCAGTTGCCCCGCATACACGTGGGGCTCACCCCAGGGTCCACCCATGTGCCTGAACAGGTTATCTGACTAATGATAGTGCCCACAGGCCAACACATGTCCTTTCCAGTGTGCTTTGTCCCCACTACACACATCCTGGTAAACTTCCCAGAAGGTCACCCATCCTGATCACTACTCCAGGCCAAGCATGCTTAACCGTGGAGTTCTAATCTGGTAGGCTCCCGAAAAGGAAGGTGCACCTTGTTGACATGAGTCATATCATTTAGTCATTTAACCCTTTATCATTTGGGGATGTTACAGCCATAGTGCCAAGGGCCCTCATCACCATTTTGCATTATGCACCGTAAACAACTATGGGTGTGACTTGGGTTCATGGAGGGAAAACTGCTAATACCGAGTCATTCCTACCATACAAACACACGCAATAATGAGTTTCAAACTGTCCAGAGTTTCTTGAACTAAGAATTAAACCTCTGCTCGAGTGATCCAAGAATAAGGATCATCTCCCATGAAAACCAGCAGATCAACTCGTCTGGCCAACTCACAAGCCTTCTCTTGATTCTGTTCACGCTCCCCCCCTCCATTGGGGAATTTATATTGCAAAACTGATTTTTGTGTGAAGAAAGAGTTTCTTCCATCTTTTCCATAGTCGTCTCCATCTAACCCAATTGCACTTCCTTTTTTTTGGCATATGAATTCTGCTCCTAGCCGGAAGGAAATTCTCTTAATGAAAGCATCAATTGATAGATGCTTGAGCAGAAAACAGCAAATGAGAAGTGTTTTATTCAGTAGAAACCATCATAAAAAAGTACAGAATAGTGTGTAGAAGAAGGAACAAATTCTGTCAGAGCAAGTTCTGGAGCAAGCTCTGGAGCCTAGGCCACTGCCTAGGCGAGCTAGAAAAACCGGCTTCCTTCTCCTCCAACCAACACATATAGTGGTCTCCCACTCTTACTGCAAAACTGCTTCCTCCAATAACAGAAGTAGGGAAGCAGTTGGACAACTGCCGCACAACTGGCGCAACACTGGATAGCTAGTAGAAACAGTTCACGCAACTGTCTTCCCCCTCCTAGAATATATGTAGAGAAACGGTGGTCTGCTAACATGTTCAGCTGCCTTTGAATCAGTAAGTGCAATGCCCCATGGATGAAATATTTGAAGGACTTTATATTGTTATCCATGTTAATAAGGTTTATTTTTTTAGGAGTTTATCTGATAAGAACTCCTCAGTTCAACATGCTCAACTTGGAGTAATTTTATGATGATTGACCTCGAGAAATTTTGTCCCAAGGTGTTAAGTAATAACACAAAACATTGAAAGAAACATGTGTTGGTTTGCATGACTAGACATTGATCTAATATGCGATCCTGAAAGTTAATAGTTTGTGGTTGGCTGGGAAGATATTGAGGGTGTTACAGAAAGCTCTCAAGGGTGAATGAGAAGTTTCGTTGGGAGGTGGTGAGTTTAGGACTGGTTTAGAGGTACCGTTGGCTGTCAGTAGATGGGTGAGATTTTACAAAATGCATCAAAGACATTACCCATCTGAAAGTGATGAAAACAGAGGATCAGTCGACTTCTTTGTATAGAAATATAAGGAAATGGCTACAGCAGAGTTACACATTGAAGGAAGAAGATAGATGAAAGAAGAAGAAATGGGAAGAGAGGAAGAAGAGAAACTCGAGAGGCCCCTAGCACTCCCGCCTAAGCCTCATGGCCGAATCCCAAGCCTCAGCTGACCGATCTGCTCCAACAAACTTCTCTCCCCTCACTCCCTCCAGCCTCCCCCTATTTAACAACCTAACCCCCCCCCCATGTGGACTAACAACTTACCCTATGGTAGGGCAGTTGTGCCCCTTCCAGCGAATTCTTTCCAGGCTGTGCAAACTGTGCAGTGGTCCCCTTTCCCTTTTCTAGAATATGACTTGGTCTCTATAGAAAGGAAAACTCCTTACTTCAAGGTGAGGCGGAGACTTACTTTTATAGATTGAGAATACAAAATACATACAGGAGTATTCCGATGTGGGACTCGGAAATATCCAGAATAATAAAAAATAGGGTTTAACACTCCCCCTCAAGCTGGACAGGCCCAGCTTGGACAACGAGTCCCACAAAAAAATAAAGATGACACCATACAAGACCAGACATACTCCCCTTTAATCTGGACCGCAGATGCTGTGGATGCCCAGAGTCGGTGACGACAGTGCTGAAGCGGCCGAACCAAGCACGAGGAGACTGCTTGAGGCTGTAAAGAGAGCGGCGGAGTCTGACAAACTTGAGACTCGGTGCCGGAGGCACAAAAACAGGGGGCTGATGCAGATAAACCTCTTCCTCAAGAAATACATGGAGGAAGACATTTTTGACATCCAGTTGATGAAGAGGCCAACGATGACGAGCCGCTAAAGAGATGAATAACCGAATGGAGACCATCTTGGCAACTGGAGAGAAGGTATCAAAATAGTCAATACGTAAGTCTGTGCGAAGCACTTGGCCACAAGGTGGGCTTTGAGTCGATGGAGAGTGCCATCGGGATTCAGCCTGACTGTGTAAATCCATTTGCTGCCAACCGCCTGTTTGCCTGTTGGAAGGGGGACAAGATCCCAAGTATGGTTTTCTTCCAAGGCCTGCAACTCATCCCGCATTGCGGCGAGCCATCCTTGGTGAGATTTTGCATCACCCACTATGCGAGGAATATATACCGTCTCCAGAGTTGACAGACCCCTGTAGGAAGATACAAATAGAGGAGTACTCTGGCAAGAGCGAGTACCTTTTCGGAGGGCAATGGGCAAGTCCTCTGGTGCCGAGGCAGGAGCATTGAACGAAGCGGGGACGACAGTGTCATTGGCCGGGACGGGGGAAACAGTTGATGGACGACGTGAATAAACCCTACCAAAATGGGTGAGTTGTTGCGAAAACGTCGGGAGTCACAATGACAGAAACGAGAAAACGAAAGGAAATGCAGAAGAAAGAAAACAACGAGAACACAACGATTTACGTGGTTCGGGAATAATCACTACGTCCACGGGAGAGGCAGAACTTCACTATTTTGGGAGCACAAAATTACAGAGGGTTTTTTCAGTCGTAACCCTAGCTCGAAAATGAGCTATAAAATGGAGAAGAGGATCACTGTTTCGAAAAGTAAGTCCGCGTCGCTACAGTGAATGACGACCACCTTTGTCAAAAGTGCTACAATAATGTTGACTCCGAAGTCCGCACTGCTACAGTGAACGTCGCGACAGTTGCGGGCCACAAGCATTCGACCCAACCGGATCAGGCTACACCAATCCAACATGTCAGCAGTAGGGGTAGACACCAGAGGAGGGTGGATGAGGAGAGAAAGACAATCATCTATGGCAGAGTCAGGATGAGGAGAGGGAAGGGAGAACGAAGGGCTCTCAACAAATGAGACGTCAGCAGAGATGACATACCTTCGGAGGTTCGGTGAGTAGCAGCGATATCCGTACTGAGTGCGAGAATAACCAAGGAAGATGCACCGGAGGGATTTGGGAGAGAGTTTGGAGAGGTCGGGACGTGTGTCTCGAACATAACAGAGACATCCAAACACTCGAAGCGGAAGGGAGTGAGGAAGGAGAAAAGAGAACAGAGCCCGAAAAGGAGTCTCCCCCTGAATGATAGAAGGAAGGCGGTTTATAAGGTAGGTAGCAGGGAGTATCGCATCTCCCAAAAAATGCAGAGGCATCTGTCGGTGGAAGAGGAGGGCACGAGCAGTCTTTAAAATATGGTGGTGCTTTCGCTCGGCCACTCCATTCTGCTGGGGTGTATTAGGACAGGAGGTCTGATGAATAATGCCTTTCGCCTGGAGAAAATGCCGAAAGGGAGTGGAGAGGTACTCACGCCCATTGTCCGAGTGGAGACATTTGACAGAAGTGGAAAATTGGTTATGAATTTCATTGTAAAATGTCTGAAATGTGGAAAACACTTCGGAGCGTTCTCGAAAGAGGTATAGCCAAGTCATTTGCGAAAAATCATCAATGAAAGATATATAATATTTATACCCCAAATGACTTGAGATGGTACAGGGACCCCAAACGTCTGAATAAACCGGATCAAAAGGTTTTGAACCCCGTGTATCCACTCGAGGAATGTATGAAGTACGATGATGTTTCACAAATGTACAAGACTCGCAATGAAAAGAAATATGCTGATTGAAATCTGGATAAAGCTGATGAATGGTGGAGGTGGGGGGATGTCCCAACTGGGAATGAAGATTCAAGGCGCGGGCAGAGACATATGTGCGGCCGATGGGTGCCGGTCCATCAAACATGTAGACCCCGTCCGGAAGCTGGTCTCTATCAAGTTCCCGATTCGAAGTCCGCTCCTGAAATACAACAGCAGAGGAGGTAAATATGACAGCATAGTTAAAATCTTTTGTGAGCTTACCGATGAAAATAAGATTAAAGGGACTGCGGGACACATGTGCCACAGAGGGCAAGTGAATTGATGAAGTCAGACATGCACCGAAGCCCGCAATGGGGATAGTGGGGCCATCTGCGACGGTGATGGTTGATGGACCGGTATAAGGACAGTAGGAGATCAACATACCAGCATCATTGGTGAGGTGGTCAGAGGCACCTGAATCGAGCATCCAGGCAGGGGAGCGACGACCGACAAAGGCGGCAGAAGCAGCTGAATGGGCTAGAGACGCCGAAGATGGACCGGGTCCTGCAGGGGTCCGAGGATCATGACTTAGCCAGATGTCTGCTATAGACAAGTCCAAAGATGGTGGAAAGAGTGGCGACTGACATGGAAGCCTCCTGGACCGCTGTCTGACCTTGCTGCAGGTGCTGAGATGAGCGTCCTTGAAGAACCCAACATCGATCGATCAGGTGGCCGATCTTGCCACAGTGTTGACAGATGGGACGTGGACGACCCTCCACACGGCCACGATCACGAGTGCCCGAGGAGCGGTCACCGCCATGACCGACGAGAGCTGAGTGGTCGATGATGGGGGTGGTCGGGGGAAGAGCTCGTTGGGCCTTGCCCAGGCGTTGATAGACCTGTGGTATATCCAGCGTAGAGGGGCTGACAAGCATCTCAGTAGCCGTCGTGGCATACTTAGGGGCGAGACCATTGAGAAGATTGAAGATGCAAAGTTGGTCTCTCTGGGTCTGAGCGGCCGTCAGTGTCTGGGGTACAGGCCACAACTCTTGCAACTCATCGCGAAGACCTTTCCATTCCATGGAATAGGCCGTAAAGGGCTGATCCTGCTGGCGAAGGAGCGACAATCGCTGAAGAATATTGGAGACCCGAGCCAAATTGTTGGTCTCAGAATACATGATGTGCAAGGAATCTCAGAGTTTCTTGACAGTATTCGCGGTCCGGGTGACATCCTTCACCGAGCGATCCATGGAGTCGACCAGCAAGGTGAAGATCTTGCCATCAGTAAGCTTCCATGGAGGGTAGTCGAGATCAGTCGATGGCGGTGGAGGATCCTCCAAGTGAGAATCCAGGTCCATTCTTGTCAGGGACACCAATACAGTCTTCCGCCAGACGGAGAAGTTGGTGGCGTCGAGCCGCTCATCGACGAGGCGGGTGGAGGCAGTGATCATCTGGGGCAGAGCCGAAGAAGCTGCCATGGAGGCGTGGGACAACCACCGAAGAGGTCAGAAGTAGTGGGATGCCACGATGCGCGGCCGGTAGAAGGCGGGGCCGATGGAAGCCGGGAAGCCGCAGTTGCGGGCAACGGATGGAGCCGCGAGGTGCAGCGGACAACAGGAGGGGCGCCGGGATTCAGTGCTAGCCGCGCGTAGGAAGAGCCGGTGGAAACCGGGAGGCCGCTGGGAGAGAAGCTGGACTGGGGAAGCGGTTCGTTTGGAGTGAGCCGCGTCTGGACAAAAGTGACCGCGGGGATGGATGCGCCGGGAGGGGCCGACGGCGGGAGGGGCCAGCGTGGAGGGTAGGGGACTGGGAGTCTGCTGAGGGCTGGGCCGATCACGCCTGGACAGGGAGGGCGGGTGCCGCGTCGGGAGGGACTCTGCAGGAGGACACCCGGATGCTGCTTGGAAGGGAGACCCAGGAGAATACCGGGATGCTGCCTGGAGAGAAGGGCAGGTCCGTCGTTGCCGGGATTGCGGGAGGGAGACCGAGAAGAATCCGCGAGGAAGGGCCGCTGGACGCGCAAAGGCGGAGGGTGGGGTTGCGTCGTGAGGGAGGGGAGCCGTGAGTCGCTGGAGGGGCGCAGGGAGGCGTCGTGATGGAGGGACGACGCTGGGTCGACGCCGGATGGAGCTGCAGGGGAAGGAAGCTGTCGCCGGGAGGGCCGCGCCTGGGTCGGGAGCGGAGGAACGCCGCGGGAGGGAGGCGGGTGCCGCGTTGGGAGGGACCCCTGGAGAGGGAGGGCCGTTGCGCCGGAAGGACGGCGCAACGGAAGAGGCGAGGCGTAGGGAAGAGCCGTGGTGGCTGCGTAGGGCAGACTCGGAAGGGGAGAGGAAAAAAATATCAATGAGATTTTCCCTTTGACACCACGTAGAAAGGAAAACTCCTTACTTCAAGGTGAGGCGGAAGCCTACTTTTATAGATTGAGAATACAGAATACATACAGGAGTATTCCGATGTGGGACTCGGAAATACCCAGAATAATAAAAAATAGTGTTTAAGAGTCTCTATCACTTGCCCCCCTTGAAAATCAGTCTTGTCCTCAAGATTGAGGAGAGCAAACTGACGTGGGTGAGTTGCTGTAGGGTTTCCCTTATGTTTGCTGCTTGAAAGGCATCGAGTCTAGTCCAATTATGGCCACGAGAGTGAGGGTGCCGGCGAACAGGACATAGAAGTTCCCCCTCACCGCATTCGTTGTTTTGGGAAGAACAGGAAAACAATATTGATCGAGGGTGGAGAAGTTCGGGTCCTTTATATTGCGTCCCTGCTACCCATGAAGGCCAAGCAATCACCCATATTCTCCTGCCTATTTTATGGCCTGACTTTGCTGATGTTGACTAGGCTTCAAGGTTTGCCCCCTCGCGCCCCCTACCTGCTTGTAACAATTGTGTGGCCCTCCCCCATGACCCTGGGGGCCAACTCCGCGCTCTGCAGCTAACGCACTATGCCGGGCTAGGGTTATTGCTTGTATTCAGGGTATAGGTTTGTGTATTTGGACCCAGCCGCGAACTACTTTGTGTAACTCAGCTTGTGGCTTGATGCAAAGCCCTTCTGCATCCTCGCTGCGTTTAAATTGGCGTTCCAGCTTCTTCCTCTCTTTGATTCCAGCTAGCGGCGTGTTTGGTGCCGCATGTGCGTGTTATGGAATCGTCGGGAGTCACAACGACAGAAACGAGAAAAACGAAAGAAAGAAAGCAACAAGGATACAACGATTTACGTGGTTCGGGAAAAATCCCTACGTCCACGGGAGAGGTAGAATTTCACTATTCGGGAGCACAAAATTACAGAGGATTTTCAGTAGTAACCTAGTCCGAAAATGAGCTATAAAACAATGGAGAAGACGATCACTGTTCGAAAAGTGATTCCGCGTCGCTACAGTGAACGACGGCCAGTTTTGTCAAAAGCGCTATAGTGGCTGCCGGCTGAAAGTCAAAAGCGCTACAGTAAAGTTGACTCTGAAGTCCGCACTGCTACAGTGCCTGTCGGTGTCGGTCGGTCATGCGTCACGGCCGAACCGCACCTTGCCAGGAATTCACACTCCCGCCCATGCGTCACGGCCGAATCCCAAGCCTCAGCTGGCTGAACTGCTCCAACAGACTTCTCTCCCTCACTCCCTCCACCCTTCCTCTTCCCCACAAGTGGACTAACAACTTACCCCCTGGTAGGACAGTTGCACCCCTTCCAGAGAATTCTTTCCAGGCTGTACAAACTGTGCAGTGGTCCCCTTTTCCCTTTTCTGGAATATGGCTTCCAGGCTGTCCCAGCTGTCCCCCACTGTCCCGGTCTCTATCAGAAAGATTGATAATACCGCCCTAGTTTGGAAAGGTATGGTCCGCAACAAAGATATCACACTTTGGAAAGAGGGAGGATTTAATACCCCATGGATGGGAGACTTAAAAGATTCGATGATATTACTCATGTTTAAGAAATCCTGAAAAGGTGATAGCTTTTACTCGTTCGAGTTGGTCAATCCAGTGTTCCAATGACTGGATCCTCATTTTTTACTTTTGATATTTCCCATACCTGAGGCTAACTTGGAAAGGATTGATTTTGTTCAAAATTTTAGTTTTTTTCAATTGGTTTAGCTGCCATGTGGTTTAAAAAACATTTAAAATATGTCATATACATTAAAAAGAAATTAAATATTTTAGAAAACAAGTTCCAGTTATTTGAGCACGATTCTTAAATTTAATAGACACGATCAACTTTCAAAAATGTAAATTTGTTTTCCACATCTATATGAGTACATAGCATCTTTTCTTCTTCTATGCACTTTTAAAAAAAATCTATGGAATCCATTATTATGTTTTCGCTTTGTATGTGTTTTTTTTCTGATGATTAAATTCACAGAAGATTTAGCTGGTATTAAAGTTCTTCACGGCCTCGACAAAGTTGCTGAAGGTGGGGCAGTTGTTTTGACACTAAAAGATCAAAACATTCTTGCTGATGGTGGCATTAATGAAGGTATGCGTTTGATATCATTTTGGTATAATTCTGGTTTGTGTTCAATGATGTATCCTTTTTTATGTCAGGTGTTGATATGCTTGAAAATGTTGAAATTGGAGAGCAAAAACAGAGGGATGAAGCTTATGTTGCTGCAAAGAAGAAATCAGGACCCTATTTGGACAAGTATGCTCATCACTGCTCAAAAGGGCGATTTGACAGCACTTACTGAAAACTGCTTACAGCATTTGTCACTTGTGATGGGCAATTTGAAAAAAAAATGCTGTTTGTTTTATTTCTTAAAAAAACATTTACATTTAAATTCCAGAAGAAAACCTCTTAAATATATGACAGGATAACACTTTTCAATGAGCAACTTGGAAACACTTCTGTAAGCAAATTTCAGTAAGTGTTACTAAATGGTGCCTAACTTACTATGACATGAACGTGCTTTCTTGCTTGATTTTTTGTTCATTCCAATACTAGGTTTGGTGATGAATTTGGCTCAGAAAAGAAAATACTTCCACAATATGACGATCCAGTTGCAGATGGGGTTAGAATATCTTCTTCCCCTTATTTTTTCAAGTTATGTTTGATGCTGAGTCCGTGCCCTGCTTTTATGTGTTCAGGGGGTTACCTTGGATGAAAGAGGGCGGTTCTCTAGTGAAGCGGAGAAGAAACTTGAAGAGGCATCTTGTTATACTATATAGTAATTTGTGTTCATATATTAGATATACGATACAGATTTTATTTTATTTTATATGTTTTTAAATCCCCATTTGCAGCTTCGTAGAAGGATTCATGGTGTTTCTGTAAAAACCAACTATGAAGATCTGAACTCATTTGGGAGGATCTCTTCGGACTATTATACACAAGAAGAAATGCTTCGATTCCAAAAACGAAAGAAAAAGAAATCGCTGCGAAAGAAAGATAAGCTGGATATTGATGCCCTTGAAGCAGAGGCTGTCTCTGTTGGTTTGGGTGCTGGTGACTTGGGCTCTCGAAGAGATGCGAGGAGACATGCCATCCAAGAGGAGAAAGAAAGAATGGAGGCTGACATGAGAAACACTGCATACCAATCAGCATATGCTAAAGCGGATGAAGCATCTCAAGCACTCCGCCAAGAACAGACCTTTACTGTTCAATTGGAAGATGAGAATCCTGTCTTTGGCAATGATGATGATGATCTGTCTAAATCATTGGAAAGGGCGCGGAGATTGGCGCTTCAAGAACAAAATGAAGAAGCAATATCTGGTCCAAAAGCTGTTGCATTGCTTGCATCTGTCACTGGCAGCAACCAGAATAAAGATGATCTAAGTTCTACCTCTGGAGAAACACTAGAAAACAAGGTCATATTCACAGAGATGGAGGAATTTGTCTGGGGCCTTCAACTTGATCAAGGTATGTTCTCTTGATTCACCATAAAAATTTAGGTACAACAAAAAGGCTTAATAGTTGAGGTTTCAGTAGTAAGAAAAAAACTTGATTTTCTCCTTTTTATGATTTTAGTTTAAACTATTCCACCAACGAGTATTAAGAAGTCAACTTGACCACCATGCATCTTAGTCAGTGTTTCTGAAGTGTTGCACCTTTTCCTTTGTTTTTCTTTCTATAGAATTGTTGCCTGTGCTGCCTTGAAGCACATGCATTCCATGCTTTACTGCTTTGCATGTCAGTGGATTGCAGAGTTTTTTCTGTTTAGGTTGTGTTTGACATTACTTATTGAAAAGTGTTTATAAGGGTCTATTTGGTTACACTTATTGAAAACTGTTTATAACACTTATCACTTATGATAGGCGCCTCTGTATCAGTCCTAGATTGCTTATTGAAAATGCGCTTTTCTGTAATTTGAGTGTTTATCTTCTGAAATTTAAGTGCATATGTTTTCTCAGAAACAGAACAAAATCACTTATTTTTCAAACTGGTTATCATATGTGTGATAAGTGCTATAATATGTGCTGTCAAACAGATCAATAGAACTTGTCACGTATGATAAATGATTCTGTTTTAACTTTTTTTAGATTGTTTATTGAAATAACATTTTCTATCACTTTAAGTGGTTTTTTCAAGAATTTAAATTTAGGTATTTTTTCAGAAATGAAAGAAGCACCACTTATTTCATGATCATCATTTTTCAATAAGGGTTTTTGAACGCTGCAACCTTAGCAGGTCTGTGATGGAAAGTAAGAGTTGGCTCTTTTATTTTTGTTTTTAGTTTCTTTCAATTGGGTTTAACAATCATTTTTATTTTTACTTTCTGCCTTCTGTATCTGTTTTATTTTATTATTTTATTTTTGTGAAATCTTTCATTGGATTAATTGAATACCCAGTTGTGTAACTTTGACATTTTACATTATTTAGGGTTTTTAATCTTCTCATATTATATTTTGCTTTTGAACTTCTTATCATCAAATGCATTGTGGTAAATTTTTCTTAATTTACAAAACAGAACTTACTTCCCTATATGCATTTTCCATCAAGGGTTGTCGAATGCAACTTAGCATATCTGTCTTGGAAAGTAAGAGTTGGCTGTCTTTTATTTTTGTTTTTAGTTTCTTTCAATCAAGTTCAACAGTCATTTTTATTTCTGTTCTCTGTCTTCTATATGGCTGTTTTATTTTATTTTTTATTTTTTTGAGAGCTTTCAGTGGATTAATTGAATACTGAGCTGTGCAACTTTGGCCTTTTACATGATTTAGGTTTTTTTAATCTTCTCATTTTATATTTCCCCTTTGAACTTATTTTAAGTCTTTCATCATTAAATGTATTGTGGTAAATTTTTCTTAATTTGTTTAATCGTTTTTGCATGCTTTTCCTTTTTCAGAAACAGAGAAGCCTGATAGTGAAGATGTTTTCATGGAAGAAGACTTGGTGCCAAAGGTTTCTGAACAAGAATTTGAAGGCGAAGATGGTGGTTGGAAGGAGATAAATGATGCTGGGAAAGATGAAGCCCCTACAAATGAGCCCCAGGAGGAGATAATTCCAGATGAAACCATTCATGAAGCAGAAGTGGGGAAAGGATTATCAGGGGCACTTCATCTGCTTAAAGAGCGAGGAGCACTCAAGGATAGTGTTGATTGGGGTGGCAGAAACATGGACAAAAAAAAGAGCAAACTGGTTGGTTTGCATAATAATGATGGAACAAAAGAAATACGCATTGAGAGGACGGATGAGTTCGGACGGATTGTGAGTACTTTTATTTTCCTGTTCATATTAAATCCTTTAGTGCGTTGGTTTCTTTTTTGTTCCAAAAACAGCATTAGGGTCCGTTTTATGGCGCTTATTGAAAACTTATTTATCACTTTTGATAATCAGTTTGAAAAAATAAGTTGTGTTTTTTCTATTTCTGAAACAACTCTTGCACTTGAATTGTAAAAGAAAACCACTTAAATGGGTGGTAGATAAGTTCTTTTTAAACAAGTGTCTGTTTGAAAACGTTTATTAAAAGGTGCCTATAGCAGTTCTCCCTTACCATAAACAATTTGAAAAAATAAGTGGTTTTTGTTTTGTTTCTGATAAAACACTTAACACTTTGGGGGTGTGGGTACACTGCATGTAAAGTGATTAGTGTGTAAAGTGATTGTTGGGAAACTTTACAGTGTTTGGTATGCAATGCAAATTTATATATTTAAAATGTAGGGAAGTAAAAAATGCAGTGTTTGGTGTACATCCACTTTCCTGGTAATGTCATGTCAAATTTTAAAAATCGGCGGTGCTGTGGGATCCGTTGTGGGGACGGTAGCCAGTGCAGGAGGTGGGCCGGGAAGGGCTGCTAAGAGGCGGGGTTGGGACTTGCTGAGGAGAGCGGGTCCGGGATGTAGGTTTTGGGCGCAGCGGAAGCGCGTGGATGGGTGTACCCAACTTTTATTTTGCCGTTAACAACAATCAATTCGAGATCCGTCACGATGATAAAACGCCGGATCTTCGGAGGAGAACAAAGAACGAAAGAAAAGAGGGGAGTTTCGAAACCATAGAGAGGATCATCATATGTTGGTATAATTAATTTAATTAAAAGACAAGAATTACCTTGATATAATTCTCTCTTTGTTGATGTTTCCGGTCACGATCCGATGTGATCCGTCGTTGCGTCGCATAAGCCAATTGTAGGCTTCTTCTAGCGGTGATCCAAATGTGCTCCACATATCTTTGGACGTCGTCGAAGGAATCTCCGGGTGCTAGCACGGAAGAGCTTTCGCTTGTGATGTCCGCCTTCGATCGCCTTGAGAGCAGCTTCCAAAGCGCTCTTCTTGATCCGGTGGAGGATGATCTCTCTTGTAACTTGAGAGCGTTCTTGGAGGAAATGAATTCTCTCTTGGGTTCAGAGTTTTCTCCAAATCCGTTGTGCATAACCACAAAATGGCTAGGCTAATGAGAATAATGTAATTGAGATTTTATTACTTAGAATAATAAAATGAATTAATTACCCGAAATCATTTATTCATTTCATTTAATTCTCAGTAAGACCCCATGTCTAATAATAACAGTTGACTATTATTATCACTTGACATGCGCCCAACGAATTACACCTAATATTATTTAATTAAATAAATAATATTATTTCTTACAAATCCCCAGAAAAACTACACGACGTGTATATTAATATACACGTCCTGTATTTTTGTTTTTCCATTTTCTTTATTTCCTCCACCACATTTATTAGACCTTGAATAATGGTTATTTATTTTTTAATAAATATCACAACATTACTCGCTAATAAATATATTATTTTGCCCATAATATATTATCTCAAATAACTAGTGTCGAAATAAATGCGATCAGACATCTTTGAATAATTTATTAAACTATAATCGAGAATAATCTTTATTCAACTTGTTAAATGAATATTTAACTGAGATACTTGGACACATTTGGTGTGTGACCCTCTAGGCCTCTTTCTCAGTGGCATTAGGCGGAACCTGCCTAAAGTCCAAGGTTAGTGTCTAGCAACATGCCAAGACATCCATAGAGAAAGAAGTTAACGCCGGAATGACGTGTCACCTTCTACGAACACTTACCGTGTAATGTAATCCTTTTGTCACGATATCTCCAATCAAGCGGGTTGTGTTATAGTGCCATCAATCCATGTGCTCGATTATTTTTTCTTTGACTTCTCAGAATTGAACTTGCCCATTCCTTACCTTGACCATGGATTTATTTAGGCTATATCAATTCCATCAAAGGGCTTGAGATATCATCTTTCGTTATGGAACATAAGGGACAAATTCTTTCTCGCATTATCTGTTAATGTGGTATTATTCGCGTCGCACCCAACATATCCTACCTCGCTGCGAACAGTGTGTCGTCACAGTTTTTGTCAATACATCTAAGTGTGCGAGTTGTAATACCCATTAGTAATAATCTTAAAGTCTAATGACCAATATACACGTCCGCAGATAGGAACATCCAATGACACTATGAAATGTGAATTTCTAACTGGCGGGTCTTGTTCTCATAATATCCTCCTGGATATTACCATGGGCGCACACCATGAGAATGTGCCTCAAAGTTTTATGAGTCCTCACCCCTAATGGTTTGTATTATTTGCGTCCCTCAAATAATATCATCTGGCCATAGAACATATATTCAAGAATAGTGTTATGACACTTTCGGGTTCTCATCATAGTAGGGATCTGCTATGACTTTTTGTTGCAACAGCTATTCTTAGGACATTATCACATGTATTGTCATGCAGAAGAACAATCAAGATGTGATAAGATATTTATTAATGAATAAGGTACAAAGTAGTTGGGTCTAGGCCACCAACTCCAACACGGGAGGCCGCGAGCGGGTGAGGCTGAGAGATCACCGCGGGAGGGCGGTGTCGGTTGTCGCCGAGAAGCCGCGCGTAGGGTGGGGCCGAGAGACCGCGGAGCAGGCGGGGCTGGGAGACCGCGACGGAGGATGGGGCTGGGAGCCGCGACGGAGGTTGGGGGTCGGGAAATGCCGAAGAGGGGCGTGTTGGATTGGTGTAGCCCGATCCGGTTGACTGACCGACACCAACAGGGCACTGTAGCAGTGCGGACTTCAGAGTCAACTTTACTGTAGCCTTATTGGACTTCCAGTCTGCAGCCACTGTAGCACTTTTGACTAAGGTGACCGTCTTTCACTGTAGCAATGCAGACTGCCTGTGCGGAGCAGTGGATCGTCTTCCTCCTTTTGTAGCTCATTTTAAGGCTAGGATTTGTGTGAGAAATTTCTGTAATCTGTGCTCTCGAATCATAGTGAAGTTCTGCCTCTCCGTGGACGTAGGGATTATTCCTGAACTACGTAAATTTTTGTGTTCCGTGTCTTTTTTTTCTTTCTGCATTTTATTTCCGTATCTCGTTTCTGTTGTTGCGACTCCCGACGCTTTCGCAACAGGGTGGGGTCGGACGAAGTTGGGAAGTTGCTGGAGGGCGGGCGACCGCATCGGAGGCGGTGGCCGGAAGCACCGAGGAGGGCGAGAGGGCCGGGAGACCGAGAAGGGGGGCCTGGAGATCCGCTGAAGAGAGGTGGGGCCGATCGACGCCGGGAGACCGCGGGAGGGCGGTGCCGATCGTCACCGGGAAGCCGCGCGGAAGGTGGTGTTAGTCGTCCACATCGGAGGCGGGCTGGGATGTGCCGCGGGAGGGAGCCGGGGCCTGGCGTTGCTGGGAAGCCACAGGGAGGCGGGCTGGGTTGTGCCGTGGGAGGCGGGTGGGGCCGGGCATAACCGGGACGTCATGAGGAGGGCGGGGCCGATCACGCAGGGGAAGCCGCTCGATCGGGAGGGAGGGAGGGAGACCATGTTGGAGGCGGGCCGTGTGCAGCGGGGGCTACGACCAGGGAAGGGGGAGCGGTGCCGGGAGAGCCGCAGGGAAGCGGGGCCGGAAAACGCCGATGGAGAAGAGAGGAAATTATTGGGAAGTTCCCTTTGATACCATGTTGTGGTGAATTCTCCTTACCTCAATGTGAGGTGGAGACATTCTTTTATAGATGAGTAAAATAGATTACATGGTGGAGTATTCTGATGTGGGGCTTGGAAGTACCCTTTATAATAAAATTGGGTTCAACATTCTTCAATAAAAATTGTAAATTAATACTAATTAATTAATTAAACATATAATTATTATATAAAAATGGATGGGGAGTTTGAGAATTGAAAGCGGGAGGGCTTGCATTGGATACAAAATTCTTCTAATTCATAAGTAGGGATATTTTCTGTATTTTATAATTACTTTGTACCACAAACTTACATTTCAGAGGAAACAACTACAATCTATTTGCAAGACCTGACTCTAATCACTTTACAGTTGTGATGTTATATTGAGGTCACGGATATCATTCCAAACATTGTAAAATGATTGCAGTTTATTATATTACACTGCAAAGTGATTAAAATCTCTATTCCAGACGCCTCTTTAGATTCCAGAATAAAATCCTCTTAAGTAAGTGGGAGAGAAGAAAACCACTTAAATAAACTATCTGGAAACACTTGGTACTTACCGTAAGTGATAAGCTTGACAAGAAGTTGTCAGTAAATTTTGTCACACAGATCCTTGGATCCTCTGAAAAGTGTTAGGAATATGGGCTGGCAGAGGCTGTTATGGGCTGGTTGGGGCTGCTCATACTTGGGCTATCATTTGTATGGGATATAGGCTGGCTAGTGGGACGATAGTGTATTTGGAATGTTTGGGCCAGCTGTCATTAAGTGTGGGGCAGTCCGAATAAGTGCATTCCGAATAAGTGCATGGTTGAATAGATGCGAGGGGGGCAGTTTGGACCTTTTACTGGGCTGTGTTGGATGGGCAGTTTGGGGAAATAAATATGAGTGCTGGAGGTTGGAGTAGGGACGGAAGTTCATTTGCATTTTGCTCAGCTTGGAAGCTGTAGCTTGGGCCGGACCTTGGAAGGTGTCGGCATCTCCATCGGAAGTGGTCTTCCAGGGAGTATCACTAATCCTCTTCTTCATCCCTCTTCTCCTTCTACGCACCCACTGTGTAATTCTCTCACACTGCCTGAACAGTTATCAATACAGAAATATAACGTTGTTTCTTCTTATTTTTCTCCTCTCAATTTTTTGCCTAACAATTGGCGACTCCGCGGGGAGCAATCGCTGGAGAAGAGATGATTGCGAGGGAAGAGATGAACCCTTGGGAACGCGATCACAATTGGATCCGGTCGACGCATGTTCAGAGCTTGCCGATCGAACAGTGGAGGCCGACACATCTTCTTGTTCGTAATCGCGTTTGGGAGTCCTTTGCGGTTGTGCAGCGCAGTCGCAGGAGGGAAACACTCGAGCTGTGAAGTCAAACCGAGTTGGCTGAGCACACTGAAGTTGTCAGAAGTCCCTTGCGCACGAGAGAAGATGATCATCGCTAGGGAAAGCAACTCCCGACAACAGAGAGGACAATCGTAGTGTGTTGAACGTCATATATGATCACAGGGAAGAGTACTTAGTCGAGGAAGGCAGTCGTTTGGGGGGGGGGGAGGAAGATGATTGCGGCAAAGACGCGATCGGTGGTAGACATCATCGCCGCTAGGACGTGTGCGTTGGGGAACGCGATTGCAGTTGGAAAATGTGGTAGCTGTCGTGGAAGACACAAACAGAGTTGGCCAAGCGTTGCGAGGTAGTTGTGTCACTTTTACGGTAACTGTGTTGTGCGCCGGACTGTCGCGGGACGATCATTGCAAGGTCTGAATGAGGCGAGGACGACCGCAACATACTGTTCGAAGAAAGGCGAACACTGGAGGACTCGTTGATTGAGAGAGAGGAGTACGAGGCTAACAGGCCGTTTGGCGCGAACTGCTGTTTCTTGGAGAGAAATAAATATAATAAACAAATTAAAAGATGATGCAGGAGCTTCAAACATTTTCGGAAGGCTTTTCTAGGAGACAAGCAGAGATTGAGAAGCTGCTTCGTGAGCTACAACAGCCTGGAGGAGCGAAATAAGATTTTCTCTGCCCTTGCAGGGCATCTGATTTATTCTGGACAATTTACGTGTGAGTAGGGCGAGCAAGAGCAATTACAGTTGCAGTCAAATGAGGAGAAAACTTCTCAAAGGATTCAAGGTTCCGAAGAGCTAGCGGTGAAGTAGACAAAGGAGTTACAGTCCCAGGAGGAGTGATGCTCAGTGTTCAAAAAACAGAGCTAGTCAGCTGCAGCATGCTCTCTTGGAAGCAGCGGCAAAAATGTGGAGTTTGGGAGGGAAAAAGAGGTGAGTCCTACGCTTAATGACTTGGCTCCAGTCGACCGAGCAAGGAGTATAACGAGTCGAACTGCCTTTGTTTGTTGGGAACGATCCTTTTGGTCGGATCACCAAAGCCGAAGCTTATTACCAGGAAAATCGGACAGCAGAGGACATGAAGCTTCCCTATGTGCAGATATGTATGGAGACTGTTGCGGAATCGTCGGGAGATGCAACGACAGAAACGAGAAAACGAAAGAAAGAAAACAACAAGGACACAACGATTTACGTGGTTCGGGAATAATCTTTACGTCCACGGAAGAGGCAGAATTTCACTATATTGGGAGCACAAATTACAGAAGGTTTTTTCAGTAGTAACCCTAGCCCCTAAATGGGCTATAAAAAATGGAGAAGATGATCACTATTTGAAAAGTAAGTCCGTGTTGCTACAGTGAACGACAAACAACTTTGTCAAAAGCGCTACAGTGGCTGCCGGCTGGAAGTCAAAAGTGCAACAGTATAGTTGACCCCGAAGTCCGCACTGCTACAGTGTCTGTCGGTGTCGGTCAGTCAGCTCCGCTACAGTGGTCAGAGATGCTACAGTGCCGAAAAATTGGGCCGGGGGGCCTTTGGCCCCCGGATCCCCGGAGCAGGGGCGCGTTGCCCCCTGCAACCCCCAACGAGCTCACCGCGGAGCTCGACCCGCGACAGTTGCGGGCCACAAGCATTCGGCCCAACCGGATCGGGCAACACCAATCCAACAGAGACTACAATTTTATATTGGTTCTTGTCTTGGCTGAATAAAAATCCTTGCTCAACATGGGAGTAGTTGAAGCCGTCACTCATGGAAAAAAATGGGAAATGCATGGGGTGGGTGAATATTTTCCGATGACAACATGAGGTGATGCATGGGTTTAGACTGGAGTGACCTGAAGAGATTTTATTTGATCCGAGTTCTACTATGGATGTGTGGGAAAAGATTTTCCAGTGAGAAGCAGCTTATTCCTGGTTTGTTTCCTCTTACTGCGAAGGTATTGATGCGGAAATGTTGGGAGCAACGAAGCAAAGAATGAATCACAGAAGAGTAAGAGGGAAAAAAAAGAACAAGGACACAAGGATTTATGTGGTTCGGGAATAATCCCTACGTCCACAGAGAGACAGAAAATCACTATAATTCGAGAGCACAACTTACAGGATTTTCTCACACACACATACCTAGAAACCCTAGCCCAAAAATGGGCTAATGTAGAGGTCGAAACACTATAATACCAACCTCAGAAAGTCCGCATCACTACAGTGAAATACGGTCACCCAAGTCAAAAGTGCTACAGTGCTGCCGGCTGGAAGTTCAAGGAGCTACAGTGAATGGCGGCTGGAAGCCCGCGTCGCTATCGGTCGGTGTCAGTCGGTCAGCTCTGCTACAGTGTCAGCATTGCTACAGGCCCCAAAATTTGGCCCGGGGGGCTTCGGCCCTCGGACCCCCAAAGCAGGGGTGCGTTGCCCTTGCAACCCCCAACAAGCTCACCGTGGAGCTCGACCCGTGAAAATTGCGGGCTGGTGCGCAGTACAGGCCACAAGCATTCGGTCCACCCCCGGATCAGGCTACACCAATCCAACAGGTATCGAGTTTGAGAGCCTCACCGGTTGTTCAGGAGTGGCAAGGTACGAAAAAGAACACTTTCTTTCTTTTGCGATAAAGAACCCAATGAGGTGGTGCGTGAAGGTGATGTTAGTGTGCAGTCCCCCAATGCTGGAGGACAAACGACAAGAAATGCAGTTCTAGAGTCAAATTGTTTTTGATTGTCAGCCAAACACTCTTGCTAGAGAAGCGCCACTAGTTGCGCAAGTGTGACGTGGAAAGGAGGGAAATCACCTCACCTATCATGGCTTGAGTCGAGTAGAATTTAGAGAGGAGAATCGACTGCCAATAGTTCATGGCGACATGAAGGCTCACTGCCTTCACGGGTGGTAGAGCTACTGAATACATGTTGGCGCTTAGCAAGGTGTTAAAGCGTCCCAAGCCTGCTTGGATGCTGGGGAATGGCGACAACAGGGAAAATGTTGCTGCTGGGAGGCCAAGGCTGGGTGGTTTACCTGCTGAATTAGTGTTCAACACGTGCAGTCAATGTAATGACTCTACGTACATGTAAGTGCATTTTCCCTGGACCAACTTGACGATCCCAAGCCGTTTGAAAGCAAATTGGTTGTTTGACGCAAGAAATAATTGTCTAGTTTTTGTTGGGTGTGGTTCTGTCCCAACAAATGCAAAAAGGGATGGCAATCAATGGAAGAGAATATCACTGGTTACCATATTTTGTTGGAACAGATCTTCTGCAACAGTTCAATCTGATGAAAGTTCTTGGCACGCACCATCATTTATAGTCTCTGGGTGGATGAAGAACAGCAGTTGGAACTGGATTTTTATGTTGTTAAACATGACATTCAAATTAGAGGTGTCAGCAGGGATGAATGGAATATTCAGAGGGCTGTAAAAGATGCTCTGGAATCTGGTTGGAGCGTTCCAATGGTGGATGTACCAGTGCACGAATTGTTAAACGAGTTAGTTTTTTTATCGGATCTGCCTGAGTTAAGGACAACATGCCCCCCCCCACCTTTGCTCCTTGTTGCTTTGGAAGTTCGAGGACGTGTCAGGTGGCTCAACGTTGGGGGTGGACGAGCTGGGATAGTGGCACCAGCACTAGCTGTTGGGTGCATGGCCGAATTGCCCGAAGGAAACTCTATTTTTCGGGCGTTGCCGGATGCCATTGGCCCTAAAACCGGGTTGTTGATACCTATGGTGCCGTTTGAAGTTTTTGTTCATAGGCTGGAAGCTCCAATATATGTATGTACCAAGCTATCAACATGTAGGGATTGCACATGAAGAAATAATGCAGATATGCTGTCATGGTAAGGCCGGTGATCCACAACAGTTCCCTGCTAGGAAATGCCTGGAAAAAGTTGCATTAATGCTTCTGCCGCCAAAGCCTGCCTCCAGGGGTTGCCGTTACAGTGTTTAAGAAGAGGTTGCGGTCCCGTACGTAAGTAGCTGGGTAGAGCTGTTGGAAGTCCACCTTGAGGACAATGTGGTTTTTAAGGAGGGGTGAATGTTAGAAATATGGGCTGAGAGGGGGCTGTTATGGGCTGGCTGGGGGCTGCTCATACTTGGGCTATCAATTTTTTCTCTCCATTGTTTCTTCTTATTTTCTCTCTCAATTTTTTGCCTAACAAAAGGAGTATAATGAAAGTGTCTTGTCAGAAGGCCTTGATAAAATTTGATGTTTTTTTTATTGATAGCCTTTGATTCGAGCCAAGCATTGGCATTTGCACCCTTCTTGGGCTTTTTCCTTTGTGCTTCCAAACCTCAGAGATTCAATCATTCAGCTTACTGTTGTCATGGGTTTTGGGTGTCACACTCTTTTCTAGGAGTTAATGTTAATTTTGAAAGGGCAAGGAAGATAATCTGTTTGACCACGCTTATTAAATCCTTCTTAGAACACCAGACACTTAAGAATAAGCAGTTTGAAAAAATAAGTAGTGTTTGTTCTGTTTCTAAAACAACAATTGCACTTAGATTTCAGATTGCAGGAGTTTTGCGTCCCACATCGGACTTGTGGTTTTATGTGCTTTTTATTATTCATTATAAAATAATCTCAAGGCCTCCTTTAGAGAGGTATTTTGGGTATTGAGTCTACCACTCTATCATTCTACATGGTATTAAAGGAGGTTCTTTAAACACTACCCCTCCCTCGTCTCTGTTTTTTTTCTCAACCGACACGTAAGGATTTTCCCCTGTGGGGGGCTGCGGCTCCTAGCCGAATTAGTCAGCCGCCCCCCCTGCCGGCTTTCCTCCCTCTCGGTAGATCGAGTCTTGCCGATCCTCCACTTGTTCGGGCTTCCTCCATGTGTAGTCCGCCTCTGAGCGTCGACCCTCCCAGCGCACCTCCTGCCACCGCCCCTCCGGCCTCGTTTCCCTCCTGCGGCGCTGATTGCCGAGCTGCCTCGTTGTTCGCCGACTGCCGTTGCTCCAGCTAGCCTCCTGGTAGTGCGACCTCCAGATCCCCTCATAGCCGTTCGGTAAGATCTCGACCGCTCGCTCTCGGACCCTAGTGGCGGTCTTCCCACTGCCCGGCCTTCCCGATTGCCGGTCATCGTGTGCTTTGCCAGATTGGCCCGTCGTGCCGGCCATCGCTGGCTCCTTCTCGGCGGAACCCTTTATGGTATCCCGCAGCTCCTGTGCACGACGAACCTCGACAGTCCTGTCGTCATCCCTTCCTCCCGACGTCCCTCTGTGACGTCTTCCGCCTCCTGTCGCCCTCCCGTGCGAGGCCATCTCCAGCGGTCTGCCTTCCTTGCAATGACTCCTCTGCCGCTCCTCCCTGCTGGATGTGCCCCATCGCGAGCGCCTCCTGCGCGTCGCCCTCTGTCCCCGCTCCGGCCAGATCCGTGCGACAGTGCTGCCCAAGTAGGTGCGCAACCCTGCGACGGCACCCCCTGTGAGCCGCATCTGCCTCTTCCAGCCGCACCGTCGTCTGGCCCCGCCTGCTGTTGCATCCTCATTCTAGTTATTCCTGCTGGTTCTGCACGACGAGTGTTGTACGTTGGTTGACAATCTTTTTCAGAGGCATCATCTATCAACTTCTAGAGGAGGTGCAACAGTCATGGCGGTTTATCTTTTGTTCTGTTTTGTCTTGTTATGTCATCAAACTAGGTATGTCCAGCTTGAGAGGGAGTATTTGCAATATTTTGTGTTTGTTTTCTTTGGTTTGTTTTCTTTAATTATGTGTTCAAGTTAGGTAGACCTAGCTTGATGGGGAGTGTTGGAGTCTGCGTCCCACATCGGACTTGTGGTCTTATGTGGTCTTTATTACTCATTTTAAAATAACCTCAAGGCCTCCTTTAGCGAAGTATCTTGAATATTGGGTCTACCACTCTATCATTCAACACCGATGAAAGCTACTTAAATAATTGGCAGAAACACACTTTTAATGAGTAACCTAGAAACATTTATAAAAAATCACTTATCATAAGTGACTAGTGCGATGGCTTAGTGCGACAGCACTTATTAAAATGCATCTGGGAACACTTGAACAAAAATACTTATGACAAGTGATACTGTCAAACGGAGCCAATAAACAGTTTTCAGCAAGTGTTATCAAACAGACCCTTCCAGTGGCAATGGCACGTTGTGTGGTTAGGCTGCTGAATTTTTTGGTTGAGCTTGTGTTTGGAAGCAGTGCCGGCAATTTGGTACTAAAATACTTCTTAAATTGTCAGCGTGAAAAGATATTGTATTATATGCACATTTAATATAATAGACTTAAAAATTCTATTTGAAGTCTTCTTTTTATTATATATGCTATATGTTTAGTATTTAAATGATTAGGCATGTGTCTATCTAGGTCTAGTCTATTTGAATAGGTCTATTTTCTCCACTTGTCCTTTTAGTTTGAATTTTGTATTTCATATCTATCTTACGTTGTGTATCTCTTCAACTCTCTCTATAAATAGTGTTCCAACCCTATTCAAGAGGTACGCCTTTTGGGTCTACTCATTCTACACTTTGCTGGCACCACTTGTTTTCTAATTCCAATGCTGTTTTAGCTTTATTGATAATCTGTGAACTTGATATTTTGCAATTCACAGAGCTTATTTGGTTCTCTGTATTAGTTAACTCCGAAGGAAGCCTTTCGGATACTGTCTCACAAATTCCATGGGAAGGGGCCTGGCAAAATGAAGCAAGAAAAGCACTTGAAGCAATATTATGAAGAATTGAAGCTAAAGCAAATGAAAAATTCAGACACTCCATCCTTGTCTGTCGAGAGGATGAGAGAAGCTCAAGCACGGATGAAGACACCTTATCTTGTTCTCAGCGGGCATGTAAAACCCGGGTATGTGTTCTCTTTCATTCTATGCGATATGAATCCTGGATTTATTCAACATAAACGTCGGGAAGCTTCCTTCAACATACAATTATTTCATAATTTTATTCATTTTTATTTTTTCATATTTTTTGGAACTGATATATTGCTCTAGTAAATTCAACTATATATAATTTTAGTATCAAGCATTTGACTCAACTTAGAGAACTTATCGTTGTGACATTTTTGTCACGTGATCTAAAGAAAATGTTAATGTGTTTTACCTTGCGTGGCATTTCTAATATATCTATGAATTTTCTTTGGAGTATTTGCAGGCAAAGCAGTGACCCTAAAAGTGGTTTTGCTACGGTTGAAAAGGAGCTGCCTGGTGGTTTGACCCCCATGCTTGGCGATAGGAAGGTCTGGTTTTTTTCTCAGATAAGTTTTATAAACAGTTGTAAGTGAAAGAAAAATGGATGCATGTTTTCAGGTGGAGCATTTTCTGGGGATAAAGCGGAAGAGTGATGGTGGGGGTATGGATCCGCCAAAAAGACTGAGAAACTGAGAAAGATGGAAGCTAATTTTCTGTATGTTTTCCGCCCCCCTGACCTTCTGTTGATTCAAATCCACCGCACCTGACCGGAGAGGTGCAGGTAGTGTACATAGAGGCCTTCTGTTTTACATTTTTTTCCCAGTAAATGGTAAAAAAAAAAAAAAATGTCATGGTGGTTGTTTGGTAAGAAATTTTAATGAAGCCTGCTGAATTGAGTTCTTGATGGATCATGGTTCATTGGGGTGATTGTTTTACAGAGGTCGTTTCAATGTTGAATTTACGGTGAAGGTCAAATCACAATGTTATTGAAGTTAGTATATGGAAACTTGGCCATGATTTTCAAGACATTCTTTGGATGAATAAAGCCTTGCCCATAGTTTATAACCATACCATGGAAGAAGTTAAATTTGGTCATGTTTGTTCGACTACCACCTACTCAAGGTCTTGATGTAAAGTTACCGGCTGCGCCATAGCTCCTTGCTCAACTCCAAGCTACTTTATAAGATTTCTTACTCAAGATATTTACTACTACATTACATTACCATTTTCAAGAGTACATGTGATCTTGAATTCACAATCGTGAAGGAACTTGATTAGTATCTATCTTAAGTTCATTTTCCTTGAGAAAAAATGCAGTGCAAGCTTTAGGTGCTCGTAAAGATTGCAAAGTTCTCACTCAAGAGATCATGTCTCCCCAATCTTAGTTTACAAACCATCGTTGCCAACTTCATGTTATGAGTAAAGTACGCTTATGAGAGCAACTTTCTTGACCTTTATGTAATAATTGCACGCTCTTGTATTAAAACACAACCCAATCCCTAGTGTCGTGTCAAAATATGCCTCAAAAGGAATTCCTGAAGAAACCTCAAAACCAACACAATTTTCATTCTCTTTAGGTAATCAAAAGTTATCTGACATTGCTTTGTCCAAAGAATTTTGTGATCTTTTCTGAACAAAAAAGACAAGGGACTCGCAATTTGAGAGAAGTTAGATACGAACCTTTGATGATCGCTTGTCAAGCTAAGGAAACCACACACCTTTGAAACATTTCCATGTGACTCCTAAGCAATGATTGCTGTTATCTTCACTGGATTAACAACACCACTTTTTGAGATAACATGACTTAGAAAATGGTTCTCATACATCTAAAAATGACACTTCGACAACGTCCCATATAACACATGCTCATAAAAAATTCAAGACAAACCTCATGATTTGCACCCCTCATCCTGAATACACCAAGATATCATTAATGAATACTACAACAAAACTGATTGAGATAAGGTTGGAAGATCTAGTGCATCTACCCCATAAACTTTTTTGATGCATCTGTCAGGCCGAACGACATTACCACATACTCATAATGTCTACACCTGTATTGGAAAGTCATCCTCAAATGTTCTCCTCCCAAATCCTCAAATGATGATATTCAAAATGTAGATCAATTTTTGAAAACCAACACACACACACCCATAAGTCAATCACAAAGATCCACAATCGTCAATAGAGGGTAACAACCCTTCACCATCACATGGTTCAACTAATGATAATCAATACACAACCTCAAGTTTTCCTCCTCGGTGACATACTTTGTCAAATAAAACTCTTGCAACTGTTCATCAATACAAACTTTCAACTCACAAAGCTTAGAAGGGGCATCCAGTATGAAGCTAAGAAAATTAGCTTGCTACTCGGATACAACTCAATGTTGAATTCAACATTACATTGCGGTCTAAAACTCTTAACCTCAGGAAAAACATGTTATGGAAATGCGAGAGCTCCAATGAAAAAATGAATCAATAAAATAAGAGCAAATGAGAGAAAAAGAAAGAACACACGACAATTTTTATGGTTCAGGAAGAATCCCTACATCCATGAAGAGGAAAAATGATTTCACTATTTTCAAGAGCAAATTATAGAGAACACACACAATACAGAAACCCTAGCTCGAAATCAGCTCATAAAGCAATTAGATGCTACAATAATCCGTGTTGCTACAGTGCCTGGATCTGCATAATGATCCGTAGTGCTACAATATCCTATGTCGGTAAGGTCTATGCTGCTACAGTATCCACTGTCGGTGTCGTCGGGTAGCTTTGCAATAGTTGGTTAGACTTGCTATAATGCCTCCCAAATTTGGGTCCAAGAGCCTTCGACCCTCAGTCCCCCAACTAAGGGGAGCACTTCCCTTGAAATCCCCCACTGACCTCATCATGAAGGTCGAACCATGAAAATTTCTAAACTAGTATTCAGCATGGATGTAACATCCCCGACCCGGAAGCCACAAAACCGATGCTTCGAGCCGGGAGGTTACATGACCTTAAGCGCGCCTCCCCGTACGCCAAAGGCTGCCGACTAGCAGCGGGGGTCTATGTAGTCAAGTGGGGAGACTATACCCCCTTTTTATCAGAGTATGCTACAACAGAAATATACCAATAGTGGAAACAATAATCAATAAATAAGGAACCTGTATAACAACCAATTCCAAATAATAAATATGCCATGTCATACTACAAGTGCAAAAGTGGACAAAACCCCAAAATAAAGACAACGACCAAGATCCCTAAAATGGTTCTGACTCCAAGTCCGGATCCTCCACCAAGTGCTACCCATGTCCACTCACTGTCTAGCAAGGACCTTTGCCCTTCTCCTGACCTGCAAACATGAAGTCTGCTCGGGTACCCAATGGCGGCCCGAGCAGGGTGTGAGTACAACTCAGTAGGCCACCACCAACGGTGTCTACAAAATATCCAGTCTAAACAGATAGTGCATGCAAGAGAATGTGAATGATAGTTTCCAAGTAATTATCTAAGGTACCATTATCCTGTTTAGAGCCAAGCCAATGCCACTTCCATTACCATTCATTACACACCCATTATCACCATTTACTATTTCATCACATTTCCATGGGTTAATCACATACACTATGTTACATGGGTCTAAGGCCAACAATCACATGCAAGAGGGTAAACACATCGTTATTCTATCTCACTAGGACTAACTCCTCATAGCAACCATAACCTCACCTCGAAGCCTCAGTCCGGGTGGATGCAACTGTTAGGAGAATAGACCCTCAATCCCCTTTCTTAACCCGTGCATTTAGGGTGGAGTTTAGAACCTCAGTCTTCACTCGACCCATGGGCGTAGATCCTCAAGTCATACCCCACTCTACGAAGCCATGTGCACATGCTTATATATAAGTAACCATCAACCATCCAAACCATTGCCCTTCGGTAAACACTATTCACAACAACCCACATGAGAATCCACATCATGCCTTAACCCATTAACACATTACCATTTCACATCATTTAACCATTACCCAATTCCCATGTGTTATGCCTATCTCACTAAGCATTGAACATTAAACCCATAACCTATCCCGTTATGGTCTTAAATCACTTTACACATTAAGCCATTTAACCCGTTCATCATTTTCCTGAATCTAACCATTCATCCCATTTCAAATAACCCCTAGGTTATTGCCAAGTCTAGGTGCATCTCCTAACTTCTATTCCAAGTTCAACCAATCATTCCAACACATTTATCAAGGGCTCTACAATTCATTACAACAAGGTCACTTGTTTAATATCAATCCCTAAATCCGGGAAATGCCGTCACATCCCATGGATGACCCCAATTAGGTCAAGACAATCCCAACACATCCCACGGGGATCGTGAGGGTTCCCATTTGCCATTTTAAACACCATTTTACCAAACATGCCATGGTTATTCAAAACATAACCAAAGGAAAACAAGAACTCAACTAAACATGCAAAATTACCCAAATAACTATGGGATATCACTTGTAGACCACCTACCTCGAAACCGCAGTTGAACGCACTCTCAATCGAGTCCTTAGACCTCGATTCGACCGACCTTTGGAGCTTCAACCTAAAACTCACCCAAAAGTTAGGGTTTTAGAGCTTCAGAACGAGAGGGAGAGAAGATACAAACCCTAAACCAAAAAGAGAAGCAAGGATGCGATTAGCCTTACCTGGAGCTTCGATCCGCAACCAACGACACCAAAAACACCTTAGAATCGAAGGAGAACCACCCTTGGGAAGCTTGGGTCGGCCAAGCTCGTCACTGGGGTTGAGAGGGGATGAAATGAGGAAAATCCCGAGTTGGGGTTTAAAAGCCTGGAGTGGCAAACTTGTAATTTTTTCCAACTTTAAGTGGCCGCACGGTTTGTCCGCACGGTTTGGAAAACCGTGCGCATGCCACTGCCCGGAGGAGGAGGGGTCGCACGATTTATCTGCACGGTTTGGAAAACCGTGCGCAAACCGTGCACATGCTTCTGTCCGGAGGAGGAAGGGTCAACGGTTTAGCCTGGGCAGGCCGCACGATTTACGTGACCGTGCGCAGGCCGTGCGCCCTGGCCTGTCTTGCCCAAATTTCCTTTCTTCCGTGCCCCGAGCCCCCGGAACACCCCCAAGGCCTCTCACACTTTCAGGAAACATCCCTTGAAGCCCAAAACAAGGGATTCAACCAAAACATAACGAAAACATACCTTTCCAAAAACCGGGATCTTACAATCTCCCCACCTTATAACGGCTCGTCCTCGAGCCGAGTTTCCAAGCCTCATTGATCCACCGAAGAGAAGAGTTCGGGCCACTGAGCCCGCATATCTGATTCCCGCTCCCAAGTTTCTTCCTGAACTTTCCCATGCTGCCATAGTACTCGCACTAATGACACAACCTTTCCTCGCAAGACCTTTTCACTATGATCCACCACATGAATCGGATGCTCCTCAAAGGACGCATTAGCCTCAAGCTCCACATCCTCAATATCAACCACGTGAGATGGGTCAGGGTGATACCGTCGAAGCTGCGACACATGAAACACATCATGCATCCCACCATACCGCTGTGGAAGAGCCAATCGGTATGCCACTGGCCCGATCCTCTCCACAATCTCAAAAGGTCCCACATACCTGGGCGCCGACTTACCCTGCTTTCGAATCCGTCGGTGACCCAACCTTGCCGACACCCGAAGGAACACTTTATCACCCACCTCAAACTCAAGAGGTCTACGCCTCCGATCTGCATACGACTTCTGCCTACTCTGAGCCGTAGCCATCCGCTTCCTAATCAACTTAACTCTCTCGGAAGTCTCCTGCACGAGACTTGGCCCCAACAACTCGGATTCACCGGTCTCTAGCCAACACAACAGAGATCTACATGGTCTCCCATAAAGCGCCTCAAATGGTGCCATCTGAATCGTAGCCTGAAAACTGTTGTTGTAGGCAAACTCGACTAACGATAGGTGTCTCTCCCAAGAACCACCAAAGTCCAAGACACGAGCTCTTAACATGTCTTCCAACACTTGGATCGTACGCTTCGACTGCCCGTCCGTCTGCTGGAGGAAAGCCGTACTCAAAAACACCTGCGTACCAAGCGCCTTCTGCAACCCTTGCCAGAAATGCGATGTGAAACACGGATCTCGGTCCGAAACTATGGTCCGTGGCACACTATGCAACCACACTATTTCCCGAACATACAACTCACCCAACTGGTCGACTGTAAGGGTCTCCTGAATCGGTAAGAAATGAGCCACTTTTGTTAACCGATCCACAACCACCCATATTGCATCATTCTTCTGTGGCGTCCTCGGAAGACCCACGATAAAATCCATTGTCACATCATCCCACTTCTATTCCGAAATGGGCAATGGATGCAACAAACCACCTGGGAATTGATGCTCGGCTTTCACCTGCTGACAGGTAAGACACTGTGCCACAAAGCCCACAACTTCCTTCTTCATCCCAGGCCACCAAAACTGCCTTCGGAGATCATGGTACATCTTGGTCAAACTAGGATGCACTGCCCACTTTGATGCATGGAACTCACACATCAATTCTTCCCGTATACATTTTGACACAACCACACGATCATGAACACAAACAACTCCGTCCCCACCGACGGCCCAACCAGAAGGTAGCTCCCCACCTTTAAGCTTTTCCTTCATGATCAAACACTCAGGATCATCAAGATGACCTTCCTTAACTCGAATTAAAATCGTCGAATCCATCGTTAAGGAAGCAAGAGTGACCTGACCATTCTCCTCTTACACCTCTAGGTGCATCTCTGCAAACAAAGCCATCACCTTCCACTCGGTACTGGATTCCTGAACCACCTGATTCTGAACCTTCATACTCAGAGCATCAGCAAAACTGTTTCCCTTTCCCGGCATGTACACCAACTCAAAGTCAAAAGACTGGAGGTATTCAACCCATCTTCGCTGCTGAAGATTCAGATCCTGCTGTGAGAAGATGTACTTTAAACTCTTATGGTCGGTAAACACGGTAAAACGTTCTCCCAACAGATAGTGCCTCCAACACTTCAAGGCGTACACTACTGCAGCCAACTCAAGGTCATGAGTAGGATAATTCCACTCATGGGGTCTCAACTGCCTTGACCCGTAAGCCACCACCCGCTCATCTTGCATCAACACAGCCCCAACTCCGATTCCAGACGCATCACAAAACACGATGTAATTCTTACCCGGCTCGGGTAAGATCAAGATAGGTGCGGTCATCAACCGCTTCTTCAACTCTTGGAAGGCATTCTCACAAGCCTCAGATCATTCGAACCAGATTCCCTTCTTGGTCAAGCCCGAAAGTGGTGCTGCCAAGCGAGAGAAATCCTGAATGAACCTTCAGTAATACCCGACCAAACCCAGAAAACTCCGAACATCAGAAACGCTCTTGGGCTGCTCCCAAGATACAACTACCTACACTTTCTCTGGATCCACTGACACACCTGCCTCTGAGATGATGTGAACCAGAAAATGTACCTCACCTATCCAGAATTGACACTTGGATAGCTTGGCGTATAACTAATGCTCACTTAGCGTACCTAAGACGATGTCAAGATGTTGGGCATGATCGTCATGAGTTTTCGAGTACACTAAGATATCGTCTACAAAGACAACCACAAACCGATCTAGATAGGGATGAAAGATCCGGTTCATCAAATCCATAAACACTGCTGGTGCATTGGTCAAGCCGAAAGGCATTACCACAAACTCAAACAACCCGTACCGACTCCGGAAAGCTGTCCGCAATATGTCGAAAGACCTTACCCTCAACTGGTGATAACCCGACCTCAGATCAATCTCAGAAAACACCGATGCACCCCTTAACTGATCAAACATGTCATCAATTCTAGGAAGAGGGTACCGATTTTTCATCGTCATCTGATTCAACTTTCGATAGTCAACACACAGCCTTAACGACCCATCGGCCTTCTTTGAAAAAAGAATGAGAGATCCCCAAGGAGACGTACTAGGACGGATAAACCCCTTACGCTCCAACTCCTCAAGCTGAACCTTCAATTCCTGGAGTTCTTCCAGTGCCATTCGGTATGGAGGAATAGAAACTGGCTCCGCTCTCGGCAGCAACTCGATTGTGAACTCAACATCCCTCTCAGGGGGTAACCCTGAGAAATCCTCAGGAAACACATCCTGAAACTGATCCACCACAGGAGGGAAATTAATTTTTTCCCCTTCCTCATCATCATCAAGCATGAGACATGCCACTTGAGCCGCGAGCCCACTCATCTGTTGACAAAACGGCCCCGCACGCCCTGCTTGAATATCCCATTCGCCACGGTGGGCATAAGCGTCACCCTCAAGAGACCTGAACGATACTCTGCGACGATAACAATCTATGTGCGCCCGATACAACACCAACCAATCCATTCCCAGGATTAGGTCAAACCCTGTCATCTCGAGAATGAACATGTCCCACAGAAAACAATACCCACCAACTTTCAAGGCACATCCCTTGCATTGCTTGATATCCTCAACCCGCACCCCCAACGGAGTGTCAATTGACATCACCCCACACACCCCCTCCACAGGTAAACCTAGTGCTACCACAAGTTGAGTAGAGATAAAAGAGTGTGTGACACATGTTCCAAACAACACACTAGCAAAAGTAGAAGCTACAAGGATCGTACCTCGAACAGTCGACGGTCCAGCCTCGCCATCACCAGGCGCAAACTGAACTGCCTGAAGCTGACTTGCCCCTCTACCCTGGGCTCCATCCTGAACACCCTGCGCTGCACTGCCCTTCTGGCGTGAGCGATCCTGCCCTGGAGTTCCACGTCCACCGCCTCTGCCAGTACGGCCCGTGGAGCTCCAACTGCCTGCCTGATACAGGGCAACTGATCCCCTTCTCGTATCCGGTACCTGCCTTCCACCATCATACTCGCCCACCTGCTGAGGTTTCCTACAGAACTTCTGCACATGTCCCATCCGGCTGTATGAACGGCACTCGACTGGAGGTCGAGGACACTGACCACGCATATGCCCCGACCTACCACACTGATAGCAGAACACTTGATTTCCACTCTGATAGGATGACCCTCTCTTCCAGCCACTTTTCACACTTCCTCCATACTGTGAGCTCTCATGGCATCGCTTCCGACCTTCGGTAGCTGCACCGCTCGTCTGCCCCGCTGGCACCACAAGCCCACTACCCAAAGCTCCCTTCAGGTTTCCTTCCGAGATCAGTTCCTAGTCTACTACCTCTACGAACCTCTTCAAGCGGAAGATGTTTACTTGAGACCTGATCTCATGTCTCAGCCCATCCTGGAAATGCCTTGCTACTGCTGGCTCATCCCCTGCTAACACTGGGACGAAGCATCTCAAATCAGTGAAGCGACTAGCATAGTCCATCACCGATAGCGATCCCTGAGTCAGACTCATAAACTCTACAACCCGCTCCTATCTCAAGGTCTCTGGGTAGAAATGCTCCAGAAACTTTTCCTGAAAAACCTTCCACGACATTCCCTCAGCCTGCTCAATTTGAGCCTGAATGTCCCACCAACGCCTAGCCTGGCCCCGCAACATATAAGCGGCCAGCTTTACTCGCTTTTCAACAGGGGTCTCTAGATGATCCAGTATCATCTGAACAAACTCTAACCAGAAATACGCTTCCTCTGGCCCACCCTCTCCTGTGAAAGTCGGAGGGCGCTACAGTTGGAACTCCCTGGTCAGCTCAAACATACTCGGTGCAACCCGCCCTGGGTCCCGATCCATCATCTGTATAAGGCGAGTCAAGTTCTCTCAGAACTGGTCTTCTTTACCTTCATTGATTGCCACATTTTCTTGCTCCTCTACTGGAGGATTGTTCTCAGCAACACCCTCCCGTTGCCCAACTGGTAACCGACGTCGTGGTGGCATTTCTCTACAATGCCAAGCACGAGTTTTAGCACACATACCATAAACATTCATGACTCCACCAAAAGCTATTTACTAGCTATGACAACCCGCTTTTCATATGCCAACCCAACAACATTTTACAACTTGTTTCAAAATCTATTACTCCATTAAACATCATTTACCCACTTGTTTTATTTCATTCTTCTCATTATTTCTTGGTTTCATAAAATGCATGATGCACCCTACTTTTCTGCCTCACACACCCACCCCATGCGTGTGCATAACACAATGCATGTCACCTATCTCCCTAGGTGCCTACAATAATGCATGAATGCAAATCCTCGTGTCGTTAAGGCCACGAGCCAAACGTCATAAAAAAATCACATCAAACCACATGTGCATCACCCAACGGTGAAATATCATCAACTGTAACATCACACAATCAAGAACACAATTTCCCACCCAGGGTGACTTGGGTTTCCCCCCGTACATGGGTTAGCTACTCCCAAGCACGAGCTCATTACCAAGGCCCAATACGTCTTAACCCTTGGCTACCAATCCCAAATAACAAGACCTCAGAGAAGGAGAAGAAAGACCTCCTCTGATACCACTTTGTAACGTCCCCGACCCGAAAGCTACTAAACTGGTGCTCCAAGCCGGGTGGTTACATGACCTTAAGCATGCCTCCCCATACGCCAAAGGCTGCCGACTAGCAGCGGGGGTCTATGTAGTCAAGTGGGGAGACTATACCCCCTTTTTATCAGAGTATGCCACAACATAAATATATCAATAGTAGAAACAATAATCAATAAACAAGGAACCTTTATAACAACCAATTCCAAATAACAAATATGCCATGTCATACTACAAGTGAAAAAGTGGACAATACCCCAAAATAAAGACAACGACCAAGATCCACAAAATGGTCCTGACTCCAAGTCCGGATCCTCCTCCAAGTGCTACCCATGTCCACTCACTGTCTAGCAAGGACCTTTTCCCTTCTCCTGACCTGCAAACATGAAGTCTGCTCGGGTACCCAACGGCGGCTCGAGCAGGGTGTGAGTACAACTCAGTAGGCCACCACCAACGGTGTCTACAAAATATCCAGTCTAAACAGATAGTGCATGCAAGGGAATGTGAATGATAGTTTCCAAGTATTTATCTAAGGTACCGTTATCTAGTTTAGATCCAAGCCAATGCCACTTCCATTACCATTCATTACACACCCATTATCACCATTTACTATTTCATCACATTTCCATGGGTTAATCACATACACTATGTTACATGGGTCTAAGGCCAACAATCACATGCAAGAGGGTAAAGATGTCATTATCCTATCTCACTAGGACTAACTCCTCATAGAAACCATAGCCTCACCTCGAATCCTCAGTCCGGGTGGATGCAACCGTTAGGAGAATAGACCCTCAGTCCCCTTTCATAACCCATGCATTTAGGGTGGAGTTTAGAACCTCAGTCTTCACTCGATCCATGGGCGTAGATCCTCAAGTCATACCCCACTCTATGAAGCCATGTGCACATACTTATATATAAGTAAACATCAACCATCCAAACCATTGCCCTTCGGAAAACACTATTCACAACAACCCACATGGGAATCCACATCATGCCTTAACCCATTAACACATTACCATTTCACATCATTTAACCATTACCCAATTCCCATGTGTTATGACTATCTCACTAAGCATTGAACATTAAACCCATAACCTATCACGTTATGGTCTTAAATCAGTTTACACATTAATCCATTTAACCCGTTCATCATTTTCATGAATCAACCATTCATCCCATTTCAAATAACCCCTAGGTTATTGCCAAGTCTAGGTGCATCACCTAACTTCTATTCCAAGTTCAACCAATCATTCCAACACATTTATCAAGGGCTCTACAATTCATTACAACAAGGTCACTTGTTTAATATCAATCCCTAAATCCAGGAAATGTCGACACATCCCATGGATGGCCCCAATTAGGTCAAGACAATCCCAACACATCCCACGGGGATCGTGAGGGTTCCCATTTGCCATTTTAAACACCATTATTACCAAACATGCTAAGGTTATCCAAAACATAACCAAAGGAAAACAAGAACTCAACTAAACATGCACAATTACCCAAATAACTATGGGATATCACTTGTAGACCACTTACCTCGAAACCGCAGTTGAACGCACTCTCAATCGAGTCCTTAGACCTCGATCCGACCAACCTTTGGAGTTTCAACCTAAAACTCACCCAAAAGTTAGGGTTTTAGAGCTTCAGAACGAGAGGGAGAGAAGATACAAACCCTAAACCAAAAAGAGAAGCAAGGATGGGATTAGCCTTACCTGGAGCTTCGATACACAACCAACGACACCAAAAATGCCTTAGAATCGAAGGAGAACCACCCTTGGGAAGCTTGGGTCAGCCAAGCTCGTCGCTGGGGTTGAGAGGGGATGAAATGAGGAAAATCCTGAGTTGGGGTTTAAAAGCCCGGAGTGGAAAACTTGTAATTTTTCCCAACATTAAGTGGCCGCACGGTTTGTCCGCATGGTTTGGAAAACTGTGCACAAACCGTGCGCATGCCACTGCCCGAAGGAGGAGGGGTCGCACGATTTATCTACACGGTTTGGCAAACCGTGCACAAACCGTGCGCATGCTTTTGTTCGTAGGAGGAAGGGTCGCACAGTTTAGCCTGGGCAGGCCACACGGTTTACCTAATCGTGCGCAGGCCATGCGCCCTGACCTGTCTTGCCCAGATTTCCTTTCTTCAGTGCCTCGAGCCCTCGGAACACCCCAAGGCCTCTCACACTTTCAGGAAACATCCCTTGAAGCCCGAAACAAGGGATTCAACCAAAACATAACGAAAACATACCTTTCCAAAAACTGGGATCTTACAATGGACCTCTATCACTTAGCCCAAAACTATCCGATGAATCAAGCTCTGCCATTCCAGTAAAAACATCGATAAAATCTAACAATATGAGGAAGCTCTTCCACTTGATCTATCGCTGTGCACAATGCTGAACTCGTCAATTATGACAAAATCAACTGAGATTGGAAGTGGTAAGTACTATATTGACGTCTACGCTCTTCCATAAAATGGAAAGATCTTTGATTGGATTATAGAAAAAAACTTTGCACTGATAACAATTGTAAAGGCTCACACCAAGAACAACCAATTTATACTAAGGATAACATCATAAGGCTGTGCTTGAAGTAAGATTATGATCTCAAGATAAAATAACTTTCCCAATGCAAGCTCTCTGTAACATGTCATGTTTTAGTGAAAAATAGGATCATGTTTTTCATGAAATTTCAAGGAAATCTTTTCACATTTTAAATAGGGATTAGGAGCACAAAGGTCAAAGATGAATTTGGAAGGGGTTTATAGAGGTGGTATTGTTGTAGTTTGTTGTAGAGTTTCATTAAGTATTTGATGATGGTGTACCAAGTACCCCGTGTGTTGTGTGTGGGTGATGGAGGGATTTTCCTAAACTGCCTAGTACCCAATGGGAGTGTATTGGGTGCCTAGTGAGTTAACAAACACCTTGTGGTGGCCATTGAGTACCTGGCATCATGATATCACATACATGTACATATATGTGATTTAAGTTGATGAATTTGGTATTATCATTATCATTATCATTATTTATTATGATTATTATTATTGTTGTTGTTATTGGCAACGACGACGATGTTAATGGTGTTGATGTTGGTGTTGTTTCTGGTGGTGGTGATATTAGTGGTGGTGGTGCTATTGCTCATGTTGCTGATAACTATTGGTGTTGGATTTGGTGTTCTTATTCTTCTTTGGATTAGGAACGACCTGATAAATTCGGTTTCCTAAGACCAGCATAATAAAGTTTTTCCCTAAAATGTATTACAAGCTGTAGTAAAAGGGTGAGTTTTTTGCCATTGTCTTTGTATTTTTTTGCCTTGTTTGTCTGTTGCCCTAGATAGGGGGCTCGTGGGGATTGCCTGAGGGCCGACCCTGATTTGGATCTTATGAGATAAAATTAGAAGGGGACCGAGAGATGGGAAAATGTTATTGGGATCCCCAAGGGTTTTGGGGACGAAGTGATGTTATTGTTATCATTAGGATCCTAAGGGCCAAGATAATGTTATTATTATTACCAAGGGGGAAGGGACTGATGAGCATGAGTTAGAGTGATGGGTTATTCATGCTAAGGGTTAGGTGCTGATGAGTTAAAGCTAGAGTGGTGGGTTATTACTACCAAGGGCTAGGGGATGATGAATTGGAGTTATAGTGATGATTGTTAGGGGTTGAGGGTTGATGAGTCAGAGTTAGACCGATGAACTATTATCACCATGGGCTAAAAGTTGATGAATTTTAGTCGGAGTGATGGGTTATTATGTTTAGGGGTCAAGGGTTGATGAGTTGGATCTAAAGCGACGAGATATCATCATTAGTGGCTAGAGGCTAATGACCTGAAGTCAGAGTGACAAATTATTATTTCTAGGGTTTGTGGGATAATGATTTAGAGGAGTGGAGAGTTATTATGGATAGAGCTTGAGGGTTGGAGAAAGGTTATTCTTATTATGAGTGGTTGATGAATGCGACCACATTAATAATTAACTTCAATGGCCGATGTCTCCTAGAAATGACATGAGAATATCACCAGGGGCCGAGAGGTCAGAGTGGTAGACTACATAAAATGAAACGTGCAATATCCATCCCAAGGGAATTGATTTCTTAGGACACGTGTTGTGATCTATATGATCATACAGAGTGTAACTCAGAAAGGGTGTTTTGGTAATGTAGCCCCTTTCCCCGCATTGATGTAAATATAGTATAAATGAATCACATGCACCCTATAACAAAAATAAACACCATTTTATTTCATTAATAAATAACATTACATATGAAGGATAAATACACTTCATAAAATTGATAATAGTACAATAGGATGATTGTCACAAACCAATCTGGGTACCCTGGTAACCCAATAACCGAGCCGACCTTGACATAGCCCCAAGGGAATTCTTAATCCCCATGGGTCGGTGACTAGCACCTGACACCATACAAAATTAAAGTGAGAACAATTTTTCCACTAACAAAGAAGAATTAAAAGAGACAAGTCAACATGCATACAAAAGAAACTCCACTGGGGGATGTGTACCATAAGTCAAACAAGCTTAGATAAGTCAAAGTACTACAACAAAAAGTACTAGAAAATAGGGAGAACTACCCAAGTCCCTAAGAACACAACTCACCAAGTCCAAAGATCAACAGCTAGAACCACCTCCAAGTGACCCTTTTCCCTTGCTTAATCCTGGAAGAAGATAATCTACGAACAGTCGAAGACACAAGTAGGGTCAGTGGCATGCCTGAGTGCCGTTCTCCTTCTTCCCATCCACTTTTAGCTTATTCTCACCTCCTATTCTCTTTCTTCTTGCTCCGTTTGTGCGACTTATCTATGGGTTCTACCCCGGTGTTTCTATCACGACTGCCCCGCACCTTGGTTCCGGCGATGGTCGTGTGCTGTTGAAGCCCTTGGCTGCTCATTCCCGTGCTCTGACCCCTTGTTCCTCAGCGCATCTCCAAGTCGGAAATGGAGTGGGGGTAACAAAGGGGTTTTGGGTTTTGTGGTCGGTGGTCGATGGGTTTCAAGGCGTCACTCGAGTCTTTACCCTCTTCATTGATGCCGTTTCTTGGAGTTCTTGACCACTCATCCCTACTCTGACCTCACTTACCGCAGCTCCTATCCAAGTCGGATCTGGAGCGATAGTAACTACGAGGTTCTGGGCTGTGTGGTTTGGCATCCATCTCCATTCCAGTCGCGCGCTCTTCAACATTGGTGATGCTCTGGGTTGGTAACGGGTCTTTATTGGTGAGTTTCTATGATCGATTTTTGTCTGGTTTTGGGTATGTTTGCTTCTGGTTGCGGAGAAGGCCATCAACAGTCTTTGACAGTGACGCGATGATATTGGTTATGTCATGTTGAGGATGGTTTTTCTGAGATGGCGGTTGATTTCAGTGTTGACGATGATGGTTGAGATTGTTTTTTGGCGATGGTGGTTCATGCTGCGTCTTCGGATCAGGAGGGGTTGGACATCACTGGTGACCTTGACGGTGGTCTCATGATGAGGTCAGAGCTGGAGCTTCAGTTCAAATGGGTTTTGGGTCATGTGTTCTAGTGGTTGAGGGGTTCCCAAGGGCTCTCGATGTTGGGCTGATTTTGTTATGCCTTCTTCTAGTTTATTCTCTACACTGGCGTCGCTCGGAGTCCCCAACCGCCCAACCCTGCTCTGACCTCGAGTTCCTCGGCGCCTCTCCCAGTCGGATTTGGAGCAGTGAAAGGTTTGAGGTTTTGGGAAGTGTGGTTCGATGTCATTCAGTGCTCATGATGCTACATAATCGCTTTGGGTTTTTGGTTTTGTTGTTTAGTGTTGGTCGCTGGTGTTGACGCTGATGGTGAAGGTGGAGCGATGACGTTATGGTCTTTTGATTCCAATGACTGGTATCAGGACTCGGTAAATGGTGGAGACGAGGAATTTTGTACGACGGTGATGAAGAACTCTGATGGAAGGTCTTGCTGATGATTTAGCATGAAGTAATGATTGTTATGAAGCGATGATGGGGCTATGAGGTGACAAGGTGTGCGAATCAAGGGATCACATGACGTTTGGTGGCTCGTGGACCAAGACAGAATGATGAAGTTCAAATTTTAAATTTGGAAATGTTTGATCATTAGTGGTCATTTGAATTTTGAATTTTCATGTGGGCGGGACTCTAGCAGTGGGTTTTGGTTTACTTGGTTGGACTTGTCACTGGTTGGATCTGTTTTGGTTCACACTTACCCATCAAAAGCATATTTAAACAAATTATGATTTACAATTCAAAAGATGGAAATACTTTAGCAATTCATGCTTCACATTTTAAATGATGGAAATACATTTCAAATGAAAGAATTTACCTTTAATCAAAGGGTGCTTTACACAAATGGAACTTTTCACAAAATGGCTTAAATAAACAGTTTTATATAAAACAGTTTATATAAATTCACAAGGTATGTAAAATAGTTTACAACAAAGGCATATATACATTTAAAATACAAAAAATCAAGAAACATGGTCATAATGATAATAGGTATGTTAGTTCCAGGCTATAGGGATCCGACACTATGAAACAACAAATATGTACATACACCCCTTTGGGTGTAAGGACAAAGAGGACTCATCACCATTGCCTAAGGTATGTGATGTGTTGATATGAATTTTTAGAATGTTGTAAGTTGTAAAGTGCCACCCAAAATAACTCACTAACTACCTAAGGATTTCATGTTATCTAGTACAAAACAACGATGAATAATTTATTTTAAGACTACTTAAAATACAATTAAATCCCATTCTTCATTTCAAATATGCCAATTTTCCCTTTAAAATCATAACAGGTTTTTAATCAAAAACATGTCTTTTCATAAAGATGAAATCCTAAGGTTTCCATCAAACCATTTTTTATCCATTTTTCACAAATAAGGATTTGAAACCAATTCATGCAATTTCACAATCCACATTCACAAATTAAATTCAACAACTTAATTTTTTAAACAAATTCCATCAACTTCATAATAAACCCCCAATTCAATGGAATCAGATTTTTTCATAATTTTCCATCAAATCTAATTTTCATAATTAAATTCGACAATTAAATTGAAAATATTTCCCATCAAATCCACCATTTAAATTCAAAAATTTAAATTTCACAATTCTCCATAAACACACCCCAATCCAATGGAACTGGGGGTTTTCTAATTTCATGCCAAAAACCCATTTTTCTTTAAAACTCCAATTCAATGGAACTGAGTTTTTCCAATAAAACAATTGAAATCCATTTAATCCAAACCCAAAAAATTGCATTTAATTCAAATAATTGAAATTAAATAAATAAATTTAGGGTTAATGTAAATTGGGCATCGTAATAGAACCACCTACTGAAATAAATGAATATCACAATGCCAAACCCTAATAGGGATTTGTCCACGAAGAATGCCGATCATGCAAACGAGAATCAAGCCTAGGTTTAAGATCCCAAAACAGAGGGTATTATATTCATAAATCAATATGGGGATCCATAGAACCTAGCGAGAAGAAGAGAGTCTGTGGGAGAATGAGATTGAGACGAGGAAACTAACCGCGAGAAGATCGAAGGGCATTCCTCTAGCTTCGAATCGCTTCTGGGAGGGATCTGAGGGGCCAAAAATCCTTCTTGGGAGCTCTAAGGAAGGGAGAAATCAGTTTGGGTCGAAGGAGGTCTATCGAGGACCTAAATGGAGGGTTCATGAATTTTTAATAAAAATTCAGATTAAGGGAAAACCCATCCGCACTGTTTCCTGGGAAGAGGTGCACAATTTAGTCAAACCATGCACAAGATGTGTGAAAGCTATGCATCTATTTTATATGGGATGGATGGTTGGGAAAACCATGCACAAGTCATGCGCCAACCATTCACTGGACCATAAACTTCCAAAAATTTCAGAAATTTAACCCGAATCAACCCCAACTGAAACCCAACCAAAGAAAGGTAAAAAGAGGGGTTTAGGACTACCAGAAAACAGTAACAAGATGTTACAACCTTCCCACCAAAGAAACTTTCTATCCCTAGAAATATTACAATGAAACTTTCATGTCAAAAAGATGAGGCCATTGCTCTCTCATCAGTGCCTCCCTCTCCCACATCTCATGAGAATCAGAACCATGACGCCATAACACATGAACCAAAGGTATCATCCTCCCACGAAGTACCTTAGTTTCAGAATCAACTATCCTGACTGGTTGTTTAGTCATGGATAAATCAGTTTCAACTTCAAGATCACTCCAGCTCAGAACATGAGATGGATCAGATAGATACTTTCGAAGTTGAGATACATGAAACATGTTATGTATTGACGTTAGTTGTGGTGGTAGTGCTAAATGATATGAAACTTTCCCCACCTGCTCAACAACCTCAAAAGGTCCCACAAAACAAGGATCAAGCTTCCCTTACCTCCCAAGCCATCGATGATCCAACCAAGGTGAAATATTCCAGAATACGTGGTCACCAACTGAGAATTCCAAAGGTCTACGACAAGGATCAACATAAAACTTATATCGACTATGTGCTATTAACATTCACCGAAGAATCGACTAAATCTTTTCTGTCATCTCTTGCACCAAACTTGGTCCAACCAAGGAACTTTCACGAATCTTCGACCAACACAATGAAGATTTACAAGGCCAACCATACAAGGCCTCAAAAGGAGCCATCCTAATCGGGGACTGGTAACTATTGTTATAAGAAAACTAAACCAGCCCTAAATGATCATCCCAAGCCTCACCAAAGTCGAGAACACAAGCTCAAAGCATATCCTCAAGAATCTGTATAGCTATTTCTGTCTGTCCATCCGACTATGGATAATATGCCGTACTCAAACGGACGTGAGATCCCAGTGCCTCTTGAAAGATTCTCTAAAAATGAGAAGTGAACCAATAATTCCTATCAGAGACTATAATAGATGGAACTCTGTGAAAATGAATAATCTCTTTCACATAGAGATTTTCCATCTCCTCAACTTTGGATGTATCACGAATGAGTATAAAGTGACCCGATTTAGTCATTCGATCGATCACAAACCATATCCCATTTTTCTTTCTCTAGGTACGTGGAAACCCAACCACAAAGTCTATAGAGATCTCATCCCACTTCCAAGTAGGGACTGGTTCAGATAATTCCTCTCATGTGACCTAAGCTGACGAGATCCATAGGAAACAACATGGTCACCTTGCATAAGAACGCAACCAAAGCCTGGACCTGATGCATCAAAAAAGACCACATAGCCCTACTCAGCCTATGAAAGAGTCAACACTAGAGAAGTTGTCAAAAGAAGCTTTAGCTCAACAAAAGAAATTTGACATTTATCATTCTAAGAAAAATTTACTCCCTTCTGAGTTAGGGCAGTCATCGGAGAAGCCAACTTTGAGAAGTATTTAACGAACCAACGATAATAATCAGTTAGACCCAAGAAGCTCTGAATATCAAAGACATTACATGGTTGTTCCCATGTCATAATGACTTTCACCTTCTTAGGATCAACTGATATCCCATGTTTCAACACCATGTGTCCCAATAATTTTACTTCCCGAATCCAGAATTCACATTTTGAAAGCTTGGAATAAAGTCAGTGATTTCTCAATAAACTCAGAACCTTTCTCAGATGATTCACATGATCCTCCTTAGACTTAGAGGAAACAAGGATGTAATCCACAAAGACCACCATGAAATTATCTAGATACTCATGGAAAACTCTATTCATTAATGCCATAAAAACTATATGATAATTGGTTAGACCAAAGGGCATAATAAGGTACTCATAATGGTCATACCTGCTTCGAAAGGTGATTTTATGAATTTCATATTCTCTTATCCTCAACTAATGATAACTAAAGCTTAGATAAATCTTTGAGAATCACTTCACCCCTTTCAACTGATCAAATAGATCATCAATCCATGGAAATGGATACTTGTTCTTTACCATTGCTTGATTGATATTTTGGTAATCAACACATAGATGAAGTGAACCATGATCTTTCTTAGCAAAGAGAAATGACATTTCCCAAGGTGACACACTCGGGTTTATAAAGCCTTTCTCAAGAAGATCATCCAACTGGGACTTCAAATCTTTTAGTTCAGCTGGTTCCATGTGGTAAGAGGGAATAGAAACTGGTTGAGTACTAGGAACTAAGTCAATGGAGAATTCAACCTCCCTTACGAGTGGTAAACCAGAGAAGTCAGGAGGAAACACGTCAAGAAAATCGACGACAACTGGAGGAAGATCACCGCTCAAAGATTCCTACTTCAGATCAAAAGAAAACACTGATATTACTTTCCCCAACTTCAGATAAGAAGGTCCGACCCTGCTTGACCTCAAGTCCCATTCTCCTTGAAATAAACGAGGCACACCACTAGGTGTAGTAAATTAGACCTGTCAAAGATAACAATCAATTCAATCCTTATTGGTAATGAGACAATCTATTCCAAATACAACACCATGAGGTTTTATGTTGAGAACCAAAAAACTCCAAGCAAGCTTGACATATGATAGATATAAGACACAAGAGGGACTACAGAGACCCTAATCTCTCTTCGTACCAAGGGGTGTAGTCATATCCATAACATAAGACAAAATCTCCATAGGAAGATTAATAAGATTAACAAAATGGGTTGAAATAAATGAATGCGATGAACTAGTATCAAATATAACAATAACTAATAATGAAGCTATAGTAATGGTACCTCTCACGGTCGTTGGAACCGTATCTGCTTCCTCTGGAGACTCTTCCATTGCATGAAGTAGCTTCGTTCTGGATGCCTGTGGCTTAACCCCTTTTATATGTGAAACATATGGTTGAACCAAAGTTTTAGGAGGAGAAAATGATCCCATTCCACTACATGGAGTAGAATAGACATGGAAGAATCTCTATAAGTTCCCTGAGTGTCTGCAGGAGCCACAATTCTTAGGTACCTTAGTACAAACCCTCTTTGAATGTCCTGGCTTTCCACACTGTTAGTAAATCAAAGGACCTCTTCCTGGTACTACAAGAGGTCTAGAACAACCCTGTTGTCGAGAACCGTCGTGAGAATCAACACACTTCCATTTTCCCTTGAAGGAACTCACACTTCCACTAGGAGAGAAAGAAACTCCCAAAAACCTTGACTTTCCAACCAGATCCATTTCAACCATAAGTGTTCTATCCATCACATCAACATAAAAATACAGCTTCAGTAAGAAAACCTGATAATGAATATCCTGATGAAGTCTCAACTCTAACCTTCAAGCCTCCATCTTCTCATTCGGTACAATCTTAGGTGTGAAATGCATGAGCTCAGCAAAACGATTTGCATACTTTTTTGCGGTCCTATCTGCCTACTCGAGTTTTGAAAAAATCAGCGGACTTGGCCAATATCATTGACCATGGATAGAACTAGTTGGTTAAAAGAACCTTGAAGTCTTTCCACTATAAGACCTCATTTTTTTTCACTATCACCATCATGCCCCACCATCACCTACTCGGTCCTTCCAGTATGAAGGTGGCACACTTCACCTTGATTTTGTTGGGTGTGTCCAAGAACCCAAACAAGCACTCCATCGTGCTCAACCATTCCTTAACCTCTCAAGGACCATTTGATCCTTTGAATGGTTCTAGCTTCTGGTGAAGAAACTATTGAGAACAAATATTAAGAACGTCCCTATGAGGTTCCACAGCTGGAGCCTAAACGGGAACTGGAGCTGGTACCTATCCCAGAGCTTGGAAATTATGCACAATCACCTCAACCAAATTCAGATCACTAATAGGATTCGCTCGCTGAGGTTCAACAACAACTTCCTTATGGATCTTATTCACATCTCTTCTTAGAGGCATGATGCTACACAACATCAACATACAACAAAGAAGACATTAGATTAACACTCAAACAGAGTGACAAGGGAAATTAATCCCAATGGATAGAATAAACAAGATTTGGATTTCACTCTATCCAAATAAAAAAAGGGAAAAGACTAGAACTAATATACATGATGTCTTTCCCTAACCAACTTTGACAACTTAGGATTCATTGCGGCGAGAGCTGTCCAAACACTAAATCGCAACTACCTCCTAAGTCTCGATAAAATTTCACATTGGATATCGACTTTAAGACAAGAAGTTCAATCTAAAGCTTCCTTTTACACTACTTTGTCATGAACCAACCTGGGTTCCCTGGTAACCCAATAACCAAGCCGACTCTAACATATCTTGAAGAGCATTCCCGATCTACATGGGTTGAAGAGTAGCACCTGACATCATAAAAAATGAAAGTGGAAATGTTTTTTTCCACTAACAAATCATAAGTAAAAGAGACAAGTTAGCATGCATATAAAAGAAACTCCACTAGGAGATGAGTACTAGAATTCAAAAAGGCTTAAACAAGCCAAAGTACTAAAACCAAAACTACTAGAAAACAAGAAGAGCTTCCCAAGTACCTAAGGACACAACTCACCAAGTCCACAAATCAATAGCTAGAACCACCTCCAAGTGATCCTTTTCCCTTGCTCGATCTTGGAAGAAGATAATCTACAAACACCCGAATGCACAAGTAGGGTGTGAGCCAAAGCCCAGTAATATTTCAACCAAAGGTTCCATAATAATATTCCAATGTCAAATCAACCAAGAATGTGCTTTAAATTTTCAAATAAACAAGTTGGCATATCAAAATCATATTTAAAAAAATCATGATTTACAATTCAAAAGATGGAAATAATTTAACAATTCATGCTTCACATTTCAAATGATAGAAATAATTTAACAATTCATGATTCACATTTCAAATGATATAAATACATTTCAAATGATGGAATTTACCTTTAATGAAAGGGTTATTTACATAAATGGTACTTTTCACAAAATGGATTAAATAAACACTTTTATATAAAGCAATTTATATAAATTCACAAGGCATGTAAAATAGTTTACAACAAAGGCATATATACATTTGAAATACAAATAGGCAGGAAACATGGTCATGTACCTAATAAGTACAATAGTTCTAGGATATAGGGACCTGACACTATGAAATGGAAAATATGTACATATTCCCCTTTAGGCCTAAGCCAAAGAGGACTCATCACCATCGCCTAAGGGATGTGATGTGCTGATGTGAAGTTTTAGAACATTGTAAGTCGTAAAGTGCCACCCAAAATAACTCACTAACTACCTAAGGCTTGCATGTGCTCTAGTAAAAAACAATGATGGACAATTTATTTTATTAATGCTTAAAATACAATTAAATCCCATTCTCAATTTCAAATATGGCAATTTTACCTTTAAAAACCATAATGAGTTTTTAATAAAAAACATGCCTTTTCACAAAGATGAAACCCTAATGTTTCCATCAAACCATTTTAAGCCATTTTCACAAATAAGGATTTGAAACCAATTCATGTAATTTCACAATACAATTTCACAAATTAAATTCAACAATTTAATTTTTCAAACAAATTCCATCAATTTCATAACAAACCCCTAATTCCTTGGAATTGGGGGTTTTCACAATTTTGCATCAAATCCATTTTCTACAATTAAATTCAAAAATTTAATTGAAATAATTTTACATCAAATCTACAATTTAAATTCAATAATTTAGATTTCAAAATTCTTCATAAACACACCCCAATCCAATGGAATTGGGGGTTTTCTAATTTCATGCAAAAAACCCATTTTTCTTTGAAACCCCAATTAAATAGAATTGGATTTTTCCAACAAAAAAATTGAATCCATTTAATCCAAAACCAAACAAGTTTATTTAATTCAAACAATTGAAATTTAAAAAATAAATTTAGGGTTAATGTAAATTGGGCATCGTAACAGAACCACCTACTAAAATCAACAGATCTCACAACGGCAAATCCTAATTGGGATTTGTCCATGAGGAACGATGATCACACAAAAGTGAATCAAACCTAGGTCTAATATCCCAAAACATAGGGTACTAGATCCATAAATCAATATAGGGATCCAAAAAACCCTGGAGAGAAGAAGAGAGACCGCGAAAGAATGAGATCGGGACAAGAAAACTAACCATGATAAGATAAAAGGGCGTTCCTCTAGCTTCATATCACTTTTGAGAGGGATCTGAGGGGCCAAGAATCCTTCTTGGGAGCTATAAGAAAGGGAGAAAGTGTTTTGGGTTGAAGGAGGTCCATCGGGGACCTAAATGGAGGGTTCAAATTTTTTTTAATAAAGATTTGGATTATAGAAAAACCTGTCTGCACGGTTTCCTGGGAAGAGGCGCGCAATTTATAGAACCGCATGTAATCCATGTGAAGTCCATTGTACAATTTTTACAAATTGCTATAGCAGGGCACATGGTTTGGAAAACTGTGCGCTAGCCATGTACCAACCGTACACTAACCCAGAAACTTACAATTTTTTTAGAAATTTCACCCAAATCAACCCAAAACAAAATCCAACCAAAGTAAGGTAAAAAGAGGGGTTTAGGAATACCTGAAAACTGCAACAAGATGTTATAGTGATAAAAACAAATAAACAACATGACTAGAATTTGAAAATCCATACGGTTGTGGTCTCCTAGAAATATCACACCTACAAACAACACTGTAAAAAGGAAAGAAAACATTATAAATATGATTGAAATTTTGTAAATGAAGTGTAGAGAACTATGAGATAAAATTGAGTAAATGAATAATGATATAAATGGTAGGTATTTACGTGATGTGGAAAATTATATTAGCAATGGAAATATGACCATTAGAATAGTAACCCAACTGTTAGAATAACAACATGATTGTTGGAATAGTAAAATGAACATTAAGGTAAATGATAAATTAACCTTCTAAATAATGTTTACCATAAAGTAAATATAAGTATCTAAATTCTATGAAATAATTAATCAATGCGACACAATGTAAAAATAAGTGTACATTTTTAGTAAAACATGTTTTACATTATTTAATAAAATAGTAATTTTTATACCAGAATTAAATATTAAAATTACATAATTTAGAAATGTATTTTGGAGAAATGAATATCATTTTTGGAATTATCACTTTGAAATTAGTTAAGGGTATATTTTTTGTATTTTTCATGAATAATAATATATATATAGGTGAATAGTAAAATACCGTATAAATACCATAGTTTGTAATTGTGATTTATAAATGAATTTTAGGGTTTATATAAGTTATATAAATATTATAATACTCCATTTACTATTAATTCACAAGACTCTTATGATTGAATCATAATATTGACCACTATTTTGAGAAATAATATCTTATTATAATATTTTATTCAAAACCCCCACTCCCCCTCCCATAAATACCACCTATCACCACACCACTTATCCTCAAACCTTAAACTTCTTATATTGTTATTTTTTTGATAAATTATCTCCTTAATTGTAGAGACCCGAAGCTTGACGTACATGGACATTTCATTACTTTTTCGGAATACTTAATACATAACAAAAACAGACACACAAGGATCATAATAGTTTAGTGTCTTTGGAAACTCAGAATATAAACTTCTAATCATGTTGAAATATCTTCAACAACTCCCATAACGATCTTCCCCTTTTTGTTTCCTTACCTAAAACCTTTCTTTATTTCCTTAGGTCCGATATGCTTCGTACGTATCCAAACCTCCTATATAATGATTTAAATAATGTCATTGACTTATTACATAATCATATTCATTGTTATTATATCATATATGGTTCACTTATGACTTTATATTACCCGTTCTTTTGCAAATTCTATGTTAAAGAGTGTTTTGGGTAAAATCGTTTCATTTGTCGTCCGTGTTTTGACTTGTAATTATTCATATGATTACTTAGATCATGATTACTTAATTCCAGAATATAAAACATGATTTATATATAATATATATTCATAATATACATATATATAATAGATCGATAAATGGAAAGAAATACACCGTTCATGGAGACGGTAGGCCGTACGTACGCATGAACGCTGTTTTTGTTTCCTTATTGAATTGAATGGAATTAAGTAGATGAAATAAATATATATATACATAAATACAGTAGCATTATTATGTCATATATTTTATGATTACTTATTATATATACTTTATAATCATTCTTGAATGGTTATCATGGAGAGTGAATCTCATCGCGTCGTGGAGACGGTATTTCATACGTACGCACGAGCGATGATATCATTCCCATGATCGTCGAATTGTATTAAAGTGTATGTATAATATTACAGAAACAATATCACTTTACAATAATCATATATATTCATTACTTTCACCATTATACCCATCCATGTAAGGTGTTGGTGGAAAAACAGATTACACCACGGCGTGGAGACGGTATTCCGTACGTACGCACGCGCGGTGATTTCGTTTTCCGTAGGATGGATAGATGGTGAAATAGGGTTATTTCATAATTATAATGACATATAAGTATATGAGTGATACTTATGTTATTACTTCATAATGAAACAAATAAATAAGAACAAGTGGAAGAAGAAATAAAGTTGAAAGAATCGGTAACGGACATTACCTCTTCTTTGAAGATCCTCTTTGAGACCTCCTCTTAGGGCACTAAAATTGGTCTTTGAATAAGACCAGGACCTCTAGGATGTTTCTAGCGAAGTGGAGAAGAGAATTTGGCAGGGGTTGGCCGAGCTTAAAGGCTCAAATTTGTGTGAGGAAGAGAGGGAGGAGGTGTCCTTTTATAAGGGAGGAGAGGGGCACCTTTGGAAATCTTAAAAATATTAATTTATAATAAATCTAACCCCACTTAAAAACCTCAAAAAATGACTCATATTCGAATATAAGATGAGATATGGTTTTAATATCATCAACCAATAAAATTTAGACATGTTAGGAAATTATTTTAAACATTATCAACTTGATTTATCCTTAATCAATTTAATTTTATTTGTGTTAATAACATTCTAAATTTTAAATTATAAAAAAAAATTAATTATTTGTTGTGAATTGTCCATAATTGGATACTTTATAACATTATAGACCATATAAATTTAAATTTATAATTTGTATATATTTTTGTGATTTTTAAACAATTTTATAATATGTTATTTTTATAAAATAACAATAGTGTCAATTTTGACACTATTCATTTATATGAATTTAAATAAACTATATACAGAAAATATGTTCGAACTAAAAGATTTAATAGATTAATAAAAGGTCATATGAATCTAGAAAATTAGTGGATCACATTAAATAGTTCATATAATATTTATTTTATTATTTTTAAAACCATTTATTTGGTTTATCTCTTAATAAAATAATTACCACAACATTTTTATATAATTATTTAATATACTTATTTGTTTCATAAAAATTAAAAATAAAATTCTATGATAAAGATAAATCTATTACCTTTCACAATAATACTTTTAATCGAATTTATAATCTTAAAATCACAATATTTAAATTGTTATATTTATTAAATTTTGAAGGTGACAACTTTGGCATCATTTAAAATAAAATAATATAAGTGTCATAATCACTTTTATAAGACTCCAAACGGTTATATATTATTTAATTGGATGATTATGGTATAGATATACACTACCAGTAAGTTTTGGTTAGGTTTGTGGGCCTTTTAATGGGTATTATTATTTCAATAAAAACAATATTACTGATTTTTCACTTAATAAATAATTTCTGCATCATTAATGTATCACCATTAATGACAATTATTTAATCCCTAAAAATTCTAAATAAATTATCATGATGTAGATAAGTTTATTAGATATCTGGAGACTATTCATGTTCGAAGTTTCATGATGTTTATCCCTAAATTAAAATTATTATACTTATAAGATTTAAGAGAGTGGCATGTTGTCACTTTCTTTGGTTTTAATAATAATTAAATTATTTTTATGAAAAAAAGTCCATTAAATGATTATAATCTGACCCTTAAGTGATATGGTTCTACTTTTAGTCATACAATAGGATTTTTACAGGTGTTAGGGTAATTTTATAATCTTATATGTACCCTTAATTACCTGATTTACCTTTAACTATGGTAAATAAAATTTACCGTAGTTACTATTCATAATGCCAAAAAATAAAAAGTAGCTTATTAACATAATTTGGACCCACTGATTCCAAATATGGAATCCATTTTTCCAAATTCAATACACAAAATTTTCAGAAATTAAATTAAAATTAATCCCGTTGTCGAAAGAAAACGGGTTTTTGTTTAAAACAAAAAGATTGAATTGATTTAACCTACGAATTCAAGGTAAAATCAATGATAATGACATACATTATATTAAATGGTAAAAATATATTCTATTTATACTTTAAAACCATTCAATATTATAATTTAACCATATAAACTAATATGATGAAAAAAGTTGTTTTCAATTAAAATATAGCGTGTTTTTACTATTCACTAAAATATGAAAGTTATCGGAAAAATATCAAAACTTTATCCAATGTAAATTTTTATATCCTGATTCAAAAGAAGAATTTTAATTTTTCAAATTAAATATATAAACATTTCAAAAACTATATTTAATGTGGGTGCGCCATTAAAAGGTGTCAAAACTGCATTTTTTGAAAAATACTTATTTTACCCGAAAAATTTATTTTGCTCACATACCATGTTCTAGAAAATGTGTAAGATGAAATAATAATGTTATAACATTCAAAATTTAGTTAATAATATTCATAATGGATAGTTTATAATAATATTATAACCATATATCATTGTTTAGTGAAACCTGATATTGCGTACAACACACGCTATCGAGGAAAGTCACGATTGCGTGTAATACAAGCCAAGTCAGGGTTGCGTGTTGTGTAAGACTCCTTTGTTGTTTTGTATAACAGAATCCAACCATATTTCATTTATACATTGAATATATATATATATATATACATACACATATATATACACACTCAATGTTGCGAACTTGAAATTGTGTGTAACAAGATCCAAGAATAGTGTTGCATATACTGTAAGCTAATACGATGTTGCGTATAGTACAAGCTAATCTTGGTGTAGTGTACAATCAAAGGAATTAAAAAGAATATATCTCATAAAATCTCGGGGTGTTACATTAATAACTCTTAACCATGTTGGTGAGGTCCTGATCTCATAAAAAACCACCATTTGAAGGACTAAGTCGATTTACAATGGAGTTTTCCCAAAGAGTATGGTAAAAACTCCCAATCATGTTTTTTTCCTTTCTATCCATTTATCTATTCTTCTTAAAATTTATAATATTATAACCAGGTGATATATCATACAATAAATCATATTAGGCCACTTTAATATGAATGGTAAAATCATACAATGAACATAATAGTTGTTTTTTAACAAACATCTATTCATGGTCGGTATAACCACCTAAAGATGTCGCTATTAAGAAACTATTACCGTCCTCATGGATGGTTATAATAAATTATTTTATGGTTAAATATTAACTTAATAATGATATTATATTATTATTTATATTCTATAATGGTTAAATAATCATAAAATTAAATAAAACAAATTAAGTTCATCATGGGTGGTAAATCCACCTAAAATAACACACCATTATACGCTAACACTTATATTAATTTAACTGTGTTTACATTAGAACACATTTTTGATATTTGGAACAATATGAAATTTTGGAAATACATGAACTCAATATCATCACACTTACGGAGTTATGGACTCTTTGAACCTAAAATTTGACCATTACCGATATATCAATGTGACATTGGAATCGTGAAACAAATATCCTCAGGACGATGGACACAAACATCATATTTTAATAAAGTGATTATAATGAACATAAAATAATAATAATAATAAGTAAAATAAACACGAATAAGGTTATGGAAAAATTATTTAATAAATTTAATTTGATTATTTAAGACTCGAGTTAAGGGGTTCCTTCCACTCACCCTCTTTCTTTTAGATTATTCACTTTGTTTCTTTCCATATTATTTATGATTTAAATAAATTGTTTTATAATGTCATACATTTCACTATTCATTATTTATTTTGGGGTACATAAGCCTCTCTTTACCCCCTAAAAATTACTTATTTATTCTCAACCCATGTGAATGATTTATGGAGCTTACCTTCTAAATCTCCTTACTTTTCAGGTAGTGTTTCTTTACTTATCAAATTCTCTTATGTGTCTTGTCCCTCAATCCATGAGCGCATCACAAACTATTTTACCCATAATTTAATGGTATTTATTATCTTATTACCTTATTAAAAGTTTTATAATTCATATATTATCATGCGTGTAGGTGAACACTTTCTCTTTCATTTATTATGATTCATGATTTCTCTACCTTACGAACCTTATTCTAAATTATTTATATTTCAAACATTAAAATTACAATACTAGTTTCCCATTTTTATTTTGGTACTCACACGCCTCTTTCTCATATACACAATTTACATGAATAGTTTTTACCACATGATCTTGGTAAAGGAGTTCATAACAAAGTACACATAATCTCAACATATGATTTTCATTCACTCTCATGCCCTTATCCTACGATCTTTTTTACATGAATTTTATCATCCTTTGAAAGCAATTCTAAAAAGAATTATTTTTAAATTCTTGACTCATGTGATTACTCAATTTATTATCCTATGATTTATGCCAAATGACATTGATTATGTAACCCATTCCTTCTCATGGTATTCTCATGATTATAATGTATGCATGATTTCTAATCTATATAGAACTCATATGCATGACATATTATGTTGTGAAGAGTGATCCTAGAATTATATATCCACCCAATTGATTGGATATTGCTTAAATATCATGAGATGTTATATATGGTGCATGGGTAGTGAGCCTAACACATAATGTTATGATGCCTTGGCAGTGATCCTAGACTTATGTTATGATGACATGTTTTATATCTATGATACATTCTCATGTTATGATTAATGATTATATTATGACCATGATCCTATGTACATGTGTCCTCTTTCTATGATATTTTCTATTTATATATCATGTTCACATCCTACGACTCTCATACCTTGTGATATGATCTTATGGAATTCTTTCTTGATCTCATGGTATTTATATTGTTCATGATTATTTATGATTCATTTTACTTACCCCTTACTAGGATTTATAGCTCACCCTTTTCTTTTATGTATGTCTCAAGTATATCCCATGCAGTGATAGAAATATGATGAGATGTAGGAGCCTATTATGAACATGGAAATAGAATTGGATATGGTTTATTTTTATCATCATGTATTATGTATCTATTCTCCCAAAGACACTAGACCTCTATATTTATGGGTATTTTTTTATGGATATTTATGTTAAAAATGATGTAATAATATGTGTATGAGATATGGGTCATTATTATTGATATCAAAGGAAGTTATAGTCATTTTAGGGACAATTTTAGTGAAATTTATAGGAAATACACCATAAATAACTTATATTGAACCTTAAAAAGTTATATGTTAGGATATATAAGTGATTTATGAGTTATTCCTTCCAAGTTCATAATTTTACTTGTATATGCCTTTTAATTTGAGTATTCTCATCCTTAACTTCCCCTTGTTTTAGTAAATGGTTTGAAATAGGAGGAACCATGTCAATAACCAATGTGATGGTCAATGTAATGATTGCCCAGAAAAGATGCCTAATATGATGGGAGTGGGAGTCAAGAACCTTATGGTGGTACTTGATCAACTAACTCAAGTTATGAATAATAACTTGAACCATGTGGAGTTTGTTGGACCAAAATGTGGATGAAAATCACACTACAAGAGGGGGGATCAAAGTAAGCATAGTAGTAATAAAACAATAAGTATTTTACAACTACTAATAAAAGTAATATACATAGTGAAAAATTAAACTAATGAAATTTTAACAACAACTGTTCAAAGTATAAGAACAATGGAAATTAAAAAACATGGAGTAGTGATTTACCAATCAAGTACCCCTAAAATATATTATTAAAAATCACACTCTTACCCACACCACAAGGGGATTTTGTAGACCCGATTCAAGGTATCCTCAATTATAAACTTGTCAAAAGGTATATTTCACAAAATTAGGAATCCCTTGATGTAAAACTATCATAAGGTTCCCACTTTTATAAATTGGAATCTTGAATCTGTCTTTCTAAAGGAAGTCCTTGATCAGATTGATCAGAAATTCACCGCTTCTACAACTAGAAGCTCTGTTCTATCTTCCAATCCTAGAAGACCTTGACTTGATGGATGAAATCATAATAATTAAAATTAGAAAACTAATATTTCTTACAATGAATCCTTACAATAATATATTCTTAGTAAACAATCAAAAAGATTTTTTTTGAAAGAGCACTAAACAACAAACAATTGAAAGCTTTAAAAAACTTCTATATTTTTAGTGTATACTTATTAATCCATTCATATATACTTATTTTCCTCAAACCATATATCTATTTATAGATGATCCACCAATTGATATATTTCACACTCTTCGATCTCAGTTATAACGACATCAGTAGAAAATTACTGTTCATGTTCAGATGGGATCATCTTCTTTCCATATCTACTGATGAAGTTATTTACCACCACTATAGTTCTTGTGCATCCATTTAATGAAATACGATTTGATCATTCAAATTAATAATTTTTCATAATGCCTCAAATAATTGGTATTTTAAAACTCCTCAGATCATCATATTTTCACAAATCCTCAAACCATCAGTATTTAGTAAAACCTTAGATTATCGATATTTTATTTAATTATTTTTCATTATACATACATCAAAGATAAAATAACAAACTCAAGTTAAATTAAGTACTTAATGAAGTGTATTTTGATTTTCAAAACAAAAGATAAAGTGCGTATTTGACTAAAAAATCACTCCATATTTGAAAAAAACACACATGGATATTTACATTTAAAAATAAATAATCCCTATGATATCCATAGCTTTCTACGAACTTAAACCCCCATGAAAAATAATCAAGCAATATAAGTATCCTTTTTTTGAAAAAAAATTATACAAAGATAAGTTCTTTTGAAAATTTCCAATTAAATTCCCCCCTTTTTAAAAAATAACAAAAATAAAAATATTTTTAAAAACACTTCTTGTTGATCAGAGCAGACAACTCAAGAGGTGGGTGAATTGAGTTTCCAATTAAAAATTTATATCAAAAACAAATTTAAAAATAAATGCCAGTTTAAAATACAACCTATTCAATTAATATAGTAGGTATATCTTATTCAATGCTTTTAAATAACACATAAGAAGTTGATAAAAACTTAGCTAGAATAATCTTAGGATTATTCCAAGCCTTTTAGATTACTCTACTTGCACTAAAAAAATAAATACCACTTGTAAAAACTAACTATCGAAGTAAAATTTTTCAAATCAAATTTTAAAAACTATTTTAAAATAGAGCATAAAAAACATGAAATAAAAAGTAGAATTAAAAACAAGTGGTTCATTCTCAAATTGAGACCTAATCTTATTTACTTAGTAGACGCATGCTGCTAAGAATTTTTACTAATAAATAAACTAATCCATAACCTGAATTTGGTTTTACAAACAAATGTACACAAACATTCCAGGATATACACAACCTCTTCCACATTTTTTGCATGATAAGAGTTATAAAAGAAGATTAGAGAGAGTATCAACGTGATCTAAAATAGAGTAAAATAGTTTTTTCTTAATAAATAAAACAATTACAACAAGCAAAACCTGAATATAATAAAAACACAGAGATAGAGAAGAGAATAATTTTAATGCAATGAATATTTGAGTTCTGTTGTTTTTCATATGACTAAAAATTACTTTTTTTATTATTCAGTCACTTTTGAGGAAAAAGTGAGAAACCATACAGGACTTCACTGACTTAAGACACTCAATGCACCATGATAAAAAATTTAAGTGCAAACAACGCATTCAATTCCATAGAATAGATCCTACCCAGCATCATAAATATAGATCAGTTTCCTTCTACTCAGAGCTTAACAACAAGTAGTCCTGTGCATGAATTCACAGGTATAGAACCAATGGAAAAGCCATACCCTCTTAGACATCCAAATCTGAAAGAAAAAACTAGGAGAAAACTGCTGCTCTGAACCCCATCTGGAGCAATTCCTTGAAATAGAAAAGTTGCAATGAATCTTCAAACCTCATAATGCAGGACACCAAAAATCCACCCTTTAACTGGATATCATCCCAACACCCTCGATTCCTTCACGAAATAACACAATAGGAATAATAAAATACAGATCCAAGATGACCCAGGGAGTGATAGAATCAAACCAGCTGCCATACACCATTTCAACAGATCCACCATTCCAACAGATCCACTAAACCAATGCAATCAAAATAGACCATGAAAATCACCAAAATCAAACCTATAGAAGACCCGCATGAATGCCAAAAGTAGAACCAAGAAACCCTTCCCCCTCTGTGCCACTCTGAGGCTGATATCGATCCAAGAACCCATGCCAAGACCTCGCCTGAGACTTCGCCGAGCCGGCGTGCCAAGGTTGACAAATCCTGAACCTCGCAAGAGCCTATGCCGAGCTGAGATAAAGATGAGATCTCTCAAGAACCTTCACCAAGCTGAGTCGAAGCCAGAACCTCACCTGTGTAGTCGAAGCTGGAAGTCTCCACCCCATACCATGCCGATGCTAAGCCGAAGGATGCGGACACCGAGCCGCACGAGCCACTCCAGAGGATGTAAGGGGAAGAATACTGAGATGTAATGATTTTATGATGTTATCTAGTCTTGTGATGAAGTTCTAGAGAGAAAAAATAAGTGGAGATGTTAAAACATTACACTAGTTCTTATTTTTATGCTCATGAAAATTTACAATATTTTCATCTATATCACATGATTTTTCTCTAACTCCGGTCTCCTATAAAAGGAAAAATTTATTTGAAAAGAGCTATTGAAAAATCATAATTAGAAATCCTCACACTCAGTATGAAATCCAGGGTCATTAAATTCTTATAGACAACATTTAATTCTATGTATAAAAATTTATTGGAATATTATATTTAATAAATATAATACCCAAAATTAGATATGGTCTCTTTAAGAGTGCCATGAAAACTTCCATGGTACCTTTGAAACTTTGTGAGAATTATGATCGGATTACTTGAAAAGGCCATATGGTTGATCATATCAAACTTATGGTTGGTCATTAATTTTTTCAAATTTTTACTACTTTCCACGATCACTTCACTTAGTCATGCGACTACTTCACTACTTTTACAAAAAATTGAATTTCCCATATGGTTGCTTCACTTCAACATGCGGTCAATTAGAATCTCATGGAGGCTTGGTCAGTTTTTCAAAATCCACATTGTGGTATCGTCACTCTGATTTCATCATGCAGTGTATATGAAATCAACATGCGGTTACTCTAATTCTTTAAAAAAATTCTGACTATCGTATGGTTGCTTCAACTGGCATTGCGGTCACAAGGTTTCTTGTGCAGTCGACCAAAGAGTTGGAAACAAGAAAACCATGGTCAGTCTGATAGGTGTGTGGTTAATCCACTTTATGTGTGGTCAATCCATTCCTTTTTGAATAAGCTGATAGCTATGGTCATTCTAAGATACAACATGCAATCACTTGATTTGTCTTTCATTCGCTCGAGTCCTTTGTGAATACTTCATCATAGTTTAAGGATTGACCATGAAGTCTCTCTAGTGATTTGGAAAATTTGTCTTGTCTATATTTCTTCATATGGTTGATCCAATACTTTAAGAAAATTTATAGCATATTTCAAAAAAATATCTGTCTTTCATATAACACAAAACTGATTATAAATAACATAAACATGATTTATGATTACTAAAATGAGGAATTACTGGACTAAGAAAATAATATCCCCATTCTTAATGATCACAAATCATGGCATAAATATCAATACACAATGTACTAAGAAACCATATAGTCTGCTATATCATTCAATGTGCCATGTAACATTCCTTAAGTTATCTTTCATGAAACTTTAAAAAAATTACAAATGGACCTATCAGAATCCATAATCAAAATCTAAATTTGGAAGGGATGAAGGGTAAATGGGATATTTTCCTTTACTAAAAACTATAACAGGAGGAAGGGTAATCCTTGGAGTAGTAGAAACTCTAGGAATAGTGAGATACTTGAAAACCAATCTGATCTAGTGCAAGGCCTGGGGAAATGTGAGACCGAAGGGACCTATAAGAGGTATATTATGAGAAGAACTGGTTGGAGTAGTGGCAGTTGTGGAAACTAAAGTTGAGATTGATGTTGTAACTGGGGAAGGAGAAGGGGTTATTCTAGGCACTAGTAGAGCTAGAGGTTCCAGCACTGGAGTATTGGAAACATATATATAAGGCTATAATATTCATGTAATATCTAACACATCTTTAGACCCATGATCTATAATATGAAGAAATTCATCATTCTATGACTTGAATTTTTCCAAAAAAGGTTTCATAATTAGTAGCTTTTCTATAGTAGCTTTAAAATCAGTAGTAAGAGGAGGAATCCTAAGGTCTCTGGCCAGAGATAAAAATTGGGTCATTAGGTTTTCCTTGGTGTAAATCTGTTTGAGATAGTACTTGATATCACCCTTGATTACACCCTTTACCTTAACATCGTTGACTGATTCAACTCTAATTATATCATAAAACTTCTATCCATGTGAAAAAATATCCATTTAAACTTGATTCCAAATATCCTTAATAATTTCATTCATACTCTATATTTACTCATGTATGAGTCTTCTAATTAGATCCTCATCAATAGTGACAGAGGTAGGAGGAACTGAGGCAGAGGTGAGGGTTTGGAAGGAATGGTAAACAATGACAAGTATCTCTATCCAAAGTTTCCATCATGTCTATTAAATTTGATTAAAGGGATCCAATTTATCCTCTAAAATCCTCTATCTAAGTTCTAAAATTCATAATCTCATATGCCAGACGATCTACCTTGAGAAACAACTTTGACTGGATATGAGAAACTACACTCTCAATAGTGTAAGCTATATCTTCTTGTATATCATATTCATTAGCCCAATTAATACTGAAAAAAAAATTCTTTCAACACTTATAGAAGACCGTTCTTAAATTGGATAAAGTCTACTTAAGTGATTACAGAATATGGATCAGAAGAGGTTGCAAATTGTTGAGTAGGAGCAGACCACGGAGGAGCATGAGCAACCTTAGAAGATAAAGTAGAACTAGAGTCACTAAAATCATATTCTTAAGGTCTCTTCATAGATCCTTCATTATATAAAAAGATACTAGGGGTCTCTCAAATTCCCTAATTGATGTGTATGATTATTCCTCTAATTATTTCATAACCACAACCTATGTTTTTGGTGAAGAATCATAAATCAGTTATCCTTGAAAAATATTTTTCTTAGGTAGGTCCAAGAGAGGAAGGTGTAGCCAAGAGTCTCAAAATATCATCAGAGGGATCAAGTCTAATATAATATTTTGGAACTGGAGAAGAGGACTACAGAACAACAGGCTTTATAAATTTTGAAACAACCAGAATGCCATCAACTTTTATCTTAGGTGTACTATTATTATGATCATCATCCTTTCCATTATTATCATCATCATGAGAAGGAGAATATAGATCCATATCAAAGAAAGGATTATCTGGAGAAGAATCATCTCTATGAGGCATGGAATCAAAGATGGGATCTCCTCCTATCTCAAACATTGGAGGACTCTATTCAACATGATTATCTCCCTTATCACTCTCAGAGTTTGTGAGAATAGGTCCAAACAAAAGATACCTAGGAGTTATCTCCCCCTCAGGAGATATTCCTATTATAGGTTCTACCTCAAGAGGAACCTCAAATTAATTTGGAACCTCATGACTAGGAGAGCTATAAGAACCTGGTTTTTATTCAAGGTAAAAAACCTTTTGTTTTTGGTTTAATTCCTTATTTTTGACCTAATATGAATGCTTAGTAAGGTTATAGAGGAAACATGGGTGTCTGGGTCTTGTTCGAAGCCTAGATCCACAAATTTTGGAGGAAACAACTGGGATTCATGGTTAGTAGAAACCATGCAGCCCAGTCTGCATGGTTAGAGAAAATCGTGCGGGGTGTTTCAGTGCATAGAAAAGATTCAAAAAATTTTCCCCTACTTTATGAACCATGCCACATTGATGTGTGATTTGTCTCATACATGTGATTGAGGGGTTTCACATGGTCTATGCATGGTTAGTCAAACCATGTGTCTAGCCCATGTGAGGGGTGAATTGATGTAGAATTGGGTGCATAGTTTGGCCAACCATATGACCAAACCATGCACCTATTTTAAAAATGGGTGAAATGACCATTTTCCCTTACCTCTTTAAAGAGCCTCACATCCTTTTATTTTCTTCCTCCAGCTAAAAACAACTCTCCCATATCCCTCATTAGAAACTCCTCCCATGGCATCCACCTAGGTTCCTTGATATCTTCTCCATCCAACATTGAAACCAAGATTCATTCATCTTGTTGGATTCCTCTCAGTAAGTGATTCATTCCTCTTTCATCTTTCATCATTTATCTTCCTATCGATGAAGTTATTTTTGTGTGAGCTCATATGACATATTTTTATGGAATTTGTCTTTTCTTACATTTTATACCAATCCAGTCCAAACTAAGGGCCAATACTAGAAAATACATCTACTACATGCATTAGATAGGCGGTCTATGACATATCCCTTAAATTCTCACTAATTATAAATTGTTTCCATTGTGTGCATGCCGTTTTCACCAGGAGTTGATTCTTAAATTAATCCACCTTAAATTCAATCTATTACATTGAAACCTAAGTCCCTAATGATTCCTCTTAACATCATTGGAGGTTGAGACCTCAATGTTAACCACCTCAAGTAGGGTGCGTTCTTCGTTATGCCTTTAGTTACCAATTTTTTGATTACCTGAGCCATCATTCAGGTGATCTTGACTTGAACTCTAATAAGGTAAGTGTTTTATCATACTAAATAAATATTTAATGAATTAAAAGGAAAGTATTTATATAGATATCACTTAGTCTTGATAAATTATTATTGAATTGGAAATTGGTTGCATATACTTATTTAACCTTTTCATGTATGATGAAAGGTAATGGAATAAACCTAATGAATTGAATTGGAATGATTATTATATACCTATGATTAAATATGCATATAAATTAAATGATTATAAGGTGCTTACTAATTTTGGACCTTTTTTTTATCTTTATAGGAATTGAGCCAACCTTGGATTCCTGAGGGAATGCCTTGAGAACTCTGAGGATTCCACTTAGATTTATTGAGCCAATTTCTGTGGGAGATTCCCACTAAGTAATCCGATCTTTGAATTATTACATGAATGCCTCAATGATGTACCAATGATTCACTTGACTCTTTTCTAGATATTATAATGCCTTGGATACATTCCTTGGATTCAACTTGACGTCTTTGGACACATAGCGCCATGGATTCACCCATTGGAACCAATCATGTTTAGCTTGAGATTACCATGAAAGAGCTCTATGGAATTAGTTAGACTCTTTTACAGAGAAATGAATTGGGTGTACCCCTTTTATTACACTCAAGCCCTTATTTCCAGACTGCATGAGTTTCCACTATGAGTTGGATTGATCCCTGAGGCCAAGGATGCCTTGGTTTCTCCTTGGATCATCTTTTATTATTATCATTATTATTATTCTATGATTACCAATATATTATAATTATAACCCCCTATATATTAATTAAATTAATACATGTTCAAATAAATCACTAACTGAGGATAAAGTAGATATGGGTTATTTATTATACAACTTTACTTTTATATACCTTCACACTGTTATAGTTTATATTCATAGACTGGATTTGTATAGATAACATTGGTGGTGGCATACCAAGATTTATCTGACACCCTATCCATGCTTCTATTGGTACATAAGAATATTATATGATCACAGGTGTGGAAAAGGGAAAGAATCCCCCTTTAGACACCTAACTTCTTGCTTTAGGATGGGAGCTTTGTAGTAGATGACTGGTCCAGTTCTTGGGATACTTGGATAGTTTTTTCAATTTTTTATTATTTTATATATCATGCATTGTACTTTTTTCCTACTTCCATGTATTCTTATTTCCCTTTTTATAGATACATGCCATCATATTTTTTATATGAAACAGTTTCTAGATCCGGAGTTGATTATTTATTGTATGGAGGTTTATACCTATTTCTGCTACCTTATTCATTATTATACTTATTCTACTCACTTTTTCATGATATATCACCACTGTGCTCCACTATAATCACAGGTAATACTCTCCACACTGTCACACCCTAGGACATCATTGCTAGTTGTAAACCTTTGGCATACAAGGAGGTACACTTGAGGCCATGTGGAAAACTCGGGTTGGTTACTTAGGAGTGAGCCAGGTCCGGGACATCACAAAGTGGTATTAGAGAGGTTTTATTTTTTTTCCTTATTTTTTGGGGAATTATAAAAGAGATTAGTTTTATGTTGGGAATTGGTCATAAGCCATGTCTAGGAGTAGCTAACCCATGTTTGGGGTAAACACCAAGTTGTTTGGTAATAAGAAATTGTTGTTTATTCTTTTTATTATTATAATTCATATAATTTCATCAATGGGTGATGCACATGAATTATGGAATTTCTATATTTTATAGATATTATACCTTGGCTGGTGTGATAGGGAGAATTTCTACATGCATAATCATAGGCACCTAGGGATTCACATGTCATGCATATTACATTCTATATAAGATCATTTTATCAATTTCCTTTCTTGTGTTTCCTATGATTTTTGAGTGAGCCTTAGCTGTGATATATTCATGTGCCACTAATGTCTTCTACAGGGAAGGGAAATTGTCTATTTAAGGTGTCATCATTAACATAAATGGTGTTTTCACATATAGATTGATGCTGTAATATTAAATAGCCAATTTCAATCCATTTAATATATGTATCCCTGGTTACGTGAGTTGGGATTTGGCTATAGTAACATGAAAACCAATTTCAATTTATAAAGTGTTTGGTCCTTTATAAATTGGAATAGGAAATTCATCAAATTAGGATATTTTATTTCACCTATTACATTCTAAGAATGAATATAAGGGAGTTGGTTGTAATTAAATGGGCACCAATTTACATTTATAAAGAGTATGGGTTTTTATAAATTGGGGATGATAATCCATTTAATTGAGCCTTTTAATATGTATATAATCACATATAAACTTAAAATGAAAACTTTGAGTTATAATTGAAATGGTTTCCAATAAATGGTGAGGCCAAGTGAAACTAAAGAGTGTTTTCCTTCTTAACTTGTAATTGAACTTCCATCATTGGAACCCCTATAAATGAAAAATTAAACACTTACCAATACCCAGACCTTCGATGTGGGTAGTTGGGGTAGAATGTTTGGTAGTGAACCCTTTTCTTTTGTTCCGTTTCTATTAGTGATCCTATCTGCTCTGATATCTCATTATGAGGTGTGTGCTTGGAATTTGTAGAGCTATTCCACCATGATGTCCTTGATTCGTGCACTAGGAGGGTGGAAACGATCATGCTCTGGAGGCAGTGGGACCTGATCCACTAGTGTTACCTCTAGTATTTCCACATCTAGCACCACCTACTATTCCCAATATGGGAACTGATGCTTAGTTTGGAGAGAGTTTTCTATGCATGATGTAGTATATCTAGGGTGCTCCATAACCTATACCTACAATGTATGATCTTACTCATGATTTCCAGTAGTAAAATCCTCCCATATTCTTAGGGGATGGTGGTACTTAGGATAATGAGTCATGGATAGAATAAATTTTATCTATCTTCAAGAATCTGAAGATGTCTCCAGAGAGGAGGGTCAATATTACCACCTACATGCTGCATGATTCTTCCAAGAATCGATGGGATGTGATTATCTAGGCTGTTCATCATCTGAGAATGGTATGGGTAGACTTATAGACTATCTTCTATGATTTATTTTCCCCTTAGATGCTGAGACCTGACCGATCTAGGTATTTCATTCACTTGAAGCAGGGTGCTTTGTTTGTCATGGACTATTCAACATGTTTCACTGAGATTCAATGCTTCGTGCCACATCTTTTTGGTGATCAGTTATCACGAGTGAGAGGATTCTAGGATGGTCTCAGGTATGCCATCTACTCTCAAGTGAATTTATTTATCCTATATACCTTTTATGAGATCTTGAACTAAGCTCTTATCACCGAGAACAACTTGAGGGAAGCTGATAGTACATCCCACTGAGGTTTAGTGTCAAGAAAGGTCAGTAGTTCTTCTAGTGGTAGGAAGTGTAGCATTGAGGTTTCTCATCAGAACAATGGTGGCCAGAGTATCCACAATGGTAGCTCTATTTTATGCCATCAGAGTGGATGATAAGGTAATGTGAAGACACAGTGTAATAGAGACCCACTGAAGTGCCATGCTTGCGGCTGAATGGGTCATATTTAGAGGTTTTTCTAGACATTTCCACCTGTTTCTAGTGGAAGAGGACCCAAACCAGCTCCACCTTTAGGAGTATGATCAATTTCTCCATGTCAAAAATGAAGTTAGAGTATCACTGACCGAATTCGGGTAGTCCAAATATAGTTTAGGGACGTAGATTAGGCCAGTTTCAGGCATTACAACAAGTACCCAAGGAGCAGAGTTCAGGACCATCAACTGTATGAGGTACTATTCAAGTATCCTCTACTATCGTATCAACTTTATTTGACATAGGCTTTTCACACTCCTTTATCTCAATATTGACCATGGAATGTATTGGGATTTAAATCTTGTACTTTTATGGGGTGATGACCCTAAACACACTGTTGGGTGTACGATCAGAAGGTATATTCCAATACAAGGTCTTTCCTATTGAGATTGGTAGTTATCGCTTATTATGGAATTTATTTATCCTTGGGATGATAAGGTTTGAATCTATACTTGGGATGGATTGGATCATGACTTATCATACCCAAATTTACTGTTATAATCAAAGTGTGACTTTCACATCACTGAGGTTGGTATATATGTACATAAGTTCTAGTGTAATATACAGGCTAGTCGAGCAGGACGAGAGCATCGTAGTTTGGGGGGAGTGACAACCCATATTTACAGTCTTTTCTTAGATGATCAGACAATGCATCTAACAAAATTTCCTCTGATGGTGGATCATTTTAGGGATGATTTCCTTGATGAATTTAATGAACTAACTCCTAATAAAGAGGCAAAGTTTACAATTGAGCTTATTCTAGGATCATCTCTTGTATCTATTCATCTATACAAGATGGAACCTATTAAGCTCCAAGAGCTTAAGTGGCAGTTGAAGGATTTGGAATCTAAGGGTTTTATCCAACCCAGTACCCCACCTTGGGGTTTTCCTATCCTTTTTTCTAAGAATGTGGATGAAACCCTTAGGATTTTTATGGATTAGCAACAGTTGAACTAGCTTGAAGTGAAGAAATGATATCCATTTCCTCAAAATATATGATTTATTCATCTAGCTATGAGGATATAGAGTGTTCTAAAATATTAACCTGAGATCGGGCTATCATCAACTGTGATTTGGGAATTTAGATATACCATGTGAAACTTTACATAGTTGTTATGGTTTATATGAGTATCTGGTTATGCCATTCAGTCTTACGAATGTGCCTGCTATTTTCATGGCCTTGATGAATAGGTTTTTCCACCCATACTTGGATTACTTTATTGTGGTTTTTGGGGATGACATCTTAGTGTATTCCCATACTTGAAAAGACCATACCAAATATATTAAGATCATTTTTAATACATCGAGAAATCATCAATTATATTCTAATCTCAAAAATTTCCACTTATAGATTTAAAATGATCACTTATTGGGTAATATTATCTTAGAATTAGGAGTATCAGTTGACCTAGATAAGGTGAGTGCTGTTGTTTCATGGGAGAATCCTAAGAATGTGTTTGATATATGGATTTTCTTCAGTCTATCTAGCTATTAAATGTGTTTTATATAGAAATTATCATGCCTTCTAACATCTATTACTGATTTGAATAAGAAGGGTGTGGAGTTCTTGTGGTCTGAATCATGTGAGAATGCCTTCCAAGAGTTGAAAGGAAAACTTAATTCAACCTTGATCCTGATTCTTCTAGAGCTTGGTAGAGGCTATATAGTGTTATTTGATGCATAAGGTATTGAGTTGGGTGCATAATTGATGTAGGAGGATCAATTTATTGTAGAAATTTATTGGCATTTGAGACCTCATGAGCGTAATTACCCAATGTATGACCTCAAGCTTACCGAGGTCATTCATGACTTATGTTGTTAGAGGAATTATCTAATGGGATAGATATTTATGGTATTTACAGACCACAAGAGCCTCAATATATATCTTTACACAAAATAAATTTAATATCAAAAAATGAATATGGGTCGAATACCTCCAGTCCTTTGAATTTAAGCTTGCCTATATTCATGAAAAGGGTAATGTGTTAGCTAGAAAACTTAGGAATAATCCATTCAGGAAGCCATTGATGAATAGAAGTTGATGGCCCTCTTTTCTAAGATGCACATATATTTTCAAGAGAGTCATGAGCATCCTTTTATTACAGCTTTATCAGTTACCTATTCACTCTTAGATAGGGTGAAGAGAAGTTAGTTTTCATATCCAAAAGGTTTGGTCCTATGGGAAATTATTTCTAGTGAGGCCACACCTCCAGATTAGTCTATTGATGGAGATGAAATCCTGTGTATACATGGTAATATATGGGTTCCCACTGACATGTGAGAGGATATGATGTGAGGATCCCATGATTCTCAATGGGAAGTGCACATAGGCATCTCCAAGATGTATCGTGATATGCATCACCAGTATTGGTGGCCTGTGATGAAACATCAGATTGTGGGTTTTATCACCAGGTGTTCCACCTGTCACCAGGTAAAAGAGGAACACCAGTGGCACACTGGCTTGTTGCAGTCATTACTAGTCCTAGAATGGAAACAGGATGACTGTGTGATATATTTTGTGACTAGTTTATCAAGTTCACCTTGTGGAAGTGATGCAGTTTGGGTAATTATTAACAGATTGAAGAAGGTAACCCACTTCATTCCAATTAGGGAGACCTTATCAGTGTAAAATATTGTCTGACTGTATTTCCATGAGATTATATGCCTACATGGGGTCCCTCGTTCTATCATTTCAGATAGGGTAACTTGTTTCATATCAAGGTTCTGGAAATGGTTATAGAAAGCTCTGGGTACATAGGTGCTTCTAAGAAGAACATTTCACCCTTCAATCAATGGCTAGTTAGAATAGACTACACAGGTGTTAGAAGACATGCTATGATCATGAATCCTTGATTTCAGAGGTTCTTGGGAGAAGTATATCCCTCACTTCGAGTTTCTTACAATAATATATTTCAGGAAACAATTCACATGGCTCCGTATGAGGCCTTATATGGTAGGCCATTCCGTTCACCACTGTGTTGGCTAGAGGTAGGGGAGGCAGTGCTTCTAGGTCCTCATCTTGTGTAGGAGACTTTGGAGTAGGTACAATTGATTAGAAAGTGTATGTATACTACTCAGTCTAGACAAAAATCGTATACCGATCACCATTAACAACCTATGGAGTTCGAGGTCGGGGACTATGTTTTCTTATAGGTATCACCCAGACATGAGAATAGACAGATATAGAGGTAAGGGAAGCTACTACCTCATTTTTTAAGGCCTTTTTAGATCTTAGAGAGTGTAACGACCCAAACCTTTATTAATAAAAATTCCTATTGATCTAATTAAGTTTCTTATTATGTAAAATTGTTATATAAAATATGAACTTCCTTGGTTTTATGTTTTTGGATTTTAAAATACTATTAAGAATTGTTACCATTGCTAATATAGCCATTGAACAACGATAACATGATTAGTATAAATATAGGTCTTTAACAAACCCAATTTACTCACACAAAGGAAGCGATGACCTCATTCATTAGAATTGCTCCATACGAAGCCCATTTGTCGGATCTTGGAAAGGAGGTGGCGTCACTGGGCTTCTCTCTTGACCAAGTCCATGCTGATCTTCAACACGTTAAGCTTGAACAGAATCTCCTATGAGAGAAGTGGAAGTTAATAGAGATTACCACCCAAGTGATGTTATCCAAGCCACCCCAAGAGTATGTTACCATCACACACCTTAACCTTAGGTCTTATTTAGGTGTTTTAAGGGGTTATGTAACAAGACCCTATAATTATGATTATGTGCATTATTTTTGTATAGAGAATATACATTCATTTTATTATTGTTACTTTTTAAATAGTTTTTAACGCACAAATAGTATTTTTAGTTAATATTCAATTAAGAAATATATTTTGATGAATTAATGGATTTTTGAATTAAATAATATTTTAATAAAATATTATTACTAAATTACTTTTTATTAAATATAAACAATCTTATAATTTTTATGAATACAATTGTAATTTTTATTAAGTTTGAAAGCTGTTTTTGTCAAAACGCATGAATTTTTAATTAATATCGGTTTTTATTTTAAAGTAAAAATTCACATATTTATAAAATTATTTAGATAAAATGAATATTATTTTTAGAATCAGGATGTTTAAATTATCCAACAGTGAATTTTTCATAATTTTCCAAGACAATCAAATTTTTGGGTAAAAATTAAATACTGTTTAAATATATAATGTGTTTTATGACATCATAAGGACTCAATAGTGATGTAATAAAATACTATAAAAGGTATTTTATGCCAATATATGTTTTACCTTAAAAAAAATGTGATTTTAGATTTTCTTTATTAATTTTATGGTGCCTTAGTGGACCCTCCAAGACTTATAAAACATTTTAACTTTTTAAAATGATTTCCTTGAGAGTGCGACTCACCTCCACATAAGAAAGCCTAATATTTTAATAATTTAGAAAATTTTAATTATAAAATAATGTTTTCAACTCCCCTTTGGCAAAAAATATGGGAAAAAACCATGATTTGGTTTGTGGTTTTGATTAGTTTAATGTGTAGTGTCCAATACCTAAATAATAAAAAATTATCTCTTTTACTATATAAACCCACCCAAGATCCCACTTATCTTCAATAAAAACCCTTGTATCATGTCCCTACCCAACCCCACTCTCTCTAAAATCCACCCAAGGTTCCCCAATCTCCCAAGAAGCCTCTCTCAAGCCCCTCCCAAGCCTTTGGGATCACACTTCCAAGTAAGGGATTTCTTCCTTTCTCATTTTTGTCCAAGTTTCTTTATATTGCTATACCTTTGTATTTTCAATTTAAAATGTTGGGTTATGATTTATAACCTCCCCTATAATTTTATACTTATGTTTTAATGACGAGATACCCCTTTCTCTCTCATTAATTCCTCCCATGTACACTTGTTACCATGCCAAAATTCCGTAAGGAATTTCTCTCTTCTCATTTACATTCAGGAAATTCTTTTGTATTATGAATCTAAATTCCATTACATATGTTGGGAAATGTATCTATATAACCCCATTAATTTACATTTCATGTACATATTATTAGACACCCATTTCTCTCTCATCAACCATTTTTATGAATTCTTATGTCACGTCATTATGCTGCCAAAATTGCACTGCGATTTTCCAAGCCAAAGTCATTGTGTAGTGAATACCATGCTCATTTCTCTATCAAGGGTATTTAACTTTATTCACATTTACTTATTGATTATATAGTTTAATTTATGAATTTCATATTTCTTTATTTTGGAATAAATGATTATGTTTAATGAATCCATGTTATATGATCCATGTGACACACTTATGCATGAAATGAAATGATTAAGAAGGGTACACCCTGATCGTGCTCCAATGCATTTGGTAAAGACTAGTATCATGATACGATAAGGGAAATGAAGGTTTAATCATGATAATTAAATTTGAATGAGGGTTTACTCATTCTCCATGTGCACTTATCCTTGGCTCATGCTAATATCATGTTAAATGTTATTGCCACATTTCCATGTTATGATAATCATGCTATATCATACCTTTATGTTCATGTTTCTTTTATGCTCCATTGATATTCCTATTCCATAATATGTACTGTATTATTCATGTTATGCCTTTTTTACTCCCTTATTGGGCTTTATAGATCACCCATTTTTATGCATGCCTCAGGTTATCCAATGCAATGCTAAGTACGAAGGAATGTGTGTGGTCATGTAAAAGAAGTTTTCAATAAAGATGTGTATTTAATGTTTTAAGTTGTTATGTAATGTTCCTAAGACCCAAAGACAATAGACCTATCAATATTCTATATTTTATCAAGAATATTTTATGTAATAAATTATGCTTAAGTGTGAAATAAAGAGAAGGATTTTTATAGTTTGTATTAGAGGACAGGTTTAGTTATTTTTGGGATTAGGATTAGAAAACCCTAGTTAAAGTATTAGGGATAAGACTAAGTATAATAAAAACATCCCTAAATTTTTGTGAGTATCGAGTAAGTGGTTTATTAATAAAACACACCCCTTTATGGATATGAGTAGGTAGAGGCAGATCTGGTAAAAATGTATCCAGGGGTAAAACCTGAAAACACCGCTTTGAGCTAGACTCGAATGGGAACTGATGCACGACAATGGGTCTTGATATACTATTGGTTACGACACTCCCAAGGGATATGATTTGGTAAATTCATAAGATTAGTATGAACCATTATTAAGGGAATAAAAAGTTTCCCCTAAGAATATATGTTAGGAAGTAGATAATGGATAACATAGATTGAAGCCTATAAATTCATAAGTTAAGGAAATAAAAGTAATTTATAAGTCATTATTTTTTTTGTATTTGGATTACCCTTTATGTGTTACCCCTAACTTTCCTTTTATTTCAGCTAATGGCCAGTAATAGGAGGACTTGGGCTAACAACCGATGTGAAAATCAATGTGATGAATATTCTAATGAGACGCCCAATCCGATGGGAGCAGGAATCACAAAATTTATCATGATAATTTCTCAGTTAACTCAAGTTTTGAATAGAAACATGGGTCAAGAGGAACGTTCAAACCCTCCTAAGAAGTAACAAGTCATAATCGAGAGATTCATGAGACAAAGGCCTCCTAATTTTAATGGATCATCTGATCCCTCAATTGCTGAACAATGGATCAAATCCATTAAAAAGATCTTCTCCATCCTTCAATGTTTCGAACAAGAGAAGGTTCTTCTGGATACTTGTCTTATGGAGGGTGAAGCTGATTAATGGTGGAAATTGATAAAAAATATGAATATGGAGGAGGAGATCGAGGTTTTGGAATAGAAGGATTTACAGAAAATGTTTTTTAATAAATATTTTCCTCATACCCTCCAACTTAAGATGGAAAGGGACTTCCTTTACCTCAAGAAAAAATTTGACAAATCCATTGGAGCATACGAGGAAAACTTCACAAGCCTTGAACGATATTCCTACAACTTTTTCATTACCCCAAAATGCAAGGCTGACCACTTCTTTGGTGGGATAAAACCTAGCCTATGGAAATCCCTAGCAATCCGTGACTTCGAGAGCTATGAGGAAATTGTCCAATGTGCCCTCAAAGTTGAAATGGAGATCGAAGAATATCAGGGGTATCATGGGGATATGAAGCGTAAGGTGGAATTTTATTCTGGCGGTCTGATGTATAAATCCAATGGTTCTAAGAAAATACACCACCCCACTTTCCCAAGGTGTGGAAAGAAGCACCCCAGAAATTACCTAAAGGGGACAAGGAAATGATTTAGGCATGGAAGAGAAGGGAACCTGGCAATTAACTATCGACAAGAAAAACCCATGGCTGTGAAAGAGGAGAGGAATGCTCTGCTTTACCCTCAAAACATTGTTCATTTATTCAACTACAAATAACTAGGGCACTTTGAAAACCAGTTCCCTAAGCCAAGGGTTTTCACAGGAAACTAACAACCTCTAAGGAAATAAGGGAGATCTTTTTCCATAACTACCACCAAAGTGAACCCCGAAAATGAATTGGTGATAGGTACACTAGTTATTCATTCAATAATAACAAACATACAATTTGATTCTAGTTCTACACATTCTTTTATATCCTAAAAGTTTAGTAGAACAATCCCAACACCACCACAAATCATGGAATTAAATATGTCGGTGAGAACAAAAAATGAGGCAATCATTGAATCCCATGAATATAAATTCTCCCCTATCATAATTTTTGGATTGAACTTGTTGAAGAACCTCTTCATACTCCCTCTGGTAGAATTTGATGCAATTCTTGGCATGTATTGTATTTCCTTATAGAGAGCCAACATAAATTGCTATGAGAGGGAAATCACTCTCCATATGGAAAATCAACCCCGAATTCTGTACAAGTGAAAGGATGAGGATGAATATTATTTAGCACCATCATCTCAAGTTTTTATATTACTGCCCTATGAGCATGAATATATTACTCATATGATTGAGTCTAAGGAAACAACCATCCTTGAAGACATGCCTATTGTGATATAATTCATTGAAGTGTTTCCTGAGGAATTTCCTGGTCTTACTCCTAGAAGATATGTTGAATTATCAATTGATCTTATACATGTGGAATTTCCAATATCCAAGACTTTGTATAGAATGACTATTGGGGAGCTTGATGAGCTTAATAAACAACTAAAGTAGAATCTAGATAAAGGGTTTATATGCCCAAATTCTTTACCATGGGGTGCACCAATCCTCTTCGTCAAGAATAAGGATGGGTCATTGCTCCTTTATATTGATTATTGTGAGCTCAAAAAAATCACGATAAAGAACAATTATCCTCTTCCATGAATTGATGACTTGTTCGATCAACTACGTGGAGCACAATACTTCTCCAAGATGGATTTGTGGTCAGGATATTACCAAGTAAGGGTGAAGAAGGAGGATATCCCCAAGACTACTTTTTGTACAAGATATGGGCACTATGAATGCATAGTAATGACTTTAGGGCTCACTAATGCTCCATAAATATTCATATATTTGACAAATATAGTCTTTATAGATTACCTTGAAAAATTTGTGGTAGTCTTTATAGACGATATTCTAATATACTCCAAAACTAAGGAGTAGCATGAGGAGCATCTAAGCACTGTACTAGAGACCTTGAAAAAGGAGAAGCTCTATGAAAAGTACAACAAGTGTGAGTTCTGGTTGAAGGATGTCTCATTATTGGGTTATATCATCACAAGCAATGAGATATATGTGGATCCATCCAAGACAACTACAACTAAGGGATGGCTGAGTCCAACATCAGTAATGAATATTCACAGATTACTGGGGTTAGATGGATATTATCACCAATTTGTGAGAAATTTCTCACAATTTTCCAACCTTCTTACCAAGCTAACTCATAAGGGAGTAAAGTTTTCTTAGAGTGATGGGTGTGAAGATAGCTTCAAGGAGTTGAAAAGGAGGCTTATCACTGTGCTCGTGCTCAAACTACCCACAAGTGGATAACTTTTTTTTTGGTATTTAGTGATGCTTCAAAGAAGGGCCTGAGCTATGTGTTGATGAAAAATGAAAAAGTCATTTCCTATGCTTCAATTCAATTGAAAGTTCATGAGAAAAAATACCCAACACATGATTTGGAGTTGGCTGCAGTAATCTTCACTTTAAAAATTTGGTGACATTATCTCTTTGGGGAGAAGTGTGAAATATACATAGATCACAAAAGCCTCAAGTATATATTCAAACAGAAAGAGTTGAATATGTGCCAACAAATATGGCTAGAACTAATCAAATACTATTACTGCTCAATCCATTACCACCCTAGGAAAGTGAACAAGGTGGAAGATGCTCTAAGTAGAAAGGATCCAACAATTCTATCATTGATGAGAATTGAAAAGGATTCAATCTTCTTAGATTTTATGAATATGGACATGGGAATCATAAATAAGGGAACATCATCAATCCATTCATAAATGATTTCTCAACTGTCTCTTTTGGAAAGGCTAAAGGATGATCAAAAGGATGATGTGATAATTCAGAAGAAAGTAGAAACTATTAGAAAAGGGAAATCCTTAGAGTTCAATGTTAATGAAGAAGGAATTGTGATATTTGGGACAAGACTATGTGTTCCATCAAATTCGGAGTTAAATAATGAACTTTTGGATGATGCACATAGTTCAAATTTCACCATTCACCCAAGAAATAGAAAGATGTATCAAGATATATGAGAGAATTATTGGTGGGATAACATGAATAAGGAGATTTCTAAGTATACATCAAAGTTCTTGGTATGTCATCAAGTGAAGGATGAGAGGTAGAATTATAAGGGTATGATGAAAACATTACCCATACTAGCATGGAAATGGGAGAACATCACCATGGAATTTTTCATTGGGATTACGAAGACATCAAAAGGAAACAATTCTATCTGGGTTGTTGTGGATCATCTTATAAAGACTGTACACTTCATTGCAATTCAGGATGATTTATCATTGGATCAACTGGCACAGACATATATCAAAGAAGTGGTAAGGCTGCATGGAGTACCTCTATATATTGTATCCGACTGAGATCCAATATTCACCTCTAAGTTATAGAAGAGTATTCAACATGCTCTAAATACTGAGATAAGCTTTAGTACGACTTATCATCCTCAAACTGATGGCCAGTCTGAGTGGACTATCCAAAATCTTGAGGATATATTGAGAGAATGATCAATGGACTTCAAAGGAGGATGGGATCAATATCTTCCTCTGGTTGAGTTCTCTTACAATAAAAATTTCCACTCAAGCATCCAAATGTCTTCTTATGAAGCCCTTTATGGGAAGAGTTGTAGAACATCGACATGTTGGGATGAAGTTGGGGAGAGAAAACTCCTAGGTCCAGAAATGGTCAAAAAATTATGGAGAAGGTTAAGAGCATCCAACAACACATTAAAGATGCTCAAAGTCGACAAAATATATATCCTAATAATCGTCGATGAGACCTAGAGTTTGATGTTAGAGACATGGTATTCCTCCACATATCACTGTGGAATAGAATTATGAGATTTGGGAAGAAAGGAAAGCTTAGTCCAAGGTACATCAACCCTTTTGAGATCCTTGATCGCATTGAAGCAGTGGCCTATCGACTATCACTCCCACCAAACATATCTCAAGTACATGATGTATTCCATGTATCACTCTTGAGGAAGTACATACCTGAACCATCACATGTACTCAATCCATAGGTGGTACCATTGGAGAATGACCTCTCCTATAAAGAGAAGCAGATGAAGATCTTAGATTGTAGAGAAAAAGTTCTATGAAATAAGACAATGCCCGTCATGAAAGTGTTGTCGAGAAACCACAGGTTTAAAGAAGAAACATGGGAACCATAGGAATTGATGAGGCATAGTTACCCACATCTGTTTTAGTGTGGGAAAAGGAAATTTCGAGGGAAAAATTTCTTAAGGGGGAATATTGTAACGACCCAAACTTTTATTAATGAAAATTCCTCTTAATCTAATTTAATGTCTTATTATGTAAAATGGTTATATAAAATATGAACTTCCTTGGTTTTATGTTTTTTGATTTTAAAATACTATTAATAATTGTTACTGTTGTTAATATAGCCATTGAACAATGATATCATGATTAGTATAAATATATGGATTTAACAAACCTAATTTACTTAGATTAAGGAAGCGATGACCTCATCTAGTAGAATTGATCCATACAAAGCCTATTTGTCGGAGATAAAAAAGGAGGCGGGATCACTAGGATTCGCTCTTGACCAATCCCAATATGATCTTCAACACATTAATCTTGAATGGAATCGCCTACGAGAGAAGTGAAAGTTAATAGAGATTACCACCCAAGTGATGTTATCTGAGCCACCCCAAGAGTCTGTCACTATTGCGTACCTTACACTTAGGTCTTATGCAGGTGTTTTAAGGGGTTATGTAATAATACCCTAGAACTATGATTATGTGTATTATTTTTTATAGATAATATACATTCATTTTATTATTGTTACATTGTAAAGAGTTTTTAAAGCACAAATAGTATTTTTAGTTAATATTCAATTAAGAAATATATTTTGATGAATTAATGAATTTTTTAATTAAATAATATTTTAATAAAATATTATTACTAAATTAATTTTTATTAAATATAAATTATGGTATAATTTTTATGAATACAATTGTAATTTGTATTAAGGTTTGAAAGCCGTTTTTGTCAAAACCCATGAATTTTCGATTAATGTTGGTTTTTATTTTAAAAGTAAAAATTGAAATATTTAGAAAATTATTTAGATAAAATAAATATTATTTTTGGAATCATAATGTCAAAATTATCCAATGGTGAATTTTTCATAATTTTCCGAGACAGTCGAATTTTTGGGTGAAAATTAAATACCGTTTAAATATATAATGTGTTTTATGACATCATAATGACCCAATAGTGATATAATAAAATACTATAAAAGGAATTTTTATCAAATATATGTTTTAAATTTAAAAAAAATGTGATTTTATATTTTTTTGATTAATTTTTTGGTGCCTTAGTGGACCATCCAAGACTTATAAAACATTTTAACTTTTTAAAATGATTTCCTTGAGAGTGTGACTCACCTCCACATAAGCAAGCCTAATATTTTAATAAGTTTTTCCATTTAACTTATAAAATAATTTTTTACGCTCCTCTTTGGAAAAAACCATGGGAAAAAACATGGGTTAGTTTGTGGTTTTGATTAGTTTAATGTGTAGTGTCCAAAACCTAAATAATAAATAATTCTCTCTATTTTCCTATATAAACCTACCCATGATCCAACTTCTCCTCACTAAAAACCCTTGTATAACATTCCCACTATGACATCCTCTCTCTAAAATCCTCCCAAGGCACCCAAATCTCCCAATAAGCCCCTCTCAGGCCCCTCCCAAGCCTTTGGGATCACACTTCCAAGTATGGGATTTCTTCCTTTCTCATTTTTTTCCAAGTTTCTTTATGTTGATATAAATTTGTATTTTCAATTAAAAATGTTTGGGTATGATTTATCACCTCCCCTATACTACCCTAATTATTTTTTAATGATGATATTCCCATTTATCTCTCATTAATGCCTCCCATATACACCCGTTACCATGCCAAAATTCCATAAAGAATTTCTCTCTTCTCATTTACATTCAAGAAATTCTTTTGTATTATGAATTTTAATTCCATTACATACATTGGTACATGTATCTATATTAACCCATTAATTTAAATTTCATTTACATATTATGAGACACCCCTTTATCTCTCATCAACTTTTTTTTATGAATTCTTATGTCATGCTGTTATGCTGCCGAAATTGCACCGCAATTTTCTGAGCCAAAGTCATTATGTAGTGAATACTATGACCATTTATCTATCAAGGGTATTAACCTTTATGAACATTTACTTATTGATTATATTGTTTCATGAATGAATTCCAAATTACTTTATCATGGAATAAATGATGATGTTTAATAAATCCATGTTATATGATCCATGTGGCACACTTATGTATGAAATAAAATGATTAAGAAGGGTGCATCCTAATAGTGCTCCAATGCATTGGGTAAAGACTAGTATCATGATACGTCAAGTGAAATGAGGGTTTACTCATGATAATTCAATTTAAATGATGTTTTACTCATGCTCCATGTGCAATGAGCCTTGGCTCATGCTAATATCATGTTAAATGTTGTTGCCACATTTACATGTTATGATAATCATGATATATCATGACTTTATGTTCATATTTCTCTTATGATCCATTGATATGCCTATTTCCTAACATGTATTGTATTATTCATGTTATGCCATGTTTACTCACTTACTGGTATTTATATCTCACCCTTTTTTATGCATGTCCTCAGGTTATCCCATAAAATTCTAAGTACGAAGGAATGTGTGTGGTCATGTAAAAGAAGTTTTCAATAAAGATGCGTATTTTATGTTTTAAGTTGTTATGTAATGTTAATAAGCCACAAAGACACTATAACTCTCAATATTCTATGTTGTATCAAGTTAATATTTTATTTAATAAACTATGTTTAAGTGTGAAATAAAGATAAGGGTTGTTATAGAGAGAGTTAGGATGGTGGTCCATAGGTTTCTTTTACCTCATATGTACCATCCCATGCATGAAATCTTCTACAATTCAAATATTTACCATTACCATACCAACCTATCTCATAATTTTGATCCCATGGATGTGTAATTAGATGTCGATGCTTTTTTTTGAGAAGTATCACATTCAAATTGTTGAATATATCACAAAGGATCTCTGAGGTAGGTCTGTCCCTTTAGTATGGGTTCTATGGAAGCAATAATTTTTACAAGACGAGACTTGGGAGTGGGAGGATGATGTGAATTATTAGTGCCTAGAGTTATTCTCATATTAATCATTACCACCCTTGTAAGGGAAACTCGAGGATAAATTCCTTTAAGGGGGTAGATTGTAAGAACATGATTTTTCTTCAAGGTATGTTATCTTTTGTTTTTAGTTTAATTCCTTGGTTTTGACCTAATATGAATTCCTAGTAAGGTTATAGAGGAAATTAGGGAGTACAAGTATTTTTTGGATCCTAGAACCCCATATTTTGGAAGAAAAAACTAGGAAATATAATTAGTAGAAATTGTGCAACTTGGTTTTCATAGTTAGAGAAAACTGTGTAGGGTGTTTCCGTGTACAATAGAGGGATGTATGTTTTTCCCTAACCATGTGACCCTAGCCGCATGGCTATGTGATTTGTCTCAGAAATGTGATAGAGGGGCTTCACATGATCTATGCGTGGTTAGTAAAACTATGCACCTAGCCCATACAAGGGGTGAATTGAGGCAGAACTGGGCACACAGTTGGAACACAGTTTGGCTAACCATGTAGAAAAACCATGCACCACTTTAAAAATTGGGCGAAATGACCTTTTTTTAATTACCACTTTAAAGGACCTCACATCCATTAATTTTATTCCCCTAGTGGAAAATACATCTCCCATATCCCTTGTTGGAAGCTCCTCCCATGGCTACCACCTAGGTTCCCTGATATCTACTCCATTCAAACTCAGAATCAAGCTCTGTTCATCTCATTGGATTCCTCTTGATAAGCGATTAATTCCTCTTATTCCATTCACTATTTATCTTCATATAGATGGAGTTATTTTGGTATGATATTATATTCCCTATTTTCCTGGAATTCATATTTTCTTCCATTTTCTTCTGATCTAGGAAAAACTAAGGACCTATAATAGATGATGCATCTTCTATAGGCATAAGGCAGGTGGTCTATGAATTTTCCCTTAAAGTCTTATCAATTATAAATTTTTTCCATTGCGTGCACATAGGTTTCACCATGAATTTCTTCTTAAATCTATCCATCTTAAATTCAATTGACTAAATTTAAACCTAAGGCCCTAAAGACACATCTTGGTATCATTGGAGGTTGATACCTCAATGTTAACCACCCTAAGTAGGGTGTGTTTTTTGTTATACCTTTAGTTACCAATTTTGGGATTACGTGAGACACCGTTCGGGTGTGATCGACTTGAAATTTGATAAGGTAAGTGTTTTATCATAATAAATAAATATTTAATTCATTAAAAAAGAAAGTATTTATATAGATATCACTTGGCCTTGATAAATTATTATTGAATTGGAAATTGGTTGCATGCCCTTATTTTACCTTGTCACATACGATGAAAGGTAGCAGACCTAATAAATTGAAATTGGCATGAGTATTACATGAAATAAGATGAAATATGTGTATAAATGAAATTATTATAAGGTGAATACTACTTTTGGAGTTTTTTCATCTTTATAGGAATGGTTATACTTGATCCAACCTTGGATTCCTGAGGGAATTCCTTGAGCACTCAGAGGACGCCGTTCCGATTCATTGAGCTGATTTTCATGGGAGATACCCAAAAAAATATGGTGCTTGTCTTATTATATAAATGACTCAATGATGTACTGATTATTCTCTTGAATCTTTTCTATATATTAGAATGCATTGGATACACTCCTTAAATTCAACTTGATGTATTTGGACACATGATTCCATGGTTTCACCTCATTGGGACCAATTATGCTTAGCTCGAGATTACTATGAATGAGATCTTTGTACTATGTTATAATATTTTATGGTGGAATTCCATGGGTGTACCCCTCAGATTACACTTATACCCTTATTTCCAGACTGCATGAGTTTCTACTATGAGTTGGATCAACCCCTTAGGTCAAGGATGCCCTGGTTTCTCCTTGGATCCACTTTTATTATTATCATCATTATTACTCCGTGATTACCAGTATAATATAATTATAATCCCCTATATAATAATTTAATGAATAAATATTTAGATACATCACTAGATGAGGCTGAAGTAGGTATGAGTTATTTATTATTAGGATTTACTTTAATATACCTTCACACTATTACAATTTATATTCACAAACTAGATTTGTATATACCCCATTGGTGGTGGCCTAATGAGATTTATCTCACACCCTATACGATCCACCATTGGCACCCGGGTAGATTATATGATCATAGGTGTGGACAAGGGGAAGCATCCCATTTTGGACATCTAAATTCTTACTTTAGGATGGGAGCTTGGTAACAGATGACTGATCCAATTCTTAATATGGTTGGATAGTTTTTTACCTTTTTTATTCTTTTGTATATCATTTATTGTACTATCTTCCTACTACCATGTATACTTATTTCCCTTTTTGTAGATACATTCCATTATCTTTTGTATATGATACAGTTTCCATCTCTTGAGTTGATTATTTATTTCATGGAGGTTTATACCCATTTTCGCTACCTTATTCATTATTATACTACTTTTACTCACTTATTCATGATATATCACTGATGTGATACACTCTGATCAGAGGTCATACTCTTCCCACTATCACACCCTAGGAATTTTCTGTTAGTCAATAGCCTCTGGCGTATAGTGAGGTGCACTTGAGGCTATGTGGACAACCAGTTTTGGCTACTCAAGAGTGAGTTGGGTCTATTATATCACAATATCTACCCAAGATCTCCTCATAAGATTGTATATCTTCTCCAAAAAACATCAACTATAGCTTGAGATCCAACTTCATTAGAAAAATAATTTTCTTCAACAATTTGATCTGGATCCAAGCCTGGATCAATGGTATCCTTTGGTATGGTAGGATTTTTATCTGGATTAAAATGCTCATAAACTCTGTATTCATCAACTACCCACATCCTATTACAAGTATTCCAATTGATTCTCATTCTCTTACATGTGGTTTGGTTTAAATATATACCACTAGAATATATTGATCTCTCAACTCCCTTAGGAATAGGCCTTTTCTATTCAAGCATGGAAAAAATGAACTTGGGGAATGAAATAATATTGAATTGGGAATAATATTTACTTAGATATTACATGTGTATAATAAAAAATCTATAAAAACTTATATGTATTCCATGAACTATTAAGTATAATAAGAAAAGATCTTGGTGCCTAATTATGCTAAAATCCCCCTTTCAAGGGAAGACAGTCTGTTGAATGGATTTCAACAGAAGGCCACACTCTCCACTGAACTCATTATCACTCAACCTATGATGTGTTCAGTCATCAATTTATTCTTCTAACACATTTACTTACTCAAAATGAAAATGTTTTAGAGGATACAAACTCTGATAATCCTTATATTCACATAGACATGGAACTCTTAAACTGTAATCCCAAAAGGTTAAAGAGAACTCACCCTCATGATAGTTAACAATAGTTTTAATTAGATCCTATTAATATCTATATTTGAAAACCATATTTACATATTTTTTTTTACCAAATGTGGATAGAAAGAAAAATTCTCATCAAAAAATCAACTGGCCCAACCTTGATAAAGCATGACTCTCCAAACTAAAGAATGGATTGTCCTAAAGCATTTGAAATCCATTTATTTTTTTGGGAAAATTTTATGGGATAGAATACATTTATTCAAAATATTTTTATATTTTCTTGTGCTCACCATTTATCTCTTAGTATAATTTGAGGATTATAGAATATCTTACTCAAATTATAGATTCATCTTGAATATTCGCAAATGAGATTTACGAATCGGAAGGCTAGGGTTTTGGTGAATAAATTTTTGAAAAGGGTTTGGTTTGAGATGAGTGATGATTATGATTACAATTTTGAGATATTAAAATCATTTAGGGTTTTAATGAATAGTAATGCATGGGAAATAGATAAAATAAAATAAAACTTAAGATAAAAATGCATATGGTAATTTTAACGGAAATTAAAGCAATTAAAAGAATATTCTTAATAAACTAAACTTATATTTATAAATACATTAACAATAATATTAAATGTATAGAATGTTATAATCATAATTTATAATTCCTAACTAATGTATGATATAATTTAATCTATCACAATTTAAGGGTTTGTAAAAATTTCAGCAAGCTGATGTTTTATACCAATGAATTCATGAGTGATATCTACTTTTTAAAAATTATATCTTAACAAGTGATGTATTATATCAATTTGATTTTTCCTAGAATGAGATACATGATTATTGGAAATGTTAATAGAACTTTTATTATCATAGTTCACAGGGACATGTATGCATTGATATCCATAATCAAGTAATGTGTGTTTTATCCATAGAATCTATGCACAACAACTGCATGTAGCTATATTCTTAGCTTCAATAATAGATAATGAAACATAGTTCTATTTTTTACTATACCTTGAAACTATATACTTGACCAAAAAGTGATATATTCCATAGGTGCGTTTTTTTTTCTAACTTACAACCACCAAAATCATCATATGAACAACTAACTTGATCAAAAGCATGTCCTCTAGAATAGAATAGTCCTAAGTTGGTTGCACTTTTGAGGTATTTGAAAATCCTTTTGAAAACATTTAAATGAGATTCCATGGTGTTTCCTTGAATAAGTTCACACATTCATACACTAAACATAATTTATGACTAGATAGATGTTAAGTAAACTCCCAATCATACCTCTATAAATGGGTTGATCAAATGGTTTACTAGTTTTATCAAGATCCAATTTATAGGTAGTACTCATTGGAGTATCACTTCCTTTATAGTTATCCATGCCAAAACATTTTAGAATATATTTAGTTTATTTTCTTTTATTTAAAATGATCCCTTCCTTATTTTGAAAAATATGAAAACCAAGGATGAATTTTAACTCACCCATTAAACTCATTTCAAATTAATTTTACATTAGTTTTGAAAATATAGTACATAAAGAATTTATTTAATAACAAAAAATAATACCATCAATATAAATTTTAACTACCAAAACATCTTTGTAAATCCTTTTTATGAATAAGTTTGGATCAACTATACCTTCTGTAAAACCATTTGAAGTAAGAAAAGTGCTGAGCCTATCATACCAAGATCTTGGATCTTGTTTTAAACTATAAAGTGCTTTTATTAGTTTTATATAATGATTTTTAAAATAAGGGTTTTGAAATATAGGGGTTTATTTAATAAAAAAAATACACAATAATATAACAATTAAGAAAATCACTATTGACAACCATTCAATATAGTTTGAAATTTAGATGTACTGCATAAAAAAGTAGTATCCTAATCACCTTAAGTGTTTGTACTGGTGAAAAGGATTCTTCATAGTCAGTACCTTATTATTGAATGTATCCTTACAAAAAAATTATATCTTTATTTCTTATTATTGAGCAAGAATCATAAACCTTATTCCAAAACACCCATTTAGTGCCAATGGTTATGAAGTATTTTGGTATTTCCATTAGTTCCAAGACCTTTTTTCTTTCAAAATGATTCAATTCTTCTTGCATAACCATTGCCTATAATTCATCATCTATAGTTTTAGTGGTGTTTTTAGGTTCAAGTCATGATAGGAAGGCTTGATGTTCAACCTAGTTTCTAAGAGAATCTATAGTCTGTGTTCCATTATCTAAATCTCTAAATAAAACATATAAAGGATGGTCTCTATGAGTTCTATTGAATTTAGGGATAGAAGTACTTGGTACTATATTTTCTTCTTTAGAATATGGTTTAAACAATTCTTTAGTGCTAGGTGATTTTTCTACACCAGGTTTTATAGGAAAATCTCTAGTCTTGGTTGAGGTATTGATATTCAAGTCAGAAAGATCATCCTCAAGGTTTTATAAAGAGGGTTTAGGCTCATGTGGATGTATTTCATCAAATTTTATATGTACATATTTTTCCACAAGTTTGATTTTTTTAAACAACCTATATGATTTACTAGAGATTGAATAACCATGGAAGATTCCTTCATCACTTTTGGATGAAAATTTATTTAAAATTTATTTTGCATTGAGAATAAAGACCATGCAACCAAAAGAAATAAAACAATTACATCAAGTACAATATGAATTATTAGTAAGGCTATGGAGGAAACATGGGTGTCTGAGGCTTGTTCAGATCCTAGAGCCCTACCTTTTGGAGGAAACAGTTGGGCTTCATGGTTAGTAGAAACTATAGCCCAGTCTGCATGGTTAGAGAAAACTGTGTGGGGTGTTTCAGTGCATAGAAAAGGGTCGCACGATTTCCCCTAACTGTGTGACCCAGGACACATGGGTGAGCGATTTGTCTCATACATGTGACCAAGGGGTTTCACATGGGATGCACATGGTTAGTCAAAATTTGTGCCTAGCCCTTTTGATAAGTGACTTGATGCATAATTGGGTTCATAGTTTGGCCAACCATGTGGCCAAACCATGCACCTCTTTAAAAAATGGGTGAAATTTACCTCTTTAAAGAGCCTCAACTCCTTCTCTTTTCTTCCTACAACAGAAAACACCTCTCCCATATCCCTCATTGGAGGATCCTCCTAAGGAACCCACCTAGGTTTCTTGATATCTTCTCCATCCAACCTTGAAATCAAGATCCATTCATCTCATTGGATTCCTCTCAGTAAGTGTTTTATTCCTCTTATGTCTTTCATTATTTATCTTCCTATAGATGAAGTTATTTTTGAGTGAGCTCATATTACCTATTTTCATGGAATTCATATTTTATTCCATTTTCTTACAATCCAGTACAAAATAAGGTCCAATAATGGACAAGGCATCTACTATAGGCATAAGATATGTGGTATATGAATTATCCCTTAAATTCTCACTGACTCTAAATTGTTTCCATTGTGAACATGCTGGTTTCACTAGGAGTTGCTTATTAAATTCATTTGACTTAAATTAAATTTAATCAATTAAATTGTAACCTAACTAACCAATGATGCCTCTTAACATCATTGGAGGTTAAGACCTCAGTGTTAACCACCCAAAGTAGGGTGCGTTCATTTTTATGCCTTTTGTTACCAATTTTGTGATCACCTGAGCCACTGTTTGGGTGTTCTTGACTTGACCTATGATAAGGTAAGTGTTTTATCATAATAAATAAATATTTAATGAATTAAAAAGGAAAATATTTATATAGAGATCACTTCATCTTGATAAATTATTATTGAATTGGAAATTGGGTGCGTGTCCTTATTTTACCTTTTTAAGTATGATTAAAGGTAATGGAATAAACCTTATGAATTGAAATTAGCATGAGTATTATATAGCCTATGATGAAATATGTGTATAAATTAAATGATTATAAGGTGACTACTACTTTTGGACCTTTTTTTATCTTTAAAGGAATGCTTAGACTTGATCAAGCCTTATATTTCTAATTGAATGGCTTGAGAACTCAAAGGATGCCATTCCAATTCATTGAACTGATTTCTATGGGAGATGCCCACTAAAGAATGTGGTCCTTGTATTATTACATGAATGCCTCAACAATGTACCGATGATTCACTTGACTCTTTTATAGATATTATAATGCCTTGTATATACTCCTTGGATTAAGATTGATGTCTTTGGACACATAGAGCCATGGATTCACCCATTAAGCCCAATCATGATTAGTTTGGGATTAATGTGGGATAGATCCATGGAATTAATTAGACACTTTTACAGAGAAATGACTTGGGTGTACCCCTTGTATTAAACTCAATCCCTTATCTCCATACTTCACGAGTTTCAACTATGAGTTGGCTCAATCCCTGAGGTCAAGGATTCCTTGGTTTCACCTTAGATCATCTTTTATTATTATCATATTTATTACTCCATGATTACCAATATATTATAATTATAATCCCCTATATAATAATTAAATGAATACTTGTTCAGATACATCACCATATGAGGCTGAATCAGGTATGGGTTATTTATTTTATTGCTTTACTTTTATATACCCGCACACTGTTACAGTTTATATTCATAGACTGGATTTGTATAGACATCATTGGTGGTGTTCTATTTATATTTATCTCACACTCTATCCAGGTCTCAGTTGGTACATAGGTAGATTATATGATCGTAGGTTTGGTTAAGGGGAAGCATCTAGATTTGGACACCTACATTTTTTGCTTTAGTATGAGAGCTTGATAGTTGATGACTAGCCCATTTCTCAAGATGCTTGTATAGTTTTTTCACTTTTTGATTATTTTATATATCATGTATTGTACTATCTGACTAATTCCATGTATGAATGTTTCCCTTTTTGTAGAGATATGCCATTATATTTTTTATATGAAACAGTTTCTAGATCTTGAGTTGATTATTTATTTCACGGAGGTTTATACTTATTTTTTCTACCTTATTAATTATTATAATACTTCCAATAACTTTTTAATGATATATAAACACTATGATCAACTATGATCAAATGGAATAGCCTGCCCACTATCACACCCTAGGCCCTTGTTTCTAGTTAGAAACATTTGGAATACAATGAGGCACACTTGAGGCCATGTGGACAACCGGGTTTGGCTACTCAGGAGTGAGTCGAGTCCAAGACATCACAAAGTGGTATTAGAGTGGTTTTATTTATTTTTTATTATTTTTTGGGGATTTTTTCATGAGATTAGGAATATGTTGGGACTTGGTCATAAGCCATGTCTAGAAGTAGCTAACCTATGTTTAGGGTAAACAATAAATTGTATGGGAATGGGAAATTGTTTTTTATTCTTATACTTATTACAATTGATATACTTTCATCAATGGGTGATGCACATGAATTATGTTATTACTATATTTTATGGATATTATACCTTGTCCGGTATGACAAGGAGCATTGATACATGAATAATCATAGGCACATAAGGATTCACATGTCATGTATATTCTATTACATATAGGATCATTTTATTGATTTCATTTCTTGTGTTTCCTATGATTGTTGAGTGAGACTTGGTTGTGATATATGTCTGTGAAACTAACGTTTTCTTCAGGTAAGAGAAATAATTTTCATCATCAACCTAAATGGTGTTTTCCCATATAGATTGATGGTGGAATCTTAAATAGACAATTTCAATCCATGTAATCTATGTATGCCTGGTTATATGAGCCAGGATTTTGATGTAGTAGCATGGAAGCCAATTTTAGTTTATAAAGTGTTTGGGCCTTTATAAATTGGAATGGGAAAGTCATAAAATTAGGCTATTGTATTTTACCTGTTACATTATGAGACTGAATATAAGAGAGTTGGTTATAATTAAATGGCTACAATTTCCATTTATAAAGAGTTTGAACCTTTATAAATTGGGGATTATAATCCATTTAATTGAGCCTTATAATATGTATATAAGAACATATTAACTTAAAATGAAAATTATGAGTTATAATTGTAATGGTTTCTAGTAAATTTTGAGGCTAAGTGAAACTTAAAGAGAATTTTCCTCCTTGAATTGAAATTGACCTTCCATATACTGGAACCTCTATAAATGAAAACTTGAACACTTACCAATACTCAGACCTTCAATGTGGGTAGTTAGGGTAATATGTTGGGTAGTGAACCCTTTTCTTTTGTTCTATTTGTATTAGTGATCCTATCTACTATGATATCTTGTTTTGAGGCACGTGATTGGAATTTATAGAGAAATGCTAGCATGATGTTCTTGATTAATACACCAGGAGGGTGGGAAAGATCATGATCTGGAGGTGGTGGCCCCAAATACACTAGTTTTACCTCCAATAGTTCCACCTACAACACCACCTACTATTCACAAAATGGGCACTAACCCTCATCTTTGAGAGAGTTTTCTATGCATGATGTATTCTGTCTAGGGGATCTCTATAACCTACAACTACAATGTATGATCTTAATCATTATTTCTAGTAGTAACATACTCCTATATTCTCAGAGGATGATGGTCCTCAAACTACTGAGTCATGGATAAAATCCATTTTATCTATCTTTAAGCATCTTAAAATGAATCCAAAGAGGAGGGTCCTTAATTTCCACTTACATGCTGCGTGATTATTCTAAACACTAATGAGTTGTGATTACCAAGGCTGGTCATCATCAGAGCATGGTCTGGGAAGACTTCTAGACTTCATTATATGATTACTTTTCCCCTCAGATGCTGAGAGCTGAATATATCTAGGTAGTTCATTCACTTGAAGTAGGGTGATTAGTCTGTCATGAACTATTCAACATGTTTCATTGAGATTTAATGCTTCACGCCACATATTATTGGTAATTAGTTATCTCAAGTGAGATGCTTCAAGGATGGTATTATGTATTCCATCCGCTCTCAGGTGAATCTATTTCTCCTATCTACCTTTTCCGAGATCGCGAACTAAGCTCTTCTCACCGAGAACAACTTGAGGGAAGCAGATAGTACAACCCAATGAGGTTTAGTGCTGAGATAAGGAAATAGTTCTTCCAATGGTAGGAAATGTATCTTTGAGGTTTCTCATCAGAATAATAGTGTCTATAGTATCCACATTGGTATCTCTATTGTATACCATTAAATTGGATGACATGGGCATGTGAAGACACAATGCAATAAAGGCCTTCTGAAGTGCCATGCTTGCTGCCATATGGGTTATATTTAGAAGTTTTTACAAACCTTTACACATGTTTATAGCGGAAGAGGACCCAAACTAGCTCAAAATTCAGGAGTAGGATCAATGTGTTCATGTTATACAGGAAGCCAGAGTAGTACCAATTGAACTGGATGAGTAGGAGGTCATGGATGAGGTTTCTAGACTTCTAATTTTAGCGCTAGTAGAGCCAAACTACTCTGGGTAGTCTAGTTATAGCTTAAAGATGTGGATCAAGCTAGTTTCATACATTAAAAAAAGTACCCAAGAAGTATAGTTCATGACTATCAACTATATAAGTTACTATTCAAGTATCCTCTAATATCATATTTACTTTGTTTGACATAGGTTTCTGTCACGACCCGCCCTCGGGGTCCGTGCCGTGACTACCCCAAGCCCGCCTTCCATAGGCCAGGGGCTGGCGACTAGCACCAAGGCGTAAAATCCCGATAACTGGGAAGGCATTGCCTTTATAAAGAAAACAAGCACCACAGAGTACAAGCGGAAGTAAAACACTAAATACAAAAAGAAGAGCTGAAAAGTAAAAAGGGGCCGGAAATACAAGCCCAACTGTAAAGTACAACTCGAAAGGGAAAACAGCGACTGAAAAGTAAGGCTGCTACGCTGAGATGTCCACTGGAAATCCCACCTGAAGGGTGGGTACAGATAGCTCCTCTGCTCCTCGGGTCCCGCCATCCGCTCCGAGTATATCCCGCCCAGTGGTCCACCTCCGGGTACCGCCTCGTCGTATAGTCCACCTCCAGGTACCGTCCAGTCCTCGAACACTCGGCCTCTGTCAGCACTGTCCGTCGTCTGCAACCAACACAACGAGGTGCGGGCATAGCCCGTGCAGGGGTGAGTATAACGATACTCAGTAGGGACCCCGAGACCCTCAAGGTCTCACTGAAATCAACAAGGATAAACACAAGAAGATCTCAACAGATAAACTCTACTTAGGTATATGCCCATACATATACCTAAGTTATCAAGTAACCCATCTCAATCATGAGGAAACACAAGGATTGTGAAAACGACGGATAACCACTACTCGGGTATATGCCCATACATATACCAAAGTTAGCAAGTGACCCATCTCAATCATGAGGTAAACACAAGGTCAAAAGTCTTAGCTCAAACCAGGATTTTCATTATCGAAACCGTAACTGCTGAAGAGCTCCGTCTCTAGAGTGTACAGTGGTCCTGTCACGACTCCGAGGCTGCCGCTCACTAACCTAGGACTGCTGAAGTACTCCTCCTGTCGAGTACTGCGGGTTTGCGGCCAACTACCTGGCGCTCCGTCCGCTGAGGGTCTGTCGCCAAATACCGGGCGCTACCCAGATAGTCTACTGAGGTACTCCTCCTGTCGAGTACCGCGGGTCTGCTGCCAACTACCAGGCGCTCCGTCCGCCGTGGGTCTGCCGCCAAGTACCGGGCGCTCCGTCCACTGGGCTAGTCGACTCACTCCAAGTCGAGTCGGTCAAGCAGTCGTCAGGTCTCAGCCGGCTACACGGTCTCCGCACTCTGCACGCTCGTCTCCGGGAGGGTCCGCTCCACGAGCTACTGGTCGATACTCCAAGTATCACAAAGTCCCACGAAGAAGTGTCTCAAAGGTCCGTCTCGTCACAGGGGTCTCAACGCAACAGACGGCGCGTCGATCGGACGCCCGGTCTGTGAGTTATTAGCCTTTTCGTCCCAGGGGCCCGGTTGGTTTCGAGTGCGAACCAATCCCGGCCGTATCTCAACTGTACCCCGAACTCCCATAGGGTATACTCAAAGGGACCGTTACTCAACGTAACCACCAACGCCGCTGACGGCTCGTCAAGCGGTCGTCCTGTCTGAAAGATATCAGCTTTCCCGTTCCAGGGGCCCGGTTGGATTTCAGGTACAATCCAACCCGGCCATACTCCGGCTGTATCCAAAACTCGGGCGGAGTATGTCAAAAGTTCCGTCTCATCAAGAGGAAGTCAACGAAACAGACGGCGCGTCAATCGGACGCCCGATCTGTGAGTTATTGGCTTTTTCGTCTCCGGGGCCCGGTTGGTTTTTAAGGCAAAACCAACCCGACCGTACTCCACCTGCGTCCAAACCTCGGGCGGAGTATTCCAAAAGATCCATCTCACTAAAAGGAACGCAACGCGACTGACGGCGCATCAATCGGACGTTCGTGGCTCAAGATAAGAGCGTTTCCGCTCCGAAGGCCCGGTTGGTTTCGTGAACGAACCAACCCGGCCGAACTCAAAATTAACCGAAACCTTGAGTGCGATATACCGAAACGACCGTCTCGCTCCAAGGATCGCGTTGCCGCAGACGGTTCGTCGTTCGGAGGTCCGAGGCTCAAGTTATGAGCCAAAAACCAAATCAGGTTCGAAACGGGGGGGTCCGGGTCCGGGCCGACCCGGCCCGACCCCCCCTGGGCGGCGCGGCGGCCGGCGGCGGCGGACGGCGGCGGCGGACGGCGGCGGCGGCGGGCCGCGGCGGCGGGCGGCGGCGGCGGCGGGCCGCGGCGGCGGCGGCGGCGGGCCGCGGTGGCGGCGGCTGTCGCCAGCGGGGTGGCCGCACGTGGGTGGCTGGCGGGGGGCTTGATTGCCCCCGCGGTTTCTTCTGGCGGCGCGGCTATGCCGCGCCGTTTTAATTAAAAACTCCCCCCCGCTCGAGGGGGGGCTTGCTGGAACGAACCGGGGGGGCCGGCTGCCCCCCCCTCCCTCTCTAAAAGAACCGCCCCCACCACATGGTGGGGGGCTTGATTGGCAGAAACGGGGGGCTTTGCCCCCCACAAGAAAACCGCCCCCCTCTTTAAGAGGGGGTTTCATGAAGTGGCCGGGGGATTAATTCCCCCGGTTTATTGGCATCCGGCCGGCCAGCTGGCCGGCCGGTTTTCTCCAACGGGACCGGAAAAATCCGGTCCCCTCTTCGGCTTCCGACGCCGGCGGCCCGGCCGCCGGTCTTTTCTTCCGCCGCGGCCCGGAACCGGCCGCGGTCTTCTCGTCTCGCCGCGGCCCGGAACCGGCCGCGGTCTTCTCGTCTCGCCGCGGCCCGGAACCGGCCGCGGTCTCCTCGTCCCGCCGCGGCCCGGAACCGGCCGCGGCGTTCGTCATTCGGCGCGGTGCGACGGCACCGCGCCCCTTTCGCCGTGCCATGATTCCTTCCAACGCGGCGTGACGGCGTCGCGTTCTTGAAGATTCTACTCGGCGAAGCGCGACGGCGTTGCGTGAAATATAAGCACGATCATCCGCGTGGTGCGACGGCACCACGCTACTTGCTTCCACCGCAAGAATTAAACAACAACGATGGAGGGGGGGGGGGGGGGTTCGGCCGTGTTCGTGCGGTCCGCCCCCCCTCACGTTAAGAAATAATAACGCAACTTAAATAAATTAAGCCACACGTTATACTTGCTGATCAAGAAAAGGAATAAGGAAACCAAAATGAAATCAATAACCCCTACCTCGGGTTCAAGATTCGAAGAATCGTCTACGTTCCGCGGAAGACGGTGTCGCGGAAGTCGGGCGTCGCGGTCGTCGTTCGTCAAATCCGTTGACGAAGAGATATGCCCGAAGAGATACGTCGTTGGCGAATCCTTGTACGCCGACGAAGGTTGTCCGAAGAAGAGGTGGCGTCCCCTTCGTTGTCACGGTGAACGAAGAAAGGAGGTGCGGCGTTCTTCGTCAGGAAAAGAGCGTTCCTCGTCAAGTCTTGAGGAAAGTCAAATAAAAAGGAAACAACGAACTCAAGAACCCTTACCTCGATAGTCGCACGTTGACGGTGTCGTGGAATATCGGTGTCGCGGAGGAAGAGTCGTTGTCGAATCTTCGTATGCCGACGAAGAAGGTCCGAAGAGGAAGCGGCGTTTCCCTCTTGTTGACACCGAGGACGAAGAAGAGAGGCGTCGTTCCTCGTCGGAGTTCGAGCGTTCTTCGTTCTTCGTCAGAGCTTGAAGATGAAGAGGAAACTCTCAAAAGCTCTCAAGGGGACAAACAAACAACCCATAATAAAATAAGATATCATCTTATTTTATTATTACAAAACATAAAAGAATTTCAAAAGTTTGAAATTCAAAAGAGTTAACCCCCAAAATTAATTAAGAGTAACCTAAGCCAATAAAGAGGGGGTTTAGTACGTTGAGAGAATTTGAAAAGAAAAGGGGTTCGTGTGGGCCCCACCACACTTAATCCTCCCAAGGGAGGTTAAGTGGGTGTGGGTCCCACTCCCAACCTCTTTTGATAGGTTTTTAAATAAGTTAAAATAAAATTTGTCTTACACAAATTTTACTTAACTTAACTGAAAAACCCCAAAACGTAACTTTCAACTCGCAACAAACGCAACTCCCGAAAAGGTCTCTTTAAGCGAATATCGGCGCTGCGAGTTCATCGGTGCCCTCGGATTTCAATTCCGAGCACCGGATCAAAAGTTAGGAATTTCCGCTCGTTCGTTCACTGAACGTACCCAAGCCAAACTTCGGAAATTAATTCCGGGCACTCCGGGCCTCAGAATCAGGTGCCGTCTGAAACCGCGCTCTTGTAAAATTCTAAAGAAAATTAAGAAAAAAATTCCCTTGAATTTTACGGGTCTTTACATTACTCCCACCTCAGGGCTTTACGTTCCCGTAAAGCTACATCAAAAACTAGGGAAACAAAAGAGGATACTGAGCACGCATCTGAGCCTCCCGCTCCCCTGTGCTCTCCTGGAGATTCCCATGCCGCCATCTGCTGCGCACAAGAGGAATCGATCGCCCATGTAGGACCCGCTCCTGTCGATCCTCTATCTCCACCGGAACCTCCGTAAAAGTCGCCCCAACGTCAACGTCAAGCTTCCCATGATCAATGATGTGCGTCGGGTCGTGCACGTATCTCCTCAGCTGGGATACGTGGAAGACGTCGTGCACCCGGTGCAACTGAGGTGGTAGAGCCAAGCGATAAGCCACCTCACTAACCCTGTTGAGGACCTGGAAGGGTCTGATGAAGCGCGGAGATAACTTGTCGCCTCGGCCAAATCTCCGAATACCATGTCGAGGTGAGACCCGCAAGAAGACGTGGTCACCATCCTCGAACTCTAGTGGCCTCCGCCTCCTGTCAGCGTATGACTTCTGCCGGCTCTGTGTTGTCCTCATCCACTCCTGGATGACATGGACCTCCTCTGACGTGGCCCGGACCATCTCTGGTCCCACAAGAGCTGCGAGATTTCTTCTTTGCCGATAAGAGAAACCTGGTCACATCCCCTGGATGAACCACATTCTTTGCCTAAAACAGTCAATCCTAACATGGATGATACTAATCCATACCAAGGATGACGTCGTAAGGCCTCGACGCTACTACTAAGAGATCCAACCGTTACTCTCGCCTCCAAGGGTTGAGTCACACTGTCGGCATCAGTGTGTGGTAACTGGTCTCCTCCAGTAGATGTCTCACAAGTGAGGGTCAAGTCAACAGTCAACTGGAACCTCTTAGTAACAACACAAAAGAGGACAGGAAAGAAAACATCACAAAGGTATGCGTCTTTTATTATTGCAGCTCATATTACAAGACGCTACACAAAAGCAACATCAACATGGAACTAGAAGTACAAAAAGACGTATCCACTAGTTCCTCCCCTGTCCACCTGCTCCCAGAGCTCCAGCATTTGTCGCTGTCTCAACCTCGGTGGCTCCCTCCAAGCCTGCGGATCGAGGAGTCGGACAGTCACGTGCCAGGTGAACCTTTCCGTGGCATGAGTAACACAACCTGCTCCTTGCACGGCTAGCTCTGTTCCCACTCCGGGTGCCCTGCACCACCGGTCCTAAAACCCGAGATCGCCCAACTGCTGGTCTGGTCCTCCTGGACCTCTGCATCATCTGTCTACTGCCCACAGATGACTCGGCTTCTGATCGAAAAACACGCGGCAAAGGCAGAATCTCCTGTACACGCTCGGGGTGTAGAGATACTGGCACAAACTCCACCCTGAAGAAGGTCTCGAAGTCTTCCCATGCGAAGTTCATCTCATCGCAAAACTGAAACAAGTGGCTCCACCACCTACCTGCTGCTGCGTGTAGTAGGCTCGCAGCGAGGATCACCATGAGGTCTGCTGGTGTCCTCACTAGCCTAAACACTCGTACTACTGCCTCCAGCCAGTCCTCTGCAGCCTGGGGATCCGTCTCCCCGCGAAACCTGGGCGGTCGCTGGCGCTGAAACTCATGCAGTGCGCTGAGGCGACGTGCATCGTCAGCGGCTGCTGCTGGAAGCATCAGGGGCTCGGCGGGTAGATCTACCGCCGGTGCCACTGCTGACAAAGGGCCCTGCACCGAGGCCTCGTCGCTCGGTGGGCTGTCGTCACGTTCGATTCTCGGAACCCTAGCTGGCTGCCGTCGTGGGGCCATCCTGAAAGAAACAACGTAACACGATCAAACGATTATACCTGGTGAGCTGACCTGGTTTGAGCTGTTTTAAGGGGAAAAACCTTTGAAAACACACACGCAATCAGTGTTTTCGTGCACAAAGTCGGAAATCAGTTGTCAGGGTCCTGGTTTATGGATACGTCGGCCGCCCGCACCAACACTGGACTCCCTGAACTGAAAACCACACTCGGTACCCTTAACACTATTGCTTCACAGAAAGAAACATCAGAGTTATAAGTTCTGCGGTAGAACCGAACTCCTCTGATACCAATTTGTCACGACCCGCCCTCGGGGTCCGTGCCGTGACTACCCCAAGCCCGCCTTCCATAGGCCAGGGGCTGGCGACTAGCACCAAGGCGTAAAATCCCGATAACTGGGAAGGCATTGCCTTTATAAAGAAAACAAGCACCACAGAGTACAAGCGGAAGTAAAACACTAAATACAAAAAGAAGAGCTGAAAAGTAAAAAGGGGCCGGAAATACAAGCCCAACTGTAAAGTACAACTCGAAAGGGAAAACAGCGACTGAAAAGTAAGGCTGCTACGCTGAGATGTCCACTGGAAATCCCACCTGAAGGGTGGGTACAGATAGCTCCTCTGCTCCTCGGGTCCCGCCATCCGCTCCGAGTATATCCCGCCCAGTGGTCCACCTCCGGGTACCGCCTCGTCGTATAGTCCACCTCCAGGTACCGTCCAGTCCTCGAACACTCGGCCTCTGTCAGCACTGTCCGTCGTCTGCAACCAACACAACGAGGTGCGGGCATAGCCCGTGCAGGGGTGAGTATAACGATACTCAGTAGGGACCCCGAGACCCTCAAGGTCTCACTGAAATCAACAAGGATAAACACAAGAAGATCTCAACAGATAAACTCTACTTAGGTATATGCCCATACATATACCTAAGTTATCAAGTAACCCATCTCAATCATGAGGAAACACAAGGATTGTGAAAACGACGGATAACCACTACTCGGGTATATGCCCATACATATACCAAAGTTAGCAAGTGACCCATCTCAATCATGAGGTAAACACAAGGTCAAAAGTCTCAGCTCAAACCAGGATTTTCATTATCGAAACCGTAACTGCTGAAGAGCTCCGTCTCTAGAGTGTACAGTGGTCCTGTCACGACTCCGAGGCTGCCGCTCACTAACCTAGGACTGCTGAAGTACTCCTCCTGTCGAGTACTGCGGGTTTGCGGCCAACTACCTGGCGCTCCGTCCGCTGAGGGTCTGTCGCCAAATACCGGGCGCTACCCAGATAGTCTACTGAGGTACTCCTCCTGTCGAGTACCGCGGGTCTGCTGCCAACTACCAGGCGCTCCGTCCGCCGTGGGTCTGCCGCCAAGTACCGGGCGCTCCGTCCACTGGGCTAGTCGACTCACTCCAAGTCGAGTCGGTCAAGCAGTCGTCAGGTCTCAGCCGGCTACACGGTCTCCGCACTCTGCACGCTCGTCTCCGGGAGGGTCCGCTCCACGAGCTACTGGTCGATACTCCAAGTATCACAAAGTCCCACGAAGAAGTGTCTCAAAGGTCCGTCTCGTCACAGGGGTCTCAACGCAACAGACGGCGCGTCGATCGGACGCCCGGTCTGTGAGTTATTAGCCTTTTCGTCCCAGGGGCCCGGTTGGTTTCGAGTGCGAACCAATCCCGGCCGTATCTCAACTGTACCCCGAACTCCCATAGGGTATACTCAAAGGGACCGTTACTCAACGTAACCACCAACGCCGCTGACGGCTCGTCAAGCGGTCGTCCTGTCTGAAAGATATCAGCTTTCCCGTTCCAGGGGCCCGGTTGGATTTCGGGTACAATCCAACCCGGCCATACTCCGACTGTATCCAAAACTCGGGCGGAGTATGTCAAAAGTTCCGTCTCATCAAGAGGAAGTCAACGAAACAGACGGCGCGTCAATCGGACGCCCGGTCTGTGAGTTATTGGCTTTTTCGTCTCCGGGGCCCGGTTGGTTTTTAAGGCAAAACCAACCCGACCGTACTCCACCTGCGTCCAAACCTCGGGCGGAGTATGCCAAAAGATCCATCTCACTAAAAGGAACGCAACGCGACTGACGGCGCATCAATCGGACGTTCGTGGCTCAAGATAAGAGCGTTTCCGCTCCGAAGGCCCGGTTGGTTTCGTGAACGAACCAACCCAGCCGAACTCAAAATTAACCGAAACCTTAAGTGCGATATACCGAAACGACCGTCTCGCTCCAAGGATCGCGTTGCCGCAGACGGTTCGTCGTTCGGAGGTCCGAGGCTCAAGTTATGAGCCAAAAACCAAATCAGGTTCGAAACGGGGGGGTCCGGGTCCGGGCCGACCCGGCCCGACCCCCCCCTGGGCGGCGCGGCGGCCGGCGGCGGTGGACGGCGGCGGCGGACGGCGGCGGCGGCGGGCCGCGGCGGCGGGCGGCGGCGGCGGCGGGCCGCGGCGGCGGCGGCGGCGGGCCGCGGTGGCGGCGGCTGTCGCCAGCGGGGTGGCCGCACGTGGGTGGCTGGCGGGGGGCTTGATTGCCCCCGCGGTTTCTTCTGGCGGCGCGGCTATGCCACGCCGTTTTAATTAAAAACTCCCCCCTGCTCGAGGGGGGGCTTGCTGGAACGAACCGGGGGGGGGGGCCGGCTGCCCCCCCTCCCTCTCTAAAAGAACCGCCCCCACCACATGGTGGGGGGCTTGATTGGCAGAAACGGGGGGCTTTGCCCCCCACAAGAAAACCGCCCCCCTCTTTAAGAGGGGGTTTCATGAAGTGGCCGGGGGATTAATTCCCCCGGTTTATTGGCATCCGGCCGGCCAGCTGGCCGGCCGGTTTTCTCCAACGGGACTGGAAAAATCCGGTCCCCTCTTCGGCTTCCGACGCCGGCGGCCCGGAACCGGCCGCGGTCTTCTCGTCTCGCCGCGGCCCGGAACCGGCCGCGGTCTTCTCGTCTCGCCGCGGCCCGGAACCGGCCGCGGTCTCCTCGTCCCGCCGCGGCCCGGAACCGGCCGCGGCGTTCGTCATTCGGCGCGGTGCGACGGCACCGCGCCCCTTTCGCCGTGCCATGATTCCTTCCAACGCGGCGCGACGGCGTCGCGTTCTTGAAGATTCTCCTCGGCGAAGCGCGACGGCGTTGCGTGAAATATAAGCACGATCATCCGCGTGGTGCGACGGCACCACGCTACTTGCTTCCACCGCAAGAATTAAACAACAATGATGGAGGGGGGGGGGGGGGTTCGGCCGTGTTCGTGCGGTCCGGCCCCCCTCACGTTAAGAAATAATAACGCAACTTAAATAAATTAAGCCACACGTTATACTTGCTGATCAAGAAAAGGAATAAGGAAACCAAAATGAAATCAATAACCCCTACCTCGGGTTCAAGATTCGAAGAATCGTCTACGTTCCGCGGAAGACGGTGTCGCGGAAGTCGGGCGTCGCGGTCGTCGTTCGTCAAATCCGTTGACGAAGAGATATGCCCGAAGAGATACGTCGTTGGCGAATCCTTGTACGCCGACGAAGGTTGTCCGAAGAAGAGGTGGCGTCCCCTTCGTTGTCACGGTGAACGAAGAAAGGAGGTGCGGCGTTCTTCGTCAGGAAAAGAGCGTTCCTCGTCAAGTCTTGAGGAAAGTCAAATAAAAAGGAAACAACGAACTCAAGAACCCTTACCTCGATAGTCGCACGTTAACGGTGTCGTGGAATATCGGTGTCGCGGAGGAAGAGTCGTTGTCGAATCTTCGTATGCCGACGAAGAAGGTCCGAAGAGGAAGCGACGTTTCCCTCTTGTTGACACCGAGGACGAAGAAGAGAGGCGTCGTTCCTCGTCGGAGTTCGAGCGTTCTTCGTTCTTCGTCAGAGCTTGAAGATGAAGAGGAAACTCTCAAAAGCTCTCAAGGGGACAAACAAACAACCCATAATAAAATAAGATATCATCTTATTTTATTATTACAAAACATAAAAGAATTTCAAAAGTTTGAAATTCAAAAGAGTTAACCCCCAAAATTAATTAAGAGTAACCTAAGCCAATAAAGAGGGGGTTTAGTACGTTGAGAGAATTTGAAAAGAAAAGGGGTTCGTGTGGGCCCCACCACACTTAATCCTCCCAAGGGAGGTTAAGTGGGTGTGGGTCCCACTCCCAACCTCTTTTGATAGGTTTTTAAATAAGTTAAAATAAAATTTGTCTTACACAAATTTTACTTAACTTAACTGAAAAACCCCAAAACGTAACTTTCAACTCGCAACAAACGCAACTCCTGAAAAGGTCTCTTTAAGCGAATATCGGCGTTGCGAGTTCATCGGTGCCCTCGGATTTCAATTCCGAGCACCGGATCAAAAGTTAGGAATTTCCGCTCGTTCGTTCACTGAACGTACCCGAGCCAAACTTCGGAAATTAATTCCGGGCACTCCGGGCCTCAGAATCAGGTGCCGTCTGAAACCGCGCTCTTGTAAAATTCTAAAGAAAATTAAGAAAAAAATTCCCTTGAATTTTACGGGTCTTTACATTTCTCACACTCCTTTATCTCAGTATTGATCATGGAAAGTATTGGGCTTGAAATCCTGTACTTTTGTGGGGTGATGACCCTAGACACACCGTTGGGTACGATCAGCAGGTATATTCCAATGCAAGGTCTATCAACCTGAGATTGGTGATTATCACTTCTTGTGTAATTTATTTATACTTGATATGATAAGGTTTGATTCTATACTTGTGATGGATTAGATCATGACTTATCATGCCCACATTAACTATTATCATCGAAGGGTGACTTTCACATCACCCGAGGGTGGTAGATATGTACATGAGGTCTTGTGTAATATTCAGGCTGGTAGAGCTAGACTAGAGTATCATGAGATGGGGGAGTGACAACCCATATTTCCATTCTTTTCTTGGATGATTATAAAGTGCATCTAATAGATTTTACTTCGATGGTGGATCATTTTAGGGATGTTTTCCCAGATAAATTCTATGGACTACCTCCCAAGAAATAGGTGGAGTTTATAATTTAAATCATTCTAGGAGAATACCTAGTATCTATTCCTCTATACAAGATGAAACCTATTAAGATCTAGGAGCTCAAGAGATAGTTGAAGTATTTGGAATCTATGGGTTTTATTCGACCCAGTACCCCACTTTGGGGTTTTACTGTCCTTTTTTCAAAGAAGGTGGATGAAACCCTTAGGATTTGTGTGGATTACCAATGGTTGAAATAGCTTGCTGTGAAGAATCAGTATCCATTTCCTCAAAATAGATGATTTCATCAACTATATTTAAGGAGATAGAGTGTTCTCAAAGACTGACCTAAGATAGGGCTATCATCAGGTGGGAGTCATGCCTTCAAATATACCACGTACAACTTTACATAGTCAGTATGGTTTATATGAGTATCTGGTTATTCCTTTCAGTCTTACGAATTCACCTGCTATTTTCATGGCCTTGATGAATAGGGTTTTCCACCCATACTTGGATTCCTTTGTCATGTTTTTTTGGGATAAAATCTTGGTGTATTACCATAATTTTAGTGACCATTCCAAACATCTTAAGATAATTTTTAATACACTGAGTGAGAATTAATTATATGCTAATATCATAAAGTTCCACTTATAGATTGAAAAGGCTCACTTATTGGGTCATATTATCTTAGAATCAGAAGTATCAGTTGACCTAGAGAAGGTGAATACTATAGTTTCTTAGAAGAATCCTAAGAATGTATTTGATATATGTATTTTATTTGGTCTATATAGATATTAAAAGTGTTTTATATAGAACTTACGATTCCTTGAAACATCTTTTACTAGTCTGACTAAGAAGGGTGTGAAGTTATTATTGTATGAAGTGTGTGAGAAGGCCTTCCAGGAGATGAAAGGAAGACTTACTTTAGCCTCGATACTGATTCTTCTAGAGCTTAGTAGATGATATATAGTGTTTTATGATTCATAAGGTATTAATATGGGTGAATAATTAATGTAGGAGGATCGATTTATTGAAAATGGGTGTTGGCAGTTGAGACCTCATGAGCGTAATTACCCAAAACACGACCTCGAGCTTACAATATTCGTTCATGCCTTACGTTTTTGGAGGAATTATATAACTAAAGAGATCTTTGTGGTGTTTAAGAACCAAAATATCCTCAATATATATCTTTAAAAAATTTGAATTTAATCTCATACAATGAAGACGGGTTGAATACCTTCATTCCTTTGACTTTAAGCTTTCCTATATGCCTAAAAAGGGTAATGTGGTTGCTGATGTGTTGAGCTGGAAAACTTAGGAATAATACATTAAGGAATCTAATGATGAATTTAATTTGATGGAACTATTTTATGAGATGAATATATATTTTTAAGAGAGTCACGAGTGACATTTTATTATACCTTTAGTAGTTACTTATTCACTCATGGATATGGTGAAGAGAATCTAGTTTTCAGATCCTGAAGGTTTGGTCCTATGAGAAAGTATTTCTAGTGAGGTACTGCCTCTAGATTAGTCTGTTGATGAAGACAAAATCCTATGTATACATGGCCATATCTAGGTTCCTACCAACATGAGAGAGGATCTGATGAAAGGATCCCATGTTTCTCAGTGGGAAGTGAACCTAGGAATCTACAATATGTATTGTGATATACATCACCATTATTGGTGGCCTAGGATGAAACATTATATTGTGGGTTTTATCACCAGGTGTTCCACTTGTCATTAGGAGAAAGAGAAGAACCAGTGGCCCAATGGATTGTTGCACTCTTTACTAGTCCTGGAATGGAAACAGGATGGTGTTGCGATAGATTTCATGACTAGTTTATCAAGGTCGCCTTGCGGCAGCGATGCAGTTTGGGTAGTTATCGTTATACTAAAGAAGGTATCCCAATTAATTTCTATTAGGGAGACCTTATCAGCGGACAATATTAGAAGAATGTATGTATATGAGATTATACACCTACATGGGGTCCCTCGTTCTATCATTTTAGATAGGGACACTTGTTTCACATCGAGGTTCTGGAAAGGGTTACAAAAAACTTTGAGTACACAGGTGATTCTAAGCATAAAATTTCACCCTTAGATTGATGGCCAGTTAGAATGGACTATAAAAGTGTTGGAGGAAATGTTATGATCATGAATCCTTGATTTTAGAGGTTCTTGGGAGAATAATATCCCTATTGTTGAGTTTTACTACAATAATATCTTTTAGGAAACAATTTAGATGGCTCTGTATAAGACCATATATGGTAGACCATGCCATTCACCACTGTTCTCTCTAGAGGTAGGGGAGGTAGTGCTACTAGGTCCTCATCTCGTACATGAGACTTTGGAGAAAGTGAAATTGATTAGAAAGTATATGGATACTACTCAGTCTAGATAGAAATAATATGCCGATCACCATTGATGACCTCTAGAGTTCAAGGCTGGGGACTGTGTTTTCTTACTGGTATCACCCATACTTGGGAATAGATAGATACAAAGGTAAGGGAAGCTGTCACATCATTTTTTCTTGCCTTTTGAGATCTTGGATAGAGTTGGGATGGTAGCCCATCGGTTTCATTTACCTCATATGTAACATCCCATGCATGACGTATTCTACATTTCAAATATTTTCCATTACCATGCCGAGCGATCTCATACTTTTGATCCCAAGGATGTGAAATTGGTTGCTAATGATTCTTTTGATAAGTATCTCATTCACATTGTTAACTATATCAAAAAATATCTTTGAGGTAGGTCTATACCTTTATTATGGGTTCTATGGAAACATGAATGTTTACAAGATGAGACTTGGGAGCAGGAGACTGATGTACATGCTTAGTGGATAGAGTTATTCTCAAATTAATCATTACCACCCTTGGAAGGGAAACTTGGGGATGAGTTCCTTTAAGGGGGTAGACTATAAGAACCTGATTTTTCATCAAGGTACATTATCTTTTGTTTTCAGTTTAATTCATTGGTTTTGACCTGATATGAATGATTAGTAATGTTATGGAGGAAACAAGGGAGTCCAAGGATTGTTTGGATCTTAGAACCATATCTTTTGGAGGAAAGAAATAGGCCGCATGGTTAGTAGAAACCACGAAACATAGTTCACATAGTTAGAGAAAACTGTGCAGGGTGTTTCAATGCACAATAGAGGGATGCATGGTTTTCTCTAATCATGTGACCTTGAACGCATGGCCATGTAATTTTTCTCAGACATGTTATTTGTCTCAAACATGTTATTTATATTTCTAATGATGATTTCAAAATTATTTTTTATGAGTTTAAAAAAATAATACACATCAATAAAAATTTCCTAGGGCTCAAGAATGAAAAGAAAAAGGGAAAAATATTATAAAAAGGAAAATAAATCAATGTAAGATAGTTGGAGTCATACTTAAGACTCAGATTCTAATGATGAATTTGGCAGTGAAAAATAATTAACAAACCCATGTTTAATGACTTTATCAAAATTGGTAAATGAATTAGATCATTCTTATTATTACAATTCCTCTTCCAATCACACTAAATATGAGTTGTATAAAGATATTTATAAATTCAATCATAATATTAAAAAATAATATTATTAAAAAATCCTAAGGGTAAACATAAGGAAGTTCTCGAAGAAAATAAAAAATTAAGAAATACTCCTTCGAGGTATGATGATAAATTATATGATGACTTGGAATGTATTCATATTGAAAATATTAGACAAAAAAATTATTAGTAGAAGTGTGATAAATCTTAGGAAATTAAGTTTAATTCTATTTTATAATAAAATAACAGACTAATAAATGAAATTAAAATATTAAAAACCAATTTTTTCACTTTTATTCAAGGAAGAAAAAGTTATAATAAAATGATCAATATGAATAATATAAACAAAAATAAAACTGGTCTTGGATATGATAATATCTTATAAAAAATTTATAATAACTTATTTGTTAATGGTTCAAGTGGAAGTGTTTTAAGTGTTATATGTTTTAGATTTTAGATAAAGGGTCATTATGAAAATGAGTGTTCCTTGAGATTTCCACAATCTCTTGGTCACACCAGGATTTTATTTCAAAATCATTAACCTCTCAATTACTAGTGAACACATGTTTTAAATCCTTATGTTTTAACAAAAATTTATATAATAATACCATAGGACCCAAGTTTTCATGGGTACAAAAAAATTCATAAATAAGTTTTTATAGGTATTTTATCTTGGAAGTGTCAAAATGACACATGGTGCATGGATAGTGGATTATCATGACACATGAATGGTTATATCTCTAAATTTATATCTTTTAATAAGTGTTATGGTGGAAGTGTTACATTTTTGTGATAACTAAAATGAAAAACTAGAAGGTCTTAGAGAAGTTGTAATTTCATATTTTGTAATAATTTTAAAAGTTTTATTTTTAGAAGGTTTAATGTATAGTTTGATAAGAATTTATTAGATCTATGATGATGAAATGTTTTTTATATTTTTAAATGATAACCATGCTGTTTTAAAGTATGGAACCATTTTATTTTATTCAAATAAAAAATATAACATTTATTCAATTAATTTTTCTAAATTAACTGAGAAAAATGTCAAATGTTTAAATGTTATACAATCTGACAATGTTTTATGGAATAAAAGACCAAGTCATGAAAATTTATGTTTACTACACATGATTTACAAAAAGAAAAATTTGTTAGATCCTCTCAAGTTAAATATGAAAATCACCTATCTATGTGATTCATGGTTAAAAGGCAAGCAACATAAAGTGTCTTTTTAAATCAGTTCATAAGGTAAGAAATTCTAAACCACTTTAACTTTTACATTCAGATATATCTTTCCCCATGAAAAATATAATTATAGGATGAAAAAGGGATATATTTTTTATTGTATATGACTATAAAATATTTACATGGACTTATTTTATTATACATAAATACGAGACTTTGTCTAAATTTATTATTAATTGTAAATTGGTTTAAAATAAAAAAGGAAATCTAAATTTATCAATTAGAATCGATAGAGGTGGTGACTTTTTATATTTTTAATTTGATAAATTCTATGAATATAATTGATATAATCATATTTTTCATCTCCTAATACACCACAAAAAATGGTGTGGTAGAGAGGAAAAATATGACCATACAAGAAATGTCTATGGAAATGATAAATGAGTATAATTTTACAAAATACTTTTAGATAGAATATATTAATAAAAATTTTCATGTTTCTTATAAAATTATGCTCAGAATATTCTTAAAGAAAACAAATTAAAAAATATATAAGGGAATGAAGCCTAGAATTAGATATTTTAGAGTATTTGGTTGCAAAGTTTACATTTTTAATACGTCTGATTCATTGAAAAAATTCGATTCAAAATCAGATGATGGTATTTTTCTAGGATATTCTAATTCTAGTAAGGTATATAGAGTTTACAACAAATAAAATTAGTTTTTGAAGAATTAATTACTTTAAAAGTTTATGAAAATAATTTAAAATAAATAATTTTTTATTTAGATTAGGTTAAGTAAGATTTTTGAGATTTTAACTCGATTAAACCTAAAAATTCAGATTTTGATGCATTAATTGAGTGGTAGAGTCTCTATTATTAACAAAATTTAAAATTCCACAAAGATCATCTGGTTGAAAAATTAATTATTGATGTCACTATAAGTGTTAAAACCATAAATTCCATAATTTTTTTTATGTTCATCATAATTTTATTTCTACTTTTGTACCGCAAAATATAGATGAAGCTTTATCTGATTCAAATTGGATTATACAAATGTATATAGAGTTAAATAAATTTTATATAAATAAAGTATGGGTCTTATTTGATCCCCCTTGGATAAAAATATTACTATAACCAAATGGGTCTTTATAAATAAGTTAGATGAATCTGGTTAAATTATTAAAAACAAGGCTAGATTAGTGGATTAAGGTTATAATAAAGAATAAGAAATTTATTTTGAAGAATCACTTACCCTAGTTGAAATATTAGAATCTTTAAGATTTTTTTTCAAATGGATGTTAAAATAAATTTTTTAAATGGATATATTTCTGAAAATGTTTTTATAAATTAACCCCCAAGTTTTGAAAATAAATATAAACCTAATTATGTTTTCAAGCTTTCAAAATATCTTTATGGTTTAAAATAAGCTCCTTGAGCTTGGTATTAAAGGTTATCTAGTTTTGTTTTAAATAATAGTTTTAAAAATGGAAATATTGATCCAACTTTATTTATTAAAAGGAGTTATAAAGATATTTCAATTATTCAAATATATTTTTATGACATTATATTTGGATCTTCATGTGAAATCTTTTTAATGAATTTTTAGATTTTATGAAAAGTGAATTTGATATGAGTTTAATTGGAGAACTTAAATTCTTTCCTAGTCTTAAAATTTTTCAAAGGAATGATGGTATTTTTCTAAATAAAACTAATTATACTAAATATTTAGTCAAAATATTTGGTTCAGACTCTTGTAAAAGTAGTAATAATATAATTATAACTTCATTAAAACTTGACAAGGTTGAATTTTGAAAATATGTTAATGTTAAAAACTTTAGCAGCATGATTTTCATCTTATTGTAATTAAATACTTCTAGGATCGATTTAATGTTTAGTTTTTTCATGTGTGTTAGATTTTAAAGCAATCCTAAATAAAATAATTTAAATAACGTTAAAAGGATTATAAAATTTATTAAATAATATTTTAATCTTGGTATATTTTACCATGTTGAAACTTATTTTGATTTAATCAGTTCAAGATATTTTGGTTTTGGTGGTGGAAAAATTTATTAAAAGAGAACAATAAGCATGTTTCATTTTATTAATAAATTTTTAGTCCCATGGATATCTAAGGAAAAAAATCAGCATCTTTATCAACTTCTAAAAGTGAGTATATTGTTGCTACATCTTTTTGTTCACAATAATTATGGATTAAGAAATATCCTTTTGATTTTGGTTTTGATTTTTAAAATATCCCCATTTATTATGATAATACGTCTAAAATTTCTTTTTATAAAAACCCCTTACAACATTATATAACTAATAATATTGATCTAATATTTCAATTTCTTAAAGATCATTTTCAAAAAAAGAATATAAATATAAAATCTATTTCTATAGAAAATTAGATTTCTAACATATTTACTAAGCCCATATATTTATCTAAGTTTGATGAAATCAAATTTGAACTTGGTATATTGGAAATTTAATTTTATAATATATGTTTAAGTGTAGTTTTTATTCTATTTATAATCTAATACTTTTAATCTATTTTTGATTCTTGGAAAGTGTGCATGTTACATTTTTTATATGTTTTACTAGAATGTGATTTAATATTTGGTTACTATTTAATTAATTAAATATAATTATATTCAATTCCTTAAATATATTTACAAGTTTTAATGGATCCTTGAGGATTTTAAATCATTTTATAGAAGGAGTCTATAATGATATATACAATATTTTTTTAAACCTACACACATTATTTTAAAGCTGAAGATAGTTCAGGAGAAGGAAAAGATTATTTAAAGAGAGAGTATTCATTACTTTTGTCTAATATCTCCCTAATTTACTAATTATTAGTTGATTATGTGGTTAAAGTTCATGAATTTAGGGTTATTTTTCAAATATTTAAAACTATGTTCGATGATATCATTAGAAAAAGTATTTTTCCATAGCAATGCTTGCTTAATTTAGGGGGTGCTTAAATCTATGTTAGATGTAACTTTTAGAAAAGTTAGTTTCTTTCCCAATATTTTTGGTCCATATTAGGGGGAGAAATATTTCACATAAACTATTGATACATTAAGGGGGATGATATTTGTTATTTTAATATTTTTGATCAATTTAAAAAAGGGGAGAAATTTTGGAATTTACATTTGTTTTATAATTATCAAAAAGGGGGAGAATTTTGAAGTATCTCCTTACTATTATTGTTTATTTATGTTTTAATAATTATAATATATCAATTTTCTATATTTGGAAAATTATAATTTCTCACATATTTTTTAATCCTTTATTCCCTCTATCATGAGTGATGAAAAGTGTTTTATGCTTGCACTTCTTATAAAAGAAATACTATTATTGAAATTGTTTACCAATTGTTAGTTAATATTTTTATGTATTTTTTAACCAATTTCAAATAAAAATCCATCTTCGTATGAGTTTAATTAAGACTCATATACTGAAGTTTTCTTAATTGGGTAATTATAATTTTCTCATTGTATTTTCATGACATATCTTGCTTATGATATTGAAATTTTTTTCTTTGATTATTCATTATTTAATAAATCCTTAATTATTTATTACATATTTAACCTTTATTTTGTTTAACATTTATTTCTAGGTATTTAAATTAATCTTTATCTTTTGGGTTAAAAAAATATTTATGTCTGGAAGATATAAGAAATAGTCTTTGAAACATGTTTTTATGAAATTTGGCTACGTTTAAAAGACTTACATTTTGAAAAAGGATTGTGCTAAAGTATTATGATTTGGTAAAGAATTACGATTCAATACTTACATTTTTTTTAAAAATATTATTAAAGAATTAAAATTTTAAAATACTTATGTTTAAATCATTATGATACACACAGACTTATTTTTTCACAATTTTTTTTTCAAAACTATAAAAAGTGATCTATTTTTATATTTTTTATAAATCAATTTTATTTAAGTTTGTAGTGATATTATTCATTTAATTAATTGTTATATAATTTCATACCAATTATTTTGATGCTAATAAAAATCATTTGAAATTTTTTATGTAGATTTAAATGGTTTTCATTTAAGTTTATATTTCTATACCACCTTCTTAGAAAATTATGAGTTTCAAATTTTAAATGTTTGTAATATGAAAAGTTTTATTTTCATGATTTACAGGAGTATTCTAAGGAACTTTAATGTTGTTTATTATGAATTTTTAGTGAAATATTAATTATTCTAATGAGTTTTAATGTACAACTATATTTTAATTTTATATATTGAAGAAACCACTCCCAAATTTGAATTAGTTCATTGATATCACATGTGCGGCTATCTTGGGAAAAAAAGAAATAACATCAACTAAAATAGTCGAAGTACTGTGCATTTGAATTTAATATTGATCATTGTTTTAAATAAATGGAACTCAATATATTGAGTTCAAAAAAACCAGTGTAGAATACCATAGGTAGAGGATATTTTCAAGTTGTGATATGAAATATACTTTTGAGATCATTCATTAGAAAACTCTTGGATGGGCTACATCCTTTTTATCTTTTACTACTGAAGAGTTCATTTTTTCCTCAACAATCCTTCTCAAATTATATAATTGGTTTATATGGTTATCAATTATTCATATTAATTTTATGTGTGAATAATTGTACTGGGTTATACTACCCTTAGAAGGTGGTATTTTCAGGTTATACCAACTCAAACAAAAGGTATGTATTAGTTTTCCCTAATTGGTAAAAGGTAGAGGGAATTTGGTTGTGCCTTGGCCTGAATAAAGGCATGTATGGTTTATTCCTCCACCTCAAAAAGAAGTTAACTAAGTTGTGACTTCATGCATGAAAAAGTCAGTCTTGGATTGTGCCTCTAGGGTTTAAAAAGATAGGTGTAAAGGGTTGTGACTCCCCCTAAAAATTTATATATTCCATTATAGTGGGAACCATTTCTCTCTGTGTTTGAGATTAGTAAATAGTAGATGTAAGGTCATTTAGAATAGAACTACTATAAAAATCATCATGTTAATTTTATTTTTATTTCTACTATAAAAATTAACTTAACTTTAATAAGTGTTTAAAATATTTTAAAATGTTAATTCACCTCCCTATTTTCTATTTGAACATTCTCTTTCTGGGACCTAAAAAAATATCAGAGTTTAACATTGATAAAGATATAGTTATAATATTTAAGACATGTTTATGTAAATTATCCATGTTTGTGATAAAGAAGGAGCTATTAGATGATGCTCATAACTTAACATTTACTATCCACCTAAGAATAAAAAATATGTATAAAGATATGAGAGACCACTTATGGAAGGATAATATAAACAAGGATATTGCTGAATATACATCAAAGTGCTTAATATTCTAGTAAGTTAAGGTAGAATGAAAAAAGTCTAAGAAGATAATACAACCATTACCCATACCAATATGGAAATGAGAGAATATCACTATGTATTTTTTCACAAGTATTCAAAATATATATAAAGTAAACAATGCCATATGGGTTGTGGTGGATCTTCATAAAAAGACAACTAAATTTATCACCATTTGAGAATAATTTTCCCTTAATGAAATTGAAAATATATATATCTAAGAAGTGGCAAGGCTTTATGGAACACCAATATTGATTGTATCTGATTGATATTTGAGGTTCACATCTAAGTTATGGAGGATAATTCAATATTACTTGAATAAATAGTCAAATTTTAGCCTGAAATATCACCCTTAAATAGTTAGTGTAATTCCCCAACCTGATCCACTGGGTCCAAGACAGAGAGCCATAAGACATCATGCATGCCTCCCTGTATGTAAGATATTTCTAACTAGTAGAGAGAGTTTAAACACAATCAGTGGGGAGACTATACCCTCGGTAGTCATAGCCATACACGATAAACATAAATAGGTTAAATAACAACACAAAGTATCAAGATGGAATATAAAGTAATGTAATGTAATAATAAATGTCACACGTGTCACATAATTAAATAAATAAGGATCCCAATGTGAAAATCCAAAACCATATTATATAAGGTGAAAGTAAATAAAAATAAACACTATGAAATAATTTTTATTCTATCACAGTATCACTACTAGCTATATGATCCACTACTAATCCATATTCCATGAGCCCCTTACCCTTACCTAGATCCCTATACATGAATTTTTCATATGCATTGAGAATCTTGTACAAAGTGTGAGTAATAAAACCTAGTAGGAAACCACCAATACATACTTAACATGTGTGAACAAGTATACCATGTGTATTCCATGATACAAATAAATATACATGTAATCCTAAAAAATATTACATTGACCATTCATGTGATAACCAAGACACCATAACCCCAATCTTACCTGCTTTGACTCTATGATAAAAGGATAATCAAAAGATGTCAGAAGTGATCTTGAACTAGCCACAAGGCTGGTGAACATGTTACACGATATCCAAAAGGCATTGAGTTTTGGGTAGTCCCACAAGACCATCATGCCCCTACCTTGTGTATGGGTCCATCATCATCATCATCACCATATGTCATGCACATACCACCTCTAAGGGATAACCATACCATGAAGGCCCACATATTCTAGGTACTAAGACAATACATCCAAAGGCATGTTAAATACACATAATAGAGTAGAGCATACAAAGGAAGAATATAGAATGGAATCATTAGAATAATTAAAAAAATATAAATATATAGGATCAAATACAACATGGATAACAAGATAATTATGCATACTCATGGAATCAAAAATCATATCTGGGTCTCATGACCATACACACACATGCGATCACTATCAAGCATGGTCAAGAAATATATGTTATCACAAGAATTGTATAAAGTAAGAAAGTGTATAAAAGGTCATATAAAAGGTAATAAACTTCCTATCATAATCTTGTTGATGAAGTAATCTAATATTCATAAAAAGGTTGAATCCTGAATCATGTTTCACACCTATAAAAAACTAGTTCTCATATCAAGGGTGCCCATCTTGGGTTATGGTTCATCAGATAAGAGGTTTAGAAAAGAGACCCGATGAGATTCTATGCTAAGAAGGGGTTGTTCTAGAGTTACATACCTCACAGAGTCTATAAATGAAACTAGTTTCAAGATATATCAAAGAAGATGATGTAAATTCACTGGATGAATTTTAAATTAAAGAACATATCATGAATTCCTCATCAAATCTAAAAGAGAACCTTAGGTCTAAACAATATACATAGATCCACTATTAATACATTATCATAAAAATGATCTAAGACGAGATTCAATAAGAATAAGATCTCAAGATAATCGATCTATGATAAATTACCTAAAAAATTCCATCATTCATGAGAGATATAGCTTCTATAAAAGGGATTCCATTGACATGTTGAATCCACCATCAATCTACAAAAGTATCATCAAACTTACATTAGATCTAAAAGGATCACTTAGATCTTTCCAATGTGTTATGGTTCTATCATAAAACTTCCATCAAGAAGAGGTATATGAATAATATCCATAACCACATACCCATAATATGTCCATAATTGAAGGTATATCAAGATCCGATCAAGATACATTATCAAATCACTAGATCCATCATCAATTTATGAATGAGGGAAGAAATTTTCATTATATATGAATTGAATTATCCTATCCATCATAAATCTATGTATATATCTCAATGAATAAGAGTAACTTGGTGTATATCTAGAAATAACTTACCATTATAGTATCACTATATTGATCAAATATTGAAAAAAGGGGAGATGTATGAGAGAGTTAAAGAATCAAGCAAGGAGGAACCTAGGTAAAAATATGGGGATTAGGGTTGGATTTTTGTATTTATTAATGTGAAAACTAAGCGGAATTAAAAATTTGTGGGGAAAATTTAATACACACCCAACTAGGATCCATTGGTGATATATCGAGACTCACTGGTTGGACAATTTCACCACCAACAAACCAATGTCTAGACCCTGTATGACTATTGTGGAAGGTAGAACACCTTGGGTTCTACCAGCTTCATCAGCTGACTGGTGGGGTTTTTAGTTTTCTTCAGACCTGCTATAACCCCACTAGCTAGATAGTGGGATCCACTAGTGATCCGATGGTTTCTTTATATCCACTATAGGGCCAAGCCTCCTCTAATCACTTTATCTATCAAATCTTGGACACTTTATACTAAAACAAACCTCTAAAACACCCATAAGAGAGATGAACCAAAGTAGGAATAGAGAATTTCATAAAATTAAAACATCTCACACCATGAATTAATAAAGGATGTTAAAATTATCTCCCTATAAATAATTCTCATCCTCGAGAAGTACCTTTAATGGTTCTACTCAAACAACTCGGGACATTGAGCCCAAACTTCTACCTCCCACTCCCAAGTTTCCTATTAGATTCATCCATGATGCCATAAAATTTGGAAAATTGGTACTATATTACCTCATAGTAATTTCTCAATCTATTCTATAATCTACACCAGACATTTCACATATGATTCATTAGGCTCCATCTCAACATCTTCATAGTTCATAAAATGTTTAGGATCAAACATGCACATCTAGGAACGAGACACATGAAACATGTTATGTATACCTAGTTAAAAAGAAGAAAGATCTAGATAATACATCACTATTCCAACATAATCAGTGTTCTTAAAGGGTCAAAAATAACACAGTACTAACTTCCATTTCTTTTTCAAATGTTGGTGGCCTAACTGAGGAGTCACTCTTCGAAAAATCCAGTTTCCTATAGAAAACTACAAAGTTCTCCTTATATGGTTTGCATAATACCTCTACCATATCTGAGTTGTGATCAATGTCTTCTAAATCTATTGTACTCTCTCGGAGGTCTCCTGTACCATAGTTAACCCCACAACTAATAGATCACCAACCTCGTGCCAATAAAGTGGTGAATGACATGACCTACCATAAAGATCCCTATAAGGTTCCATTTAAATCAAATCCTAGAAAATGTTATTGTATCAAAAATCAACCAAGTCTAGGTGGTCATTCTAAGAATCTCTAAAATCCAAAACACAGCCTCAAATCATATCCTCTAATATATAAACCATCAACTCTAACTTTCCATATGTATGAGGATGGTATGCAATGATCAATCTCAATTGAGTCACTAAGTCCTTAAAACTATACCAAAACCATGACATAAAACATGAATCTCTATTAGATAAAATACTCAAGGGATATCCATGAATTCATAAAATCTCACAGATATACAAATTTCCCTAATCATATAATGAGTGAGTCTCATGGATTGGTAAGAAATGTGAAAATTTCATTAGTTGATAAAAAATCACCCAAACAATGTCCTGGCTCCTTGGGGTCCTATGTAACCTTGTTACAAAGTCTATAAAGATTTCATTCCATTCCACATGGGGATAGGAAGTTGATGGAGTAAACCGCCAGGATGGTGGTGCTTTAACTTCATCCTTTGGTAGGTAAGGATTTAGGAAACAAATCAAAAAATTTCCCTCTTTATCTTGGGACACCATAACTACCACCTAAAGTCATGGTACATCTTTTTCACTCTAGGATACACTTCCCACTTTGAGGTATGGAAATATATCATCATCTCCTATATGATGGAATCATGAAATACAATTATCCCATGTACTAGGATCACATAATCACCATCCAATGACCACCTAGGTATCGGGTCACCACCAGCTAGATATTCCCATATCACAATACACTCTAGGTCAAATTATTGACTATAATTTACTCAATCTACTAAAGAAGACATGATTACTAATGAGGAACATTTCATCGATCCCCAATCCTCAAAAGAATCCATCCTATAATTGGCCAATAAGAAAATTAGGAACCATTGTTCCTTTAAAGGATATTCACCAAGCTACTAATCTACCTATGTATTATTTATAAGATCATATAATGATGTTACTTTTACCTGGTGAAAATTCCATCTTAAATTTGAATGTTTGCTGGTAATCTAACCAATGCCTCTACCATAAAATCATATCCTTCTATGTGAAGATACAATGAAGGATCTTTTGGTTTATTTAGATAGTAAACCTCTCACCAAATAAATAGTGTTTCCTACAATTAAAATAATGGACAACAGATGATAACTCTAATTCATGGGTTGGATAGTTCCACTCATGGGGTTATAGTTGGAATGAACCATAAGAAACTACCACTTCTTATATATTAATAAGGCCCCAAACCTACTCCGAATGCATCATAATATATGACATATCCAATTCCAGGATCAAAAGAATCAACATTAGATTTGTAGTCAAACTTTATCTTAGATCAAGAAAAGACTCTTGACATGGCCACTGAAACTTCATCCCTTTATTTATCACCACCTTCATGGGTGCTGATAGATGGGATAAGTCTTATATAAAATACCAATAGTACCCAAATAAACTAATACATCTCTTAATATCAAATTTTCTTAGGGATGTTTCTAAGAAATATCTACATTGAATTTCTTTGGGCCCACTAATATATTGTTCTCATAAACTAATTTCCCTAATAATTTCACCTAATAAATCCAAAAGCGATACTTTGAAAAATTTACATAAAGAAAACTTGCTCAAAGTTTTCTCAAGACTATATTGAGATGTCTGAAATGTTGTTCCATGGTTGGTGAGTAAATTATGATATATTCAATGAACACAATGATGAATGAGTCAAGGTATGGGTGTAAGATCTTGTTCATGAGATATATTAACACTTACGGTACATTCTTTAGTCCAAATGGAATCACCAAGTACTTGTATATACCATACCTTCTCTTAAATTATATATTTAGGATATCCTCTTATCTAACTCAAAACTTGTGATAGACTGATCATAGATCAATCTTAGAGAACCACCAAGCTCCCCATATCTGATCAAAGAGATCTTCGATCTTGGGTAAAGGTTACTTATTCTTCATGGTCACATGATTTTTCTTTCTATAATCTTTGAAAAGTCAAAAAATTCCATTTTACTTCTTAGAAAGAAATATAGGTGCATCCCATGATGATGTGCTTGGCATGATAAAACCCTTCTATTCTAAGTCCTTAAGCTATAATTTGATCTCCTCAAAATCAATTTAAGACATATGATAAGGGGGTATCAAAATGGGTTGTGCACCTGGAATGGGTTATATCTCAAATTCAACTCCTTTATCATGGATAAGAACCATGGATTAATCTAAGAATATGTCCTAATAGAGTTCCACAACTAGAGGAAAATAAAAGGGGACTACCACAAATCCTACAGAAAGATCCATGCCTGCAATCTGTTCCATAATCATCCCAAGTTGGATCATGTATGGACCCACTTTACCTACTCCCAACTCCCACTAACCGGTCATTACAAACTCCTCTCCATTGGTTGATGTAAAAAAATCCATCTCTAATAGTAGTTAATGTGGGCTCAAAATCTACTTATCTAGTCTATTCTAATAACCACATTTAATATCAACATCTCTAGAATCATAAAGTCCCATAATTTTCCATAACTAGAAATTACTATAGGACACCCTCGACATCACTAAAGATGGTATACTTTATCCCCAAATGGTGTATCAAGGGAAATAAACTCATAAGATAACATGAAATATTAGGCAATTCTATAAATAAATTCTCTAGATATAAAGGAATGAGATGTGCTAGTATCAAAAAAAGTAGTATATAGTGTATAGGTGATCTAGACTATACCTTAAATAGTTGATGGTCCCTCATCAACATATACTAGAGCTTGATCCACTTCATACACTCATCCTATCTCAACTCCATGAACCTGAACCTAAGGTGAATGATTCACTTGATTGATCATTATCTGATCCAACTACTAAGGACCCTGACTAGAGCCTTGGGTCATAGATCACATCTATTCTACACCCCTTTGGAAACTCGACCTCAAATCTATAGTGCATAACTATTAGAGATGTACCATCTTTCCACACTAATAAACCTTTATCTGAGGTTCATTTAAGAACTTTTGATAATGCCTAACATTAACATAGTTGAATCACTATGAAAATACTCCTGAGGGGGATAAAGAAGTCATACCCTATTCAAACTTCTTACCACTACTCCGTTTCACATCCTTAGTCTTACGCTTCCAACTACTAGAAGTAAAAATCATATTAAAAGTAGAAGTTCCACCTTCCTAAGTACTAAAGGGTAGTAGAATACCAATTTATCGATCCTTATATAGGACCTTATAAATAGTCAATATCATGAATAGGACCTCTAGGTATTTCATTAGGTTAAAAATCCTAACCTTCCATATGATATCAGGATGAATACTGATCTCAAAATTATTGGCCTTCTGTGCCTTGTTCGCAACCAAGAGATGATAAAAATGATGTAGTTTAGTAAAATAATTGGAGTATGCAAATACAATTATGAAACATTGATGAATATATATAAATTACTGGGCATGGTATTGATTTATTATATTGTGAAATAATTGTACGATGAATAGGTTCTTGAAGGCCTCCTAAGAAAGACCCTCATGTATACTTGATTGTCCCATGACACTCCACCATTTCCTAGAGGGGTCCTAAAGCATAAATGATTCTATATTGACTCATCATTCCTCAGATGTTTTGACCAATTTTAATATTCCCTTGATGATTTACAACCAATCATTGGAATCCTATTTTCCCCCAATGCCCTAAAAGGATTGAGGATGGTGGATTTTGAAGTCCTGAGAATATTAAATTATGGTCCTCTATAATCCTCTACTATGGGTAAGTAAAATTAAAAAGACCGGGATGGAGTGGCTCCAATAAACGAAACACTTGAGATGGTGCAGGATCATGCTAAGGTGAATCCTCTTACACAGCCTGTGGTGGAATTGGTGCGTCATCCCTAGCAGGATAATTCAAGTATCTCTAAGGTGTTTTTTTTGAAATTAAAAAATGAATATTTAATCACCTAAATCCATTAATATAGATCTTAAACAGTCTATGGGACCACACAATGGTTTTCCTAGGAGGCTACCCATAACCCAAGGTATACCCCTCCTAACACTACCTAATATTTTCCATACCTTCATGTTAGTCACAATCATATATATACAAAACATAACAACATAATCAAGTTAAAATAATTAATTCCAATATATATATATATATATATATATATCACATCAGTACAGAATATAGATATATCACTCAATCAAAGAATAAAGGTCTATTCTGAATAAATAGAACAAATCCAGACATTGAGTTAAATAACTACTATTTATCATACCACACACACACACACAACCTGTGATCCTATGTGCCTACTCATGATGCATGAATGACACAAATCCCATAAAATCGATAACTCAGAGGTTCATTACACATGAGATAGACAAACCATGGAAACTACCCTAACTAAGTTCCATACATCCCATCCCCTTTATACCATGTACTAGGTTAGTCAAAAGAAAATAAAGGAAACTTAGGCTTTGATACCATTTTGTAATTCCTTAACTTGAACCACTAGGTTTGAGTTAGAGAGCCCTAAGACCTCATGCATGCCTCCCCATATGCAAGAGGCTATCGACTAGCAGTGAGGGTTCTAACACCATCAATGAGGAGACTATACCCTCAATAATCATACCCATACAACATAAACATAAATAGAATAACAAAACATAGAGTATAAAGAAATAATATAAAGTAACATTACATAATAATAAATGTCACACATTCCATACAAGTAAATAAACCCTATCCTAATGTGGAAACCAAAATCAGAGTATATAAGGTGAAAGTAAATAAAAAGAAACACTATATAATCTTCTAGATTCCATCCTAGTACCGCTACTAGCTCTATGATCTATTTTTCAACCATATTCCATAATCCTCTTTCCCTTACCTAGATCCCTATACATAAAGTCTTCACATGTATTGAGGTACCTATGTAGGATGTGAGTAATAAAAACTAATAGGAAACCACCAATGAGTCCTTAACACATGTGTATAATTATAATAGGTGTAATCAATGATAATAATAAATGAACATGAAATCATATACAATCATACACTGAGCGTTCATGTGCTAACCAAGACACCACAATCCCTGACCATACTTTATTCAGTTACATGATGGAAGTATAATCAAAATACATCAGAAGTGATCAAGAACTATCCATAATTATGGTGAATATTATAATTTGTATCTACAAGGCATGTAGTTTTAGGTTGGGACACAAGGCTTACTGGGAATGTGTTACTCGACATCCTCAAGGCATCAATATGTCACTATCATGGTCCAGGTCACAAGGCCATCGTGCCTCTACCATGTGTATGGGTCCATCATCATCATCATCACCACACATTATTCACACTCACCCTCTATGGGATAACCATACCATGATGGTCCACCTATTCTGAGTACCAAGACAATACCTCCAAAGGCATGGTAAATACACATAACAGACTAGAGAATACAAAGGAAGAATATAGTATGGAATCATGAGAATTAGTAGCAATATACAAGAACATGTGGTCAAATAAAACACGTCTAACAAGATACTTAGGAATAATCATGGGATTAAACATCATATATGGGTCTCAAGGACACACACACACACATTCATTCACTATCAAGCATAGTCAAGAAAGACATGCTATCATAATAATCATATTGATATGTGTATTTCATGCATGTATTTTATGGTATTTTAATGTATTGATTTTTGTATTTAATTAATGAATCTTTCCAATTTGTGAAAGATTTGACTTGTTTTATGTTTTATGGAAGGATACAAACTATATTTGTAAAGTGAAGAAAATATACAAATATAGGTGCTAAAGGAGTGACACCATAAATTTAAAGATACATCAGAGCTAAGAACCTAGAAGAAGGAATTTACATGTCTTGTATTTCAATACATGACGTGAGTTCATCAGCAGGATCATCCATCACCATTGAAATTCATGAAATATTACACACTATGAAAATAACTTACACATCATGTACACTATACATGATGTGAAAGTTTAGGATAAAGAAAAAAATGAAGAATTATCTACTAACATAGGTTACACATCATGTAAATTTACACATCATGAATGTACTTGGAAACTTAAAAATATATATGCTGGTGTTCAAGGGTTTGACACAAACCCTTGTGAAACCATGTCCTCATCCACATGGAATATAGGATCTTGGGGGTGGGGGGATGATCTCAAAGGATGAATTCTATCAACATGAAACACTGTGAATCTTTGCTTCACCGCCTTTATGTAGGTTTTTTTATTCTTTTCTACACTCTCTCATGGGTATAATGAGGGGGTGATTTCTTTGTGTCATGTCCTGTGTGATTAATGATGATTGATTTTATGAGTTATTTTATTTTTTATTGCAATTTATGTTGGTATTTCATGTTTTTTCTTCATCTATATCACTTTCTTTATTCTTCTTGCATGAAAATTACAAGTAGGGTTAGGAAAAGGATTTAATTTCTTTATTTCTTTGAGCATGAAAATTTCCCATTTTGATTGTATAAGTTTGTTTAATGTGAGGTATAGGGTTTAAACTTCCTCTATAAGCATTGGAATTATTACTAACCTATGTTTAAATAAGGTTTTTGGTTACCCATTCATTGTAATCCTAAGTACCTGATAATGAGAAAATTAATTTTTTGGATGGAGATCATTTACCATGACCATTGGACTCTCTAGGACCAGATTCTGATGACCAAATTATTGTTAATTAATTATTTCATACCTTATTATCCCATGAAACTGGATCTATTGCTTTCTGAAACCCTTTTTCTATTTTCTTCTCCCACATTCTTCACCAATCACATGATTAGTAGTTTAGATTTAATTTCTACATATCAAAATTAGTTTAGATCTTTAATATTTAATTAATATTTTCTCTAACCCTATATCTATGGTTTTTGAACTCAGACTTTCATATCTTAAAAAAAGGCATCAATCCACCAACGATATTTTATCAGAATATAGATCCAATATGAGATTCAAGAAGAATAAGGTCTCAATATGATTGATCTATAATAACGTACATGAAAATATCCAATTTTCATGAGAGATCTAGCTCTAATCAAAGGGATGTCCTTGATATGTCGAATCCACCATCAATATACCAAAGGAATGTCAAACTCATATTAGATCTAAAAGGATCACTTAGATCTTGTCAATGGATTGTGGCTCTATCATCAACCCACCAACAAGAATAGTTCTAAGAATAATATCTATAACCAAACACATGTAAGATGATCATAGTCAATGGTAGATCAAGATTAGATAAAAATACATTGTCAAATTTCTATATCCAACACCAATAAATAAAGGAGGAAAGAAATAATCATTTAATCCTTATATAATTATTAGATCCATCATAGATCCATGATCATATTTTAAGGAAGAAGAGGATTTTGGTGTAGATCTATTGATAAATTTATATTCTATCATCACCATATTGATCCAACATTGAAAATCCAAGGGAAGATGAATGGGAGAGCTTAAGAATCAAGCGTGGATGTACCTGTTTCAAAATAAGTAGGTTAGGTTCATATTTTTGTATTAAATAAGGTGAAAACCAAGTGGAATTAAAAATACATGGGGTGAATTTAATGCACAATTGATAAGGCTCCACCGGTGATCTAGTGGGCCTCACTGGTTAGTCGATGGAACTATTAGATGGATGATGGATAGACCCCAACTGGTAGGTGTGCAAGGTAGAACCACTTGGGTTCTACCAAAACCATCGACCAATTGATGGCACCCCACCAAATAGTTGATGGGGTATGCAGTTTTCTTCAGACCTACTGTAACCCCACTAGTTGGCTGTTAGGTTTGACCAATAATCTAGTAACAACTTTATAGCCACCATAAGGCCAAGCCACCTATCATCACCCCATCCATCAATTACCAAAACATTTATACTAACCCCCCCCCACAAAAAAAACACCCATAACATAGATGAACCAAAAGGGGGATGAAGAATTTAATACACTTAAAAAATATCATACCTTGAGTTAAGGAAGGATATTATAGTTTTTTAATATGAAATAATCATTCAAAACCTATAAAATATTATTAAGTCCTGCCTTATGAATATTAAAGGAGGTTAGGATCAATGTATTTCTCTGGTCGAGTTCTCATACATCAACAACTTCCACTCAAGCATTCATGTAAATCCTTATGAATAAATATATGGGATGAAGTGTATAAATCAAACATGCTGAGATGAGGTTGGTAATTATAAGATATTGGGACTAGAAAATTTTGAATATATGATATAGAAGGTGCAAGACATTGACCAACACATTAAAGAAGCACTAATATAACAAAATATGTATACTAACAGTCATCTATGATGAATGGAGTTTGAGGTTAGAGATAATGTGTAACTTTATATATCTATCTGGAAGACATTCATGAGGTTTTGGAAGAAGGGAAAACTACGTCCTAGATACATTGACACCTTTGATATTTTTGATTATATTAGATCCGTGTCCTATTGGCTGACACTCCCACCAAACCTATCTCAAGTACATGATTTGTTCCATGCATCCCTCTTGAAGAAGTACATAATAGATCCCTCATATATACTAAATTCAAAGGTGTTGAAATTGGAGTATGATATCTCTAACAAGGATAAGTTAATGAAAATCTTGGATTATAGAGACCAAGTTCCATAAAATAAGAAAACTCACCTTGTTAAAGTACTATAGAGAAACCCTAAGAATGAAAAGGAAACATGGGAAACTGAAGATGTAATGAATCAAAATAACCCTCACCCATTTTCATCTTAGAGTATGAATTTAAATTTCAAGGTTTAAATTTTTAAAGGGAGAAGAATGTAAAAACTTGACCTTTTCTATATGATTTTTTTCTTAATACATATGTAAGATATTGTATAAATGAATCACATGAACCCTATAACAAAAATGAACACTATTTTATTTTATGAATAACTAACATTTCATATGAAGGATAAATACACTCTATAAAATTTAAAATACTACATTGGGATAATAAAAAAATATAAAAAATACTACTAGAATTTGGAAATTCATAGGGTCATAATATTTTAGAAATATCACACCCATGAACAAAACTATGAAAAAGAAACAACACATTCAAAATATGATTAATTTTTTTAAATGAATTATAAATAACCCTGATATAAAATTGATTTAATGAATAATTATGGAAATATTACATATTTATAAGATGTGAAAAATTAAATGACTGTTTGAAATCTGGATTTTAGAATAGCAACATGACCATTAGAATAGTAATATGATCATTAGAATAGTAAAATAAAAATTATAGGTATTTGATGAATTAAATTTCTAAATAATGTTTAACATCAAGTAAATATAAGTATCAAAATACTATTAAATAATTAATCAATAAATATAACATAATATAAGTACAATTGTACATTTTTAGTAAAACATATTTTACATTATTTAATGAAAAAATAAATTTTATACTATAATTAAAGGTTAAAATTAACCAATTTAGAAATTAATTTTTGATCAATGGATATCAGTTTTTTAATAAACATGTTGAAATTAGGTAAGGGTTATGTTTTGGTATTTTCCCTGAATAGTAAAATATGTAGGTGAATAGTAAAATACAGTATTTTGTTATAGTGATGTATGGAATAATTTTTGGGTTTTATAGAAGTTAAATGAATATTATATTACCTTATTTATTATTAATTCACAATATCCTTACTATTAAAGAATAATTTTTATTACTATTTTGAGAAATAATATTTTATTCTAATATTTTATTCAAAAATACCCTTCTCCTCATCCTATAAATAAAACCTCACTTATTCTAATACATTAAGCTTCTCAGCTTTCCAAATTTCTATAAAATTCTCTCTAAGAACTCTTAATCATGTTGGTGAGGTCTTGGTCTCATCAAATAGGGCCTAAGTTGATTAGAAAAGGAGCCATCCCAAAGAGTAAGGTAAGAACTCCTAATCACACTTTTTTCCTTTCCATTCCTTTATTTCATATTATTCAAATTTATAATATGATAACTAAGTTAAATATCATAACATAAATACTATTATGATACCATAATATAAATGTTAAAATAATATAATGAACATAAAAGTTTTTTTAACAAAAATATATTCATGGTCGATATAACCTCCTATAAGGATGTTGTTATTAAGAAACTATTACTTCCCTCATAGATGGTCATAATAAATAATTTTATGGTTAAATATGAACTTAATAATAATATTTTATTATGATTTATATTCTAGAATGGTTAAAAAATCATAAAATCAAATAAAACAAATTATTTTCATTGTGGCTTGAAAACCTGCTTAAATGTACACATCATTATAAGATAACACTTATACTAATTGAACCGTTCTTACATTAGAACAAATTTTTGATATTTATTACCATTTTAACTTCCAAAAATACATGAACTCTATATAATTACACTTTTAGAGTTATGTACTCTTGGAACATGAACTTTACCATTACCGATATATCGATGTAACCTTGGAACCGTGAAACAAACATCGTCGGGATGATGGAAAAAACAGCATGTTTTAATAAAGTGATTATAATGAATATAAAAGGAGAATAGTAAATTAATTAAATGTGAATAAGTTTATTAAGAAAATATTTAATAAATTTAATTTCATTATTCATGAGGTTATGTGCATGTACTAAGCCGAGTCATGACTCAAGGTAAGAGGTTCCTTCCACTCACACTCTTTATTTTGGATCATGATCTCCATTTATTTCCATATTCTTTATGATATAAATTAATTGTTTTATAATGACATATAATTAATCATTCATACTTTATTATTGTGTAAACAATCCACTCATTTCCCCTCCTAATTACTTCTTTATTCTCAACCCATGTGAAGAATTTATAAATTTTACATTCTAAATATCCTTACTTTTCAAGTGGAATTTATTTACTTAACATATTTCATTATGATCCTTAACCCATAATCCATAAAAAACCATTCACTACTTAACCCTTACTTTCATAAAATTTATTATTTTATTACATTATTAAAATATTTATAATTCATACCTTACCATGTGTATAAGTGAACACTTTATCTTTCATTTATAATGATTTATGATTTCTCTAACTTACGTCCCTTATTCTAAATTATTTATATTCCAAATTTTCAATGTCAAATATAATAGATTAACTTTATATTATAGGAAATTACACATATATTTATAATATACACAATTTCCATGGATAGTTCTTACCACACAATTTTAGTAAAGAAGTTCATACCAAAGTACCTCTTAATCTCAACATACAATTTTATTTAACTCTTATACCTTTGTACTATGATATTTTTACATGGATTATATTATCCTTTTATACTTATTCTACAATTTATCCTTATGAATTCTAGACTCATATGATTTCTCACCTTCTAGTTATATTATTTATTCTAAATGACATTAATTATGTAACCCATTCCTTCTCATGGGTTTCTCATGATTATGATGTTTGTATGATTTATAATATATGTGGAACTCATATAAATTACATATTATGATTTGATGGGTGAGCCAAAAATTATATATCACCCTAATATATTGGATAATTCTTAATATCACAAGATATTGTTTATAGTTAATGGGAAATGAGCATAACACATTATGTTATGATGTATTAGCAGCGAGCATCGACTTATGTTATGATGAAATATTTTATGTTTTCACCACATTCTTATGTTACGACTCATTATTATCTTATAATAATGTTCCTATATACATGTGACCTATATAAATGATATTTTTTATTTCTATATCATGTTTACATGCTATGAATCTTGTACCTTGTGATATGATCTTATGATTATTGGGCACACTAATGTTGTTCCAAAATATCCCAATAGTTCAAATGTTTTGATGCTCAAATAATATCCATTTGTTTTACTAATAATTTTATCTAACGTGATTTATAGTTAATACATTATATTTACTTGAGTGGTACTTTTTGTAAGCCTTTTAGTTAAAATATGTTTTATTCAAGATTTTGAATAAATTTCATTAAGGTATTTATCTTACAAAGAATTCAAGTTTTAAGAATTTCTTGTAAGTAATTTATCCTACACACTAAGGGAATTATCTTATGATTTCTAGAATTCAATTTTTCTAAATGAATTTATCTTATGAACAAGAAAAGTTTCTTAAGATTCAAGATATTATTTGGAAAATTAATTTATCTTATGAGAGTCTTCATAACTAAATTATCTTATGACATAAGTAAATTATCTTATGATATAATTAAATTATATTAATATGGTAATTTATAAGTAATTTATCCTATAGATCTAAAAATACTTATGTGATAAATATTTTCCATGAATATTTTCTTATGATCTTAGAAAGTTGATGCAACAACCATAAACCTACACTCCTAGATCTAGTACTAAAAACATAAACTTCACATTTCTTGATTTGATACTGATAAATGTGACCCGATTTTTTCCATCCAAAACTTACAACATCAAAAGGAAATATTGGATCACTTACATATATAAGGAACTTTTAGGATTAGGTTTTTAGATAATTAGGGTAAAATCTTAACAATTTGGGTTCATAAACAACCAGTTCATAAAGATCAACATCATCTCCCACTATACCTATCTTTTCATATTCCATGTTAAATATTTAATATATCCTATAAAATTCTTGTATGAAACATTTTTAAATAAAAATCATTTAGAATTATTTTTCATAACCTAGGGAAAAGGAAACCTGATATGGTCAAGCTCAAATAATTTATATGGGTAAACATAAGTGTTAACAATTGAATTTCATCAGTGAGAGTAAGATGAGCATAAGGGATTGAGTTCATAATCATAGTTAATGAGCATAACATGATAGAATTCATACACATCAATACCTAAATCATCAATCATAGAATAAAGTATTAAAAAAGTTAAGAGTCATTGGAATCAATAATAATAATCCATGTGATTTAAATCTTGATAAAAAGAATAATTAAAAACCATAGAAAGCATAGATAAAATATATAGGTAACTTTGGACATCATTTCCATATAAAACTTACAATCACTCTTACAAATGGAATAACCATACGATCAACTTCCATACCCAATACATTAGAGGTCTATCCCAAACCCACCTACCCTTATTTTATCAGGGAACCAATCATTAAATATGGTTATGAAAAAATGAACTATGTTACAATCATGGAGACGATATACCATGCGTATGCTTGAGTAATGTTTCCATTTTTCAACGATCATTATTGAAAGAAGGTAAGTATTATTTTTTATTTGAATAATTATCATTATACAATAAATAAAATATTATTTCTTTAAAAATACTTATATATATAATCCATTTTATGGGGTGATGAAAAAATTAATCACAAATCACATCGCTTTGTGGAGATGGTAGTCCACACATACGTACGAACAACACTATCATTTTTTAGTGAATGGAAAGGTAAGAAATTAGATGAAATATACTTATTTAATAATGATATATATGTAATTAATATAATATATAAACATTAATTATATTATTAAAAATATCCATGAGAGGTGGTGATGGAAAACAAATTACATCGGTCCGTGAGGCAGTAGTCCACCATATACACAAATGATGGATTCCTTTCCCATTTGACAGTAGTTAGAGTTGAATATAGCTTATAAAATTAACATTTTAAAATATAATTATATTGGAAATAATTATTTTTTTTATCTCAACATGTTTCGATAAGATTTGAAGGAGGTGTAAGAGGAAATATAATGAAAACACCCGGTTAAGAACCATACATCTTCTTCTAACAACCTCCTTTGCTTTACACCTTAATCCCTATAAGGCTAGAATTATGACCAAAATAAGACCTATATAATGTGGGGATAGATGTTAGAAAGGGATTTTGATAGGTATTTTCTGGAAAAAATGGTTCTTTAAGTGTGATGAAATGAGAAGAAGAGGCACCCTTTTATAAGAGAGGGGAGGGGGTACTCTGGGAATTTCTTAAAATAGTAAATTAATATAAATTAATTTTAATGTAAAAATAGATCAAAATTGATAATATTATAATATAATATTAGTATGAGTTAAAATAACCACATAAAATTAAATTTAGATAAGTTTTGAATATTTTTTACCCTTATATTTTGATTTTAACCCCTCATTAACCCTTTTCACACTTATCACAACTATAAGGTTTTTTACTCTTTGAGGGTCATGATAGTTACTATAAATAGAAGAAGGTAGATAAATGGAAAATGGTTGATATTTTAAACCATGTAATAATAAATTGTCCTAATATATTATTTTTAGGAATTTATATCATTTAATAAAAATATTATTTTCATAAAATATCAATAATGTCAATTTTTTAACTATTCATTTATTTTGACTTTTATAACATCAAGAAAACAATATAAATTCAAATAAAATATTTTAATACACATATAAAATATTATTTTTATCTATAAAATTCTTGGATCACATTAATTATTTCAAATTACACAATGTTTAATATTTTTAATATCATTTATTTTATTTTCCCATTAATTGAATAATTACTACGTCAATATTGTGTAAGCATTTATGGTAATTATTTCGTCACTAAAAATTAAAAATAAATTATCATTATGAATATAAATCATTAATATTTTTAAAAAAAATTTATAACTGAACTTATCCTATGGTTATCCCCATGTTAAAAATATTATAGTTATTAAAAACAAGAGTGTGACATTTTTTACCTTTCTTTACTTAAAATATTATAAAGGTCATAATCAAATTCAAATGAAAAAGGCCATATAACCAAATATTGGATGATTATGGATGAAATTAACTCATAAAATAACATTAAGTCAAGTTTTAGGGTCATTTTATAGTCCTTATCATATTATTTTTATCTTTAATTACTTTATTTACCCTTTACCATGGTAACAAAATTACTAAGGTTACTATTCATATTGAAAAAAATAAAAGGTGCCTATTTACCAAATTTGGACCTCATGATTCAAAATATGGAATCTATTTTCAAAATTCAAAACATATAAGTTGAAGAATTAAATTTAAAATCAAACCAAAAAAACAATATGAAAAATGAGTTTTTAGAAAAATGTATTTTCTAAATATAAAAAGTTTATACTAAATTCAAGTATAAAATTTATTTAAAAAACCAAAATTTTATTATTTTAAATCAAAATTAACGAATTAAAATTTAAAACCAATGAGAAATATAATTTTACTTTAATAAAAAATTCAATAAAAATTTGCATTTTTCACTTTTCATTGAAAAATATTTTTTTCAAAAAAATACTAAATTTTTACCCAAAGATAATTTTGATATTACAATTTATAAGATGATATCCTTTTTATAAAATAAAATTTCTATAATTTAAAAAATAAATTATGATTATTTTCTCATAAAAATTAATAAAAACCATTTTTGATGAAAACATATCCATGAATAATAAAATGGATTTACTAAAAAACAAGTGATTGTTTCCTAAAATTTAATAAATACATTTTTATTAATTATAACAAAAATATATATTTAAAAAATTAGTTAATACTATTCATATCTATTAATTTAATGGATAATTTATAATAATCATATTTAAATAATAATATTTCACAGTTAGTTTTTGCTCGATTTTGTATATTTTTTACACTATCGAACATAATAATTATTTTTAAAATATTGGGATATTAAATTCTACCCCTTTAAGAAAATGAATCCTCAAAATTTTTAACCTAATCTCATTAATAAAAGGTTGAAATTTTAAAATATGATGCACAACTATGCATAAGGAATTTCCTCCTGGTTTAACATTTGTAAATTGGTTTTGTGGATGGTTTCTACGTGATTTTCACATTGATAATGTATCTTGATAGGTTCTTCGATCATTAAAGGATAAAAGCATGGATTCTTTGAATTTTGGAGATTCAGAAGGGAATTGGAGGCATAAGGACCCTTTTCCCCCTGATGATGCTGGATGGGAACTTTTAAGATCAACCACTTGACGTGAAGGAAAGAGAATAAAGGGATTTCAAAGGCCAAAATGACCCACAAGACAGCCGCATGATTTCTGCATGGTTTTTACAAACCACGTGCAGACCATGTGGGGGGAGATTGCACTTAAAGAAGGGCCTGCATGTTTATCACATAGTTTAACAAACCGTGCAGGCCCTATAGAGAAAAACTGTGCGGCTGAAGGTTTTGAGACAGAAGTTCCCGCATAGTTGGCACACAGTTTACCAAACTGTGCGCCTAAACCGTGCATGCCACTACAGCTTCCTTCCTTTTGCTTTTCCACTTTCCAACAACTCCTTGACCTAGGATTTCCTTTGAGACTTGATTTTGGAAAATTGGGGAAATCCCCTTTTTGACCTAGGAGACCCGGGGGAGTAAAGAGAAGAGAAGGGGGAAGAGAAAAGAAGGAGGGGGAGGGGGGAGATTTTGGTTGGGCAACTGGTTCTAGTTCTTGGATGTTTTGTTCTTATGACTATTTTTCAGTTCTATTGTAATGAACTCTTTGATGAATTGTAGTAAGGTTCTGAATCTTTCATTCATGAGAAGATAAACTCCTCCCTTGTGTTGGGGTTGGGAGAAATGTGGGTTCATTAGAACCATTTTATTTATTAATTGCATTTGTTCATACTTTCTCATCTAATTCTCCCATTAATTATATATTCCATTTCACTAGAAACATCCATGTAGGACCAAGAATGGATTTTCCAGGGATCTTTGGGAGAATTACGATGAGAATATCCATGACCATTGGATATCCTTGTCGTTTCTAGAGGGTAGTTCTTAACTTAAAAGTCAGTATAAATCAATTTCCGGACCAAGGAATTGATTTCTATCGACTTGATCGAAACTTACCAGACCAAGGGAGTTTCGACACATTTAAAACCCAGGAATGTGGGTTATTATGAACAATACAACACAATAATGAAAATAGTTTTAGTGTCCCACATGTATTCCCATACCCAGTACATTCTCATTATTATTCATCAAAAATTTGATTTTAAGCAATCTTTAGTTTTAAGTAATCAGTAGTGAATTAGGAAAAATCTAGTAACAAGTCATCTTTTAATATCCGAATCATGAACCAACCGAAACGTATTTAAATTCAGCTCCTTCACCAAGTGACTTCAATTCAAGAAACATAAAACGCCAACATCATTTCCTTGTGGAACGACCCCGTACTTGCCTACTATACTAGTCCAAGTTAGGGAATTTAATTTGGCTGAAAAATAAGATAAACACAAACGACCGGTCAAATTTTGGCACCATTTATGGGGACACGGACGATTGTTTTAGTGAATTGAATTGGAATTATTTCATGAAAATAAAAATGAAAAATTTCCTAAAAATTCTCTTCTTAATCTCATTTTTGATTTACAACTTTTGTTTTTTTTGTTCTTTTCTTGTTTTTTCCCTTTTACACTGGGTATGTTGTCTGTGTGTGTAGGACTATAGTATATGAGTGTCCAAGTCACTCGTTCCCAGATTGTCGAGTCATTGGAGTTACAACCGATTGACCCCGAAATCGAAAGAACGTTGTCTAGGCGATGTCGTGCATTTATGGGTGATCACAACACAAATGATCCCTTGGTGCATTAGGGGGAAGAATAGGGGGCTGTCCAAGACATTGGACAGCCATTTATTATCAAAGGGAATCCACCAATGGGTGGCGATGAAGAGCAGAATTTGAATCCACTAGGGGTTTATATGGAGTATCTTCCGAGGAACCAACAGTGTCCACCAGCTCAATTTGTGCCGGGATTCGGGCAGCCACTGCAGAGAAAATACATTCAACGGGACCAACCTCCTATTTTTCCTTAGAACTAGTAGGCCTACTATCAGCAAGTACAACAACAATATGTTCCTCATGCACCTCAGGAACCGGTGCCATATCACCAGACTCTTATGGAATATGGGATGCCCTCCATTCAGGGAGCGGATATAGGAATAGTCAGGCCACTAGTGCAGGCCCAACATTTTGAAATTAAGCCAGCCATCATGCAGTTGATTTAGAATACTATTCAATTTGGTGGTTTTCCGAGTGAAGACCCCAATGATCACCTCTCTAACTTTTTGGAGATCTGTGATACTTTCCGGTACCACGAAGTTTCAGAGGATGCCATCTGCCTAAGGCTGTTTCCCTTCTCCTTAAGGGAAAAGTCGAAGGATTGGATTAAGGGATTGCCTCATTGATCCATTCTTACTTGGGAGGTGTTGGCTCAGGCCTTTTTATCCAAATATTTCCCTCCATCAAAGATGTTCATGTTAAGAAATGAAATTCATAACTTCCAACACCATGACTTAGAATCTTTGTATGAGTCATGGGAACAATTTAAGGAGATGCTTCGGAAGTGCCCACACCACAGAATGCCATTATGGATGCAAGTCCAGAAGTTTTATGGTGGTCGTACTACTAAAACAAAGTCCGTGGTTGATGCAGCTGTTGGAGGGAAAGTCATGAGAAATTCTCCTAAAGAGTATTTTGAATTGTTAGAAGACATGTCCACCAATAGCTTTCAGTGGCATTCAGAAAGAGGTACTCAGAAAAGGGGCATGCACAATATAGATGTCACCACCATGCTTGAGGCTCAACTCGATGCCGTATACAAGAAGATTAATTCTTTTAATCTAAAGCATCCATCTCAAGTTCAAGCTATTAGTTCAACAACATGTGGTGACTGTGGTGACAACCATGCCATGGGTGAGTGCCCAGGGGATAATGTGGGAGCCTCAACCAGTGAGGTCAATTATGTTGCTCAGAACTGAGGACCAAATAGCTACCCTCAATATCAGAACCAGGGGTGGCAGGAACATCAAAATCAAATCTGGGGGCAGCAACAACAAAATCCTTAGCCCCAACCACAAAGACCACCTAGTTAGTGGCAACAATAGTTTCAAAATCAGTACTCGAGGCAACAGTAGAGTAACCAATTCTAGTAGGGAACATATCAGAAACAAGGGTATCAAAAACCTCATCCCACCCAACCATTAAGACAACCACCTCCCCCAAAAGTCACTCAACAATATCAGAAGGAACCACCTTCAGGGTTGGAGGAAATGATGTCCAAATTCATAACAACCGCTGAGACACGATTTCAAAACCATGAGGCGTCGATCCGAAGCCTCAAGAACCTGATTGGGCAGCTTTCCAATCAGATTTCCCATAGACCTCTTGGGACACTACCGGGAAACACAGAGAAAAATCCATGAGAGGAGGAAAATTTAGTTACTCTACGTAGTGGGAAGGAGCTGACGCCAAAGGTCACTATGAGTCAGGGTGACCCAACATCAAAGCAGTCCACATCCTTAGGTGGGGTAGTTGCAACTAAGGAATCTTCCTCAAGACATGATAAGGATGAAGAACCCATAGCCCCATAGGATAAAGGCAAATAAGTGATAAAAGCATATGAACCTCCTTTTCCATTTCCCGCACGGATGAAACAAAGGAAGCTGGACCAGCAATTTTCTAAATTCATGGAGATATTTTAGAAACTTCATATCAATATCTCCTTTGCCGAGGAGTTAAGTCAAATGCCCACCTACGTGAAGTTCATGAAATAAATTCTGTCCAAAAAAAGGAAAATGGATGATTTGGGAACCATTCCCCTGACCAAGGAATGTTCAGCAGTTTTCCAACATACTCTCCCTCCAAATCTCCAAGAACTGAGAAGCTTTACTATCCCTTGTAATATCGGGCCTTGTGAGTTTGGTAAAGTTATTTGCGATTTGGGAGAAAGTGTTAATCTAATGCCCTTTGGGGTGTTCAAAAAGTTAGGGCTGAACGATCTTAAGCTGACCTGAGTGGCACTCCAACTCACCGATCATTCTATTAAATACCCCAGGGGGTTGTTGGAAGACTTGTTAGTCAAAGTGGGGAAGTTGATTTTACCAGCAGAATTTATCATCCTTGATATGGAAGAAGGCCAAGAGGAATCACTAATTCTTGGAAGACCCATTCTGTCTACTGGAAAGGTTTTAATTTATGTTCACCATGGAGAGCTTATTTTCCATGTTGGTGATGAAAAGGTTTCTTAGAACATTCTAAAGGCGGTAAAACAAGTTTCATTAATGGAGCATGAATATTGTTGTGCTTTGACAATAATGGCTGGGCACTTCGACCTAGAAGACAGTGATATGCAATCCTATCCTTTCAATAAAGAATGTGTTCTGGAGGATGACAACTTTGAAGAAGATCGGGAGGAAGTAAGCTTTATTGAAGGCCAAGGCGGCCACTATTGGAAAAGGGCAATTGGCACAGATTTTTTAGAGCGAGCAGAGGTTGAGCCTATTGTACCATCCATTCTCAAGGATCCCCAGCTCGAGTTAAAACCTCTCCCTTCCTCACTTAAGTATGGTTACTTGGGAGAGGAACATACATTACCGATGATCCTCAACGCATCACTCTCACAAGATCAAGAGGAGGCTCTTCTGCAAGTCCTCCGAAGGTGAAAACAGACCATCAGTTGGACGGTTTCTAATCTCAAGGGTATAAGCCCCACTATCTGCACTCACAAAGTACTTATGGAATAAGGGGAAAAAGCATCTCACCAACCACAATGGAGATTGAACCCCCTTATGAAAGAAGTGGTCAAAAAGGAAGTGATCAAATTTCTTGATGCTGGTATTATTTAACCCATCTCTAACAGCCCGTGGGTGAGTCCCCTACAGGTGGTTCCTAAGAAAGGCGGTATCACGGTAGTCACAAATGAAAATAATGAGCTAATCCCTACCCAAACAGTCACGTGTGCAAACCATGTGGGAGGAGATTCCCCTTACAGAAGGGTCCGCATGGTTATCACAAGGTTTAACAAACCGTGTGGGCCCTATAGAGAAAAACCGTGCGGTACAACAAATTCTGGACAATAGCTATGGCATGGTTGGTGAAAGGTTTAACAAACCGTGCAACAAAACCATGCAGCTGAAGGTTTTGAGATAGAATCTCACACACTGTTGGTGTACGGTTTACCAAACTGTGTGCCTAAACCATGCATGCCACTACAACTTCCTTCCTTTTGATTTCCCACTTTCCAACAACTCCTTGACCCAGGATTTCCTTTGAGAATTGCTTTTGGACAACTGGGAAAATCCCCCTTTTGACCTGGGAGACCCTGGGGAGTAAAGATAATAGAAGGGGAAAGAGAAAAGGAGGAGGGGGAGGAGGGAGATTTTGGTTGGGCAACTGGTTCTAGTTCTTGGATGTTTTGTGCTTATGACTATTTTTTAATTCTATTGTAATGAACTCTTTGATGCATTGTAGTATGGTTCTGAATCTTTCATTCATGAGTAGCTAAACTCTTCCCTTGTGTTGGGGCTGGGAGAAATGTGGGTTCGTTAGAACCATTTTCTTTATTAATCGTATTTTTTCATACTTTCTCATCTAATTCTCCCATTAATTCTATATTATATTTCACTGGAAACATCCATGTCGGACCAAGAATAGATTTTCCAGGGATCTTTGGTAGAATTACGACGAGAATATCCATGACCATTGGATATCCTTGTCATTTCTAGAGGGTAGTTCTTAACTTAAAAGTCAGTAGAAATCAATTTCCAGACCAAGGAATTGATTTCTACCGACTTGATTAGAACTTACCAGAACAAGGGAGTTCCGACACATTTAAAACCCAGAAATGCGGGTTATTATGAACAATACAACACAATAAGGAAAATAGTTTTAGTGTCCCACATGTATGCCCACCCCCAGCACATTTTCATTATTATTCATCAAAAATTTGGTTTTAAGAAATATTCAGTTTTAAGTAATCGGTAGTGAATTAGGAAAAATCTAGTAACAAGTCATCTTTTAATATTAGAATCATGAACCAACCGAAACATATTTAAATTTAGCATCTTCACCAAGTGACTTAAATTCAAGAAACATAAAATGCCAACATCATTTCCTTGTGGACTGACCCTGTACTTTCCTACTATACTAGTCCAAGTTAGGGAATTTAATTTGGCTAAAAAACAATATAAACACAAACAACCAGTCAAAATAACTTTTTTTAAATCCTACATCATAAAAAGGGTTAATAGAACTTCTTCTTGAAAAGAGATAAAGGGAAGTACGAAGGTCATCTGGGATAACACATACTAGATTTCCAAATAGGAAAACATTAGTGTGAAGTGGAAATATGGAAATGGAATAAAAGAATAATTTCTAAATAATGATTGAGAGTGAAAGATATCATTGATCACAAGAAAGTTAATAATCATGAGAAATTCAATGACCACAAAACCATAAACCAAAGAGGTGTGAAAAATACCATCGATTCAATGTAAGATAAATTAATAGGACAACTTTTTTATTTCAAGATACTTTTTTCAATATTTTATAAATTCCTTTACCATTTAGACTAAAATAAAAAGGAAATATTCTTACTTGGCAAGAATAATTTTATCCTCTAATAAATTTCCACCACAATATCATATTTTTATAAAAATAATGAGTATTTAAGATGAATTTTTCTTGTCTGAAGAACTATAATCAACTTATAATGGATCATATAATTTCACAAAATGATAAAAAGTTATTCCTATTATCTTTAAACATTAATCAAAACCAAAATGGTTAGCATAAAGTAGATAATTTCCAAAATGAATAAACCTTTATGTGAAGTAACAATACATTAATCTTCAAAATTTAATAATAAAACCAAATTTCATACTAAATAATTCCATAAATAATGATCCTTACAATTATTCAAAATATTCCTGACTAAGCTTGAAACCCAAATATCCAAAGGATTTAATCACATATTCTTACATGGTAAACTTATCTCTAAATATCATAAATCACTCTTAAAGTCTCATACCAAAGATGTATATTACTTAATCCCATAATCTACAAGATATGATAATCATTTACATAAGTATCCTAAATCACCATAAAGTAACATTAAGATCATATATACTTTCAAAATATAAATCAAACTTGAATCCTAAAATAAAATCCTATAATATCACATAATGTCCCCCAAAATTATAGTGTTCTTCTTATGAAATAACATTAATAAATATATCATGAAATCACTCTTCAATCCCATGGTTATCTATATGAAAAAAATATATTTTCAAAAATTTTAATAAACCAAAATTAACTCAATAAAAAAGATCATATAAACCCTAAAGGCTGTAAAAAAATACTACCTTAACTAATACATCATGTTAAACCTAAGGGTAACATATACCTCGAACCAATAAAATGTATCCCAAAATATCAGCAGTCCCCTTAAAATTCCATCAATTAAAACATCAAAATGGGTTTCTAAGAAATTTAACTCATGATCAATATTTTACTTATAAACCCATGATGGTATCCATAACTCTTAAGATAACCTCACTTGAAAACATCCTAATATCCAAAGTTATCTAAACTTTGATCTGATACCAACTATAACAACCATGGACTTGCATTCCCGAATCCGGTTTTAAAAACATAAAATTTATATTTATGGATTTGATATCGATAAATGTGACCCAATTTTTTCTGTCTAAAACTTACAACATCAAAATGAAATATTGGATCACTTACATACTTAATGACATTTTAATTTTTAGTGTTTTAGATAATTAGTACACACTCTTAATAAATTCTATTCAAAAATAACTAGTTTATAATGATCAACATCATCACCTAATATACTCAGTTTTTCATTTTATATGTCAAGTATATAAAATCTCCCATAAAAGTATTCACATATGGAACCTTTTTAAACACCAATAATTTAGCATCATTCTTCATAACCTGAGGAAAAGGAGAAATAATAAGGGTGAGATAAAATGCTTAGTAAGGGTAAACATAAGAATTAAAAATTGAATGTCATCAGTGAGAGTAATATGAGAATAAGGGTATGATGATATAATCATAGTGCATGATAATAACATAATGAAATTTATAACCATCAATACCTGGATAATTAATCATGAAATAAATATTTAACAAAGGTTATTCATTTAAATCAATAATCACAAGCCATGTGATGTCAATCTTGAACAGAGTAATCATTAAAAACCCATAGAAAGAATAGATAAAATATGTAGGTAACTTGGGACATCATTTCCATATCACTCTTACAATCACTCTTACAAATGGAATAAACATATATTCGACTTCCATAACCAATGCATTGAAGGGATATCATGAATCCACCTATACTTGGTTTATCATGAAACTACCCATCATTGGTTAGTTACATAACCAACCATCCTTAGATTATAACAAAACCACCCATCATCATATCAATTCCCAATAAATTTAATATAAATTAAGTACATAGATATTTCATTTAATTATAAAACTCATAGAAACACCCATTATTCCTTTCATTACATGATTAACCCTTGGAAAAGAAATGAGTTCCAGGAAAATATCATTGAAACAATCATAATCAATCCAAATAAAGAATAAGGATGTTATCATTACAAAATATACCCAATGTTGTATATATCACATCAAGGGTTGTTGGTATTTCTGAATGGAAACACCATTAAAAGATAATAAAAAAATATTGTTGAGGAAAATACCCTTTTCAATTTGAAAATCACTTTTAAAAACTAAAAATTCATAAAATATTATGATTTTTTTATTTAAAAATAAACCTAGAAAATTATAAAGGAATATTCAAAGAAAATAATGGTCATGATTATGGGAAAATACATTCATGTTTTAAATATTACAAATAAACATTCTTTTCAAACATTTTTATAAAGGGACTCTAAAGTGACCTATTTGGAAAATGTTAAGAAATTTAATTTTTAAAAACATTTAAAATAATTTAAAATATATTTATGAAATAATATATGTATAGAAAATAATATTTTTTGATTTGTTTTAGAAAATAGGGATATGGAAGAGAAATATTCACAATCAAAAAGAAGATACAAGATCAGTATCACTCATAAATGACCTTCTTGATATTTATATAATCAATAAGGGAGTAAATGGAAACCAAAAATTTAAAAAACATTCATAAACAGAGGATAATAAAATAGACATGTTTTAATAAAATAAGAGTATATGATTTTCCCCTAAGGAACCTAGAACATAAACAATCCCAAAATGAAATGAGATTATAACATAGAGCCTTTTCCACTTTAGTGACTTTTAAATCATAAGAAAAATTAAATAATAATATCAAATGAAACTTAAAATATAATGAACATAAAGATATTAATGATATATTATGTCAAATGGTAAGTATATACACCTTATAAAATAAGATAAGTGCATATCATAAACATATGTCCCAAGGAAAGAGAATTTGAGATGAATTACCATTACAAAGATCATATCATTGAATTGAGAATTAATACATGGATATATTATGTGTAAAAAATATAAATCGAAAAAATTGTAAATATACAGTAAAATTTAGATATCAATTCACACATAATCATGTTATAAAAAAGTCAATGAAGAAGAGTTATTACCCAATGTAAGAAAATTGAGTTAAGAAACCCTTTACCAATTAGTAACTTTCAAGTCAAATAAACTTGTATGAAGTAATTAAAATTACAAATTAAAATACAATTAATTTTGAATTATTAATTTATCTTAATTACATAGTTAATTAAATAATCTGTTAAGTCCATGTCAGGTACTTTAAGAATGTTTAGTCCATAATTTTCAAAAAAGCTTCCATGCGTTGACCATGGAAAAAAGTGGAAATTATTACATCATCTCCAGAATAAAAATAGTGAAATAATTATAATTTTTATACTTAAATTATACTTTTAAAACCAATAATAAAATATGGTGACGAAAAATGAACTACATTACTATTATGAAGATGGTAGACCACACGTACGCATGAGTAACATTTCCATTTTTCAATGATCATTATGGAAAATAGAAATTATTATTTTAAATTTAAATAATGACAATTATATCATAAATACCATATTATTTCTTTTAAAAATACTTATATATATCATCCATTTTATGGGGTGATGAAAAACGAATCACATCGCTTTGTGGAGGTGGTAGTCCACACGTACGCACGAACGACATTATCATTTTTCAGTGAATGGAAAGGTAAGAAATTAAATGATATATAATCTTTTAATAATTATAAATATGTCATGAATATCATATATAAACATTAATTCCATCATTATAACCATCTATGATAGGTGGTGGTGGAAAACAAATTACATCGGTCCGTGAGGTGGTAGTCCACCAAACACATGAACAATAGATTATGTTCCCATTTAACAGAGATTGGAGATGAATATAGGATATGAAATTAACATAATAGAATATAATTTTTTGGTATATAATTATTTTATTATCTTATTGTGTTTGGATCAGATTTTAAGGATGTGGAATAAGAAATAAAATAAAAACACTCAGTTAAGAACAATACCTCTTCTTCGATGAACCTTCTTTTCTTTACACATTAAGCCCTATAAGGATAAAATTATGCACAAATTAAGACCTCTAGAATGTGGTTAGGTATTTTAGGAAGTTATTTGGTTAAGTATTGGATGAAATAAATAGTTTTTGAAGTGTGATGAAATGAGAAGAAGATGTTACCTTTTATAAGAGAGGGGAGGGGCACTCTTGGGATTTCTTAAAATATTAAATTAATATAAATTAATTTTGATGTAAAAATGGATCCAAATTGATAATATTAGATTATAATACGAGTATTAGTCAAAATAATACCATCCAATTAAAATTTTACAATTTATGACTATGTTTTTCCCTTATATTTTGATTTTATCCCCTTATTAACCCTTTTCACACTTACTACAACAACAAGATTTTTTACTCTTTGAGGGTCATGATAGTTACTATAAATATAAAAAAGGCTTATAAATAGATCATGGTTGATATTTTAAACCATATAATAATTAATTGGTAGAATATAGGATTTTTAAGAATTTTATATCATTTAATAAAATATTATTTTCATAAAATATTAATAATGTCAATTTTAGAACTATTCATTTAGTTTCACTTTTATAAAATAAAGAAAAAAATATATTTTAATAATATATTTTAATACATAACTAACATGTTATTTTTATCTATAAAATTTATGGGTTACATTAATTCTTTCAAATTATACAACTTTTAATTTTTTAATATAATTTATTTTATTTTCACATTAATTGAATAATTACTATGTCAGAATTGTGTAAGCATTTAAGATAATTACTTATTCACTAAAAATTAAAAATAAAATAAAATGATTAATATAAATATTTTATATTTCAAAATATTATTTATAACTTAACATATCCTATGGTTATCCCCATGTTAAATCTATTATAGTTATTAAAAACAAGAGTGTGACATTTTGGACTTTTCTTTACAAAAAATATTATAAAGGTCGTAATCACATCCAACTAGAAAAAGGATATATAACCAAATATTGGATGATTATGGAATAATTTTACTCATAAAAAAATTCAAGGTAAGTTTTAGGTTAATTTTCTATTCCTTATCATATTATTTTTAACTTTAATTACTCGATTTACCCTTTACTGTGATAACAAAATTACTAAGGTTACTATTCATATTGATAAAAAATAAGCGAGAAATATTTATAAAATTTAGACCTCATGGTTTAAAATATAAAATACATTTTTAAAAATTAAAAAAAATAAAATTGGTAGAATTTAATTTAAAATCAAGTCGAAAAAACAAAATGAAAAACATTTTTTTAAAAAAATTCCCTTTTTTAATATAAAATGTTTTAGACTAAATTAAAGTATAAAATTAATTTTAAAAACCATAATTGAATTATTTTAAATAAAAATTAACTAATTAAATTTTAAAACTAATCCAAAATTGAATTTTACTTTGTAAATAATTTGAAATAAAATATAGTTTTCAATAAAAATCAGAATATTTCACTATTCATTGAAAAATAATTTTTTTCAGAAAAATACCAAAATTTTTCCCAAAGATAATTTTTATATTTTTATTTCAAAAATAATATCCATTTTTTAAAATAAAATTTCTAAAATTTTATTAAATTAATTATAATAATTTTCTCACAAAAAGCAATAAAAACCATTTTTGAAGAAAATAAATATTTGAAGAATAAAATTGATATACTAAAAAAATGGGTGTTTATTTCCTAATAATTAATAATTATATTTTTTTTGATTTGAAACTTTATATATATTTCAAAAATTATTTAATCCTATTCATATCCACTAATTTAATAGCTATGTTTTAATGGTCATATTTAAATAATAATATTTCACAGTTCATTTAAGCTTAGTGTTGCATATTTTATAGGCTATCAAAAATAAAAATTATTTTTTAAATATTAGGATATTACAATTGATGTTCTAATATGTTTTAGTTAATTTTATTACATGATTTAGAATTATCATATATATAACTAAATTATTTTATGTATACTTGATTTATGTTATGGTAGAAAAATTATCTTATGTGAACAATGTTTCCATAAAAAATTATCTTATAGAGACAGAATTATCATACGAGGAGTTTAGATATCACCCTCAGTTCATAATATTAATAGAAAATGATTTATTTCTAAATAGAAAAAGTCTTTTATGAAATTAGTAAATTCACTCGTTCAAAATAATTAAGAAATTAAGACGTTCGAATCAGAAGTCTTAAAGATGAATATTATTTTCAATATTTCTATTTCAAGAAGATTATTATTATTTTAGTATTTTGACCAAATTACACAACTAAATTTTTATTACTAGAACTAGTGATTTATAAATAAGGAAACATTGAATTAAATAATGAACCTATTTCTAAGAAAGTGCGTAGCTCCTATGAAGTCCATAACTTCTCTAAATGTCTACCTATAGTTTTTACATTTTTAAAAAAGGAATCATGAAAGAAGATAAATTTTATTTTTAGATTAATTTATTCTCTTAACCATTGACATATATTTACATGATTTAAAATTTAAAAATGAGTGATAAATAAAAAATTCAATTGAAGAAGCAGGTTTTCACGTTGAAGAACAAAAACCAACACATACTCCATTTTTATGATTATTTTTTCTATATGACTGTGAAAAGATAGGATGATAATACTAATCTTCAAATAATTTACTATAGTCTAATAATATTCTGGATATACACTTCAAAGATTTATTATTTCTCTATAATCATTCATCAATTTTCAGTTACTTTTTACAACTATATGTAGAAAATTTATCTTTTCTTCATCAATTTCTTATTATTATAAGTTAGCAATCCTTATACTATGTGTATGAAGGCCATGAATAGGACTTTTAAAAGGCATATCCTTTTTGAAATATATTTACACCTTTCTCTACAAGCTATAGTTTATTTCACTTAACTGTTGAGGTTCTTGAAAAAAGGAATTATATAGTAAAAATCACCAAGATCAAAGAGAGAGTGTTGGTGGAGTAGACTAGGGGTCATTGTGCCCTGAACTACAATAAATATCAATTTTCATACTTATATATTATTTAATTTTACTATATATATCTATTTTATAATATTAGGATATATTTAAACTAATTATAGGATGGTGGTTTTTAGTGGTTGAAAATATCAAAAACTCAATTCACCCCCTCTTGAGTCTTTATACAACTCTCTCAAACAACCAATGGTATCAAATATTGTGACTTTCAAGTTATAAAATTTTACTAGTTTAATTATAAATATATATCTTATTTATATAATGGAAAATTCCAAATAATTAATTTATATGATCGGAGAATCATACTTTGATGGAGAGAATTATGGTTGCTAGAAATCTCAAATGATTATCTATTTGAAGAACCTTTGATTAAAATTTTATCTGAAAGTTATCAAGATCTATGAAATTCCTAAAGTGACCCTGAAACATGGGATGCTATAATTGAATTTTAATATGAACTAATCTCCAAATCTTTGAATGCTATTATCTATGTATTGGGTCCTAATTAGTTCAATTGAGTCTCACTATGTAATATGTCTCATAAAATATGGACTACAATCTTAGTTGCCTATGAAGGAACCAATTGTTAGGTTTTGTAAGAATCTAATAACACTTATTAGATATAATATAAGTAATTAGAAACCAAATTTTAAGATCAATATGCAAGATAATATAAAACCTGTATAAAATAATGAAATGAATAACTCCTATAAATGTGTGTACCTTACATCGAAGAGCCACTGCATCATCTTATAACTCTACCACATGGGTTTGAGAGTTATCAATAAAGTGTAAAACATAAAAATTCCACCTCCATAGGCACCCATAGGTAAACTGAATTATCCAAAATTTGGATGAGATTAAAATTTTATACATGGTATTATAATAACTCTAAATGAAAAGGATGAATATGAAAGAGAGATTTTGGGCATTATAAAGTTTGGAAAGAAATTATAAAAAAACAAAAATACTATTGTTGAATGGAAGTAATATATATATATAAATCACTAAGAACATTTCTTAGGATTTTGTATTTATTCATTCATTTATAATGTATGAACAAATATTCATTCATCCAACTCATGTATTCAAGGCATGCATAACTCCAAATCCATTACATCTTATACGATGATTTAAATAAATGACAACTTTTAATGAGTTTGATCCATTAAAATATTAAAACAATTTATATTTGGTTTCTCATCTGATTAATGGAAGTGGAATGCATGAAATATTATTTCATGAATGCATCTTGATGCACCATAGACTTGATATATCCATGCATCATATATTGGATATAAATTTAGGGAATATCTCCTTCAATATCCCACTTTCACTAAATCTTAATAAAATTTGTTCCATTTCACGTCATATTGTATTGTATAAAATAACTTGTGAAACAATATCCAAAAATCCTTTTGGATATCTTACAAAACACTTTTGTAAAGTTATCATTAACTTTACCTTGTATCCCACCATAGAAAATACATTGTGAAAACCCATACAAAACAATTTTAGATTAAATCTAAAATAAATTTAGAGTATATATCTAAGTTAAAATCAATGACCATTTAGTTAACCATAAAGTGTGACCCCATGGGAATTTATAACATTGAAAAAATATGAATCTATATATCCATATATGTAATCAAAGAGTGGCCTATATCAAAGCATCAATGCTACTTAATATATAAAGGGATCTAGCATGATCTTCATTAAACACACATATCTCTATACTTGTGTCCACTAGTATACATCATATATAAATGTGAATTCTCATATTTCCCCTTTTTTCAAGACATTAAATAACAATGGGACATTGAGCATTTCACTTCCATATATCCAACTCATCAATTATCATTTTCAGAGTATAGATTGAACTAATTGATGAATACATCATATGTCATTCATCATTATGGATAATCACATCACATGTCCCTTATCTGTATAGATATATATAGTATCTAGGTGCAGCCGCACACTCCCATAGTCTATCTTAATCAAGGGAACATATACAATTCTCTTCATACAAGAGGAAAAATCTAATCTTGGTTAATCTCAAACCTATGACATGATCTGAAACATATAAAACCACCCCCATATTAGTTAAGTAAATATGTAGACTTGCATAAGTTGGGTATCAAAGTATGAAGGTTATCATGATAGGTATCTCACCAACCTTAGGTAATGGGGGCTAAAATATGATCCATGCACCCCTAATATTACAAAGACATCTATATGAAACTTTATGTGGTATACTTAGTGGGTCATCCAGAAAACACAAAGAACCATATTCTTTACCTTTTGCCTCATTGTAACAACCCCAACCCCAGTAGCACAAAGCTGATGGTTATTTTATTATGATTTCATAGATAAAAGAAACTTCATCACCAAGGATCGATCACTTTAGTATCCTTGAAGAACTAAATACATACATGTTTCCCTTATTACATTGGTAGATAAAAATATACATAACAAAGGAAAATAAACTACTTCTTGAAACTTATTCAAAAATTTCATCTTCACAACCCGGGGAAGGAAAATAAATAAAAGGGTAAGCTCATACACTTAGTAAGGGTTAAAAATAGAATAAAAATGAATCAATAATAATTTAATCATAATAAAAAATTCATAATCAATATGGAATAACTAAAAAACAATTTCCATTTAGTCAATAAATTGATAATGAAAAAGAATCCATAGATCTTTTCATAGTGAAAATATCATGGATAATAATAAATAAACAATGAATGAATGAAATACTTAATTATTATACGTCATGTATATAGCACATGAACCACTACCATTAAGACCTTTCACAAGATGGTTTAAGTTTATGGGTAGATACCTATCATATTCTGATTGGAAACAAATATGAAGGGTTTGTCAACAACTATTTTGTCACATGTGACCCATCGATACATTAGGGGATATCTATAACTGCGCCCCACCCATGTATGTATGTCCAAATAATTCATGAAATATCAAAATGATCGATTTAATTCATGAATCAATGTGCCTTATCAAAATATCCATATTGAGTAGAGGATATGGGTTTATCAATATTTCATCAGTTAAAATAACATTCAAAATAAACATTGTATGTAAAAATGCTATACATATTAGAAAAAAACCATATAGATGATAAAATAAATATTTATATTTAATGAAATCTTAAATGATTTATGATCATAAATAAAAGGTCTTGTACACAAAGGAAATAAGTGATGAATATGGCACAGGTCCCATAGAAATTAAAGTGATATGAAAAACCCTAAAACTTTGAAATAAGTTGAATTGTATTCCCAAAAAAAGAATAAAATTTAAAAAATATTTAAATACCATTAAAATAAATAGATTCATGATATAATATAACAAAGGGGTAGTACATACATCACATAATAGAAATAAGTTATGAATAAGGAATATCTCACAAAAATAAAAGTGAGTTGAGAAACCCCTTACCTTATGTCAAAAATCATTATGCTCTTATACTTAATATATTGGATAATAAAATTAGATTAATTAATTACTTAATTAAAAACCTCTTCAAAATATATTTTATTTAATATAATTTTATTAAGTTCATTTATAGCCATTTTGATGAGTTATAATGTTTAATTTTGTTGTTCTGGGAGAATTCTTGTATAATTATGGAAGAAAAACTCCAGAAGTGAAATTATTTAGTATTAATGAACTTAGATAATTTTAAATGGTCTCACATATCATTTTTTATATGGTATAAGTATGAATCATTAGATAAAACATTCATGAAATTTTTTTAATTTATTTTGGCAGTTTTTTTATGACCACCACGAACTTGTATCGTTTTATTTAATATTATGTTTATATACTAGTTCCAGAACATTAAATAAGTTTTAATACACATATTATGATCTTTTTTAATCATAAAAATGGTTTTATTACCATCTTTTAAGGTGGTAATGAAAAATGAAAACTCATTGTCTACAAAGGCAGTGAATCGACACCTCACAGACGATGTTTTCATTTTTAGAATTAAAAGGAGAGGAGAAGAGATTTAATGTTGGATATTAAATTAAAACAATAAAATTACCATATATATATATATGATAATTTAGTTATCATTCCACTTATATAAGGGTAGTTTAGGAGATAATATGAAAAGTAAAAAAAATAAAAAAGAAATAAGGAGTATTTTACCACTTGTATATTGTCTCCTTGGGAACCTTCTTAAGACACTTGGATTTTTTCTTTTGGTAAGACAAGAAGGTATTCGACATGAGAAAGAGGATTGGTAAGTTAATTGGGTAGAATTTATAAAAGATTCAAGGATTATAATGTGTGAGTATTAGGGATGGCGAGGGGTAGTATTTATAGGGAGAGGAGAGGGGTGTTTTTAATTATTTTATTCATGAGTTTATTATTTTAGCTGAAGACTATCAATAATGTTGATTATTATAACTAAGTACAGTAAGTAGTGGATGTGATTTTGAACTAATGGGTTTTTACCTCAACCATACATAATCCATGACTCAATAATCCATTTATTTACTTATAATGTTAAATACTGTAAATTACTGTATTTGACTATTCACAAAAATTCAACTATTTTAGAAAAATCCCAAAATTTCACCATAACCATTTATCAATGTGTAGATTTCAAAAATGGAATATATTTTATGTAAATAATTTTCTAAATATGATAAATTTATTTTTTAATTAAAATCATTATTTATTTAAAAAATACCAATTTTAATATTATAACCGATTTTACAACACTTTGAAAAATTAATCACAATATCATAAAATTATATTATAATTATAATACAAAAACAATTTAATTTATTAATATATTTTATGAAAATAAATTTTCTTTTAAATCGTTATATTAATTATAAAAGTATAAATAAACATTTATGTTCCTCAAAAATACCAACACTTAATTTATATTTTTAAAATATTGATTTACTTATTTTAGGATATAAATATATCAAATTTTAATTTATGGGATTCCCAAATTTTATTTATAATTTCATAGGTGATGTTATTATTCTAATGGACAGATTACTATTCCTACAATCATGTTAATATTTAATAGTATGTCACAGTGCGTTTTTGCAATGTAAGCAATCAAATAAATTGAATTTATTTAAGAAGATAAATACTGTAAAATATTGGGGTGTTATATTCTTCCCTCCTTTGAAAATTTAATCACAAAAAATTCTCATGAATATTTCCTTATAAAAAGATGCGGGTGTTTCTTCTTCATAACATCCTCAGGTTCCCACATTGCTTCTTCCATTTTATGGTTTCTCTAAAGAAATTTTATCAGTCAAGTCATTCGATTTCTCAATACATGCTCTATATTGTCAAGAATCTTGATATGATCTTCAAAATAAGAAAAATTAGGTTCTATTTATATTTCTTTATAGGTGAGTACATGAGTTGAGTATAGAATGTACTTCCTTAATAATGATATATAGAACACATGAATAACTTTGAAGAGACTTGGTGACATTGCTAATCGGTAAGCTACAACTCAAATTCTTTCTAGAATTTTGAATGGTCCAATGTACCTGGAGCTTAGTTTCCCTTTCTTATCAAACCTTATGTGTAACATCCCAAGTAAGTAATGGATAATAGATATTTTATATATGTCTATTAATGATTAAAATAGTGTTTTAGAGGCTTAAAATGAAAATAAATACAATCTTATGCATGGAATATACTGATATTCTTAAAAGATTGTTTTACTGCCTTTCGATGGAAAACCATTTTTAAATCTATCTTTTGACAATTTTATAAGATATGTTTGTCAAAATAAACTTATTTTTTTTATTATTGGGACATCAAAATTTACTTTGTGTGAATTTTTGGTATTTTTCAGACAATGTTCATTTTTTAATGAATAGTGAAAAATACTGCATTTTACATCAAAACTGTTTTTTTAATATAATTTATTTATATGATTAGATTATCTTTTGAATTGGTTTTGAAGTGAAATTATAATATATTTTTACCATTTAATCCAATGGTGGTCATTGGAATCAATTGCAATTTGAAATTGGACTTAAACTGGTGTCAATCTTTTGATACTTATTGTTTCATAAAAACACGCTATTTGTCATAACAATGGGAATTAATTATTAAATTAATTAATGTGACTTATATGTTTTGAATTTTGTGAAATAGACTTCATTTTTGAATTCGGAATAGCAAATATAGCTTAGGGTGAATTTTTGGTAATTTTCTGAAAAACTTCAATTTTTGATGAATAGTGAAACCACTAAGTGGTAATTAAAGAAACTAATTTTTCGTTTAAATGAAACTTTGCCACTTTTGTGTTTTGAATTTCAAAAATCTGACATACATGGTTGTCATTAAGAAGTAAAATGTGGTTCAATGAGATTAAAATAATTTTTTGGTGAATAGTAATTTATTAAGTTTTTAATCGCGATTAGTGGTAATTAGGGTAGTTTAAGGTAAAAATAATGCTTTAATAATATAAAATGACCTATACACATGTCCTAACCTTATTGTTTGTGTCATGGCCGACCAAGAAAAGCCATGGGTCAACTTGGGGACCCCATGGAGACACTTTGGTTGGGAAATGACATAAATAACTTTTTATTTAATGTTAAAGTAAAAATGACACAAACATGAGTTATTTTATGAAAACAATTTTTATATAGGGTTATACAAGTCATATTTTTGACTATAAATATTAATTGGAAATATAAAAAGATTTCCTACATCATAGTATTTTTTTATAATTTTTTGACATCATATAAATTAAATTATTTATGACATCATGATGATGCAGCGATGACCTCATTAATAAAGGATTTAAATAAAATGGAAAGATAATGTAAAATATAAAACCTAAACATGGCCAAAACCAATTGGGTGAGTGGATTTAGAACCCTTATCACCTTATCCTTGAATTATATCAATGTGGGACCTTTTGAATCCGAAACTCATTTTAAAATAAAGTAACTTATCTTTACTTTCCAAGAGTGCCCCTCCTCTCCTCTTATAAAAGGCCCCCACCTCTACCTCATTTCACACACTCCTCAAGCCTTTGGCTCGGCCATACCCTACCCATTTACTCTCTCCACATCCCTCTCCTCATCCTAGAGGATTCCCTTTGGGCAGAATCCTTGAAGAGGAAGCCTTTAGGCTCAAATCAAAAGGAGTTACACTTTTAAAGGTAATTCATTCTCTCATGTTCATTTGTTTTATTTTGCTTCTCCAACCCCCTAAACTCTTTTTATTTACTTCTTTTGTAACAACAACAGTATCTTCAATATACTAGGATGTTGTTATAATATTTATTCGAGCTACACTCTCACACAACTACATCAAATGGTTAAAGAACATACGGTTTCCGTGGATGGCAAAATTCTGCCTCCCGAAATGATGATTGTTCAATACTCATTTAACACCTTCAAAGGTGGCCATTATGATGTCACTATTTTTATATATGATATATAATATGTTTATTCTTTCCTTAAGCTTCTGTATTTTTCATTTATGGCATACCATTATTGTTTCCATTATGGGTACACACGATATCTTCATTTTAGGAAGTGCGGACTACCGCCCCCTGAAAGTGATTTGATTCATTAATACCATATGTGGGATGTGTAAAGGATAAAGTTAATGATATTAAATATGTTATTATACTTGAATTATAATATACTCTTATATCATTATGATTCCATTCCAGAAAATACGAAATAGAAATGGAAGTAGCGTTCATGCGTACGTATGGATTACCGTCTCCATGAACAGTGCATTTCATTTCTTACCTATAAAGGTGATGTAATATTATAAATACATGTATATGCTGAATATATATGATATATATGTTATCCAAATCATTAATATCATTCTGGATATAACGAACCTTTGACCAAATTAACAACATGTAAGTGTAAGAAGTCTATTTTTGACTTAAGAACCAAATACCGACAAAATGAACATTATTAACTTAAATGATTACATGATGTTCATAACATGGTATAAAAGGAATAATGAACTTGAAAAAGTTTCTTAAGCAAGTAGATATTAACTCAAGTTTATTATTCAGGAGATTAAAGAACGGTCGGGTCAAGTCGGATACGAGGTATGGGACTTCGTCTCAATCCCCTTTCATTGAGGCATATTTTGTTATATGGTGTATAAACCTCTTTGACTTTTACATTTATCCAAAAGGAATATTTTTTATACGAAGCGTTTTACAAAACGACAAAAAAGGAATGTTTTTGTCGTACGTATGCAGCGACAACGACTTCTCCGCCGCCGTGACCATTATTTGAGTTTCGGCTTCCTCTATAAGCCATACCTTCTTTTTAAAAGAAAAATAAATACCATGTTTTACTTTTATTTTTTGGTATTGAAAATGGTTCTCATAATGTTTTTATATCAATGTGTTGTATTGATATCTTGTGATTGAAAGGTGGAAATGTTATGTTTCCTTTATGCATGTTTTATGTGATATGATTATGTTGAGGTTCTTGGGAATTATTATGAAGATGGGTGGTTCTGTGATAAACTAAGGGCGGGTGAGCCCAATATAGCTCTCCAATGCATTGGGTAATGCGAAGGAGTGAAACGTTAAGGTTTCTCCGAAGAGATTTAGGGAATATACTGTGATGGGTATTCCAAACGTAACCAAGAGGGTTACTCCCTACGTAAGAATGTTATGAATGACTCAAGTTACCTTTATGTCTTATGATTTCTATGATTTACTCATGATTTGGTGTGGTATGTTAAAGTGCTTATGTTTTATGGGTAAAGTATGATTTCATTCTTATGTATATATGTACCCATGTTTCCTTTCCATGTTTTTATAACCCATACTGAGCTTTTTATGCTCATCCCAAGTTTTTTTGGAATGATTTTCACAGGTCAAGGGAAAGGTACATGATATGATGATAGTGTTAAGGAAGTGTCAAGAAAGAATCCATGTTTTATTTTAAATATGTTTCCATTGATGGGAATGAAGAATACTATCTTTATGTAACCACTTTGTTTATATGTGGAATGTAATGCAAGTTTTATGATCTAATTACCTAAAACTCTAAACCCAAAAAGATCCTCAATGTGTAATCTTGTAATAACTCAAGATTAAGTAAGGTTTAAGGTGGGGGCCTTATAGTTGGTATCAGAGGTCGGTTTAGATAACTTTAGGAGTTAGAATTCTATTAAATTATTATCCAAAAATATTTTTTTTGGTCAAATTGAAGTGATATAGTATTTGAAGATTACCATGTTGCTTCACCTAAGATATTTCTATGTTAAGAATAGTTTTTCATAGAGGAAACAGAACAGATTTTTTGGGAAGACATATAGAGGGAAATGACCTTTCAAATCATTATCCTGAGATGGTCAGAATCAGAACTAAACATTTTGTTGCAGTGATGGCTCGGTTGACTCAGGTGAAAAATGTTGGTTGTTTTATTGATGGTATTTTGGTGTTTTCTAAAAGTAAAGAGGAGCATGAAAGACATTTAAGGGTTATCATAAAAACCTTAAAAGAAAAGAAACTGTATGGAAAATTCAGCAAGTGTGAGTTTTGGTTGCAACAAATTTCTTTCCTTGGTCATATTGTTTCTAAAGATGGAATAACTGTTGATCCTGCAAAAACAAATGTTGTGGAAGAATGGCCAAGAACCACAAATGTAACCGAGATTCGTAGCTTCCTTGGTTTGGCAGGCTATTACCGAAGGTTTGTTAGAAATTTTTCATAATTATCTAGTCCAATGACTAAGCTAACTCGGAAGGGTGTTAAGTTTATCTGGACAAAAGAATGTGATGATTGTTTTCAGGAATTGAAAATAAGATTGGTGAATGCTTCAGTTTTGGCACTACATTCCAGGAATGATGAGTTTGTTATATACAGTGATGCTTCATTGAAAGGACTTGGTTGCGTCCTAATGTAGAATGATCAGGTAATTGCTTATGCTTCACGACAGTTGAAAACTCATGAGGTAAATTACCCTACACATGATTTGGAATTAGCTGCTGTTGTTTTTGCTTTAAAAATTTGGAGGCATCATTTGTATGGAGTAAAGTGTGAAATATATACCGATCACAAAATTTTAAAGTATATATTCACTTAGAAAGATTTAAACATGAGACAAAGGAGATGGCTGGAATTAATCAAGGATTATGATTGTACAATTCATTACCATCTGGGAAAATCAAATAAAGTGGCTGATGCTTTGAGTCGAAAAAGTAATGCTTCATTAGCAATGTTGCGTTTGGAACGTGATCCTTTGGTTAATGATTTGATGAACTTTGGCATAGAAGTTGTTGGTGCAGTAAGTTCTTCTGTTTTGTTTTAGGTATCAGTGAGATCTTCTCTATCAGGCAGAATCAAGCAAGCACAGAAGCAAGACAGTGAGTTGCAGAAAAAGGTAGAGATGGTTCAGAAAGGTAAGTTGCCTGAATTCAACATTGATAATGATTGTGTTTTGAGATTTGGGAAGAGATTGTGTGTGCCTTCTGATTCACAGTTGAAGAGAGATTTGTTATGTGAAGCTCATAGTTCTTCGTTTTCAGTTCATCTAGGCAGTACTAAGATGTATAGAGATCTGCGGAAGTATTACTAGTGGGATGGAATGAAAAGAGATATTGCTGATTTTACTGTGAAGTGTTTGACATGTCAACAGGTTAAAGCAGAGGGACAGTTACCGAAAGGGATGCTTCAGCCTTTACCAGTTCCAGAGTGGAAATGGGAGAATATATCCATGGACTTTGTTGTGGGATTACCGAAGACATCTCGAGGTAATAATGCAATCTGGGTTATTGTTGATAGCTTGACCAAATCTGCTCATTTCCTTGCTATACGAGATACTTTATCTCTTGATCAACTTTCCCGTTTGTATCTTAAAGAGATAGTCAGGTTACATGGAGTTCCTCTCTCCATTGTATCAGATCATGATCCCAGGTTTACTTCTAACTTTTGGAAAGGCCTTCAGAAGTCATTGGGTACTAAATTAAATTTTAGTACGGCTTTTCATCCTCAATCAAATGGGCAGTCAAAACGAACAATTTAGACCTTGGAGGATATGCTACGAGCTTGTTCGATGGATTATTAGGGAAGTTGGGACCAACATCTTTCTTTGGTTGAATTTTCATATAATAATAGTTTTCATTCTAGTATACAGATGGCACCATTTCAGGCATTATATGGGAAGCGGTGTCAAACTCCAGCTTTCTGGGATGAAGTGGGTGAAAGGAAGTTGATGGGACCAGAATTGGTAGAAGAGTTGGCAGAAAAAGTTCAGCTGATTTAGAAGCACATGAGAACAACTCAGAGTAGGCAGAAGAGTTATGCAGACAACAGGAGGACGGATCTATCTTTTGAGGTAGGTGATCATGTTTTTCTCAAAGTATCACTATGGAAAAGTGTGATGCGAATTAGTAAGAAAGGAAGGCTGAGTCCAAGGTTTATTGGACCATATAAAATTCTGGAGAGAGTTGGATCAGTTGCTTACCGAGTGGCTTTACCTCCGAGTTTATCTCAGGTACACAATGTTTTTCACGTTTCGATGTTGAGAAAGTACATGCCGGATCCATCTCATGTTTTGAGTCCAGAGGTAGTTCAGCTGGAAGAGAACCTATCTTATGAGGAACAACCGGTCCAGATTCTTGACCACAGGGAGCAAGTGTTACGGAATAAGGTGATTCACCAGGTAAAGGTTTTGTGGAAAAACCACATGATTGAAGAGGCAACATGGGAATCTGAAAATGCAATGAGGGATAAGTACCCCCATTTATTCGATAAATAAATAAATTGCGGGGACGCAATTTTCTAAAGGGGGGAAGGATGTAACATCCCAAGTAAGTAATGGATAATAGATATTTTATCTATGTATATTAATGATTAAGATAGTGTTTTAGAGGCTTAAAATGAAAATAAATACAATCTTATGCATGGAATACACTGATATTCTTAAAAGATTGTTTACTGCCTTTTGATGGCAAACCCTTTTTAAATCTATCTTTTGACAATTTTATAAGCTATGTTTGTCAAAATAAACTTATTTTTTTATGATTGGGACATCAAAATTTACTTTGTGTGAATTTTTGGTATTTTTCAGACAATGTTCATTTTTTAATGAATAATGAAAAATACTGCATTTTACATCAAAACTATTTTTTTAATCTAATTTATTTATATGATTAGATTATCTTTTGAATTGGTTTTGAAGTGAAATTAGATTATATTTTTACCATTTAATCCAATGGTGGTCATTGGAATCAATTTCAATTTGAAATTGGACTTAAACTGATGTCAATCTTTTGATACTTATTATTTCATAAAAACACGCTATTTGTCATAACAGCGGGAATTAATTATTAAATTAATTAATGTGACTTATATTTTTTGAATTTTTTAAAATAGACTTCATTTTTGAATTCTGAATAGAAAATATAGCTTAGGGTGAATTTTTGGTAATTTTCTGAAAAATTTCAATTTTTGATGAATAGTGAAACCACTAAGTGGTAGTTAAAGAAACTGATTTTTCATTTAAATGAAACTTTGCCACTTTTGTGTTTTGAATTTCAAAAATCTGACATACATGGTTGTCATTAAGAAGTAAAATTTGGTTCAATGAGATTAAAATAATTTTTTGGTGAATAGTAACTTATTAAGTTTTTAATCGCGATTAGTGGTAATTAGGGTAGTTTAAGGTAAAAATAATGCTTTAATAATATAAAATGACTTATACACATGTCCTAACCTTATTGGTTGTGTCATGGCCGACCAAGACAAGCCATGGGTCAACTTCGGGACCCCATGGAGACACTTTGGTTGGGAAATGACATAAATAACTTTTTATTTAATGTTAAAGTAAAAATGACACAAACATGAGTTATTTTACGAAAATTTTTTTTATATAAGGTTATACAAGTCATATTTTTGACTATAAATATTCATTGGAAATAGAAAAATATTTCCTACATCATAGTATTTGTTTTATAATTTTTTGACATTATATAAATTAAATTATTTATGACATCATGATGATGCAGCGATGACCTCATTAATAAATGATTTAAATAAAATGGAAAGATAATGTAAAATATAAAACCTACACATGGCCAAAACCAATTGGGTGAGTGGATTTCGAACCCTTATCACCTTATCATCGAATTATATCAATGTGGGACCTTTTGAATCCAAAAATCATTTTAAAATAAAGTAACTTATCTTTACTTTCCAAGAGTGCCCCTCCTCTCCTCTTATAAAAGGCCCCCACCTCTACCTCATTTCACACACTCCTCAAGCCTTTGGCTCGGCCATACCCTGACCATTTACTCTCTCCACATCCATATCCTCATCCTAGAGGATTCCCTTTGGGCAGAATCCTTTCAAAGGAAGCCTTTAGGCTCAAATAAAAAGGAGTTACACTTTTAAAGGTAATTCATTCTCTCATGTTCATTTGTTTTATTTTGCTTCTCCAACCCCCTAAACTCTTTTTATTTACTTCTTTTGTAACAACACCAGTATCTTAAATATACTAGGATGTTTTTATAAGATTTATTTGAGATACACTCTCACACAACTACATCAAATGGTTAAAGAACATACGGTTTCCGTGGATGGCGAAATTCTGCCTCCCGAAACGATGATTGTTCAATACTCATTTAACACCTTCAAAGGTGGCCATTATGATGTCACTATTTTTATATATGATATAAAATATGTTTATTCTTTCCTTAAGCTTATATATTTTTCATTTATGGAATACCATTATTGTTTCCATTATGGGTAAACACGATATCTTCATTTTAGGAAGTGCGGACTACCGCCCCCTGAAAGTGATTTGATTCGTTAATACCATATGTGGGATATGTAAAGGATAAAGTTAATGATATTATATATGTTATTATACTTGAATTATAATATACTCTTATATCATTATGATTCCATTCCAGAAAATACGAAATAGAAATGGAAGTAGCGTTCATGCGTACGTACGGATTACCGTCTCCATGAACGGTGCATTTCATTTCTTACCTCTAAAGGTGATGTAATATTATAAATACATGTATATGCTGAATATATATGATATATATGTTATCAAAATCATTAATATCATTCTGGATATAACGAACCTTTGACCAAATTAACAACATGTAAGTGTAAGAAGTCTATTTTTGACTTAAGAACCAAATACCGACAAAATGAACATTATTAACTTAAATGATTACATGATGTTCATAACATGGTATAAAAGGAATAATGAACTTGAAAAAGGTTCTTAAGCAAGTAGAGATTAACTCAAGTTTATTATTCAGGAGATTAAAGAACGGTCGGGTGAAGTCGGATACGAGGTATGGGACTTCGTCTCAATCTCCTTTCATTGAGGCATATTTTGTTATATGGTGTATAAACCTCTTTGACTTTTACGTTTATGCAAAAGGAATATTTTTTATACGAAGAATTTTACAAAACGACAAAAGGGAATGTTTTTGTTGTACGTATGCGGCGACAACGACTTCTCCGCCGCCGTGACCATTATTTGAGTTTCGACTTCCTCTACAAGCCATACCTTCTTTTTAAAAGAAAAATAAGTACCATGTTTTACTTTTCTTTTTTGGTATTGAAAATGGTTCTCATAATGTTTTTATATCAATGTGTTGTATTGATATCTTGTGATTGAAAGGTGGAAATTTTATGTTTCCTTTATGCATGTTTTATGTGATATGATTATGTTGAGGTTCTTGGGCATTGTTATGAAGACGGGTGGTTCCGTGATAAACTAAGGGCGGGTGAGCCCGATATAGCTCTCCAATGCATTGGGTAACGCGAAGGAGTGAAACGTTAAGGTTTCTCCGAAGAGATTTAGGGAATATACTGTGATGGGTATTCCAAACGTAACCAAGAGGGTTACTCCCTATGTAAGAATGTTATGAATGCCTCAAGTTACCTTTATGTCTTATGATTTCTATGATTTACTCATGATTTGGTGAGGTATGTTAAAGTGATTATGTTTTATGGGTAAAGTATGATTTCATTCTTATGTGTATATGTACCCATGTTTCCTTTCCATGTTTTTATAACCCATACTGAGCTTTTTATGATCATCCCAAGTTTTTTTTGGAATGATTTTCACAGGTCAAGGGAAAGGTACATGATATGATGATAGTGTCAAGGAAGTGTCAAGAAAGAATCCATGTTTTATTTTAAATATGTTTCCATTGATGGGAATGAAGAATACTATCTTTATGTAACCACTTTGTTTATATGTGGAATGTAATGCAAGTTTTATGATCTAATTACCTAAAACTCTAAACCCGAAAAGATCCTCAATGTGTAATCTTGTAATAACTCAAGATTAAGTAAGGTTTAAGGTGGGGTCCTTATATTATGACACCCTTATATGGAGATACTTTCAAAAAGACATGATCTATCACTTGAAATTTCAAATCCTTTCTCCAGTTGTTAGCATAACTCTTTTTCCTACTTTGATCTGCTTTAATATGAGTCTGAAAAGACTTTACCTTTTTCACTGTCTCTTTAATAAGTTCTAGGCCTATAATTTTACTCTCACTAACTTCATACCAAAAAGTTGGAGTATGATATTTCTTTCCATATAATGCTTTATATGGTGCCATTTGAATAGCAGAATGGAAATTATTATTATAGGAAAACTCTACCAAAGGTAAATACTGACCCCACATACCTTGAAAGTCAAGTGATCATTATTTCCACATGTCTTAAAATGTATGAATAGTCCTTTTAGAATGTGGGTGATAATCAGTACTCAAATAATGTTCAGTATCAAAATCCTTCTAAAGAATCTTCTAGAATTTTGATGTAAAATGAGGATCTTGATCAGACACAATTGATAGAGGTTCACCATAAATTTATATAACTTCATTAATATAGATTCTTTCTAGGATCTTAAGAGGTAAATGTTCTCTTATAATAAGAAAATATAGTGATTTTGTAAGGTTATCAACAATAACCCATATCATATCATTATTTCAGGGGGTATTTGGTAATCCAATGATGAAGTTTATAGCAATGTTATCCCACTTTCACATAAGATTAGGTTTCATGAATACTATAGGATGCTATCTCTCTGTAACACCCCGAGCTTCCACGGTACGCTTCTCATTCAATAATGCAATAGCTTGCATTGTACGCAACTTCGAGTTCTAAAACACCGCGACTAATCAAAGTAGCCGTTATGAATAGTAATAACCACTTTTTAAAATTATAGAAATTTAATATTTCAAAATGGACTTCATTTTTGTATTCGTAATATCGAAATTATCCTAAGTTGAATTTTTTGTAACTTTCTGAGAACTTCCGATTTTTTTATGAATAGTGAAAAATACTTAAAACAACTTTTTTAATAAAAATAATTTATTGTGATAAATTATACTATTTAGTGGTTTTAAAGTATAATTAGAATATATTTTTACCATTTTATCCAATGGTGGTCATTATAATTAATTTAACATTGAAATTGGACATAAAAAATTGCCAATCTTTTGATATAAATTGTTTCTTAAAACACGCTATTTGTTGTGACAGCGAGAATTAATTATAAAATTAATTAATTCAACTTATATGTTTGTAATTTTGTAAAATAGACATCATTTTTGAATTTGGAATATCAATTATAGCTTAGGGTGAAATTTTGGCCTTGTTCTGAAAAACTTCAATTTTTGATGAATAGTGAAACCACTAAGTGGTTGCTAAAAACTGATTTTTAGTTAAAATGAAATATTACTACTTCTGTGATTTGATTTTCAAAAATCCTACATACATGGTTGTCATTAAGAAGTAAAATGTGGTTCAATGAGATTAAAATAATTTTTGGTGAATAGTAACTTTTAAGTTCTTAATCGCGATTAGAGGTAATTAGTGTAGTTTAAGGTAAAAATAATGTTTTAATAATATGAGATGAGATTGACACTTGTACGACTCCTATTGGATGAGTCATGGCCGAACAAGACAACCCATGGGTCAACTTGGGGACCCCATGGATCCACTTTAGTTGGAAAATGACATTAATATATAATTATTTAATATTAAAATTAAATTGACACAAACATGAGTTATTTTACTAAAACAGTTTTTAAGTGGGGTTACACAAGTCCAAATTTTGACTATAAATATTCATTATAAATCTAAAAAGATTTCCTACATCATAGTATTTTTTTTAGACATTAAATAAATTAAATTATTTATGACATCATTATGATGCAGCGATGACCTCATTATTTAACGATTTAAATAAAATGAGAAGATAATGCAAAATCCAAGGCTTACAATTGTCCAAAGCCTATTGGATGAGGATATTTCGAAACCTTATCACCTTATCCTCGAATTATATAAGTGTGGGACCTTTAGAATCTGAAAAGCATTGTGAAATAATGTAACATTTCAATCTTTCCAAAAGTGCCCCTCCTCTCCACTTATAAAAGGCCCCCACCTCTCCCACCTCATTTACACTTTCAAGACATTTGGCTCGGCCAACCTCTGCCCAAATACTCTCCAAACTTCCCCCTATTACTCCTAGAAGCCTCACTTTGGGCAGAAATCTTCTCAAGGAATCCTTTGGCTCAAATCAAAAAGAGTTACCCGATTTTGAGGTAATGTCTTCTCTAATGTTGTTTTGTTTTGTTTTTCTTCTCCAACCCCCTAAACTCTTTTTATTCATTTCTTTTGTAACAACACAAGTATACTCAATATACTAGGATGTTGTTATAATATGGATTCTAGCTACACTTACACACACCTACATCTAATGGTTAAAGAACATACGGTTTCTGTGGATGGTGAATTTCTGCCTCACGAAACGATGATTGTTCAACACTCATATAACACCTTCAAAGGTGGCCATTAAGATGTCACTATTTTTATATATGATATATAATATGTTTATGTTTTACTTATGCTTCTATATTTCTCATTTATGGCATACTTTATGATTTCCATTATGGGTAAAACGCGATAATTTCATTTTAGGAAGTGCGGACTACCGCCCCCTCAAAGTGATTTGAATCGTTAATGCCATATGTGGGATGTATAAAGGATGGAGTAAATGGTATTATACACTATATTATACTGGAATTATATTATACATTTATATAATTATGATTTATTTCCATTAAATATGAAATTGAAATGAAAGTAGCGTTCATGCGTACGTACGGCTTACCGTCTCCATGAACGGTGCATTTCATTTCTTACCTCTAAATGTTACGTAATATTATAAATGAATGTATATACTGGATATATAAGATATATATGACATCTAAATCATGAATATAATTCTGGATATAATGGATATTCTACCACATGAACAACTTGTAATTATAAGAAGTTTATTGTTGACTCAAGTTACCTAAGATCGACAAAACGACCGTTATCAACTTAAATAATTACATAATGTTCATAACATTATAATAAGTGATATAAAAAGGATAATGAAATTGAAAATGGTTCTTAATAAGGTATATATTAACTCTAGTTTATTATTCAGGAGGTTAAAGAATAGTTGAGTCAAGTCGGACACAAGGTAAGGGAACTTCTTAACCCAACTTCCATTCTTTGGGTTAATCTCCTACTTTCAAATTATGTCATGATATTATTATGTCTTATTTTGTATTCTTTATGTGTACCTATTGTGAATACACATAATATATCTATTTTATTTTAAAAATGATCTTTGTAAGGACTTCGTCTCAATCTCCTTTCATTGAGGCATATTTGGTTTTATACATAAAATTCTTTTATACAGTGTATAAACCACTTTGACTTTTACATTTATTCAAAAGGAATCTTTTTTATACGAAGCGTTTACTAAATGACAAAAGGGAATGTTTTTGTCGTACGTATGCGGCGACAATGAATTCTCCGCCCCCGTGACCACTATTTGAGTTTCGGCTTCCTCTACAAGCCATACCCTTTTTTTTTAAGAATAAATACCATGTTATGCTTTTCTTTTATTTTGGTATTGAAAATGGTTTTGAAAGCATTTTTATTATATCAATGTGTTGTATTGATATCTTGTGATTGAAATGTGGAAATGTTATGTTTCCTTTATGCATGTTTTATGTGATACGATTATGTTATGGTTTATGAGATGTTTAAACCTGTTCATATGAGGAATGTATTGGACTTAATAAGTGACGGGTGGAGCCCGCTATAGCTCCTCGATGCATCGGTAGGTCTCATGAGACAACTAGACGTGGAATTGGCCGAGGACCTTTCCCAATTTGATTTATGGTTTTGGCCGAGGCCTTAATCATTTTAGATGTCTTGGCTGAGGCCTTGACAAAATGTTTCAGAATGTCCGACATTATACATTAACTCATTATGAAAGTGATTATTGATATTTCATGTGATTATTTGTCTAGTAGAATATCCATGAGAGTAAGTAATGGCATTATTTTATTTTACTTTTTCCATATTATGCTGAAGTTCAAGTTCAATAAGGCTTTTGTTTTAGTTATACATTGCCTTAAATGCTTATGTTTTCTTATAAAAGCTTCCGCAATATTGTTATCCTTACTGAGCATCTGAGCTCACCCCTTTCAATGTTTTAATATTTTCCAGGATGTGAAGAAGTATTTTATGAATGACCTGCAGGGATAGTCAGAAGAGGATATTAGTGTGGACTATGGAGACTTTGATATTGTAGATTTTCACTTTATAATGTAATGTAAGACTTATGAATGTATCTAGTGTTTCCAAGGCTACTAAACTAATCGGTCTTTCGAGACTTGATCTTTTGTGATCATGCCAATGTTACGAAGTAATGCACCGACTCTGGGTAGCTGGGGTCGGGGCGTTACAGTTGGTATCAGAGGCAGTTTAGTACTAACCTTGGAAGCTAGATTTAGATAAACTCTGATTAGAGCACATAGCCCAAAGATAGACTTTGAGGATTAGTATAGAAGAACTTCCTAGAATTTTGTTATTGTAGAGATTTTGTGAGTTTTCCGAGCAATACATCCTTGTCTGGATACGAGCAGGTAGAGGCGGCTCTGGCACAGATGTACCTAGGGGTAAAACCCGAAAACACCGCTTTGATCTAGACTCGAACGGGAACTGGTGCACGACAACGGGCCTTGCTGTACTCTTGGTTACGACATTCCCAGGGGATATGCTTAGGATAATTCTCATTTTCTTTAGAAACCACTATGAAGGGTTATGAGTATATACTTCCTCAAATAAAACATTTTTATGGATTATATCCATAAATAGTTCAATTTATGTTAAGTATCTTACAAGTATGGAATTATGTATTTTGATTCATAAACTAATCTAGTTTATGCCATTGTTTAGAAATGGCGCCTAGTGGAAGGAATGGAAACCGTATCAATGCACGAACTCCGTGTAGGGATTTCCCTCCTACTCAAGATAATTATTGTGGATCTTGAGATACAACTGGTGCTGATCAACTTATTACCATACTGGGACAACTTACTCAGGTTATGAATAATAACCTTACTCGTATGGAGCACCCTGATCCGCAACGTGGAGGATCAATGCTAGACCGTTTCATGAGGCAACAAAGACCAACCTTCAATGGGGGTACAAATCCGTTAGTAGCTGAGCAATGGATAAACTCCTTAGAGAAAATATTCCATGCCTTGGGGAGTAGCGAAAGGGAGAAGGTTGTCATGGCAGTTTACCGCCTCACTGGAGATGCCGATCAGTGGTGGTCGCTGATTCAAAACACAAAGGAAGATGATGAAGTATCGAATATGGAATGGAGGGAGTTCAAAGATCTGTTTTTAGAAAAATATTTTCCTCGTGACCATCGAGCAGATATGGAAAGTCAATTTCTGAGTTTGAGGCAGAAGGAGGATGATAATTTCGCAAAGTATGAGGCTAACTTTACAAGGTTAGCGAGGCATGATGCCGATTATATACGTAACCTAAGGAGTAAGATTGATCTTTTCTTTGATGGGTTATAACCATTTCTCCGTTGAGCTTTAGTATCACAATCCTTCTCATCATACGAAGATATTGTCTCGTGTGCTATTAAGACAGAAAAGGAATTCTCTAAGTCTTATGACAACAAAGTAAAGCAAGAGAAGAAGAGAACGGTGGAACAAGAGACAGATAAAGGGAAAAAGGGAAAGAAGGATTTTCCATTATGTGATAATTGTGGGAAGAATCACCCTGGTACTTGCCTAAAAGGAATGGGAGTTTGTTATAAATGTGGAAAAAAGGGTCACCAGGCTCGTGATTGCAAGGGAAAGAAAGAGGCTGTCAAAGTTGAATGCTACAATTGTAGGGAAACAGGGCATTATGCAAATGAATGTCCTAAGCGTCAGGGAAACTTACCTCAGAAAAGGCCAAGGGATCAAGGCCAATATTATGCTGTGACTACAGTTGAAGCGGAATAATTAATGTATTGGTGCTTTTGGACTCAAGGATTATATTCTGGTTATAAGAATAATGTGATATATATATATGGATTGTACTGCAGCACTTGTTGATTTCAGTAAGGTTTTAATATGATTAAGGTAATCATATTTTTAGTATGTGACAATAAGAGAAACTTTTCTTTGTTTGGGGAATCTGATGTTACAATTGATTTTGGAATTTAGAGACCTTTTAGAGAAAGTCTGGACGGAGGTATTTTGGATAACTATTAAGGTTGGAATGGATTAAGTTGAACCATGGATAGTATTGTTTAAGGTTAAAGAATTTCTGAAGATTATTTTTGGAATATTATAATACTATAGTTTTAGGAAAAGGACAACCTGCAGGGTGGGGCATAACCCGTCACGTCGGACAAAGCTGCAGGAATCGAACCCACAACCATAGTGCGACAAGCCTTTATTTCCTACCACTAGCCTACAGGAAGTCCCTGGTTATTACAAAATAGATTTACCAATCTAAATGGTATGTGTTAACATTTTGAACCTTATACAATTAGGATAAATAGAATATTTTTGAGTTCCGTTACCATTTGGAGTAAAAGTTGGGTTTGTGGTAAAAATTTATTAACGAATGAAAGTATACATAACAAGTATGTATATTCCCTTACGTTCTTAGTAAATCTCCTAAATAAATTCCTCAACATTATAAAAGGTAACTTAAAACAAAAATGTTGTCGGTTAACTTTTCCAACTAGGGATTCAATGACCGTTTAACCAATCACAAGTTTGTGATTTTCTTGTGGTTAAACTTTCTCCTAATCCTGTTTTCTATAACTCTCCATCAGACCTTTATGGTTTGTTTCTCCTCCATATCCATATTTTCATATAATCCTAGAATGGGCTATATCGGGTGACCTTTGTACTTATCCTGCTTTCTTTTAATGTTATATATTTATTAACCTTATTTCCGATGTGGGTTTTCCTCAAAGGTATTTTCTCTTTTCAACCTTTTATTTTCAAAGAAAAATTTCAAATTGCGAGGACGAAATTTATTGAAGGAGGGGAGAATGTAACACCCCGAGCTTCCACGGTACACTTCTCATTCAATAATGCAATAGCTTGCATTGTACGCAACTTCGAGTTCTAAAACACCGCGACTAATCAAAGTAGCCGTTATGAATAGTAATAACCACTTTTTAAAATTATAGAAATTTAATATTCCAAAATGGAATTCATTTTTGTATTCGTAATATCGAAATTATCCTAAGTTGAATTTTTTGTAACTTTCTGAGAACTTCCGATTTTTTTTATGAATAGTGAAAAATACTTAAAACAACTTTTTTAATCAAAATAATTTATTATGATAAATTATACTATTTAGTGGTTTTAAAGTATAATTAGAATATATTTTTACCATTTTATCCAATGGTGGTCATTAGAATTAATTTAACATTGAAATTGGACATAAACAATTGCCAATCTTTTGATATAAATTGTTTCTTAAAACACGCTATTTGTTGTGACAGCGGGAATTAATTATAAAATTAATTAATGCAACTTATATGTTTGGAATTTTTTAAAATAGAAATCATTTTTGAATTCAGAATATCAATTATAGCTTAGGGTGAAATTTTGGCCTTGTTCTGAAAAACTTCAATTTTTGATGAATAGTGAAACCACTAAGTTGTTGCTAAAAACTGATTTTTCGTTAAAATGAAATATTACCACTTCTGTGATTTGATTTTCAAAAATCCGATATACATGGTTGTCATTAAGAAGTAAAATGTGGTTCAATGAGATTAAAATAATTTTTGGTGAATAGTAACTTTTAAGTTCTTAATCGCGATTAGAGGTAATTAGTGTAGTTTAAGGTAAAAATAATGTTTTAATAATATGAGATGAGCTTGACACTTGTCCTACTCCTATTGGATGAGTCATGGCCGAACAAGACAACCCATGGGTCAACTTGGGGACCCCATGGATCCACTTTAGTTGGAAAATGACATTAATATATAATTATTTAATGTTAAAATTAAATTGACACAAACATGAGTTATTTTACTAAAACAGTTTTTAAGTGGGGTTACAAAAGTCCAAATTTTGACTATAAATATTCATTAGAAATCTAAAAAGATTTCCTACATCATAGTATTTTTTTTAGACATTAGATAAATTAAATTATTTATGACAACATTATGATGCAGCGATGACCTCATTATTTAACGATTTAAATAAAATGAGAAGATAATGCAAAATCCAAGGCTTACACTTGTCCAAAGCCTATTGGATGAGGAGATTTCGAAACCTTATCACCTTAGCCTCGAATTATATAAGTGTGGGACCTTTAGAATCCAAAAAGCATTGTGAAATAATGTAACATTTCAATCTTTCCAAAAGTGCCCCTCCTCTCCACTTATAAAAGGCCCCCACCTCTCCCACCTCATTTACACTTTAAAGCCATTTGGCTCGGCCAACCTCTGCCCAAATACTCTCCCAACTTCTCCCTATTACTCCTAGAAGCATCACTTTGGGCAGAACTCTTCTCAAGGAAGCCTTTGGCTCAAATGAAAAAGAGTTACCCGATTTTGAGGTAATGTCTTCTCTAATGTTGTTTTGTTTTGTTTTTCTTCTCCAACCCCCTAAACCCTTTTTATTCATTTCTTTTGTAACAACACCAGTATACTCAATATACTAGGATGTTGTTATAATATGGATTCTATCTACACTTACACACACCTACATCTAATGGTTAAAGAACATACGGTTTCTGTGGATGGTGAATTTCTGCCTCACGAAATGATGATTGTTCAACACTCATATAACACCTTCAAAGGTGGCCATTAAGATGTCACTATTTTTATATATGATATATAATATGTTTATGTTTTACTTATGCTTCTGTATTTCTCATTTATGGCATACTTTATGATTTCCATTATGGGTAAAACGCGATAATTTCATTTTAGGAAGTGCGGACTACCGCCCCCTCAAAGTGATTTGAATCGTTAATGCCATATGTGGGATGTATAAAGGATGGAGTAAATGGTATTATACACTATATTATACTGGAATTATATTATACATTTATATCATTATGATTTAGTTCCATTAAATATGAAATTGAAATGAAAGTAGCGTTCATGCGTACGTACGGCTTACCGTCTCCATGAACGGTGCATTTCATTTCTTACCTCTAAATGTTACGTAATATTAAAAATGAATGTATATACTGGATATATAAGATATATATGACATCTAAATCATGAATATAATTCTGGATATAATGTATATTCTACCACATGAACAACTTGTAATTATAAGAAGTTTATTGTTGACTCAAGTTACCAAAGATCGACAAAACGACCGTTATTAACTTAAATAATTACATAATGTTCATAACATTGTAATAAGTGATATAAAAAGGATAATGAAATTGAAAATGGTTCTTAATAAGGTAGATATTAACTCTAGTTTATTATTCAGGAGGTTAAAGAACGGTTGAGTCAAGTCGGACACAAGGTAAGGGAACTTCTTAACCCAACTTCCATTCTTTGGGTTAATCTCCTACTTTCAAATTATTTCATGATATTATTATGTCTTATTTTGTATTATTTATGTGTACCTATAGTGAATACACATAATATATCTATTTTATTTTAAAAATGATCTTTGTAAGGACTTCGTCTCAATCTCCTTTCATTGAGGCATATTTGGTTTTATACATAAATTTCTTTTATACGGTGTATAAACCACTTTGACTTTTACATTTATTCAAAAGGAATCTTTTTTATACGAAGCGTTTACTAAACGACAAAAGGGAATGTTTTTGTCGTACGTATGCGGCGACAATGACTTCTCCGCCGCCGTGACCACTATTTGAGTTTCGGCTTCCTCTACAAGCCATACCCTTTTTTTTGAAGAATAAATACCATGTTATACTTTTCTTTTATTTTGGTATTGAAAATGGTTTTGAAAGCGTTTTTATTATATCAATGTGTTGTATTGATATCTTGTGATTGAAATGTGGAAATATTATGTTTCCTTTATGCATGTTTTATGTGATACGATTATGTTATGGTTTATGAGATGTTTAAACCTGTTCATATGAGGAATGTATTGGACTTAATAAGTGACGGGTGGAGCCCGCTATAGCTCCTCGATGCATCGGTAGGTCTCATGAGACAACTAGACGTGGAATTGGCCGAGGCCCTTTCCCAATTTGATTTATGGTTTTGGCCGAGGCCTTAATCATTTTAGACGTCTTGGCCGAGGCCTTGACAAAATGTTTCAGAATGTCCGGCATTATACATTCCCTCATTATGAAAGTGGTTATTGATATTTCATGTGATTATTCGTCTAGTAGAATATCCATGAGAGTAAGTAATGGCATTATTTTATTTTACTTTTGCCATATTATGCTGAAGTTCAAGTTCAATAAGGCTTTTGTTTTAGTTATACATTGCCTTAAATGCTTATGTTTTCTTATAAAAGCTTCCGCAATATTGTTATCCTTACTGAGCATCTGAGTTCACCCCTTTCAATGTTTTAATATTTTCCAGGATGTGAAGAAGTATTTTATGAATGACCTGCAGGGATAGTCAGAAGAGGATATTAGTGTGGACTATGGAGACTTTGATATTGTAGATTTTCACTTTATAATGTAATGTAAGACTTATTAATGTATCTAGTGTTTCCAAGGCTACTAAACTAATCGGTCTTTCGAGACTTGATCTTTTGTGATCATGCCAATGTTACGAAGTAATGCACCGACTCTGGGTAGCTGGGGTCGGGGCGTTACACTCTCAACCTTCACTTATTGAAAAACTAGACATCTTGACACAAATTCATTTATTTCCCACTTCATATTATCCCACCAAAAATACCCCTTCATATCTATATACATCTAGGTACTACCAGGGTGTATAGAGAAATTCGAGCTATGATCATCATCTAATAGTTACCTTTTTATCCCAGGTATTGATGAAACATATAAACTCTTTCCAAATTTCATAATTCCATCCTCATACACAAAGTATTCCAATCTTTCATCCTTAAAGACTTTAATTTTCCTTTGAAAATAAGATTTATATCTTTTTAACTTTTCAAATAAAGATGGATTTTCAATCATTTGAAAAAGGAGTGTTGTTTTCTCTTCCTTAACAATTATTATATCTATATTTACTAAATCCATGAACATAGGGTCTTTCTCAATCCTCATTTGGGTTAGAAGTCCATGATCTTTCCTTCTTAATGCATCAACTACCTTATTTGATTTTCCTAGGTGGTAGTGTGTTGAATAATCATAATCTTTAAGTAACTCGAGCCATCATCTTTTCATCATGTTGAGTTATTTCAATGTAAATATGTATTTAAAACTCTTTTGATCCATATATATCTCACATATTTCACCATAGAGATAGAATCACCATATCTTCAAAGAAAATATTATGGTTACTAAATCAATATCATGAGTTGGATTTTTTTTTCATGAATCATCAACTTCCTTGATTCATATGAAATAAATTTATCATTTTTAATAAGGGAAAACAAAATCATTTCTTTGATGCATCACTTTATATCAGAAACCCATCATTTCCTGATAGTAAATTCAAAATCGGAGCATTGACTAATCTTCTCTTAAATTATTCAAAACATTATTTAAATTATTTTGTCTATATAAACTCAACCCCTTTACATGTGTGCTTGATTAATGAGTTAGCCAATTAGGAAAAATTATGAATGAAACATCGATAGTAACCTAATAAACCAATGGAAATATATAGCTTGGTTATGTTCATTGGTGTAGTCCATTCATGTATTACCTTTATCTTTATAGTATCAACTGAGATTCCATCCTTAGAGATAATATGGATAAGAAAATAAATTTTCTAAATCCATAATCCACACTTGAAAAATTTACCATATAAATTTTTCCTTTTGAGAGTCTCAAGAATGATCTATAGGTGATTCTCAAAGTCTTCATAGATTTCAGAATACAAAAGAATATCATTAATGAACACCACAATAAAATAATCAAGATATTACTTGAATATTCTTTTCATTAGATCCATGAAAACTGAGGGTGAATTATTCAATCAAAATAGAATTACTATAAACTCCTAATGTCCATACATTGTTTGAAGAGATCTCTTCAGAATGTATTCCTTCTTTACTCACAATTTATGATACCCATAATGAAGTTAAATCTTCGAAAAATATTGATCACCATGAATTTGATCAAATAAATCATCAATACAAGACAGATGATACTTGTTCTTTATTGTAATACAATTGATTTCTCTATAGTCAATTCATAGACTCATGGATCCATCTTTCTTCTTAACTAATAGAACATGGTCCCACCATAGATAAACACTAGGAATAACAAATCCCTTATTACTCAACTCCTCCAGTTTTTTATTTAGCTTCACTAATTCCAGAATGGCCATTCTATAAGGAGTTTTTGATATTAGTCTTGCATAAAGGATTAAATAAATAGTAAACTCAACTTCACTCTCTTAGGTGTGTCTAGGTAATTCCTTAGAAAATACATTAATTTATTCCTATAAAATTGGTGCATCCATAATTTTAATATTACTTTCCTCATCCCTAGATTTTTTTTCTCTTCCTCCCTAAGAATTTCATTCAGTAGAGCTACTAGGGGTGGATTTAGATAAGAATCAGATGATGAAGTTTCTTCTATAAAGATAAAGGATTCCACATCTTCCTTACAAATTGTAATTTCATTCTTCTTGAAATAAATTTTCACATCATATTTTGAAATACAGTTTATACTGAGGATTATATCAAATTAAAACATAGTTATGATGATAAGGTTAGATAATAAAGCACATTTACGTGTCATAATAGGGACTTCTTGACACATTTTTTTTACAATGAGACTTCCCTTAGGAGTTTTTACTGATAACTCCAATATTAAATCAAAAGGGAAATATCTAATTTTCTTGTAAAACTGGGTAGATATAAAATAATGCTATGATCCATAATCAAATAAAGTATTGGATAAATTTAAAGATATGATTAATGTACCTACCACTATATCATTGGGTACTTCTACTTTAGCTGTGGCGATCACATATTCTTGGCCATCTCCCCTTGTCCTATTTTATGGTATATTCCCTTGATGCTTGGGACATTAATTTGAATAATTCCCCATTTATTTATAGTTTAATCAAGGGAAATCATTTATTTTTTTCTTCTCCTATCATTCAGTAGCTCGATGAACATTTTATACACACTTATAAAAAACTTCCATGCCTTTTAAGAATTTCCTAGGATTATTATTTTCATAATTTTCTCATAATAGGAATTGCTTCGTTCCCCTATTCTTATTTGATGCTTTACTTTTTTATAGTTATCAAAGTACCTATTCTTCTCTTGATTTCCCTTTAATAAATAGGATCTAGTAAATTATTTCTCCATTTTTATGGCACTTAATACTATTTCATCATATAATGAAAATGTTTGAGAAGCTAGTTCCCTTCATAGAAATAGATTAAGTCCTTAAAATAAATGATAAATCTTGTTTTCCAAATCATGTATGAAATCTAAATCATAACTAGATAGTATTGTGAAGGTAGCCTCATGATCTACAACACTCTCTTCTTACTTTTTATTTAAGTTAAATAATTTTCTCTTCATTTTAGTTCATTGATCATGAGAAAAATATTTGTCAAAGAATTCTTCTTTAAAATTTATCCATTCCATTTCTTCTATTTCATCTTCCTCAGTATTATGGATCAACAACCAAAATTTATTTGCATCTCCCTTGATATAATATACTGCCAGTACTACCTTTTCATTTTAATTTTATCCCAATGCTACAAATATCTTTTCAAGGGACTTGATCCATTGCTCAACTACCACTAGATTAGTAGTCCCACTAAAATATGGGGGATTCTACCACATTAAATTATCCAAAATAGGTGTAGTATGATTATTATTCATAACTTGACTAAGATGTCCCGATATGGTCATGATCTTATCAACTCCAACACTAATTATGTTGACTTTCTCAGTGTGGAAATCTCTATATTGTTCATGGGTATTAATTCCATCACATCTATGATTTTATTTTGAGATATTCCTTTGAATATTTCTGGTATTATCTTGGTTTCTAAGTTTCCCCATGTGTTTTTGGATAAAAATTAAGTTTTTGGTCATAACAACAGGTAGCACATGGTTTGTGCATGGGTAAGGGAAACTGTACACCATCCCAGGGAAAACCATGCACCCTTGAAAGTATCTCTATCCAGGGCACATGACTAGCTTCATGGTCATGCACCCTTTAATAGGAAACCATGCAACTTGTTTCCTCTTGGGCAGATGAGACCGCACAGTTACCACAAAATTTGGAAAACCATGTGGGCTAACCATGTGGCCAATTTAGGTCATTAAAAATCCAGAATTTACTCTTTTTCACTCTTCATATTTGATAATAAATCACCAATAATCTAGGACATATGGGATTTTCAGCCCTAGGATCTTTCTCCACTCCTTCTTGGATCACTTGAACCCCAATTTTGGGTGTTTTTGGCATGGGATCTTAAATTAAACATCAAGTAAGCCTCTTTTCTCATGATTTATTCCTTCTTCCAGGGTTATTCTTCCTCTCTATTTGGGTTCTTCTTTTCCAATGGGTTTATTTACATAATAAGGGTTATATATTGAGTTTTTGGGTGAAATATTTATGTTTTTTGATCATTCCTTTATAGGGTTCTTTTGAGGTGCGGTTGTGATTTTCAATTGGAGTCTAGAAGTTTCAAACCTTGAGGTATGTGGTTTTATGATTTTACATTATTAGATGAATTTGGTATGTTTTATTGGTTTCATAAATGTGTTCCATGTATTATGTATATAGTGTGAAATGTGTTTTCAAAGTTATTTGATGTGTGTATGTGTTAGAAGATGGTTTTATAAAAGAAGTTGATTGTGATTCATGTGTGGATATTTGTTATGCCTTATTAATGTGTTCAATAGATTGTGTAAAAGGTGTAAATAAATGTTTTAAAAAGGTTTATAGGTACATATGTGATGAAATTTGGTTTTCTAAATGAAATGGGGTTTTATTGCACGTGATTTTCTTTGATATGTTTCTTAAATTTGTATTATGAATTGACCAAGTGATGTGAAGCACGCTTTAAAGTAGATTTGGCGTGTGTATGTATTTAAAAGGGGATTTTCCTATTGAAATGGTTGGATTTCATGTGTTTACTTCTTTTTATGTTTCCAAATGGGTTTAATGAATTGATAAAGTGGTGAGAAATGTGTTTCCAAATGGATTTGGTGTGCGTGTGAATTTGAAAGTGGGTTTGATTATGGAAAATTGTGGTTTCTATGTGATATTTTATTGTTGAATGAATGTGCTTGAAAAAGAAATGGATTTTCGTGTGTGTTCATGATGCTTGGAATGTATATGTGAAAGTGTTGATTTATGTGACATTTGAAATGAAAATTGAGCACAAAGGGAATCTGGGGTATCTGGGTGGTTGAACTAGAACTAGTACACTAGTTGATTTAGTGAGGCTGAGGCCCAGTTTCTTCTAGTATGATTAACACTACAACACCAACTAAACATGTGATATGATCGGAGACCACTTGACCTTGGGATGTGTTCCCCTTTAGTGGATCATGCATGAAGAATATTTGGGTTTTGGCTTATTTTTTGGGACCACTAGAATTTGTGATGCATTCCCCTCTAGTGGATCATGCACGAGGACACTATGGGTTTTGGTTGGAGGAGTTTATCACTGAGGTACGAGGTTCCCAGGGTTCCATTAGTGCTAGTAGATATAGGGATTTCCTAGGGTGATATCTTGTGACATGGTTATTTATTATGTGTTAATCACCATTGGTATGTGGAGAACCTTGTGTACATGGTAATTTCAAAGTAAGTTTCTTTTAAGAAAGTATTTCCTTAAAGGTGTTTTCCTAAAAATGTTTTCCTTATAATTTTTTATTTAAAAATATTTCCAAGATCTCTTTTCTTTTAAAACTTTCATAGTAAATTGTCTTCTAATTTTATAGAATGAAATATTTATTTGGGTGAAATCCTATTGGGATTTAGATCACATCCTATATATACCCTTGGATATATGTAGACTTTATTATGTATGACCTAGGTAAAGGAAAGATCTTCCGTGGTGGTGATGGTGGATCCAGTTTCTAGTGTTCCACTTCTTCCAGGTGTTGGTGGTGTTGGCTTAGGGGTGATGGCCCTATCGTTGTATGGAAATTTTTGATTTTTGGTTTAGTTGTTTCCCTTTCTCCTATGGTATTTTTTATTTGGTTAAAGTTTTAAAATGTTGAATCTAAAAATTTTTGTATCCCTTTTATTTGGTCATGTTTATCAGTTATGTAATGTTTTATTTTTAGTATCATTCTTACTTATGTATCTCGGGTGAAATCATTCCCAAAAGTGTATTTTTGATACCTAGGCACTGAATTCTATCCATTGGGGATTAGGAACACCCTTTAAGCCATGTATTAGGATGGGTTGAGTGTTGGGTTGGGTGAAACCCCAACTTGGTTTATGAAAAAATGGCATCAAAGGAGGTTTCACTCTTTTTGGTTTATGTTATTTGGGAAGAGTCTATATAAAATGGAATTAGGATTGTCTGGGATTGAGGTTCTAGTTACAAATTGAGTTTATAGAAAACACACCTCATGATAAGACTTAGGTGACCATGGGTTGTTGGGAAAATTTGGTTTGACTTCTCCCCTAGGTGATACATATAGGCTATAGACTGTATATGGACACCGGGTGGAGGTGGAGTGCTTTGGTATGGATTGTTATTGAGTTGGATGTATTTTTTTATTTATGAAAGTGTTTGGGAATTATTTTTTTTGGTGAAAATTTTTAGAGTGTTGCATTGATGGTTTTATTGATAGTTTTTCTTTGTGATTGTTACTTTTTTTCATAAGATGCCTCCCTAGAGACTTCCTATTCAACCTCAGGAAGAGGATGGAGAGAGTTCTCCCGCACCAATTTATTAGATACTAGTGGGATCCATGGTTTGGGCTGTCTAATATTTGGTGCAGGGAGCAGGCTTTGGTCCTACTCAGGTTAGAGAAGCCGAACCAAGTTCTAAAAAGGATAAAGATCAGGAGTTCCTCAAGAACAAGCCTCCTTCATTTTGAGGTAGAAGGATCCATAGGAAGATGAATATTAACATGAAAAAATAGAGAGTATGTTTGAGTTTCTTGATACTCTTGAGAAAATTTGGGTAAAGTGTGCTTTGTTCTTGTTGGAAGGTCCTAGTTAGAAGCGGTGGGACTCAATGGTGCAAACTAGGAAGCATGAGTAGATGGGTTGGATGTATTTCAAGTTTTTCTTCAATGAGTAGTATTTCACTTAGACCTTATCCTTCTCCAAGTCTCAGGAGTTCCCCTGATCTTTGTTAGGGAGACTGTACTGTGAAAGAGTATGCTAACCACTTTATAGAGTTGGTTCGATTCTCACCCAATGTATTTTCCAATGAACAGCTGAAGGCTCAAAAGTTTGACATGAGGCTACGACTAGAGATCCAATCACAAGTCTTCTTGTTCAAGTTGAATACTTATGATAAGGTGGTTGATCATGATTTTATGGTAGAGATTTATTGTAGAGGTAATTATGTTTTATTTGGATCAATGTCAGCAGTTGTAGCTTATCTCAGAAGAATAGGAAGTGGGACGAGAAAGAGAAGAGGGGAGGAGGTAGTTCAGGTCATCCTTCCTGTATGTCTTCATCTGCGACTTATGATATTGGGTCGGTTGTGTGCCATCAGTGTGTGAAGGTAGGGAACGTGAGATATTTGTGTTCAACTCCACCCAAACTCTAACATTTATGTGGAGTTATGGGGTACTTGAAACATTTTTTCAAGGAGGCACACCCATATCAAAGTGGTACAAGATCTATAGCTTTCAAAGGGATGTCATCTTGGTCATAACCATCTAGGGAAGTGGGTTCTTGGTTCATAGGTCATGGATATAAGGTTGGATCCTCTTCTAGGTAGAGTCAGTTTAGAGTAGAGCCACAATTCAGTGGTCATTCTTAGGGTCATGATGAGACAAGTAATCTTCATGTTGTGGATCGAGTGCCAATAGAATTGGATATAATGTCTGCAATAGTTCAAGGTACCATTCTTATTGAATCATAATTAGTTGTTATCCTATTTGATATTGGTGCCTCTGTTTCTTTTATTTCTTCCCATATAATTATTGTGTTAACGTTTTCAATCGAGCTTATGAATTATGCGATGTTGTTAGTGATTCTGATTGGTAAGAAGTGAGAGAAGGGTTTCAGGTGTATATATTTCATGCTCACTGCATTAGGGGTTGAGATGGAATGGAATTTCCAAGTTTTGTAAATGGACCTCTTTGACACGATCCTCAATATGGATTGGATGGTACATTTTCAGGTGCACATAGATTGCTATCAGTTGTGAGTAAGTTTTGTGGCACCTAATGGAAGTACCTAGGTTTTTAAGGTTAATGGGATCCTCAGTTAGGATGTACTAGACCTCCACTTCGGGAATTGGGAAATATCATTTTTCAGATCTAATCACTCATGTTGGAGGATGGTGATAGTGGTCCAAAAGTTGGATTACCTCCTATGGTGGATGATTTCCCAGAGGTATTTCCATAGGATTTCTCAGGTTTTCCCCCAGAGAGATATGTGGAGTTCAAAATTGATTTGGCACTGGGAACACAACCAACATATCTTACCTTGTACTATGTACCCCATCTAGTTAAGGGAATTAAAGGTACAACTAAACAATTTGGAATCCAAATAATTTATTTACCTGATTGTATCACCTTGGGCTCCCCCAATTTTATTTGATAAGAATGACGATGGATCTATCCAATTGTGTATCAGTTTATGAAAGTTAAATAAGGATATGATCAAGAACAAGCACCCTTTTCCCCCATATTGAAAACCTTTTTTATTAGATCAAGGGTGAAAGTTGTTTCTATAAGATTTATTTTCATTCTGGGTATCAACAAGTCATTGTTAGAGAGAAGGATGTTTCGAAAAAATCCTTCCGAAATAGGTACGGTCATTTTGAGTATTTGGTCATGCCTTTTGGATTGATGAATGCTCCAATGGTATTTATGGTGCTTATGAATATAGTGTTCCATTAGTATCTCAACTCATTTGTTGTGGTATTCATATATGACATCCTATTCTACTCATGAACCAAGGAGGAGCATGATCGACATTTGAAGATTGTGCTTGGAACCCTTCAAGATCATCATCTTGATTTCGTTTTCATGAAATGTCAAATTGATTATGATTTTAAGGTTGTTTTATATTATATATTAAACCTTAGGTCATCTCTCAAGGAGCGTTGCTAGTTTTAGAGTATGCATATTTTGATAAAAAGTACTAAAGAGGGGGGCGGTTTAAAAAACAGTTCTATAAAAATAAATTAATTTAAAAAAATTAATAGTTGATTAACCAAGTGGATTTTGAAAAATATGTGATAAAAAGGTTCACTGAGTTCACTACACACATTTCAAGTTCATCTTTCTTGGATATTAATTAGGGTTTTATGTAAGTTTTTGGTTGAAATTATTCAACATTCCTATTACTTTCCAAGATTTTATATCAAAGTACATTGAGCCAAACCTTGACATAACAATCATATAGCCAAGGTCCAGATCTCATGAATGGTATAATAACTTCCAAATAAAATTAAAATCTCAAATAAGTTAGGAATAAAAGGATTCTTGTGCTGTCCAATCAGAATGACACAAGTCACACACTCAAAACCTCACACCGATTGGTTAAAAGTAAAGATCATTTCATTTGGTTAAATCAAAAAAAGATAAATCAAATTAAGATACTTCTGAATGAAATGTTTTCAAAACCCAAAATATATAAAAACAGTAGTATTATATGTTCCATAACTCCCTTTTCAATATTTTTATTTCCCTCATAACGAACAACTACAATTTAGCCCAACATCGGGAGGAGGAGGAAAGTTAGGTGGAACTCCTTCTTCATCCTTGACCCCCCTATGAGGATATGGGTATCTAGAAATTATAAGATGAATATAAGAATCCTATGTAACTACAAATTGGTAGATATTATCTCCTGGTTCTAACTTACAAATGATGTTCCCTTGATTCCCATTTATAGCCAAAATGGTAAGTGGTTTTGAGCACCCAATTTTGTTGATACCATTTGAGTCTCATTTTTGGGTTGGTGTATGACATTATATAGACTTGTAAAAAAGATAAATATGTTTTGTGATTTCTTTACCATCACCATGTTAAATTTTATGACCATTTAACATCTATAATTGGAGTTATAGTCATAATACCAAACCAAACTCCCAACTTCGTGTAGATTCTGTCCCCTAGATAGAATGGTTTGGATGGGCCCCTTAATGGAGGAATGGGGCTTGGTTTCCTTGAGATGATTTGTAGACTATGACGTTTTGGAGTGTACCACAAAGTATTATCCTATTTGGAGGCACATAAGTTGATTAATGTTCAAAAAAAAGGACAGATATCCATGGGATTCTATGCAGTTTGGCCCATTTTGCTTCTAGATCATCTCTAGGGCCTCCAAATCATCTCCTCCTACAATTGAATCATAAAAAAAGTAAAATTTCCTTCTTAATGGCGATAAAAATTAAATAATTAAATAAAAAATGAAGTTCAATTTGATATTATATTTTTAATTTATGGTTCAAAATTAGTTTAATACAATGGTGTTAGGGTGAAATAAAACAGTGAGTTGCGGTGCGATCACACCCCCACACCAAAACATTTTCACTCTTGGGAAAAGTAATATTTCAAAAAATTATGTATGTAGATATTTACAACTTCATAAATATTTAACATTTAATGAAAATATAATTCCTAATAGAAATGTGATCAAAGCAAAAAACACACTGAGGAGTTATTGTTAGTGATCAAACAAAAAGATGTCTCAAAAATTGTATTAGTATGAAATTCAAGGAGTTGAATGATACCAATTTGAGAAAATAGTTAAAAAATAACCATTTCACTAATTCTCCACATCTGTCTGTGATAACCATTTCATTCTATTCTTTCCACTTTCTATCAAGTACATATAAGTTATTTTAAAAATTGTCTACTTACATGATCATTTCCACCGAACCTACCCTACATCCTTTCCAATAAAATTTTAAGACCCAATCACTTAAGAATTCCCATAATTCAAACAATAAGCTCCTAACATATATTTACTCATATGTTTTACATTCCATTACTCCCCTCATTTTTTTCAAAATTTTCACTTGGAAAAAAATATCACACTCTTCTCCCAACCCTTGTTTGATATCCTCATGACACTAATTATAATAGTTATAACAAGATCAAAAGTCAAGGAAGGGTTGTTTTTGACCCTCCTAATATACAACACTTTTTTTATTTTTTATTTTGAGGGTGTACAATAGTTGGATAATAGGTACAAACGCATAGGTCAATCTGGTATAGTAATGAAATAGATTAAATAAGTAATGAACATATGGAAAAATAATTTTTGAAGGTAGAGAAAAATTAACCTAACTTATATTTACCTTCCATTAAGTAATAAATTTTCACACTTCATGGTTAGGTGCAAAGATGTGTCGAGAAATTAAGTGAAACAATTTTCCTTTAAACAATTCAAAAAAAGGGCACTATTCTTCTCAAAAGTTTCAAAATGATACAACCATTTATATCATCGAAAAACAACCAAATTTCAAGAGAAATTCACAGCAAAATATTGAATTCTTGATAAAAAGCACATTTCATCGGATTTTTTTTGAATGTTAAAACAATATGAAAAAGAGAAATTCCTCATGCATGTTCAATAATTTCCATGATTAAGCGGGCATCGTTTTCCATGATAATGTGGGCATCAAAAATTAACATTCAAAAAAAAATGTTAGGGGGGGAAGTGACTATAAAATCCAGCAAGCCAAAAAGAGAAAAAGAAGAGAGATGATGAAAATTCCTAACTAACCTAGGAATATACCCATCCCCCACACCTAGAGTGTGAAATGTCCTCACTGTAATAAAAGATAATGTGGGAAGGAAAAATAAAACCTGGTGGGTGTCATCCATATATTGCTTCTTGAACTTGGAGTTCCTCCATCAGGGACTCTAGAATGGATTCGTGAAAGTGCTTCAACTATTTCCCATTGACAGTGAAGGTTTTCTTGGTTTATTCATTTTGAACCTAAATAACACCAAATGGTGAGACATTAGTAACCATTTATGGTCCAAACCAGTGGAAACAAATATTACCTAGATGCAAGTTAAACCTTGAATTATAGAGGAGGACCTTCTGCCCAATGTGGAACTGACGATGAAGGATGAGACAGTCATGAGTAGCCTTGGTTTGCTCCTTATAAATTTGGGAGTTCTCATATGAATCTCTTATTTCCTCCAGCTTCTGGATCTACAACTTCCTTTGATCACCTCCACTATAAAGATTAAAATTTCATTTTTTAATGGCCTATTAGGCCCGATACTCAATCTCAATAGGGAGGTTACAACTCTTTCCAAACACAAGCCGATAAGGTGACATTCCAATGGGAGTTTTAAAGGCATTGCGGTATGCCCATAATGAATCATCGAGTATAAGACTCCAATGTTTTCTATTGGGTTGAACTATTTTTTAAAGAATTTGTTTTACCTCTCTATTTGACACCTAGGATTGAACATTGGTCTGTGGGTGATAAGCTGTAGACACTCAATACCTAACCCCATAATGATGCAAAAGAGATTTCATTATTGGGTTGTAGAAATGAGAACCCTGGTCACTGATTATTAACCTAAGTAATCCAAACCTATAAAAAATTTTGGGTTATCAAAAATTACACAACAGTCTTGGAATCATCAATCCTCATGGCTCGTGCCACTACCCATTTAGACACATAATCAACTGTCGAGAGAATGTTCAAGTTCCCAAAGTAATTGGGAAATTTCCCCATAAAGTCAATGCCCCAAACATAAAAAATGTCATGGAAGAGAAAGGGTTGTTGTGAAATTTCATTTCTTTTAGAGAAATTCCCCATTCTTTGAAAATAAGGATGGGATTTATAGAAATCATTGGCAACCTGAAAAAGTGTTGGCCAAAAGAGACTATAATCGAGGACCTTGTGAGTAGTCCTTTGGGGAGAAAAGTGACCCCCAAAATCAAGAGTGTAGCAGAACCTAAGGACTGACTGAAACTCGCTATTGGGAACACAATGCCTTAGGATTTGATCACTATAAGTGTTAAAAAGGTAGGGGTCATCCCAAATATACCAACGAGACTCATGTTTTAGATAACATTATTGGTTTTTGTTTAAATCAGTATGAATGAAAGATGCTACCAAATAATTTACAATTTCAGCATACTAAGGAATAACATCTTGCACTTGATACAATTACTCATCTGGAAACATATCATTTATGGGAATATAAGAGGATGAGTAAATGTACAAGGATGGGAGGATCCTAATGATATGGTCAACAAACCACATTAATTTCTTGTTTTTTATCCCTAATTTCTAAATCGAATTCCTAAAGTAGGAGCATCCAACAAATGAGATATGGTTTGGATTTTGGTTTCTTAAGGAGATACCAGAGGACTACATGGTTTGAGAACACAATGACTTTGGACCCCAAAAGGTATGACCTAAATTTGTCTGAGTAAAACAAAATGGAAAGGAATTATTTTTCAGTTGTGGTGTAGTTTTCTTAGGTAGGGTCCAAAGTACATGAGGCATAGGAAATGGCATGTAGATCTCAATCGACCCTTTGTGATAAGACTTCCCCAACTGCATAGTTAAAGGCATCACACATGAGCTCAAATAGTCCCACCAAGTTAGTTGGATTACCGTGGGAGATGTAAGACTCCATTTTAATTTGTTAAAAACTTCCTCACATTATTTATCAAAACAAATTTCTTTTCTTTTTAGAGAAATTAGGAGAGGGGAAGTGAAATTTTACTGAAGTCACGAATGAAATAATGGTAAAATCAAGCATGAACTAAGAAAGAACGAACATACCATACATTTTTGGGGAACGGTAGGGAATAAATGACATCCACTTTTGATTTATCTACTTGGATACCATCTTTATAAATGACATGTCCCAAAACTATACCTCATCTCACTATGAAATGGAATTTCTTGTAATTTAATACGAGATTATTTTCAATACAGTGACTTAGGATTGAACCAAGACTACTTAAAAATTCATCAAAAGATGATCCATAAACAGTGAAATAATCCATGAATACTTCCATGTAATTCACTAGGTAATCCGAAACAATACTAACCATGCATCACTGGAAAGTACCCAGAGCATTGCACATACCAAATGGAATCCTTCTATATAAAAATGTGCCAAAGGGGAAATTAAAGGTTGTCTTTTCCTAATCCATGGGGGAAATATGGATTTGAAAGTTTCCAAAATACCCATCAAGAAAATAGTAATAGGACCACCCTACTAACCTCTCTAACATCTGGTTAATGAATGAAAATGGGAAATGGTCCTTCCTAGTGTGTTGGTTTAATCGAAAATAGTCTATACAGACACACAAACTATTCTACACAGGAGTTGGAACCAATTCATTAGTTTCATTTTTAAATACCATTAGACTGGTTTTTTTAGGAACCACATGTACTAGACTTACCCATTTACTGTTAGAGATGGGGTAAATAATTCCAACAACCAATAATTTTATTACCTCTTTTTAAACCACATCTAAGAGGTTTGGGTTCAGTTGTTTCTATGATTGACTCATTGGTTTAGCCTCATCATTTAACAATATATGATGTGTGCAAATTGATGGGATAATACCAGGAATTTATGCAAGTGTCCATACCAAATCTTGTTTATACTCCCTCAAAAGTTCAAGAAGTCACAATTCATGCTTAGGAGGGAGTGAACTAGCAATGATGACATACGACTTGTTTCCATTCTCAAGATATGAGTATTTTAAATCTTGAGGTAGTTGTTTTAGTTCCAATTCAGTGAGATTTTGGATTGATGGGAGTGTGTGTGAAAGTGAGAGGTCAATAATCTCATATAACTGCTCAATGGTCATCCTTAGATTAGGAATGAGATTTTACAAGCTTAGCAGTATCATAGATGGTTAGTGGATCCTCATGTTAAAGAAATCATAAATTAAAAAACATGCATGAAATTTTTCTATAACACTACAAAAATCAATGCATGATTCATTACCTAGAATTTGAATCAAGGATAAAAACTCATAAAGGGGATCAGGGGAAAGAAAATATATTTTCTCAGGGGAAGGGAGTACATTAATTGAATTAATAGAGAGAGAGTAAATTTATTTTGAGGGGTGCTTCATGGAATCAAGGATGTTTAATTTGAAAATTTCACCTAAAAAATCCATAGATAATGTACCATTATGGATATTAATTATGATTTTTTAAGTACTCAAGAATCCCCCCAATATAATCAGGTCATGTCCATTCATCCTATCATCTTCCATTTTAGCATATAAAAATTAGTAGGAAAAATTAAAATTTTCACCCTTACAAGAACATCCTCTAACACAATAGAAGGGTGTGCTATACTCTGATTTGAGAGTTGAACTAAAATTCCAGTGGGCTTCAGTTCCCTGACCTACAATGAAGAGTAAATATAGTGAGGCATCACATTTATAGAAGCACCTAAATCTAGCATAGCATTGGAAAAGTAATACTCCCCTAAGGTTCATGGAATTAAGAATGTTCTTGGATCATTTAATTTGGTGGGAAGTTATGGATCTATCAATGCTAAGACATTTCTCCCCAAGATCACCTTATCATCACATCAGGTGTGCACACATCTCCTTTAGAAACTTGATGTATCGTGGAATTTTCTTCACAACATCAATCAAGGGGATGCTAACCTACAATTTTTTGAAAGTTTCCAAGATTTATTTATCAAATTAGGTTTATTTTTGTTTTCTTGGTTGGGTGGACCTTTGGATAAATGGAAGAGGAATGGTTGGGCAAGGTAACTCATCAACAGACACACTCTTTCCTTTAGAAAGGATTCTCTCAAGATAAGGTTCTACCTCATTTGGAGCATTTTCTTTGGTTAGGATGGCGGTTTCCTTAGGAGGGGATGCCTCTAATTGAGAACTAATTTGGGTTTTAAGTTGTTTCCCACCACTAAGTGTGATGGAACTAACATTTCCCTTATCCCTAGGGTTAACTACTGGTTGAGAGGGTATTTTACCTAACCCATGACTTTGAATTTTCCACATAGAGTTAGCTAGTTGGCCTAATTGGGTTTTAGGCCTTGTATGGAAGCTTGGGAAGTTTTTTAGAATTAGAGATTGTTAGAATCCATTTATTTCATCATATCTTCTAGGCTAAGATTAGGTTTTGGAGGGGGCTGTTGGAAAGGCCTTTGTGGTGGCTAGGTATTTCTGGGTGGTGGTGGTGGATGACTACTCTTCCTTGATTGGTTACATTCTTGTTGAGTTTAGTTTGAATACCCCTTTCCTATAAGCTTGGTTTTCTTTCCACCCATGGATGGATGGATAATATGGTTATTGACTAAAGGGTTAGTTATAGGGGTGTCCTGGAAATATTGCCTCATAAGTCTCAGAAGTTTCTCTCAATTGAGGACATTGGTCAGAGTAGTGGGTGTCAGAAGAAAATATACCACAATGGATGGGAGGAGGAGATTTGGATTTCCCTTGGGAAAGAGAAAGTTATCGAAGAAGGGTAATTACCTCTTTGAACTTCATGTCCACCTTCTTGAATTCTGTACTTTTAACCTCATGGACACCTCAAATGGGTACACTACACCATGAATCGAATTTTTGAGTGTTTTGTGCCATGTTCTCAATTAGGGTTATTGTAGTAATTGGGGTTTTATCTACTAGTGAAACACCTACAGCAGCATCAATCATGTTTCTATCAATAGTAATTAAACCTTCATAAAAATATTGAATTAAAAGTTGATCACTTATTTGATGGTGTGGGAAACTTTAATAAAGCCTCTTAAATATTTTCTAGTATTAATGAAGTTTTTCCCCTTATGATTGTCTTATAACACATATTTCTTTTATTATTGTTGTAGTTCAAGAGGCCGGAAAATATTTTTCAAGAAAAAGATGTTTCATGTTCGACCAACCTCTAATTGGTGAATTAACGTATTAAAGACAATATTTTGCAGTGTCTTATAATGAAAATGGGAATGACCTAAGTTTTACTTGTTCTTCATCAAAATTATAATGTTTTAATTTCAAACACATAGTATGAAATTATTTTAAATTCTTGAGTAGATCTTCTCCCATGAGGCCATGGAATCTTGGTAATAAATGAATTAGGTCATATTTTAGTTCAAAATTGGGTGCCTTGCCTTGAATTTGAATGTAAGTGGGTTGGATATCAACATCATGTGAGGTTAGTGCTTTAAATGTAAAATTATTTTCAGCCATGTTATAAAATTTATGTTTAGTTTTAATGTGATTTTCAGTGGAAGAAGTAGAAAGATCAAGAAGAGTGTCAATGTTTTGTGTGTCCTCCTTCAAAGGGTTCTCTTTTGTATCTCGGTGTCACTGGTGTAGGATCTTCTTTGGTTTGGGTTTGAAAGGTGGTAAGTCTCATAAAGTGGAATGCGTCATGCATCAAACCTACAAAATAAATAAATTAGAACACCAAAATATAGGTAAAATTATAAGTTAAAACAAATAAATATTTACAAAATTTACAAAAATATTATAAAAAACATGCACTAAAAACCAAAGCACTCCCCAAAAACAATGCCAAAATTTTATTTCATTGTCATGAAACGTCAAATTGATTATTATTTCTAAGATTTATTTATAGTATTGGGTAGACCCTAGGTCATCTCTCAAGGAGCATTGATAGGTTTAGACTATGTATTTTTTGATAAAAAGTACTAAAGAGGGTGGTGGTTTAGAAAACATTTTTATGAAAATAACTTAATTTAAAAAGTTTAATAGTTGATTAACCAAGTGTATTTCGAAAAATATGAGATAAAAGGGTTCGTTTTGAGTTCACTACACACATTTCAAGTTCATCATTCTTAGATATTAATTAGGGTTTGATGTAAGTCTTTAGTTGAAATTAATCGGCATCCTGATTACTTTCCAATATTTTATATCAAAGAATGTTGAGCCAAACCTTGATATAAAAATCGTAATTCCAAGGTTGAGATCTCATGAATGGTATAATAAATTCAAAATAAAATTAGAATCTCAAATAAGTGGGGAAGAAAAGGATTCTTGTGCTGTTTAATCAGAATGACACAAGCCACACACTCAAAACCTCACACCGATTGGTTAAAAGTAAAGAACATTTCATTCGGTTAAATAAAAAAAAGATAAATCAAATTAAGATAATTCTTAATGAAATGTTTTAAAACCCAAAATACATGAAACCAATTGTAGTACAAGTTCTGAAACTCCCTTTACAAAATGTTTAGCTCCCTCACAACGAACACCCACCGTTTAGCCCAACATCGATAGGAGGAGGAAAGTAGGGTGGAAATACTTCTTCATCCTTGATCCCATTATGAGGATAGGGGCCTCCATAACTTCTAGGATGAATATAAGACTCATATGGAACTCAAAATTGGTAGATCTTGGCTCATAGTTTGAACTTGAAAATGAGGTTCCCTTGGTTCCCTTTTATAGCCAAAATGGTAAGTAGTTTTGAGCACCTAGTTTTGGTGATACCATTTGAGTCTCGTTTTTGGGTTGGTATATGGAATTATATTTAATTTTAAAAAATATAAATATATTTTGAGATATATTTACTATCACCATGTCAAATTTGGTGACTATTGAACATCTACAATTGGAGGTATAGTTATAATATTGAACCAAACTTCTGACTTCATGCAGATTCTATCCCCTAGATATAATGGTTTGTATGGCCCCCTTAATGGAAGAATGGGGCTTGTGTTCCTTGATATGAGTTGTATACTATTAAGTTTTTGTGAGGAAAGCAAAGTTTCAGCCCATTTGGAGGCACTTAATTCGTTTAATGTTCAAAACAGTGGACACATGTCCATGGGATGCCATGAAATTTGGCCCATTTTCCTTTTAGATCATCTCCGAGGTGTCCAAATTACCTTCTACTACAATGAAATCATCAAAACAAGTAACATTTCCATTTTTAACAATTATAAACACTAAATAATACAATAAAAAATTAATTTCAATTTGATATTATATTTGTAATTTACGGTGCAAAATTAGTTTAATACAATGATATTAGGGTGAAATAAAACAGTGAATTGTGGTGTGATCACATCTCTATGTGAACTTTTCTAAGTTCACCTTCTAGATCATGGAAGTGAAGTTTCTACGTCATGTAGTATTAGAATGAGGGGTTCTGGTGGACCCTGAGAAGACCAGTGTAGTGATGAAATGAGATCAGCTGAGGAATGTTTTTGAAATTAGAATCCTTTTGAGCCTAGTAGGGTATTATAGGTGGTTTACTTGGGATTTCTCTCAGAATTATTTTTCCATAACTATGATTACCCAAAAGGGGGTAGAGTTTGAGTGGAACCCAAAATGTCAAGCATCTTTTGAGGAGCTTAAGCAACGGTTGATCACAACTCCTATTCTAATTTTTACACAATCTAAAGAGGGATATATGGTCTACTATGATGCTTTAGGTATGGGTATTGGGTGTGTGTATAGAGACCCGAGACTTTTACATATAACATTTCATGATTTTAAGCATAGTTAATCATTAGAGTGCAAGCCAAGGATTGTTAAGTCTAGTGTCTTGGAAGACTAGGTACATATAACATAAAACATGGGGCTAAAAAAAACTTCTTTATTTTATCTCCATAAAGAGATTCTAACTTTCTTTGAGCTCTTACATATGCATAGGGTACCCTGGGGAACACATGAAAAAAGGGATGAGCTAAAAATCCCAGTAAAGGAATGAACATAAGGATATATCTTACGCTCATGAGTTAGGAGGAAAGACATAATGATATCCAAAGCATGAAACTTATAAAATCATTTAATATAATCATGTGATCATATAAACATAGAATCATATAAATGTGACAGAATCATAAATAATATCTTTTTTATGGGTCAAGGCTAACCGCCAATCCCGTTTCCCATTTTAGTACGGGTTAAGGCTAACTGCCAATCCCGTTTCACATCGCATCTCATGAGACTTAACCTTACCCAATGCATTGGAGCGCTATCTGGGCACAACCATCTCAAAATATTAATGAATATTTTTGTCACATAAATAATCTTGACACATAAATAATTATACATAATCAACCATACATAAACATAAGGGTACCCATGTAAAGAATTGGGTATCACAATCATGACATAAAACATATCCAATGGGCGTATCATGAAAGTGTCCATGAAAGGAAAGGATTAGAACATACATGGAAATTCATAGGGTAAAATAGGCATATAACATGGTAAGTGGTGTCAAATATAAGTGACAAAATATTAAAAAAGTATTTTTGAAACATTAGCATTAAAACATTTTTTGTGCGGTTTTAAGGAAAATACTATATAGCTTTTAAAATAGAAAAGAGGACACAATTTTACATAAAAACAGAGTTGAACAAAGAAGGTTTTCATAAAAATACTGCTTTTATAAATACAATGGTGTCTTAAAATAGAGGATGGAGTTCACTTTAAATTTGGGTAAAAATTCGGGAAGTCCCCTTAAACAGGTTTGCTTATCGGAAAGTTCTAAGGAGGGAATATTTCAAAAACATGTATATCCCCGAAAGAATGTTATGAAAGGATCTTGATATAAGAATATTTTACAACTAACCATAATTCATAAGACTCACATAAATAGATAAGATAACACCATTTTGAAATAAAGATAATGCAACCAGAAAGAACAAGGAAAGTTCGGGTAGAATTCATTACGATTTTATCGGCATGGTGTCGTGTGTGACTAAGAGGGATTGATGAGAGAGAAATGGGGTTTCTCATCACTTATGAATCCAGAAGTAAGTATGGGGGAGGTTCTTAAACATACCCCATAATTTTCTAGTACACAAAAAAGGCATAGTATAGAGGACAATCTTGATTAAGAGGGAAAATGGAGAGGTTACCTTACCTTAAATCTGGTGGTGTTCTTCACTTGTTATTAATGACCTCTTGAGACTTCATCCTTTGAGAACCTATTGAGAGGAGAGTTTTTGGTATTTTGAGTAGGCTAATAACTTTTGGACGTGGGGGAGGACCTTGGGTAGAGATTTTGGCAGAATTTAGAGAAGGCTTGGAGCTTGAGAGGAGTAGAGAGAAGAGGGAGTGAAGGGGGGTTTTTATAGTGGAGGAGAGGATGGATTTCATGATATTATAATCCTTAATTTATTATTTCTTCCCAATACAAGGAATAGTAAGTATTCCATGACCAAGAATAGTAAATGGGTCATGTGAATTCAAACCAAGTGGGCTTACATCAACAGAACATCTTTGATGACTCAATTAATCCATTATTTAGCATTTATTGTGAATTATCAGATTATATTATTCATAAAAAATTCAAGTATTTCAGAAAAATCCCAAAAAATTTACCCTAACCATTTTTCGACGTTTAGAATCCAAAAATGAAGTTCATTTTTCAAAAATAATTTTCTAAATATGATTATTTTAATATGTAATTAAAATCATAATTTATTATCAAAAAACAATTTTAAAACACTCATTAACTCATTCTAAAATATAGGTATATCGTACTTCCAACTTGAATATTATTTTTATACCACCATAGGTGAGGTTAATATTCATTAGGGTATATCACCATTCATAATGGTATGTTACTATTCATTTGGGTAGGTTACTATTCAAAAAAAAATTATTTTTGTTTTATTAGACTCCAAAAAACATCTTGAACACAACCGTGTATGTCAGATTTTCAAAATTCCAAACACAGAAGTGACAAACTTATGTTTAAAGGTCACTTATCACTTAGTAGTTCATTATTATGTGATTTTATGGCATATTTATAAGAATGGAATTTCCATTGAAAAACTTTGGGTCGTTACAGTGTGATGATACAAGATGATCATGTGGTGGAATATGGTTCATGCCAAATCTTACCACATAAAAATAATTACCCAACCCATGACTTAGAGTTAGTGGTAGTGATGCATGCCTTGAATTTGTGGTGTAATTATCTTTTTAGGGATAAGTTTGTGGTTTATTAGGATCATAAGATCTTAACATACATTTTCTCTAAGAATAATCTAAATTTAAAGCAGCGCCATTGGGTTGTGTACCTTTAAGAGTTTGATTTTGATATTTTCTATACCCTAGAAAAAGGAAATGTGGTTTTAGATTCCTTGAGTAGGAAAGTTCTAGTGAAAGCATTGAAGGATTCCAGTGATGAGTGAAATTTTATGGGTCTTTTTTCCCAATTGAATCTCGAGACCAAGGAGCACAATGGAGGTGTGTTATTGGATATAGTTTAGCTGAAACCTTTCTTTATGGAGTTTATTTAGAAAGATAATCCAAGTGATGGGATGTTCCAAAATTCTATATAGTTTATAAATGGTTGGTAGGTTCTTTGTGAAGGGTTTTTATATCTTGAGGGAGTTGTACACTTCAAGGGTCACTTCGTGGTTCCATTGTCATTGGAAAAGGTAGTGATGTAGGATAGACACTAGTATCAGTGGTCCGTTCATCCTGAAATCACTAATATGTTTTATGATGTGTGTTGGAAGTTCTGGTGTCCTAGTATGGGGTGTGATATGGATGACTTTGTTTCATGATGTTATACATGTCAGAAGGTTAAAGTAGATCACCAAAGGCCCTCCAATTTGATTCAATCACTACCCATTCCTACTTGAATGTGGGATGAGTTCACCATGGACTTTATTTTTGGAAGACCTTGTGCACCTTAGGTATGGAATTTTATTTGAGTAGTGAATGAATATCTGAACAAATCATCCCACTTAATTCCAATCATGGATTTAGCCAAGGTGGATGAGTTGGGTCGGTTGTATGTTCAGGAGATAGTGAGGTTTCATGGCGTACCATAAAAAATTTTTTTAGATAGGGACCCTCTATTTACCTCACGGTTTTGGAAAGGTCTTAAAAAGGTAATGGGATCATAGGTCAAGTTGAGTATGACATACCACCCTCAAATGGATGGTCAGATGGAGCGGGCAAATCAGATCTTGGAAGACATGCTCTAGGAACGTGTTTTGGATGTTGGAGGCTCGTGGGATAGTCATTTGGGGTTGGTCAAGTTTTTGTATAATAATAAATAACAATCCTCAATTAGAATTGATCCCTTTGATGTGTTTTATAGTCGGCCGTGTTAGTCCCCTTTATGTAGGGAAGAGGTGGGTGAGACCTCATTGTTGGGACTGAGCCTTATAAAAGAAACATCTAATAAATTAAATTTGATTAGGTAGTGTTTGGTTATAGTGTAGAGTCTCCATAAGTCTTATTCCAATCAGAGGTTATGAGATTTTGAGTTCTCTGTGGGTGATCAGGTGTTCCAGAAAGTTGCACCTCATTTGGGTCACGATCGTTTAGGTAAACAAGGGAAGCTAACACTGAGGTATGTTTGAAATTTTAAGATCATTGAGAGGGTTATTAGGATAGAATAAAAGTTGGATTTTCCCTCCCAATTGACATAAATTCTTAAAGTTCTCCATGTCTCTTAGTTTAAAAAGTATAACGCGGATCCGTCTCATGTAATGAATTGGGAGGAGTTGGAATTAGAGCCTGATCTGTCTATATTCTAGTGACCAATGTGGATTGTGTATTCTCAAGAGAAATTACTTCATGGGAAGTCCATTCCATCAGTCCAAGTTCTTTAGAATCATGTTAGTGATGAGTATTATACTTAGGAATGAAATTCATGGGTTGAAGAGTAGTATCCATTTTTGTTCTCTGATCAAACTTCAAGTTGACTTTTTGAGGTAAAAAGTTTTCATGGTGGGGAGAATTTTCACATATGTGATTTTACTTTGAGGTATTAATTTGTCTATTTTTGGTCTTATCTTGGTTTATTATTTTCCCCAGGTGATTTTTGAGAAAAATAAAGTTTTTGGTCTTGGCAATAGCTGGCGCACAGTTAGAGCATAGTTAGGGGAAATTGTGTGCCAGTATAGGGAAAACCACACACCCTAGACAATGGATCTCTCTAGGATGCACGACCAACCGGATGGGCATGCACCATACCCCCAGAAACTATGCATATAGTATCCAATTAGACATAGGAGACCACATAATTATTGCACAGTTTGGAAAACCATGAGGGCTAACCATGTGGCCTATCCAGGTCATTAAAATCCAAAATTTACTATTTTTACCTTTTTGGATTTAACCCTAAATCACCTTTAATACAATCCATATGGATTTTTCATCCCTAGGAGATTCCTATACTCCTTCTTGGACCCCTTAAACCCCAATTTTTGGGTGTTTTTGGAATGGGATCTTTAAGGAAACATCAAGTAAGTATCTTTTCTCATGATTTCTTACTTATTCTAGGGTTCTTCTTCCACACTATTTGGGTTCTTCTTTTAAAACTAGTTTATTGAATTGATAGGGATTCAATATTTAGTTTTTAGGTTAAATATTGATGTTTTTGGTTCAATCTTGCCTTTATAGGGTTCATTTGAGGTGCATTTGTGATTTTCCAAAGAATTTTAGAAGTTTCTAAGCTTGAGGTAGGTGGTTCCATGATTTTACATTATTAGATGAATTTGGTATGTTTTCTTGGATTCATAAATATGTTACATGGATTATTTATGGGGTGAGAAATGTTTTTTTAAAGTGATTTGAATTTTTTATGCATTAGAATATGGTTTTCTAAAATAATTTGATTATGCTTCATGTGCGTCTCTTTTTCATGCCTTATAAATGTGTTCAATTGATTGTGTGGAAGGTGTGAAAAATGTTTTAAAATTTTTTTGAGGTACATATGTGATGAAATTTAGTTTTATAGAGTAAATGTAATTTTTTTCATGTGAGTTTATTTAATATGTTTCTTAAATGTGTGCTATGAATTATCCAAGTGATGCGAAGCACGTTTTAAAGTTAATTTAGTGTGCATATAGATTTAAAAAGGGAATTTTCTTATAGAAATGGTGGGATTTCATGTTTTCAATTCTTTTTGAGTTTCCAAATGGGTTTTATGAATTGATAAAGTGTTGTGAAATGTGTTTCCGAATGTATTTGGTGTGCGTGAAAATTTAAATTTTTTTTAATTATGGAAAATAATGGTTTCCATGTGAGATTTGATTATTGAATGAATGTTCTTGTAAAAGAAATAGATTTTCATGTGTTTTCATGATGTTTAGCATGTATATGTGAAATTGTTGATTTATGTGACATTTAAAATGGAAATTGAGAACAACTGAAATCCCAGTTATCTAGATGGGAGAACTAGAACTAGTACGCTAGTTGATTCGGTGGGGATGAGGCCCAATTTCTTCTAGCAAGATTAACACTACAATACTAACTAAACATTTGATATGATCAGAGAACACTATATCTTGGGATGTGTTCCCCTCTAGTGGATCATTCATGAGGATGTTGTGGGTTTTGAATTATGTTTTGGGACCAATAGAACTTGGGATGCGTTCCCCTCCAGTGGCTCATGCGTGAGGACGCTGTGGGTTTTAGTTAGAGGAGCTTATCACATAAGTATGGGGTTTTTAGGGTTCTACTAGTTCTATTACCTATAAGGATTGACTAGGGTTATCTCTTTTGATATGGTTCTATATGATGTGGTTATCACCATCTGTATGCGGTGGACCTTATGTAAATGGTAATTTCAAAGTAAATTTATTTTGAGAAAGGATTTCCTTAAAGGTGTTTTTTTTCAAATTTTCTTTTCTTTAAAATGTTTTATTTAATTTTTTTCCAAGATTTCTTTTCTTTTAAAACTTTCATGGTAAATTTTATTATAATGTTATATCATGGAATATTTCTTTGGTTTTCATCCTACTGGGATTTGGCTCACACCCTATATACACCCTTGGGTGTATGTAGACTTTGTTATGTATGACCTAGGTAAAGGAAAGATGTTCCGTGGTGGGGATGGTGGATCCAGTTTCTAGTGTTCCACTTCTTGTAGGTGTTGGTGGTGGTGGATTAAGGGTGATGGCCCTCTCATTGCATAGAGGATTTTGAGTTATGGTTTAGTTGTTTCCCTTTATGCTGTGGTATTTTGTCTTTGGTTAAATTTTTAAAGTGTTGAATCTGAAAAATTATCGTATCCCTTTTATTTGGTCATGGTTATTAGTTATGTAATGTTTTATTTTCAGTATTGTTATTGATTATGTATCTTGGGTGAAATAATTACCAAAAGTGTATTTTTGAAACCTAGGAACTGGTTTCTATCCCATGGGGATCCGGAATGCCCTTCGGGCCATGTCTCGAGCCAGGTCAGCTGTTGGGTTGGGTGGAACCTTGTCTTGGTTCATAACAGATTCCCTTTATTCCATTAGGTGCCATCACTAAACAATGGCACAAACTGAGTTAGCTCATAATCATCATGATTATTGAGCCAAAAATTTACTATAAGTAATTATTATAATTCTTATGCTTATTTAATATCTACTTCTCAAGGTTTCTACTAAACATGCTTTGATACCAACTGTGATAACCTCAACCCCAGTATCCTAGAGCTGGTGATTATTTTATTAAAATGGAATAGGAAAAAGAGATCACATCACCAAGGATCAATCAGTTTAGTAGTATTAAAGTACTAGATAAATACATGGTTCCCTTATTACATTGGTAATTAAACATAGAACATAACAAAGGGAAATAAACTACTTCTTGACACTTATTCAAATATTTTATCTTTATAACCTAGGGAAGAAAAAAAAGGGTGAGATAAAATTATTAGTAAGGGTTACATATAGTATAAACATGAATCAATATCAAGTGAATAATAATAAACAAGGCATAATCAATATGGAATAAATGAAAAGCATAGTCCATTTAATAAATAAACTAAGAATGAAAAAGAATCAATAGATTTTTTATAGTGAAAATCTCATGGATAAGAATAAATGAATACTGAATGAAGGAAATTATTAATTATTATACATCATGTATCAGGAACATGAACCAATACCATTAATACCTTTCACAATATGGTTTAATTCTATGGGTAGAAACCTACCTGATTCTTCTTGGAAACAAATTCAAAGGGTTTTTTGAAAACTATTTTGTCTCATGAGACCTGTAGATGCATCGAGGGGATATCTATAACTTAGCCCCACCTATGTCCACATGTCCAAAGAATTTGTAAAATATAAAAATGATCGATTTAATTTAGTAATCAACGCTACTTATTAAAATATATGTATTGAGTAGAGGATACAAATTTATCAATATTTCCCCTATTAAAACAAAATTCAAAATAAACACCATATGTAAAAATAGTATACATATTAGAAAATAACCATATACATGATAGAATAAATATGGGTATTTAATTAAATATTCAATGTTTAATGATAATAAATAAAAGGGGAAGTACACAAAGGAAATAAGTGATGAATATGACATATGTCCCATCGAAATTAAAGTGAGATGAAAACCCTTAAAACTTTGTAATTAGTTGAATTGTATTCCCTGTGAAATAATAACAATTAAAAAATAATTTAATACCATAAAAATAAATATATTAATGATATAATATAATAAAGGGGTAGTAAATACATCACAAAGTGTAAATAAGTGGTGAATAAGACATATCTCACAGAAATAAAAGTGAGATGAGAAACCCTTTAACTTATGTCCAAAAGCGTTCTGTGCTTGTACTTAATGTCCTAGATAATAAAATTATATTAATTAATTAATTAATTCAGATCCTATTAAACATATATTTTATTTATTATAATTTTATTATGTTCATTTATGTCCATTTTGATGATTTACAATGTTTAATTTCGTTGTTCTGGGAGCGTTCGTTTCATGGTTTCATGATCAGTTCGCTTATGTATAATTATGGGAGTTCTTTTCAAATATAATAAAAAATATAGAAGTGAAAATATTTATTATTAATGAAATTATTTAAGTTTAAGTGGTATCATATATCATTTTTTCATATAGTATTAGGATGATTCATTATATAAAACATTGATGAAAATGTTTTAATTTATTTTGGTGATTTTTTATAACCACCACAAACTTGTATCATTTAATTTAATATTATGTTTATATATTGGTTATAAAACATTAAAAAAGTTTAATACACATAATATGATATATTTTAACCATAAAAATGGTTTTATGACCATCCTTGAAGGCAATAATGAAAAAAAACTTGTTTTCCATTAAGGTGATGAATCGACACCTCAAAGACGATGTTTTTATTTTTTTGAATTAAAAGGAGAGGGGAAGTGATTTGATGATGGATATTAAATTAACACAATATAATTAATATATATATATATATATATGATACTGAAGTTATCATTACACTTGGATAAGGGGATTTTAGGATAGAATAAGAAAATAAAATAAAATAAAAGAGAAAGGAGGATTTTACCTTTTGTATATCGTCTCCTTGGGAACCTCATTAAGACACTTGGATTCGGTCTTTTGGAAATACCAGTAGGACTTGGACATGGGGAAAAGGATTGGTAAGATAATTGGGCATAATTAAGATGATATTTAAGTTTTATAAGGTGTGAGGAGAAGGGGTGATGAGGTGTGGTCTTTATAGGGAGAAGATAAGGGTTTTTTTGATCATTTTATTTATTAGTTTATTATTTTGGCTCAAGAGTATCAATAATGTTGATTATTATGACTAAGTATAGTAACTATTGAATGTGAGTTCAAACTAATGGTTTATTAAATCATCAATACATCATCCATGGACCAATAATTCATTTATTTACTTATAATGTTTAATACCATAAATTACTGCATTTCACTATTCATAAAAAATCAACTATTTCAGAAAAATCCCAAAAATTAATCCTAACCATTTTTCAACATGTAGATTTAAAAAATGGAATATATTTTATGAAAATAATTTTATAAATATAAAAAGCTCAATTTTTAATTAAAATATTCATTTATTGAAAAAATACCAATTTTAATATTATAATCGATTTTATGATACTTTGAAAAATTAATTATGGTCTCATAAAAGTATCTTATAATTATAATACAAAAAACCATTAATTTTTGAATATATTTTATGAGAGTAAATTTTCTCTTAAATCATTATATTAATTATAAAATTGTAAATAAACATTTACATTCCACAAAAAATACAAACACTTAATTTATCATTTTTAAAACATTTATTTTCTTATTATAGGATATAAATATATCATATTTTCATTTATGAGATACCTAAATTTTATTTATAATTTCATAGGTGAGGTTATTATTCTAATGGCCACATTACTATTCCTACGGTCATGTTAACATTTAACAGTATGTCATGGTTCGTTTTTACAACACAAGGAATCAAATAAATTGAATTTATTTAAGAGGATACATATCATAAAATATCATGGTGTTATAATCATGATCATATTATATATCTCTATAAAATAATTCTACTCATACTAACCTTAATATTTCATCATAACCTATTATACCTCACAATGAGCATCATTTAGGGATAAACAAAAAGTCATACCTTGATAGGTCAATTATCATTACACTTCACGAAATATATATCTATAGATACATTTATATAGTCAATGTCAAAGAATGATAAAATGGAGGTCTAATTTAATATGATACATTTTAATATTATTAAACACTTTAATAATATTTAACAAAACCAATATACACACCATTTATCATATTATATATGATAAAATACTAGATTAGTCTTATGTTTACTACATTTTTTAGGTTTTTTAACACATTACATTATATAAAATCCATTTAAAATATCTATATAACCATATGATAAAACTCACCAACTAAAATATTTAGTGAGAACCATATATAAAGTAATCAAGTTTTAATAATGGTGAGATTTAGGAATCATATTCCTAATAGTTTAACTTCTTGAACATATTCAATCTTCTTAACTTCATAATATCAAATGTTATATTGTCAACTTATGTTGTCTACTTAGATTTTTTTAAGTTCATCATCATCATCCTTGAAACCCTATTCCATAATTTTTTCCTTGAAATAATATAATTATTTACATTCTTTTTACCAATACATACCAACTCTCTTAGGATATTAAGTAAATTTAACTTTAAAATTAGATTGGCGTAGTTCTTTATTTTTTAATTTTGAACTTCTTTAAGTACAAACATACTCCCAATCTCCTCTTAATAACTGTATTCTTTTCAGAATATATTGATAAGATACATAAACCCTTTTTTGTTAGGAAATAACATTTATTTTATTTTAGTAGAAATATTTAACACATAAACTATTATTTATATATCATCTATGGTATTCTATGTGTTTGGAACATTTTTCATTTGAAAAGAATACTTTATTAAAATATATCACTGATGGGTGGAAAGAACACATTCCCAAATATTTTAATAAATATTTGGATAAAAAATTTATCATGGATAAAACAATTTTATCCATATATTCTTCTCAAAAACTATTATAGAAATTAATGAATCATAAACCATATGTATAAAATTAATCATATTATATTATTAATAACAACTCTTTATTATTGGATATTTTCTATTTTCACATAAGATAAATTAAATGAAAATACACATATTTTACTTAGATTAATTTGATCTTGATAAAATAATTTACAATGAAATCCACGATGTAGTAACTATTTACTTCATCTCATGAATATAAAATACAATCTTGATCAATCATTACTTTGATTTTTAACCCCTGTATATTTAAAAAACTTAGTGAAATATACATTCAGTATCACATACCCTTTAGAATCAAAGAATTAATTTTTATAACATCCATACTTGACATGTAAATTACATGGAGTTTCAAAAAATTCTTTAGGTATATATTGGATAATCCAATCATATCGAATTATTATTATTACGACACATAGAATTTTTTCCTTAAAAAAATTTCTTAAATTACCAATATTTATTAAGAAATTTTCTTAAGTTTCCAGTTATTGGATAAACTTACATTAAGATTCTCCTTTTTAAGGATTATTTAAAAAGTTTAGTTTGATGATGATGATGATATTACCTACAATGAAAAATTTTATCAGATGATTATCATGTATGAACAACCATTTAATAAGGTTATTTATTAAATGTAATCCCACTAAAATGATGACCCCTTTAAAAACACATCATATCCAATGGTGATCTAAGATCCATATTTAACTAAGAAAATGACCCCTTTATGGATTGAAAATCGCCGATTAGTTATTTAGGTAGGGAATCATTCCAATCATATCATATATTACTCTTGTATAGTTGAGTGGAAAAATATTTTTCCAATATATCATTTGGATAAACCTAACTCTATTCCTCTAGTATCCCAACAATTGGGGTTTCTCAACTGGTGTAACCCAAACAAAACATAAAAAATGTGCAAATTAAAATATAATCTAGGGGTACCCTAATTTGGAATGAAAATGCCCAAGGATGATCTAATTTCACTCATTACTTACTTTCTTTAAACAAGATAATCCAGAGGAACCTTGTTATGGTGTGAAACCACCCAGTTAGATGATTGAGGCCTTTAAAAGTGCTTATTTGGAAGGAATCTCACACTTAGTATTTGAAGGGAATTTTAATTTCACCATCTTGTCTCATGTTATTCTATTTATGTATGTTTGATTCTTGTAGTTTAGTTTGGAATCCTATGGCCTCTATCGAACCAATATATTCAATCCATATTGACGTATAACTCTTTACAAAACCCACAAGTTTGTGTTACTTACCCAAAAATAGAATTCAAACAAATTTATAAATACCTAAATACATTATATGCATAAGGTACATGAAAAATTCATGTAATGGAATAGAGTTTTATTATATTGAAAATATTCACATGAGTAAGCTTGAAGCAACATATAGCTAACCCTACACACCAACCTAGATAAGGAATAAGACTCTAGGTAGGCAGGTAGTTCGACCCCAAGTCCCTTTACCTGGGAATAATTTACTCAAGAGAGAATAAAATTCATTATAACTATAAAACCTAATATGAAAATGTTCTTATATATTCATGAATATATTTATGTTTTGTTTTATTAAATATTATTTTATGTTTTTAAATATCCAAAAACCTTTTATTATTTAATGTGAAAATATGTTTTTAAAACCTCTTTGTATTTTAATTATAACTTGAGTTTTAATGATCAGAATTTTATAATTATTGTTTAATTTTATAGATAAAAAGTTAATATAAATTTTATTAAACTAAAAAAAGTCTAAATCTTTCTCTATTATGTTCATATTTAATCCCAAACATTAATTATGTTTTTTTCTCTCAAGATATATTTTTAGTATAAACTCTTTTACAGTTTTCTTTTATATTTATTTTATAACTTGTTCTATAATGATAGGATTATTTTGAAACATATACAATTTTAAATCCAACTAATTTATATTCATTTCATTAGTTTAAACTAAAGTATAATTTTATTGTTTAAGGGGTGTACTATTTATCTAAAAATCTTACAAAAAATCTATAATTCTAGATTTTCTAAAATTGAAAATATTTTTTATTTATTTGAAATATCATTTATTTCAAATCAGAATTGCTAAAATTTTTTTGAGTTAGAAATATAATAATTTTTTATTAATTTGATTAAACTAAATAAAACTTCAAAAATTTATTTTACATACCCTAAAAAATGGTCAAATATTAGCATTTTTTTTGAGTTTCTATTTAATGTTTTTACAATATTTTTATGATATATCATTCAATAATTATTGTGATTAAGAGATTCATAATTAATTGGAATTATATTGAAATTATATTCAAATAAGTATTCTGAAAAAACTTCTAATTCAATTTTTTAGATGGATTAAAAAATTCACCAAAGCTTGCATGTTCAATTTATACATGAAATGATGCACTATTCATAAATTATTTTTTATTTTAAAACCTTCAATTAATTTTTTTTAAAACCTTAAATTATATTTAATTTTAAATCATTAAATTAATTTTTATTTTATAACAATCAATAATTTTTTTAAAAAACCTTCAATTTTTTAAAACCTTATATTATTTCTTATTTTAAAACCATCAATTAATCTTTTACTCTAACAGTGAATTAATATTTTACTCTAAAGGAGAATTAATTTTCATTTTAATGGTGAATTAATTATTATTCTAAATATGAATTAATATTTTATTCTAACTGTTAATTAAATTTTTATTCTAATGGTGAATTAATTTTTTATTTTAACCGTGAATTAATTTTTATTCTAATGGTAAACTAATGTTTTTTTTCTAATGGTGAATTATTTTTTTATTTTAATGGTGAATTAATATTTTATTTTAACATTCAATTAATTTTTTATTTTAATGGTGGATTAATTTTTTATTTCATCGGTTGTAGATACTTGATACCACCGGTTAAAATTTTACTGTTCTGAAATTTTTTATGTACTTTGTTTTTCATCATTTTTTTTATTTTCATGAACTCCATACTTATATCAATTGTCTTAAGTGTTTTATTGATTTAAAAAATTAATAAATTATATAGAAGTTATGCAATTCCTTTTAGAAATATTTTAATTAGTTTTAAATTGTGATTTAATTTTATTCTTTATCCCTGCGTACACTTACATAATATTTTTTAAATATTTATGTTTTAATATTTTGAGTTATTCTTGAAATTATTTATTTTATAAATTATTATTTAATTAAATTGAATTTATTCCAACAATTTTTATGATTTTCAAATTAGTATAATTAATTTTCTAAATTACTCGCCAAATTAAGTTAAAATGTGTTTAATATTTGAATTTAAACATTCAAATTAACTTACAATTTTCATAGGATTAACTTTGACTTATTATTATTTAATGGGTTATTTAAATAATTTTGAATTAGTCTTTAAGTTTTGAATTCAAATCATTTAATTATGATTATTAAGGAATTTATTATTCTCTCTCCTGGATAATTGTTATTTGAATTTGAATTGTTTTACCCATGGAAGGTGTTTGTTAGTATTTTAAGATATCTTTTTAAAGGGGTTTTTAAGAAGCCTTGAAATATATTGAACACACTAGTTAAAATCTTTGACTCTCTATTTTTCCACAAGAAAAAGTTGCGAACATCTCAAGTGCTATACAAAACGAAGCTCTGTGCGATACCATATTTCATCACCTGAATATTCTCTCAAGGGAAGAATTTATTCTACTTTAACTTTTTCTACCTTGATGAGATGAGATGATATAATTCTCAAAATAAAATATCTATGATTTAATTATTTATCTTCTCCTTTAGCTAGTCTTGAGTCCGTAACACTATTTCCCATCTCTCTCACACACTCATATTTTCTGTTTATGATTTTACACACAAAAGAATTATTTCTTCTTCTCATCCTTAGGTTGTGACTCCTAGATTCTAAAGTCAGGATCTACGGGTTGTGAATCCCTATATTTGAAGTTAGGATTGTTAGAGTTGTGACTCCCTCTATCTAAAGTCATGTTATAAGGGTTTTGAATCCCCATAAAAAAGTTAGTGTCATGGTTATCCCTCTACTAGAAAAGGATTCTGTAATTGGGTTATGATTTCCCCTCAAAAAATCATTTTTAGTGCACACATATATCTCATAGAGTAGATAGGTATAAGAGTAGAGTAGTCCCACTTTATACCAAACTATTATAAAAAACATCAATGTGTTATTTATGTTTTCCACTGCTAATTAGCCTTAATAATTAACTTTGATAATTAATTTAATTAATCAATTCATTTTATTAAATTTTTTAATATTTTTTTCACCCTCTATAAACCATCTAAAATATCACTTTTGGGACCTAAAAATTGGTATCATAGCCTAATTATTTTTATAATTTATTAGCTCTGTTATTCTATTTCTGATACCTTTCAATTTGCATCAAAAGTTATTCCTTTTGGAATTATCCAACCCTTCTCTATAGAGTTTCATTTTATTTTATCTATGCTAACATATTCCTCGAACTCACAATATAAGGATAGAGATCTTATATAATGTTAGGATTGAACTCGAATGAGGCTTTGATTCCTCAAAATCAACATCAATTTGATGGAAATGATTATGGCTACTAAAGATCCTGAATGGAGTAATAACTCAAACATTTGAGCATTGAGAACTGGTCTATCATGTCAAAACAGTACACTATGCATGAAGATGATCCAAATACACTTAATGTAAATGATTCTACTAGATTTGTTTTAAATTACAAAGTTTTTAATATCTTATATTGTGCTATTAACAAAGGTGTTTTTAGTCATGTGTCTTCTTGTAAGACAACTCATGAAATTTAAAAGATTCTACAGGTCCTTCACCTTGGCTCTGACAAATTGATCCGAACCAAGATTGGAATTATTCATGCTGAGTACCAAGACTTTAAGATGGGTTAAGATGAAACTATAAACCAAATGTTCCATAGATTCACAAGAATTGTAAATAGAATGAATTCACACTGGAAAACCTAGTACCTATTGAATGAGTCCTATGAGCCTTACCAAAGAAATGGAATGCTAAAAAGGTCGCCATTGATGAAATAAATAACTTTAAAGAGTATAATATATGTGAATTGATTGGATCACTACTACAATATGAATTGGAACTGAAGAACATAGTTTCCTAGGAGATAAAAAATTATATCTTTTAAATATATGAATGTTATTTCTACGAAATCTTCTGATTAGGATATACAAGATAGTGAAAAAGAATATATGACTCATATTGTAACTGAATTTTTAAAAAGAATGAAAAAAGAAATGATTCAAGAACTGGTATAGAAGAATCTATAAAAAAGAAAAATATAAGGGAGATAAGAAAGGTGGTACACATTACAATGATTCATATGTAACTTTCTATGAGTGAAGGAAGCCTTTGAGCAACTTCTCTCCATCAACACTCTCCTCTAGGTTTCCTTGGTGGTACCTTAGTGGGGGGAGGCCATCATGCTGCTTACTTGGATTCAACTCCCCCTTTAATCCTTCTTTATGGTCTCATCATCTCTTAGTGTTTTCTTCCTAGTAGTATTGATCCTCTATTGTTGTTTCAGGTATGGTTTTGCAATGTGGTGGCTTCCTTAGCCCAAGTTGGAGGCTCAGTCATGGAAGTGATTCTCTATTTTAGCCCTTCCTAATTATTAATGCTCTGGATTCTGATTCTGATGTTTCTCTACTAGTTGGTATGTGGTGGTGATTTCACGGAGGCTTTGGGATGTGTGGTTCAATTGGCATATGTGTTTAGGGAGGCACATCCTATGATAGCTTTAATTCAGGCTGCATTGATGTTTTTTGTTTGTTGTGTATGATGAATTGTAGTTTCATTTCAAGATTCTTGGTTTGGTTTTGCTTCTCGGCATGGTTCTGGATCATTGTTAAGTTCTCAACCCTTCCAATCTACCCTAGCTTTAGTATTACACCGCTCCTCTCATAGTTATTCTGGAGGGGTGGTTTGCAGGAAGCTTTGGGATGTGATTTTCAAGTGGCCGTCAGGGTTCAAGGAAGCTCATCCTCATCGGCTTTATCCCTTGTCCTTTTTTCTGAATTTCAAAACTGGTGGTGAATGAGTGATAAAGATGACGTGTTCTGATTTGGTCCTATATGATGATGAATCTGAAGTTGCTCAGTCATGTTGAAGATGTTTTGTGTTTTTATGATCAATGTTTCTATGATCTCAAAATTTTTTGGTGTGGTGAAAATGAGGGTTTAACGATGACGAAGCGAGTATCTTTTTATCATGGAAGCATTATTGGGATGATATCCAGTGTTTTTTTTTCTCGCCGGTGATGTGGTGACTCAAGAGGTGATGGATCGACATTTGGAATGGATGATGATGGCGTGATGATGTTGACTATGTTGTGATGATGATGGCATTAACATGTTTTCCAGGCTACAGTGTAATTTATAGGATTTGGTTCCCATGGAGGTTCCCATTGTTTACAAATTTTGACTTTGGGCCCTAATTTTGAATTTTTAATTGTAAGGTGTAATCAATCATGAATGGTTCCCATTTTTCTATAAAAGTAATTTTTTATGAAAATAACAAAAAATTGATTTAGGCTATTAGTGTAGGAAGAAAGGACATATCAAGCTTGGATATCCAAAACTAAAGAATAAATACAAATACAAAAAGAAGGATAAAAAGGAATTGAAAACCAATTAGATCTATATAAAATAATACGATTCTAGTGAAAAATATAGAAATGAAAAATAAACCGCTAACTTGTGCTTCATGGAATTACTAGATAAAGTTAGTAATTCTTGTTTTTATTCTGAATGTTCTGGTTCTGACTATGATTCTGAAAACCTGAATGTTTCTTAATTAAATAAAGAAATTTAAGTATTAAGAAATGATATTTTCAAATCTAATTATTTACATAATAAGATTAAGGAAAAAATGAGAAACTTTTTTTTTTATGAAAATAAAGCAATTTTACAAGAAAATTAAATTTAAGAAACACTACTTTTTCTTCTCATTCCACCATTTATGAAAATTTGAAATTTTCTCAAGATTTAAATGAAAAATTGAATAATGAAATTGGGATTTTTAAACAAATTTTATCTTATTTTATTCAATGTTGTGAAAAATATCATAAAATGTTGTTTTTTAATAAATTAAATAAAAATAAAAATGGTTTTTTATATGATATAAGATTACCAAAAATGTTTTAAACCCATTCTATTAGAAGTAAAAATGGTTGTACTTCAAATGTTACTTTTTTTAAATGTGGAATGGAAGGTCACTATACAAATTAATATTCACTTATATTTAAAAAATATTTAGGACTTACAAAAACTAATATTTCTAAATCCTAATTATCTAAGGTACCTTATAATACATATTTAAATTCTGTATGGGTACCTAAAATTTTTATTACTAATCCTATTGGACCCAAAGTATATTGGGTACCAAAATTATTAAGTAATTGATTTTTATAGAAAAAATGTCTTGGATGTCTCAAGAATGAAATATGGTACATGGAAAGTGGATTCATTAGGCATATAACCAGATACACATCAAAGTTTACTACTTAAAATACATGTGATAGAGGTAATTTTATTTTTGGAGACAATTACAAAGGCAAAGTAAAAGGTTTTGGTAAAGTTGGTATTTCAAATTCTACCTTAATTTTTAAAGTATTATATATTTAAGGTTTAAAACATAATTTAATTATTATATCACATTTATGTGATGATAGAATGGAATTTAAATTTCCAAATGATAAATGATTAGTTTTTAAAGACGATTCTTTATTATTTTATGCTAATTGAAAGGATAATATTTATACTATTGATTTTGATGAACTAATTATTCTATATTTTAAGTGTTTAATTTCTATAAAAAATGAAAACATCCTTTTACATTGATGTTTAGGTCATGTTAATTTTATAATGTTACATAAAATCTCAAAACATGAGAATGTGTTATTGCTACTTTCCTTGAAGAAATAACAACTTCATATTTTTGACACTTGCATGAATAGAAATACACACAAAAATTCTCATAGACCTATCAATCAGATAAGTACTAATAGGCCATTATAGTTAGTAAATCTTGATTTATTTGGCTCCACTAAAATTTATAATATTGGTGGAAAAAATATACTTTAGTTATTGCTAACGATTATAATAGATTTACATGGGTATATTTTCTTTCTCATAAAAATAATAATTTATCTAGATTTACTACCTTTTGTAATTTAGTTCAAAATGAAAAAGGTTGTATGATTGTTTCTATTTATAGTGATAAAGGAGGTGAATTTAATAATTTTTTTTTTTTTTGAGAAAATAATGGTTATTTTCCATAATTTTTCTTATCCTATAAACAATAAAAAATGGTGTGGTAGAACATAAAAATAAAACTCTTTTTGACATGGATTGAACTATGTTAAGTGAATATAACTTACCTAGATTTTTTTGGGCCGAGTCCATTTTTATTGATTGTTATATTTAAAATATAATTCTTATTAGACCTTTGTTAAAAAAATACTTATGAATTATTCAAAAATAAAAATCCTAAAGTTGGTTACTTTAGAGTTTTTGGTTGTAAAGTTTTCATTTTAAATTAAAAATATAATTTAGATAAATTTGATTCTAAAATAAATGAAAGTATTTTTCTTAGATAATCTAATAATATTAAAGATTATAGATTTTATAATAAAATAACTACAGTTATTGAAAAATATATTCATTTTATGTTTTATGAAAATAATGTTAAATTAAATTCTGATTCTAATGTTATTAATGATGAGTTTAGAGTTTTTAATTTTAATGAAGAAAAACCTCATAATAAGGTTGAATAAATTGAGGTAGAGCCTACTCCTTCTCAAATTGATCAAAAATCATGAAATATTCATAAAGATCATCCTAATGAAAATTTAATTAGTAATATTGATTCTTGTGTTAAAAATAGAAATTCTGTTTTATTTTTTTTCTTCTAATTTTGATTTTATTTTTGATTTTGTTCCTATTAATGTTAATGATGCTTTAAAATATGAAAAATAAATTATTCCTATGAAAGATGAATTAAATCAGTTTATTAGAAATATTATTTGGAATTTAGACTAATCCTTTTGACTTTTCTCTGTTTGAAAAAAAATTAAATTTTAATTTTGAATGTTGAAAATTTAATTATTTAATTATTGCATTTATTTAGGGTGGTTTTATGTTTTATATTTTTGTTTATTTACAAAAAGGGAGTAAAAATTGGTTTTAAATGTTTGGGTTTTGTAATAAAACAAAAATAAAGATATTTTGTTTGTGCATGTTAATTAATATATATATGTTTTTTTGATTAAATATTGTTTTATGTTTTTAAATATCCAAAAACCTTTTATTATTTTAAGTGAAAATATTTTTTTAAAACCTCTCTGTAATTTGATTATAACTTGAGTTGTAATCATCATAATTTTATAATTATTATTTAATTTGAAATATAAAAAGTTAATCTAACTTTTATTAAACTAAAACAAAGTATAAATATTTATCTAGAATGTTCTCATTTAATCCCGAACATGAATCACGTTCTTATTCTCATTTTTTTATTATAAACTTTTTTATAGTTTTATTCTATATTTATTTTATAACTTGTGCTATACTGATTGGATTCTTTGAGAACATATCCCATTTTAAAGCAAACTAATTAATATTTATTTCATGATTTTAAACTAATTTCTAATTATATTGTTCAATTGGTGATCCATTTTTCTAAAGATCATAAAATTGATATACAATTATGTATTTTCTAAAATTGATATTTTTTTCTTTGATATCTCATTTGTTTTTAATCGTAATCACTATAAATTTATTAAATTAGAACTCTAAGAATTTTTTATTCATTTCATTAAACTACATAAAAATCTAAAAATATCTTTTCCATGCCTTAAAAAATGTCTAAATCTTAGCATTTTTTGAGTTTTTATTTCATGTTTCCAAAGTATTTTGATCATATCTCATTCAATAGTTATCAGAATTAAGATATTCCTAATTTTTTAGAAATATATTGAAATTATATTTAAATAATTCTTTTGAACAACCTCCTAATTCATCTTTTTAGATAGATTAAAAAATCCACCAATGTTTGTGTGTTCAGCTTGTACATGAAATGATGCACTATTCATTAGTTTTTTTAAAACCTTCAATTATTTTTTATTTTAAAACCTTTAATTAATTTTTAATTTAAAATCTTTAATTAATTTTTATTTTAAAACCTTCAATTAATTTTTATTTTAAAACATTCAATTATTTTTTTAAAAACCTTCAATTATTATTTTTTAAATACATTCAATTATTTTTTTTAAAAAAACCTATAATTAATTTTTATTTTAAATCCATAAATTAATATTTTATTCAAATGGTGAATTAATTTTTTACTCAAATGGTGAATTTATTTTTATTCTAATGGTGAATTATTTTTTATTTTAATGATGATTTAATTTTCTATTCTAAGGGTGAATTAATTTTTTATTTTTTTTATTCTAATAGTTAATTAATTTTTTATTCTAATGGTGAATTAATTTCTTGTTATAATTATGAATTTATTTTTATTCTAATAGTGAATTAATTTTTTATTCTAACGGTGAATTAATTTTTTTATTTTAATGGCGAATTAATTTTTTATTTTAACGATCAATTAATTTTTTATTTTAATGGTTGATCAATTTTTTATTTCAACAGTTGTAGATGCTTGATACTACCTATTAAAATTTTATTATTCTGAAAATTTTTAAGTACTCTCTTTTTCATCATTTTTTATTTTAATGAACTACATACTTACATTAATTGTTTTAAGTATTTTATTGTTTTTTAAAATTAATATATTATATAGAAGTCATTCAGATCATTTTAGAAATATTTTAATTAGTTTTAAAATGTGATTAAATTTTATTCTTTATCCATTCATACACTTACATCATATTTTTTGAAATATTTATGTTTTAATATTTTGATTTAATTTATTTAAATTATTTATTTTCTAAATTATTATTTAATGGGATTGAATTTATTCAAAGTCTTTTTATTATTTTCAAAGCAGTATAATTAATTTTTTAAATAACTCACTGCATTAAGTTCAAATATTTTTAATATTTAAATTTAAACATTCAAATTAACTTATGTTTTCTATAGTATTACCTTTGAATTATTATTATCAGTTAATGGGTTATTTAAATTAGTTTGAATTGTTATTTAAATTTTGAATTCAAATCATTATTGTTATGGTTATTATGGACATTATTATTCTCTCTCTTGAATAATTGTTATTTGAATTTGGATTGTTTTACCCTTAGAAGGTGTTTGTTAGTCTTTACAGATATCTTTTTAAAGGGGTTGTCAAGTAGCCTTGAAAGATATTGAACACACCATTTAACATATTTGAATCTCTATTGTTTCCATAAGAAAAAGTTGTGAACGTATCAAGTGCTACAAAAACCGAAGTCCTGTGCAATACCCTATTTCATTAACTAGACATTATCTCAAGGGATGAATTTATTCTCCTTAAAATTATACTAACATAATAAGATGATACGATCTAATCGTCAAGAACCAATACATTTGATTTAATTATTTATCCTATTCTTCATCTAGTCTTAATTCTGTAACACTATTTCTCATCTCTCTCACACACAATGTTTTTCTATTTATGATTTTACACAAAAAATCATTATTTCTTCTTATCTTCCTTGGTTTGTGAATCCTGGATTCTAAATTCAGGATCTAAGTGTTATAACTCCCAATATCTAAAGTCATAACTGTTTCGGTTGTGACTCACTTTGTCTAAATTTAGATTATAAGGGCTGTCACTCTCCATACAAAAGTTAGTGTTGTGGTTATATCTTCACTAGAAAAAGATTCTATAATTGGGTTATGATTCCACCTAGAAAATCTTTTTTAGTGAACACGTATCTCTCATTGAGTAGTGAGATATAAGAGTAGAGTAGGCCTACTTTAGATTGAACTACTATAAAAAACATCCTTCTGTTATTTACTTTTTACACTAAAAATTAACCATAATAAATAACTTTGAAAATTTATTTAATTAATAAATTCATTTAATTAAAATTTTTAATCTGGTATATTCACCCCCCTCTAGACCATCTGCCATATCCCTTTTGGGACCTAACAACAAAAACTATTTTCAACAAATAAATTTAGGTTCAAAACTTCAATTACAAAATAAGTCTAAAGTAGAAGAAAAACAAAATTTATTATAGAGTCAATCCTAACGTGTATTGCAAGGCTCTATCCTAGAAGTAGTTTAACAAATAAAATAAAGCATACATAATATTCATATTTATTAAATTATTTATTAAACATGAATATAGTCATGAATAACCTTTAAATAAATAAAAAATTCAAATATTTAAACACGTGATTAATATTTATGAACAAATCATAAATAAAAGATAATTATAAACCTTTTTATAATTTTCAGCTTTAACATTATGGAAACTCTATAATTTTCAATATAAACATTTTATATTCATTTAAATATTTTTTTTGAATATAAACTCTTTATATTCATTCCAATATGAACTCTTTAATATTTATCATTATATTAAATTTAAAATTTAAATATATTTGATATTTCATTAATTATAAACCATTTAAAATTAAATTTCTATTATGCAAGAATTTTACATAATCTAAATATCATATACTTAACCATTATTTAAACCCTTATTTTATCAATCATCAAAACATTTTTTATTTGGCTTAAATAATATATAAATAAAAACCCTTTTATTTTGAATAATTTAAAAGAATAAATTATGAAAAATTTATATTGTGGAATTATTTAATAATTTATAACCCATTATAAATTATTCCTTATGATTTTTAGATAAAAAATTTTATTTCTAGATCATAAATCATGCTATATAATTTGGTTAACAAGTATTTCAAATATTAACATTTAATATTTGGTAAAAATAAAAGTTTTATAAACATTTATTTAATTAATTATAAACCATTTATAATTAATTATTTTACTTATAATTCCTTTATAAATTAAATATTCCACAAATACCTTTTATAATAATTTATAAACATTTTATAAACCATTGAAACCATTTAAGAATTTAAAATAAAATTTTAAAATCTTTTTAACTTACCCTTATAGAAGAAGCCTTTCCTACATAAGGATATATTCCCTTTACCCTTACATAGAGCCTCACATATAGTTAATACCTTTATTCATTCAAATTTCATAAAGGTAATATTTATTGTTCTTATTCTATGTAAAGGTAAGCTTCAAGGACCTTTATATAGTGGATCTGGTAATTTTACGTGTAAGGGTAATGTGCCCAGTTACCTTTATGTAAACCATTTTAAAAATGAATAAAATTTACACATTGGATGTTGCATGATGGTTTTTCAAGTCTTAAATTTATGTGGATTTAGGAAAAAAAAATTACCCTTACATACCAACATTTTGTGTAAGGTTAAACATTATCATACCATTGCATAACCCTATATGCATAAGGGTAAAATCTTGTGACCCTTATGTAGACCGATCTATGTAGGGGTAAGGTGATATGACCCTTAATCTGATCACTCTATATAAGGGTAAGTCCTTGGTTACCTTTATACATGATATTTATATGGGTAAGGCTTGGGTTTCCTTTACATATACTACCACATAAGGGTAAATCCATTTATAGAATTTTGAAAAACCTATCAAATGCTGATCTGTTCTTTGATTCTCTAATTAATTTCATTGTAAGTTTCATAAAAATTAAACATGGATCCCTTTTATACCAATATTATGATTTTTATGAATCTAACAAAACTTATTAGATACAACATAAGAAATTAGAAACTAAATATGAGGATCTCCATGCAAGATAATATGAAACCTCCAAAAAATCCTGAAATAATGAACTGCTATAAATTTTTGAACCTTAAATTAAAGATCCACTACATAATATTTGAACTCTATCACATAGGTTTGAGAGATATCACTAAAGTGTAAAACATGAAAATCCCACCTCCATAGGTTTCTAGGGTTAAATTGAATCTTCCAACATTCAGATGATATTTATCTTTTCTCCCTGGTATGCTAGTACCTCTAAATTCAAAGGAGGAAGATGAAAGAGATATTATGGGCATTGGAGAGTTCGGTAATGCATTGTAAAAAATCACACATACTACCATCACATGGTGATCATATATATATATATAAATATAAATCACCAAGAAAATTTCTCAATATTTTGTATTTATTCATGTATTTATAACGTATGAATAAATATTGATTCATCCAACTCATGCATCCAATGCATGTATAACCCATGACCCATTGAATCCTATTTAAAAACCTAAATAAATGATATTTTTTAATGAGTTTGGACCATTAAAATATTAAAACACTTAATATTTTGTTTCTCATCCAATTAAAGTAAGTTCTATACATGAAATAGTATTTCATGCATGTATCTTGATATACCATAAACTTGATATAGCCATGCATAATATACTAGATATAACTTTAGGGTATATATCCTTCATAGATAATTTTAGGTAACTGAGGTACAATATAGTAAAGTTAATGTTTGAAACATTAATAATGGTGGAAGGATAAAGCATTACTCAGTTAAATGGCATACTCACTGAAATTGTCTATGATGCTGCTTCCTTAGAAACTCCTATTCCTAAATTAGATTGAGCATTTAAGGTTCTGATAATTTTACTATCAAATTAGAGAAGAATATCTGATACAATCACACAATCCAAACATATAAAGGATATAAAAATAAAGAAAATAATTTAAACTCTTATGATGTATGGGGAAGAGATGTAAGCAGAGGTTTATAATCATAGGCTGATCAAAAAGGATAATGTTAACTTTAAAGTTTATACTTCAAAATTTAGAGGAAAATCAAATAAAAGTTATTATATGAATCATCCACTTAATAAGATTAAAGCTTATAAGAATATGATGGTGAACTTGATCAGTTTTCAAAGTCATGAAATTCTATAATATTAGAAGATGATTCAATAAATCCTTTAACAAGCACAAATTTTTTTATGGAAGTTCAAAAGAAGTAAGAAGCTATAAATGTAAGAAGCTTAGACATATCATGCTCAATTTTACTCAATTGAAGGAAAAAATATTAGTTAAATAGTATTATAAAAAATATAGTTATAATAATAAGGAGAGAAAGTATATGAAATCCACACGAAGTGCCTTTAAAGAATATAGTGGCTATTCAAGTTCTGATTCAAATAATGGAAAATAAAACCAAAAATAAAAACTTTGCTCCATGTATCAAATAGAATAGGTAAAACCTAATTACTATTATTATTCTAAAAAATAATCATATGATTAATTAAATTAATACTATACTATGATATAAGTACAATATGATTATATTAAAAAGAATAAGAATAAATTTAAAAAAATATTAATTTTGTTATCCATGAAAAATAATATTTATCGAAACAAATATCAAAATTGAAATCTAATTCAAAAAAATATACTGCTAGTTATGCTATCCATGAAAACAAAATAAAGGAATTAATGGTTGAAGTTAATGATCAAAAATATGTTTTTAGTGTCTTTATTAAGGTAGAGGATTACCCCAATAAAATCCTTAGTAACAACAAATCCAATAAAAGTAAACAAGTCTCATAATGTATTGAAGAAAAACCAAAGCTATATAAGAATTATTTTGTACTTATTTTTAAGAAAAAAATCATGTCTAATATTACTTATTTTCACTATGGTATAAATTTTCATTATGATAATGATTTTTTTAACATATCCTCATTTTTTGGTGTAAACGAGGCTTTTATTTCTAGAAACTTATCTAATTTAATTTTGGGAAATTCTGGACATTCTAAAATGTGTAGAAAGATTTGGATTCCTAATTATGTAATAGATAACACTAGTGGAACCAAGAGAATTTAGGTATTGAAAAATATTCTTGTTTTATTTGTTTTTGTAGGAAAATAGATACAAGAACAACAATGCTAAAAGGTTAATGAAAAGTTTATTTTCGAGACATATGAGTTGATATTTCTCTAAATTCCACCGAATATCTAAAATTTATAGACCCTATGTCACATTTAGTGAAAATTCTAAAGGAAATATTATTGGGGTTGGATCTATTTTAGATCCACATTCAGTCCTCATCAACAAAGTTATTTATTTTATGGGATTAAAGCACAAAATGATAAGTATTTCTCAACTTTTTGATAATGGATTTTCTTTTGTTTTTTCTAATAATTCATGTTTTTTATTAATAATAAATTGATTAAATTTAGTTTACTTAGAAATAAAAATGTGTAAACTCTATATATACATTCATTTTATAAAAGAAATGTGAATTATTTGAATTATGAAATTAATAAATCTTGGATTTGTCATATAAGTCTTAGATATTGAAATTTTTATTCTTTGTGACAATTTTATAAGAAACATTTTATTTTTTATTTTACTCAACTTAAATTGGAAAAAAAAATAAACTTGTGATGCATGATAAATGAAAAAACAACACAAGTCATCTTTCAAACCAATAAAATAGGTTTCAAATTTTAGACTATTAGATCTTATCCATACGGATTTTTTGGACCATAAATTACTACAAGCCTTGGTGTAAAATCATTTTTTTTATGTTTTACATGATATTTTTTCATGATTTACTTGGGTTTATTTCTTAATACTTAAGAGTGAAGCATGTGCAGTTTTTATAAAATCTTGCAAGTTAGTACCAAATGAAAAAATACTAATATTGTTTCTTTAATAAGTGATTATAGGGGATAGTTTTATAATCATGAACTTGATTCATTTTTCTTAAAAGATGGAATTAAACATAACATCTCTACACCAAAAACACCTCAATAAAATGATGACGTTGAAAGGAGAAATGGGCTCATGTAAGAAATTTATAGAACTATGTTGTGTGAATATAGAATTCCCACTCACTTTTGGGATGAAGCTAGTAAAAAAACATGATATGTCATTAACAGAGTTTTAATAAGTTTTTTTAAATAAAATACAATATGATTTAAGGAATAATAGATAACTAATAAGTCAAGGATTGTTGAATAATATGCGCATGTGAAATTTCAAAAAATTTATCACTCTAACAAAAAAAAAACTCAAATTGATGATATAAATAATTCTTTTGTTAACTTGATACTTGGACAAATCATTGTTGATAAAAAATATAATGATTTGGATCTTGATAATGGATAATCCATTTCTGAAAGGTTGGTAACCATTGAACTAGAAAGTGTGCTTCCTAGACAGCTTCGAACCCTTAAAAACCATCCCTTAGAGACTATTATAGGAAGTTTAGGTGAGGGTGTTAGGAATAGAATAAGTGATGGTAACATTGATAAATTTTTGATTTTACCATTCTAGCTAGATCCTAAAACTATAAAATATTATCAAAATTATTATAGTTTGGTTTTAGGAAAGCACAAGGAGTTAAACTTGTTCAATAGGAACAAGGAATGTGGATTACTTGATAGACCCTCTAATTATCCTTTATTGTAACTAAATAAGTATTTAGAAATAAACATGATGATCATGGTGTGATTAATATAAAAGGCTAGGTTAGTAGACAAAGGTTATAAATAAGAGAAAGGAAAAGATTATAAAGAAACATTTTCCCCTATAACTAGATTAGAAGCCATTAGAATTATTTTATCATATGCATATTACATAAATTTTAAATTAATTCAGATGGATGTAAAATATAAAATTTTAAATGTATTTCTAATGGGGGAAGTTTATGTTGAACTACCTCTAGGTTTTGAAAGCCTTTATTTTATAAATTCAATTTTTAAACTTACATAAATCTCTTTATGGTCTTAAACAAGAACCTAGATCTTGTTATGAAATGTTGAGTTCATTTATTTTATCAAATTGTTTTACTAAAGGATTGGAATAACCTAAAATATTTAAGAAAAATTCATTATAAGATATGGTTTTTGTTTAAATTTATATTGATGATGTGATTTTTGGATCAAAAAATAAAAAATTATGTAATGAATTTTCAAAATTCATGTAAAAAGAATTTGAAATGAGAATAATGGGTGAGTTAAATTTATTTCCTAGATTTTGGATTTATCAAAAATATTTTTAAAATGTTTAAAATCAAATCAAATACATACTTTATTTACTGAATATATTTGGGCTTAAAATAGTAAGATACATACTACTCCAATGAGTTCCAATATTAAACATGATTTGGATGAAGCTGGTAAACCCAATCACAATAAATTATATAGAGGAATTATTGGAATATTTCTATATCAAATTACTAGTAGACCAAATATCATGTTTTCACTATGTTTATGTACTAGATTTTAAGAAAATTATAATGAGTCACATTTTATAGTTTTTAAAATGATTTTAATATATTTGAAAGGAACTATTTATTTATCTCTTCTATTTCTAAAAAACTTTTTATTTTGATATAATTTCATATTATAATATTTAATTTGGTGGTTTTAGATTAGATAAAAATAATAAATTAGAAACCTATCACTTTTTAGTAAAATAATTGGTTTCTTGGTCTATTAAGAAGAAATAATCAGTTACATTATCAACTACTAAAGCTGAGTAAATTGTAGCTGGTAGTTGTTATGAACATGTGTTGTGGATGAAACACACCTTGATGGATTTTAGATTTAATTTCGACCAAGTATTTGTAAAATTTGATAAAAATTATATTATAAACATTTCAAAAATCCAATAATACCTTCAAGGACCAATAATATTGATCTAAGACATTATTTCTTAAGGTGTCACTCATAAATGGGTGATACTCTTTAGAGATCATTTTTAATAAAAATAAATTAGAAGATATTTTTACTAAGACCTTTCTTGTATATCAAATTGAATTTACTAAAAATGAGTTGGGATAATTTGATTTTAAATTTTTTTAGGCTAACTAATAATTCTATTTAGTTAACTATTTTTTATTTATTTTCTACTTAAGTATTTATTAGTATGAAATATTTGATGGGATATTTTCTATACTTCAATTAAGATTTATTTACTTAAATTTTTTTTAAACTCAAAAAGTGAAATGAAAACCTACTCATTTTTATAATTTTATTTACTCTAATTTTATTTTTTCACTCTTTATGGCCCTTCATATTCTTTGTTATAGAATATATAAATTTTGGATCATTAAATTTGAACTTTTTCAAACCTCAGATCCACTTCCTTCTTGAATATGACCCCTCACCTTAAAACTAATACTTCAAAATTCACACCATATATATCCTACCAAGAATGGGAAAGATGAGAAGAATTTATGATATAATTTTATGAATCTATAATAGAGATAAGGTGTTACACAAGGTGTTGAGTGGAAAAGATGTGGATTTTAACTGGTTAGACAAAAAAGACACGTTGCTACAGAAATTTCTCAACTTCCAATGACGGGGGTTAATATCTAATGAGTAAAGAATATATTTCTTCTTTGAGAAGGCGGTTAGAGAGTTTTTTTTTGAAAATTCAGAGTTTAGTTTCAATGATGTTGAATACTCAGAAGTTTCAAAGTTGAATGATAATAACTTCTAAATCTCCTCAATCAAGCAAGATAACGTATTTACTTTCCCCCACAAAGGGAGTTTTGAATTTAATAACTCTATAATGAGTATCAATGATTTTATACCTAATAATATAATTATATCTCTATTTATAAGACTAATTATTGAGAAGAAGTTTGTAAAGTAAGTCAATATAGAAATAAAGTTTTTGGTAAAGTTCATTCAGACTTTTATTGCTCAGTACATAGGATAATTCAAAAATTATTATTTACTAATGTCTATTTTCTATATATTATATTGATTGATAAGAAATAAATATTTAGATTTACATTTTGAGGTATATGTACCATTTTAAGAATAGAGATTTAAGTTTCTACCATTTTAGGAAAATTTTAACTCTTGTATTTGAAATAGTTAAAATTAAGATTAGTAAAGTGATAACATATAAGATCCCAACCTTTTATAAAGTTGTATCAGGCTCAATTGTAGAGTACCTTTCATTTGGTTCTTACCTTGGGGGTGTGTTTGGGTGAAAATTTGAGAAAAATGGAAAGAAGTGGGAAAGTTCATGGTTGGTGAACGGTTTTCCCAAACTATGCACCCCAGCCCAATAAACCATGCAAACCCAGGAAGAGGGGATTTGCATAGCTAGAAAATAGTTTTTCCAACTATGAACCCTAGAAGGAGAAACTATGCACCCCGTAGAAGAGGATAACGGTTAAGATGCATGATTAGGGGAAACCATGTGCCTCTTCCTTACAAACTGTGTGTGGGATTTAATTAACCCAAAAATTAGTTTTGAAAATTATAAAACTCCCCATAGTAATGGATAATTTATTGTAGTTTGATATAAAGCTCTATTTCATGATTTTAGAGGCTCTTAGACAGATCCATGCCTTCCTGATCTCCGTTCTTGGAAAATCGAAGGGCATATTGAAGATATACACATCCCTGGGTATGTGTTTCTTACCATTTAGATCTTTCTCTATCTCTCTCTCTCTCTCTTCTTATCCTCTTCTCAAATAGAAGAGGGATGTTTATCCACTGTAGGTTCTAGATCTAGGTCTATGTTTGTTATTTCTTGATCTATTTGATCTTAGGTTTAATATTTGGATTTAAATATCATTCTTTATCGAATTCTTGATTAATCAACTACAAATTTGGATTCTTCTCTTAACGATCTTTTTTCAATGATTTGAGGTTTGTGGTTTATAATTCAAATACCAAATTCTTGATTGCAATTATGTGTATATAATTATAGAATTACTATTAGATGTTTATCAGTTGATTTATTGATTAAATTAATTAATTTGGTGAATTAATTAATTGAAAAAATATGAAAATTGGGATATTAAAATTGTACATTATGAATAATTAATTGTTGAATTAATTATGGGATATTAATATTTTGAATTGAGATAATTAATTGTTGAATTAATTATTGATATAAAGATTGTTAAATTTATATAATTAATTATTGATTTAATTATTGAATATTGTTGTGATCATGAAATTGATTGAGTTGATTAATTAATTGGTGAATTAATTAATGAGATCAATGTGCCTAATTAATTGGCAAATTAATTAAGGTTATTTATGTGATAAACTAAATGTTGAATTGGTAATGAAGTGATGTAATTAATTAATTGATGAATTTATTAATGGAAGTAATATTCTTATTTAATAGTTGAATTAAATAATGGGATTGATGGGATTAATTAATTAATGAATTAATTATTGGGGGTAATTTAATTATTTAATTGTTGAATTAAATAATGGGATTGATGAGGTTAATTAATTAATGAATTATTTAATGGGAGTAATGTGATTATTTAATTATTTAATTAAATAATGGTATTGATGTAATTAATTAATTTATGAATTAATTAATGGAAGTAATATGATTATTTAATCTTTGAATTAAATAATGGGATTGATGGGATTAATTAATTGATGAATTAATTAATGGGAGTAATGTGATTATTTAATTATTGAATCAAGTAATGGAATTAAAATGAATAATTAATTATTGAATTAATTGAAGGTATTGAATGTGATTAATTAATTATGAAATTAATTAATAGATTTGATGTGAACAATTAATTGGTGAATTAATTAAAGTGATTAAATGTGATTAATTAATAGAATTGGCATGAACAATTAATTGGATAATTAATTAATGGGATTTAATGTGATTGATTAATTATTGAATTGATTAATGGAATTGAATTGGATCAATTAATTAGTGAATTATTTAATCTGGATTGTTTTGATGATGAAATTGAATGAATTAGATTAATTAATTAGTGAATTAATTAATAAGGACTATTGTGTTGATGCAATTGAAAATAGATTAATTAATTATTTAATTAATTAATATTATTTATGTGATTAGTTAATTGTTGAATTAACTAAATGAATTGACATGATTAATTAATTGTTGAATTAATTAATGTTATTAATGTGATTAGTTAATTTTTGAATAAACTAAAGGAATTGATGTGATTAATTAATTATTGAATTAATTAATGTTATTGACATGATTAATTAATTATTGAATTAATAAATGTTATTAATGTGATTAGTTAATTATTTAATTAACTAAAGGAATTTACATGATTAATTAATTATTGAATTAGTTAATGTTATTAACATGCTTAATTAATTTTTGAATTAATTTATGTAATTAATGTGACTAGTTAATTGTTGAATTTACTAAAGGAATTGATGTGATTAATTAAATTTTAAATTAATTAATGTTATTGACAAGATTAATTAATTATTGAATTAATTAAAGTTATTAATATGAGTAATTAATTATTGAATTAATTAAAGGAATTGAAGTGATTAAGTAATTTCTAAATTAATTAATGTTATTGACATGATTAATTAATTATTGAATTAATTAATATTATTAATGTGATTATTTAATTTTTGAATTAACTAAAGTAATTGACGTGATTAATTAATTTTTGAATTAATTAATATTATTGACATGATTAATTAATTTTTTAATTAATTAATGTTATTGACATGATTATTCAATTATTGAATTAATTAATATAAATAATGTGATTAATTAATTGCAAAAATTAATTAATGAGATGAGTATGATTAGTTAATTTTCGGATTAATTAATGGAAATGATGTGATTAATTAATTGTGGAAATTAATTAATGAGATGGGTATGATTGATTAACTATTTAATTAATTAATGAAAATGATGTGATTAATTAATCGTGGAAATTAATTAATGAGATGGGTATGATTAATTAATTATTGAATTAATTAATAGAAATTTTGTGATTAATTAATTATGGAAATTAATTAATGAGATGGGTATGATTAAATAATTTTTAAATTAATTAATAGAAATGATGTGATTAATTAATTGTTGAAATTAATTAATGATATGGGTATGATTAATTAATTATTGAATTAATTAATAGAATGATTTTTCAAATGGACTTTGGTTGTATGTAACTTGGTTGTGATTATGTTAGCACGAAGTAGCTCTTGGGTTAACCCGGGTGTGAGTGAGGAATTTCCCAAGGAAGACTGTGAGAGCTTCCATTTTTATTTCCAAAGGACCGTGAGAACCTTCAGGGAGGAAGACCGTGAGATATTCCATTTTGATTTCCAAAGGACCGTGAGAGCCTTTAAGAAGGAAGACTATGAGAGATTCCATTTTGATTTCCAAAGGACCGTGAGAGCCTTTAGGGAAGAAGACCATGAGAGCGTCTATTTTGATTTCTAAGGGATTGTGAGATCTCTTAGTGTTAGGAAGGAGAAAAGACCATAAGATATTTTCCATTTGATTAGAAATATATTATTCTTTATTTAGTCTCACTCACATTAAACCCTTGAGGTTAGATCCCTCTATGCACATTACTCATTCGAGACTAATTTACATGTTTTATATATTTTATAAGATATAAATTGTGATAATGAATGGTAACATGGACTTTTAGATATGAATCATGATAATTATGGGTAATAATGGCATTCAAATATATGATATCCCTTGGGAATGTTTCAAACTCTGACATGAGATGCAGAAGGTATTGAGAGTTTAGGTGTCCTCAGGACCCCAAGTGTTATGTGGTTAAATAAATATTAATTAAATAAATGTAAAATGTTCACTTTATTTATTGTATTTTATTATTTATACAACTATATAAACTAATATTGACTGGATATTATTTTAGATTCCATTGGTGGTGGCCTACTAAGTTGTACTCACACCCTACTTGATCTGCCTGATCAGAACCTGAATGGACTTTGTGTTTTCTAGACAAGAAAAGGGAAAAGGACATATGTTAGATGGCTAATTAGGGATGGAGCATGGATAACGGAAGAAGACATGATTCGAGAACCACTTGGGGGAGTCATTAGTGTCTTTATTTTAGGTTTCATTTTAGACACTTGACATATACTTTGGCATGACATATTTTTTGCTTTAGTTTTGATATTATATTTCCAGTTTTGGCCATCTTGTGATACTTTTTCTTTTAGGTTATGATTATATGTTATTCAGTTATTGTTTCTTATATTTTTATGGTGTATTACTATGATAAAAGAGGGTATAGTCTCCCCATGATTTATATATCAGACCATCATTGCTAGTTGGAAGCCTCTAACATATAGGGAGGTGCACCTAACGTCAGGTGACGGTTCGGTTTGGGACACCGGGGCATGACACCGAGCCCAGGATGTTACAAATTGGTACCAGAGGAGTTTTATTTTTTCTTTTCTTTTGTCTTATTTTTTGGGAAAGGTATACAAGAGACTTGAAAGAGCCAGACCTTGGTTATGAGATCATGCATGGGAGTAGCTAACCCATGTATGGGGGATAACCCATGTACCCAAGGTGGGATTATTATTACCGTTGTTTGCTGTTACAGTTGAATATTATTTCACCTTGGGTGACACACTTGTAGTGTGATGTAATTATTATTTCTGATATTTTATGAGATTTGAATTGTGACCTTATATGGAAGAAGATATGAGTATTCATGCATCATTCTAGGCACTTAGGATTATTTTACATCATGCATCATTTTAGGCATGCGCGGAAAATGGGTTTTGGGTAAGTTTTTGGACATGAACTGTTTTTCCTTACTTGTGAAACTAAAATGAAATTGTGCCTAATGTGAATTGAAAAAAATTCTAAAATGATGCAAGATGTGAATAAATGGGTTTCTAATTATAGACTTGAATTAATAACGTGCTTACCCTTTGTTAACCATGACCTAAATGTAGGGTGGTTAAGGGTAGAGATAGCGTCTAAGTTTTGACCGTGTGATGGGAAAAATGGATAAATACTTGTTATGGTTTTTTCTAAATCTCTCTCGTTAACTATGTTAATGTTGTGAATTGAGAATCCTTTTTTTTATTTGGACCTTTATGTGGGTGGTTTGGGTAGTGATAATTCCCTAGTTTGAGAACACAGTTGTAGGTTGTGCAAGAACCATCTAGTTTTGGATCGGTGTGGTGATATGTTGGTAGGTAGAAAAGCCCAATACTTTCAACAGATTAAGGTGTTTCTTTAGTGTGAGGTAACATTGATGATGAATGATTTTTTTTGGTGTTCATTGATGACTTCTTAGCATACTTTTAATTAGTGATGATCTTATACACAACCTTGACATCGTCTTGGGTATGCTGAGAAAGCTTTATCTTTACACCTAGCTACCAGAATGTGTTTTAGTTAGATATGGGGACCTTTAGAGGTTGCACTTATGAAGCGATATATGTGGAGTATGATGGTAGGAGATAATCCATCAACAATTTATAAATGAGGAACCTATAAAGAGCATGTTTAAATTCCTCGGGGAAAGGCTAGGTGGGCCTCATAGGTGGTGGATGTATGTTCTTTCTAGGATGTTTTTAATTGAAAGGATAAGTTCCAATATTGTATGGTGTTCTTTCAGTTGTGGGGAACAATGAGTTGGGAAACGCATCGAGTATGTTGTGAGATTTGGTTTTGAGACTGATGTATCATTTGGAGAGCATCTAATACGTGTGTTAAATCATAGTGAGAAAGAGTTACAGGGAAAAGTTCATGCAAAAAATTAATATATTATGGAAACATGGATGTGTTTAGGAGGAAACACGGGAGAGAGAAGTAGATATCAGGGCTTAGTGGCCCGACCTTTTTGAATTAAAATCTTAGGGATGTTTGGGAGTATAGATCGAGGATGAGTTGTTTTAAAGTGGGGAGATTGTTAGATCCCGACCTTTTCTGGAGTTGTCTTGGGATCATTTGTAGGTACTATTTTTCCTTGTGTTGAGTAAATTTCATTTGGGTTTCACCTTGGGGTGTGTTTGGGTGGAAATTTGAGAAAAATAGAAGGAAGTGGGAAAGTTCATGGTTGATGCATGGTTTTCCCAAACCATGCATCCTAACCCAGCAAATTGTATGAACCCAGGAAGAGGGGATTCACATGGCTGGTGAAAATTTTGTAAAACTGTTTACTCTTGAAGGATAAATCATGAACCCCATAGAAGAGGTGCAAGGTTAAAGTTCACGATTAGGGGAAACCATGAGCCTCTGCTCAGAAAATCGTGGGCAAGATTTAATGAACCTGAAAATTGGTTTTTAAAATTATTGAACCCCCATATTAACCCCTAATCGACCCTAGTTTGACCGTAATATCTCTTTCATGATTTTGGAGGCTCCCAGATAGATTCAAAGCCTTCCCGACCTCTTTTCTTACTGAATCGAAGGGAATATAGAAGATCTACATCTTCCCAGGTATGCATTTCTTTCTGTTTAGAACTATATCTCTCTTTCGCTCCTCTTCCTAAATAAAAGAGGGATGTTTATCCACTATAGGCTCTAGATCAAGATATAGGTTTTTTATATCTTGATCCATTTGATATTGGATTTAGGATTTTTATCTAAATATCACTCTTTTTCATGTTCTTGATTAATCCGTTACAACTTGGGGATTCTTTTGTTGGTGAGTATTTTTCAACGATTTGAGGTAGGTAGTCTATAATTTAAATCCAAAAGTCTTGATTGTAATTATGTGTATGTAATTATAAAATTACTATTATATGTTTAACAATTTATTTCTTGAATGAATGAATTAATTTAGTGAATTAATTAATTGAGGAAAAATGTGAAATTGGGGATATTGGAATTATACATCAGGAATAATTAATTTTTGAATTAATTATGGGATATAGAGATAATTAATTATTGAATTAATTATAGATATAGAGATTGTTGACTTGAGATAATTAATTATTGAGTTAATTATTAAAGATTGTTGTGGTTATGAAATTGATTGAGATGATTAATTAATTGGTGAATTAATTAATGAGATTGATGTGTTAAATTAATCGGTAAATTAATAAGAGGATTTATGTGATAAATTAATTTTTGAATTAATAATTATCTGTTGTGATGTAATTAATTAATAGATGAATTAATTATTGGAAGTAATGCGATTATTTAATAGATGGATTAAATAATGGGATTTATAGGATTAATTAATTAATAGAAGTAAGGTGTTTATTTAATTATTGAATTAAATAATGGTATTAATGGGATTAATTAATTAATGAATTAATTAATGGGATTAATGTGATTATTTATTTGTTAAATTAAATAATGGGATTGATGAGATTAATTAATTGATGAATTAATTAATTGAAGTAATTTGATTATATAATTTTTGAATTAAATAATGGGATTGATGTGATGAATTAATTAATGAATTAATTAATATGAGAAATGCAATTATTTAATTATTTAATTAAACAATGAAAATAATATAAACAATTAATTAGTGAATTAATTGAAGGGATTTAATGTGATTAATTAATTTTCTAATTAATTAATGTATTTGACATGAACAATTTTTTAGTGAATTACTTGAAGTGATTGAATGTGATTAATTAATTATCAAATTAATTAATGGAATTTACATGAATAATTAATTGGTGGATTAATTGAAGGGATTGAATGTGATTGATTAATTTTTGAATTAATTAATGTAATTGAATTGGATTAATTAATTTGAGAATTAATGAATGTGTATTGCTGTGATGATGTGGTTGAATAAGTTAGATTAATTAATTGGTAAATTAATTAATAAGGACTATTGTATTGATGTAATTGAAAATGGATTAATTAATTGTTGAATTAATTAATTTCATTGATGCGATTAGTTAATTATTGAATTAACTAAAGGAATTAACATGATTAATTAATTATTGAATTAATTAATGTTATTGATATGATTATTTTATTTTTAAAATAATTAATTTTATTAATGTGATTAGTTAATTTTTGAATTAACTAAAGGAATTGATGTGATTAATTAATTCTTGAGTTAATTAATGTTATTGACACGATTAATTAATTGTTGAATTAATTAATGTTATTAATGTGATTATTTAATAGTTTAATTAACTAAAGAAATTGACGTGATTAATTAATCATTGAATTAATTAATGTTATTTACATGATTAATTAATTTTTGAATTAATTAATGTTATTAATGTGATTAGTTAATTATTGAATTAACTAAAGGAATTAACATGATTAATTAATTTTTGAATTAATTAATGTTATTTACATGATTAATTAATTGTTGAATTAATTAATTTTATTAATGTGATTAATTAATTATTGAATTAACTAAAGGAATTGACGTGATTAATTAACTATTGAATTAATTAATGTTATTAACATGATTAATTAATTTTTGAATTAATTAATGTTATTAATGTGACTAGTTAATTATTGAATTAACTAAAGGAATTGACATAATTAATTAATTATTGAATTAATTAATGTTATTGACATGATTAATTAATTTTTGAATTAAGTAATGTTATCGAAGTGATTAGTTTATTATTGAATTAACTAATGTAATTTTTGTGATTAATTAATTTTAAAAATTAATTAATGATATTGGTATGATTAATTAATTATTAAATGAATTAATGGAAATGATGTGATTAATTAATTATGGATATTAGTTAATGAGATGGGTATGATTAATTAATTGTTGAATTAATTAATAAAAATTATGTGATTAATTAATTATGGAAATTATCTAATGAGACGAGTATAATTAATTAATTTTTAAATTAATTAATAGAAATGATCTGATTAATTAAATATAGAAATTAATTAATGATATGGGTATCCTTAATTAATTTTTGAATTAATTAATAGAAATGATGTGATTAATTAATTTTGGAAATTAATTAATGAGATGGGTATGATTAATTAATTATTGAATTAATTAATAGAATGATTTGTGAAATTAAATTTGGTTGTATGTCACTTGGTTGTGATTCTGTTGGCATGGAGTATCACATGGATTAACATGGGTGTGAGTGAAGGATTGCCCGAGGAAGACAGTGAGAGCTTCCATTTTTGATTTCCAAAGGACTATAAGAGACTTCAAAGGGGAAGATCGTCAGAGGTTCTATTTTGATTTCCAATGGACTGTGAGAGAATTTGGGGAGGAAGACCACGAGAGCTTCCATTTTTGATTTCCAAAGAACTGTAGGAGCCTTCAGGGAGGAAGATCGTGAGAGCTTCCATTTTGATTTCCATGGGACTGTGAGAGCTCCTGGAGTTGGGATAGGGAAAATACTATGAGATATTTTCTATTTTCCTAGAAAGATATTATGCCTCATTTATTCTCACTCACATTAGACCCTTGAGGTTAGTTCCCGATATGCACATTACTCATGCCAGACTGATTTACATGTTTTATGAATTTTATTAGATATAAATTGTGATAATGAATGGTAACATGGACATTTAGATATGAATTGTGATAATGAAGGGTGAAAATGGAATTCATATATATGATATGCCTTGGGGATAGTCCATAATCTATAATGATCTGAAGTAGGTATTGAGAGTTTGGGTGTCCTCAAGAACTCAGGTGTAATGTGGTTAAATAAAGATTAATTGAATAACTTTAAAATGTTTACTTTATTGATTATATTTTATTATTTATACAAAAACATAAAATACAATTGACTAGATATTGTTTTAGAAGCTTTTGGTGGTGGCCTACTGAGTTTTACTCACACCCTACTCGGGTTTCCTGATTGATACCCAAATAGAATTTGTGTTTTTTAGATAGGAAAAGGGAAAAGGCCCTATGTTTGATGGAAGATTGGGGATAGGGTATGGATGAGGGAACCATACATGATTCAAGATCTAATTTGAGGATTTTTCAGTGTCTTTATTTTGGGTTTCATTTTAGACACTTAACGTGTATATTTTCATGGCGTGTTTTCTACTTTAGTTTTGATATTCTATTTCTAGTTTTGGCCATCTTGTGATACTGGTTCTTTTAGGTTATGATTATATATTATTCATTTATTGTTTATTATTTTTTTATGGTGTATTACTATGATCAAAGAGGGTATAGTGTCTCCCTGATCAATATATCAAACCCTCAATGCTATTCGGTATCCTATGAAATACAAGGAGGAACACCTGAGGTCAGGTGGCGGTCCGACTCAGGGCACCAGGGCATGGCACCTGGTCCGACATGTTACATAGTCACTAAGTGACATGGATTGACCAATATAATCAATGGAGTCCTTAATAGGAGTGTATATTTATGGAGCCCTTCCTTGAATATGCTTGTGGAAGTTGGAACTAACAAATAAGTAGAAGTGAACCCTACTTTTGTTGAGGTGGGGGGAGAATTTCTTAAGATTTATTATTATTATTGGAAACACTGGTTCTGTTAAACCTTACGTGGTTTCTACTAGAAATGACATAGAATACTTCATGGATGATGAACCAATTTCAATGAGAAAAATATGAAGTAAAGTGATCTCTAATGAGATTCCTTCCCCTACTGTTCCAATTACAAAGGTTTAAGATGAACCTACTATTAAAGAAAGAAGTAGAGAATAAAAAGAATTTTATCCATAAGATAAAGTTGTTACCAATATATTTGAGCCTCAGATTCCTATTTATAATTCTAATAATACTTAGGATCTTGGGAATATAGCTACATCTATTAATCCTCAAAGATCACCATCCAGATTAGACTTGAGTGCTGTAATCAGAATACTGGTTAATATAGATGATGGTGAGAAAAAGAATCCCTCCTATATCAATGGTTCCTATACCAGTGTTGAAATTACTATAGTGAGTATAGTTTTGGATATTCTATCCTAAATAAGTGAAAAAGTGAAAGTTTAAAAATGTTTCATTTTCAGTACTGATGTTATTTGTTTATAAGAGGAAGGTGATAAGGAAACACCTCTAGATTTAAAGGAAAAATAAAGAGGAGATAAGGTAAAATATTATCTTGGAATAAAAAAAGAAATGGTAGTAGGATATCCAATGGTTAAAGGGATAGAAATAAATAAATCATATAGTCAACTTCAAACATTTTCTAAGAATATACTTTACGAATTCAATTATATGAAAGCAAAGTTGTGATGTTTGAAAGATCAAATAGATGACCTAAAAGATAAATCAATTAATAAGTATGAGTTTAATGATCTGAAGGATATGTTAAATGTTTAAACTAAAATTATACAAAACATATTTTTTGTACAATTAGGTATATATTTTAAAGTTTTTTAAGAGACTAAGTTAGTTAAAGTTGAAGTCAAAGAATACGTTGATTATTTGAAGAAGATGATGATTTATCATTTTGAGTATATCATAAGGATATTGAATATTTAACCACATCCTATAAAACCTTTTCATCTAGATGTAGTGGGAATTTATTATATACCAATTTCTATAGAATAAAAATTTATGGATGTTTCATCAACCTTGAATGAACTGAATGAATGAGTATCTTTGATGTAGTGTGACTCTATATCTATGGACACTATTTAATATATTCAAAGGAACTTAAATTTTAAGATCAGAAGTCCTCAATTTATCGATCATAATATTGTTCAAAGTCTAAACAAAAATTTTAATGATCTTTCTGGATTTGTCAAGGAGAATATTTTCTTTATAAAGGAAGCCTTAGTGACCGCTCTTATAGAATATCAGGTTATTGTGAAAGGTCTTGATGACATGGATGCTCCTATTTATTGAAGCTTTAAAGTGTTGAATACTAATTTTATCCAGATTCTAGAGACTCTTTCATAATATTTTCCTACTGATTCTAAGACATATTTTAAAAGGATTCCAGGGTATATACTCCTGTTCAAAGAGAGAATTACAATTTAAAATAAGTTCCTATTCCTAGTTATGCACACCCTATGATTGTATCTTTTTTATCTCTTAAGTTTTTTTGAATCCAAAGAGGATGTGTTGTGAAATTTGTTGAAAATATTTTCTATAAAGAAAGATCTTCAAGATGGTTGGAAATTGTTTGGTCATAAGGTTTGGAAAGGATACACAATTATTCTTGATTTTTTCAAACATAAAATCATCAAAATAATAGGCATGTGTGCATATTCACTATTTCAGTTAAGAGGAATAAAATATTTAGACCCTACCTTACCTGATAGGTATCTAGCAGTAAATAAGAAGTTATAGTCTTATTTTTATCCCTCTACCTTTTATAAACAAGTGAATTAGAAGTTTGCTAAACTATCTAGGCCATTCTCTCTACCCACCTTCTCATCCAAACTCTCTTTCACTAATTACACTAAGTATGATAAGGAAATTTCTAAACACACTTGATATGTAACATCCCAATACCATATTTTTGTTATGAACATTTATTTTTTATTTGTTATCATTATTTTTCATGTCGATATCTAGTTATTTACATTGGTTCCTGGTTGATCCCTCATTGTATTATTGTTTCTTGGATGTTTTACCTTGGTTTATCCTTATGAGGGGTCAAAAAATGGTATTGAACCTGGTTATAGAGGAAAAGATATGGATAATTGTATTTGTATTAAGAGTGGGCATGATCCTGTCATTAGAAAAGCTATAGGAGGCCCACAAGCTATCTTGTAAGGGCCACTAACTAGTTGGTGGGAGGTAGGTAGTGGTGGATTCCTACAGAAGTCTCTTTATCCAGCTATTATAATCTCACCAAATAGCTATTAGAATCCCACCATCTAGATGGTGGGACTTCCCTAAATTAGTGTATTTTTCTGAGCACCACTAGGTAGTCGGTGGATGCCACATGCTAGCGAGTGGTGCCGACGAAGATGAGAAACAACATGGTAATATCATAACTTTAATTCGTTTTAATATTAGTTTTAAGACCAATCCTCTACCTCTAATTTCATTTGACTTAAACATATTTAGATACACCTTACAGATTAATTTGGATCTCTCAACCTCATCCCTTATTGGATAAAAGTGCTGGTTGATGCATTGGATCTCTCATGGTTAGTGTAATATGAATTTGATCATGGTTTCTACTTTCATTCTTTCTCATCATCTTCAAGAGTGATGATTCCTTATGTAATTAATGGATCTAGATCTTGAATTAATCAATTTTGATTCTGGGATTATCCTTTGAGCGTTCTAGCCCTCAACTCTACATTGGTGGATCCAATGTGGGTGTTATTGATCTTGATTGAGGTATGTGGTTTCATAAGTAAATATTTATCAAATAAAACCTATTATTATTGTTTAATTTAAATTGGTTTTATAATTTATTTCTAAATCCTGAATTATTTCTCTTGATAAATGATTTGGAATGGAATGGTGTGCATGATGAAATAACTTGGCAATGGATTTCGAAAATTAATTATTAATTTCTAGAAACTAATATTGATTTGAAATAAATAATTTGAAGCATGATTTTTTTGAGATGAAAAAGTTTAAAATGTTTTATGATTTGAAATTATATGATATGAAACAAAAAGAATTAGTTTTTTATTAAAACTATTTGATGTTTGTTTTTTGAAATGAAATGACATGTTTTTGAAACTTGAAACTAGGACTGAATAAATTGATTTATTAATTATATTTAATAATAGTCCCAATTATTATCGAATACCCTAAATCACAAGGGAGATTAGGTACTTATGTGGGAATAACACATAGTAGGAATGTATTATCTTTACCTAGAAATAGATTAATTATGACAACACTAACTAAAATATCTTGAGGGAAGGGAGTTTATTATTTAAGATTATCTCCTATTCCCCATAGGATTGGGATCTAAGGAGAGTTTACACACCTGGATCCATATATTCACTGATATGTGTGAGAATTCATAAACTAACCTTACCTTAGTTATATTAACCATGGTTCTATAATTGAAATTGATTTATATATGCCAATGATTTATTGAAATGATTTACTTATGTCTATTTTGATAGAAATTTTATTCATTCTTATTTTAATAAAGATTCTTGTAACTTCCCATTTTTATGGAAATACAATTTGAAACCTATTTTATAATAGTCATTGAAATGTTTTGAAAATTATATTTTGATATGAATAGTGAAAATATTTTCATTCCAAATTTTATTTAACATTGAGAAAAATAAATTTATTTGTTTTATATTTTCTTTGAAATTCTTGGTGAGATCCTACTAGGATTTATTTTTCACACCCTACCTTTCCCTTTAGGAGATTATATATTTTTTTATTCCAGGTCTAGGAAAAGGTAAAGCACCACTCAAAGGTGGTGGGTGTACATCATTAGTGAAACCTTGGGAGTTGGAAGTGACCAGTGGAACATGTGATCCATTCATTACATGGGGTTTTTTATGATGCCATATTGATGGTTTTATCTGATGACTTTGATTATTGTGCCATTTTGAGACTTGTATATTTCTACTTATGGTATTTTTATCTCTCGAGGAGTGTTTGGAATACTGAATATTTATCATTTTATGTCCACAACTTTATCTATATGACTTATTATTATGGTGAAATCATTACCTATTACTTTTTTGATGCCTGAGTGTGAGTTTCTAGCCCGTGGGGATCAAGAATGTCCTTTGGGCCATGTTATAATTGATTTGGGTTTCAATTAGGTGGGTTATCTTGGATGTTTTATGAGAAATTGGCATAAAATGCAGCTATGATTATTTTCTAATATTAGTATACAGTTTGGGATGTCACGGTAGATAAGAGACAAGATTGTTAGGAATTAAGGGGTAGGTTAAGAGAAAAAGAGACCACTTTGTGTATAAGTTGTAGTTGATTTCAATGATTTTTATTGGTTGTTAATAGTGTTCAATGAAATAGAAATATTTCATTGATATCAATATGTTAAAGAAATTAGAAAGAAAGAAGTTATTGGAAGTGAAGTTTCTATGATATCCAATCTTGATATCAAAGTGAATATTTCTTGGATGAATGTGTAACACCCCAGAATGATAAAGAGTTAAATGACTAAATGATATGACTCATGTCAACAAGGTTCACCTTCCTTTTCGAGAGCCTACCTGATTAGAACTCCACAATTAAGCGTTATTATCTTGGAGTAGTGATCAGGATGAGTGACCTTCTGGGAAGTCTCCCAGGGTGTGTGTGAGTGAGAAAAAAACACACTAAAAAGGACATGTGTTGGTATGTAAGGACTGTCATTAGTTAGATGATCCATTTGGGAACATGGGTGGGCCCCAAAGTGGGGACCACGTGTCTATGTGGAAATTGGTGGTACCTAGAGGTCCAGGACCTGATGACCATGTTAAGGTGGGGTGTCTATGCTGTCAACGGGTCACAATTGTTACATTTGGTATTAGAGAAGGAACCCAGCCTTAAGTGCGGTGCACTTCCTCAGTTGAGATGTAAGGTCCACAACTAGGGCGTTGTGATCTGGGGGGGGGGGGTGAATGTAACACCCCAGAATGATAAAGGGTTCAATGAATAAATGATATGACTCTTGTAAACAAGGAACACCTTTCTTTTTGGGAGCCTAACTAATTAGAACTCCACACTTATGTGTGCTTGGCATGAAGTAGTGATCAAGATGAGTGACCTTCTGGGAAGTTTCTGTGTGTGAGTGAAGAAACAAAACACTAGAAAGGACTTGTGTTGGCCTGTGGGGACTGTCATTAGTCAGATGACCCAATCAGGCACGTGGGTGGGCCCTAGGGTGGGGACCACGTGTCTGTGGGGAAACTGGTGGTACTTGGAGGGACAGGACCCAGCAACCATGTTAAGGTGGGGTGTCTGTGTTGTTAGGGGGTCACAATTTTTAGAAAATGGATGAATAAGAAAGTAATAAAGTCTTATTATCTTAAGGAAATTATTTTGGAAACTTGGAGTTTACAAATCTGACATCTTTTGAACTGGTCTAAAGTTTAAAAGACATGTTTCACTAAGTTTTTTGGCATGACACATTGTTTACAATAATGAAGAAGGAAGATGATCCATCCAATGGTGTTTCTTGATTGTATGATGCTTAAATAATTTGATGGAGAGTAATTTAATAAGGTCATGAAAATATATATTTAATGAGGAACTTATTTCAAGAACATGGAAAATGATATTATTTTTCATGAATAATATTGAAGGGAGAAGTTGAGAGTTTATGTTTTGGAATTTAACAGTGAGATATGGATTGATAATATATCATACACTTATAATATAATCTAAATATTATTTTAGTTGGACTTTATTATGAAATCTATCCAACCACCTAGCTAGTCAAGGGGATCCCACAACCACTACATAGGTGGGTAGGGTCAACCCTTAGCCATCAATGGTGGCAGAAGAGGTGAGATGGAGGACACATAGTGTGTACCTGTATTGGGTAGGCTAGAGTTTTCATGGTATGTACAGAGTTTCTGTGGACTGTGTAATGTGGTGGCATAGCCCATGTGGGTATTGGGTGTGCAATGTATCTGGGTGTCGACCCTGGTTCCATGGATCGGGTTGAATGTGGAATAAAATCTATTATATAGAAGTGATTGACATAAGTGGAGAATAATGTGGGATGAAGTAGTATTCAACAATGTAGATCTATATTTAATGATACATAAATAACTCTATCTACCTGATCATATAAATCACGTCTGTTGGATATGATGAGATCATCATATTCAACTTCTCAATGAGGTTTTTACTACATCGTTCAAATCCAGTGACCGATGATCGCTGTTATCCTCAATCATGGACATCTTCCATGATCATTCCCATGAATTGAGACAAGGTTGATCAAACCGAGGCCATGAATGAAATAAATTTATTTAATTCATGTGATAAGTCGAAGACCGTTCTACTACTAAATGAAAATAGAGTTGCAGTAGGCTATTCGAGCATCCGATATACATGAATGAGTTTAACTTTAAAGGTATCACACAATTTTCATCATGTGAACTTGATATAATCACTGTGTGGAGAAACCGATTGTGAAGGAAGTGACTCATTTCTTTTCAGTATCAAAAAATAAAGAAACACACATGGAAATACTTCAAAAAAAATATTTTTGGGGTTTTAATAATATCCATAACATGACATATTTTTTGGGGATTTGAGTCGATGAGTGAATATAGGAGAGGTGGTGATCCTCACCTTTATATACTGAATCCATAATTCCAATAATGTTTTCTACCACTAAAATTTCATATGATTACTCTTGTTTTTCATAAAAATAGTGAATCACTATGTTTCATTTACACGAATAGGAAGAATATCTATTAACCTCCTAGGCTATGTGAAGAGGGGAGTTCTGCACACTAATTTTCATAAAGTGGAGGAACTGTGCACTGAATTGCATGAAAAAGAAGAACTATGAACACTAAACCTATGTTAACACACTCTCGTAATGTTTTATGAAGATCAATTCCATAAACCAGTTCTTGAGAAATATACTCCCATTGTGTTATGTGAAGAAAACACCATACGTGTACTCTTTTGATACATGATAGATAGTGAGTAGTATCATGCAATGATGTGTTGTGTGAAGGAGGAGGAATCCATATAATATTCTAACATAAAGTTCCTATGCATGAGCACTAAACCATATTAGATAATGTGTACATATATACTGGTTTTCATGAAGGAAAGTGAGAAGGAAGAAGGAGAATGAACAATGAAGTGTGCATACATGGTAATGAGAATGATAATGCCTGCATGAACCATGAAAAAGATATTGATAATAAAAGAAATAAATTAGGTTTATGTGTGGTTTTAGTGATAATTAACTGCATAATTTAAATATATATATAATATGGTGTGATATTTTCAGTGCTGTGTAAGTAGTTTTTACAAAAAATCAATTTCACTAAGAGGAAATCGATACTATAATAAATTATTGATATTGTGTATTGAATAACGAGAATATGAAACTATTACACTACTATATATTATTGAGTGTCTAATATTGTAAGAAGAATAAGAGAGTGTCTAATCTACATTCAATTGTTTATCTTTTGAGAAAAATAAGAATTCTAAGATATCAAGTCTTCTACACATTCATATTATGCCGAACAAAGAAAAAATTAATTGTGATGATGCTGAGATGAACATTCATTGTTTCAATAATCATGAAGGATGATTTTGTTTATAGAAATAAGAAGACTGAGATCTAGTGTAGTATATTTTTTTACCGAGGATGAAAGGAAGAAGAAGAAGGATAAAGTGATTCTTTTGGTTTTATTTTGTGAATAAGAAGAAAATTTTCTTACCTAAAACCATTCTAGTAATAAAATGAATAATTTAGTGGAAGATAAAGAAGCACCATGAAATCCAAAAAAATATCATATAGTGTAATAATTTATTAGTGTTATAAAGTACTCTACAATGAAGGTGAAGACTATATTTATAGGTAATATAAATAACTAGTAAGGATCTGCAAGTTGGTTGAGATTTTTATCCATTCAAGGGAATAAAATTATTTCCACCCTTGCACATGAGACTTAGCTCGGTTGGTAAGGACTCTGCAAGTGCATCCGTGAGACTTGGGATCAAATCCAGGTGGAGACATTATTTCCAGGTTACTGTAGTAGTACTGTAGCGGTAACTTTGCAGTACTATAGTGGGAACTGTAGTAGGTACTGTTTGGCACTGTAGCATCCGGAAATATATCCCCGTTTGGGCCTTTGGTCCACCGATTTGGTCCCCGAGTCCTTTAAGGACTTCGGGCCACCCATGCCTTTGAGTCAGTATGGCCTTCGGGCCACCTCAAGGCCTTAGGGCCACCTTAAGTGCAGATGCAAACCAGATGACCTATGAGGAACAAGCTCTACAAGAAGCATGAGCAAGGAGCTTTCACCACAGTAGAAGATAAACGGATTGCAAGAATGAGAGGGTATGACACCTGCCATCGGGACAGGCCTGTTCATGCATGAGAATGCCTAGTCGAACAACCATATGAAGGTGGAGATCTGATTTCATGATGAAGATACTGGGGGGGAGCAGTTCCAAGTAGTTAGTCTAGGTTGTATGTAATGTTTGAAGCCTACGGGCAAATGAATTCCTCTAAGGCCAATGGGACAAGTAATACATACACCTACAGGCCTTGTAAGGGTTCCACCTCACCCCTTGAAAGGTAGATTATCAAAAATCGATAAAAAATGAAGGCCTTCGGGCCATTGGAGGAGGAAGATTATTTCCACCCCTCTTAAAGTGTAGGGAATCAAATTTGGATAAGGATTATCTTATAGAAAAACTGATGCAACTGGTGTATCATTTTATTAGAGAATCTGTGTATTGGTGATCACCATATACGATAATGATTGAATACTATTATTGAGTAGAAAACCTTGTAAAAATATTATTTTCCATCCTTACCTTCTTTCATATACTTGAATACGATGAGGAGAAGAGAATAAGAGAATCAATATACCAATATTTATTATAAATAAAAGGGATAAAAGTTATAATTAATGAAACATTTCCCAACATTGATTCATCCCCTTTGATTTTTGAGTATATCCCAAAGTGGTCTTCTCACGAGTGAGTTCCTAGCCATCTCTCATCCCAACAAGCCTTAAGTTACCATGGGTTGTTAGGGAAAGTTTATTTGAGGAATTGTTTAATCTAATCCCATAATTTTTCCAAGTCTTTGATATGATAATAGTCTTCCCCAATTGAATTATGATTGATATATTTGATGATCTCATGTATCTTGAATGATGTTTACCTTGTTATCTATTGATGTTGTGTATTACCATACCCCCAAGAATTCATTTGATTAGACCTCAAGAGGGATCTTATGATGGACCATGAAAAGTGAACCATCTAGTTGATCAGAACCTTTTAGAGGTTTTTTGCATATAGTACAAGCTTTGGTCTAGGTAGCAACACCTTTTTCCATTTAGGTTACAGAGGTTGTAACTTAGAGGGATGATAACATAGATCATGAAGAGTACTTTCTTCATCTGAATCCACCACTTTTATAGGATACCAAAGATCCCAATTAGCTAAAGTATTGGTTGAATAAGGTTGAGTATCTCTTTTATTTTTTTGGAGATTCTAGATTCAGTTAAGGTGGAATATAATATCTTTAAAATTGAAGGTCCTAGAAGAAGGTAATGGGATTAGATAGTTATATCTAGAAAGAATATGGAATTTTAGTTAGAATAATTCCAAGATATTTTCATAGAGAAATTTTATCTAGAATAAATGGGGTTATAAATATCAATGGAGTTCCTTAAAATATAACATGATGATTGGACAATGACTTAATATACCAACCATTTTTCCAAGCATGTTCATTTATCACTTGAGGTGGTTTCAAATAAGAAGATGAAATATCAACGGTTTGATATAAGAATTTGAGAAGATATTAAATATTAGGTTTTTCTATGAGATATCACCTATTATGTTGATGTTTTGGATAGATCTTTGATGGTATAACTTCGTATTGATAGTAAGTTAGGTTTGATGAGAGCTCCTCCCACTTATAGTGGAAGTTTTGGTAGTCCCTTTAAAGGGAAAATGTAGTTGGATAAGTCATGCGGTGGAAAATATGGTGGTGGATATGGGCATAATAATTCTTCAAAATCTTATACATTATCTGGTAAAGGAGAAATTACTTGTTTCCAATATGGAAAAGTTAGGAATTCAAAGCAAGCCTACATAGAGACACCAAAGATTTGTAGCTCTTGTGGATGCTCAGGTCACTTTCATCTATTTTACATGTCTTTAACACACCATGTAGTAGTAAGGTGTTGATAGTACTAGGAGGAAATTTAGTTTATTAAGATTATTCAAGAATAAAGGGGTTCCTACCACGAGAATAAGTAGTCAAGATTCTTCACACAATGGATGAGTCTCAAGTGGAAGATGATGCATGTCTTATGATAGTGAGAGGCACCATTACTATTGGTTCATCTTTAGTGACTACTTTATTTGATACTAGTGCCTCTAATTCCTTCATATCTACCCATGTTTTTTAACCATTTAATCTTCCTATAGAGCTCATGACTTATGTAATGGATATTTCTATAAATATTAGGATGAAGATAGAGTAGGGTATTTGATTAACCTCTTACACACTCTCTCTATTTTAAGTTGAGCTTGTTTGGGACCTTTTGGTTATAAATATGAAACCTCTGGATATAATTATTATGATATATCGACTAATTTATCATAAAACTCATACCAAATGCTATATTTGGTGGGAATTTTTTACTTCCCTTGGTGGGGTGTGTCATTTTTTAGGAAGACTGATAACTGAGGTCGAGTCGAGTTGGGCCTCCTTTCCAGAGTTGGGTAGGAAGATTTACTTGTTTAACTTTTAATTGAAGTTAGATTTTTCATATGGTGATATTCCTCTAGTAGTTACTGAGTTTTCCGATGCATTTCTTTAAAAAAATTTAAGTTTTCCACCTGTTGGGGAGTTGGAATTTTCTATTGATTTGGTATGAGGTACCTATCCTATTTATATTCATTCCTATTATATAGAACCAACTTAATAGAAGGAGTTAGTGAATCAGTTGGATGAATTGATATCCACAGACTTCATTCTACTTGGTGTGTCACCATGGGAAGTACCAATTATTTTTTTTCCAAAAAGGCAAACAAAACCCTTCTACTTTATGCCATTTACAGAAGGCTTAGTCAGGTCATGATCAAGAAAAAAAATCCATTACACTAAATTAATGATTTGTTTGAAAAACTAAAAGGAGGTGAAGTGGTTCTAAATGATTTATATTCATCCTAGTTGTCACCAGCTTAGGATAAAGGAGCCTTATATCCTAATACCTTATTTAAAAGAATGTATGGACACTATGAGTACTTTGTTATTCCTTGTTGTATAACCAATTCTCATTCTATGTTTATGGATTTAATTAATAGGATATTCCACCCATACATTGATTATTTTAGTGTTATTTATATATGAAAAATTATTTTACTCCAAAATTGAGTAGGATAAAGTGTTTCATTTGATAGATGTTCTGGAAATCTTGAGAAATCATCGAATTTATACCAAGATTTTTAAATGAAACTTTTGGATTCCTGAGGTAATGTTTATAAGGACCCGACATTAAAACATTACATAATCTTGAATTAAATGAATAATTCACATTGAGGATCTTTTCAAGTTTAGAGTTTTAGAGAATTAGGACATAACTATTACATCTCAAAAGATTACAAAGTAGACACTTCTACTCAGTTTCCATTTTTTTCATAAAATAAAAACTCTTAAAAAGAAACATGTCTAGTTCCATGTTTTAGATATCATGTCTATCCTAAATCCCATCCTTGACCCTATTCATCTTTAAGTCCTGTGGAAAACATTTCAAAAACTTGGGATAAGCATAAAAAGCTCAGTAAGGGATATAAAAATATAGAAAGAAAACATTAGTCCATGTATACATAAGAATAAATGAAATCATAATTTACTCATAAAACATAAGCACTTTAACATACCTCATGAAATCATAACATTTATGAATAAATCATAGAAATCATAAGACATAAAGGAAACTTGAGGCATTCATAACATTCTTACGTAGGGAGTAACCCTCATGGTTACATTTGGAATACCCATCACAGTATATTCCCTAAATCTCTTCGGATAAAACTTATCATTTAACTCCTTTACGTTACCCAATGCATTGGAGAGCTATCTCGGGCTCACCCACCCTTATTTTATCACAGAACCACCTGATTTAAAAAGCATTTCCAAAGAACCACAACATAATCATAACACATAACTTAATCATGAAGGAAAGATAAAATTCCCACATTGCAATAAAAATATAACATTTTAATATATTGAAATAATAAATCCATTCTAAAAACCATTTTCAATACCAAAATACCTTAAAATATTATATGGTATTTATTTTTCTTTTGAAAACATTACGTCTTGTTAAAGAAGCCAGAGATCAAATAATACTCGCGGCGGCAGAAAAGGTCGTTGTCACCGCTTATGTTAAAAAAGAAACATTCTTTTTGTCGTTTAGTAAAACGCTTTGTAGAGAAGATATTCCCTTGGCATGAAATGAAAACTCAAAAGGGTTTTATACACCGTATAAAATAAAGTCATGTAGAAATCAATTGATTCCTCAATGAAAGGAGATTGAGACGAAGTCCCGTACAAAGACGATATTCTTAGATTATGGATAAATCAATTACATAATTATGTGTGACAAATAGAAATACACCCAATATAAGTGGATATTAATTGCAAAACAATCAGATATCATCCAAACATATTCATATCATGACATAATCAAGAAGTAGTGGTTTAACCCAAAGAATTGAAATTGGGTTAAGAAGTTCCCTTACAGAAATTCGACAGCCTGACGACGTCACTTTAAAATTCATAAAATGAGATGATGAGAGATAAAAAAAAGTATCTCATAACTTGTACATAACATTTACAACAATATGGATATATAAGAACATATCCCAACATAATAATATGTAAATTAAAAGACCTAACAAAAGAAGTCTTTTAAAAAGAGGAGGGTGAAAGGTTCCCTTACCGATTTGGGTAAATTTCGAAATGTACACCCCATGAAAGAAGGGTCATAAAATGAATATTTAAATACCCATAAATTAAATTATATTACAAAAATAATACAATCATGGTCAGTACAAATTCCACACAAAAGAAAATAACGGCAAATGTAGCATGAATCTCATGGGAATAAAAAGTGAGATAAAAACCCCTTACCTCGTTGTGATCAATCGAGTCGTAGGACCAAAAGATAATAAACACCAAATTAATCACATAATACCATGAATATAAATAGAATCATGGTAATATATATTAAATGGCATTATAAAATACACCACATTCCATAAATAAGTGGTGAACAACGGAAATCTCACGGAATTAAAAGTGAGATAAGAAATCCCTTAAGAAAATTTGGCAGCCTAATGACGCCACTTAAAACTTAAAAAAATAGATTGATGAGATCAAATAGGTTCTCTCATCATATGAACATAAAAATTAAAGTAAGAGGAATATAAAATAACATCCCCCAACATAATAAATAAGAGCTTAAAAGAAGTGACATAAAAGAGAGTACTTAAAAAGAAAGAGAGAGGTAGAATCCCTTACCTCAAGTCCGACTTGTCTTGTTCGTTTCTTTGTATTCCTGAATAATAAAATTAGGTCAATTTATAATTGATTAAGGACTTAATTTAAATTTTATTATTCAATTAATATCACATATTATCATGTTATAATAATTAGTTAATTATGTGAGTTCATATCATACGTTTTGTCGATGTTCGGTACTTGAGTCAAAAATGAACTTGTGGAAAAGAATTGTCCATGTAGTTATAAGTAAATCATATATAGAATAGTATCAGTGATTTAAATATCATATATATCCAGTATTTATTCGTTTTATACTATTCCATAACATTTGGAGATAAAAAATGAAATGCACCGTTCAATGAGACGGTAGGCGGTACGTACGCATGAACGCTACTTTCATTTCTTTGTCATATTAATGGAATTAAAAATAAATGAGATATATATATATATTATAATTAAAGTATAATATATATGTTATATAGATCACATATTTTTATTAATTTCATTATTTATACATTCCATGTATTGCATGAACAAGTCACATCACTTGAGGGGGCGGTAGTCCACACTTCCTCAAATGAAATTATCGCATTTGCACAACATGAAAAACATAGAGGTATGTTTTAAATATAAAATACAGAAGAATATAGAGGACATACATATAATATATATCATATATAAATATAGTTCCATCATAATGGCCACCATTAGAGGTGGTAGGAGAAGATTGAACAATCATCGTTTCGTGAGACATTAATTCGCCATCCACAAAAAAAGTATGTTCTTTAACCATTAGACGGATGTGTGTGTAATTTTAGATCTAATAATTATCATAAAAACATCCTAGTTTATTTAATATAACCTTTTTGTTACAAAAAATAGAATAATAAGAGTTTAGGGGATTGGAGAAGCAAAATAAAACAAAAGAACATAAGAGAAGACATTACCTTTAAATCAGGTAACTCTTTTTGATTTGAGCCAAAGGCTTCCCTGGAAAGACTTATGCCCAAAGTGAGGCTTCTAGGAGTAAGAGAGTGATGTGGATAGATAATATGAGCAGAGTTTGGATGATCCAATTTATTGAGAGGTGTGAGTAGGGGGTAGAGGTGGGGGCCTTTTATAAGAGGGAGGAGGGTCACTTTTGGAAGGTCTTGAAATGTTACTTTATTATAAAATAGTTTTCAGATTTTAAAGGTCCCACAAAGATATATTTCCAGTATAAGGTGATAAGGGTTCGAAATACACCCATCGAATCGGTTTTCTACAAGTGTAAGTCTTATATTTTACCTGATCTTTTCATTTTATTTAAATCATTCATTAATGAGGTAATCACTGCATCATCATGGTGTCATAAATAATTTTATTTATATGATGTTTAAAAATTATAAAACAAGTACCATGATGTATTAAATTTTTTTAGCTTTCTAATGAATATTTATAGTCAAAAGGATAACTTATATAACCCCATGTAAAAATTATTTTAGTAAAACAATACATGTTTGTGACATTTTTATTTTAACTTTAAATAAAAAGTATTAATATCATTATCTTACCCAAGTGGCTCCATGGGGTCCCCAAAAATTTACCCATGTATTTTTTTGGTCGGCCATGATTCATCCAATAAGTGTAGGACAGGTGTAAAGGTAATTTCATTTTATTATAACATTATTTTTACCTTTAATTACACTAATTACCTTTAATCGCGGTTAATAAAACTCAAAAGTTACTATTCACCAAAAATTATTTTCATCCCATTGAACCATATTTTACTTAATAATTAAAACCATGTATGTCAGATTTTTGAAATTCAATTCACATAAGCTGTAAAATTCATTTAAACGAAAAATCAGTTTTTTTAACTACCACTTAGTGGTTTCACTCTTCATCAAAAATCGAAGTTTTTTAGAAGAATACAAAAAATTCACCCTAAGATATATTTGATATTCTGAATTAAAAAATTATGTCTTTTTTACAAAATTCAAAACATATAAGTTTCATTAATTAATTTTATAATTAATTCCCGTTGTCAAAACAAATAGCGTGTTTTTAAGAAACAATATCTATCAAAAGTTTGAAACTTATTTTTGTCCAATTTCAAAGTGAAATTACTTCCAGTGAACAAAATTGGATTAAATGGTAAAAATATATTTTAAATACACTTTAAAATCAATTAAAAAGATAATCTAACCATACAAATAAATTATATTAAAAGGAGGTTTTGAATTAAAATACTGTATTTTCACTATTCATTAAAAAATGAATTTATCGGAAAAATAAAAAAAATTTACACAAATTTTTTTTTGTTGTCTTGATTATAAAGAAGGATTTTATTTTGTCAAATATAAAATATAAAATTTTCAAAAAGTATATTTAAATAGGTTTTTCCATCAAAAGGCGGTTAATCAACCTTTTAAATAATATTAGAATATTTATGCGTAAAATTGGATTCATTCACATTTTTAAGCCTCTCATTTATTGGGTAATTGTTAAAATATTTAACAAACATATATAATCATTTTTTAGTTAGTTCTATTCATTTCTGCCATTAAAATGGTTAGGCGTTAACTACCATTTAAAATAATATTATTTTATTATTAGCGTGCAACGTAAGATTTCAAAGAAACTCGTTGTTGCGTATTGGGTACGCCATCAAACATAGCATTCCGTTTAAAGTAATATTAAAATTTTATTCACAAATATTGATAAATATGAAAATTTCATATTCTTTATTTACCTGGGATGTTACATCCTTCCCCCTTTTGGGAATTGCATTCTCGCAATTTTAAAATTGGGCTCCGAAACTTCATTGAAATCCCCTCATCGGAAAAAAGAGTCAATTAAAATTTCACTTTAAAAGAAAGAATGATAAGTAAAAGGGTCACCCGAGATAACCCATACTAGAATTCCATGTAGGAAAATATGGATATGGAAGAGAAAACAAAGGGTCAAGTTCTGATGGAGAGTGATAGAAAACATGTTTAGAAGAAAGTTAACCACCAGAAAATCACAAACTTGTGGTGGGTTAAACGGTATTTGATTCCCCAGTAGGAAATGTTAACAGACTACATTTTTGTTTTAAGTTACTTTTCATTGAGGAATTTATTTATGAGCTTAACTAAATCATAAGTAAACATACTTACTTTTCGTGTATACTTTCATCTCTTACTAGATTTCTTACACAAACTCATATTTTCTCTAAAAGGTGAGTATTTAAGATGACTTGTTAAGAGCGTTATGATCAACTTCTAGAGGATAACCTAATCCACAAAAGAGAACTATATATTTCCCATGTCTTTAGACCAAAACCAAAATGGTTAGTACAGGATCAGATAATCCCCAAAAAGGGAAATCTTTTACAAAAAGAAAAACTACTCTTAATCTCCAAAATTTGTCCAACAAAACCCAAAGTTCATCAAAAAACATTCAATAAACAGTTATCTATAAAATTCTTCAAAGTACTCTAAACCAATATTGAAACCCAAATCTTTGAAATATTTAATCAAATAGTCTTCCAAGGTAAATCTTAACATTTATCTCCAAATAACACCAGTTACTCTTAAAGTCTCATACTGAAAAGTAGTTAACCTAATCACATATCCTCCATGATAGGTTAATCATTTCCCTAGATAACCCAAAATCAACTTATTCCTAATTCATAAGATCATCTAACTAAAAATAATTAGTCATACTAACCAGGGACTTCACGTAGTCCAATGGTAGGTGATAAATCCCAGTCACACTTTGGTTGTGGGTTCAATTCCCACATCTTCGTCTGACGTGACGGGTTGTCACACGGTCTGCGTGTTGTCCTTTTTCCAAAACTATATAATTCTTAAAACATTCCCCAAAAAGAGATAAAATATTCAAAAATAACCATAACATAATTCAACCTCAAGTTTATCTCATTCCTTTCATTTTCCATCATAACATATAGTAACCCATAATTACCTCAAAAGTAAGGATCATATAAACCCTAATGGTTACATTTATAATTATTACCTGAACTTCCACATCGAGTTGGTTATCTCGTACATGATGAATTAGAGAACTCACCAAGTTTCAAGTGGTTAATCTTGACTCCTGATAGTTGGTTGAGAATAACCACAAGAGTTCTCATTACATCTCCCATATCATTTCGTTGTTCTTTCAGAAAACTATCACAGTTTTCTTCACATCCACTTTTACTTTGGTTCCTGCTAGATACAACCATTTACTAAAACCAAAAAGTTCAGCGTGATTATATCATTAGAATCATCATATAATATCTTATGAGGAGGGTAAATACTAAGATATAACTATTCATGTTATCTTAAACTCATTCACTTTATCTAAAACTATGACTCTTTCTAAAATCCTAACCATTATGGTAATGTCACTTATGCCTAAAGAATACCCTAACCTCTAAAGATATCTAAACCGACCTTTGATACTAACTATAAGGACCCGAACTTAAAAAATTATATAATCTGAATTAAATGAATAATTCACATTGAGGATCTTTTCAGGTTTAGTGTTTTAGAGAATTATTCCATAACTATTACATCTCAAAAGATTACAAAGTAGACACTTCTACTCAGTTTCCATTTTTTTCATAAAATAAAAACTTTTAAAAAGAAACATGTCTAGTTCCATGTTTTAGATAGCATTTCTTTCCATGATCCTGTCACGACCCGTCCTCAGGGCCCGTGCCGTGACTACACCAAGCCTACCTTCTATAGGCCAGGGGGTGGCGACTAGCATCAAAGGCATAAATCTCGATAAAAGGGAATGAATTGCCTTTATATAAGAAAACAAACACCACGGAGTATGGAAGCTGAAGTAAAAACTAAGTAAACTGAGTACAAAAGTAAGTGCTGGAATGTAAATGGGCCAGAATACAAACCCAACTGAAAGTACAATACAACTGAAAAGAAAGTACAATAGCTGAAAAGTAAAGCAGCAACCACCAATTTGTCCTCCGAAATTCCCACCTGAAGGGTGGGTATAGATAGTCTCGTCGGCTCCTCGGGTCCGTCTGTCCGCTCCGTGTACATCCCGCCTAATAGTCCACCTCCGGGTACGGTCCCACTCCACAAGCCTCAACCACGATCAGCGATGTCCGTTGTCTTCAACCAACACAATGTAGTGCGGGCATAGCCCGTGCAGGGGTGAGTATACGATACTCAGTAGGGACCCTGAGACTTCCGAAGGTCTCCCAGAATCCACGATGGATAAACCAAAAAGGAAAGATACAATCAAGAAGTATCAACGAACTCTACTTAGGAATATGCCCATAAATATACCTAAGTCATCAATTCTAGTTCTGATCTAACTCACGTGCCCAAGTACAACCTAGTCCACACAAGAAAGCATAACCCAATCCACGTAGGAATACACAACCCAATCCACATAGAAAATCACAACCCAATCCACACAAGAAATCATGAAAATCACATCGATGATAATTATTGAAAGTCAAGACTCATCTCACATAGGTATACTACTCATGAAGAGGGGTGGAGATGATAGATGCAGCCTCTAAATCATCTCTCCTGCCAAACCCACATAGGATCCAAGTACAGAAGTCATCACTGCCGAACCCACGTAGGATCCTAGTACAGTAACCATCGCTGCCGAACCCACGCAGGATCCAAGTACAGTCGTCATCGCTTCCAAACCCTCAGAGGATCCAAGTACAGTCATCCTCACTATCAAACCCACGTAGGATCCAAGTACAATCATCATCGTCATTGTAGTCACAACCATCTCTAGGGTTCCCGCACAGAGCACACTCGATTCTGAGAGGGTCTGCTCCTCGAGTCAAAAGGGGTGGATACATTAACCATCATGAAGACTAGAGTTAATGTATCCCATAGTTCCGTCCCATGTTATTGGGGAAATCCAAGAAAAATGTGCCCAAGTCACAGAGAACAAGACAACCAAGCCATTTTCCTAAAGTCCACGACATGTAGGTAAGCGATACATGCCATGTCTTTAGACACCGGGTACTGCCCCTGTGAAATGGCCCGTGTCATCAGGATGGTCGTGTAAAAATTAAGTACACGACATGTGGTATGGTTACACGCCATGTCTACAGTCCCCGAGTACTGTCCGTGTACCATGGCTCATGTCGAAGGGCTATTCGTGTAAAAAGTAAGTACACGACGTGTGGTATGGTTAAAAGCCGTGTCCAAACTTCTGGTGTCGGCTTCGTGTACGCTGGCCATGCCTGTTCGTGTGGTGGAGTACCTGCCCATGTACTCCACCCCGTGTCTGTGTATTCCCGGAATACACGCCGTGTCTCCTCTGTCAAATTGTGTGGAAAGTACACGCCATGTGACCGGTGTCACACGCCGTGTGTCACTTCTTCTGATGTCCGTTACTTATGCTGCTAAATGCTTGTACTACACGGCGTGTTCTTTGGATGTACACACCGTGTATTCTGTAATTTTCCAGAAATGACACCTCTGGCCAGCATGCCTCCCGAGGCGTCCGTCCTTTGTTCCGATGATCTGTTTGCTGCAAAACTCCCATTTCTAGGTTGTCCCAATGTTCCGAGGCCATTTCCGATGTTTTCGGGCCTCCGATCGGCTCTGAATACTTTCCTTGATTCACCACTCAAGAATGGTTGGAGAACACCATATAAAAAGAACGACGGAGGAATCAGACCCTGTTAGTTTGGTCCGGTTCATTCCGCTTTAGTTTGATAGAAAAAGGTTTAGAGAGAACCAATAACATGGAAGGGAAAACAACGTTTCTCATTCAAAAACACACCCCTACCTCAATTCAAGAATTTTGATTGCTTGACGAAGAATGAGGATGCTTCTGTTGATGTTTCCATGGAATGATGGCATCACTTCGTCAATGTCGAGAAGAAAGAATCCGTGGTTGGCTCCCGCGTTCTTCACGTTCTTCAACGAAGAAGAAGTTATTCAAGAGTTTAAATCTCTCTCTCCCAATATCTTCACACAACAACTAACCCCAAAAATAAAATAAGACTTATCTTATTTTATTACTTCTGGCCATTCATTTCAATTTTAAAATTCGAACACATAACTCACCTCATTGATTAAGCTTGAGTTGTCTAATTAAATGGGGTATTAAGTTGGCAAGATTAATGAGGTTGAGAGGGAGGAGTTACTCACATAAAGGGGGAGTTAGGGAGTTAAAAGAATGTGAAGGGGTGGGGATCATGTGGTCCCCACCTCACCTTTATCCTCTCAAGGGTTGTTAGTAACCATTGGGTCCCACCCCAACTCCCACACATAGGATTAAACCACTTAAAAAAATAAATAAAATTGTGACACAATTTTATTTTACTTTTTATTTTAATCCACATTTTTTATAAACTCCTCCTGAGTAGAAGCATCTTTGGTAAAGGTCCTCTTAAGAAACTTCCGGTGCTATGATTCCATCGGTGCCCTTGGATTTCAGTTCCGAGCACCGGTTTAAAAGATAGAAAAACCTGCTTGTTCGTTCACTGAACGTACCCGAGATAAACTTCAGAAATTGATTCCAGGCACACTGGGCCTCAGAATCAGGTTCTGTCAGAAATTGAGTACTTGTATAATCCCAAAGAATTTAAGAAAAAATTTTCCTTGAAATTTATGGGTCTTTACATTACTCCCACCTCATGGATTTACATCCCTGTACAGATACATCATAAACTAGGGGAAAAAATGAGGGTACTGTGCACACATCTGAGCCTCCTACTCCTATGTGCTCTCCTGAAGGTTCCCGTGCTGCCACCTGATGCGCACTAGAGTAATCAACCATCCATGTAGGACCCGCTCCTATCGATCCTCGATCTCCACCAGGACCTCCACAAAATTCTCCCCGTCATCAATATACAGCTCCCCGTGATCAATGATATGCGTAAGGTCGTGCACGTATCTCCTTAGCTGAGATACATGGAAGACGTCGTGCACCCGGTGCAACTGAGGTGGAAGAGCCAGACAATAAGCCACCACGCCTATCCTGCTGAGAACCTGGAATGGTCTGATGAAGCATGGAGATAACATTCCACCCCGGCCAAATCTCCATAATCCACGTCGAGGTGAGACCCGTAAGAAAACATGGTCTCCATCCTCAAACTCTAGTGGTATCCACCTTCTATCAGCATAGGACTTCTGTCGGCTTTGGGTAGTCCTCATCCGCCCCTGGATGATCTGTACCTTCTCCGTCGTGGCTTGGACCATCTCTGGTCCTACAAGTGCTGATTCCCCAGAGTCTGTCTAGCACAGAGGTGATCTGCAAGGTTGGCCATAAAATTCCTCGTATGGTTCCATCCCGATGGTGGAGTGGTAGATTTTGTTGTACGCATACTCCACCAAGGGTAGGTGATCCTCCCAGCTGCGACCAAAGCCGAGAACACATGCACGGAGCATGTCCTCGAGAGTCTGAATGGTCCTCTCTGTCTGACCATCCATCTGTTGGTGAAAGATGGTGCTCATGTGTAGCTGCGTCCCAAATGCCTCCTGCAACCCCTTACAAATCCAGGAAGTAAAGCAAGCATCTTGATCAGAGACGATAGATGATGGTACACCATGAAGCCTCACAATCTCCTAAATGTAGAGGTGTCCCAAGCTCTCCACTGAGCCCTGCTCTCTGATAGGTAGAAAGTGGGACGACTTGGTGAGTCGGTCTACAATCACCCAAATGGAGTCGTGTCCTATGGAAGTACGTGGAAGACCAGTCACTATATCCATAGATATCCCATCCCACTTCCACTATGGGTCCTCTAAGGTCTGTACCAAGCCTACTGGTACCTGGTGCTCCGCCTTCACCTGCTGGCAGGTGAGGCATCGTGAAACGAACTCTGCCACAACCTTCTTTATACTTGACCACTAGTGTTATCGTATGAGGTCCTGGTACATCTTTTCTACTCCAGGATGTACCGCTAGAGGGGAAGTGTGAAACTCCCTCAGCACCTCCTCCTGTAATGCAACTAGTACCATGGTACGTCCTCTGAAAAGGACAACGTGATCTCCTCCTACCGAGAATCCATCAGGTGCCTATCCTAAGGATATCTATGCATGTCGCGTCTCATAGTAAACGTCCCCATGCTATGCCTCTCTGACCCACTGAAGTAGTGGAGGAGTGACTGTAGAAAGGATGCTCCATCTCTATCCATGAAGGATATCTACAACGCGGCTAGCTGCTCCGTCGCATCTCCAAGTAGTTGAATTCCTGACCTCCTGCTGAGAGCATCAGCTACTACATTCCCCTTCCCAGGAGTATATACTATCTCAAAGTCATAGTCCTAGAGGAACTCGATCCATCTCCACTGTCTTAGGTTTAGGTCCTTATGAGAGAATATGTACCTGAGACTCTGGTGGTCAGAGTAGACTGTAAAGCGCTCACCCATCAGATAGTGCCGCCACATCTTCAAGGCGAAGACCACTGCTTCTAAATCCATGTCATGGGTACCGTAGTTATGCTCGTGCTGCCTCAACTATCGTGATACATAGGTGATCACTGCCTGCTCTTGCATCAGGACGCACTCGAGTCCTATCCCTGATGCATCGTTGTAAACTACGTACCCTATGCCCTCCTCCGGAAGCCTCAAGATGGGTGCAATGGTCAATCTATGTCTCAGCTCCTGGAAGCCCTGCTAACATCTATCTGACCACACGAAGGGTTTCCCCTTCTTCATCAAAGCTGAGAGTGGTGTTGTAACTCTGGAGAAGTCTGGCACAAATCTCCAATAGTACCCAGCCAATCCTAGGAAACTCCGCACCTCCATCACGCTCCTAGGTGGTTCCCAAGCTAGCACTGCCTCAATCTTCGCAGGGTCCACTGCAACTCCCACCTCAGACATAATGTGTCCCAAGAAGTGGACCTCTCTAATCTAGAACTAACACTCAGAGAGATTACCATAAAGCTGGTGCTCTCAGAATGTGTCCAGTACAACCCGCAAGTGGTAGGCGTGCTCCTCCTCAGTATTCGAGTAAATCAATATGTCGTCGATAAAGACTACGACAAATCGATCGAGGTAAGGCAGGAAGATATTTTTCATGAGACTCATGAAAACTACAAGAGCGTTGGTTATGCCAAAAGGAATAACCAAGAACTCATAGTGTCCATACCGACACCTGAAGGCCGTCTTCTGCACATCCTTAACTTGAACTCTGAGCTGATGATTGCCTAACTTGAGGTCTATCTTTGAGAACCATCATGCTCCCTTGAGCTGATCGAAGAGGTCATCAATCCTCGGAAGTGGTTACTTTTTCTTCACGGTCACCTGGTTCAGGTGATGGTAGTCGACACATAGTCTCAAGCTCCCATTCACCTTCTTGGCAAACAAAATTGGGGGAGCCTAGGGTGAAACACTGGGTCAGATGAATCCCTTGCCCTGAAAGTCCTCCAGCTGTACCCACACCTCTCGAAGCTCAGCAAGAGCCATCTGATATGCTAGAGTGGATATCGAGGCTGTCCCGGGTACATGTAAATATATAAGTCTACCTCTCTGTGAGGAGGTAGTCCTCGAACATCGTCAGGAAAAACTTCTGCATACTGATCCACCATAACAAGAAAACTCGGACTCCACACGTCAACTGCTCCTAGGATGAGACTAGCCAACTGATGAGTGGTCAGCTGTCCTCTCCTCTTCTTGGGTCCATCCTGCACTGCAAAGTATCCCTTCTCACTGGTGAAGGTGAACCTGCTCCGATCTGTGCGGATAAACCTCACATTGCACCTAATAAAGTCGATCTGAGCATGGACTGTAGATAACCAATCCATGCCCAAGATGATGTCGTAAGGCCTCGACACTACTACAAGAAGATCCCAGCCAAAGCTCTCACCTCCTAGAGTAAGCTCACACTACCGGAACCAGTGCATAATCGTAGAGTCTACTCCCGTAGGAGTCTCTAGCCGTAAGGATCGAGCCAACGACTCTATCAGAATCTCCGAGCTCCGAACAAGGGCAGCGACAATGAAAGAATGACTCACTCCTATGTCTATAAGAACTGCAACAAGGGTGGAGTAGACATAGATAGTACATCGAATCATCTCAGGTGTGACGTGGTCATAGGCCTCCACTGCCTGAAGTTGAGCCTGTCTCCGTCCGCCAGCTCCCTGTGGTCGGGGTGGACCTCCTGGTGGTGGTGGTGGTAGAGCCCTGAAGCATCATCCACCACCTGCTGCTCGGCCGACTCCTCTACCCTGTCCACATGATCCCTGCGGACCTCCACAGTCGAACCTCTGCCTCTACCTAGGTGGTCCCTCAATCGTCTTCTGCTCCTCTGCATGGCGGGTCCCGCCACATGCATAGAACTGTCTACCTCTCATATGAATGACTCTGCTGCATGTGCCCCACACCTCTGAACCAGTATCCTGAGGTTTCCCACCTGATGGTCTGGTCCGCTTGGACCTCTGCGACGTCTGTTTACTACCGACTGTAGAAGACTCTGCTACGTGCCACCCTGCGGTAGGTCTCACTGCTGGTGTAGGCTCAGCAAGAAATCACTCCACAAGAAGGGCTCACTCCAGTACTCCTACCTGTGTCGGAATGTTGAGGGAGATCATCGATGACCTAATCTCATGCCTCAGTCCCTGCTCAAAGGTCTGGGCCCAGAAGAATGGGTCTCGTACCATGTCCATGGAGTAGCGTGAGAAATCAGTAAATCTCATCGAGTACTGGGCCACTGACATGCTGCCCTGCTGCAGCTGTAGTAACTCCTGGATGCGCACCGCATGGATGGTGGATGGAACGAACTATGAGAGGAAAAGACTCTTGAAGTTCGTCCAAAGAAGAGATGCATTTTCGTGCACTTGGAGCATCAGGATCCACCATCTACCTGCTGCCACGTGTAGGAGACTCGCCGCAAGGATCAATATAAGAGTTGCTGGTGTCCCCACTAATCTGAAAACTCCAACAACAGCCTCCATCCAATCCTCAGCTGCCTGAGGGTCCGTCTCCCCGTGGAACCTGGGCGGTCTCTGATGCTGAAACTCATGCAGTTCACTTTTGTGACGTGCACTATCTGCTGCTGGGGCTGGTGGCATCGGTGGCTCGGTGGGTAGAGGTACCCCCGGTGCCTACGCTGTAATGGGGCCCTACACCGAGGCCTCGTCACTCGGTGGGCTGTCGTCTTGCACAAAACTCAGAACCCTAGCTGGCTTCCATCATGGGGCCATCCTGAAAAGAAGAAGGTGCGCCACGGTCAATACAGTATACCTGGTGAGTTGACACAAAGTAATCACAAAGAAAATTTTTGAAACACACATGCAATCAATGTTTTCATGCATTGAGTCAGAAATCAGAAGTCAGGGTCCTGGTGTATGGATACGTCGGCCGCCGCACCAACAATGGAATCCCTGGACTGATAACCACAGTCAATACCCTTAACACTATTACTTCACATAGAAGAAATTATCAGAGTCCTGAGTTCTGCGTTAGAATCGACTCCTCTGATACCAATTTGTCACGACCCGTCCTCGGGGCCCGTGCCGTGACTACCCCAAGCCCGCCTTCCATAGGCCAGGGGCTGGTGACTAGCACCAAAGGCGTAAATCCCGATAAAAGGGAAGGCATTGCCTTTATATAAGAAAACAAACACCACAGAGTATGGAAGATGAAGTAAACACTAAGTAAACTGAGTACAAAAGTAAGTGATGGAAAGTAAATGGGCCAGAATACAAACCCAACTAAAAGTACAGTACAACTAAAAAGAAAGTACAACAACTAAAAAGTAAAGCAGCAACAACCAAGTCGTCCTCCGGAATTCCCACCTGAAGGGTGGGTACATATAGTCTCGTCGGCTCCTCGGGTCCATCCTTCCGCTCCGTGTACGTCCTTCCTGATAGTCCACCTCTGGGTACCATACTGCTCCACAAGCCTTAACCATGATCAGTGCTGTCTATCGTCTGCAACCAACATAGTGTAGTGCAGGTATAGCCCATGCAGGGGTGAGTATACGATACTCAGTAGGGACCCCAAGACTTCCGAAGGTCTCTCAGAATCCACGAAGGATAAACCACAAAGGAAATATACAATCACGAAGTATCAACCAACTCTACTTAGGTATATGCCCATACATATACCTAAGTCATAAATTCAAGTTCTACTCCAACTCACGAGCCCAAGTACAACCTAGTCCACACAAGAAAGAATAACCCAATCCACATAGGAAAACACAACCCAATCCACACAGGAAAGCACAACCCAATCCACACAGGAAAGCATGACAATCACATCGATGATAATGATTGAATGTCAAGACTCAGCTCACACAGGTATACTACTCATGAAGAGGGGTGGAGATGATAGATGTAGCCTCCGAATCATCTCCCCTGCCGAACCGACATAGGATCCAAGTACAGAAGTCGTCGCTGCCGAACCCACGTAGGATCCAGGTACAGTGATCATCGCTCCCGAACCCACGGAGGATCCAAGTACAATCGTTCTCGCTACCGAACCCACATAGGATCTAAGTACAGTCATCATCGTCGTTTCAGTCACAACCAGCTCTATGGTTCCCACACACAACACACTCGATTACGGGAGGGTCCGCTCCTCGAGTCAAAAGGTGTGGATACATTAACCGTCCTGAATAATAGAGTTAATGTATCCTGTAGTTCCGTCCCACGTTATAGGGGAAAACCAAGAAAAATATGCCCAAGTCATGGAGAACAAGACAACGAAGCTATTTTCCTAAAGTACATGACATGTAGGTAAGCGATACACGCCGTGTCTTCAGACACCAGGTACTACCTATGTGAAACGGCCCGTGTCATTGGGATGGTCATGTAAAAAGTAAGTACACAGCGTGTGGTATGGTTACACACCATGTCTCCAGTCCCCAGGTACTGTCTGTGTACCACAACCCGTGTCGAAGGGTTTTTTTCGTGAAAAAAGTAAGTACACGACGTGTGGTATGGTTACACACCGTGTCTAAACTTCCAGGATCGGCTCCGTGTATGCTGGACAGGCTTGGCCGTGTGGTGGAGTACCTGCTCGTGTACTCCACCCCATGTTTGTGTATTCCCAGAATACACGCCGTGTCTCCTCTATCGAACTGTGTGAATAGTACACGCCGTGTGACTGGTGTCATACGCCGTGTGTCACTTCTTCTAATGTTCGTTACTTCTGCCGCTGAATGCTTGTACTACACGACATGTTCTTTGGAAGTACACGCCGTGTATTCTAGAATTTTCCAGAAATGATGGCTCTGGACAACATGCCTCTCAAGTCATCCGTCCTTTGTTCCGATGATCTGTTTGCTACAAAACTCCCATTTCTAGGTTGTTCAGATGTTCCGAGGCTGTTTCCGATGTTTTCGGCCCTCCAACAGGCTCCGCAAACCTGCCTCGATTCACTGCTTAAGAACAGTTAGAGAACACCATATGAAAAGAATGACGGAGGAATCGAACCGTGTTAGTTTGGTCCAGTTCCTTCCGCATTAGTTTGATAGCAAAAGGTTTAGAGAGAACCAATAACATGGAAGGGAAAACACCGTTGCTCATTCACAAACACACCCCTACCTCAATTCAAGAAGGTTGATCGCTTGACGAAGAATGGAGATTCTTCCGTTGATGTTGCCGCAGAATGACAACGTCACTTCGTCAACGCCGATAAGAAAGAAGCCGAGGTTGGTATCGACGTTCTTCGCGTTCTTCAACGAAGAAGAAGTTTGTCAAGAGTTTAGAGATCTCTCTCCCAATATCTTCACACAAAAACTAACCCCCAAAATAAAATAAGACTTATCTTATTTTATTAATTTAGGCCATGCATTTCAATTTTAAAATTCAAACACATAACTCACCTAATTGATTAAGCTTGAGTTGTCTAATTAAATGGGGTGTTAAGTTGGCAAGCTTAATGAGGGTGAGAGGGAGGAGTTACTCACATAAAAGGGGGAGTTAGGGAGTTAAAAGAATGTGAAGGGGTGGGGCTTGTGTGGGCCCCACCTCACCTTTATCCTCTCAAGGGTTGTAAGTAACCAGTGGGTCCCACCCCAACTCCCACACATAGGATTAAACCACTTAGAAAAAGAAATAAAATTGTAACACAATTTTATTTTAATTTTTATTTTAATCCACATTTTATATCAACTCCTCCTGAGCAGATGCATCTTCGGTAAAGATCCTCTTAAGTAATTACCAGCATTGCGGTTCCATCGGTGCCCCCAGATTTCAGTTCCAAGCACCGATTTAAAAGATAGAAAACCCGCTCATTCGTTCACTGAACATACCCGATCTAAACTTTGGAAATTGATTCCAGGAACACCGGGCCTCGGAATCAGGTGCTGTTAAAAAATACATACTCGTATAATCCCAAAGAATTTAAGAAAAAAATTTCCTTGAAATTTATAGGTATTTACAGATCCCATCCTTGACCCTATTCATCTTTAACTCTTGGGGAAAACATTTCAAAAACTTGGGATGAGCATAAAAAGCTTAGTAAGGGATATAAAAATATGTAAAGAAAACATTATTCCATGTATACATAAGAATAAATGAAATCATACTTTACTCATAAAACATAATCACTTTAACATACCTCATGAAATCATAAGATTTATGAATAAATAATAAAAATCATAAGACATAAAGGTAACTTGAAGCATTCATAACATTCTTATGTAGGGAGTAACCCTCATGGTTACGTTTGGAATACCCATCACAGTATATTCCCTAAATATTTTCGGAGAAACCTTATAATTTAACTCCTTCACGTTACCCAATGCATTGGAGAGATATCTTGGGCTCACCCACCCTTAGTTTATAACAGAACCACCCGATTTCAAAAACATTGCCCAAGAACCACAACATAATCATAACACATAACTTAAGCATGAAGGAAAGTTAACATTCCCACATTGTAATAAAAATATAACATTTTAAGATATTGAAATAATAAATCCATTCTAAAAACCATTTTCAATACCAAAATATGTAAAAATAGTATATGGTATTTTTTTTGAAAACATTACAGCTTGTTAAGGAATCCAGAGATCAAATAATACTCATGGCGGCGGAATAAGTTGTTGTCACCTCTTGCATTAAAAAAGAAACATTCCTTTTTGTCATTTCGTAAAACGCTTCATAGAGAAGAGATTTCCTTGGTATGAAATGAAAACTCAAAAGGATTTTATACACCTTATAAAATAAATTCATATAGAAATCAATAGATGCCTCAATGAAAGGATATTGAGACGAAGTCCCATACAAAGACGGTATCCTTAGATTAAGGATAAATCAATTACATAATTATGTGTGAAAAATAGAAATAAAACCAATATAAGTGGATATTAAGTGTAAAGAAATCATATGTCATCCAAACATATTCATAGCGGGAAATAATAAAGAAGTAGAGGTTTAACCCAAATAATTGAAATTGGGTTAAGAAGTTCCCTTATAGAAATTCGGCAGCCTAACGACGTCACTTTAAAATTCAGAAAATGAGATGATGAGAGATAAAAAAAAGTATCACATCACTTGAACATAACATTTACAGAAATATGGATATATAAGAACATATCCCAACATAAGAAGATGTAAATTAAAATACCTAACAATAGAAGTCTTTTAAAAAGAGTAGGGTGAAAGGTTTCCTTACCGATTTGGGTAACTTTCAAAACATACACCCCATGAAAGAAGGGTCATACAATGAAGATGTAAATACCCATAAATTAAAGTATATTACACAAAGAAAACAATAATGGGAAGTACATACACCACACAAAAGGAAATAGTGGAAAATGTAGCATGAATCTCACGGGAATAAAAAGTGAGATAAAAACCCCTTACCTCATTGTGATCAATCAAGTCATATGACCAAAAGATAATAAACACCAAATGAATCACATAATACCATGAATATAAATAGAATAATGATAATATATATGAAATTTCATTACAAAATACACCACATGAAATAAATAAGTGGCAAACAATGGAAATCTCACAGAATTAAAAGTGAGATAAGAAATCCCTTACGAAAATTCGGTAGCCTAACGATGCCACTTAAAACTTTCAAAAATGGATTGATGAGATAAAATAGGGTCTCTAATAATATGAACATAAAAATTATAGTAATATGAATATAAAATAACATCCCCCAAAATAAGAACGTGGATCTTAAAAGAAGTGACATAAAAGAGAGTACTTAAAAAGAAAGAGAGAGGTAGGATCCCTTACCTCAAGTCCGACTTGTCTTGTTCGTTTCTTTGTATTCCCGAATAATAAACTTATTTCATTTTTTAATTGATTAAAGACTTAATTTAAAGTTTATTATTCAATTCATATCACATATTATCATGTTATAATAATTAGTTAATTATTTGAGTTCATATCATACGTTTTGTCGATGTTCGGTACATGAGTCAAAAATGAACTTGTTGAAAAGAATTGTCCATGTAGTTATAAGTACATCATCTACATAATAGTATTAGTGATTTAAATATAATATATATCCAGTATATATTCATTTTATACTATTCCATAACATTTGGAGATAAAAAATGAAATTCACCGTTCATGGAGACGGTAGACCGTACATACGCATGAACGCTACTTTCATTTCTTTGTCATAATAATGGAATTAAAACTAAATGAGAGATATATATATATTATAATTCCAGAATAATATTTATGTTATATAGGTAAAATAATTTCATTAATTTCATTCTTTATACATTACATGTACTGCATGAACGAGTCACATCACTTGAGGGGGCGGTAGTCCACCCTTCCTCAAATGAAATCATCGCATTTGCACAACATGAAAAGCATAAAGGTATGTTTTAAATATAAAATACAGAAGAATATAGATGAAATAAATATAATATATATCATATATAAATATAGTTCCATAATAATGTCCACCATGAGAGGTGTTAGGAGAATATTGAACAATCATCGTTTCCTGAGGCAGTAATTCGCCATCCACAGAAACAATATGTTCTTTAAATATTAGATGGAGGTGTGTGCAAGAGTAGAACGAATAATTCTCATAAAAACATCCTATTATATTTAATATACTGTTTTTGTTACAAAATAAAGGAATAAAAAGAGTTTATGGGGTTGGAGAAGAAAAATAAAACAAAAGAACATAAGAGAATACATTACCTTTAAATCGGGTAACTCATTTTTATTTGAGCCAAAGGCTTACATGGAAAGACTTTTACCCAAAGTGAGGCTTATAGGAGTAATATAGGGATGTGTAAAGATAATATGAGCAGATTTTGGATGATAAAATGGCTTGAGAGGTGTGGGTAAGTGGGTAGAGTTGGGGGCCTTTTATAAGAGGGAGGAGGGTCACTTTTGGAAGGTCTTGAAATGTTACTTTATTATAAAATAGTTTTTGTATTTTAAATGTCCCAAAAAGATATATTTAGAGGATAAGGTGATAAGGGTTCTAAATACACCCATCCAATAGGTTTTCTACAAGTGTAAGTCTTATATTTTACCTTATCTTTTCATTTTATTTAAATCTTTCATTAATGAGGTAATCACTGCATCATCATGGTGTCACAAATAATTTTATTTATATGAGGTGTAAAAATTATAAAAAAATTATCATGATGTAGGAAATTTTTTATCTTTCTAATGAATTTTTATATTCAAAATTATAACTTATATAACCCCATGTAAAAATTGTTTTATTAAAACAATACATGTTTTTGAAATTTTTATATTTATTTTAAATAAAAGGTATTAATATCATTATCTTACCCAAGTGGCTCCATGGGGTCCCAAAAATTGACCCATGTATTTTTTTGTTCGTCCATGACTCATAAAATAAGGTTAGGACAAGTGTAAAGGTAATTTCATATTATTATAACATTATTTTTACCTTTTATTACACTAATTATCTTTAATTGCGGTTAATAAAACTCAAAAGTTACTATACACCAAAAATTATTTTCATCCCATTTAACCAATTTTACTTACTAATGATAACCATGTATGTCAGATTTTTTAAATTCAATTCACATAAGAGGTAAATTTCATTTAAACGAAAAATTAGTTTTTTTAACTACCACTTAGTGGTTTCACTATTAATCAAAAATTGAAGTTTTTCAGAAGAATAAAAAAAATTCACCCTAAGATATATTTGATATTCAGAATTAAAAAATTATGTCTATTTTACAAAATTAAAAACATATAAGTTGCATTAATTAATTTTATACTTAATTCCTGTTGTCAAAACAAATAGCGTGTTTTTAAGAAACAATATCTATCAAAAGTTTGCCACTTGTTTATGTCCAATTTCAAAGTGAAATTACTTCCAATGACCAAAATTGGATTGAATGATAAAAATATATTTTAACTACACTTTAAACTCAATTAAAAAGTTAATATAACCATATAAATAAATTAGATTAAAAGGAGGTTTTGAATTAAAATACAACATTTTCACTGTTCATTAAAAAATGAAGTGTATCAGAAAAATAACAAAAAATTTAAAAAAGTAAATTTTGATGTCTTGATTATAAAGAAGGATTTTATTTTGTCAAATATAACATAAAAATTGTAAAAAAGTAGATTTAAAAAGGGTTCTCCATCAAAAGGTAGTTAATCAACCTTTGAAAGAATATTAGAATATTTATGCTTAAAATTGGATTCATTCACATTTTAAGCCTCTATCATTTATTGGGTAATTGTTAAAATATTTGAGAAACATATATAATCATTTTTTAGTTAGCTCTGTTCATTCCTGCCATTAAAATGGCTAGGCGTTAACTACCATTTAAAATAATATTATTTTATTATTAGTGTGCAACGTAAGATTTCAAAGAAACTCATTGTTGAATATTGGCTACGCTATCGAACATAGAATTACCTTTAAAGTAATATTAAAATTTTATTTACAAATATTGATAAATATTAAAATTTCATATTCTTTATTTACCTGGGATGTTACAATGTTCTTGGGACATGTCATTTTTGAACATGGTATTTCAGTTCATATTGAGAAGGTGAAAGATGTTATGACTAAGGAGGAACTGTGGAATGTGTTTAAGACCAAGATTCTACCTATAATTTCATTTGACTTAAACATATTTAGATACTCCTTAAATATTAATTTGGATCTCTCAACCTCATCCCTTATTGGATAAAAGTGCTGGTTGATGCATTGGATCTCTCATGGTTAGTGTAATATGAATTTGATCATGGATTCTACTTTCATTCTTTCTCCTCATCTTCAAGAGTGATGATTCCTTATGTAATTAATGGATATAGATCTTTAATTAATTAATTTTGATTCTAGGATCATCCATTGAGAATTCTAGACCTCAACTCTACATTGGTGGATCCAATGTGGGTGTTATTGATCTTGATTGAGGTATGTGGTTTCATAAGTAAATCTTTATGAATTAAAACCTATTATTATTGTTTAATTTAAATTGGTTTTCTAGTTTATTTCTAAATCCTGAATTATTTATCTTGATAAATTATTTGTAATGGCATGGTGTGCATGATGAAATAACTTGGAAATGGATTTTGAAAATTAATTATTAATTTATAGAAACTAATATTGATTTGAAATAAATAATTTGAAGCATGTTTTTTTGAGATGAAAAAGTTTAAAATGTTTTATGATTTGAAATGATATTATATGAAACAAAAAGAATTAGTTTTTTATTAAAACTATTTGATGTTTGTTTTATGAAATGAAATGAAATGTTTTTGAAACTTGAAACTAGAACTGAATACATTGATTGATTGAATGATTGATTATATTGAATAATAGTCCCAATTATTATTGAATACCTTGAATCACATGGGAGATTAGGTAATTATGTGGGAATAACACAGAGTAGGAATGTATTATCTTTACCTAGAAATAGATTAATGATGACAACACTAACTAAAATATCTTGAGGGAAGGGAGTTTATTATTTAATATTCTCTCCTATTCCGCATAGGATTGGGATCTAAGGAGAGTATGCACACCTGGATCCATATATTCACTGATATGTGTGAGAATTCATAAACTAACCTTACCTTAGTTCTATTAAGCATTGTTCTATGATTGAAATTGATTTATATATGCCACTGATTTATTGAAATGATTTACTTATGTCTATTTTGATAGAAACTTTATTCATTACTATTTTAATAAAGATTCTTATAACTTCCCATTTTTATGGAAATACACTTTGAAATGTATTTTATAATAGAAATTGAAATGTTTTGAAAATTATATTTTGATATTAATAGTGAAAATATTTTCATTCCAAATTTTATTTAACATTGAGAAAAATAAGTTTATTTGTTATATATTGTCTATAAAATTCTTGGTGAGATCCTACTAGGAATTATTTTTCACACCCCACCTTTCCCTTTAGGAGATTATATATTTTCTTATTCCAGGTCTAGGAAAAGGTAAATCACCACTCAAAGGTGGTGGGTGTACATCATTAGTGAGACCTTGGGAGTTGGCAGTGACCAGTGGAACATGTGATCCATTCATTACATGGGGTTTTTTATGATGTCATATTGATGGTTTTATCTGATGACTTTGATTATTGTGCCATTTTGAGAATTGTATATTTCTACTTATGGTATTTTTATCTCTTGAGGAGTGTTTGGAATACTGAATATTTATCATTTTATGCCCACAATTTTATCTATATGAGTTATTATTATGGTGAAATCATTACCTATTACTTTTTTGATGCCTGAGTGTGAGTTTCTAGCCTATGGGGATCTAGAATGTCCTTTGGGCCATGTTATAATTGATTTGGGTTTCAATTAGGTGGGTTATCTTGGATGTTTTATGAGAAATTGGCATAAAATGAAGCTATGATTATTTTCTAATATTAGTATAGAATTTGGGATATCACGGTAGATAGGAGACAATATTGTTAGGAATTAAGGGGTAGGTTAAGAGCAAAAGAGACCACTTTGTGTATAAGTTCTAGTTGATGTCAATGATTTTTATTGGTTGTTAATAGTGTTCAATGAAATATAAATATTTCATTGATTTAAATATGTTAAAGAAATTAGAAAGAAAGAAGTTGTTAGAAGTGAAGTTTCTAAGATATCTAATCTTGATATCAAAGTGAATATTTCTTGGATGCATCTGTAACACCACAAAATGATAAAGGGTTAAATGACCAAATGATATGACTCATGTCAACAAGGTTCACATTCCTTTTCGAGAGCCTACCAGATTAGAACTCCACAGTGAAGCGTTCTTATCTTGGAGTAGTGATCAAGATGAGTGACCTTCTGGGATGTCTCCCAGGGTGTGTGTGAGTGAGGAAAAAACACACTAAAAAGGACATGTGTTGGCATGTGGGGAATCTCATTAGTTAGATGACCCATTTGGGAACATGGGTGGGCCCCAAAGTGGGGACCATGTGGCTATGTGAAAATTTGTGTTACCTAGAGGGCCAGGACCCGATGACCATGTTAAGGTGGGGTGTCTATGCTGTCAATGGGTCACAATTGTTACATTTGGTATCAGAGAAGGAACCCAGCCTTAAGTGCAGTGCACTTACTCGGTTGAGATATAAGGTCCACAACTAGGGCATTGTGCTCTAGGGGGGGGGGGGTGAATGTAACACCCCAGAATGATAAAGGGTTCAATGAATAAATGATATGACTCATGTAAACAAGGAACACATTTCTTTTTGGGAGCCTACCTGATTAAAACTCCACACTTAAGCATGCTTGTCCTGAAGTAGTGATCAAGATGGGTGACCTTCTAGGAAGTTTTTGTGTGTGAGTGCGGAAACAAAACACTAGAAAGGATATGTGTTGGCCTGTGGGGACTGTCATTAGTCAGATGACTCAATCAGGCATGTGGGTGGGCCCTAGGGGGGACCACTTGTCTGTGGGGAAACTGGTGGTACCTGGAGGGACAGGACCCGATGACCATGTTAAGGTTGAGTGTCTGTGTTGTTATAGGGTCACAATTGTTAGAAAATGGATGAATAAGAAAGTAATAAAGTCTTATTATCTTAAGGAAATTATTTTGAATACTTTGAGTTTACAAATCTGACGTCTTTTGAATGGGTCTAAAGTTCAAAAGACATGTGTCACTAAGTGGTTTGGCATGACACATTGTTTACAACGATGAAGAAGGTAGATGATCCATCCAATGGTGTTTATTGATTGGATGATGCTTAAATAAGTTGATGAAGAGTAATATAATAAGGTCATGAAAATATTTATTTAATTAGGAACTTATTTCAAGAAAATGGAAAATGATATTATTTTTCATGAATAATATTGAAGGGAGAAGTTGAGAGTTGATGGTTTGGAATTTAATGGCTAGATATGGATTGATAATATATCATACACTTAGAATACAATCTAAATATTATTTTAGTTGGAATTTATTAAGAAATATATCCAACCACCTAACTAGTCAAGGGGACCCCACAACCACTACATAGGTAGGTAGGGTCAACCCTTAGCCATCAATGGTGGCAGAATAGGTGAGATGGAGGACACATAGTGGGAACCTGTATAGGGTAGGATAGAGTGCTCATGGTGTGTATAGAGTTCCTGTGGACTGCGTAATGTGGTGGCATAGCCCATGTGGGTAGTGGGTGTGCAGTGTATCTAGGTGTCGACCCTGGTTCCATGGATCGAGCTGAATGTGGAATAGAATCTATAATATAGAAGTGATTGACATAAGTGGAGAATAATGTGGGATGAAGTAGTATTCAACACTGTAGATCTATATTTAATGATACATAAATAACTATATCTACCTGATTATATAAATCGAGTCTATTGGATATGATGAGATCATCATATTAAACTTCTCAATGAGGTTTTTACTACGTCGTTCAAATCCAGTGACCGATGATCGCTGATTTCCTCAATCTTGGCCATCTTGCATGATCATTCCCATGAATTGAGACAAGGTTGATCAAACCGAGGCCATGCATGAAATAAATTTATTGAATTCATGTGATAAGTCGAAGACCGTGCTACTACTAAATGAAAATAGAGTTGCAGTAGTCTATTCGAGCATCCGATATACATGAATGAGTTTAACTTTAAAGGGATCACACAATTTTCATCATGTGAACTTGATATACTCACTGTGAGGAGAAACCGATTGTGAAGGAAGTGACTCCTTACTTTTCAGTATCAAAGAATAAAGAAACACACATGGAAATACTTCCAAACAAAAATATTTTTGGGGTTTTAATAATATCCATAACATGACATATTTTTTTGGTATTTGAGTCGATGCGTGAATATAGGAGAGGCGGTGATCCTCACCTTTATATACTAAATACATAATTCTAATAATGTTTTCTACCACTCAAATTTCATATGATTACTCCTGTTTTTCATAAAAATAGAGAATCACCATGTTTTATTTACACGAATAGGAAGAATATCTATTAGCCTCTAGGCTATGTGAAGAGGGGAGTTCTGCACACTAATTTTCATGAAGTGGAGGAACTGTGCACCGAATTTCATGAAAAATAAGAACTATTAACACTAAAACTACGTTAAAACACTCTCATAATGTTTTGTGATGATCAATTCCATAAACCAGTTCTTGAGAAATATACTCCCATTGTGTTATGTGAATAAAACACCATACATGTACTCTTTTGATACATGATAGATAGTGAGTAGTATCATGAAATGATGTGTTGTGTGAAGGTGGATGAATCCACATAATATACTAACATGAAGGTCCTATGCATGAGAACTAAACCATATAGGATAATGTGTACATATATACTGGTTTTCATGAAGGAAAGTCAAAAGGACGGAGGAGAAGTGAACAATGAAGTGTGCATGCTTGGTAATGAGAATGATAATTCCTGCATGAACCATGAAAAAGATATTGATAATAAAAGAAATAAATTAGGTTTATGTGCGGTTTTAGTGATAATTACATGCATAATTTAAATATATATATAATATGATGTGATATTTTCAGTGCTGTGTAAGTAGTGTTTACAAAAAATCAATTGCACTAAGAGGAAATCGATACTATAATAAATTATTGATACTGTGTATCGAATAAAGAGAATATTAAACTATTACACTAATATATATTATTGAGTGTCTAATATTTCAAGAAGAATAAGAGAGTGTATAATCTATATTCAGTTGATTATCTTTTGGGAAAAATAAGAATTCTAAGATATAAAGTCTTCTACACATTCATATTATTGCAAACGAAGCAAAAATTAATTGTGATGATGCTGAGCTGAACATTCATTGTTTCAATAATCATGAAGGATGTTTTTGATTATAGAAATAAGAAGACTGAGATCTAGTGTAGTATATTTTTTACTAAGTATGAAAGGAAGAATAAGAAGGATAAAGTGAATCTTTTGGTTTTATTTTGTGAAGAAGAAGAATAGTTTCTTACCTAAAACAATTCCAGTAATAAAGTGAATAATTTAGTTGAAGATCAAGAAGCACCATGACATCCAAAAAAATATCATATAGTGTAAGAATTTATTAGTGTTATAAAGAACCCTACAATGAAGGTGAAGACTATATTTATAGGTAATATAAATAACTAGTAAGGAGCTGCAAGTTGTTTGATATTTTTATCCATTCAAGGGAATAAAATTATTTCCACCCCTGCGCATGAGCCTTAGCTCGGTTGGTAAGGACTCTGCAAGTGTATTCGGGAGACCCACGATCAAATCCTGGCGGAGACATTATTTCTAGGTCACTGTAGCAGTACTGTAGTGGGTACTGTAGCAGGACTATAGCAGGAACTGTAGTAGGTACTGTTTGGCACTGTAGTAGCTGGAAATATGCCCCTGTTTGGGTCTTCGGTCCACTAATTTGGTCCCTGTGTCCTTTAAGGCCTTAGGGCCACCCATGGTTTCAGGTCAGTAAGGCCTTCGGGCCACCTCAAGGCCTTAGGTCCACCTTAAGTGCAGATGCAAACAAGACGACCTATGAGGAACTAGCTCTACAAGAAGGATGAGCAAGGAGCTTTCACCATAGCAGAAGCTAAATGGATTGCAAGAATGAGAGGGTATGGAACCTGCCATCGGGACAAGCCTATGAAGGCACGAGAATTCTTAGCCGAACAACCATGCGAAGGTGGAGAGCTGATTTCACGATGAAGATGCTAGGGAGGAGCAGTTCCAATTAGTTATTCTAGGTTGTATGTAATGTTTGAAGCCTACAGGAAAATTAATTCCTCTAAGGCCTATGGGGCATGTAATACATACACCTACATGCCTTGTAAGGGTTCCACCTCACCCCTTTAAAGGTGGATTATCAAAAATCAATAAAAAATGAAGGCCTTTGGGCCATTGGATGAGGAATATTATCTTATAGAAAAACTGATTCAACTAGTGTATCATTTTATTATAGAATCTGTGTATTGGTGATCACCATATGCGATAAGGATTGAATACTATTATTGAGTAGCAAACCTTGTAAAAATATTATTTTCCATCCTTACCTGCTTTCATATACTTGAATATGATGAGGAGAAGGGAATAAGAGAATCGATATACTAATATTTATTATAGATAAAAGGGATAAAAGTTATAATTAATGAAACATTTCACAACATTGATTTACCCCCTATGATTTTTGAGTATATCCCAAAGTGGTCTTCTCACGAGTGAGTTCCTAGCCATCTCTCATCGCAACAAGCCTTAAATTACCATGGGTTGTTAGGGAAAGTATATTTGAGGAATTATTTAATCTAATCTTAAAATTTTTCCAAGTCTTTGATATGATATTAGTCTTTCCCAATTGAATTATGATTGATATATTTGACGATCTCATGTATCTTGAATGATGTTTCCCTTATTATCTATTGATGTTGTGTATTACCATACCCCAAATAATTCATTTGATTAGACCTCAAGAGGGATCTTATGATGAACCATGACAAGTGAACCATCTAGTTGATTAGAACCTTTTAGAGGTTTTTGTGCATACAGTCCAAGATTTGGTCTAGGTAGAAGCACCTTTTTCCATTTAGGTTGCAGAGGTTGTAACTTAGAGGGACGATAACATAGATCATGCCTAGTACTTTATTCATCTGAATCCACCACTTTTATAGGGTACCAAAGATCCCAAGTAGCTAGAGTATTTTTTGAATAAGGTTGAGAATCTCTTTTATTTTTTTGGAGATGCTAGATTCAGTTAATGTGGAATATAATATCTTCAAACTTGAAGGGCCTAGAAGAAGGTAATGGGATTAGATAGTTATATCTAGAAAGAATATGGAATTTTAGTTGGAAGACTTCCAAGATATTTTCATAGAGAAATTTTATCTAGAATAAATGGGGTTATAAATGTCAATAGAGTTACTTAAAATATAACATGATGATTGGACAATGACTTAATATGCCAACCATTTTTCCAATCTTGTTTATTTATCACTTGAGGTGGTTTCAAATAAGAAGATAAAATATCAAAGGTTTTATATAGGAATTTGAGAAGATATTCAATATTAGGTTTTTCTATGAGAGATCACCTATTATGTTGATGTTTTGGATAGATCTTTAATGGTAGAACTTGACATGGATAGTAAGTTAGGTTTGATGGGAGTTCCTCCCACTCATAGTGGAAGTTTTGGTAGTACCTTTAAAGGGAAAATGTAGTAGGATAATTCATGTGGTGGAAACTATGGTGGTGGATCTGGGCATAATAATTCTTCCAAATCTTATACAGTATCTGGTAAAGGAGAAATTAATTGTTTCCAATATGGAAAAGTTAGGAATTCAAAGCAAGACTACATAGAGACACCAAATATTTGTAGCTCTTATGGATGCTTAGGTCACTTTCATCTATTTTTTCATGTCTTTAACACACCATGTAGTAGTAATGTGTTTATAGTACTAGGAGGACATTTAGTTTATTAATATTATTCAAGAATAAATGGGTTCCAACCACGAGAATAAGTAGTCAAGCTTCTTCACACAATGGATGAGTCTCCATTGGAAGATGATGCATGTCTTATGATAGTGAGAGGTACCATTACTATTGGTTAATCTTTAGTGACTAATTTATTTGATACTGGTGCCTCTAATTCCTTCATATCTACCCATGTTTTGTAACCATTTAATCTTCCTATAGAGCTCATGACTTATGTAATGGATATTTCTATGACTATTAGGATGAAGATAGAGTAGGGTCTTTGATGAACCTCTTACATACTCTCTCTATTTTAAGTTGAGCTTGTTTGGGACCTTTTGGTTCTAAATATGAAACCTCTAGATATCATTATTATGCTAGATTGACTAATTTATCATAAAACTCATACCAAATCCTATCTTTGGTGGTCATTTTTTACTTCCCTTGGTGGGGTGTGTCATTTTTTTAGGAAGAATGATAACTAAGGTCGAGTAGAGATGGGCCTCCTCTTCCAGAGTTGGGTAGGATTATTTCCTTGTTTGACTTTTAATTGAAGTTAGATTTTTGATATGGTGATCTTCCTCTAGTCGTTACTGAGTTTCCCGATGCATTTCTTCAAAAAATTTTAAGTTTTCCACCTGTAGGGGAGGTGGAATTTTCTATTGATTTGGTATGAGGTACCTATCATATTTCTATTCATTCCTATTATATGGAAACAAATTAATATAAGGAGTTAATGAATCAGTTTGATGAATTGATATCCACAGACTTCATTCTACTTGGTGTGTCACCATGGGAAGCACCAATTATTTTTTTCCAAAAAGTCAAACAAAAACCTTCTACTTTATGCCGGTTACAAAAGGCTTAGTCAGGCCATGATCAAGAACAAAAATCCATTACACTAAATTAATGATTTTTTTGAAAAACTGAAAGGTGGTGAAGTGGTTCTAAATGATTTATATTCATCCTAGTTATCACCAGCTTAGGATAAAGGAGTCAGATATCCTAATACCTTATTTAAGAGAATGTATGGACACTATGAGTACCTTGTTATTCCTTGTTGTCTAACTAATTCTCATTATGTGTTTATGGATTTAATTAATAGTATATTCCATCCATACCATGATTATTTTATAGTGTTATTTATAGATGAAAATTAGTTTAATCCAAAATTGAGTAGGATAAAGTGTGTCATTTGAGAGAAGTTCTAGAAATCATGATAAATCATCGAATTTATACCAAGATTTTTAAATGAAACCTTTGGATTCATGAGGTAATTTTTATAAGGAACAGACCTTAAAACATTACATAATATTGAATTAAATGAATAATTTACATTGAGGATCTTTTCAGGTTTAGAGTTTTAGAAAATTAGGACATAACTATTACATCTCAAAAGATTACAAATTAGACACTTGTACTCAGTTTCCATTTTTTTCATAAAATAAAAACTCTTAAAAAGAAACATGTCTAGTTCCATGTTTTAGATAGCATGTATTTCCTTAATCCCATCCTTGACCCTATTCATCTTTAAGTCCTGTGGAAAACATTTCAAAAACTCGGGATAAGAATAAAAAGCTCAGTAAGGGATATAAAAATACGGAAATAAAACATTAGTCCATGTATACATAAGAATCAATGAAATCATACTTTACTCATAAAACATAATCACTTTAACATACCTCATGAAATCATAATATTTATGAATAAATCATAGAAATCATAAGACATAAAAATAACTTGAGGCATTCATAACATTCTTACGTAGGGAGTAACCCTCATGGTTACGTTTGGAATACCCATCACAGTATATTCCCTAAATATCTTTGGAGAAACCTTAGAATTTAACTCCTTCACGTTAACCAATGCATTAGAGAGCTATCTTGGGCTCACTCATCCTTATTTTATCACAGAACCACCCGATTTCAAAAACATTTCCCAAGAACCACAACATAATCATAACACATAACATAAGCATGAATGAAAGATAAAATTCCCACATTGCAATATCAATATAAAATTTTAAGATATTGAAATAATAAATCCATTCTAAAAACCATTTTCAATACCAAAATACATAAAAAAAGTATATGGTGTTTATTTTTCTTTTGAAAACATTACGGATTGTTAAGGAAGCCCGAGATCAAATAATACTCACGACGGTAGAAAATGTTGTTGTCACCGCTTACGTTAAAAAAGAAACATTCCTTTTTTTCATTTTGTAAAACTTTTTTAGAGAAGATATTCCCTTGGCATGAAATGAAAACTCAAAAGGGTTTTATACACCGTATAAAATAATGTCATGTAGAAATCAATAGATGCCTCAATGGAAGGAGATTGAGAAGAAGTCTCGTACAAAGATGGTATCCTTAGATTAAGGATAAATCAATTACATAATTATGTGTGACAAATATAAATACACCCAATATAAGTGTATATTAATTTTAAAACAATCAGATTTCATCCAAACATATTCATAGAACGACATAATCAAGAAGTAGCGGTTTAACCCAAAGAATTGAAATTGGGTTAAGAAGTTCCCTTACAGAAATTCGACAGCCTAATGACGTCACTTTAAAATTCAGAAAATGAGATGATGAGAGATAAAAAAAAGTATCTCATCACTTGGAATAACATTTACAGAAATATGGATATATAATAACATATCCCAACATAATAATATGTAAATTAAAAGACCTAACAAAATAAGTCTTTTAAAAAGAGGAGGGTGAAAGGTTCCCTTACCGATTTGGGTATCTTTAGAAACGTACACCCCATGAAAGAAGGTTCAAACAATGAATATGTAAATAACCATAAATTAAAGTATATTACAAAAAGAATACAATCATGGGTAGTAAATACACCATACAAAAGGAAATAGTGGAAAATGTAGCATGAATCTCACGGGAATAAAAAGTGAGATAAAAACCCCTTACCTCGTTGTGATCAATCGAGTCGTATGGCCAAAAGATAATAAACACAAAATGAATCACATAATAACATGAATATAAATAGAATCATGGTAATATATATGAAATGGCAGTACACAATACACCACATTCCATAAATAAGTGGCAAACAATGGAAATCTCACGGAATTAAAAGTGAGATAAGAAATCCCTTGCGAAAATTCGGCAGCCTAACGACGCCACTTACAACTTTGAAAAATGGATTGATGAGATCAAATAGGGTATCTAATCATATGAACATAAAAATTACAGTAATAGTAATATAAAATAATATCCCCCAACATAAGAAATATGAGCTTAAAAGAAGTTACATAAAAGAGAGTACTTAAAAAGACAGAGAGAGGTATGATCCCTTACCTCAAGTCCGACTTGTCTTCTTCATTTATTTATATTACTGAATAATAAACTTAGGTCAATTTATAATTGCTTAAGGACTTAATTTAAATTTTATTATTCAATTAATATCACATATTATCTTGTTATAATAATTAGTTAATTATGTGAGTTCATATCATACGTTTTGTCGATGTTCGGTACATGAGTCAAAAATGAACTTGTTGAAAAACATTTTCTATGTAGTTATAAGTAAATCATCTCCAGAATAGTATTAGTGATTTAAATATCATATATATATAGTATATATTTGTTTTATACTATTCCATAACATTTGTAGATAAAAAATGAAATTCATTGTTCATGGAGACGGTAGGCCGTACGTACGCATGAACACTACTTTCATTTCTTTGTCATATTAATGGAATTAAAACTAAATGAGATATATATATATATATATATATATATTATAATTACAGTATAATATATATGTTATATAGGTCACATAAGTTTATTAATTTCATTATTTATACATTCCATGTATTGCATGAACGAGTCACATCACTTGAGGGGGCGATAGTCCACACTTCCTCAAATGAAATTATCGCATTTGCACAACATGAAAAGCATAAAGGTATGTTTTAAATATAAAATACATAAGCATATATAGGACATAAATATAATATATATCATATATAAATATTTTTCCATCATAATGGCCACCATTAGAGGTGGTAGGATAAGATTGAACAATCATCGTTTCGTGAGGCAGTAATTCGCCATCCAAAGAAATAGTATGTTCTTTAACCATTAGATAGAGGTGTGTGTAATTTTAGCTCAAATAATTATCATAAAAACATACTAGTTTATTTAAGATAATTTTTTTGTTACAAAAGAAAGGAATAAAAAGAGTTTAGGGGGTTGGAGAAGCAAAATAAAACAAAATAACATAAGAGAAGACATTACCTTTAAATCAGGTAACTCTTTTTGATTTGAGCCAAAGGCTTCCCTGGAAAGACTTATTCCCAAAGTGAGTCATCTTGGAGTAAGAGAGGGATGTTTAGAGATAATATGAGTAGAGTTTGGATGATCAAATTGCTTGAGAGGTGTGGGTAAGGGGGTATAGGTGGGGGCCATTTATAAGAGGGAGGAGGGTCACTTTTGGAAGGTCTTGAAATGTTACTTTATTATAAAATAGTTTTCGGATTTTAAAGGTCCCCCAAAGATATATTTCTATTATAAGGTGATAAGGGTTCTAAATACACCCATAAAATAGGTTTTAGAAAAGTTTAAGTCTTATATTTTACCGTATCTTTTCATTTTATTTAAATCGTTCATTAATGAGGTAATCACTGCATCATCATGGTGTCATAAATAATTTTATTTATATGATGTCTAAAAATTATAAAACAATTACCATGATTTAGTAAATTGTTTTATCTTTCTAATGAATATTTATAGTCAAAATGATAACTTATATAACCCCATGTAAAAATTGTTTTAGTAAAATAGTACATGTTTGTGACATTTTTATTTTAACTTTAAATAAAAGGTATTAATATCATTATCTTACCCAAGTGGCTCCATGGGGTCCCAAAAATTTACCCATGTATTGTTTTGGTCGTCCATTACTCATATAATTAGGGTAGGACAAGTGTAAAGGTAATTTCATATTATTATAACATTATTTTTACCTCTAATTACACTAATTAACTTTAATCGCGGTTAATAAAACTCAAAAGTTACTATTCACAAAAAATTATTTTCATCCCATTTAACCATATTTTACTTACTAATGACAACCATGTATGTCAGATTTTTGAAATTCAATTCACATAAGCGGTAAAATTAATTAAATGAAAAAGCAGTTTTTTTAACTACCACTTAGTGGTTTCACTGTGCATCAAAAATTGAAGTTTTTCAGAAGAATACAAATAATTCACCCTAAGATATATTTGATATTATGAATTAAAAAATTATTTATTTTATACAAAATTCAAAACATATAAGTTTCATTAATTAATTTTATAATTAATTCCCGTTGTCAAAACAAATAGCGTGTTTTTAAGAAACAATATCTATCAAAAGTTTGACACTTGTTTATGTCCATTTTCAAAGTGAAATTACTTCAAATGACCAAAATTGGATTAAATGGTAAAAATATATTTTAAATACACTTTAAAATTAATTAAAAATATAATCTAACCATACAAATAAATTATATTAAAAGGATGTTTTGAATTAAAATACAGAATTTTCACTATTCATTAAAAAATGAACTTTATCGGAAAAATAAAATTTTTTTACACAAAGTAAATTTTTATGTCTTGATTATAAAGAAGGATTTTATTTTGTCAAATATAACATATAAAATTTTAAAATAGTATATTTAAAAAGGGTTCTCCATCAAAAGGCGATTAATCGACCTTTTAAAGAATATTAGAATATTTATGCTTAAAATTGGATTCATTCGCATTTTAAGCCTCTAAAATTTATTGGGTAATTGTTAAAAAATTTAAAAAACATATATAATCATTTATTAGTTAGTTATGTTCATTTATGAAATTAAAACGGTTAGGCGTTAACTACCATTTAAAATAATATTATTTTATTATTAGCGTGCAACGTAAGATTTCAAAGAAACTTGTTGTTGCGTATTGGGTATGCCATAGAATATAACATTCCCTTTACAGTAATATTAAAATTTTATTCAAAAATATTGATAAATATGAAAATTTCATATTCTTTATTTACCTGGGATGTTACATCCTTTACCCCTTTTGGGAATTTCGTCTTCGTAATTTCAAAATTGGGCTCGGAAACTTCATTGAAAGCCCCACATTGGAAAAGGAGTCAATTAAAATGTCACTTTAAAAGAAAGAATGAGAAGTAAAAAGGTCACCTGAGTTAACCCATACTTGGATTCCATGTAGGAAAACATGGATATGGAAGATAAAACAAAGGGTCAAGTTCTGATGGAGAGTGATAGAAAACATGTTTAGAAGAAAGTTAACCACCAGAAAATCACAAACTTGTGGTGGGTTAAATGGTATTTGATTCCCCAGTAGGAAACGTTAACAAACAATGTTTTTGTTTTAAGTTACTTTTCATTGAGGAATTTATTTATGAGCTTAACTAAATCATAAGGAAACATACTTACTTGTTGTGTATACTTTCATCTCTTTCTATATTTCTTACACAAACTCATATTTTCTCCAAAAGGTGAGTATTTAGGATGACTTGTTCACATTAAGAGCGCTATGATCAACTTCTAGAGAATAACCTAATTCATGAATGAGAACTATATATTTCCCATGTCTTTAGACCAAAACCAATATGGTTAGTACAATATTAGATAATCCCCAAAATCGACAATCTTTTACAAAAAGAAAAACTACTCTTAATCTCCAAAATTTGTCCAACAAAACCCAAATATCATCAAACACCATTCAATAAATAGTTATCCATAAAATTCTTCAAAGTACTCTAAAATAAGATTGAAACCCAAATCTATGAAAGATTTAATCACATAGTCTTCCAAGGTAAATCTTAACATTTATCTCTAAATAACATCAGTTACTCTTAAAGTCTTATACTGAAAAGTAGTTAACCTAATCACATATCCTCCATGACAGGTTAATCATTTCCATAGATAACCCAAAATTAACTTATTCCTGATTCATAAGATCATATAACTAAAAATAATTAGTCATACTAACCAGGGACTTCACATAGTCCAGTGGTAGGTGATAAATACCAGTCACACTTTGGTTGTCGGTTCAATTCCTACAGCTTCGTCCGACAAGATGGGTTGTCACACGGTCTGCGTGTTGTCCTTTTTCCAAAACTATATAATTCTTAAAACATTCCCCCAAAAGAGATAAAATATTCAAAAATAACCATAACATAATTTAACCTCAAGTTTATCTCATGCCTTTCATTTTCCATCATAACATATAGTAACCCATAATTACCTCAAAATTAAGGATCATATAAACCCTAATGGTTTCCTTTATAATTATTACCTGAACTTCCACATCAATTTGGTTATCTCGTACATGATGCATTAGAGAACTCACCAAGTTTCAAGTGGTTAATCATGACTCCTGATAGTTGGTTGATAATAAACACAAGAGTTCTCATTGCAGCTCCCATATCATTCAGTTGTTCTTTCAGAAAACCGTCACAGTTTTCTTCACATCCACTGTTACTTTGGTGCCTGCTAGATCCAACCATTTACTAAAACCAAAAAGGTTAGTGTGATTATATCAATAGAATCATCATATAATATCTTATGAGGAGGATAAATACTAAGATATAATTATTCATGTTATCTTAAACTCATTCACTTTATCTAAAACTATGACTCTTTCTGAAATCCTAACCATTATGGTAATGTCACTTATGCCTAAAGAATACACTAACCTCTAAAGTTATCTAAATCGACCTTTGATACCAACTATAAGGACCCTACCTTAAAAAATTACATAATCTTGAATTAAATTAATAATTCACATTGAGGATCTTTTCAGGTTTATAGTTTTAGAGAATTAGGACATAACTATTACATCTCAAAAGATTACGAAGTATACACTTCTACTCAGTTTCAATTTTTTTCATAAAATAAAAACTCTTAAAATGAAACATGTCTAGTTCCATGTTTTAGATAGCATGTATTTACTTGATCCCATCCTTGACCCTATTCATCTTTAAGTCCATTGGAAAACATTTCAAAAACATGGGATGAGCATAAAAAGCTCAGTAAGGGATATAAAAATATGGAAAGAAAACATTAGTCCATGTATACATAAGAATAAATGAAATCATACTTTACTCATAAAACATAAACACTTTAAAATATCTCATGAAATCATAAGATTTATGAATAAATCATAGAAATCATAAGACATAAAGGTAACTTGAGGCATTCATAACATTCTTACATAGGGAGTTACCCTTATGGTTACGTTTGGAATACCCATCATGGTATATTCTCTAAATATCTTCGGAGAAACCTTAGAGTTTAACTCCTTTGCATTACCCAATGCATTGGAGAGCTATCTCAGGCTCACCCGTCCTTAGTTTATCATGGAACCACCCGATTTCAAAAACATTTTCCAAGAACCACAAAATAATAATAACACATAACTTAAGCATGAAGGAAAGTTAACATTCCCACATTGCAATAACAATATAGTATTTTAAGATATTGAAATAATAAATCCATTATAAAAACCATTTTCAATACCAAAATATGTTAAAAGTGTATATAGTATTTATTTTTCTTTTGAAAACATTACGACTTGTTAAGGAAGCCAGAGATCAAATAATACCCACGGTGGTGGAATAAGTTGTTGTCACCGCTTACGTTAAAAAAGAGACATTCCTTTTTGTCATTTAGTAAAACGATTCATAGAGAAGAGATTAAATTGTCATGAAATGAAAACTCAAAAGGGTTTTATACACCGTATAAAATAAATTCATGTACAAATAAATAGATGCCTCAATGAAAGGAGATTGAGATGAAGTCCCATTCAAAGACAATATCCTTAGATTAAGGATAAATCAATTACATAATTATGTGTTACAAATAGAAATACACCCAATATAAGTGGATATTAAGTTTAAATAAATCATATTTCATCTAAAAATATTCATAGCATGACATAATCAAGAAGTAGAGGTTTAACCCAAATAATTGAAATTGGGTTAAGAAGTTCCCTTATAGAAATTCAAAAGCCTAACGATGTCACTTTAAAATTCAGAAAATGTGATGATGAGAGATAAAAAAAAGTATCACATAAATTGGACATAAAATTTACAGCAATATGGATATATAAGAACATATCCCAAAATAATAATATGTAAATTAAAATACCTAACAAAAGAACTCTTTTAAAAAGAGGAGGGTGAAAGGTTCCATTACCGATTTGGGTAACTTTCAAAACGTACACCCCATGAAAGAAGGGTCCTAAAATGAAGATGAAAATACCCATAAATTAAAGTATATTACACAAAGAATACAATCATGGGAAGTACATACACCACACAAAAGGAAATAGTGGCAAATGTAGCATGAATCTCATGGGTATAAAAAGTGAGATAAAAACCCCTTACCTCATTGTGATCAATCAAGTCATATGACCAAAAGATAATAAACACCAAATGAATCACATAATACCATGAATATAAATAGAATCATGATAATATATATGAAATTTCAGTACAAAATACACCACATGCAATAAATAACTGGCGAACAATGGAAATCTCACAGAATTAAAAGTGAGATAATAAATCCCTTACAAAAATTCGGCAGCCGAACGGTGCCACTTAAAACTTCCAAAAATGGATTGATGATATAAAATAGGTTCTATAATCATATGAAAATAAAAATTATAGTAATATTAATATAAAATAACATCCCCGAACATAAGAAATATGAGCTTAAAATAAGTGACATAAAAGAGAGTACTTAAAAAGAAAGAGAGAGGTAGGATCCCTTACCTCAAGTCCGACTTGTCTTGTTCGTTTCATTGTATTCATGAATAATAAACTTAGGTAAATTTATAATTTCTTAAGGAATTAATTTAAAGTTTATTATTCAATTAATATAACATATTATCATGTAATAATAATTATTTAATTATGTGAGTTCATATCATACGTTTTGTCGATGTTCGGTACATGAGTCAAAAATGAACTTGTTGAAAAGAATTGTCAATGTAGTTATAAGTAAATCATCTCCAGAATAGTATTAGTGATTTAAATATCATTAATATCCAGTATATACTCGTTTTATACTATTCCATAACATTTGAAGATAAAAAATGAAATGCACCGTTCATGGAGACGGCATGCCGTACATACGCATGAATGCTACTTTCATTTCTTTTTCATAATAATGGAATTAAAACTAAATGATAGATATATATATATTATAATTACAGTATAATATATATGTTATATAGGTAACATACGTTCATTAATTTCATTATTTATACATTACATGTATTGCATGAACGAGTCACATCACTCAAGGGGGCGGTAGTCTACACTTCCTCAAATGAAATTATCGCATTTGCACAACATGCAAACCATAAAGGTATATTTTAAAAATAAAATACAGAAGAATATATAAGAAATAAATATAATATATATCATATATAAATATAGTTCCCTCATAATGGCCACCATGAGAGGTGGTAGGAGAATATTGAACAATCATCGTTTCCTGAGGCAGTAATTCGCCATGCACGGAAACAATATGTTCTTTAAACATTAGATAGAGGTGTGTGCAAGAGTAGCTCAAATAATTCTCATAAAAACATACTAGTATATTTAATATAATGTTTTTTACAAAATAAAGTAATAAAAAGAGTTTATGGGGTTGGAGAAGCAAAATAAAACAAAAGAACATAATAGAAGGCATTACCTTTAAATCGGGCAACTCTTTTTGATTTGAGACAAAGGCTTCCCTGGAAAGACTTCTGCCCAAAGTGAGGCTTCTAGGAGTAATAGAGGGATGTGGATAGATAATATTAGTAGAGTTTTTATGAGCCAATGGATTGAGAGGTGTGGGTAAGGGGGTAGAGTTGGGGGCCTTTTATAAGAGGGAGGAGGGTCACTTTTGAAAGGTCTTGAAATGTTACTTTATTATAAAATAGTTTTTGGATTTTAAATGTCCCACAAAGATATATTTTGAGGATAAGGTGATAAGGTTTATAAATACACCCATCCAATAGGTTTTCTACAAGTGTAAGTCTTAGAGTTTACCTTATCTTTTCATTTTATTTAAATCATCCATTAATGAGGTAATCACTTCATCATCATGGTGTCATAAATAATTTTATTTATATGATGTGTAAAAATTATAAAAAAATTACCATGATTTAGGAAATTTTTTAATCTTTCTAACTAATATTTATAGTAAAAAATATAACTTATATAACCCCATATAAATTTTTTTTTTATTAAAACAATACATGTTTGTGACATTTTTATTTTAACTTTAAATAAGAGGTATTAATATCATTATCTTACCCAAGTGGATTCATGGGGTCCCAAAAATTGACCCATGTATTTTTTTGTTCATCCATGACTCATAAAATAATGGTAGGACAAGTGTAAAGGTAATTTCATATTTTTATATCATTATTTTTACCTTTAATTACACTAATTATCTTTAATCGCGGTTAATAAAACTTTAAAGTTACTATACACCAAAAATTATTTCCATCCCATTGAACCAAATTTTACTTACTAATGATAACCATGTATTTTATATTTTTTAAATTCAATTCACATAAGTGGTAAAATTCATTTAAACGAAAAATTAGTTTTTTTAACTACCACTTAGTGGTTTCGCTATTCATCAAAAATTGAAGTTTTTCAGAAGAATACAAAAACTTCACCCTAAGATATATTTGATATTCTGAATTCAAAAATTATGTCTATTTTAAAAAATTCAAAACATATAAGTTTCATTAATTAATTTTATAATTAATTCCCGTTGTCAAAACAAATAGCGTGTTTTTAAGAAACAATATCTATCAAAATTTTGACACTTGTTTATGACCAATTTCAAAGTGAAATTACTTCCAATGACCAACATTGTATTAAATGGTAAAAATATATTTTAACTACACTTTAAACTCAATTAAAAAGTTATTCTAATCATACAAATAAATTAGATTAAAATAAGTTTTTGAATTAAAATACAACATTTTCACTATTCATTAAAAAATTAACTTTGTTGAAAAAATAACAAAAATTTACACAAAAGTAAATTTTGATGTCTTGATTCTAAAGAAGGATTTTATTTTGTAAAATATAACATATAAAGTTTCAAAAATTAGATTTAAAAAGGGCTCGTCATCAAAAGGTGGTTAATCGACCTTTTAAAGAATATTAGAATATTTATGCTTAAAATTGGATTAATTCGCATTTTAAGCCTCTAACATTTATTGGGTAATTGTTAAAATATTAAAAAAAAATATATAATCATTTTGTTGTTAGTTTTGTTCATTCACGCCATTACAATGGCTTGACATTAACTACCATTTAAAATAATATTATTTTATTATTAGTGTGCAACGTAAGATTTCAAAGAAACTTGTTGTTGAATATTGGGTATGCTATCAGACATAGAATTACCTTTAAAGTAATATTATCATTTTATTTACAAATATTGATAAATATGAAAATTTCATATTCTTTATTTACCTGGGATGTTACAATGTTCTTGGGACATTTCATTTTTGAACATGGTATTTCAGTTGATATTGAGAAGGTGAAAGATGTTATGACTAAGGAGGAACCGTGGAATGTGTTTAATATTTGGATCTTCTTGGGCCCTATTGGATATTATCACCATTTTGTGAACAATTTTTCAAATTTAGATTATCCATTGGCCATTATCACTTATAAGGGAGTATAGTTCATATGATATTTGAAATGTTATGATTCATTTCACGAGTTGAAGTATCATTGGACTTAATCTCTAGTGTTGACAATTTTAGAGGATGATCAAGGATATATGGTCTTCTTTAATTCACCGGGTTTGGGTTTGGGTTGTGTTATCATATAGGTTGATCACATGGAGGCTTATGGTTCTCATCAGCTTTGGACTCATGAGAAGAACTATCCCACTAATGACCTATAACTTGGGCTTGGAGGGATATTACCACTATTTTGTTAAAAGAAATCTGAAGTTGGCTTATCCGTTGACCACTCTCACTCAGAAGGGAGTAAATTTCATATAAGATTTGAAATGTTAGGATTTCTTTCATGAGTTGTAGCATCGTTGGACTTAAATTATTGTGTTGACTCTTTTAGAGGATGATTAGGGCTATATGGTCTTATTTGATACATCAGTTTGGGGTTTGGGTTGTGTTATCATATAGGTTGATCACATGGAGGCTTATGGTTCTCATCAGATTTGGCCTCATGAGAAGAAATATCCCATACATGACCTCTAACTTGAAGCTATGATGCATGATTTAAAGAGTTGGTGGAATTAACATTTTAGAAAAATGTTTACTATATACTCCAATAAAAAAATATTAAATTATATCCACACACAAAAAATATGAATCTTCGGTAGAGGTGATGGGTAGAGTACCTGTAATCCCTTGATTTTAAAATTTCCAACACCCTTAGTAAGGTTTTTTTTTGTTGATTTCTTGAGCGAAAAAATGACATTATACACATTGAATAAATATTTATAGGAGTTAATTGTGATGGATCTATTTCTTTGTATGAATTTGGGAGTTTGGGAGGATGAAATCAAGGGTTTTTTTGAGTTTCCAATTGAAATCCCCACTCATCAAGATGATTCTATAGGAAAAACTGTTTGATGATGAGTTCCATGGAATTGGGGATTATTTATATTCTGAGGATATCATTAGTGAATGGTCTCTATCTTCTAAGTGTATCCTTTGCTTCAGGAACTAGTTTTTTATTCTGTTACCTATGAGGAAAGCTATGATGGGGGATTATAATCATTCCCAATGGAAGGTACACCCTAGAACCATGAAAATATTTTATGACAGGAGACAGTGTTTCTGGTGGCTAGGTATGAAATGATATATTTTTGTTTTTGTTTCTCATTTTTATACTTGTCAGTAGATTAAGGTTGAGCATCAGAAGCCTTCAGGTTTGCTACAACTACTTACAATGTTGACTTGAATGTGGGGTGAGATATTGACAAACGTTTTGGTTGGGTTTCCACATACACCTTGAGAAAAGAATCATATATGGGTGGTGATTGACTAATTGACCCAATCATCTCATGTTATTCCCATTCAAGAAATGACCAAAGTTGTGTACTTAAGAAACTTGTATGCCCAGTAGTTCATCAGATTTCATGTAGTTATGTATTATATAGTTTCTGATAGGGATCCCCAATTAACTTCACATTTTTAGTGAGGACACTAGGAGGTTATGGTATCCTAGGTAAAGTTAAAAATAACATACTATATTTAGATAAATGGTTTAACAAAACATGCTATAAAATTTCTTGAGGACACACTTTGAACTTGTTTCCTTGATTTTTTAGGATCTTAGTATTTCCACTTAGGGATGGTTGAGTTTTACTAAAAAATAGTTATCAATCATCCATAAAGATGGAACCATTTGAGGCCTTGTATATCTAGCCATGTAAATATCTACTTTGGTGGCCAGAGATTGGTGAGGTTTCCCTAGTTGAACCTAGTTTGGTCCAAGAGGTATTGATAAATATTTAGTTGATTCATATGAGAATGGAAATGGTGAAAATACATTATAAATACTATGTTGATCTTCATCAGAAACCTTTGGAGTTATCAATTGGTAAACTAGTTTTTTTGAGAGTTTCACCTCGGTTGGGACACCGATGACTTCGAAAATAGGGAAAGTTAGAAATGAGGTACATGTTAACATTTGATATTGTTGATTTGACTGGTAATTTGTATTATCATTTAGATTAGGAACCTTATAATACATTGATCTATAACATGTTATATGTTTCACATCTTATAAAGTTTATCTCCAAACCATCTCATATCCTTATCTAGGAGGACAATGATATAGAGTCTGATTTATCCATTACTGATCAGTTGGTTCATATTATTAATTCTCAGATAAAGTTCCTACATAGAAATTATATCAACATGGTTTGAGTGATTTTATATCATGGTTTTGATTCATATGAGACTTGGGAGCATGATGCATCGATGAGAGAGAAGTGGCCTCACCTCTTCTTGAACCAACCTTCTTGATGGGGTAAAAAATTATTAATAGTGGGAAGATTTTAAAGTAATGTTAATATATTTCTAGCACAAAACTTATTTTGTTCTTGGTTATTTATTTTTTCATGTTGATATCTAGTGGTTTCTATCACTTCTAATTGATACCTCACTATCTTGTTGTTTATTATATTTTTTTTACCTTGGATAACCCTTGTGAGGGATTATAAAAAGTGGTCTTGATCATTTTTAGAGATTCCAAAATATGTAAAAGTGTATTTAGCTCAAGAGTGCGCATGATCTTGTAGTTGGAAAAGCTATAGGAGGCCCACTGGCTAGTTAGTGAGGGCCACTGGATAGATAGTGGGAGGTAGAAATTGGTGGATTCATATATGAATACCACTATAAAACTGGTATAATCCAACTATCTAGCTGACGAGACTTCTAGAATGTATTGAATTCTCTCGAGTTCCATCGGGTAACCAGTGGGGGTCAGTGGCTATCCAGGGACACTGACGGGGCTGAGAAACAACAAAGTTTCATCATAAACTTTATGGTTTTAATCTCTATTTTAAATCAAATCCTTTCCCAAAAATTTCATTCAGTACGAACCTATTTGGAGACTCTCTAGAGACAAATTTGTCTTTACCAACCACATTCCTTCTTAGATCAAAGTGATGATTAATTTGTTGCATATCTCTCAGTTAGTGTAATATCAATTTGATCATGGATTCTCCTTTCCTCATTTATATATCTCTTTTAGAGTAAGGATTCCCCATGTCATTGATGGATCTAGTTCTCGACTTAATTAATTGTGATTCTAGGATTCTCCTTTGACCATTCTAGCCTTTAACTCCCCATTATTGTATTTTTGTGGGTGTTATTGATCTTGTTTGAGGTAGGTGGGCTTTTAAGAAAAATACTTATCAATTTAAAACTTTAATCATTATTTAATTTAAATTTATTTTTTAATTTATTTAAAAGATTGAATTGGGTCTCTTGAAAAATTATTTTGAAATGGCATGTTGTGCTTGATGAAATACCTTGGAAATGGGTTTTGAAAATTAAGTGTTAATTTTTAGAAAATGATCTTGATTTGAAATGAATGATTTAAATAATTATTTTTATGATATGAAAAGGAATTAAATATTTTATGATTTTAAATGAGATGAATGGAAATTAAAGGCATGGGTTTTTGATGAAAATCATTTTATGTTTGGGTTTTGAAATTAAATGACATTTTTTTGAAACATGAACTTGGGTCCAAATAAATAAATAAATTAAATAATTGATTATATTGAATGATATCCCCAAGTATGATTTAATACCTTGAATAAAATGGGATATTGTGTAGTTAGGTGGAAATAACACATGCTAGGAATGTATTAGCTCTACCCAAAAATAGATTGATAATGATAACACTAAATAAAATATCTTGAGGGAAGGGAATCAATTCTTTAGGATTCACTCCTATTCCCTATGATTGGGATCTAGGGAAAGTATTAACATTTGGATGAATATATGAAATGATATTTGTGAGAATAACTAAAATAACATAACCCTGAGTATCTTAACTATGGTGCTATGATTGAAATTGATTTATACATGAACATTATTGATTGAAATGATTTACTCATGTATGTTAGGATATAAATTCTAATTCATTACTATTTTGATAAAGATTATTGTAATTTCCTATTTTAATGGAAATTAAATTTGAAAACTATTTTATAATATCAATTTAACTGTTTTTAAAATCATATTTTGATTTGATATATGAAAATATTTCCATAACATGTTTTAATTAAAATTAATAAAATTCATTTTATTCATTATATATTTATAATAAAATTATTAGTGAGATCCTAATTGGTTTTATTGATAATTAATTACATTTTCCTTCAAGATATTATATATTTTCTTATTCTAGGTCCATAAAAATGGAAATCACCGCTCAGAGGTGGTGGTAGAACTTGATTTGAGGGACCTTGGCAACTTGTGGTAACCGGTGGAATATGTGATCCACTCATTATTTGGGGTTTTGATGATGAATTCTTGATGGTCTTATATGATGTATTTTATTTTCATGATGTTTTAAGTCATTTATATATTTACTAGTGGTATTTTTCTCTCTTAAGGAGTGTTTAGAAAACTGGTTGTTTATTGTTTTATGTTTTTTGCTTTATCTTTATGAGTTATTACTATGTAAAAATAATTCACTCTTTCTTGTTTAATGCCCAAGTTCTAGTCTCTAAATCATGGGGATTGAGAATCCCCTTCAGGCCATGTCATAATTGATTCTAGTACCGATTATGTGGGTTATCCAGGTTTGTTTGTGACATAATACAACATTTTAGATAGAACAAGGAATATTTACAAGGGTGATAGAGTTGGTATTGTAGAATATTCAAGTCCATCTATAAAATTTAGTTATCTTCACCATATGGATCCTTTAGTGTCAATTGTTCTTGGAATAAATCCCTTCATGTTTATTTATTTCAATAAACTAACTCCTTGACCTAAACATAAAGAGTCTCTATCTATAACCAACCCCACTCCCAAGCCTAAAGAGTGAAATTTATTACTGTATAAATTATTTTGAATTATCAAGGAAATTTTACTTTTATATAATTTTATGTTCTATTGTTATTTAATTTTCATATTTGACTATTTATATTTAGTTTTTATTTTATGATACATTTCTATATTTATATGTTCCTATGAGTTTATGCTAGATCTTTTTTTTTCAGTTCATTATATGATATTATTACATAGTTTAATTATTTCTGTAAGCTACATTGACTATGTTTTACCAAAATCAATTATTATACTTTTTGATATCAGAAAAAGGGGAAAATATCTGATTAAACACAAAATTTTACTTAAAGGGAAAATCTAATAAAGGGGAGAAGATAAATTAATTTAAAATCAATTATGTAAATCTCTATGTTACCTAAAATTGTATATTATTTATATTATACATGTTTATATCTTTAAAATTTGTAATTTCTTTTGTTTTTGTTGTTATGAGTTTTGTGATCATCAAAAAGGGGGAGATTATTGGACACACTAATTTTGTTTCAACATATCCCAATATTTAACATGTTTTGATGCTCACAAAATCACATTTTTTTACTAATAATTTTGTCTCAAGTGGTTTATAGTTAATAGAATATATTTACTTGAGTGGTATTTCATTTGGATGCCTTTTATTTTAATTTTTTTATTCAATAGTTTTAATAAATTTCATTAAGGTATTTATCTTACACGACAGTCAAGTTTGAAAAATTCCCCCTAAGTAATTTATCCTATGTATTAAGGTAATTATTTTATGGTCACTGGAATTCAATTTCTCTAAAGTAATTTACCTAATGAATATAAAATTTATCTTAAGATGGAAGATATTTTCTTAAAAAATAATTTATCTTATGTGAATCACCACAACCAAATTATCTTATGACCAAAGTAAATTATCTTAAGATGAAAGTAAATTATCGTATGAGTGGAATTCATAAGTATTTTATCCTATAAATACAAAAATAATTACTCGATAGATATTTTTCAAGTAAATTATTCTATGAGATTATAAATTCAAAGAGCTAATGCCTATTAATAAATTTTATCACACAACTCAGAATCATTATACGTATAACAAAATTATTATACGATTCTCGATTTATCCTATAGTAGAAAAATGATCATATGGGGAAAATGTTTCCATAAAAAATTATCACACCATAAAGAAATTATCATATGAGGAATTTAGATATCACTCCTAGTTTAGTATGTTCATGGAAAATTATTTCTTTCTAAAGATAAAAAGTATTCTCCAAAATCAGTAAAGTCACTCATTCAAAAGACTTAAGAAAACACACTATTTGAATAATAAGTCTTAAAGCTAATTATTATTTTCAATATTTATATTTTTAGAAGCTTATTACCATTAAATTATTATGATAAAAATCTAAGCCTTCTATTTTTTTATCAGTTCTAGTGATGTCTAAATAAGAAAAGTTTGAATTATATAAAGTGGTTATTTCTAATAAAGTGTATAACTCTAAAGATGACTATAGGTTCTCTAAACAGCTACCTATAGTTTTTCCATTTTTAGAGAAGAAGGAAACATGAAATTACCAAGATTTTATTTTTATATTAATTTACCCACTTGACCATTTACGTCTATTTACAAGAGTTTGAATTAAAAAATGAATGATAATAGAAAAATACTAATAAAGCTGCTGTGTATTTGAAGAATATAAAAAAACAAAGTATCTTTTCAGGATTATTTTTTCCATA